>CM060685.1:141800853-144288802 GCA_030686995.1 Artemisia argyi
ATCACCACCCCACACGAATCAATGAACTTGAAATCGAATAAGGTTTGAAACCCTGGTTTGTGTCGTCTGTGATGCGGTGGGTTCAAAGTCGTTGAATTAGTCGGATACAAGATCAGAAATAATGGTTATCAAAGAAAAAGAAAGAAAAAAGGACACAAGTTTGATTCATTTGTGCTTCAAGATCTTCAATCTGTTTCTAACGAAAAGTAGATATGAAATTAAAGGAGAGATTGGCATCATAAGAAACTTTAAAAAAAAATGGATATGATAGTAAAAGCAAGATCGATTTCCTTCAAATTTCTGGATGAATTTAATTTAGTTGTCTATATACGTTGGTTATGCATGTCTTAGTCGCCTCTTTAGACATATTCTTAAGCCTTCGATTGAGGATGCCTTTACACTGTGATTTTGAGAATGATTCATAAAATAAGAGAATAGAATAGAAGAGATAGTAGATCACTTCACTTCTTCTCTCTTTTTCCCAAAACTAAGCGGAACTTCTTACACAAAAAAAAACACTACATCTTCTTCCCAATTCTTCCCACTTTTTTTCCTTTCTTCCCCATAAAAAATCTTGAGAACACAGTTTTTTTTTTCAATTTATTCCCACTTCTTTTCCTTTCTCTTGTATAATCATCTCAAAAACACAGCGTTAGGTACATGTATGTGAATATTTTATGTCATTGTATCTCATCTTACTATTATATAATAGTTAAACAATCAACTTTTAAAAATTTAACATTTCTTCAATGTAAGTATTTTCATTTTATACACATTATATAAACCCTAAGAACATCCATTGTTTATTTCTTTTCTATACAATAAAAACCCTTGAAAATTATTTTTTGTTGAAAAAAAAAAAACATTTAAGAATTACTGTACATCTCTTCAATGTAAGTACTTTTATTGAATATTTTAGGTGCATTAATGTAAGTACTTTTATTGAATATTTTAGGTGCATATACGTATCTCATCTCATCGTACTATTATATACTCCATAATAGTTAAACAATCAACAATCTTTTAAAATTTTAACAGTAAGTACTTTCATTTTTTACACATGATATAAACCCTAAGAACATCCATTGTTTGTTTTCTTTTCTATACGATATAAAGTCTTGAAAATTATTTTTTTGTTAAAAATAAAAGAAACGTTTGAGAATTACAACCTAATAATCAACAATCTTTTTTATGCAATATAAATGTCTGTACCATTATAGAATATTTGCTCATTGCCCGATATTGCCCGATATTGAGAGCTCTCGGTGCAGTGAGTTATAGAGAAAATTTTGTACAAATAACATGTAAAACTGCAATGTCACTTGTGTTATAAGTAAGTTATAGGCGCGCGCATTATACACATGACGCTTGATTTTTTTCCTAGTGTAAAGTGTTGTTATTTTTTTGGTTTGTTATATGAATGTTATTGAGGAGCATAATATTTAGGTTTTCTGCTATATAAATGTTCTAATGTAAAATTTGAGGTGGCAGTGCGGATAACAAGCACTGCATATAACCAATTGACTTAGCTCAATTAGTCACCTAAGTTTCTTCTGAAGCTTGGGAAGGGGTTTTAACTGGGTTCGAGTCTCACAAGTAATAAAGAAAATCCGGATTTTCCTCTTAGTGCGAAGCCGTAAATTTAACTCGGAAGTGGTTCGAGTCTTGGGGTCTGCCTGTTTAGATGGTTTAACTCGGAAGTCAGATTTCAAGTGTGGTGTCATTCTTAAAAAAAATAATAAATAAATAAATAAATAAAATAAAATAAAAGAGCACTGCATGTAGCACTCTGATAAATTTGATATAATGATAACAATTTTATTTAAATTATAAGTTTCACTGTTGGATAAAACTGCACAAATTTGAAAGTTTAGCGTAAAGTTGATTACAGAGTTCACAAGAAAAGTCAATCTCTAAAGATCACAAGATAATCGGGAAAAAAAATGCACACAATAATATATATACCCTTTGTTGAGGCAACATGATCAAAATCTCTTTATGTTTTAATGATGACAAATAAACCATCGAAACACATAAAATAACAAACGTTAGCTCAAAATCGCCGGAGCCAATGTCTGCTCCTGGCGCGCTGCCCGCGCGTCAACGCGCGGGTGACGCGCCAGTAGTCTGTATGGTTCTGGGCGAATTTTGAAAGTCGGCTTTCCCCTTACCCGACAAATGTGGATCTTTCAATACATGTATGAATATGTTATGTGCTTAATTGAGAACACTCGAAACGAGTTTTGAGATTTGAGAAATCCCATTTTTAGAACACCCATTTACGGGAAAATTCCAACTCATGTTTTCTAACTATCGCCTCTAGCCAAGGCTTTTCTAAACTTTGGGAGCATGTATATTTCACATAACATCCTGTTGAAGCATCCATATGCTCATATCCCGTGCTTACGTCTTCTCTAATTACGTAACGGGTTTACTCCCTTATTGGTCAAACTAAGTCAAAGGTCACTTTGCGTAAACGCATCCTTTCCTACTTGGGTTATGCTATACATCAAGGTAAAGCACTTAACTTGTTTGAACCAATGTATTAGTTGAGAATGTCGAGTCGTGGAAAGTCACGAGATATGAAGCTATGGATTCTCGACGTTGTGTTACTTGAACTTATAAGTAACCTATGATTTTCTCAACTTATAATCTTAATTGTCTAAACCTTGTCTTCTTAATGACAATTAGATTATGTCTTAATCCTCTCTTAATCCCAATTATACAAAAGACAAAACCAATCATATCCAATCATATCCAAATCATATATTCTCTTACACAATCTCTTACACTCTTACATATTCCCTTACACACTACATCCTAACCATCCATTCCCTTACAACACATCCCAACCCTTCATATTAAACACATGCCAATTGTTGGAAACCGTAATAGGGCTTCTCTCATCCAAGCCATTGATTTCAAATTACAACACATCACAACCATCCATCCAACCCCTCATCTCTATATCATCACATGGGTTTGATCTCAACCATTGAATTCAAACTAAACTCATCTCAACCATCCATCCAATCTCTCCTATCTATGCCACCACATGTGATTGATCTTAGCCATTGAATTCAAACCAAAACAATCCCAACCATTGATCCAACCTTTCCCCCCCAAGCAAAGGAGGCTCCCTTTGATCTCATCCATCCATTTCAAACAAACTCATCTCAACCCTCCATTTCCCCTTTCCCCCCAAGCAAAGCATATTCCTTGGAATATCCTTCTCAACCCTAACCTAGGCATGTTTGATCCTAGCCATCCATTTCAAATGAGATCATCTCATCCATACACATTCCACACATGCCATATTGTTTGAAAACCAAGGAAGGCTCCCTTTGATCCTAGCCATCCAATTCAAACTATTTCATCTCAACCCTCCATCTCATTCTTCCCCCCATGCATTGGAATATTCTTTGGCATATTCTTTCTCTCTATTTTATGCCACGTGAGGAGATACACTTCTACCCCTTCCAAATTACCCTATATACACTTTAAACCCTTGGTAATTTGGTTTCTCTTTAAACACTTCACAAATTATTTCCAAATTGGCTATTTGAGTTGGTAAACCTTAGAATGATTAATGTTAAGGTTTAGTGTGAAGTACAATTGGGGGTTTAGCAAGGATAGGTATTTATAAGATCCAAACACCCAACACTTGGGAAACATTTACAGACGCCTGGCGCGCTGCCCGCGCGTTGACGCGCGGGTGACACACCGGCCTCGGTAAAATTTCTCAAGTTTGGGTTTATTGGCCTATAAATACCACCCTTGCCTCTTGTATTCCTCACCCTTTGCCATTATTCTTTCTCTCTAGATTATTTCTCTCTAAACACTCTCAAATCTCACAATCTCTCTATCTCTAATCTTGTGTTCTTGTTTATCACACTAACATCTTTGGAAGAACACATCTATTTGCAAGGGAAGAATCACAAGAACCTAATCCACTCTTGTGATTGTGTCGAGGGTCTTCTTTTCTTATACCCTTTCTATTACAATAGAGTCTCTAGGTTAGGTTAGGACTTGGATGAACAAACAAATATTCATTCATTCAATTATTTGTAAGGGAAGTCTTGTATCTTGGTGACCAAGCCTAGATCATTGGGGATCTAGTTGGGGTTTGATACTTCCGGGCGGAAGTCTTAGTAGTGATCTTTGTGATGCATAGGTGAAGTCGAATCATGAGATTCTTTTGGGTGGTTTCCGAGGGCGAAATACCGTTGATAAGTAACTCCTTCTTTGTGAGCATCGATATTGGTGAATATCGGTGGAGTGAATTGTAACGGTTTGTAGTCCACCGAAAGGATTATACTAGTGAATAGTATCGGATTCGCGGATTCGTAACTAAACGTACGGATGGTCTAAACCCCCCATCCCGAACCAGTATATATCGTTGTGTTCTTACTTGCTTTATATACTTTGGTTGTGTTAGTGGTTGTTGGATTATTGTACAACCATTTGGTGATCTCTTTGGCTTAAAGTTTTTAAACATCTAGAAGGCCGAAGAAACCGTATTCACCCCCCTCTACGGTTCTACAATTGGTATCAGAGTGGTATACTTAAGTTTTTTGAGCATTAAAGCCTTCCCGAGAAGTCATTTTAAGTCAAAAACTTCTTTTCCAAAAATCTAAAATCCTAACTAAGATTTTTGGTAAAGTAGAGTATAGATCAATTGCGCAAGAGAACTATGTTGAGGGGTATTCTATGCAAAGACCACCTTTGCTAGAAACTGATGGGTTTTGCTTTTGGAAAACCCGATTCGAGACCTATGTTAGGTCCAAAGATCTTGATTTGTGGGAAATCATCCAAAATCGCAACTTTGAGTTTATGGTGGAAGACTCGGAAACAAAGTTGTTGGTGAAAAAGCCACATATGGATCTTAATGATGATGAAAGAAGAAAGCTTGGTAAGAATGATGAAGCCAAAATGTTGTTCTATAATGCTCTACCTCGAAGGGAGTTCGAGATGGTTCATGTTTGCAAGACCGCCAAGGAAATTTGGCATTCTCTCATCATCACTCATCAAGGCAACTCTCAAGTGAAAGATTGCAAGATCGATTTACTCATACAACAATATGAGAAGTTCTCGATCTCGGATGAAGAAACCATTGATAATGGGTACACAAGGTTCAATGTTATAATCACTAGTCTCACGGCTCTTGATCCTAGCTTCTATAACAAGAACCATGTGAGAAAGTTTCTTCAAGCACTTCCGGTAAAGTGGAGGCCAAAGGTGACGGCCATAGAAGAAGCCAAGAATTTGGCGGAACTACCTCTTGACGAGCTCATTGGAAATCTCAAAGTCTATGAGATGATTCTTGAGAACGACAAGGCAAGTACCAAAGACAAGAAGGAGAAGGTTAAGTCTTTGGCTCTTAAAGCTAAAGTCACTAGTACTCAAGCTAGTGATGATAGTGATGGTCAAGAGGATAGCAATGAAGAAGATGATATGGATGACGAAGAGTATAATCTCATGGCTAAGAACTTTCAGAGGTTCTTTAGGAAAGGTGGTAACTTTGGTAGGAGAAATCGGTTTGGAAACCGAGATAATAGTGGAAGGAAGAACTTTGGGGGAAACCGAAGGGGTGACAACAAGGTCGGTGAAAGCTCGAGACGCACCCAAGGATGCTACAATTGCGGAGAGAAGGGTCATTTTATCAATGAATGCCTTAAGCCTAGGGTGAACAAGGCATTTGTTGGAGGTGCATGGAGTGATAGTGAAGATGAAGACCAACAAACTTATGACGTTACGTGTCTATGGCCCAAGAAAAATTTGAGGTATCTCTAAACCCTTCTTCTTCTAATAACTTAGATACTATCAATTTGCAAAAGGAGAATGAGGAACTAGTTAAGTTTAATAATGATTTTAGAAAAACCCTTGATAAGGCTCTCAAAGAAAAACGTCTTCTTGAACTAGAAAATGTTAAATCTAAAGAAAGGGTTTGTGAACTTGAAAGTAAAGTGAAAACACTAGAACATTGCAAAGGGATGATTGAACCTTGTAAAAATTGTGAAGTACTCACACTTGAGGTTAACTCTTTGAATGAAAAGGTGTTGGAACTTCAAAAAGAATCACTAAGCTTTTCAAAATATAAAAAGAGCACAAATGATTTAGAAGAACTAATAAGTCGACAAAAGGTGTCTCAAGATAAGGGAGGTCTTGGATTTTTTAAACAAGGTACAACCACTCCTATAAGCCTAACAAAACCAATAAAATTTGTGAAGGCTAAAGAAAACAAGGCTCCAAAAATCCCTGAGGCTGACGTACTGGCTGACACGTCAACGCGCCATTAACGCGCCAGGCCTCTGAGGAAAATTGGATCTCCATTAAATAATGACATTAAACCAGTTACTCCTCAAACTCCTCTTGTAAGTACTCGAGGTAACCAAGCTCCCATTGCAAGAAGAGAAAGTCCAAAACAATTTTCTAACTCAAGCTCTCGCAATGGACTTGGATACTCACAACCTCGAGTAAATCATAGACCACTTTTGCCTACACCTAATATGAGATCTTCTACCTCATACAACCAAAGACCATCTTTTCAAAATAACCAAAGAAGAATTTCTCTAACTATGGTCAAAGATCTTCTCAATACCAATACAACAATTACCAAAGGAGAGACAACTCCTATTCAAACCAAAACTTCTTTAGACCTCAAGCATTTCATAACTATAGACCAAGTTATCAAACTCAAAATGACTATCAAAACAATCCTTGGTCCACTTTTTATAAATATGGTATTGAGAAATTATGTGTCTTACTTCAAGACCCAAGAATTTTTAACTTGGGGACTTTAAACACTAACCAAAATGGACCCAAGAAACAATGGGTACCAAAGGCATGAATTATACTTTTGTTATAGGTTTGCCTCAAAAGTGATCTACAACCGGATGAGTGGGTAGTGGATAGTGGTTGCACTAAACACATGACCGGGAATAGAAGATTGTTCACATCATACACGGCGTATAATGGCAATCAAGTCATTTTTGGAAGCAAACTTAACGGCAAAGGTAATGTTCTTCATGACTCCATAGAAATTTCCAATGTTGAGCATGTTAGGGGTCTAAGTTTCAATTTGATTAGTGTGAGTCAATTATGTGATGATGACTGTGAGGTCAAATTTACTAAGGTAGATTGCACTATTAGTAAAAATGGTGTTGTGTTAGCAAAAGGTCATAGGAGAAATAACTTATACACATGCAAGTTGGGTGATAACTCTAAGCAACACATATGCCTTACGTCCATGGTGGACAACTCAACGCTTTGGCATAGGAGGTTAGGTCACGCCAATATGAGGTTAGTCCAAAACCTAGCTTCTAACTAGCTAGTACGGAATCTACCAAAGTTGAGCTTTGAAAGGCATTTTTGTGACATATGTCTAGGGAGTCTAGGACAAACCAATAATAGGAATAAAAAGGAAGTGACAACTAGTAAAGTTTTAGAATTAATTCATTTGTATTTGTATGGTCCATCTCCGATCCAAAGTTATGGAGATAACTTCTACACTTTAATGATCATAGATGATTATTCAAATTACACTTGGATATTATTCTTAGAAAACAAGGATGGAGTTTTAAATAAATTCAACATTTTGAGAAAGAAACTTGAAAACCTACTTGATTGTTCAATTGTTTCAATTAAAACAAATCATAGTAGCGAATTTGATAAAATGCAATTTGGAACCTTTTGTGAACAACATGGAATATCTTATAACTTATCGGGCCCGTTCACTTCTCAATCGCATGAGATTGTTGAAAGAACACATCGTAAGTTAAGAAAGATGAGTCGTGCAATGCTTGACGAGCAATCCATCCCACAAAAGTTTTGGTGTCATGCCCAAGATACCGCTTGCTACATTTTTAATAGAGTCTACATAAGAAAGGTAATTAATAAAACACATTATGAAATACTTAGGAATAGAAAACCATCCCTAGAGTATTTTAGAGTATTTGGTTGCAAAGTATTCATACTTAACACCAAAGAATATCTCACCAAATTCGACCCAAAGTCGAATGAAGGTGTGTTCCTAGGATACTCTCAAAATAGTAAAGCATACTTAGTGCTTAACAAGAAAACAATGAGGATTGAGGATTCTCTCAATGTGACCTTTGATGAGAGCATGCCCGAGCCTAAATCATCTCCTTCGGTAGAAGATGATGTGATCAACGAACCTTTAGTTCAAGATCAAGAAAGGTCGCCAACATTACAAGTTAATGATTCGGATGAAGGCAATCCTAAGAAACCAAGAGAAGCGAGGGGTCATCCTATACAACAAGTCATTGGTTACTTGAATAAAAGGACACTTAGGTCACAAAACAAACAAGTCTAAGTTTTGGCAAGACATTTTTCAAAAGTCCAAATTGCTTTGGGATAGGTTTTGATGCTAAAACATGCATCTTAGGAGAACAATCTTTAGGTGCTATTAGAGCTTATGTGATTAAGGCTTATGTGGAGGCATGGATGGAAGATCAAACAAATGTCTTCCAAGAGGAAAGATATGCATCAATTCATTATTCAAACTATGATTGATAAGTATCCAAGATTCTACATGTCTATACTATGTGCTTGAACAAGAAAACTTGACACAAAATTATCTTGATTCATTGTAACACCCCAACCCGACAAGGGTAAAAATGTCACAAATTATGGTGTTACATCAGAACAAACAGACAGATCAAAAGTAGAAAACTTACTTCAAATAACTATGGTTAAATTCTTCACTTAGTTCTACACTCAAGCCCATAAACCATCCCAAAGCTATCTTGAATACCTGCCGCGGAGAAAAGAAATGCGGCTGAGCTACGAAAGCTCAGTGAACGGATATAACAAAAGAAAACTGAAATAAATGCTGAAGTACAGAAGATATAATTTGGGGAAACATACTTAGGTATAACAGATAATACAGAAATATAATGTGTAGGTTAAATAAGGAATCTATACAGTCACCTGTATAAACAAAATCAGAATATACCATGAGCTCAGAAACATATCATTATCATATCACCGTCAAACCATAAGTTGTACAAGGAGTAGCTAGCTCCAATGTACCGAAAGTGAAAGAAGTACATTGCACGTACAACTAGTCACTAAACAGAATCATATCATATCATAACAGAAAACAGATCTAGGATGCATCCATACGCCCCTGAAATTTAGTGCACATTCATATATAACGGAAGGGACGTGGCAGAACATCACTCTACTGCCCTAGAGTCATGCCATAGGTGCATCTATGACACGTACATGGAACCCCCATGCCTAGTGAAGCTCATGTAATATAAGGTTCATAATAAAGGTTCAAAACATAGTTGTCATATCAAAAGGTTTAGATAACAAAGTATTCATGTCAAAGATTCATAACAGAGAGTTCATAGGAAGGGTTCATATCGAAGTTCATATCACCAAGGAAACCTTAAGGATAAGGTCAGAATATCCGTACCTCAAAAGCAAAGCTGACAGAAGTAGAAAGATCAAAGGAGGAAACAATATCCTTCTTCAGAAATATACACATGATGTATTATTCATTAATTTACTTTTTCATATTCCATACTTATTCTAGGGTTTACGTAAATATTATAAGTTTCACATATTATCCATGTTAGTTCCTTAACTTCCATAATTACAAGTTTAACCCCTTAATTTTAATTAATTACAAATTGGATTATATAATTACATAAATTACCATTTAAACCTTTTTGTTACATAATTTACACATGACACCCTCATGTTATAATTTATACAGTTCACCCCTAGTCTTACACACTCTACAAAATAACCCTCAAGTTTATTTAATTACAAAACATACCCTTATACTTTAAAAACATAATTGATTTATATAATAATCCTCCAAACCCTAACCCTAAATTACCCAATCATTACCACATTAATTATATCCTTAAAAACATCATTAATGACCAGATCTCATACCAAAAACCCTAACCCTAATTCGATTCCTTTTCTTTTATTATCTTTATATTTAATAAACTCGATTACAAATTAATTCCAAACTAATTCTCCAGGTCTCGAAAATCATAAAACTTATTTTTATGATGTAATATGACACTTATAGGACCAGAGAAAAATATATACAAAGCCTCAAAAATCGCATGGCTTATTCCTTGTTTTCTTGTTCGATTTAGGGTTTTTAGTTTCCATAAATTCGTACGAGCTACAAAACATGCATGATTCGATTCTACCTTTTTATACAGATAATATATGATATATAGGATGATATAAAAAAATACTAGAAAGTGATTTGAACGTGTAAACAAGCATAATGGATTTTTACCTCTCGGTTTGAACTAATTCGAGCAAAACAATTCCAAACGATTGATCCAAACTACCACAGCCTCAACCACGATTTTTATAACCTTCTTATACTTAAAACACGTCCAGGAAAAATACTAGGGAACTTCAGAAAGTTGGAGTTGACTTGTGAGGGTTTTTAGGGTTTCGGTTCTATTTAAAAGTCGGTTTAAAGTTTGTAAAAAAAATAAAACGTGTATCTTATGTATATATAGAGTGGAATACTTATCTTGGGCTGCAATCTTATGAGATAAGGTCAAAATAAAATATTATCCAAGTCTCCTAATGTATTTGTGATTTGTTCCTTTTATATAAATATATATACATAAATAATATAAATCGGCTAAATTAATTTAAATGCAAGAAATATTTTTAATTTTACAAAAGTGACAAATTTTAGTCATACTTAATTTATTATGATCATATGTTGCCAAATTCAAATTTTCTAGGGCTTATTTGGTATTTTATATAATTATTTATTTAAATTCTAAGTTATAAGGGCATTTTGGTAATTTTGCATGTTTTAGAATTCTAGGGCTTATTTGAGGTATTTAAAAGTCAGTACCCTTAAGATCACAATATAATCGACCAATAAATTCTTACAACAAAATAAAAAGAATTAATTAACTAACATCTCCCTCCCTCACATCTAGTTATAGAGATGAGGGATTACAATTCATTTGGAATTAGAATTCCTCAATATTTTTGCTTGTCTTGCACATCAAACGACAATCTTAGTTTAATTTTATCTCTAACTTTATTTAACTAATAATTAATTCCAGATACATAGACTAAGGCTATGTTTGGCATGGAGCTTTTTGGGGCGATGAGCGGTGAGCAATGAGCTTTTGATTTTTAGTGTTCATTTAGCAAAAGATTAGTGAGCTATGCTATATTTTAGGAATGCTAATTTTCTAATGTTTCATTAAGAAGCGATAAGCGATGAGCTTTACCTACTGCTAACAACTCACTGGTACTTTTAACAAACACACCCTAATTACACTTTAATCAAGTAAGAATTGCTACTATATTATAACAGTCGTAATGCAATTCATTATCTTAAGTTAAGGTTTATACTTTTACGGAATATCAATTGCATAGTTGCTACTATCAACTACCACTAATTATTACAATGTCCAACTTCCGAATAACCAATCATTTTTTTTTTTTTTTTTTTTTTTTTTTTTTTAAATTTCGTCGCATCACGCTTGTACCATTTTAATTGTTTCTAAAAGTAACTATGCATAAATGAATTGCTACGTCACAAAAATAATAATAATAATAAGAGAAAATTCTCAAAAAGGTACAAAAACCTTTGGGTATTTTATGACTTGGTCACCAATTGACTCATTTTTTCATTTTGGTCATGCTCGACTATTCGACTTCACTCAATTTTTGACATGTGTCATTCTTTTGACTGCTTAGCTGCTCGACTTTGACTGCTCGACCGCTCGACTCCACCAAAATTTTGATACGTGCCATTTTTTTGTATTTTTTTTAAGAAAAAGTACAGAAAGAATGACACGTGTCAAAATTTGACTGGAGTCGATTAATCGAGCAATCGAGCCTGACCAAAATGAGAAAAAGAATCAATTTGTGACAGAGTCATGAAATACCCAAAGGTTTTTGTACCTATTTAGGAATTTCCTCTAATAATAAAAGAAACATATCAAAATGTTCTATCGGCAAGACACCTTGATATTTGCAACAGATTTCATGTTCGAACTTTGCTATGTGGATATCTTGTGACATAGAAATTAGGTCGTGTATAGGGCTGTAAACGAACTGAACGTTCAGTGAACATTTCATTAACCGTTCGGTAAAAAGTTCGTTTATGTTCGTTCGTTTATTAAATGAACGAACATGAACAATATTTTACGTTCGTTTAGTTAAATGAACGAACTTGAACAAAAGTCTCGTCCGTTCATTTATGTTCGTGAACGTTCGATTATGCGTTCGTTAACATTCGTTTAAGTTTATTTATTTATTTATGTTCATATATCATATCTTTTAATTTTATAATTTTAAAAATTAGTTTGTTTAAACAAAACAACACTTATAAAATAATATATTGTGAAGAATTCAATAAAGTCTATGTTTGTTTGTCTATTTTCATTTATGTTCGTTTAGTTTCTTAATGAACGAACATAAACGAACATGAACAACTCATTTTCTTAATAAACGGACATGAACAAGAAAATTCGTCCGTCTAAACATTCGTGTCCGTTTATTTGTCCGGTTAAAATTAAATGAACGAACATGAACAAGGCTCCATTCGTGTTCGTCCGGTTCGTTTACAGCTCTAGTCGTGTATGTTAAAGATTTGTCCTCGCATCATAATCTTAAAATGAAAACCCCATTCATCTATTATATAATCTTAAAATGTGTAATGATAAATTGAAACTTATGATCTATCAATATTATTTTGATACCATGTTTAAGGCATTTTCTTTCTTACTCATGATCCTGCATCTTAGGTGTATTATTTCTGAATGCCTTAGATGTATTATTTCTGAACGTTATGATTAAATGAGAAGTAATTTTTAAATAAAAATGATAAAAATAACTATAAATACATATGTGAGTTGCACCGACTTAATGTCGATGCGTCCATGTTATCTTTGATGTATATTACGTATGTTAGATGTATTTTTTTTTAATTTATTTTATTCTTTTACATATGACAAAATTATAAAGGGATAATAACAAAAAAATGTATCGTACTTGTCAATTTTTGTAGTTGTGTGTACTGATTTTTTTTTCTTATTGTATGTACTGAATTTTTAAAATTCGATTATTGTGTGTATTTTGTATTCATTTTACCTTTATTTTTTTTTTTAAATTTTGAAAGGTAAAATGATCATTTTACATGATAGATTAGTCACAAATACATACTATGATCAAAATTTAAAAGTTTAATATACAAAATAAGAAAAGAAAAAAAAAAATTCATTACACACAACAACAAAGAATGACAAAAAAAAAAAAAAAAAAACAAGTACGATGCATTTTTTTTTTGTTATTATCCCAATCATTAAAATCAATTTGCAATATTCTCATTGTTCAAAAAAAAAAAAAAAAAAAAAAAAAAATTGTAATATTCTCACTTGAAAATAACTTTCGAAACTTAAAAGAAGTGCATCTAAATAAATAAGATTATATTGCATTTAATTGACATCGTTGCATCTCACATATGTATAGTCACTTCTTATTTTAATTTATTTTTTGTAGGATCCCCTTATATATTACGAGTACTAAAACTAACTATCCATAAATGATTTGCTACATTACATACGACAGCAAGACTAATTAACCCATGTCAATATCAATCAGAAGCAACTAGAAGAAGCCAAAAATTAAAGAAACTTTACAAGGGATTAATACACCTGACCAAATTGGTTTCAATTTCTACGCATATCATTGCAAATGTAACAGAATTTGCCATTATTTGATATTTAATAATATATATGATAAAACAAATAAGAAAACATTTTGATCCTGATTGGAGTGTCATAGACGATCACCGATCAGAATCAGAAACCACAAACATTGAATAAAAAAACCTTGAAAATCACAAACTTAACACTGCTTTTCATTAATCAATACAAACCTATGATGATCGAAAACCAACACTGTGCCAAAGATCTAGTTGGCTATTTTAGAACCACTGGTAGCAACTAAACTACCACTGCAATCACTGCCTCTTTACTTTCTTTCCCCATTTTTTGTCTGTCATCAACAGTACTACACATCAATTATTTGAAATTAAGACATTTTAAACTAAGATATATAGTTAAAATAATACCCATTATCACTAGGGTAGAAATAATACTTCACTTTTTGTGACTAGAAACCTTAAAACTGTTTTCTTGCTTTATTGTTATTGATACAACAAATTAAGTAATTTTGAGAGTACGTGGTTGATATTTTTTTATCCAAACTGATTATCAGATCAACTGTCGGTGAACTCAATTAATAGTTTCTGTTCACAAATAATTAGATAATCAGTTTATCATGTTATATCAACTCTCAAAACTACTTACTTGTTATCTCAGTTAACAATAAAGACCAATAACTAGTTTCAATAAGCAATCTACACACAAACACCTCTATCTTGCTCAAGAAAGAGGAGGCGGCTGTGGCGACTGCGATGTTTGCGGCTGTGGCGGCTTCTTTCGCTTCTTTTTCTCGTAACTAATCCCTCTAGCTTTCGCTTGAGAATCCCTAACTTCACGTAAATAAAGCCTAACAGCCCTAGCTCCAAAAGGGTTATTTTCAGGCTTGCCTCCATTTTCTTCATAAGCTGCCCGAAGCCTGCCAATAAGCGCATCAAGGCTGCCCCAAGCCTGCTTTAGCGGGCAGGGGCAGGGCGCTGGAGGGTTCGGGTGACCAAAAAATGGACATAGTTGAGTGTGGACTTTTGTTTTTCCAAACTGATCTAGATACCTTAAAAACTCAAGCACATGAGCACCACTACATCTAGCTAGGTTTAAAGGTGGTCGATGGTTACGGAGATACTGCCCAAAAGTGTTCCAATCACGGCGCTTTTGATTCTCATAGCGGCTGAGAGTTGAGGGTGAAGATATTGAAGAAGATGTTGAAGATGATGTTGGACTTAACATATTTGAGGTAAGGTTTGTTGTGATGATTGAGTCAACTTCTTGTGCTACTTGTGGAACAACAACATCCATTGTAAAAGAGTGGTATTTTTCCATTTTGGTGTATAATTAATTCAGTGCTAAAAAAGTGAGATCTGGTTGAATCAAATCTAGGGTTTCACTAAAAACAAGAAGTCGCTCAAGAAACCCTAACTATGGGTTTTCTAGGGTTTCATCAAGATTCTTGAAATGGTTAAAGATAAGGATGAGGAAGATGACATGTGGGTGTAGATCAAGATTTGTGATGAGTGAAGTTCTAAGCTTGAAAGAAGCTACACAAGAATGGAAGATCTATCTAACTATAAAATAGAAGGAAATTGGCAAGAATGAGAGGTTACTTTATATTTTGTAACCTAAATACACCTACAAGTACTAGAGAGAGAGAGAGAAGTAGGAAGGTGTGTGATAAGTGATGTGAAATTGTCCAAAAAAAAAGTTTGAAATTAGGGCTTTTGTGGAAATGAAAAGAGGTTGACAGTGAGCTTTGGGATGATGTATGGTGGTTGAAAAAAGAAGTGGACTTCACAAAATATGCTTTACTAAAAACTTTAAAAATAAAAGGAATAAGATTCAAGCTTTTTTGGTCCATGATATTGATATATTTCTAACTCGTAAATAAGATAGTGATTGTGCGTAGCGTTTTACTGTTTAGACACAAAATTAGATGCCATTTTTGATTTAGTAGGTCAGATTTCTAGTTTTGTTTCAAAAGATTTCATACTCGTATTTACTCCATTGTCAAGAGCATTATTTAATTTTCAAGTACCATGGTCTTAATTTTGTACTCACCCTGACCCGCCCGTTAATTAAAAATTGTCGTGATTCATGAAACGGTATTTTAAGTTAATGATAAAAAGGTAAAACCGTCAAAGCATTGAACTAGGATGTGTGGCGAGAAGTTAGGCCAAACGGAATGGTTGTCACTTGGGGCGTGAGTGACCAAGACACGCCGTGACTTCCAAAACAACAATCCCAACTCACGGCGATTTTGTGTTAATTTAGTGAGTAGCTCACCATGTACTGTAGCATGACAAAGTGGGATCCAATCAATTTGTATCCGTTAGTCCTGTAATAATAATAATAATAATAATAATAATAATAATAATTCTATTACCATCAGCCACTCAAATAACATTAAGAGTGGTGTTTTTATCGTTCATCGAGTTAGTTTTTGTATTCAGAAAAGATTGGGAGCTCAGATTGTGTCTAGACTCCCCTCCAATTTTGTGTAATTTTTCATGTTTCTAATGAAAGCGATGGTTTTATAATAATAATAATAATAATAATAATAATAATAATAATAATAATAATAATAATAACAGCACCCTATTTTTCAAATATAAATACCTCAAAACTTCACCATTTTCTACACATCTTCTATATATTTTTACTACAACAAATATACTTTATTCCTTATTATTTAAATGAATTCCGAAACGTTTATGTTGACCTACTCAGAAGAAGAACAACAAGAAATCAAAAGTCGGAACGTTAATTAAAAGAGCGGTGACGTTTTTAATTTACTTCATTTCCCATCCTACGTTGAAGTTTTTAATTTCGTTCATTTACGTATTTAATTCCGTTTATTTACATTTTTAATTCCAAAACGTTTACGTTCACATTTACGTTTTTGGTTTATAAGTATAAGGTATTTAATTAAATAAAAAATGGGATTGAAATGTTAGTGGGGGTGACCAAAACGGATGTATGATGAGCGCTGAGGTGGCGCTGAGGTGACGGTGAGTAGTCGCCACCACTACTTTCAACCTTAGAAACATAGAGGAAATTACACGAGCTGAATCGCAGTAGAAAAACACTTATTTAAGTTATCCATGATACCATCTAGCTCTTGTAACAAAAAAACATTAAGGGCTCGGTTCGTAGTCGGGTTTAGGATTAGGATTAGGATTAGGTTTTTTATTTTTATTTGATGTAAAAGAGAAAAAATATTTAAAAATATTTTATGTTTTAGAATATAATTTATAAACTATTTTTATAAAAAGTGAGAGAATATAGATAGATACAAAATATGATAGTGTTGGGTTTCAGAGATGTTGTTGCTTACACGTTTACAACTACTCAAGAAGTACAAAGAAAAATGATACAAGTCATTACAACTGCTAGAGTAAAAGTTGCTGCTGCTAGTTCAGAAGTTACAACTGCTATCATGAAACAACTTCTAGAGTTAAAGATACAACATCTAGAGTATTTAGTTACAACTACTTATGAGATAAACATGTATAGTCGGTTAGATAATTATGAAAAATATTTATCTTGTGTAGAAAGTTGTTGTAAGCCGACTAGGGCTTCTTAATCTATAAAAGGAGGTCCTAGGGCATAGAGTTACGTACGTGTTTCATATACTTCAAGGTTGTAAAATCCTAATACTTTTGAGTATTCATATTAATATATTGAAGTATTTTGTGTGACACAACTGTGTTCTTAATTTACTGTTTCATTCATATAAAGTTCTTCTTAAGATTAATCACAAGATTCCGCATTGTGTTTAAAAAGTTTAAGTCAGTTTCTTTACTTAGTGGTTTTAGATTTCTCTAAGATTACTAAATCTTTACAAGCTAAGGAATTCGATCAAGTGTTTAACTAGGATCAACAGTGGTTTTAGAGCTTGTGGTTTCAAGAAGACGTGATAAAAAAGAACCTGTTCAAGTTTAAGACTGTTTTACTGAAGAGATAGATTCAGAATCTACACACATGATTACTGCATCAAAGGTGCCCATGCTCAAGCCTGGTGAGTATGAGCTATGGAGAATGAGAATTGAACATTACATTCAGATGATTGACTACTCTATTTGGGAGGTCATTGAGAATGGCAATACCTTACCTAAAACAAAAACATCTACTACTGGTGTTGTGACTATCTTGCCAATTAAGAGTTAAGACTGCTGAAGAAAAGGCACAATGAAGATTGGAGGTTAAGGCAATAATTACTCTAATGATGCGCATTCCTAATGAACATCAGTTGACTTTTAATCCTATCAAGGATGCTAAGTCTTTGCTGGAAGTTATTGAGAAGAGGTTTGAAGGGAATGCTGCTACTAAGAAAACAAGGAAGAATATTCTGAAGAAACAATATGAGAATTTTGTTGCACCAAGTTCTGAGAATCTTGATCAGACCTTTGACATACTTTAGAAACTTATTAGTCAACTAGCACTTGTGGAAGTTACCATTCCTTAAGAGGATATCAATCAGAAGTTTCTGAGAAGCTTGTCACCAGGGTGGAACACACATATTGTGGTGTGGAGAAACAAGGCTGATCTAGACACCATGAGTTTCGATGATCTTTACAACAATCTCAAAATGTATGAACCAGAAGTCAAAGGGTCATCTAGCTCTTCCTCAAACTCACAAAATTTAGCTTTTGTGTCCTCCAAAGGTTCTGGCAGTACTCAGGAAGCTTTTACAACTGCTCATGGAGTTAGTGCTGCTGGCACTCAAGTTAATGCTACTAGTTCTGCAAACCCTGACAACTTGAGTGATGCTGCTATTTGTGCTTTCTTGGCTGATCTTACTAGTTCTCAAGTTATGCATCAGGATTTGGAACAAATTGATCTTGAAGAAATTGATTTAAAGTGGCAGATGACAATGTTGACAATGAGGAATGGTTGCTCAATTATATGTATATAGTATATATTTCTCAAAGGAATTGCTAAGAAATAAGCAAAACCCAAGGTCGTATCCCGTGCGAAGGTTGAATGAAATCGTGAAATTCGATTGCCAAATCGTGTCGTGAAAAGTGGAAAAGTGATAATAGTGAATGTGAAACACAAATAGTGAAAAGAAATCACAAATAAAACAGAAAGTACAAGCTAAGTATGCACAATTATCTAAAAACTGAAAACGGGAATTCATAAGCGATTCTAAAACGTAACGTACGAATAAAAACGTAACTTTTATTGAAAAAATGATCCTAAAAATTTGAAATAAATTTCTAAAAATCTTAAAATACTAAAAATAATTTTGAGAAAAAGAAAAATATTTTTTTGAGTTTTTATTAATTTTCTATGAATTTATTTCTATATTTGTATTTTTTTAAATGAATTAAAAATGAAAGAAATTGTAAAAATAAAAGTGAAAATTACAAAATTAATTTTGAAAAATCTAAAATATCAGAAAAGAATTTCCTAAATTATTTTTGAAATTTTTTAAGCTTTTATTTGATTTTTATTATTAAAAAATATTTAAAAATGGTTAAAAACTAAGAAACATTAAGAAAAATAGTAAACAAATTCAGAAAAATATGAAAAATTCACAGAAATTCTAAAATATTATAAGAAACTTGTGAAAAAATTATGAAATGAAAATAAGATGCAAAAGTGCTTAATGAGCCCAAAACAGCTTATTGCAAGTGCTTATTACTAAGCACTTGCAACAAAACCAAATGAAACTTTAAACACAAAAACAATATACTCAAATAAGCTCAAAGATAGTAAATTCAGATCATAAGAAGCTCAGGTACACAAGAAATAAGCAATAAGTAGTTGAGAATAAGTAATATGAATAAGCAGATCCTCACAGAAATAAGCCAGAAGGTGCAAAATCACTACATAACACTAGATTAGCTACCTACTTACTCAAGTGAATCAATTCAAACTCAGAAACTATCCAAAATCACAATTGCAGGCCTATTTTCAAATGAGCAGACCTATTCTAAACTCCTTATTTGCAGGCCTGATTAATCACTCTCAATAAGCTCTGAATTACAAAGTAAAGGGGGCAAAATCTCAATTGTACTACTGAGTCTCTATAATCACTAAAAGCCCTATCTCTAGCTTCCAATTGATCTCCTAATTGAAGCCAAATTCAGCAATCAGTGGAAACTAAGCTGATGCAACAATTGACTATTTTGAATCTAACTCCAATTGACCAATTCCAATTTCTATCAATCAAATCTACTTTTAGTTGAATTGTTAAGCTACAATAAAGCTAAATTAAGCCAACTAGCTTGAACTATTATGCAACTACAACTACAAGTACTCTAACTGATTTTAATTAAACTAACAGTTAAGCTAATTTGAAATCTAATTTTGACTTTTTATGAATTATGCTACTAATTTTATACTCTATTAATCAATTGCTATCCTAATGAGATCTAACTGTGAAGCTGAATCAGTGAAACTACAACTACTACACACTACAACTAATAGATCCAAACACCCCTATATTTCCATCTAACACTATGAATATCTGTTTTATTTCTATAATCACCTACTCCAATTACTCTTTTAGTCACAGAACCAGTGTAAAACTCAATTCAACAACAATAATCAACAATTAACCACCACAACTCAGAATCACAAACTAATCAAAATAAAACTACACAACTCAGTCAGTAATGAACAAAGCTTACAGTTTATCAGAACAAGCTCAAGTATAGCTAATACAACATCATTATCATCACAGTCAAGTTATAAAACAGTAACTCATCATATTCAAATCACAACTAACAGATGCACTTGGAGATTGAAATTTTGAATAAGAACTTACAATTCATTCTTTCTCAGCTTGAAAGAGAAAGTTCGCTATGCTTGCCTATCTCTTAGATAGGCTGAGACCATCCATTGTCATCTCAATCTACCTCTAAACTCCAGGAATCATTAGTATCAAATATGTGTTGACTTTCGTTGACTTTAATTGAGTTTGGACTACAGAACTGATTTAAGCTACTGATACGTGGGAATCGCACTAGGCTTTACCTCTCGAGGGATCACGAGAAGCTTACAACCCCCACCAGGCAGTGTACCTGATCGTTGTAGTGTAGTATAGTGACAAGTACCGGGGGATTGATCATTCAACTCAGGAATAGTGTAGCTAGGATTAGAAAGTCTAAAAACTAGGTCTAGAGGTAAGAGATGATTCTTTTTGTATTTTTATATTTTTATGAAAGTAAATAAAATCTCGGGCTTTGGAAGAGTGGGCGGAATTAGTTGCTAGCCAACTAACCCAATAACTAAAGATGCAATCAAAATAAAATAACAAAAATGAAAATAAAGCTAATTACTAATGTGGTGTGAACAATAATAGGGAGAGTTGTGTTTACTTAGGTTTCATTACTCCCTAGATATCTTTTACAGGTTGATAATTTGTTACAATTGCATGGATGACGGGTCGTATTCCTTAATACTAGTCGTAGGGCCGTGTACAATATTCCATAACTCTATAGGATCCTACTTCACTCCTATGTCGAGCCGTTAGAAGCTCCTAACATGGGATCATTAGAATTATCCTACGCATTAAATACAACCAAAAATTATAGTACACCTCTGATCATGTTTCTTAAGATGTTCAAGCATGTCACCAATGGAAGTCTGCCAGTTTTCTTAAGTCTAACATCGAATACAATCATCCGTAACAACTATAAACAAACAATCAACCCATAATTAATATCTAGGTTTCACTACATCTAAGCAAACACAAAAGAGATCTAGCCAAGCATGTTAAATTCAAGACAAGCGTAAGATATATTCAAACAACAAATAGACATATTGAATGAATTGAAAGAGTACTTATCTCAAATTGACATGAAAGGGTTCAAAGGGTAAAAACCCTTGAAAAAGCTGTAATATTCAGACTAGGGTTTCTCTCCAAAGTTACACCATAATTGTTACTCTCTAATGAATGAAAATTGCAAAACTATATATAGATTTTACAGGGTGACGACGTCAAGAAGGAAATTCAAACGCCGTCAACTCGCCGCCCATAATGAAATCGGCTTTCCTAGATCCACTTTTGACGCCGTCATGTGCAATTCTACTCTGGGCCGTCACTAATATTTGGACCATGACGGCCTATGGTGACGCCGTCATCTCCATAGTACAAAACTCTTCTGGATCGTCATGGACTTTATCCACTTCTACCTCTTGTATTACTCTTGACGCCGTCACTTGAAAACTCTGGACGCTGTCAGGTACTGTTCCCAGCAAGGAAAATTAAGACTTTGCCGTTTTCTTCACTTTTATGCTCCAAAAACGTCCAAAATGCTTCCTTTTCCAGAATTCACTCCAAAAGTACCTAAAAGGACAAAAGAAACCATTTAGGGCAATATTTGATCAAATAAATTCAAATCCGGGCTAAAATGACCCCCTAAAAACGGTTCATTTTTCGCCTCATCAAATACCCTTACACTTGAGATTTGCTTGTCCTCAAGCAAATGCTCTTTTATTCTAATCAAAATACAAGTTAGGGGTCATTTAACACTAATATAAAAGTAATTACAACAAATAATCGTTCCACTAAAGACCAAAGACAAGCACGGAGGTCATACACTAGCACCTCACAAATAGTGTTTAGATACTCACATATCTCGTGTGTAATAAAGTATATATCACAATATGGAAATGGAAAACATCTCTCACTACCTGTCATAGCAAAATCGATTACCATAGGCTTGGGAAAGGATCAAACCTCCACCACTTGGCGTAAGCAACTAGGATAAACTATCAAAGAGGTCTTTTAAAGGGTTATAATGTTAGGTGTAGGGATATGGAATACACGGTTTTGTTGGATAATGGCAATCTTTAATGGTGGCGAGTTAATCATCTTGGTTAATTACATGTACAATATGGCGTTGCTAAGCCAAGACTAGACTCGACTTAAGCTAATAAATGAAAAATAACAAAAACATAAAACAAACATAAAATGAAACGGGATGGTAGTCCGTATGTTTTTTTTTTTCTTTTCTCTTTATATATATATATATATATATATATATATATATATATATATATATATATATATATATATATATATATATATATAGAACAAGTGTGATTGCTATTTTTAGAGGCACAAAACTCTCAAAATTCCCTAAAAACTACACGTGTAAACATCCCTACTTTTAGAAAGATTTTTGATTTTTTTTTCCAACAAATACGGGAGAAAATTAAGGGAGATAAATTAAGGAGGTTCATTTTGATTTTGTACTCATATCTGTTAAATGAAAATCCCTATAAATAAGGAAAATGTGGATATCAAAGCATACAACCAATTTTTACTCAATCACTACCTAATTATTTTGATTTCAATTCTGTTTTGCAAATTTATGATTTCAATTTCGACCGGGCATTTCTTCTTCACAACTTGATGATACAATCACAGAAACAACACATACAAATCAACCAAATCAGTTTAAGGTAATTTTTATTTTTTCTTTTTGTTCGGACCGAGACAGAATTTGGTTACTCGATGTTTGATGAATTACAGATTAGTTTTGTATGTATCTATGTATTTTGATTATTGGATTTAGTTTTGAAATCGACATTGACTCAATATGAAGGTTGCTGAATCATGCCCGCCAACCATTTGTTAATTTGTTTAAAAGAAGATTAGTAGCTTCGAAACACAACACTTAATATTGTAGTTGAATTTTATGTTTTTAATAAACTTCTATATGATTTGTCTATTTGAGCAACTTATGTTACTGATGCAAAAACCAAGTGTTTGATGAAATGCCAGAATGAAATAATAAATATTATGGAGTATTTGGTTTCTAAAGTTTTCTTTTGTTGAATATAATGGTGTACTATTTTTAAGTTTTTATTTAAGTGGTGATTGAGATGCTTGAAACTTATAAGGATGCTACAATATGTTTGAATCTCATGGACACATAATTATAAGCCATTTCAATTATCACAAAGGCATAATAATGCAATAACAAAATTAGGGGTGTTTGGTATTGTTCAATATGCAGAAGAATGAGAAGGAGCACCTAAAATTTATAATAAATAAGAGATTATGTAGTTTCCAATAAGTTATTATTCTAAAATCGTTAATGCTATATTAAATAGCAATGCATCTATTTTGGTCACTAATACTGATGATGGTCCGAGTCAGCATCCTACTCAAGTATGCCAACTTTGTAATTACGAACTATAACTCTAACCTAAGTGGAGGGTGAAGATCATTATAAATGATTGAGTTAATAAATGACATGAATTTTACATTAGCCGTCTCATCTGCAATTGTTGTACACCTGGTTTCATGGTCCAAATTAGCTTAGAATTTTAATTGATAAAGAAATTTCAAGTTATCTGATGCGTGGGAATCGCAACAGGCTTTACCTCTCGAGGGATCTTGAGAAGCTTACAACCCCCACCAGGCAGTGTACCTGATCGTTGTAGTATAGTATAGTGACAAGTACCGGGGGATTGATCGTTCAGCTTAGGAATAGTGTCGCTAGGATTAGAAAACCTAATTACTAGTTCTAGAGGTGAGGGATGATTATTTTTGTATTTTTATATTTTTATGAAAGCAAGTAAAATCTCGGGTTTTGGAAGAGTGGGCGGAATTAGTTGCTATTAAACTAACCCAAAATTAAGATGCAATCAAAATAAAATAATAAAAATGAAAATAAACTAATTATACTAAGGTTGTGAGCAATAATTGGAGAAAATGTGTTTACTTAGACTTCACTACTCCCTAGATATCTTTTACACGTTAATTACTTGTTATAATTGCATGGATGACGGATCGTATTCCTTAATACCATTCATGGGGTGGCATACATAACTCCCCAATTCTATGAGCTCTTATCTCCTCCTACACCATGACCCAGCACAACTATAGGGATTGTAAACAGTGGCTCATGCATTAAATACAACCAATAAAGACCTAGTACGCCTCGGTTCATGTTTCTTAAGACGTTCAAGCATGTTACCATTTGGAGATCTGCCAGTTTTCTTAAGGCTAACATATAAAATCATTCATCCAAGAACAAGAATAAACAAGTAATCAATACATAATCAATATCTAGGTTCCATTAGATCTAAGCAAACACAAGAGAGATCTAGCCTAGCATAATTGAATTGAGACAAGAACAAGATATAGACAACCAACACATAGACATATTGATTAAATTAGAAGAACACTTATCTCAATTACAATGCAAGGTATCAAGGGGTTGGAACCCTTGAAAAACCTGTAAAAGTTGCACCAAATTCGTCTTTAGGGTTTCTCCAAAACTTCTCTCTTTTTAATGTAAAAACTAGAAAACTATATATAGGAAAACTGGGCTGACGGCGTCAAGACAACCATGTGACGTCGTCACCTCGCCGCCAAATACTTCCTCGGACGGCCTTGATCTACTTATGACGGCCTGTGTGACGCCGTCACCAACCACGGTATTTTATTCTTGGCCTTTTGACGCCGTCAGGATGACTTTTGACGCCGTCATCAACTACGGTATTTTATTCTTGATGTCTGACGCCGTCAGGGTATAACTCTTGACGCCGTCACCTAGTGTTTCCAGCATGGAAAATTGATACTTTGCCGTTTTCTTCACTTTTATGCTCCAAAAACGTCCAAAATGGCTTCTTTTCAAGAATTCACTCTCCAAGTACCTAAAATCACAAAAGGAACGATTTAGGGCAATATTTGATCAAATAAAGTCGGATTCGGGCTTAAATGACCCCCTAAAAATGGATCATTTTTCGCCTCATCATATACCCTTACACTTGAGATTTGCTTGTCCTCAAGCAAATGCGCTTTTATTCTACTCAAAAGACAAATTAGGGGTCATTTAACACTAATATAAAAGTAATTACAACAAATAATCGTTTCACTAAAGACCAATAGATAAGCACGGAGGTCATACACAAGCACCTCACAAATAGTGTTTAGATACTCACATCTCTCGGGTGTAATAAAGTAATATAACATTATGGAAATGGAAGATATCTCTGACTACCTGTCATAGCAAAATAGATTACCATAGGCTTGGGAAAGGATCAAACCTCCACCACATGGCGTAAGCACCTAGGATAAACTATCAAAGAGGTCTTTTAAAGGGTTGTAACGTTAGGTATAGGGATATGAATTACACGGTTTTGTTGGATAAAGGAAGTTTTACTGGTGGCGAGTTAACAATCTTGGTTAATTACATGCACAAGATGGCGTTGCTAAGCCAAGACTAGACTCGACTTAAGCTAATAAATGAAAAATAACAAAAACATAAAATAAACATAGAATGAAACGGGATGGTAGTCCGTATGTTTTTTTCTCTTTTTCTTTTTCTATTTTTTTTCTTTTTCTTGTTTTTTCGATCTTTTTTTTTTTTTTTTTTTTTTGCATACACTCTTACCCTACCATCCAAAATAATACATCATAGGGAATGAAAGTTTCCCTTACACTTGAATCTTTACATACTTTACATTAAACTAATCTAATGACTCGAATTAAGAAAATCAAAACACTTGGAGCACTTTTAAGATTAACGTACATATGGGGGTAATAAGTGATGTTCTTCCCCATTACTCCATAAAATAAGTACTTACCCATGAGTCCCAATCGTCCCAAAACAATATGTACAAGGATATGACTCGACTTAGCAACCATGTAATCAATTAGAAAGTTAACTTAGGGTTTAGCAAATAACAATAATGCACTAAAAATGAGCACATACACGGAAGGGTAAGGCGATTTGGTTGTACATTTAAGTGGGGTGTAACAAATTCTTCCTTTAAGTAAAATGCTTAAAGTTAGAAACGAAAAGATAGGCTCGGAGGGGTGTACTAGGGGTTTCGTGTACTAAAAATGAGTACAACGCTGAGGGTGTGGGAAAAAATTAGTTGACTTAACTAGCCAAGTAATATGACTTAAATGGTCAAGTAATCATGATACGGGTTTAACACAAGGGTGATCCTAATGCCTCTTATCATGTAGTAAATCCTACTACACGAATGTAGTCTCACTAGCGGTCTCGGGATGCATCACTAACGCAAGTTTTAGAATCTAAATGCTACCGGTACACTCATAAGCACTAATAATGAATGCTTTTCCTATCAAATCTAAAGGCGAACCTCACATTTTTGGGTGGAAAATTTTTCTGAATATACGGTTATGTGCTAGTCATACAACCTCCTATCCATGAGACGCTTGCTATGGCTAAAGTTTCACTCCTAAATGTTGTAAAAAAATTTAAATTTGGCGCTAAAATTACACTAACAAGTATTTCTCATAGTTTTATTACACATCTACTATCAAACAAAACAAACTCAAGCGAAAGTGCATATGTAAGGTATCATCTTGTAGAATATCAATAATCATAGCATGCATGGTTTTGTGATAGAATTATGGAAGAAGAAGAATAATAGTAGAAGAGATTAGAGAGAGAAAGAGTTGGGTGATTTCTAGAGAGAGAGAGAGTTGAGAGAAAACTAAGAAAATGTTAGATTGAAAAATGGAAAGCACCAACCCTCTCCACATGTGGAGAGGGGTATTTATAGTTACAATATTACGCCCACTCCCGGGCTGTGGATCAGGCATACAGTGGGTAAAGACCCGTTCCTTCTTCCACGGTGTTACTTAAACTAAACTAACTAACTAATAAATAAACTAACTACGAGCTAACTTAATGCTGTTACAATCATTAGGTGACCGAGACTTTTACAGGAATATTTGTATTCCTAACAATCTCCCCCTAAGCGAGGTCACCTTTGAAGTTAAGATCTTTGGTCTTTAAACATTCTTTAGTCTTTGTAGCTCGTAGGATCTGATTCTTCTCTTTTCAGCACACTTCGTACTTTAAGCAAGCGAACTTGTGATTAGAGTTCCTTTGTGATGTGTGATCTTTGAGCTTCTTTGAGATCATCAGCCAAAGTAAATCTCCAAGCTCATCCATAGTTGTATTGCCTTCATGTGATGTAGTGACTTTAGGACCATCATGCTCACACCCTTCTTTATCTGGAGACGTTGCATAAGAGTTGTAGATTAGGAGACGTTTTCATCAGAGTTGCGGAAACGTTGTTGGTAGTCTCTCAACATTTGTTGTAGCAAATCTCTCATCTTCATTGATAGTGTGGAGGATGTGTGAGCATGAGGTATGGATTGACCCGATTCAGCTGGAAACTGGAGCCATCAACGCCATCTTTATATGTGTCCCTGAAATGAAACAGTTAGCAATAAAGATAGAGAACGAATATGGCTTTGTCATTCGTTCTGCGAGGACAGACTACCCTCCGGTTTTGTGAAAACCGACCTGTGATCAGGTAGAGTCTCTTTTAACGAGGACTCTCCTTGACAGGAATTTCCAGCTTGTAGTGATGAATTTTCCAAAGAATCCACTTCGGAATCTTCATACTTAGCATGTTCTCATACCGGAACGTCTCAAAGCAGACAGCACGATAGAGTGAATCGGTGAATAGATATTCACGGATTGATGAGAAATTGATTTATAGAAATCACTCGCGTGTCATATGATAAACATTTTTGAGACACTACGAGATTTTTATACTTTGAATCACATTTCCATCAAAAATACTTTTGTTTGAAAGATATTACACAATCAATGTGCTCGAAAGATAAGTTGGTGAGCACATTGAGAGGTTTTGGCAAAAGTATCCATCAATCCATATCCTGGAACAAGTTTGATTCAAATTTGAATCGCACCATCGTTGCTTTCCAGTTGTCACTTGATCATTGATCCAAGATGGATCTCACATGTCACCTACCAAGAGCTTGAGTGATGTTCGCTCTAGAAGGATTTCCATCGTCATTGTGAATATTTTCATATCACTCGGATGTTCTGGCAATACCACAAGGATAATGCGTAGGACTCTAAATATTTTATCTTATTTTCCACATTATGTGAAACAATAAGCATATTTGGAATGTGTCCTAACGAGATTTGTGGATGATCTCATGGCTCTAGACTCAATAGTGCATTTTGATCCGCTCCTGGAGACTGGGGAGGCGTCTCCTGTTTTAGGTATCAACATAGCTCGCAATGAGCGGTCGATACATTGCACAGGGTTCCTCGTGAGAATGAAACAAGCTCTTTTAAGAGAACTTGAGTGGTTGGGAAGTTTTGGTGTAGTGCGTCACTGGGTCCATGACGTCTTGTCTTCAATACCGGCGTTACCTTAGTAACCGCCAGTAGCATATGTATTGAACCCGGTTTCTGCCCTAAGGTTGAAGTAATTGGAGGGCTATTTCTTTTCACCCTTTCTCATTATATTTCTTTTTCATTCTTCAACCCCTTCAGTGCTTACCGAGATTTCATCACTAGAACCTTGTTGGGTTTGTTCCAGTCCTAGCTCTATCTCAGTCCGCACTCTTCCCTTTCTCACTTTACTCCTTTTTTCATAATCATTCCTAAGGACTTCTAATCTATCTATGGATTGTCCCTGGGAAGATCCTTCCGGTTCTGGTGGATCATGGGAACTTATACCTAACCTTAACCACCCTTATACCTCCATGCATTAAAGTAAATGGTCGGTCTTAGGTATTACTTCCACAAACGCCTTTTGCTCCCCCTCAATATGTGCATCGATATTCGAAAGTGTTTAGCACATATGCGGGAGCCTATTATTGAGTACAAAAGATTACTTATGATTACCAGATTTCATATTTAAATCACATTCTCTCCCCCGATCAAAAATTTCAGATCTTTCGAGATTTTTGATCTCAATTGATTTAAATAAGTTAGAAAACGTTTGGGAGAGAAATGCGGTTAATTTTTAATATTGTCTGATAAAAAGGAACTTTTTCTAGCTCCCCCTCAAACTATGAGGGAGGATGTTATGTGTCAGATTTGAAGAGTTTGTAAAAGATTCGAAGTTTTAGTGAAAAACTCTTTGAAAATTTACTCATTCTGACACATAACACATCACAAATCATTTTGTTGCAAGGTATTATGTACGAAGTGTGGGGAGTTTTGATGATACATAAAATTTTGAGAAATCACTCTCCCCCTCAATCAATGACGGATGTTAAAGCATAAATATTTTCATAAACTTTTAACGTCATTGATTGAGTGAAAATTTTATCAAACTTTGGAGTTCAATTTGATTTTCATGCAAAATTTCATGGTACCACCAAGTTTTGCACAAACACTTTCCGGAAAAATCATAGAAGGGAAAGTATTTGGCGATAAAAAGAAGATTTCTCTTCTTTATCAAGAAATAATGCACTGAAGCGTACATTAGATCGAGGGTGCATGAATATAAAGTAATTCACGCTCGGATGAACGGCACCCTTTGTTAGGAACAACCGTCTTTTTGACGACGTGTTTTCCTTAATTTTGAAAACCGGGTTGCTATCTGAAGTAATAGCAAACCATATTTTTGAAGACCGGGTTGTAGCCTGAAATGACTACAAGCCATAGTTTGAAGTTCGGGTTACAGCCTGAAGTGACTGTAAGCCATAATTTTAAGAATGTTTTGAGAAACGACATGTTTTAGAAAAAACTTTATTTGAAACCGAAAAACTCTTGCTCAAGCATATGTATGATTCCGTGTCATTATTGAATGACATTTCTAGAAACGTACATAATATTGATTACACAAGAGACATGTCGTGAGAAGAATATTTTTGGATTTTTGCGAGTTTTCAGATTTTTATGGATTTTATAAGTTTTATATTTCTCTATTTTTCTTTTTGATTTTATAATCTATATACAAGGATACAAATTAGTTTAAGAGGATGTTGACATGAGTACCGAAATGAGAGTATCGTTCAGCTCGTTGTAGAAGTCGGTAGTCAACATCCATTAAACTTTCACCACCAAAGCTTTCGAGGCTCACGAATTATCGTCTGAACTTGTGGTAGCCATGATATAATCTTAAACGGGATTTTACAACTCTTGTGACTTAAACCGAGAGATCGATTCTCTCCCGGGATTTTACTAAAGTCAACAAAAGAAACCGAAAGATGTAATATACGAGTTAGACTTAGAGAGAGATCTTGGATAAGTGACAATTAGCATTAAGTGTCAAGTCGCGACAAGTCAAGTTACAATAGATCCGATTGTAATAAGTCAAGTCGTAAGGATTAACTCACAACGTCAAATTACAATCAAATTAATCGAAACGACTTAAGTCACAACAATTCACCAAACACAAGTTGTTAACAAATCACTAGAATCTCACAACTGAGTCAATCGCTAGGCACCACCAAATTGTCAAATTATAGCCTCCTCAATGTGAAGCTTTGGTAGCTTCCCCCCTAACCGACAATCCCCCAAGACGTTGAAGTGACGCAAAAAGTCTCATTGGATAAAGCTCAGAAACCCGAAGAAAACGATAACACCGAAGTAACAGGGTGAACCACGGATCATCTCTGCGGTTATCAATCCCGGAATGTATGATGAAGCCCGATCACATGACCCTGTTGTGCGTCCCCAATGTACACATTACTTTGAGGTTTGGAGCAGTTGTCTATTAGGGGGAATAAGAGATCAACATCTTCATTTCACTGAGTGCTTTCCAGTTATCTTACACATGCCAACTCAATCCATATTGTACGCATGTATCCAACACAAGAAGAAACGATGACACCAAAGTAACAGGTTGAAGCACTGATCATCTCTACGGATATCACCTTCGGAATATATGATTAAGCCCGATCACGTGAACCTGTTGCGCGTCCTTGATGTACACAAATCTCTCCCCTGATGGTTGCGATCTCATCGGAATCAGCATAACATTGTGTACATGAAGCATTACTCAGAAGCACTTTACCAAAAATTATATCAGCTCATATGAAGATGTCGATAAGCAATATCATCTCACTCTCCAGTTGTTCTTCTCATTGTTCTTCTCACTGAAAGCTGAAGTAATACATACCACAAGTGTCAGAAGACCACTTCCCCCACGTAGTTGGAATAATACACCAAACGCTGCGAGTTAAGACACTGAGTTTCTCTACGGTTACGACATATGTCTTCCCGGCATAACTTCAATTAAGAAGAAGTATTATGTTCATCACGTTTACTCGTTATGCATTCGGATGTATGTCTCCTTCCCCCTTGCTGGTTTTGATACATCAGAATCAGCAACAACTTTTACGCACATCTACTTGAAATATTGAGAAGAACCAAATAAGCTAAAATGTATCTAGTGAGAGTCAACTGCTATAGAAACACTCACTAATAGGGTTAATCCTCCCTCCCAATTAGTAAGCCCATAAGTGTACTTGCTCCCTCCCAAACTGACAACCGGTTTGAAATAACATTGATGCATGTTGAAGAAGTATCTCTCATTTCTACCCAAAATGTCTTCAGTCTCTTAACATGTCATCCACAACGTAAAGTGGATCATAGACTGATAAACTGTAGCTTCTTCATGGGTTTGTTTGGGGAACATTATTTCGACATTTTCAACTCACATAGAATGCTTCCAGTTCTTCGTTAAAAACCCCGATGTACACATTCTTCTCCCTCCATGATGATGACGATCACTCGGAATCATCATAACTATGTGTACATAAACATATCAACTGGAAGCAACATACAAATCACTACCCCATGAGTAGATGTCGATAACAATTCTCTTCAACAATTCTCTGCAGATCAACCCCTAATTAAACCTCTTTTCACTTCCACTGGCTAATAGTAAATGACCACGTATGGAGAGAACCCGATATACCACACTTGAAACTGAAGTAGAGTTCCCCGCTCTTGTGTCTTAAGCTTGCACTAATGTTGGAAGAACGGTGTAGAGAATTTATGCTCCGAGCAAATCTCTAAGTACTCACTACCCAACCAAAGCATGAGACATTACCACCTCTTGCGATTATCCACAACGACATCGGCGTGTGACACTGAGTAATACAACATAACTCATTAAAGTGATAGTTAACCAGCTCTTCAACCATCCACCACGACTGCTGGTAACTAGATAAACCAAGTCTTCAACTAAGATCTTAAGCACGAGCAAGTTATCGTTGAAAGTCATTCATCCATCCAACCCCGACTTCAAGATAAACTAAGATCACACCTTTGTAAGAGTCAACTTCAATCTCAAATACGCGATACCCAATCAACTCCGCAGTCACATTTAGTCATCCTTACTTAGTGGAACATTAGGTGTTGGAGGAGAGCAGAGTCATTTCACGCATCAATCAACATGTATTTTATTCACACTTCTCCCCCTCAAATATAGCATATGAGGATGCGATTTTTGATTGAACAAGTGAATAAAATACATGTAGTTTATTCACACTTCTCCCCCTCAAAAATTGCATAAGAGGTTGATCCACTGTCCACACTTCTCCCCCTCAAAAATTGCATTAGAAGATGCCATTTTTGAACGAGTGAATAATAGCGAATACAATCTGATGAAGGTAATCCACATGATGACTGAACAAGCGTGGAACAAATATGAGGTTTGTTGATGAGAATGGTCAGAAGCAAGAACATTTCACAACTTCAGAAGATAAAGCGCACTCAAGCGTACACTTTTCTTTTCTATAATGAACGGGGCCTGAAGTGTTATCAGCAGACGCCATAATGATAACATTGAAGACCGAGGCTTGAACTTAATTGTTCAAACGTCATAGTCGTTGAAGAACGAGGCCTGAACTGAACTGAACAGACGTCATAGTCTTTGAAGAGCGAGGCCTGAACTGAAGTATTCAGACGTCATAATGCACATACATCAGCACCGACATTCTAGAACTCCTGAAGCTGGGGAAATGATTGCTTTAGGTCTCCAGACTTTGAGTTTTCTCATATGGTGAATGGTTGATGTACCTGCAACTGAGTAAGGACTACCTGAACTAACATCACAAACTAGATTGCACATATATAGGTTAGTGACAACAGTATCCAAACCCTTGAGGGTTTCATGGTCAACCATGGCATTGCCATCAGTAAGCACCTTTCCGGTAGGTATCCACTTAAGTCCAATGTCCTTAAAAATTCTACCAGTTGGAATCCACTTATAGCAAGGTCTAGGATTACTAAGCTTCTTATGCATAGTGGAAGGCTTAACGATATTCCTAGTCTCTAAAGATTTAGCAGTTTGTGTCCACCTAGGAGTAGTTTTAGGTTTGTTTTGCTTCTTATGCATTGTAGATGACTTATTGTAATTCCTAGACTTAACAGGTTGAACCTTAGCATTGTACCTCAATATCCTACGAGGGATCATACAAGGTTGAGAACCTAAGATTCCATCCTTATGAAGTAGTGCTCTTTTCCTAGCCTTTTCTAGATCATAGTTCTTGTGCAGGTCATTTATAACATAAGTGTTTTGAGCCTTAGTGCTAGGTTTCGACACTGTTTTCGAACTAATCCTAGAGGAGCTGGGTGTAGGAGTAACTACTTGTTGAGGCTTAGAAGAACTAGAAGCAATAATCTTGGGCCAATAATGTGTAGTGACTGGTTTTGTCAAAACTTGTTCCGCATCAACTTGGGAGGCAAACCGCGTTTTTGAAAATTTTGGTCTCTCAGATCTAAACGCAGTCAATTGTCTAACAACTGATTGGTTTCTATTCGATTGAAAAACAGGTTTCCCCAAGATTGATGGTTTTGCAAACTTAGTGTTCACACTATTCCCTGTTGCTTTTCTTAGCTCGTTCTTTAATGCTGTTATTGTGAAACCCTTTTCCTGAACTTGAGCTTTGAGTTCATCAATATTTGCAATCAAAGATGTTGTTTGCTCAACAGTTTTAGTATTCGTTTCTTTGATTGAATCACACAGTTCATTGCAATGAATTTTCAAAGACTCATTTTCATCACGTAATTTAGCCACATTATGTTCCAATTCAATAACATTGCAGTCATGTTTAGCTTTAACATCATTACACATATCACATAACTCAGTAATACGTTTTTTCAGGTTGTTGATTGTCAAGTTCTTGGTTTCTAGCTGAGCTTTCAAATCATTAATCAAAAAGAATTCACGGAAATCAGGAAGTTCCGGATCTTTACATGGTTGGTTAGTTTGAAAATTTTCTTCCATTTGTTGCATTGCGATTTCAAGTGAAATACAATGTTTTTCAAGTTGTAAGAATCTCTTTGAAAGTTCATTAAACGTTTCTTTATCAACCATATCATTTGATTTAAAAGACTCAGCTGTAAACAAAGAACTTGACTCATCATCACATTCAGCATCCTGATCACTTTCTCCCCCTTTATGATTCATATTTGTTAAATCAGAAATGGTATTGCTATCAGTCTTTTTCAACAAATATGTGTCATAACTGGGCATAATTTGATCAGTATGCAGTCGTTCATCAAAAAGCACATTATGATGTACAATTAGGGGTACCTCAGCACATGGCACTTGTTCTTTTATTGGTCTGAAATCTGCATCCATGTCTGGAGTATCTCTAGTCACTGAGTCGCAGGGTGTGTCAAGCTTATCAGCCTCTGATTCTTTGCATATTGAGACACCTGACCCAACATCCGATACTATCCCCGAGTCACCAACACCATTACATGATTGTACCCTACATACCTTCACCTTGTCATCATATGCAGGTATATGCTGTGCCTTTTCGTTAATGAATCTTTTCACTTTATCCATAAGCTGGACAAGTGTGTCTCTGAACGTGTCAACCTCAATTCCCGTGTGATCAGCAAAGCACTTTTTCGTCATCTCACTATAATGGTCATACTCCAGAGTGAATTTTGAATCAAAGAACACTTGGAGTTGTTTGTTGATCACACAAAGGGCAGCCATGGATCCCATTTTGGAAAATTCTCCTCGGTCAAGTTGTTGTTGTAGTTAATCTAAGTTAAGAATCATTGTGCATGTGAAAGTGTGAACATCTTGACCAAAGAGTGTTACAAATGCACGTTCGAATCCCATCTTGAATCCAGTTCCCTCTAAAAGTACCGAGAGATGTGAATGAAGTTGTCGAAAACATTCTATGCAGCTTTCCTTTGCATTGTGAAGCACTTGTTGTGGCTGAAGCAACTCTCTCCCTTGCGAATTAGAGCACGAAGATTCCATATTAGCAATATTAGAATCAAACACCTTTGTTTGTTGTACAAGGATGGAGGATTTTGACATGTTGTGATCGTTTACGGGATTTTACAATTCTATGATTTAAACCGAGAAATAGATTCTTTCGCGGGATTTTACAAAATCAAGAAAAAACCGTGAGATTCAGAAGAATTGATTTGGTTTGGTTGAATTGAGATTAAGTGATGAAGTAGACAAGTAATAGTGAATTTCAGACAACGTGTGAGTATTGAAATCCGAATGAACCCCGTAGTAATATCCAAACTCAATTCGAACAAACCCCGAAATTATATCCAATAGGCTCGAAAACCTGAAGTTATCTCTAATTAGCCCGAAGATATTACGACCCAAAACTCAATCTCGTACTTTGAAGCTCACTCAAAACAGTAGTCCAAAAATTATACCAAAGTTTATCTAGCAACTTCAAACTTGTGACACAATTTAAAGTGTTTAGCTTAACCAAAAATTCAGTTCTCGTGAAATTAAGTAGCCACAAGTTATGTACTCCAACAACCCAAATGTAACAAAAGAATAAACACAAATCTACTCTTTTACAAGTAGAGGTACACGGCCCAATTTGTGTAAAATGTAGCTCAGCCCAGTACAAATTGTCCCTTGCGTATCCAGCCCACTAATCTTAATAACTCAAACCCCCAAAATGTGTTATATAACTCCACATAATCACACACTTTAACTCTAATTACACGTAACCCTAAACACAAAATAAGCGCAGTCACAAGCTCTCTCTTCACTCACCAAATCTTATCAACACAAAAAAAACGTATCCTCAAATAAATAAATAAATAAAATCCGTCCCTTTGTCTTATGTTATACAAACGTGACCTGGAGTTACGGCAACAAGATTAGCACAAGGTAGGTAACTTCTTGTTTCGTGTTTTTGTTAGTTGGATTGTTTGTCAACGAACCAGGAAATGACTATAACACGATTGTTATAGGTTTATCTTTAATTGAGTTCGGATATATAATGAAGCTTCGTCTTCAAAATATAGATCTATGATGTTTTCTTGTTCACCTACAAAAGATCTCTAAAGATTGGTGCCTTAGGTGAATGAAACTGAGATCCTTAGATTTTATTTATCTTGTGTTTTCGAGTCTTGTTAGATTCAGTCGAATGAAAAAAATGAGATCGATAGAAGTCGTCGTTTTTGATATTTCGAATATTGAGAGAAGTTTATGCTTCTAACAAGATCGATGATGCTAAATCTCTTGTGTTTGAGTTCTTAGTACTACTCATGAGAAAGCTGAGATCGTTGGTTTGTTTTAGTAAATAATGGACTGAGATGATGGAATGATTGTGAGCTAATTCTTGTTCGTTGTTATTGTTGTCAAGGTAACATGATTGGGTATTGTTTAGTTCATGTTTACAAATAGCTAGTTACCCAGTACTGACTAATCGCAATCAAGAGACCACTCCCAATAATTAAGCGCAACTAATGAAACATGAACTAATCGCAAGTCCAAAAGTTAAACGCAGGATTGGAGATAGAGGTAACCGCAATATGGACAAAGACATAACCGCAACATGGACTGAGACATAAACGCAACCAGCCACAAGACAAACCCGTCACAGTAGTTTTTATCTTTTATCTAGCAAACTGCCAAAAAGAAATGTACCCACAAGCAGCCACTACAATAATACAAAATTTGTACTACTCGCTAACTAGAATAATAGGTACTCGCAATCAAGAATTCATATTCAGCATACACATCCAATAATGCCAATAGTCCAAAAAACTTGTAAAATATGCCAACCAACACAAGTCAAAGCAACAACACCACTCCGAGAGATCAAAGTATGGGCACAAAATAAGTTTAGCCAAGAAATTTGAACGAGTAAATGTATGATTGAAAAAATCATACGAACCAAACAGGGAACCACAAAACCACACAAAAATCCGAGTAAACCAAGTCCTAAGATGAAACCTTGGCTCTTGATACCAATTGTAGAATATCAATAATCATAGCATGCATGGTTTTGTGATAGAATTATGGAAGAAGAAGAATAATAGTAGAAGAGATTAGAGAGAGAAAGAGTTGGGTGATTTCTAGAGAGAGAGAGAGTTGAGAGAAAACTAAGAAAATGTTAGATTGAAAAATGGAAAGCACCAACCCTCTCCACATGTGGAGAGGGGTATTTATAGTTACAATATTACGCCCACTCCCGGGCTGTGTATCAGGCATACAGTGGGTAAAGACCCGTTCCTTCTTCCACGGTGTTACTTAAACTAAACTAACTAACTAATAAATAAACTAACTACGAGCTAACTTAATGCTGTTACAATCATTAGGTGACCGAGACTTTTACAGGAATATTTGTATTCCTAACACATCTTTTTACCCTCCCCTTACACTTAAGATGAACATTGTCCCCAATGTTCAAGTAAAGAATGTAAAAGTGAAAAAGTAAAGAGAATGAAATCAAATACTCCCCTGATTCGTTCGGTATGGATTATAGGTGGCCAGGTTAAATCTTCTTCCAAGAAAACGAACAATCAAAGCTTCCCTTCCAGAATATAAATCATCTCCTTGTCGAACATAACCTGTGAAACCTGACAAAATAGACAAGACAACCTCGCGTAAAATCGGCGGCATCCTATATAAGTTTCTAAATCCTAGAAAACAAAGTAAGATATAATGCTTGTGGAATAAAGTTTTCAGATTTCCTGGAGATTATAAAACTTAATAATTCACAAAAACCATAAGACTCCGTTAGAAAAATAAAACTGGTAAAATTTCCAGATTTTAACTCCCGACGCCGTCAAGAGTAAAACTCTGACGCCGTCAGAATGGACCTGCAGAAATTCTTATGTTAAGTTTCCGGAAAATTTCTGGAAAAACTTGGTCCTACTTCCTGGAAAATCCTGCAAAACTTCATTATGACTCAATACAAGCATTTGACTCTAACAAATACGAATATACATGTTCATTTAATATTGTGGAGAATCATGATCGGTTTGTTTCTTAAAAACATATTTGGGGTTTCCCCTTACACTTATCTTTTGCAAAAATACTTTTAGGTTGAAGTGAAGACTAGGCCAAACAACATAGTAAAGTATTTCCACATTTTAATTGAGAAACATGATCAACCAACGATAAAAATTAAGCATGCATACGGAAGCAAATAACAATTAAACAAATAAAATCACACAAAACATGGGTTGCCTCCCAAGAAGCGCTTTTCTTTATTTACGAGTCTTGTAGCTAGACTCAAAGTCATGGGTTACTACGTGATCTCATCATTGGAAATGATATACCCCATATAGTTGCGATCATTACTGTTATGGTGGTAGTGCCTCAATCTGTCGGTACTCGCAATCACCTTCCCACCTAATTTGCTTCTCAAGTTAGCTACCCCATCTTGGTTCAATTCTTCGATTGTGAATGGCCCATACCACCAAGGACTTGGTTTATCGGGTGGTATTGTTGTTTCCAAGTGTCTCAAGAGCACCAAGTTCCCTTCCTCAAATGGTGTATGATTTTTTTCATGTCGAGTATGTTCGAGTTCAATCGGAACCTTATTGCTTTTTCTTCTTTCATCCTTAGCTTTCTCATAGCTTTTGATCCTTGCCTCCCATGCAAGAATATTATTCTGAACACGAACGGGTGTCGTGCCAATGTTGTTTTTGATCATTCTCCAACTCAAATTCTCATGCCCACTTCGCGGGGTCATGGGGAAACTAATCTTTCTTTTTTCTGATTTAAGCTCAATCTTCCTACCTTCATACTTAATGACAGCCCTAGCGGTGGTGAGGAATGGTGACCCAAGGATTATTGGCATGCATCCATCCACTTTATCATCAATGATCATAAAGTCAACGGGGTACATGAATCCTGCAACATTAACTAATACATCTTCTGCGATTCCTAGGGGGTATACGTACGAGTGTCCAACAAGGGATAACCTAACACGAGTAGGTGTTGGCATTTTTGACGTTAATTGGATGTAAATAGTTAGGGGCATAAGATTTACTTCCGATCCTTGGTCGGCGAAAGCACTAAGATGTTTCAAGTCCCCGATGCTCGTTGGTATTTCAAAGCTCCCACATGCTACCTGCTTAGTAGCCACTTTCTGTACCAGTAACCTCTCGAATACTGATCCTCCAGGAAGCGTATCATACTCATCTTCCTCTTCTTCCTCTTTCTCAGGAATTTGTCCGGAGGATTGGTTACGCCCATCACCCTTAATCCAATTTGCTATGGTGTTTTTGTTTATATCATGTTTCAGGTAGTAACTCAAAGGTTGGGACTCTGGTTGTTTTTCTAAGGTCTGTTTAGCAGGAGTTTCTACTTTCTCGTTATCTTTATGGACAATGGTGATGGAGTTAACAAATTGGGTGGTGGGAGTGGCGCTTTCTTTCCTTAGTAGTATTCGTTCGGAGGTTCTCTGATTGGCATACTCCTCCAATAGACTCAACATCTCATTCATTTTCTCCTGCATTGCTTCTTTCTGCTTATAAACTGCTTCTTCGAATCTAGCAAGCCGATCTGAGTGAGTTGCCATATATTCTCTCATCCTAGCCTCAAACTCCGAGCTAAGTTCCTTGGGAGGGGAACAAGGTGGGGCATAGTTCTGAAAAGTCTCGGCGTTTTCCCTAGAGGGTGATTCAGATAATGGTGCCGAAGTTGTTTTTGAGACAGAATTGACAGTAGCCCGTCTAGGACTCAAAGGTCGCCTTTGCCTTTCCTCAAAATAGTCAACCTTTGCCTCAAGTTTGCATAGGAGTTCATCGGGTACTTCGGTGGTTCCTCCAGATGTCGAGACTGCATTGATGGCCGCTTCTATCGTATGTTTAAACTCCCACAATTCCTGATTGTCAGTGGCGAGCTCCTCGATAATTGCCCAAGACTCCTCGGCGTTCTTATCACGCAGTTTACCTCCCGCGGCCCTGTCGATGGTGCGCTTAGTGTGATAGTCAACATGGTCGTAGAAAATCTGGACTAATAACCAAAGGTTTATGCCATGATGAGGGAGCTTGTGGAGGAGATCCTTAAAACGGGCCCAAGCCTCGTAGAAAGTTTCACCCCGCTGTTGCTCAAACATCAAAATGTCCCTTCTAAGCATTGCAGTCTTTTCCGGCGGAAAGAATTGGGTAAGGAAGCGATTGGCGAGATTGTCCCATGTGGTGATGGATCCCGCGGGTAAACGCTCAAGCCATTGATTAGCTTGATCCCGTAGAGAGAATTGGAATAGGCGTAAACGGGTAGTCTCTCTAGTTTCAACACCTAGGTCTATGGAATCTACGATTTTGAGAAAGTCCTTAAGATGTTGGTTTGGATCTTCGGAACGAAGTCCATGGAATGCACATCCACTTTGCACCAACCGGATGGTGTCGGATCGCAAGGGGGTTACATTGGCTCCGGTGAGCTCAATGGTGTTTCGGTAGCCTTGATGGCTAGGTCGGGAATACTCTCCTAAGGTTCGGGGCCTAAGGGGTTCTAATGGTAGGTTTTGTTGTGGTGGGATGACCGGTTCAAAGATGTTACCACCTTCCATGATGTCGGATGGTAAAGAGTGACGAACAAAGGCACGAAGAAATAAGATAGACTAAAGAAGACCTAAAAATAAAAATAAAATCTTACTAGAAAGGAATCTAGCAAGTAGACCTAATAAAAAGAAATCCTAACCTAGACAATAACTATTCCCCGGGCTGCGGCGCCAAAAACTTGATGCGTGGGAATCGCAACAGGCTTTACCTCTCGAGGGATCTTGAGAAGCTTACAACCCCAACCAGGCAGTGTACCTGATCGTTGTAGTATAATATAGTGACAAGTACCGGGGGATTGATCGTTCAGCTTAGGAATAGTGTCGCTAGGATTAGAAAACCTAATTACTAGTTCTAGAGGTGAGGGATGATTATTTTTGTATTTTTATATTTTTATGAAAGCAAGTAAAATCTCGGGTTTTGGAAGAGTGGGCGGAATTAGTTGCTATTAAACTAACCCAAAACTAAGATGCAATCAAAATAAAATAATAAAAATGAAAATAAACTAATTATACTAAGGTTGTGAGCAGTAATTGAAGAAAATGTGTTTACTTAGACTTCACTACTCCCTAGATATCTTTTACACGTTAATTACTTGTTATAATTGCATGGATGACGGATCGTATTCCTTAATACCATTCATTGGGTGGCATACATAACTCCCCAATTCTATGAGCTCTTATCTCCTCCTACACCATGACCCAGCACAACTATAGGGATTGTAAACAGTGGCTCATGCATTAAATACAACCAATAAAGACCTAGTACGCCTCGGTTCATGTTTCTTAAGACGTTCAAGCATGTTACCATTTGGAGATCTGCCAGTTTTCTTAAGCCTAACATATAAAGTCATTCATCCAAGAACAAGAATAAACAAGTAATCAACACATAATCAATATCTTGGTTTCATTAGATCTAAGCAAACACAAGAGAGATCTAGCCTAGCATAATTGAATTGAGACAAGAACAAGATATAGACAACCAACACATAGACATATTGATTGAATTAGAAGAACACTTATCTCAATTACAATGCAAGGTATCAAGGGTTTGGAACCCTTGAAAAACCTGTAAAAGTTGCACCAAATTCGTCTTTAGGGTTTCTCCAAAACTTCTCTCTTTTTAATGTAAAAACTAGAAAACTATATATAGGAAAATTGGGCTGACGGCGTCAAGACAACCATGTGACGCCGTCACCTCGCCGCCAAATACTTCCTCGGACGGCCTTGATCTACTTATGACGGCCTGTGTGACGCCGTCACCAACCACGATATTTTATTCTTGGCCTTTTGACGCCGTCAGGATGACTTTTGACGCCGTCATCAACTATGGTATTTTATTCTTGATGTCTGACGCCGTCAGGGTATAACTCTTGACGCCGTCACCTAGTGTTTCCAGCATGGAAAATTGATACTTTGCCGTTTTCTTCACTTTTATGCTCCAAAAAAGTCCAAAATGGCTTCTTTTCCAGAATTCACTCTCCAAGTACCTAAAATCACAAAAGGAACGATTTAGGGCAATATTTGATCAAATAAAGTCGGATTCGGGCTTAAATGACCCCCTAAAAACGGATCATTTTTCGCCTCATCATTATCGCTTTATCACCCATATCATTTTGACCCGCTTTTAAAACTACCCATTTTGACCCGGTACAAAACTACCTGATTTGACATGTTAATCTTAATCTACCCGCGATCATGTTTAGTTATTTTTTGCTTTATTACCCACTTTTGTTTAACTTGCCCAATTTGACCCGTGCATGTATCCGTGTGTAGCAGTAGCTTATGATTTTCTGGATTTGGTTTCATACAAATACTAATTATTTAGTTATCAAACTGAGAGTGTATTGGGATAGTTTATATGATTATTTGGTTTTCTCAATCTCTAAACTTAAAATTATAAGCAGTTTGAAATAAGCCATCTTAAACTTGAAAGTGATAGTTTTATATACATCGGTCAGGTATGTACTACTACAGTGGGTTTTTGAGCATCTAATTGCTGTAAGCACTGCAATACATGACTGGCTTACATCAAGTAATTACGTTTACTATGTCACCTCCACAATTCATAGAGTGTTTAAAATAATAGAGAATAATATCATTGTCAAACCATGATGCAGGAATTGCAATGGAAATGATGAAACAAGGTGCTATGAGACCGTACCAAGCTCTCTTTTATCCACTTTAGCCTTGGCTGCAACATTACTTACTTTAACTGATATCATCCACATCAAATGGTATATTGTTGTGGACAAGTTTTCTTTAAATTTTGTTATTTTGCTCTGCTTTAATTCCAAACTAGACTTCCTGTGTTGAATTTCATGATGGCGTCAACTCAATCTAATGTATACAACTATTTCAAAAGTGGGGTTTGTTTCTCCCCCACATCTGACAAGGCTGGAAAACTGCTTGCTGAAATGTTGGTCAATGGATTTCAAAGTAACTGGTACAACAAAATTACTTTAGCAACTCAAAACTTTTACTTATTGATGGCTATAATTTGTAGGCATTTAACACTAATAGGCTTCTCATTTGGGGCAGGAGTGATATTTAAATGTCTTGAGAATTTGGCTGAAAGCAATCATGGTAACTGAAACCAGATTGAACCCGTTTGTGTTGTTCCAAGTGCTTTTGGTAGAATCAAGGTTTTTATACACTTTCAGCTGGAATTGTGGAAAGAGTTGTTCTTCTTGGAGCACCCATTGCTATACAGGATGGGAATTGGGAAGCTGCTAGAAAGGTGAAACATCTTCTGTACTTTTTCATTCTCTATTCTTGAAGTGCTACCCCGATTGGTAAGATATCTGGAACAATTATCACTTTACTATATTATCTATCTTATTTTGTGACCCCTTCATTTGATCCCGAATCATGTATTATTTTCTTGGTATAAGGCGTCTTGAAAGTAATTATGTCATTTGTCATAACTCAATGCATTAGCAGGTTGTTGAAGACATGTAGTGCTTGAGTATGTATTTGTTGTTATCATAATTTTACGTGTTCGTAAGGAAATTTTTGCATGAAAGAAGCTTAGTGATAGAGTAAAAGTTTATCGATTAGGATACAATAAGTGGAAAAAGGAATTTGATTACTACTTTAAAGAGGATATATTAGTTTGGAGAGGCATGATCGTGTTCTATCGATTTAAACTATTCTTTAAATACATTCTTTAATTTAAATCTAGAATAAAGGGGTGATTGGTTAAAGTTTATTTGAGGAGTTAAAATACCTTATTGTGTATATAGGGACATTACTTGGAACTTATTAGGATAACACATTTAAGTCAGAAACCAAGAAGCCTACTTTAAAATATGTTGACTTTCATTTTTGAAGTCAAACCCAAAGAGACTAAAATGCTTCGAGGATGATTATACATGGGCAATCAATAATCTCCCTTGGTTAGTCTTCTATTTCTTTTTACTATCTAACTTATGATATTCGGGAAAATGTTTATATGGTGATGGTTGCTCTTTCCTACTTCCTCAATTGCTCGCTGTGTAAGGTATACCTTCAATGTAACAAAGAATTATGTCGTTTGTGGTTGAATTAATATCTCAATAGGTAATAGCACAAGAGGCCAAGGATATTGATTCAACTTAAAGTGATCAATATGGAACCGTAGGGAGGAAATATCCATATGGAACCGTAGATGATGTTCATCACACAAGTCCGCATTTGATACACCTATAAAGTTAAAAGGGAATGAATAACAACTTCAACAAAACAAATCAAGGATATGATGTTTGATCGATGAAGTTTGAGACGAGGTCACGAGCAAAATGATGATCACATGAATACACAAGGAATCTTTGTTATACGAGAGAAATAAACGTTTTATTAGGAATGGTCCATTAACAATCTACTATTTTTTAGAATTTCCTATGGCAACTTGCTTGAATCATTTGTATCCATTCCAATTACCAGGTTTACACCGTTTACCACTTGATACGTTGTAGATTTCATAAATTTTTTATAGTCACTTTAAACCAAAAAAATTAAGAATACGTATGACCTACAATGTATGTGTATGTTTAATAATTGTATGTTATCTCTATTCATATGAATTCAAGGCAATGCATGTTTTTGCCTTTATGTTCAATACTTTGTATTTGTGTAACTTTATTATTCTTATATTAATGTAAAATAAAATTATGAGACTAGCCCGCCCATCAGGCGGGTCTTGAAGCTAGTATATATATATATATATATATATATATATATATATATATATATATATATATATATATATATATATATATATTTTTTTTTTTTTTTTCGTGCATACACTCTTACCCTACCATCCAAAATAATACATCATAGGGAATGAACATTCCTCTTACACTTGAATTTTTACATACTTTACAATGAACTAATCTATTGACTCGAATCAAGATAATCAAAACACTTGGAGTACTTTTAAGATTAACGCACATATGGGGGTAATATAAGATGTTCTTCCCCATTACTCCATAGCACAAGTACTTTACCCATGAGTCCCAATCGTCCAAAAACAATATGTACAAGATATGACTCGACTTAGCAACCATGTAATCAATTAGATAATTAACTAAGTGTTTAAACATGTAACAATAATGCACTAAAGATGAGCGCATACACGGAAGGCTAAGGCGATTTGGGTGTACATTTAAGTGGGTTGTAACAAATTCTTCATTTAAGTAAGATGCTTAAAGTTAGAAACGAAAAGATAGGCTCGGAGGGGTGTACTAGGGGTTTCGTGTACTAAAAATGAGTACAACGCTAAGGTGTGGGAAAAATTAGTTAACTTTACTAGCCAAGTAATATGACTTAAATGGTCAAGTAATTATGATACGGGTTTAACACAAGGGTGATCCTAATGCCTCTTATCATGTAGTAAATCCTACTACATGAATGTAGTCTCACTAGCGGTCTCGGGATGCATCACTAACGTAAGTTCTAGAATCTAAATGCTACTGGTACACTCATAAGCACTAATAGTAAATGCTTTTCCTAGCAAATCTAAAGGCGAACCTCATATATTTGGGTGGAAAATTTTTCTGAATAGTACGGTTTTGTGCTAGTCATACAACTCCTATCCATGAGACGCTTGCTATGGCTAAAGTTTCACTCCTAAATGTTGTAAAAAATTTTAAATTTGGCGCTAAAATTACACTAACAAGTATTTCTCTTAGTTTTATTACACACCTACCATCAAACAAACAAACTCAAGTGCAAGTGTATCCTATAAGGTATCATCATTTACCCTCCCCTTACACTTAGGATGAACATTGTCCCCAATGTTCAATTAAAGAATGTAAAAGTGAAAAAGTTAAAATAATGAAAGCAAATACTCCCCTGATTCGTTCGGTGTGGATAGTGTGTCAACAAGGTTAGATCTTCCTCCAAGAAAATGAACATTCAAAGCTTCCCTTCCAGAAAAATAAATCATCTTCTTGTCATACATAACTTGTTAAACCTGAGAAAACAAACAAGGCAACCTCGTGTAAAATCGGCGGCAATCTATATATACTAATAAGTCCTAGAAAAATAGCATATATATATATATATATATATATATATATATATATATATATATATATATATATATATATATATATATATATATATATATAGATATATAGATATATATATATCTTAAATTGCTTTCTAGGAATTAAAGGGATATAATGCTTGTGGAATGAATGTTTGCAGATTTCCTGGAGTTTATAAAACTAACGAATTAACAAAAACTTTAAGACTCCGTTAGAAAAACAAAACTAGCAAAATATCCAGAATTTTACACATGATGCCGTCAGGAATTAATTCCTGACGCCGTCAGAAGTGACCTGCAAAAATCTTTACGTTAAGTTTCCGGAAAATTTCTGGAAAAACTTATGTCCTACTTCCTGAAAAATCCTGCAAAACATCATTATGACTCGATACAAGCATTTGACTCTAACAAATACTAATACACATGTCCATTTAATATTGTGGAGAATCATGATCAATTTCGTTCTTAAAAACAAATTTGGTGTTTCCCCTTACACTTATCTTTTGTGAAATACCTTTATATGAAGTTAAGACGAAGTTAAATGACAAAATAAAGCATTTTCACAATTAGTTTTGAAACATGATCTACCAACAATAAAAATAAAGCATGCATACGGAAACAAATAACAATCAAACAAATAAAAATCACACAAAACATGGGTTGCCTCCCAAGAAGTGCTTTTCTTTATTTACGAGTCTTGTAGCTAGACTCAAGGTCATGGGCAATTACGTGATATCATCGTTGGTCTCATTTTCTTGGTCATCTCCAATATTAGTTTTGTATTCCGGACCTAGTTGCAAGCATTCTTTGTAGAAACCAAGTATTCTATTCATAACATATTCTACTCCTCTACGTCTATCCTCATTATTCCTATAGTAAACCGCTTGCTTGTGTTCCTTTTCTATGTTTGATAGGAGGGGGTATTGTTCAATCTTATAGGGCATTTGGTAAGCAATCTCATCATTCTCTTCCTTGAATCTAACTATCCCTAGGGTCGGGTCATAACTCATCTTAGAGGCCTCAACAAATGGTTTTCCAAACACTACTTGACTAAGGCAAGAATCTATTACCGGACGAGTATCCTCCACTATCACAAAGTCGGTAACATAAGTGAAGTTTCCTACAAATACATGCAATCCTTTCACTCTTCCAACAAAATTACTTATCAAATTCTTGCGGGGCATCATCCTATAACCAAGTTGCTTCTTCATTGCCCAATTATAATAAGTCCTAGTCATGATGTTTATAGGAGACCTAGGATGGATATAAGCTTTTCATTTATGCATATCCCCAATGTTGCATGGTATGTTGATGTTAGAGGGATCACCTACTTTAATAAGGGGTGAGCCAAGGATATATGGTGTCTCGGGATCATCGAATAAATCCTTGTGATATTCCCGTTCTTCCTTGGTGGGCAACTTATCAAAGTACTCTTCTACGTTTTCTACTTCCTCTAACTTTTCTCCCTTATTAACCTCAACTTCCTTAATCTCCTCCCTAGTTTCGGTTTCTATTCCAACTTCATCCTTGTCACTTTCTTCTATATCCTTATCTATTGGCTTAACGGTGACAACATTGACAAAGTGGACGTGTTTGGATGATGAAGGGTCCTTAATTTGGATTCCGCTATTGGCGTTCCTAGTGTCCTTTCTAGGTGTAGTTAGCACTTGGTTGTTGAGGGCTTTCAACAAGTTATCAATCTTATTGGTCATCTCCGTTTGTTGTTGATTGAATTCGGTTTCAAACTTAGCTATGCGAGCTTCTTGAGATGCCATGAACTTGGACATCAATCCTTCAAGATTATTGGTACTACCAAAGTTATTAGAAGGATTGTTGTTGAAAGTACGGTTAGAAGGTGGACCGTTTGGTTGGTAACGATTAGGCGGATTGGAAGAATTGTTTTGGTTTTGTTTCCACCTAAGGTTCGGGTGATTTTTCCAAGACGGTTTATAGGAATCACCATAAGGGTTTGGCTCGGGTTTGAAAGTGTACCACTTATCTCCCGCTTCGTCGGTACGCGAGGATGTGTAGTCCGCAAAAGCTTGTCCGGGGAGTTCCACACAATCACGAGTGTCATGGGGACCACTATATAATTCGCATGAAGAAGTGATTTTGTTCACTTGGCTTGAAGGCTTAGGAGCTTTGCAAGATTTCATGAGAAACTTGACTTGGTCCACAAGTTCCATGATCCTACGGTCGGGAGTGCTAGAATTGTTCAAAGGCAAAGATATTGCCTTGACCGTTTTGTTCAAATCGCGGGGATCATTCCAACTTTCGTTGTCATAGAGAGCAAGATCTTCTATGAGTTCCCATGATTCTTCCGCACTTAGATCACGTAGCTTGCCACCGGCCGATTGGTTAATGGTTCGCCTTGTGGAGAGATCAATATGGTCATAGAAGATTTGGACTTGGAGCCAAAGATCTATGCCATGATGAGAGACTTTTTGGAGTAAGTCCTTGAAACGAGTCCATGCTTCATATAGAGTTTCACCTTGACGTTGTTGGAACATCAAGATATCATTTCTAAGCTTGGTAGTTCTCCCCGGTGGGAAAAATTGAGCAAGAAAATGAGTGGTGAGATCATCCCATGAGGTGATGGATCCAGCGGGTAAACGTTCAAGCCATTGACTAGCTTGATTACGTATAGAGAATTGGAATAGGCGTAATCGGGTCGACTCTCTAGTTGTAACATCAAGGTCTATAGAATCTACGATTTTAAGAAAATCCTTGAGATGTTGATTAGGATCTTCAGAACGAAGTCCATGGAATGCACATCCGCTTTGCACCAACCGGAGGGTGTCGGATCACAAGGGGGACACATTGGCTCCTTGAGTGAGCTCAATAGTGTTTCGATAACCTTGGTGGCTAGGATGGGAATACTCTCCTAGGGTTCAGGGCCTGGTGGGTTTTGTGGGTGGTTTTGTTGTGGTGGGTTGATGGATTCAAAGATGTTACCACCTTCCATGATGTCGGATGGTAAAGAATACGAACAAAAGACACGAAGAAACAAGATAGACTAAAGAAAACCTAAAAATAAAAATAAAATCTTGCTAGAAAGGAATCTAGCAAGTAGACCTAATAAAAAGAAATCCTAACCTAGACAATAACTATTCCCCGGGCTGCGGCGCCAAAAACTTGATACGTGGGAATCGCACCAGGCTTTACCTCTCGAGGGATCTTGAGAAGCTTACAACCCCCACCTGGCGGTGTACCTAATCGTTGTAGTATAGTATAGTGACAAGTACCAGGGGATTGATCGTTCAACTCAGGAATAGTGTCGCTAGGATTAGAAAGTCTAAAAACTAGGTCTAGAGGGGAGAGATGATTCTTTTTGTATTTTTATATTTTTATGAAAGCAAATAAAATCTCGGGTTTTGGAAGAGTGGGCGGAATTAGTTGCTAGCCAACTAACCCAATAACTAAAGATGCAATCAAAATAAAATAAAAAAAATGAAAATAAAGCTAATTACTAATGTGGTGTGAACAATAATAGGGAGAGTTGTGCTTACTTATGTTTCATTACTCCCTAGATATCTTTTCGAGGTTTATAATTTGTTACAATTGCATGGATGACGGGTCGTATTCCTTAATACTAGTCGTAGGGCCGTGTACAATATTCCCTAACTCTATAGGATCCTACTTCACTCCTATGTCGAGCCGTTAGAAGCTCCTAACAAGAGATCATTAGAATTCTCCTACGCATTAAATACAACCAAAAATCATAGTACACCTCTGATCATGTTTCTTAAGACGTTCAAACATGTCACCAATGGAAGTCTGCCAGTTTTCTTAAGCCTAACATCGAATACAATCATCCGTAACAACTATAAACAAACAGTCAACCCATAATTAACATCTAGGTTTCACTACATCTAAGCAAACACAAAAGAGATCTAGCCAAGCATGTTAAATTCAAGACAAGCGTAAGATATATTCAAACAACACATAGACATATTGAATGAATTGAAAGAGTACTTACTCAAATAGACATGAAAGGTTTCAAAGGGTAAAAACCCTTGAAAAAGCTGTAATATTCGGACTAGGGTTTCTCTCCAAAGTTACACCCTAATTGTTACTCTCTAATGAATGAAAATTGCAAAACTATATATAGATTTTACAGGGTGACGGTGTCAAGAAGGAAATTCTGATGCCGTCAACTCGCCGCCCATAATGAAATCGGATGGCCTAAATCCACTTTTGACGTCGTCATGTGCAATTCTACTCTGGGCCGTCACTAATATTTGGACCATGACGGCCTATGGTGACGCCGTCATCTCCATAGTACAAAACTCTTCTGGATCGTCACGGACTTTATCTACTTCCACCTCTTGTATTACTCTTGACGCCGTCACTTGAAAACTCTTGACGCCGTCAGGTACTGTTCCCAGCAAGGAAAATTAAGACTTTGCCGTTTTCTTCACTTTTATGCTCCAAAAACGTCCAAAATGCTTCCTTTTTCAGAATTCACTCCAAAAGTACCTAAAATGACAAAAGGAACGATTTTGGGCAATATTTGATCAAATAAATTCAAATCCGGGCTAAAATGACCCTCTAAAAACGTTTGATTTTTTGCCTCATCAGCTACATCAAGTACTCACAGAAGCTAAAGAGCCAATATGAACTTGTAAACTACTGATTTAGCTTGATTGCAAGCTGGATTGAGCTTCTAAAAACATTTTTTAACTATTTTTTTATTTTTCTGTTTATATATATATATATATATATATATATATATATATATATATATATATATATATATATATATATATATATATATATATATATATATATATATATATATATATATATTGAGAATAATTAAAAGTAGAGATGATTTAAAAACAGCTTAAGCTAGCTACTGAGAAACTTATTGAATAAAAAACAAGCTAAACTAATGATTTAATCAATGAACTAATAAGTGTAACAATGCTTTTATAAGAAAACCGAAATAGAAATTCTATTAGATTCAACAATTGATTACAAAAGAAATGACATTACAATTCTGAAAGAAATTTTGGCAGAGTTTTATTACTAAAACTAACTACACCTAAATAAGCTAAAAATACCTCTATATATAGTTGAGGAGAGGAGTGAGGGCTCACGGATTGCCAAGCTGGAAATCCGTGTGCCTTGTGCTTCTTTTGAGCTCATCAATACCGTACAAATCCATTCCAATGATCACAACCCTTGGATCACTCAATCATGACGTGGTGTGTCCAATGGTAGACTGCCACGTAGCCCATATGTGCTTCTTTTACTTCCTGACACGCTCCTGACAAGTCCCTGAAATTCTAGAAGCAATCAATTATACTATTCTACCCTTACTCTCAGTAATTGATTGGGACGGGTGTTTTAGGGTTTATGGTAATCTGGGTAATTGGGGAAAAGGGGGGCGGGTAACATGGGTAATATTATATTCCGTTTGACTTTGTTGACTATTGACCGAGAAGATGGATGTTAACCGTGGATTTGGTGTTGGGCTTTTAGTTATTTTTGGGCTTGATATATTGGACTTGGATTATTTGCACTTAGGACTTGGCTTTGGACTTGTAATTATAATTTTCAAGCTAATCAAGGACCAATTATGTATTGAATGAAACATTAAGGACTAAATCTGCCATACTTTGTAAACTGGATCCAAGGGTTTATTTTGACATCTCTTGAATAATAGGAGTACTTGAGATATAATTTCTCCAAAAATCTCTTCAAAGGACTAATTCTGACAAATGATGAAACTTCAGGGACTAAAAGTGACAATCTCTTCAAACTTAATCCATGGATCATTCTTGACACATCTCAAATCTCTGAGGTCTTTAATTGACTTTGTGAGCTTTCCTTTGAATTTCTTAGATTCCAGCTTTGACTTTTTGACTCGTTCCACTCTCGTGCTCGTTTTTGCCGGTTTTCGTTTATTTTTTGTCATTTTGTTAAATATCCGTACCTACACATTCACAATCACAAAACACACATTCTTTGGCATTTTGGGTTAGTTTTTGGATTAATTAGTCTCATTTTGGCTCAGAAAAGGTGAGTGAATTAGCACTCATCAAAATCCCCCGGACTAAAGTATTGTCGTGCCCTCACGCAATGTGATCAATTCACGCTTTTGGGATAAATAATTTAATAACTCTTTCTACTAACGTTGTAAAGTATCAAGGAGGTTCAAAAGAAGTTATAAAATCATTTATTCCCGCAGACGCTCCGTTTTTCAAAATTTTTATTCTTTTACTTGTCTTATCACTACTATTTTTGGACTTTTCACACTTTATTCTTGTGACGGTTTGTTGAACTTTCATTATTTTGCAATAATTTTTAGGGTTAAAAAGTAGAAACACTTCTCATGGAAAAGTGACCATACGGATAAAAATCGTCATCCTTGATTTTTCACAAGCCCCCAAACTAAGCGTACAAACGAGATCACAGCTTATCTACAAGTTATATGCTAACACTACTCATAAAAGTTACTTGTGAAAACCTCTTACTCCCATGTCCTAGGTTTTGTATCTCAAGATTTTATTTTTGTTGAGAAATGAATTTCTTCATATTTTCTCGTTTCAATAATTTTTAGTCCGATAGAGATACCAAGTTTAAACACTAAGTAGTTTTTCATTTTCTCTCAAGAACCACTACAATAGAAATTTGGTCCACATCAAGGAATTTGGATACATACAATCTCAAATATAAGTTGCGGAGTACTACACATGCACCTCATGTGTCCAATTTAGAATCATCCACATGCACCTCATGCGCCAACAACTTTTATACATAAGCTCTTATTCGATACAACTTTCACTTTTCACAATTTTTTTTCATTTTTCATTTATCACTTTTCTCATATTTTTTCATACTTTTCTTTCTTTAATTTTTTCATCAATGGAAGCTTATCAGGTAGCTCCAAAACCACATACATAATCAACTTTTAACTTTTGATTTTTTCATTTTTTTCTCTTATTTTTGATGTTCCTTGATATGTACCCAACTTCTAAAGCAAAGATTCTCTTAAGAAAATAAGAAACTAAATATTATCCAAACCTAAATACCACTAATTAACCTAGAACATCTATTATATATCGGTGAATCAATTTTGTGGGAGCAAAAAGCAACAAGTACCTTTCATGAGCTCTAAAGAGAACCACTACTCCACGTTTAGCATCTAACTTGTAAATAAACTCTATCATTTTTCGCTCTTCACAATTTAAGATTCCAAGTAATGAAACTCGCGAATACTTAGCCGATAATCAGCCACGCATATATAAAGTCAGTTACGGAAACTTGCAAATTCTAGAAAAAAAAATCGCGTTTTCTAGCTTCTTATGTAAAAGACTAGCGAAAGCTTTTAAGCTGCGCATGTATAAAGTCAAGTACGGGAACTTGCAGATTCTTAAGAAAAAGAATTCGCATTTTATAGCTCCTGGTGTACAAGACTAGCACAAGCTTATGTGATTATCATTGGTTAAGGGAACAAGCTAGGGCTCAACACTCCCGGTCAAGTCAAAATATTTATTCCTACTCTCGCCAGATGGAAAGTCAACAAGTTGTCAAAACACTTATTCAAACTTTATTATATTATTGCACAACTTTTTTCACTTTTCCCATTTTTTTGTGCTTTTTAATGATATTTTTATTGATTTTTCTTCAAAATTTTTCAAATTTTCAAAATTTTCAACTTTTTTTCATTTTTGAGGAAAAATGGAGTTGCAAGAGTACACGACATGGTGAAAAATGCAAGGTCAAATCGAATCGAAGATTCACCCTCCCCCGGACTAGAATTGAACATTTTCCTCAATGTTTTACGGGTAAAGGCAATCCTAACAAAATTCTAGGGCCGTTTATTAATTATGCCAAAGAAAACGTTAGTCGATAAGATTTTCGGATATAGGATTTCCAAAAGTATCGATGAATGAGACTCGAGTGGAGAAAGAACATCATGATAAGCACGAGAGTCGTCATAGATCGCGGACAATCCTGAACAAACATTCACAAACAACCACGGAACACAAGAGAAGAAAAGGCACCCCTCCTCACGTTATTTGTTAGAAATAAGAAAAATAAGAAGATGAATTGGATAAGCATGGGTTGCCTCCCACGAAGCGCTTTGTTTTTGATTACCGAGTCACGTAGCTTGACTCGATCCCCGAATTTAATCATCCTTGGGGAAAGTTTGGAGATCCGGGACTACCATGGTTGGTACATCCCCTCTGAAGTAATGTTTCAAATGGTGACCATTCACCTTAAAGTTGGGACCATCGGGTTGAGCTAAATCAATGGTACCATAAGGGAATACTTGTGTTATGGTGAATGGTTCAGACCAACGGGTTTTAAGCTTACCCGAGAAATCTTCAATCGAGAGTTAAAAAGAAGCACTTGATCACCAACGTTGAAAACGCGGACTTTAATCTTGGCATCATGAAGTCTTTTAGTTTTCTCTTTATAAATCAAAGAATTCTCATAAGCTTGATCACAAAGTTCGACTAACTAATTCAATTGAACTTTTCGGTGATCACCCGCGGTTTTGAGGTCGAAATTTGCATGTTTCAAGGCCCAGTAGGCCTTGTACTCAAGTTCTAGGGGCAAATGACAAGCCTTCCCGTAAACCAGCTTATAAGGAGTACACCCAATGGGTGTTTTGTAAGCGGTCCGGAAAGCCCATAATGCATCGTCTAACTTATCATCCTATGAGGCACGGTGCTCTCCTACGGTCCTTTCTAAGATATGTTTTAAACCATGATTGGACACCTCAACTTGACCACTAGTTTGTGGATGATAAGTCGTAGAAAGACGATGTGTGACACCATATTTAAGCATAACTTTAGCAAATTGATCATTGCAAAAATGGGTCCCACGATCACTTATAATAGCTCGAGGTGCACCGAATCGGGCAAAGAGACTTTTCAGAAATTTGACAACAACTCGGGCATCATTAGTGGGGAGCGCCTTCGCTTCAACCCATTTTGACAAGTAATCAACAGCCACGAGAATATACTTTGTTGACATAAATAATGTCTTAAAACATTGTTAGCTTATTAACAATGTCTCTATGTTTTGATAATTACAAAGCATAAACTCATTAATCTAAAACTTATGACGTAAACAAGTTTTAAGTGATTAATATTTGTCTTTGCTTCCATATCACTTAAGGTATGAATAAACAAAGGGTTTATTACATTTCATGATCAAAGGAAATTTTATATTAATACATAACATTAGATAAAATGATTTTAACATTTTATATATATATTTGTAAATCATTTTTGGTAAAGCTTTATTAAATCACAAAAATATGATTTCAAATTTCCAACCAAAAAGAGCAAATTTTATCCAGAGAATCTTTTCAAACGTTCAGGAGGGCGGCCCCCTTAATTTTACTAGGCGGCCCCCTTAATCATTAAGGGGACCGGCCTACAATTAAGGGGACCGGCAACGCTCCCGAACAGTAAAATCTGGCCCTTTAAATACTGGATCATTTTGCACATTTTCCTCACCTTTTGCACTCCTAAACTTTCTGATCCAGATCTATTTCTCTATTCTCTCATCCTTTGATCATAAGTGTATATATATTCTTTGTTTCAAAGTGATCCAATTTCCATCATCTCAAGTGCAAGAGAAGAATACTTCTATCTTCCTAGACAAGAAGTATTACAACTTGTTGTGATCTCCACATCCAAGTTGTTGGTGTATCATCAAGATTATTTACATACTCTTTGTGAAGATTGTTGTGAATATTTGCTTGTAGATAGTTGTGTTAGATATAGCTTGTGTGATTAGTTGATAGCTTGGTGAGAAGAAGAAAAGCTAGGAAATCTATTGGTGTGAAGAAGCTAGGTGTGAAGTAGATTGACTTGAAGAAGGTGTGTAGAAGTTGTGACTTAGGTGTGAAGGTGTTGTGGTGTGATTATTGGTGTGTAGATTGGTGTGTAAATTGGTGTGTAGATTGGTGTGAATATTGGTGTGTAAATTGGTGTGTAAGGTTTTCTCCGCCATAAGGGAGCTTGTTGATATAGTGAAGAAAACTCTCGAGTTAGGTGCTCGGGGAGTGGAGTAGGGCAAGGAAGGTGTCCTTGTAGCCGAACCACTATAAATCTCTTGTCTCGCGGTTCGATCTTTCCATCTCTTACTTATTATTGTTACTTATCATTGTTATATATTTCGTATTGATACTTGTTTGTATTGTGCAAGACTTGAGATCACATATTATCGAATCTAAGTTTTAAAACACTAAAACTATTTTTTATAACTAATTAAAAAGACGTAAAACTATTCAACCCCCCTTCTAGTTTTCCACAATTGGTATCAAGAGCCACGTCTAGCAAGAATTTTAAAATATATTGTATTTTAAAACTTGTAACGATCTATGGAATCTAAAAAATATTTAGAAGGGCAATCTATGCAAAGACCACCACTATTTGAAAGTGATGGATTTTTATATTGGAAAAATAGATTCGAAACGTATGTGAAATCAAAAGATCTTGATCTTTGGCATATTATTACCTTTGGTGATTTTCCCCTATCTATAATACTATAAGATTCAGTCCTAAAATTAAATGTGTAATTATGATGATTGAGGTTTTAGAGTTAGAAACAAGTTTTGGCCATTTAGTATTCATTGAGATTTACTTCCTGCTTCTGAATGCACATCAACAGTCGTGTGCATCACCTGCGTTTAAATGCATGGTTAATACTTTGACCTGAGTAATTGCGAGGATGCAAAGGGTTGCACCCGAGTAATTAGCAAGCATGCAAAGGGTTTCCTGGAGTTACAACACTCACGCCCTCTCAAATCACCAGCAATTATAACAAAAAATATACATTCCCTACTAATCGATTCCACTTCTTAAACTTAATATGGAGTCTTAAATGACTATAACATCTCACACACTAAGGGAGCCTATAAATAACAGCAAATAAACCACCAATACACAAAGTCACCACTGCTACGAAAGAGCAAAGAGAAACCAAAAACTGTTTGAGGTTTAATCATCGTTGGTGCAAAAAAAAAAAAAAAACGCCAATTCAAACCAAGTCCAAAAACACAAATCCTAATCTAGACACAACCATGACCCTCACATCTCTCCCCAACACTCATCAAACTTAAACCATATCGGATTTTCTTTATATAAGATCTCAGTTTAATTCGTTTGTGTTAATCACAGATATATCAAGACTTTTGAAGGTCATACAAACGAAATAAATCATCACAGATCCGTTGTAAGTCTCAACCATTTTTTAATATACGAAACTTTTAAAGAGGATGTATAACAAATCTGTTAAACTCCTTTTTTAGTTCGATTATTAAAACAAAAAACAACAATCAAAATTCACACCTACCCGAGACCCCATTTAGGGATCCTGAAATCGTGGTAATTGGATTCTTCGATGAACAAGACAACAAACGGACCTTTGTTTTAAACGCATAATATAGAAGACGGGTGTGTTTCTTTTTTGTTCGGTTATATTAAAGAAACACAAGTGTTTTTTTTCGTCGTGTGATTTGGTGAAGACAAGATAGATGAAGAAGTGAAAAGGTGGGGGCGTTATGTTTAAGATGTGTGTGTAGGGTTAGGGTTATACATTTAACTACCGGGTATTTGATTTATATAATGGATTGGGTTATCTCATTTCCTATCGGGCTGAATTGCTATACTAGAAGGTTGGGTCAATTTATTAGGCTGTAAATACTTCTAATCCAATGTATTCTGAAATCTTGAAGTCGAATCCCATGTTGTTAAGAATTGGAAATAGATAAACTTTACTAATACTCTTGCCGAACACCTTTCTCATTCATAAATCAAAACTGAAAATCTCACACGCACAAGACAAAAAATCCATATAAGCTCTCGATCTTCAAAACTAATGCTAGCTATTGGTAGCTAACTATTGATAACAAATGAAAGAAATGGGTCTTGAGGCAGCCCAAGTTATATATACCAATGATGTACACTATTCAACTTATAAGATCATTTTGAATTTTTGTGGTAACAAACTCACAACTTATGAACTTATTGAGAAACAAAAAATCGATCCATGATCAAAATCATGAAAACAATTAGATGAAATAGCATAAATCACGAAAACATCTTGATATGAATAGAGGCTTAAAAAGAAACAAAGAAGTATAAGTCGTATGCGTTTAACCTTTAAGTACAACCTCTGTACATCACACGGGTCTAAAATTATGCAATACATGACATAGGTAAAAGTTCAAATTTTTTTTCAAAACACAAGCCCGGTAAAAGCCATGGTACCAATAGTTGTGTCAATAGAGTGACAATTTAGTAACTTTATTCAACAACGAAACCCGTGCACCGCCCAAAAGGTTGAGTTTCAAACATAACCAAAATTAGTACCACACATTACGCAGATAAAAAAACAATTTGAACCAAAATTAGTGTTGAAAATTACGTAAGAAACAATTTGATTAAAAAACATTCCACATGATGCACAAGCGGGATAAAAATACTCCAAACAATTAGCATCCTTTTTAATAGGTCTCAACGTGCTCTTAAGTAGATAATGAAGACATTAACAACTCACCCATTAGCATGTAAATGGATCTAATAGCAATAATATTATAGTAACATTCTTTTCGTATTTTCCTTTATACTGTTGTTGCCTCTTGGCAAAGTACAATTGCATTCTCAAGTCTCCTTTCCTCTTTACATAGGTAAAGAATTAAAGCTTTAGCATAGCTTTAATACAAGTATAAAACATATCCATGAATTTACAATTCATTTTGTGTATGTACAAAAATATGCATAAAGCATATAATGTAACTTATTGATGCACAAGTTGTATTTGCTTTGTGAATCCGTTCACTAGAAGAAAAATGGCGTTTTCTTCATAAAGGAAAAAAGTGTCGACAGTAATTTAAAGAGGTGACACTAAAGTGTCCAAAAATAAAAAGCCTCACTATGGATGACGAAATTCTTCCTTTGATAGTTAGAGGGCTCGGCCTCGAACAGGCACGGGTTTAAATGGGCACGGTATAAACAGGCTCGAACCCATTTGTAAATTATAATAATAAATTAAAAAAAGGTAAGTGTAAAACATAAGCAAGAGTTCAATAGAGTCTAATTTTTAAATTTTTATACAACAAAGTTAAAACATTTCATACAACATACTAAACAATACTTAAATATACACTCGCCAATATACATAAGGAATACACGATTAACAATTAGATGCTCAGCCCGTGCGTAGCACGGGTTCTGCCTGTCTCGTTCAATATAATGTTGAAACTAAAATGGATGAAATTGTAGCTTTTGAAAAACAAAATGATGATTTGAAAAAGAAACTAGCAAAAAATAATGAGGCTAAAATGGTTATTTATAATGCGTTACCACGCAAAGAATATGAAAGAATTTTTATGTGTAAAACCGCAAAAGAAATTTGGGATTCTTTACTAATCACTCACCAAGGTAATAGTCAAGTCAAAGATAACAAAATAGATCTTCTTGTACAACAATATGAACAATTTACGATTCCGGAAGAGGAATCAATTGATAATGCTTTTGCTAAATTTAACACCATTATCACAAGTTTAAAAGCACTTGATGAGACATTTTCTAGTAAAAATTGTGTTAGGAAATTTCTTAGGGCATTGCATCCGAAATGGCGAGCTAAAGTCACGGCTATTGAAGAATCAAAGAATTTGATGACATTGTCACTAGATGAGCTTATTGGCAACTTGAAGGTCCATGAAGAAATTATAAGAAAAGATTTGGAAACGGTTAAAGTCAAGAAAGAACAAGTTAAATCCGTTGCTCTAAAAGCCAAAAAGGAACTTTGTGATGATAGTGACTCAAGTGACGAGAGTGAAGATGAAGAATATGCAATGGCCGTAAGAGAATTCAAGAAATTCTTCAAGAGACGAGGAAGATTCACTAGATCATCACATGACGATAGAAAATCGTTTCAAAGAAATAGAAGTGACAATTACGTGAAAATAAAATGCTTTAGATGTGGAAGTCCAAATCATCTCGTTGGTGAATGTCTAAAGCCGCCGAGTTATGATAATCAAGGTGCATTTGTTAGTAGAACATGGAGTGATAGTGACAAAGAAGAAGTGGAAAAACCAAGAGAAGAAAAGTGTTTCATGGCAAAAGCAACCGACGAAATATGCCTTGGAATTGACTTGGAGCCTTACGAATGGATCAAGGATAGTGGATGCTCAAGGCACATGACAGGGAACCGAAAGCTATTCTCTACATATAAGGCATACAACGGAGGTAACGTTATTTTTGGTAGTGACTTGCGTGGAAAAATTATTGGCAAAGGTACGATTTCTCAAGACTCACTTACTATTGAAAATGTTGAACATGTAAATAATTTAACATATAACTTACTTAGTGTAGGCCAAATATGCGATAATAAATGTAGAGTTATCTTTTCCGAAGAAGATAGCGAAATAGTTAAGAATGGAAAAATTATAGGTAGAGGTATTAGGAAAGGAGGTGTATATGTTATGAAACTAGGAAACAAACCTGAAGATAGGATATGCCTAACGACCCTAGACGAAAACTCCACATTGTGGCATAGGAGATTAGGACATGCTAACATGCAACAAATACAATCTTTGGCCTCTAAGGAATTAGTTAGAAACTTGCCTAATCTAAAATATGACAAACATTTTTGTGATGCATGTAAAGTTGGAAAACAAGCTCATGCTAGCCACAAAGCTAAGAATATAGTATCCACTACTAGGTGCCTAGAATTATTACATATGGATCTTTTTGGTCCATCCGCTGTGCGGAGCTATGGAGGAAACAAATATACCTTAGTAATAGTAGATGACTACTCACGATACACGTGGACTAGGTTTTTAAGTGACAAAACCCAAGCCTTTGAAAAATTCGAAATATTTAGTAAAATGATTCAAAATAAATTAGGATACTCAATAGTTGCCATTAGGACGGATCATGGTAGGGAATTTGATAACGAAGTACAATTCGGAAAATATTGTGAGTTACATGGAATATCTCACAATTTCTCCGCCCCTCGTACTCCTCAATCAAATGGGGTAGTAGAAAGAAAAAATAGGCCACTACAAGAAATGAGTAGAACTATGTTAAATGAACAATCCATTCCACAAAAATTTTGGTGTCACGCCGTAGATACATCGACTTATATTTTAAATAGGGTATCAATTAGAAGAATTCTAGGAAAAACTCCTTATGAGTTACTAAGAAATAGAAAACCAAACTTAAGCTACTTTAGGGTATTTGGAAGTAAATGCTATATCTTAAACACTAAGGACTACCTCACTAAGTTTGATCCAAAATCATATGAAGGAATATTTTTAGGATACTCACAAAATAGTAAAGCATATATAATACTTAACAAACACTCCATGAAAGTAGAAGAATCACTAAATGTAACATTTGATGAAACACCACCACCTCCTAAAACGCTACCTTTAGAAGATGATGATTTAGTCGAAGATGAAGCTATTGAGGTTAGTAAAACAAAACCCATAGGAAATGATAATGAAGACATTCACTTAGAAAATAACAAAACCGTTAATATTAAAGAATCTAGATCACATCCATTAGATAATATAATAGGACATCTTAACCAAAGAACCCTTAGGTCATAAGCCCAAGATAAAAACAACTTCTTTTGTTTCCTCTCAGCAATAGAACCTAAGAATATTAGCGAGGCTTTAAAGGATGAAAGTTGGATTATAGCCATGCAAGAAGAATTAAATCAATTTAAGGCAAATGATGTTTGGGAACTAGTCCCAAATCCAAAGGATATGACTATCATAGGAACCAAATGGGTATATAGGAACAAGTTAGACGAGAATGGAATAGTTACTAGGAATAAAGCTAGGTTAGTTGCCCAAGGTTATAATCAACAAGAAGGAATTGATTATGATGAAACTTATGCCCCCGTAGCTAGACTAGAATCAATTAGGATACTACTTGCCTATGCTTGCTCCCTAGATTTTAAGTTATTCCAAATGGATGTGAAAAGTGCATTCCTTAACGGTTTTATCAATGAGGAGGTATATGTGGCACAACCTCCAGGATTCATTGACTTCGCAAAACCTGATTATGTTTATAAGTTAAAGAAAGCTTTATATGGACTCAAACAAGCTCCCAAAGCTTGGTATGATCGATTGAAAGCTTTTCTTATTAAACATGATTATTCCATGGGAATGGTAGATAACACTCTTTTCACTAAAAGGAAAGACCCTAATCTCATCATTGTTCAAATATATGTTGATGACATTATATTTGGATCGACTTGTCAAGACATGTGTGATCAATTTGCCAAAATCATGCATGATGAGTTTGAGATGAGTATGATGGGTGAACTTAACTTCTTCCTAGGATTACAAATAAAACAATTAGAAGATGGAATATTCTTTAACCAATCTAAGTACATTAAGGAAATGCTTAAGAAATTTGGCCTAGAAGACTCAAAACCCATAAAAACACCCATGTCTACGGAGGTAAAGCTCACAAAGGACGATGAAGGTGAGTCCGTAGATAACTCCAAGTATAGAGGAATGATAGGTAGTTTACTATACTTGACGGCAAGTAGACCCGATATCATATTTAGTGTCTGCCTTTGTGCCCGTTTTTAAGAGGATCCCAAAACCTCTCACCTAGAAGCGGTTAAGCGTATCTTCCGATACATTAAAGGTACTATACACTTAGGATTATGGTATCCTAAGAAATCCGGCATAGAAACCATTGTATATGCGGATTCGGATCATGCGGGAGACTACGTAGATAGAAAGAGCACTAGCGGTATTTGCACGTTTATGGGATGTTGTCTAACGTCTTGGTTTTCGAAGAAGCAAACCGCTCTTGCTATTTCTACCACCGAAGCCGAATATGTAAGCGCCGGAAAGGCATGTCAACAAGCACTATGGATGAAACAAGCTCTCGTAGACTATGGCATTAGGTTAAAAAATGTCCCCATTATGTGCGATAACAAAGGTGCGATAGATTTAAGTAAAAATCCGGTGCAACACTCTAGGACTAAACACATAGAAATACGTCACCATTTTCTTAGGGATAATGTACAAAAAGGAAATATATCTATAGAAAAGGTTGCATCGGAAGATAACATTGCGGATATATTCACAAAACCCCTTAAGCGTGAATTATTCAACCACTTGCGTTTAGGATTAGGAATGATGGAACAAGTTGACTAAATTATATTGAATTATTTCAAATTAATACTTGCATGAAATTTATTGTTCTTCCATTTCACCTTTTCTGAGTCTAGGAATCTATTTCGCACAAAACTAAAGATTGGGAAAATTTATTTGCTTTGCATAAATTTTTTTTGTAAAACTCAATCAATTTTCTCTAAAAATTATTCTCACTATCTAGGAACCCCATGAAGACCATTTTCCTTGCATTGTTGAGTAATTCTAAAAACATTGTATTTCAAAATCATGCATAAACTCTCACATAAATTGTCAAGGTATATAATCTAATATATGTCTTTGACATTCATGATCAAGCAAATATTAAATCAAGGAGATCATTTGGATTGTTTCTTAAGATCGTTATATTTTTTTTTTGCATATAGGAGTCGAAACAATCACAACTCCACACCTGTTGCATATAGACACTCACTAGGACAAATTCCCTAATAATGGTGTCATATTGATCCATCACTAGCTTTTCACTCACTAATTGCCTTTGCCTTTAATCCAAGATAGGTGCCTTAGAAAGCTTAAGTGTGATTGCATTTACTTACCCCCTTAATTGCTTTTCACTCACTATTTGCTCCTTTGCCTATGTGTTTTTGCATGCATGCTATATCTTGATTAGCTTAGATTCTATATTGCCTAAGAGAATTGAACTTGCTTGAATTCTAATGCAAACACATAACCTTTCTGCAAATTTTCTGCCAAAAACCCAATTCTGGCAACCTGGAAATCACCAGATGGGCGGCCCCCTTAATTGTGTAAGGCGGCCCCCTTAATCATTAAGGGGACCGCCCCCTAATTAAGGGGACCGGCCATCTGATGGTCGGGTTTACAGAATCTTTTCTGCTTTTTAGCCCATTTCAACCTACATTTCCTAATTTTAACCAACACACTTTGTCCCAATTTTCCAACAAACCTTATCCATCCTTAAACACACAAATCTTACACTATAAATATCCTCAATCCTCAAAACTATCCATTCATCCCATCATGAACTCTCCAAACAAACCAAGATCAAAAGCCTCAAGGCTAGCAAGGATGACGGAAAAACCCGTTTGGCGAAGAAAAAGCCCTCGAAACAAATCCATCATAACCAATGAGATTGGAAGTCATTCAACACCTCCAACTTCTTACTTCCCAAACTTTACCTCAAACCCACAAGGTCATTCATTTGATCCTCTTTACAAACCATACAACATTGGCCAACCATCAAACTACAATTCCAAATACACAAATCCAAACCATCCATACCAAACCTATGATCCTCTTCACATTGCCACGGAAAAGCAAAAGTTCCGTGATGAAATAAACCAAATCCATGATCTTAGTGATCTCCTTGCTATGCATCTTGCACAACGCAACAAAGGGCAACCTTCATCATCACCCTATGCAAATTGCCTTCCCCACTCTCTCAATTTGGATCAAGTTACCAACCACACTCACTTTTGCCCTTGTTGCATATTCCTTCAAAAACAAATCCTCTACTTGAGTGAAGATATTTCTTGGATTGAATATCTTCTCACTCGTAATCATCCAATACCACCCTTAACACGATACAACATCGTGAGATCCACCTCTTCCGCTGCATACTCCACCCCATATCCCTCTACATCTCACAACTAAGCTTCATGCTTATGTTATCATTCAAGCAAATAAAACAATCAACCATGAGTTGCAAGCAAGTCCAAGTGCTCTTTCTAGGCAATATAGGACTATGTTTTTTTTTTTTTTTTTTTTTTTTTTTTTTTTTTTTTCATTTGTTTTATTATGATTAATATGCCTTAAGCATATTAAATGTTGTAATGCTTTCTATGATGCTTGAATGAATCTATTTTTTTACTATTGCTTTGTATGTATATTTTCCTTGCTCTCTTCTAATATTTTGTGTAGCCAAGATTTCCATAGCTCATCTCCTTGGTGCTCTCAAATGAGGGGGAGTATACATCAAGGGGGAGCTTTAACCTTTTTGATTTTTCAAAAAGGGGGAGAAGAGAATGTTAAACTCTAAATTCTTGTCTAAAAATTAATTTTTAGATCTAATGAGTTTAAGGTTTTGTAATCATCAAAAAGGGGGAGATTGTTGACATAAATAATGTCTTAAAACATTGTTAGCTTATTAACAATGTCTCTATGTTTTGATAATTACAAAGCATAAACTCATTAATCTAAAACTTATGACGTAAACAAGTTTTTAGTGATTAATATTTGTCTTTGCTTCCATATCACTTAAGGTATGAATAAACAAAGGGTTTATTACATTTCATGATCAAAGGAAATTTTATATTAATACATAATATTATATAAAATGATTTTAACATTTTATATATATTTGTAAATCATTTTTGGTAAAGCTTTATTAAACCACAAAAATATGATTTCAAATTTCCAACCAAAAAGGGCAAATTTTATCCAGAGAATCTTTTCAAACGTTCAGGAGGGCGGCCCCCTTAATCATTAAGGGGACCGGCCTACAATTAAGGGGACCGACAACGCTCCCGAACAGTAAAATCTGGCCCTTTAAATACTGGATCATTTTGCACATTTTCCTCACCTTTTGCACTCCTAAACTTTCTGATCCAGATCTATTTCTCTATTCTCTCATCCTTTGATCATAAGTGTATATATATTCTTTGTTTCAAAGTAATCCAATTTCCATCCTCTCAAGTGCAAGAGAAGAATACTTCTATCTTCCTAGACAAGAAGTATTACAACTTGTTGTGATCTCCACATCCAAGTTGTTGGTGTATCATCAAGATTATTTACATACTCTTTGTGAAGATTGTTGTGAATATTTGCTTGTAGATAGTTGTGTTAGATATAGCTTGTGTGATTAGTTGATAGCTTGGTGAGAAGAAGAAAAGCTAGGAAATCTATTGGTGTGAAGAAGCTAGGTGTGAAGTAGATTGACTTGAAGAAGGTGTGTAGAAGTTGTGACTTAGGTGTGAAGGTGTTGTGGTGTGATTATTGGTGTGTAGATTGGTGTGTAAATTGGTGTGTAGATTGGTGTGAATATTGGTGTGTAAATTGGTGTGTAAGGTTTTCTTCGCCATAAGGGAGCTTGTTGATATAGTGAAGAAAACTCTCGAGTTAGGTGCTCGGGGAGTGGAGTAGGGCAAGGAAGGTGTCCTTGTAGCCGAACCACTATAAATCTCTTGTCTCGCGGTTCGATCTTTCCATCTCTTACTTATTATTGTTACTTATCATTGTTATATATTTCGTATTGATACTTGTTTGTATTGTGCAAGACTTGAGATCACATATTATCGAATCTAAGTTTTAAAACACTAAAACTATTTTTTATAACTAATTAAAAAGACGTAAAACTATTCAACCCCCTCTTCTAGTTTTCCACATACTTATTTCCTCTAGATGACGTGAATGGTCCCAAGAAATTGATACCCCAAACGTCAGAAATCTCACAGACTTGAATAACATTTTGAGGCATTTCATCTTTTTGAGAAATTTTTCCTTGACGTTGGCAAGAATCACATGACTTTACCAATTCATGGGCATCCCGATAAATCATCGGCCAGTAGAAGTCGGAATCGAAGACTTTCTTAGCGGTGAAGTTGGCACCATGATGTCCCCCCGTGGGTCTACTATGGCATGCCATAAGAATTTCAACGGCTTCCGTACCGTGAACACACCGCTAGATCACTTGATCTGCACAAACTTTGAACAAATAGGGGTCGTCCCAAAAGTAATGCCTAACATCTTTGAAAAATGTCTTCTTTTGTTGGGACGACATCCCTTTCCTTATGAAATTCCCCGCATGGTAATTCACAAAATCGACGAACCATGGGGTACTTGAGTCACTTTTAGACACACTCCCAAGTGTCTCGAGAGGAAATGTTTTGGTAATTTCCTTTTTCTCGAGAACACTTTGATGGGGATTCTCTAGACGTGAAAGGTGATCAGCAGCGAGGTTCTCAGCTCCTTTTTTGTCTCGAATTTCAACATCAAATTCTTGAAGGAGTAGAACCCACCGCATCAAGCGTGGCTTAGCATCTTGCTTTGCCATTAAGTATTTTAAAGCCGAATGATCCATATACACTATGCATTTCTTTAAAAGCAAATACGGTCGAAATTTTTCAAAAGCATAGACAACGCCTAACATCTCTTTCTCAGTAGTCGTATAGTGATGTTGAGCGTCATTCATTGTCTTACTTGCATAGTGTATCGGCTGGAAGTATTTTGTCTTTCGTTGCCCCAGAACTGCACCAATGGCATAATCTCTTGCATCGCACATTAGCTCAAATGGTAAGCTCCAATCGAGGGCAACTAAGATCAGTGCCTCCGTTAACTTCTTCTTTAAGAAATTAAATGCATTAGTGCATTCATTTGTGAAGTTAAATGGAGGATCTTTTTCTAAAAGGTGGGTCAGAGGCCGGGCTATTTTGGAAAAATCTTGTATAAAACGTCGGTAAAAGCTAGCATGACCAAGGAAACTTCGGATTCCTTTGACGGTGGTAGGATGAGGTAGCTTAGCAATTACATCAACTTTGGCACGATCTACCTCAATCCCAGATTTAGAAATTTTATGGCCGAGGACAATGCCCTCTTTAACCATGAAGTGGCACTTCTCCCAATTTAGATCCAAGTTAGTGTTTTCACACCGTTCCAGCATATTCTCTAAATGGGAGAGGCAAGAATCGAAAGAATTTCCATAGACGGAGAAATCGTCCATGAATACTTCCATGGTTTTTTCACTCATGTCGGAGAAAATGGCCATCATGCAACTTTGAAACGTGCCTGGAGCGTTACATAAGCCAAAGGGCATTCTACGATAGGCAAACGTTCCATAAGGGCAAGTGAAAGTGGTATTTTCTTGATCCTGGGGATCAATGGGAATCTGAAAGTACCCAGAAAAGCCATCGATAAAACAATAGAACTCATTTCCCGCTAATCGTTCGAGCATTTGGTCCATAAAAGGGAGCGGGAAATGGTCTTTACGAGTCGCGTCATTCAACTTGCGGTAGTCAATGCAAACTTTCCATCCGGTCACAAGTCTCGTCAGAATAAGCTCATTATCTTCATTTTTCACAACAGTAATTCCGCCATTCTTTGGAACACAATGAACCGGGCTAACCCATGAACTATCCGAGATTGGATAAATCATTCCAGCGTCAAGGAGTTTTATAACTTCCTTTTTGATCACCTCATGGATTTGTGGATTAACCTGTCATTGTTGTTGGACGGAAGCTTTGTGATTATCGTCAAGCAGAATCTTATGTGTGCAGAATCGAGGGTTAATTCCCTTAATGTCGGAGATTTGCCAGGCAATAGCACTGTTATGCTTCTTGAGCACATCTAAGAGTCGGGTCTTCTCCTCATCTTTAAGGTCTTTCAAAATTATAACGGGTAATTTATTATTCATTTCCAAGTACGCGTATTCGAGATGAGGAGGTAAATCCTTGAGCTCAAGCTCCGGAGGATTCTCAATAGACGGCTTTACTTCTTTTACGTCTACCATTTTTAGGTCCATAGGAGGGGAAAAAGGAATCGGGTCTTCATTTAAAAAAATTTCAATAAATGAAATGTCCCCTTCCGGATCAAAGTCAAAATTATCAATTTCTGGTGAAATCAAATCATTTGAAAGATAAGCTTTGCTTTCTTCCCAAGCAAAATCACTTCCCTCAAACGGAGTGAAGGAAGGGGAAGAATTGGAGATGATTGGTTCGAAAGAAGGAGTGGGATTGCCACTCAAAGCATCATTTGTAAAACCAAGAAACTCTTGAGAATACTCCTCTGTAGCTTCATCGATAACATCGACTCGGTTGACGGAAACATGATCATAATTGGAGGAGTATCTCGCGATTTGATCGAGATTGAACGTAACAGCTTCATTTCCAACACGTAAGGTAATCTCCTCGTCGTATACATCAATTAAAGCACGACCAGTCCGTAGGAATCCTCTTCCGAGAATGAGAGGAACCCATGGATCAGCATCAAAATCAACAACCACAAAATCGGCAGGGAAATTGAATTTCCCAACATTGACAAAAATATCCTTGCTATCGCAATTGGTTGGGATGTAGATCGGTCAGCAAGCTCGAGGGTCATAAGAGTCAGTGTCAAGTTGGGAAGAGACAACTTTTTCCAAATCGACAATGGCATTAGGTTAATGCTAGCACCAAGATCAGCCAAGGAGAAGCATTGAACCATACCCGGAAAATTGCATGGAATAAGAAACTTCCCAGGGTCTTCAAGCTTTTCGGGTAACTTTTTAAGAAGAACTGCTGAGCAATTCTCATTCATCTGGGTTTTTGACATTTCAAACAATTTTTCTTTGTTATTCAAGAGACCTTTTAACATTGAAGCAAATTTAGGCATCAAAAGTATAGCATCCGCGAGACTTATATCAAAATGCAATTCTTGAAAGATCTGATAAAACTTTTCCATCTGGTTTTTATCTTTCTCGCGGTACTTTTGTTCATTTAAGCGTGACAGATAAGGCAATTTTGTTTTGACGGGAATTTCTTTTTCAGCTTCGTAAACGACTTTTTCTTTTCCTTTTGACGTTTGGACCATCGGAGGTTGGATATCTTCGGTCCTTCCATTATTAATAGGAATTTCCGTATCCGTTGTCACCTCAGTTTCACGGGCGACTACCTTGGGAGGAAGAGAAGAAGAGGCAGTCGGAGCCGTTGGTCCATCATATGAAACACCACTCCTAGTCGGGATTGCTTTTGCATCGCCCATCGGGTTAGCGATCGTGTAGCTTGGAAGAGTTCCCGAGCCCGAGGGTCGATCATTTAAACGTTTGTTCATTTCAGTCATTTGATTTATCAACATTTTATTCATTTCCTCTTGATTTTTCATAAATTGCTTAAAAATCTCATCCGAGGGCGACGAAATTTGAACCACATTCTGATTTTGATTTTGAAATTTTTGCCCTCGGTTGTTTTGATTAAAGCCTTGATTTTGATTTCCTTGATTCGTATTTTGAAAATTCCCATTATTTTGAAAAGCATTCCCTTGAGTCGGGCCTTGATTGTAATTTCCCCGATTTTGATTTTGATGAAAACCTTGATTTTGACTTTGAAAACCATTATTTCCCCGGTTTTGATTTTGATTGTGATTAAATTGATGATTCCGGTTTTCCACATTATTATTATTATTCACTTGATTTGGTTGATTGAAACCAGGTGGTCCAAGATAATTGCCGGAACGGTAGCTAAGAAGATTACGGTCACCTTGTGGTGGGTAACCATTACCACCGGTATTATAGGTTCCCGAAGTAGCATATACATTTTCCTGAGTGAAGCCACCGGAGGCTGGGCACTCAAGATACGACTGAGGACCACCACAAGTCTCACAACTGGTATTAACCATATTGACTTGAGGGTTCTTAACTTGACTCTGGGTTAATTGATACATTTGTAACATAGCCGTAGACATATCATCAAGTTTCTTAGTAATGGCGGCCAACTCAGAATTGTAAGAGGGAGAAGAGTTTTGAGTCACAGTCGATCTTGTTGGTTCATTCCTCTCGGCTGACGAATCCCAATAATTGTAATGGGCCGTCATATTCTCGATTAGTTCATAACAATCCTCAGGACGACGTTTCATAAAAGTTCCACCAGCTGCAGCATTGATCGTGTCCCGATGTCGAAGAGTTAGACCATTGTAAAACTTATCAATGATCGTAACGAGAAGCATATTATGATTTGGACACCGATAAATGGCAAGCTTATAACGTTCCCAAGCCTCGAATAAAGACTCATCGGTAAGTTGCCAAAAATTGCTAATATCGTTTCTTAACTTCGTCACCATTGATGGTGGAAAATACTTCGCCAAGAACTTCGAGACCATTTCTTCGAAGGTATGAATCGAGTTATTGGGAAGACGATCAAACCAAGCGGTGGCATGATGCGTTAGAGAATAGGGGAAGAGAGAAAGACGGAGGGCGTCATCGGAGACCTCATTTTGTTTCAGACTTTGGGTGACGGTTAAAAATTTAGCAAGATACTTGTTGGCATTGTCACCTGGTAAGCCGTGAAATTGGCATGAATTTTGGACTTGTTGTATCATATGATGCTTTAGTCCAAAATCCGAAGCCTCAATATTGAGAGGGGCAATTAGGCCACCTCTTTCGTGCGTTGTTGGTTGACACAACTCCTGCATCGTTCGGAGATCGGGAGCTGGCACGTGTTGGTGATCATTACCACCCACCGGAGGGTGTTGATTATTCGGGTCCATTTCTACAACGTTGGGGAAATGGACACGGTGTGTGTCGAATTTCCCTTTCGGGGTTTGACAATGGAGAAATAAGACTTTCAGAAGAAGAACGGGTGTTCATACACCAAAAATAAAAAGAAAAAGAAAAAGAAAAAGAAAAAGAAAAAGGAAAATCTTTTTGTATTTTTGATTTTAGAATTATTTTTGGTTTTTTTAAATTTATTGAAAATCAAATCTCAAAAACTTTTATTTAAAACGTTACGTTAATCGTAATCGTTTCCTTCAAAACTACTCGCGGCGGAACGGGAAAGAAGAGTGTTTGTCTCTTCAGCTTGCAATTTAATGTCTAAGCTTCCGTATTTCCCGCTTATTCGGTTGTGGAATTAAAGTAATCCGATTAGCAACTAATTTCATGTTTTTCTTATGTTTGTAGGCTTATTTGGTTTACAACGCCCCCTCTTCCACGAGAAAGTCGAGGCTATAACTTTCTTTTTATATTTTTGAAAACACTTTAGGAAAAGTGTTTTTGATTTTTCAATTTTTATATTTTTATAGAAAATATTCACAAGATAGAGGAAAGTTTTTCAAAACACGATTTTTCAAAACGAAATTCAAAAACTCACTTCAAACCTTCCCCGGCAGCGGCGCCAAAAATTGATTGCTTAATTATATGTATATAGTATAGATTTCTCAAAGAAATTGCTAAGAAATAAACAAAACCCGAGGTCGTATCCCGTGCGAAGGTTGAATGGAATCGTGTGTTGGATCGATATACTCTGACCAAACTACTTTGTAGCTTGTAAAGGTTTAACAATATTGAGTAAACTCAACACTATTAATATTGAAACACTGTTTTAACCTTGTAAAGTATTCGGAATCTACTAACACAAAGCTTAAGAAGAACTTTTATATTAAACCAGACTTGAACCTGCTTGATTACACACATTAACAATCCCTAACTATTATCGACTTGTAAAGCTCTAAGACTCTTAGAACTTCGACTAAAACTTATATCCCTAATACCATCATAAGGCTCCTTATATAGATATCCTTAAGTCGGTTTACATCATCTACTTGAACGACAAGTAATTATCCCTAACTAATTCTAGAATATTCATGCAATATTACATAATAATCCTTTAATCAATATTGCACTTAAGTCCTTATACTCTTCTAAGTACTTTGAATGATCTTCAATATGCAGCAGTACTTTGACTTTGATCTTCAAGCAGCACTTTGACACAACAGTACTTTGAAATACAGAAGTACCTTGAACTTTATATCCCAACAATCCTCCCCTAACTTGAACCCCACTTGCTTGATTTCAAGTTTCTTTGTTATCTTTGATCTTGAAAATCTTTAATCATTCAGAAAGATTGTTTCTTTATCTCTTTATCTTTTATCTGTCATGTGTGTCAAAGTACTCTTTATCAGCATCAGCAATAAACCTCCACAGCTACTCAGCAACATTTTGGTACAATTTTCATCAAATCTTTTAAAGTTTCATACTATTCTCATCACTTCCAGGTGTGTAAACTCCTGTGAGAGGTGAATCATTGAAAATTAATGGATTTTGATGTCTCTTTACCAAAGCCATTAACTCTGGAGTAGCCAATGTTTAGGTTAGAACAACCATGGTACATTGATAACCATATGATTTTTAGCAAATTATCAGCTATCAACGGATTTGAGTAGTCTTTACCAAGAGCCGTTTGCTTTTGGACTAGTTAGTTCTTTGATCTCAACCATGGTGAACTAATTACCATAAATGGTTTTTCTACAGCCTTTACCACAAGCCATTTTCTTGTGGGCTAGCCAACTCTTCACTTTTACAGATATGGTGAGTTGAAAACCATACAATTTTTAGTAAACTGTCAACTAAAAACGGATTTGATTATCACATCAGAGCCGTACCCTCATGATGAGTCAAACTCTTTCTTGTCTGTTAAACATGGTAAGTTGATTACCATTTGTTGTGCAGTATAAATACTAACACCATGTGTTTCTCTTCAAATCCTTTTATTGACTTCACTTTTAAACATCAAAAACTTTTTATTTTATTTTACAAAGGACTTATACTGGTTTTATGCAGCAAGCAGTACTTTGATAAAGTACTGTTTGTCTTGCAGTGCTTTGAAAAAAAAAACTTATTATACAAAACAAATCATACCAGTACTTTGCAATATTATTCTTCAGATTTAGTCCATCTGATAAATAGCTAAATCACATCCAAAGCTACATCAGATTCATCTTCAAGTTCCATTCCATGATCCAACCTCCTGAGCATAATTTCTCTTATCAATGGATATCTTCTCTCAGCAAGCATATGAATCATGGTACCATCTTCCATCTCAAGTGAATGAACTCCTGATGACTCAAAGAATCTCCATCTTGTAATTTCCCAATTTTCTTGATCATTCCACAGAGTATCAACACTTGTTTCTTCTGTTTCCCAGATGGTTATTAAATCTCCAAGCAAGATTAATCCCACTCCTGATGCTTCAATCTCCTCATAGTATGTCTGCACTTGCATGTATAAATCACATAGATCTTCTCTGGTAATAAAATGCAGAACATCCCATAACATATTGAATACTGTGAAGCTTTCATCTTCTCTGTTGAACATAAGATAATTCCCTTCTTTTGATTCAACCACAGAGAATGAGATAATCTTTGATTTCTTTCCAGAGTCTTCTGTTTTCTTATTCTCAAAATCAACCACTCTGAAATAGTTTCTCAGTTCATCAATTGTATCTTCATGTATCATCTTAAGTTTCTTTGACAATTGATCATCTTGAACTGCTTTCTTTCTCTTCAATTTTCTTTGCTCATCTTGTTCTTTTCTTATTTCTTCTAACTTCTTCTCCTTATCAGCATCCATGGGTACAAAACTTTCTAACTCTTTCTTGATAGACTCTTGTATTTGATCCCATAGAGCTTTCACTTCTGGATACCTCAATTTTTGTAAATTCTTGTATCCTCTTCCTTTCAAGAAACTAATAATCCAGTTTCTTTCTTGAGCAATAGTCATTGGCTTTCTTGTAATTGGCTTACGTATCTCTTCCAAATACTCTGCATCATACTCAGCTTGTTGCTTTCTAGCAATCTCTGCATCCTCTGCTATCTTTATTTCTCTAAGCTGTGCAAGAGTAAATTTCTTCTTTTTCTTCTTAATATTCTTCTGCTTCATGATCCCTTTACCTTTGTCTTTAGGATCTAACTCTTCAGTTTCAGAAGAAGACTCAGAAACTTGTTGTGCAGGCTCAGAAATATGTATACCTCCTAAAGGTCTATTCAAATTAATCATAATCTGAGCTATAGTTTCATCATCACTTGCTGTATGCACCTTAACTTCTTCTTGCTGCATGAGATTGGAAGGACCAACTTCATCTTCAAAATCCTTTGTTAATCCAGCTGTAGAAGTTCCAATTTCATCAATATTCATAGCAGCAGTACCTTGCTCAGCAATACCTTGCAGACAAGTACTTTCATCAACAGTACTTTGAACATCGGTACTTTGATTTTGAGTTCCTTGAATATTTTGTGCTTCAGCATCTTGCTCAACAACTTCTTCTTGTGCAATATTCATATCTTCTTCAACCTTTTTCTCTGGCACAAAAGTCTTTGGATCTTCTGGATAGTGCCAAAGGTGAGCATCTTCTGAATATTGAATCTGAGCATCATCTCTATTCAAATTATCATCTTGATTCCTCCCCAATTTGATAGATGATGACTTCTTATGCTTCTTCTTGGATTTAGAAGTTTTCTTGGATGATTTAGACTTTTGCTTCTGAGATTGTTTCTTTTCCTTCACATAAAGCCTAAAATTTTGTACAAGAGGCCATACAAACTTCTTTAACCTTATGAACTTCTTTCTTAAACTCTTGATTTCTGTAGTATGATCAGCCATAGCTTTCTTCATCCTCTCCAACTCTCTAGTCAAAGCATAATTGTTCAAAGGACCTCTAACTCCCTCATATCCTCCAGGTGTTTGAAGCCCACCCGTGGGAGTATAATCATTGGGAGAAGGTACTGGAGTATGCTCTGAAGCAGTACCTTGTGAAGAAGTACTTTGTGGAGAAGTACCTTCAGCAGAAATAGGGTTTTCCAAAGAAGCAGAAACTGAAGGAGTTCTTTCACTTAAATCATCATGCTGAGGTGAAACAATAGGTGGTGTAGGTGTATGGACTGATGCAGAATGCTCAGAAGGATCAGGTTGATCAGCATCATTAGAATTAGCAGAACCACTATTGTCAACATCATCCCTAACAGCCTGTGCTACCTCTAACATGTAGCATTGAGAGGTGTATTTGTACCCGAAAAATTAACTCCCTTGTGAGACATAAAGGTAAACACCTTAGGTGGCATCCTAACAGTGGGTACATAATCCTGAGGTTTTTGTATCCCATCTAGTGGATTCTCTAAGAGAAGTTGAACAAATCTAGGATACATCAGAAAAGGTGATCCAGCCTTAATATGTGTGATCATACCATCAAGGATCATGTAAGAAAAGTTGAAGGATTGATTGGTAATAAGGCCAACTAATGCAGAGGCTATGGCATGTCCAAATTGATCCCAAGCAGTACTTTTTGGACTTAAGCAATGAAGTAAAACATGAATAAGAAACTTCCAATGAGGACTTACCATTGCTTTATGAAAAGTAATCTTGTTCAAAGGTCCTTCATACCCAATATCCCTCAGTGCATCCCAAATAGCTTGTTTAGCAAATAAAACAAAGCCTCCTTCATCGTCAAACAACAAAACCTCCCTGATTGTAGCTTCAGTGACACGAATAGCTCTTCTAGCAACTGTAGCATGAATAATATCCTCTCCATCTTCAATCTCAGCCCTTGCCATAGCCCAAAACTCCTGTATCCAAGGGCCAATGATCTCTGGGTTAACTAAGAGTGAGTAGTTGATGGGGGTTCCAGTGAGAAAATCAATAATTCCATGAAAGTCGATATTCCTCTGTGTTTTCTCAAGGTTTGCAATCATGTTGTGTTTTTTGATGGTAGGTCGATGTGCCATAGTGATAAGGATTTGAGAGAAGAGTGGTAATCGTTGATGATATTGGTGGGTTTGATGAATGATAATGAATGAATACGGGTGTTTAAATAAGAAAAAGATATGAGGTAAAAAGAGATAAGATACAAAAAATCACGGTTGATAAATTATTGTACCGTTATTTTTGGAAGTTATCTTCCCCATATCTTTTGAAAGTTTGTTACCCGTATTTTTGACCGTTGGAGCAGTATTCTGACACGTCAGCGTACCCTTCATATCACCAAGCATTACTTTCCATAGAATTTGGAGCAGTACTTTCAGTTGTAAACCCAAGCAGTACGTTGACCAAAGTACTTTCCAAGCAAAATATCTTTATAGTTGACTGTTTGACCAAAATATCTTTGAAAGTCAACCCGAGGTAATTAATACCTTCCCAAATTAATTCTCAAAGCTACCAAAGCAAGTAGAATTCAATGAACTTCATTTATTACCCTTATACCTTTCCTTGCCTATAAAAGTAACTTTTCCAAATATTCCACAAAAACCCTAGTAATAATCATGAGTCACTTCCCATTTGTAACACCCCCAAAATACCGCAGCGGAAGACTGTGTCATTGGGGTGCTACTTCATAATACAAAGTACAAGGTATAGAAAACGAACTCTAAATGAGACGTTTTGAAAAGTTACCATTCGATTAATGAATTCAAAGTTACAAACATGAGATTCCAAAGTATGATACATAAATGTATACAAAATGTTTTTGAATGGTAAATGATAAAAGCGTAAGTCTTCAGAATATGCAGCTTGACTCTAAGTTCCACGCACTAGCTATCGCCTTACTAACCTGAGATAAACATGCTAAAGTGTCAACACAATGGTTGGTGAGTTCATAGAGTTTGTCTTAAAACAGTTGAAAAGCCTTAAAAGAATATTCGCACAGCAAAGGCATCGTGAATCCACTCAGTTGCAACTCCCGCCATAAGAGACTTGCAACCTGTGTGTTCACAACCCACTGCTAACATATAGTTTCTCAGGATTATATTCACCCATGGTCACGTCATTTTGGACCCATAGGCGGGGAACCACCATCCCAAATAGTACATGTCACCCAACGTCTCGAATCTTGGACTTGGGTGGAGGTGTAGGCCCATACTAGTACTATTAATACCTCTCCTTTGACAGCATAGAGTATTGTGTATGTACGTAAATACAAATCTTGTATTTAAATTAAGCAAGTATAGTGTAACAAGTATGTATAACGCAATCAAGTATAATTATCATGTATAACGCATTCAAGTATAATGCCAATCAAGTATAACACAATCAAGTATAAATGTTTTGAGTATTTGTACAAGTAAGCAAGTAGTTGAGCATGTATCCCCCCCAAGAGTTAAAACAAGTATGAAAAGAGTAGGGGCTATGACTCACCTTAAGCTTATGTAATGAGAAATGAAAGTGGTAGTCGAATCGCGAAAGTCTCTAAGAGCAGCCTATAATAGAACGTTGTGACTTAGGTTTGGAGTAACATCTAAGAATACGAAGAGTTGCCAATATATGTCTTGCATAATGCTCATGATGTAGTACTTAGTATATAGTGTAAGTCTTTAAGTATAAATGGTTTATGAAACATGTATAGGTTGTATATCTCTTACTACCGTTCGGGCCGACATAATTCAGAAGCCATGGAGTAAACGTTCGAGGAGCCAGGACACTTTAATTCGTAAATCCACAACTCATCTCGACGGCTTACTTAATGAACTCCTCACATGAGGCTCCCTACTATTGTAGTATTTGATAACATATATATATATAAGCCTTTTGATCTTTAAAAGTTATATGGTCTTTAGCTGTGGCTTTGCCGTGACCTTGGTCATTGTTACCATGATCTTGAGACTCAACCTTGGCTTTAGCCATGGTTGTGGTCTTGGCTTTAGGTCATTAGACCTCTTGGTCTCATCTAATTATAATGATTATATAGTAACTTTAGTCTAAAAATGGGCTGTTAAGAATTTGAAGAAAATTATCACTCAGAAAGCGTTTTCAGGGCTCGAGCTTCTTTGTTCCTGAACAAAAACGTCGTTCCGGATAACTTTCGTGTTTTAAATTTTTGATGAATCGGACCAGAAGTGGGACTTTCAAAATTGGCAGTATGCAAAACAGTTTGCATAGGCAGTTTTGCCGTTTTGGTTTCGCTAGCTTCTTATGACCGTATCTTTTGACTCGTGTACTCGTTTTGGGTGATTCAAATTGCTATGTTTTCCTTTTGAAGTCCTTTATAACAGTAAGTAAGTGTCAAGTATCATAGTTATACTATTTTGGTCGTGGTTCTCCATAAAAATCACTAGTTTGCTTGTTTACTTGTCATAAGTTAACATATGTATATCAATACTTGTTTTATCCATTTTTAAACATCATGCACACAATAACAAGAACATATATAGCATGAAAGGAACACAAAGAGCATGAAAATGATAATGAGCAAGAAAGTGTAATAGGATTTGCTTACAACTTGAGGCTTTCTAAAAGAAAGGTAAGTAACTAGTAAGGTACGGACTTTGATAGACTTAATCTTCACTCTTTGCAATCTATGATAAACCGTGGTTATTTGAAGATTATAACGACGCCTTCTTGAAAGTCCAAAGCTATTTGAAGATTATAACTACTTCTTTTTGGAGACTTTAGAGTTATAACAACTTTTCTTAGAAAATTTCTAAGATTGAAGATCAAACACTAGTTTTCTTTCAAAAACTAGTTAACTTTCTTACAAAATATAAGAAAAGTGCCTTAGGTTTTAGGACTTGAAGGTTATAAGAAGGTGTGGTGCAAGTTTTCTATGTGTTTTAGCTTGGTATTTATAGGGTAGGAAAAATAGTTAACCATATATTGGGTTAGAATTTAACCATGGTTAGTTAAGACACTTGTAATGATCTAAAGAATCAATGGTCAAGATTTAACCACACATGGTGACTCCCCCCCCTAAGTCGGTTTGGAATGGATAAGGGTGACTAGATGAGTAGTCATGGTCTTTGGATGATAATATCCTAAGTATGTAGCTAGTTTTGACTCCGTAAATTGCCAACTGTAAGTTTTTAGGCCACGAAACGTAAAACCGGGTATCCTAAAAATATGAAACTTATAAATATGCTAGAACTTATCAATATACTCCATAATAAAATATAAAATGAGTGGTAGGTTCTATCGGGTGATAAAACCCTGCTAAAAACTGGAAACACGGGTCTAAAACGCGTAATTCGCGTAAAACGCTGAACTAAAAAACGTAAAATTCCAAAACTTTTGGAATTGTCATAAAATGAGAGAAAATCATATTTCTATTGTTTATAATGTTTTATGGACATATCGGGATGCTGGAATGACGTTTAAACCTAAAAGTAAATCTCGGACACGGCTTTGTGATTTTTGAAGAAATGATCCGACGAGCGTCAAACTCTCGGATTATCGTTAAAATAGTTTAACTTACGAGAATATGAAATAAAAATTTCTGAGATGAATAGTGAAAAGTGAATAGTAAAAAGTGAATAGTGAAATTTTCGGGAATAAAAGTTAACCTGAAATTGCGAATTGTTACACCATTGATATACATATCTTCTGACTCAGATGGTTCCACAGACTCAGAGATTAGCTACTATTCTGACTTTGACTTTGAGGATCCAGGATGGAGTGGGTACTTTCCTCCTAATGTATCATCCTCATCAATGAGTGTAGCAAACTCTACCATAACTGATGCAGCAAGCACTACAAATCCAAAGCCCAAGAAGAAAAAGTCTGTCCCTGCTCCTGGTTCATCTCTAGCTAATGAACTTCCTCATGCTTTGACCCAATCCCTGTAATCAGCAATACAGAATATGAAGTGGCCTGCTCCAAGAAAAGAGAGACCTCCCAAGCAAGTTCTTGGCCTGGCTTCCCCAAGAAAGCAAGCTTCTTTTGATGACAAAAGAAAGACTGCTCAAAAGGGAAAGCAGAGTTATGAGGGCAAAGGAAAAAGGCCAATGGAGTAGGGTGTGTTTAGGTTTGGTAGGTAGGTTGTGTTGTGATAGTTGTCTGTATGTCTTGTGAGTGTCTGTGGTTCATCTCTGTCTGTGTCATGGTTGACTGTTTCTTTTGCAAGAATGAATGTAACTCTCTGAATCATGAATAAAAATCTTTATCCTTTGAATGATACATGTAGCCTCCCCTTAACTAATGACTAACTACTAATGCCTCCCCTCAAAAATAGCTTAATTATTAATCATACCAATACTCATAACTAAAAATGTAAATCTTGAAACATCAAAGCCCTTTGTGAGTAGGTCTGCTACATTATCATCAGTATCGACTTTAACCACATTAATAAGCCTATGCTCATAGCAGTCTCTTATGAAATGATGTGTAATTTGAATGTGCTTGGTTTTGGAATGATAGACTGGATTCTTCACAATACAAATAGTACTCTCATTATCAATGTTGATAGGAGTATTCTTGAAGTTGAATCCATAATCCAAAAGCTGATTTTGCAACCAAAGTACTTGTGCACAACAACTTGCAGCAGCTACATACTCTACTTCTGTGGAAGATGTTGCTGCAATTGTTTGCTTTTTGCATTGCCATGAGACTAATCTACTTCCAAGGTACTAACACCCTCCAGTTGTGGATATTCTGTCATAGTTATCTCTAGCATAATCACTATCTGAAAAGGCTTGTAGATGAAAAGGGGACTCCCTAGGATACCATAATCCTAGCTTAGGTTGTTGCCTAAGGTATCTAAAAATCCTTTTGACAGCATTCAAGTGTGATACCTTGGGGTGAACTTGATGTCTTGCACATAAACACACAGCAAAAGTAATGTCAGGCGTAGATGCAGTTAAATACATGAGACATCCAATCATACACCTGTATAATTTGACATCAACTTCTTCTCCTTCTTCATCTTTTCCCAAAGGCTTATTAGTATCAACAGGTGTAGAGGTTGGCTTGACAATTGTGAAATTGAATCTCTTAAGAATGTGTGCAACATATTTATCTTGAATAATAAAGATTCCACTGCTTGATTGTTGCACTTGAAGTCCCAAGAAGAATGTTAATTCTCCCATTGAACTCATCTGAAATTATTTTTGCATAAGATCTTCAAATTCCTTTACCATAGATTGCTTAGTAGCACCAAAAATAATATCATCTACATAAACTTGGACAAGTATGATATCCTTCTTATCTCTTTTGATGAACAAAGTCTTGTCAATAGCTCCTCTCCTATAACCATGTTGTAATAAGAAATTTGAGAGTCTTTCATACCATGCTCTTGGAGCTTGATGAAGACCATACAGAGCCTTGATAACCTTGTAGACTTTGTTTGGGCTTGCAGGATCTTCAAAACCAGGAGGCTGTTTGACATAAACTTCTTCTGTAATAGTGCCATATAGAAAATCACTTTTAACATCCATTTGGTATACAGGAAATCCCATATAAGATGCAAAAGCCAAAAATAGCCTTATGGCTTCAATCCTTGCCACAGGAGCAAAGACTTCATCATAGTCTACTCCTTCTTCCTGTCTATATCCTTGAGCTACTAACCTTGCTTTATTCTTAATAACATTCCCTCTTTCATCTCTTTTTACCTTGAAGACCCATTTTGTTCCAATCAATCTCTTACCATCAGGTAAATCACATAATACCCATACTTCTTGAAGTTTAAACTGTAAGAGTTCTTCTTGCATAGCTTCAACCCAACTCTCCTTGGATAATGCTTGTTTTATATTCTTAGGTTCTTCTTGTGACAGAAAGCAAGCAAATAAACACAATTTATGATCCTTGTGATTCACCCTGTTTTGCTTGTAAATAAAGCTAAGTAAAGAAATATGTTGATGAGACATATTCCTAGTTTTAGTTCTTGTGAGCACTCCTGAAGTTGAGGGTCCAATTATCTTGCTGACAGGATGATCTTTGTGAATTCTTAGAGTAGGAGTTGGTGAGACTTCAAGATTATCTTCCAAATTAGTGAGATCAGGATCTTCATTAGAATCTGAGAAAATGCCTTCTTGATCCAATTCATCATCAGTGTCTTCTAAGTCAGGCTTGTTTGGATCATCATCAGTATCTTCTAAGGCAGGCATGTTTGGATCATTCAAATCCTCAGTATTTATCCAATTTGAAGTATACAAAGGTTGAAAAGTACTTTCAAATGGATCAGCAGTACTTTGGGGCAATGTACTGTCAGTGCCTTTAGCCTTCTTCTTTTCTGCTTCATAAGCTCTCCTTTGATCATCTTCATAGGACTTAGCCATTGTTTCTTGAATAAGCATCCTACTAAGTTCATCTTGGATGGCTTGGTCTTCATCAGATACTGAGGTCTTTGATGGAGCAGTACTTTGAGGATCAACAGTACTTTGAGGTTCAATAGTACTTTGAGGCTCAGAAGTACTTTTCTTCTTATCATTGACTTTATCATTAGACTTATCTTCAGATCTTAAATTAACATCATGAACAATGTACTGTGTTTCTTCTTCAGTGGGAGCAACTTGATTTTCTTCCCTAACAGGTACATAGTTCATGGATGAAGACATTAAATCAAGATCAAACATCCAATCAGGACCTTTACCTCTATGATTTTCTTGCTCTTCTAGAAATTCAACATGAAGACATTCTTGAACCTTCTTTGTAGCCCTGTTGTACACTCTGAATCCTTTGCTATTGGTACAATATCCCAATAAGTATCCTTCATCTGATTTCCCATCAAATTTTCCCAAATTATTAGCAGTGTTCAAAATAGTCAGGGGACATCCAAAAGGTTTCATAAACTTGATGCTAGGTTTCTTTCCCATGAGTAACTCATAAGGTGTCTTCATTTGAGGTTTTGTCACTGATACTCTGTTCAACACATAACAAGCAGCACTTACAGCTTCAACCCAGAATGGAACAGGTAATTGGGAATCTGCAAGCATTATCCTTCCTGCTTCTATTAGAGTTCTATTCTTTCTTTATGCAACTCCATTTTGCTGAGGAGTTCTGGCAATACCGAATTCTCTTTTAATTCCTTTCTTGGCACAAAAATCATCCATTAGCTGATTCTTGAACTCAGTCCCATTATCACATCTAATGCCTCTAACCTTGAGCCTTAACTGATTTTCAAGTGCTATTATAAGATCATGAATAGCATCAAAAGTTTCATCTTTGAAACATAAGAAAAAGACCCAACTAAATCTGCTACAGTCATCTGTCACAACCAAACAGTACTTCTTCTTGTTCAAACTAATAACTGCAACAGGTCCAAACAGATCCATATGCAGTAATTCCAAAAGCTCTATAATGGTTTTCTCTTCAATCTTCTTACAGGAGGCCTTGTGTTGTTTACCCTTTTTGCAAGCAAGACATGAGTGATCATTCTTGAATGTTTTAGAAGGTAAACCTCTATCTAAATTTCCTTTGACCAGCTTGTTGATGTTCTTGAAATTTACATGCCTTAGTCTTCTGTGCCATTGATATGCTTCTTCCATTGTTGCTCTTGCAATCAAGCATGTTGCTCTTGCAATCAAGCATGTTGCTCTTTCAACAAAATTGATGTTCTTCAAGTCTATGCTATACACATCATTAGTTCTTGGTGCTCTCAGCATCACCAAGTTTCTATCTTCTAAATTAAAATCAGGAGAAAGTATAAGATATTCTGTGTCAAAGAATAACACATGATACTTTTTATTACAAATCCGAGAGACTGACAAAAGATTGAATTTAAGCTCCTTCACATATCTAACATTCTCAAAATCAATGTTTCCAGCCATGATAGTTCCTTTACCAGTGATTCTTCCTCCATCAGGATCATTCCCAAATGCAACTTTTCCTTCAAAATAAGCTTTAAAATCTGACAAGAGCTCTTTTTCTCCTGTCATACTCCCAGAGCAACCACTATCAACAATAAGATGATCTTTAAGCTCCTCTTCTGGGTTGCCCTGCATACACATGAAAAAGGTTAGTTTCTTTTAGGAACCCAAGCCATTACTGACTTGTGTTCCCCTTGTGGAGTGACATACTCAAATTCTTTGAGTATTGTCACACCCCGCCAAGGCGGAAATGCGAGTGTGTAACTTCATGGATATCATCAGAACACATGGTGTCTATATAGAGAATAACTACATGCATAAAATAGAGCAAGTACAGACACGAAGTGTCGTAACAATACCCCAAAACAACATAACCAAAACATAAACCAAACAATCCAAAAATCCATACATAGATGATAAACCACTTCCAATGAAACTAGGGTCTCGTCTAATCACTTCCTTCTATCATAGCCTTAGAATGCTCACCTGAAAATGATGCTTAAAATGTCAACATAATGTTGGTGAGATTCATAGGTTTAAGACACACATACACTCTCAAGGAAACCAGTTCACTGTGATTATAAAACATAGCTGGACAAATAAATATAGTTATCATACAAGCTACATGTATCCATAAACCAATCATCACACAAAAGGCAACCATCGGGCCGGAACGTGACCCCCGCTCCAAAACACATCATTAATTGGGTCGCATGCGTGAGCAACAGGATAAGCATACTCCCAATTGGAAATCACACAACATCAATTAGGTCGCTAACCTAATCGTAATCACATATCACACAGCATCAATTAGGTCACTAACCTAATCAGAATCACATATCACACAGTATCAATTAGGTCGCTAACCTAATCGGAATCACACTTTCATGTACCACATAGCATTATTACGATAACATTATAAGTCCAAGCTTTTAAACCACACATAATCACAGTAACTCAAATCATTTAAGACAAGCATCATTCCCATCCCAATGTTTAAAAACAAAGTAAAAATATGGGACTATGAACTCACCTCAAACCTTGCAGCTTCCACAAAACAAAATCACAATCTATAACACACAAAATAAATCCACATTACACATGGCCAAGCTAAAAGCTATAACCCATGTAATACACATATGATGGATGTCTAAGACTCATATGACCCACCATGGATCTCCTAGACACCATACTAACCACCACCATAACCTAACACTCACTAAATCCATTGCACTTTAAAAATCAGAAAACACAGAATTTTTGGGTACATTCGCCCACATAAAATCACGACAAATAAAGCTCAAAAACTCACACCAAAAATTAACCATGGTATATCATAAGCATAGAAGCTAATACCAGAAGGCCATGGACCAATAACACACACAAATACTCAAAAGAAAATCAAACTTGTCAACTACTCAAATTCGGATCTGAACGCACACCAAAAAGTTTTGATCAACACAAAATACTTCCACAAGTTTTTATCGCGAATCCTTTTCGTGGTAGTCTAATATAACCTAATACTTAACTATTCCAGAAGACCTAGTCAAAATACCACTTTTACAACCACATGACACCCTCAAACTTTTACACAAAATCTGTCCCGGTTTGACAGCTTTGACACCTTAACAAAGAAAAATCAAAAGACCGACTTCCCGACCTTAAAATCGATCTTGGCTGGACTTTTTGGAAAGCTCTTTCATTAAACTTCAATTTAGACCTAAAATTCGTGACTTAACTCCTCACCATCTGTTAATTACACTCACATATTTACAGCACTACTTTTCTGTCCAAACCCTAACTCAATGACTAGCATGTTTTACGCTCAATTCTCTTAACCAATCATCCTACTATTATCATTAATTGATGCCAACATGTTTAATAACATTAATTTACAGAAGTTAACACAAACCCTAATCCATCATACTTTATATTACATGAATTAGATCAATAACTAATTAATTGAATGAATACTAGTATCGAAAATATACCTTGATCTTGATTTTAGCTTCAATAATAAAAACCCTAAGTTTTTCTTCTTCCCTTGCCTCCCATGAGCGACCACAACCAGAGAAAAGGGGGTTTGGGGTGTTTTGGTTTTGTATATATACTATCCTAATATAACTCTAGATAACCCTTTTAGTTAGGAGTTGTAATTGGACTAAAATTGGGTTTCCTTTTCCTCCTTAACCCACATTGGTCGATTTTTTATATATAATGGGATATATATATATATATATATATATATATATATATATATATATATATATATATATATATATATATATTAAATTTATTTATTACACTCAAAACCTCATACTTTTCATATTTTATGTATTCCCATATCGAAACTTAACGTTTTTCGCGATAAACCTTAATTTTACGATAAACCGGAAAATAGTCATTTTTAAAATAAAGTTTCCAAAAATAGAATTTCACACTCTTTTTGAAATATAACTCATAAAAACAAATCTCACGTAACTTACTAACGCTCAATTACTTGAACGAAGCCTCGTTACGCAAAAACACAAAAACACCAAAACTACACAAGTCATTTCTACACCACAAAGGTGATCCAAATGAACTTTTCCAAATTCCAAACTTTCTAAATCACAATAAAACCACTTACACAAAGGAATTTAGTGCTAAAACTCACATATATCACTCTTATATCACTTCAATCACCTAGGACACACCAAACAAACGTCAACCGAGTCAAGACTATCAGTCAAACTGACCTGCTAAAACTACGGTTGTTACATCATCCCCCACTTAGGGAAATCGCGTCCCGAGATTTCAACTACTATAGTCACCACTCACAACAACAAAAGGAAATTTATGGATATTTAAGCGGAATAATACCACACCATAAAATCACAGAGAAAGAATCACAAAAAAAATGTGAGCCGACTAAATACCCGAATTCACACAATAGAAAACATTCTGTCACTCAAACAATACACGCAAATAGATACACTCCCCAATCAATAACAACAACAATCCAAACAACTTCTCATAGGTAGGTACGATACCCTCGAACCAAATGAAAAACCAAATGGTAACCGCAGGAAACACCACATATAATGGATACACACAAAACAACCATTAATTACATCTGATCCTCACATTCCCAAGTAAACTCAGGACCACGCTTAGAATCCCACCATACCTTTACCAACGTTATCTCACCATACTTTAACCCCTTAACAACTCGATCCATAATCTCAACAGGTTTCTCGACAAAACGAAGAGTCTTGTCAACCATACATTCATCTAATGGCACATGCACACTAGCATCCGCCAACCACTTCTTTCCATTAGATACGTGAAACGTATCATGCACTCTACTTCACTCCTCAGGCAAACTCAACCGATATGTATTAAATCCAATCCTTTCCGTGAATCTCAAATGGTCCTACGTATCTCGGTGCTAGCTTGCCTATCACCAACACCAAACTCTAAAGACTTACGGCGATAATTCGCATAACTCTTTTGGCGTTCTCTTGCTGCCTTCAGTCTTTGCTTAATCGGAAAACCTTATTCGTAGTCTCTCGTTCTAGTTCAGGACCAATTAGTTGGCTTGTTCCAACCTTTGCCCACAGAACAGGTGACCTACATTACCTTCCATACAAATTTTCACACGACACATACTCAATACTAGAATGATGATTGTTGATATAGGAGAACTCAGCTAAAGGTAAATGTATACCCCAGCTTCCTCCAAAATCAAACACACCCATGCTCTCAACTCACCATCCAACGCCTGATTTGTACGCTCACTTAGTCCACTCATTAGAGAATGATAAGTCGTACTCATCTACATACGCGTTCTCAAGACTCTATAACACGTTTACCACTATCGCGAAGTAAGTATTTCATCATGTTTCTTGATGATCAACGCGACACACTATGGTTCTTTACCAACTCCTCAATACATTTCTTGCTAAGGTAATAATACGTCTTATCCATTCTCGGATGTATCTTATACCTTGCAGGATCGATGTCCTTAAGCATCCTCTCAATGAAATCATTAGCGGGTCCGCAAAGTACAATCGTCCATCTTCATTCTTTTCCATTTACTGGTCTAAACCAAGTAATCATTCTTCTTACATGTTCTCATCCTTAAACCTCTCTCTCTAGGCTGTCAACATCATCCTCTTAACTATGAACTGAATTATCATAATCATTGCTCACAAACATCTAAGTTTCACTCGTTCACTCCCGCTCAACGCTCTTACCACGATGTCCGCCCTTCCTTGACGGTGGCTAATCAGACAATCGTAGTCAGTAAGAAATTCCACACCCAACTTCTCTTCAACATATATTAGCCTCTTGTCAAATATATGCTAAAGATTATTATGACCTGTGTAGATAACACTTTCTACTCCATACAAATATCATCTCCGAGTTCTACTTCCCAACTTTAAATCATGTATCACACAGTTCCTCTTATGGATTCTTCCACCTCCCTGATGTCCACGCAATCCGAAGAATGTACATCTTGAAGCTTAACCTCTCACTTGAACAACTTGGCAAACACCCTCTTCCTCTTCAACGAACAAATTGATATTCAAAACGATAATCTATCCTAAGTAAACGACGCGAACCATGAAACCGGTCGAAAAAAACGTATATCAACGAACTCAAAAGGAGTACGAATTACCGACTAGCGAAGTAACGAACATCAAAATCAAAGCTAGAAAAACACAATGAGAAATTTTCCCCCAACAAAAGTAGAAACAGATAAAATGTTCATGAAAACCCATACAAAGAAAATATAATATACACGCACCCATAAAACATCCACAAACGTACCTCAACGAAAGAAACACCCGATGAACCAAATACATATCAAGTTTGGTAAATAAGAACCATAGACAGTTCTAATTCCCGTACTCAACCTTCTCAAAAACAAATGAACACCGTTTTTCACAAGACATATCTTAAACTTATACATATTTTTTTTTTTATAAAATATATATAAACCATTTTATGTAAAACATCAACATAACCATTTTTTTGCACACTTCATTTCCCATACAAATATTAGTTTCCATCAAACGACCTTGAAATACCCAAAACGAATTTGTAAAATGCCATAAAGACTCTAACACAACCTCTTAGTCGAACGCAAAAGACATTGAAGAATTCCGTAATCAAAATAATCCTCAAACGAACTCATACCAGTGAACACTCACGCAAATACATTGCAAACCAAACAATGAACTTACAGACTCATTCGTACAACGATCAAACCAAAATCATAGAAAAACACCGATACTAACAGGTCACAAAACATGTCACAAAATTCAATTGGTGTGTGTAAATGAGAGATCAAATATCCACACCAAGTCGTCACGAACCAACAATACTCGAAGAACAATATAATATTCATTCGCGGAATGAATGCAAGGAATAACCAAAGAAACGAACCAGTATCCAACAAAACGAATTCGATTACCCAACACCTATCACGACATTAAAGAGAAAGAATATGGCATATGTACCATCATGGTACGAATAGGAATGCCAACCCAAGAATTTGGTATACAAACAAAATGTCTAGCAAACGAATCAACTTAAATATCACAGCATAAGTACCCACCGATAATTGAGGTATCAACATATGATAGGTAGGATGGAATCTTACCACCTACACACCTCAACATATAACGACTGCCCAAACGGTTAAGAGAATACTTCTCTAACCATACAACCATCACCAACATGATATCACATACCATCTACCGCAACATATAACAACAAACATCAATCAATGCAATAATGGTCACAAGTCCACGTGTGTGATACCCTTATAATTATGTTCGCGACCATAGTTATAAGCCTATTTCACACGCATACTTACTTCCAAAACCACACATCTCAATGATAACGCACATATATCACATAGCACCTAATACCCCAAGCAATCCATGCTATCATACTTGCAAGTCCACTTGTGTTGTGACGCATGTATAATTATGTTGGCCACCATAATTATCTATGCCCCCTTTCACAAGTGTACTCCCTCCTATGACAACACATCATGCAAACAAACATGCAAACAAAAACAAAAGACGTCGCAAACAATCATCTCGCATGGAACAATTCCAACGATCAGGTAAACTCTTTAATCAAAATTACTGGGATAAGGTCGATCCAATATCCAAGAGTAATCACGCTCCAACATGGCTTCAGACGGCAAAAGATAATGTACAAATTCCAAAACATAATCACAAAACAAAAGACGTCGTACCAATGCTCAAACTCTAGTCTCGCACTTGCCTCCCCACTCAAATCGGTTAAACTTACTACTCACTGTGGACTCCAAATCCAAATCCACATTATTCCATCCTAACTCCCCTTCATCTTTACTCAACCACTCATTCCTATTTCCTATACGTTGAGGTAGTCAACAACATGTAAAACTACCTCTATTCTTTTCTTCCAATTCCACATGATCCACAAGTGCATACAACTTACGAGATTTAGACTAAACTACCTCTCCTTCCTATGTGAAGTGAGGACACTACCAAGGGTATTTGGTAATGGCTCCATCTCCAGAAGTCATCGTGGTTCCAAACCTCTCCACTTCTTCTCCACCATCGTTTCCCATAAACGTCCCCTCCTTGTCCGAACATGGATACATGCTATCGGGAACTCAGATTTTGCGGTTAGTCCGCTTCATCCTACCACTTCTCTCACTTCCGATAGCGACAACGGTAGTCCAACGAAGCATCTTACGCGCGGAAGACGATATAATAAAGTCGATATATATACAATACTACGTATAGGGGATAGAATAGACGTCCAAAACTCAATAAAATATCTCATAAATATAGGAAAATAGACATATAAAATACTATACTTACACATAGATCCTAAATGCAACTATATGAGGGACTCCTAAGTTATAGTCTAGGTTAACCACCTAATTCTCTATAACCAAGGCTCTGATACCAATCTGTCACACCCCGCCAAGGCGGAAACGCGAGTGTGTAACTTCATGGATATCATCACAACACATGGTGTCTATATAGAGAATAACTACATGCATAAAATAGAGCAAGTACAGACATGAAGTGTCGTAACAATACCCCAAAACAACATAACCAAAACATAAACCAAACAATCCAAAAATCCTTACATAGATGATAAACCACTTCCAATGCAAATAGGGTCTCGTCTAATCACTTCCTTATATCGTAGCCTTAGAATGCTCACCTGAAAATGATGCTTAAAACGTCAACATAATGTTGGTGAGATTCATAGGTTTAAGACACACATACACTCTCAAGGCAACCAGTTCACTGTGATTATAAAACATAGCTGGACAAATAAATATAGTTATCATACAAGCTACATGTATCCATAAACCAATCATCACACAAAAGGCAACCATCGGGCCGGAACGTGACCCCCGCTCCAAAACACATCATCAATTGGGTCGCATGCGCGAGCAACATGATAAGCATCCTCCCAATTGGAAATCACACAGTATCAATTAGGTCGCTAACCTAATCGGAATCACATATCACAAAACATCAATTAGGTCGCTAACCTAATCGGAATCACATATCACACATCATCAATTAGGTCGCTAACCTAATCGGAATCACACTTTCATGTACCACATAGCATTATTACGATAACATTATAAGTCCAAGATTTTAAACCACACATAATCACAGTAACTCAAATCATTTAAGACAAGCATCATTCCCATCCCAATGTTTAAAAACAAAGTAAAAATATGGGACTATGAACTCACCTAAAACCTTGCAGCTTCCACAAAACAAAATCACAATCTATAACACACAAAATAAATCCACATTACACATGGCCAAGCTAAAAGCTATAACCCATGTAATACACATATGATGGATGTCTAAGACTCATATGACCCACCATGGATCTCCTAGACACCATACTAACCACCACCATAACCTAACACTCACTAAATCCCTTGCACTTTAAAAATCAGAAAATGCAGAATTTTTGGGTACATTCGCCCACATAAAATCACGAAAAATAAAGCTCAAAAACTCACACCAAAAATTCACCATGGTCTCTCATAAGCATAGAAGCTAATCCCAGAAGGCCATGGACCAATAACACACACAAATACTCAAAAGAAAATCAAACTTGTCAACTACTCAAATTCGGATCTGAACGCACACCAAAAAGTTTTGATCAACACAAAATACTTCCACAAGTTTTTATTGAGAATCCTTATCGTGGCAGTCTAATATAACCTAATACTTAACTATTCCAGAAGGCTTAGTCAAAATACCACTTTTACATCCACATGACACCCTCAAAGTTTTACCCAAAATCTGTCCCGGTTTGACAGCTTTGACACCTTAACAAAGAAAAATCAAAAGACCGACTTCCCGACCTTAAAATCGATCGTGGCTGGACTTTTTGGAAAACTCTTTCATTAAAATTCAATTTAGACCTAAAATTCGTGACTTAACTCCTCACCATCTGTTAATTACACTCACATCTTTACAGCACTACCTTTCTATCCAAACCCTAACTCAATGACTAGCATGTTTTACGCTCAATTCTCTTAACCAATCATCCTACTATTATCATTAATTGATCCCAAAATGTTTAATAACATTAATTTACAGAAGTTAACACGAACCCTAATCCATCATATACTTTATATTACATGAATTAGATCAATAACTAATTAATTGAATGCAAACTTGTATCGAAAATATACCTTGATCTTGATTTTAGCTTCAATAATAAAAACCCTAAGTTTTTCTTCTTCCCTTGCCTCCCATGAACGACCACAACCAGAGAAAAGGGGGTTTGTGGTGTTTTGGTTTTGTATATATACTATCCTAATATAATTCTAGATAACCCTTTTAGTTAGGAGTTGTAATTGGACTAAAATTGGGTTTCCTTTTCCTCCTTAACCCACATTGGTCGATTTTTTATAAATATAACGGGATATATATATATATATATATATATATATATATATATATATATATATATATATATATATATTTATTAAATTTATTTATTACACTCAAAACCTCATACTTTTCATATTTTATGTATTCCCATATCGAAACCTAACGTCTTTCGCGATAAACCTTAATTTTACGATAAACCGGAAAATAATCATTTTCAAAATAAAGTTTCCAAAAATAGAATTTCACACTCTTTTTGAAATATAACTCATAAAAAAAAATCCCACGTAACTTACTAACGCTCAATTACTTGAACGAAGCCTCGTTACGCAAAAACACAAAAACACCAAAACTACACAAGTCATTTCTACACCACAAAGGTGATCAAAATGAACTTTCCCAAATTCCAAACCTTCCAAATCACAATAAAACCACTTACGCAAAGGGATTTAGTGCTAAAACTCACCTATATCACTCTTATATCACTTCAATCACCTAGGACACACCAAACAAACGTCAACCGAGTTAAGACTATCAGTCAAACTGACCTGCTAAAACCACGGTTGTTACAAGTATGTAATCACCACTTTCTTTAAAAAACATGATCAAGAATTAATATTTTTGTTTCCAAAACTTTTGGTTCATTCTTATCAATTTTCCCTTTTTCACCCTTAGCCTCTGAAAGTACTGGTTCTTCCCCAGCAGTACTTTCTTTCTTAACCCATTTAGTTGTAACTTTTGGAGTTGGGTTCTGTGTTCTAGCATCTTTTCTTGTGTTGTAGGGCCTTCTAGGTTTGTAGTAATTGAATCTCCTAGGTCTTACACTTGAGTATCTGCTAGCAGCACCTTGGTTAGGGGACTTTCTATCAGTACTTTGAGAAGGTACTGTGGGTTTGGAAAATGATCTTTTCTAATGAGGGTACCTATAGTCTTTTGAGAAATTACTATGGTTAACCCTATTTGTGTAATTCCAAACTGGTTTGTTATCCCTTGGCTTATTCTCTCCGTGACTTTGATTTGCAGATCTGGTCTTTGGGTATTGGCTTAAGTATTCTGAGTGATAATCACAGTCCTTAATCAAATGATGAGGACTATAACATACATAACAGACCTTTGGACCAATATTCCCAAATCCCTTTCCAAAAGGTTTTCTAAAGTTAGCAGTATTTTGATAATATTTTCTTGGAGGTATTGCTGAGTGATCAGTAGTACTTTGAGAACTGTTTGAAGGTACTGCTTGTTTTGAAAACTTTTTCTCATCAACCTTAGGTGCTTCAACAGATTCTCCTAAAGTCTCAGGATTTGATTGACCTTTAAGCTTTTTCCTAAACTCTAGGTTATCTACCCCATAACAAGAGACATCTTTCCTAGGTGGTTGAAAACTACCTGGGGGATTAGGAACTGCATTGTATCCCTTGTCATTCTTATATTCAGGAGGTGTTGGACTAGGGGATTCCTCATCACTAGAAGTGTTTTCATCCAAACTTATGAATTCTTCATCACTAGTTGAGGTATCTACTGTAAGATTTACTTCCTTACTCTTAAAAGGAATACCTTTTGTGCTATCATTACCATAACCTAGGCCAGTTTTAATGTTTTTTGTTCTTTGTTTTTCAACAAATTGAACATGTGACAGATCTGATTCATTCCAAACAACAAGTTTTTCTAACAACTTATCCCTCTCATTAGTAACTTTCTCTAGTTTAGACACCTTACATCCTAGTTTCCATTCACTCAACTTTACTTGATACTCTTGTTGCTTATATCTTTCAGCCCATGCTACTTCATTATTTTCATGAGTTATTATTTTGGCTTCCATTGACTCTAAAGTCAATTGGTAGCCAGCTATCTCAAACCTATCCCTTTGAAATTTATCTCTTTCAGCTACATATTCACTAAGTAACTTTTGACACATATCATTGCACTTAGAGCATACCTCAGAGATAGTGGATGAACTTAGTGAAGTAGCTAGCATAGCAAGCTGAACAGGATCTTCTTCAAACTCCATGCTCCAGTCAAAGCTTCCTAGACCATCTCTTGACTCCAAAGCAGCATATCCAGGCTCTTCATCAAAAGCTGTGCTCCAATCTTCCAATGCAACCATTGAGTAGGTTACAGGTTCATCATCAAACTCATTGGACCAATCAATCTCTGATAGATTCTCTTGAGCAACCAAAGCTTTTGGTTTTGGTTCAGTAATAGGAACCTCTTTTCTTTCAGTCTTGGGTTGTTCAATCATCTTGTTTGCTTGATACTTTGCAAATTTGCACTCCCTTGCAAAGTGATCAGTCCTTTGACAATTGAAGCACTCAATTTTGGACTTATCAAATGTTATTCCCTGCTTAGCTGTGAAGTTAATGCCTTTTCCTGTCTTATTCATAAACTTTTTGATCCTTGCAGTGATCATGGCAACTTGCCATCTGATATCAATCTCTTCCATAGCATCATCGTCAATTTACAGGACATCTTCTTGATAGGTTACAGGTAGAGTTGCTTGTTGAGCAAAGAATGAACATAGAACATCATCTGAGGTGGGGGTGTTTGATGGTGATGAAGTGGTAGTGACCATAGTTGTACATGGAAGTTGAGTTTCAGTCACAGTACTTTGAGCAGGATAAGCAGTACCTTTATTGGAAGTACTGCTTTTGTTTTCAGAAGATACAAAAGCAATGTTTTGGGGTTTCTGATGTGTGCTTGAACCTGTAGTATCGTTCATCTCATGCTCATACACCTTCAGATTGTTGTAGAGATCATCAAAGTCCATTGTATCCAAACTTGGTTGTCCTCTGATCATAGTAGCAACTACATGCCATGCTAAGGGTAAGCTTCTCAAGAACTTCAAGTTAGCATCTTCAACTGATGCCTCAGCTCCATATAGTTCTAGCATACTCAGAAGATTTTGGAATCTTTCATAAGCAGAATTAAAACCTTCTCTTTCACCAACAGTGAAAGTTTCAAATTGTTGCTTCAACAGGTTCCTGTGCATCTTCTTGGAAGCATCATTACCTCCAAACTTTTTCTTAATTTCAGCCCATAGTTGTTTTGCATCCTGAACATCATGAAACTTCAATAGGTGTCCATCAGGAATAGCAGACAGTAATATATTGAGAGCTTTGTCTTGATTTCTCTTTGTAGCAGCTGGGATGGTTAGTTTAGGTGGTTTAGGTTGTCCAGGGAGCTCTACTGGTTCTTCAAGTACCATAGTTCCATTGACAATCACATCCCATAGGGCAGGGTCTGTGATGGCAATGTACTGCCTCATCTTCATGGCCCATAAGTCATATTCTCCCTTCTTGACAATAGGAATTCTAACAGCAGTGATGGATGGAGTAGATGCAGCCTCTGTCGACATCTTGAAGGGTTTGTAGTAGAATCGGTTTAAGAGATTATCTTCTTAATCAGAGTTTCCAACACAAGCTCTGATACCACTTGTTGGATCGATATACTCTGACCAAACTACTTTGTAGCTTGTAAAGGTTTAACAATATTGAGTAAACTCAACACTATTAATATTGAAACACTGTTTTGACCTTGTAAAGTATGCGGAATCTACTAACACAAAGCTTAAGAAGAACTTTTATATTAACCCAAACTTGAACATGCTTGATTACACAGATTCACTAACAATCCCTAACTATTATCGACTTGTAAAGCTCTAAGACTCTTAGAACTTCGACTAAAACTTATATCCCTAATACCATCATAAGGCTCCTTATATAGATAACATTAAGTTGGTTTACATCATCTAATTGAACGACAAGTAATTATCCCTAACTAATTCTAGAATATTCATACAATATTACATAATAATCCTTTAATCAATATTGCACTTAAGTCCTTATACTCTTCGAAGTACTTTGAATGATCTTCAATATGAAGCAGTACTTTGACTTTGATCTTCAAGCAGCACTTTGACACAACAGTACTTTGAAATACAGAAGTACCTTGAACTTTATCTCCCAACATCGTGAAATTCGATTGCTAAATCGTGTCGTGAAAAGTGTGAATAGTGAATGTGAAACACAAATAGTGAAAAGAAATCACAAATAAAACAGAAAGTACAAGCTAAGTATGCACAATTATCTAAAAACTGAAAACGGGAATTCCAACGCGATTCTAAAACATAACGTACGAATAAAAACGTAACTTTTATTGAAAAAATGATCCTTAAAATTTGAAATATATTTCTAAAAATCTTAAACTACTAAAAATAATTTTGAGAAAACGAAAAATATTTTTTTGAGTTTTTATTAATTTTCTATGAATTTATTTCTATTTTATGTATTTTTTTTAAATGAATTAAAAATGAAAGAAATTGTAAAAATAAAAGTGAAAATTACAAAATTAATTTTGAAAAATCTAAAATATCAGTAAAGAATTTTCTAAATTATTTTTGGAATTTTTTAAGCTTTTACTGATTTTTATTTGATTTTTATTATTAAAAAGTATTTAAAAATGATTAAAAACTAAGAAAAATTAAGAAAAATAGTTAAAAAATTCAGAAAAATATGAAAAATCCACAGAAATTCTAAAATATTAGAAGAAACTTGAGAAAAAATTATGAAATGAAAATAAGATGCAGAAGTGCTTAATGAGCCCAAAACAGCTTATTGCAAGTGCTTATTATTAAGCACTTGCAACAAAACCAAATAAAAATTTAAACACAGAAACAATATACTCAAATAAGCTCAGAGATAGTAAATTAAGATCATAAGAAGCTCAGGTACACAAGAAACAAGCAATAAGCAGTTGAGAATAAGCAATATGAATAAGCAGATCCTCACAGAAATAAGTCAGAAGGTGCAAAATCACTACTAAACACTAGATTAGCTACCTACTTACTCAAGTGAATCAATTCAAACTCAGAAACTATCCAAAATCACAATTGCAGGCCTATTTTTAAATGAGCAGACCTATTCTAAACTCCTTATTTGCAGGCCTGATTAATCACTCTCAATAAGCTCTGAATTACAAAGTAAAGGGGGCAGAAGCTTAATTGTACTACTGAGTCTCTATAATCACTAAAAGCCCTATCTCTAGCTTCTAATTGATCTCCTAATTGAAGCCAAATTCAGCAATCAGTGGAAACTAAGCTGATTAAACAGTTGACTATTTTGAATCTAACTCCAATTGACCAATTCCAATTTCTATCAATCAAATCTACTTTTAGTTGTATTGTTAAGCTACAATAAAGCTAAATTAAGCCAACTTGAACTATTATGCAACTACAACTACAAGTACTCTAACTAATTTTAATTAAACTAACAGTTAAGCTAATTTGAAATCTAATTTTGACTTTTTATGAATTATGCTACCTATTTTATACTCTATTAATCTATTGCTATCCTAATGAGATCTAACTGTGAAGCTGAATCAGTGAAACTACAACTACTACACACTGCAACTAATAGATCCAAACACCCGTATATTTCCATCTAACACTATGAATATCTGTTTTATTTCTATAATCACCTACTCCAATTACTCTTTTAGTCACAGAACCAGTATAAAACTCAATTCAACAACAATAATCAACAATGAACCACCACAACTCAGAATCACAAACTAATCAAAATAAAACTACACAACTCAGTCAGTAATGGACAAAGCTTACAGTTTATCAGAACAAGCTTAAGTATAACTAATACAACATTGATGACGTATAGTCTATATTTGGGCCACGAGCCCAAATGATAAACATTACTAAGGCCCAAATCCACCATAAATGGGCTATTATAACAATGACTTGGGCTGCATTACCAACGGAATTGGGCTCACGAAGACCCAAGCCCAACCAAACTATTTTTGGTCTAGATAAGGATCTTCTATCTATGGATAAAGATCCTTGGACCGGATAAGCACCATGCGTGCGAAACGTAAGGAGCACGAAACCTACAAGGATTCTGCGCCTATATAAGGAATGACATAATTCTCATTAAAGGGACGATTTACAAACCCTAACTCCTTACGATAACCCTAAAACCGATTACTTACTCTCACGCCGGAGGATAATCGTGGGAGACAATCCCACGATAAGCCTAACGGTGTTTGTTTATATTCTTAGTGCACAGGTTTCAAGCATTAAAAGCTAATTGGTACGAGAGCAAAAGCCCAAACTAGGAACACCCAACTTTTGTATCAACAAGTGGCGCCATCCGTGGGACCAACACTAATAACTAAGAACTAGAATGACGAAGAACAAAAACTCAAGCCAGCAGACTCCGCAGTTGGAGAAAACACATAACCCCCAGAGGAAGAATCATCAAGATTCGACTTCTTGGCAGGCTTCTGGAACAACCAGCGCGCCTGGTCACCAAGAAACGGGACCAACCCTACCTCTCCCAGCGGTAGAATTGCCTATAAGGACTACCCAAGCCACCACAGTAGTCCCAAGCGTTGAAGAACTTCAGCGCACACTCTTTAATACTCCTAACCAAACGGCACCTATAGTGGACAACACTGTGCCACCTGGTGCGCCTAACCGAGATAGGGTGCCCAATACTGAGGCAGATATTCTTGCAGCGGATGAGGTCGCACCTGACCTAACATTGAGTAATTTTGTATCCCAAAATTACGAAACCCTAACTGCCCTCATGCAAGAAGAAGCGAGGAGAAGGTCAAGTATGAGCCTGCAAGCCCGGCTCAACTTTGGTTCTGAACGCGAAGTATCACCACCGCGCCACCAAAGAGGAAGACGCGAAAATAACAAAATACGTACCACTATCCATGATAGACTTGGTACGGTATCTGACTCACAATATTCAGAGGAATATGAAGATGGCGAGAGGCGCACCAATGTTCATTCCAGACTTGGTAGTCGTAGGATACAAGACAGATTAGGACGTCAACACTCACCAAGCGAAGGCTCCTCCAGGTCTGGGAGCAAAAGAATTCACGACAGATTAGGGAGGAGAACATCCCCAAGTGAAAGCCCCTCAAGCTCTTCCTCTGAAGGAAGTCGGCGCAAGCGCCGCAAAAGAGATTACTCTTCCTCCAGTGACTCCTCGGGCAACGAGGATAAGGAAACAGGACACTGGAAGTCCAGACGAAGACGTCGCGAGGAAGAAGACGAAGACATATCTCTTCCGTGGCATCGCCTGAAAGTTGATGCCTTTACAAGACGCATCAACAACTATTCTGATCACAAGAAAAGGCGCATGCCCACTAATGTTAAAACATATGACGGGACGGGTGATCCTGATGATCACCTAAAAATTTTCGAATCCGCCGCTGCTATCGAAAATTGGCCACAACCTGTGTGGTGCCATATGTTTAACTCCACGTTAGTAGGGAATACGCGTACGTGGTTTAGCAAGCTTCCACGAAGGAGCATTGGCGGGTTTGAAGAATTGCGAAAAGCATTTTGTTTAAACTTCACCCAAAGAAAGAAGTGCGCTAAAAACCCTGTTGAACTAGCCAGAGTAAAACATCGTCAAGGGGAATCAACCAGTGCTTATATGGAACGCTTTAAAGATGAGTGTATACACGTAAAAGCGTGTCCCGAAGTCCTAAAAATTTCAGGGTTCATGAATGGGATCAATAACCCATAACTCATTAGGAAGTTAAACGACAAGGTTCCCCAAACCTTCGATGAACTAATGAAGCGCACAAGATCCTTCATACAAGGAGAAGCAGCTGTTGTGGACAGTAAAAAAGGTTACTCAAATTATAGGCAACAAGAACAGCCTAGGAGACAATCCAATGATCAGAGCAGCAACCGTAACAAGAATTATCACAGTCAGGGGAGTGGACGAGATAATGACAAGTATACCCCTCTCACAAAGACTCCGAGGGAAATATTTGTAACAGAAGGCGCAAACTTCCCGAAACCTCCACCAATGCGCACCCCAGAGGACAAGCGCATAGGGAATGGATACTGCGAATACCATGGCCAAAAGGGCCATACAACCAACGAGTGTGTCCAGCTACGACAATTAATTGAAAAATTAGTAAAGGAGGGTAGAATGGACCACCTCGTCAAAAACATTAAAGAAGGGAAGGACAAGCAAAGGAATGGAGGCAAGAAAGAGCCTCTCAAAGATAAAGCGGACATCATCTACATGATACGGTCATGGCAACGCAAGACGAAGCAAAAAGTCAATCAAAAGTTCTCTTCAGAAAAGGAGATATCCTTTCCCACTCTAGCTGCGGACAACGCAGTAATATAGAGCCATTGGCCATTGAGATACATACTGGGGGACATGATATCCGCCGCATGTATATCGATGGAGGAGCATCCGCAGATATTCTGTATGAACATTGCTTTAAAAGGCTACGACCTGAGATACATAGTCAGTTAATACCAACCACGACGTCACTGACTGGGTTCACAGGAGAAAAGATATGGCCTATGGGGCAATTACGCTTACTTGTAGTTGTGGGCGATGAACAACACTCTACAGCAACGTAGATAAATTTCATGATAATCAAGTTTCCTTCACCGTACAACGGCATCATTGGGAGACCTGGAATATCATCCATGCGCGCTGTACCATCCACAACACATGGGATGCTCAAATTTCTAGTAGAAGGAGGGATTGTCACCCTCTACAACACCACAGTGCCATCTAAAGAATGCAACACAGTAACCAGTGAGGTAGAGAATATTCCAGAACAGCGCGCAACAAAATACCAAACTTAAAGGTCGCTATTCATCCTGATTACCCAGATCAACAAATATCGATTGGAGGATCTTTATCTGACAAAGGTAAAGCAGCTGTGTGCGCACTCTTGCAAAATAACCTGAGTATCTTTGCGTGGGAACCAAAGCACATGACCGGAGTGCCACGCTCTATTACGGAGCACAAGCTACAAATCCAACAAGGATATCCCCCAATACGACAGAAGAACCGCGGCCAGGCCCCAGATCGCGCAATAGCTATCTTGGAGGAAGTACATAAACTTGTAGACGCAGGCATTATGCGCGAAGTATACTATCACGACTGGCTCTCTAACCCAGTGATGGTAAAGAAGAGTGATGGCAGTTGGAGGATGTGCATTGACTTCACAGACCTCAATAAAGCATGCCCACATGACTGCTATCCACTGCCAGAGATAGACTGGAAAATAGAATCCCTGTGCGGATATCCTTTTAAGTGCTTCCTAGACACATACAAAGGGTACCATCAAATCCAGATGGCAGTGGAGGATGAAGAAAAAACAGCCTTCCACACAAGTCAAGGGGTCTATTGCTACACAAAAATGCCTTTTGGCCTAAAAAACGCAGGTGCAACATACTAGCGATTGGTGGACATGGCTTTTGAAAAACAAGTAGGTCGAAACTTGGAAGTCTACGTTGACGACCTTGTCATCAAGAGCCACACAGAGGAAGAATTGGTGCGCGACATTGAGGAGACGTTCAAAACATTGGAAAAAATAAACATGAAGTTAAATCCCAAGAAGTGCACCTTTGGCGCGACAGAAGGCATGTTCCTTGGGTACTTAATAGAACCTGATGGTATCGAGCCTTGCCCAGAAAAAACAAAAGCTGTTATCGATCTCCCCTCACCGCGCACACTGAAAGAAGTCCAGTCATTAAACGGAAAGCTAGCTGGGCTAAACCGTTTCTTATCTAAGTCAGCAGACAAATCACTCCCTCTCTTTAAAACACTCAGGAAGTGCACAAAAAAAGGAGACTTTCGTTGGACTGAGGAAGCAGAGGAAGCCTTCCAACATCTAAAACAACATCTGGAATCACTCCCCAAACTTGTCGCACCGCGACCAGGGGAAGAGTTAATCATGTACTTATCTGCAACCCACGGAGCAGTCAGCGCAGTACTATTGACAGATAGGAACTCCGTCCAAACACCCATATACTTTGTAAGCAAGGCATTGAAGAAGACAGAGACTAACTACAGCGCCATGGAAAAGCTGGTCTTAGCTCTAGTATTCGCAACTAAAAGACTGCGCAGATACTTTCAAGAGCACCCAATAGTTTTGATCACGGACCAGCTAATCAAACAAGTTATCTCTAAACCTGACGCATCAGGATGACTACAAAAGTGGAGTGTGTTGTTGAGCGAGTATAATATCTCGTATAGACCATGCACTGCAATCAAGGGGCAGATATTAGCTAACTTTATTGTTGAAAAGCCAGATACCGATACTCCAACTTCAACAAGCAAGATAGATCTACAGGAACCTTGGATTCTATTCACAGACGGATCCTCATGCGTGGATGGATCAGGCGCAGGCCTTATCCTTACTAATCCAGAAGGAATGGAGTTCACCTACGCACTGCGCTTCGAATTCACAGCCACAAACAATGAGGCAGAATACGAAGCTCTACTCGTTGGACTGCGTATTGCAATTCAAATGGGTATACGCAACCTAGAGGCAAACGTGGATTCCAGGCTAGTAGCAAACCATGTGTTAGGCGAATATGAAGCCAAGGATGAACATATGATCCAATACCTCGAAAAAACAAAGTCTTTAATTCAGAGCTTTGATAGGTTCACAATCAAACAAGTACATAGAGGAGACAACAGGAAAGCTGACCCGCTTAGCAAGATCGCATCTACAAGCTTCGCGCACCTATCAAAACAGGTATTGGTAGAAACTCTAAAAAATAAGTCAATCTTGGAGATGGAAGTATGCACAGTGATAGAAGAACGGGATCCCACATGGATGACACCTATCACCGAATTTATTAGCAAAGGAATCTTACCACAAGATCAAAAGGACGCTCGAAGAGTGCGGCGCACAACACAGAGATTTGAACTACGAGATGGCATCCTATATCAACGTTCTTTCCTACAACCTTGGCTCCGATGTGTTGGACCTCTTCAAGCAGATTATGTACTCCGAGAAATTCACGCTGGATCATGTAGCATGCACTCGGGACCACGGTCCGTAGTGGCGCGCGCCCTATGCTCAGGATATTATTGGCCTACTATGCACCGCGACGCGCGAGATATGATAAAAAAATGCAGTAATTGCCAAGTACATAGACCAATTCCGCGCCAACCACAACAAGAGTTAACCCCCATCACCTCACCATGGCCATTCTATAAATGGGGAATTGACATCGCAGGCCCCTTCCCAGTTGCAGCGGGAGGGCTAAAATTCCTCATAGTAGCCATAGACTACTTTACGAAATGGATTGAGGAAAAAGCAGCGGTAAGCATCACTGGCAACCAGGTAAAACGCTTCGTATGGGACAATATTGTGTGTCGCTTTGGGCTCCCTAGGGAAATCATATCAGATAATGGGAAACAATTCTGCGATAACCTATTAAAAGATTGGTGCGCGCAATTGAACATCACACAACTCTTTGCTTCAGTGAAACACTCACAAACCAATGGCTTAGTTGAACGTGCGAATCGCAGTTTAGGCGAAGGGATAAAAGCGCGCCTTGACAGACACAAAGGAAAATGGGTGGACGAGTTGTCACATGTTTTATGGGCGCACCGCACCACAATCAAAACCAGTACCGGAGACACACCATTTTCTCTTGTCTATGGAATAGAAGCCATCATACAAGCTGAAATTAGAATGCCAACTATATGCACAGCAGAGATAAATGTCACAACAAATGACAAGGAGCGGCGCATAGACTTGGACTTGCTGCAAGAAAGGCGCGAACGCGCAGCTATACGCGAAGCAAAGGCTAAAGCAAAAATGAAGCAGTATTATGATGCAAAAGTCAAACACACTTCTTTCAGGCCAGGAGACTTTGTATACCGCGCTAATGATGCAAGCCATGCAGAAGACACAGGCAAGCTTGGACCCAAATGGGAAGGACCCTATGAGGTCACGGATGCACTAGGTAATGGCGCATACAGGTTACGCGATATGGAAGGTCATGAGCTGGCGCGCACTTGGAATATCTGCAATCTTAAAAGATGTTATCTTTAGGAAAGGCTACGGCCCACAAACAGACAACTTTGCACTTTAGTATGTGCCTAATAATTGTTTGTCGTTGAACTTTCTTTTCTTTATTAGGAATTGTTTATATTTCCAAAAACTTGCAAGTATTAATAAAACGTTGTGGTTTCTAGCTAACTCCATAACGCACTTTACTTTATTGCGTACATTCTTATATGTTTCAATATTGTTATCTTATATTTTGCCCACATGGCGTGCATGCACTAATTAAGACCCACGATGGCAGAAAGGATGAGTAAACCTACTAACTAACTCGTTGAGTAAGAGGGTTGCAAACCCATCAACATTGGATCATTCATCCTTGCTAAGCGCCTTACCTTCAAGACGTTGAGGTAAGATTTCCTTGCGCATTCCACGAAGGATGCACAATATCACGTACACTGTACAATCTTAGCAAATTATGAGCCAAGACTCTTGGTCATTTAATAAGACTTTGCAAAAATAATGCAAGTCTATTTTCATACTTATGATTTATTTTAAGTCACGCACTTAATTTAGACGAGTATCTTAATTGATCTTTTTACAAAGGATAACAATTTAAGAACGGATACCATGAACACGCAAACAAAAGATATAATTTGTTATTTATACAGTGCTATACAAGTTACAAAAGCCTATATCTACACACTATGACGATGCTCAGGACTATGTTCTGGGACAGCGGAGCTTCCAGCCTCTTGGAGCTTCCTCAAAAGTAATGCATCTTTAGGCGATACGGTCGTCACGCTGACCGAAACTCCATCTGATCTGGGGATATGCGTAGCGCCTACACCACATAGGATGGCCTTTCCCTTAACACCTTTTTTCTTGGCCGCCCTCTGCGCATGAAGTTCCAAGACTTCCTTCAGGGGAACCTCCTTCTCAAGAACGAAGGGGTTCAAAATATCACGTGGCAGCACAAAAACTGGAACCTACAGTTGCGACTCGTCAGGCTTTAGAAAAAAGTCTGGCTGAGCCTCCTCATCCTCCAGGATGTACCTCCCCAGGGTTAACCCCTCCATAATCAACCTTATGGGGTAATTCTGGTCGCGCTCTAGCCACGCAATATGTGGAAGCTCAAGCAGCTTCATCCCCTCCATAGCCTTCACTAGCTCGTCATAAGCGTCTGCCTTATAGCCGGGCACCTCAGCAAGTGCCACGGTCAGCATCTTCGCCTCATGGAGCTCCTCCATAGCTTGCGCCCTACCACGCTCCACGGCGCACTGAACAACCTTTCCAAAGGTCTCCACTACCTCCGGGGACTCTAAAGTACCCATCACAGCCAGGCGTAAACCGTGACTGATCAACCACTTACACACGAAGACAAAGGATGCATTAGAAGCAAAGAGGAAAATTAATAAACATAGTCAGGCAACATTGCGGAATATACAAAACATACATGCGCTCAGCGATTGTAGACATAAGATGAGGATATAATTCCTCATCGTATTCTATACTTAGGCCGCGCAGCTTGTCCTCCTGCTCCTTCAGCATCTTCTCCATGCGAGCACGAAATTCATCAATATGTCCAAAGTGCTCAGCCTTTTTCTCCTCCAGATACCTTACCCCCCAAGTAAGGTTCGCCTTGAACTGATGCAGCTCCCCGCGCGCATGCTACAACTCAGCCATCATGGTCAACTTCTCATCAGTGACCTTCTCAGCATGCGCCTTGACGGACCCTACCTCCGCTCGCGCATCAGCAAACTGCGCACCGAGCAGGGCAATCTCCTCGTCCTTCTGTACGAGGCTGCTACTCTCCCCAACATACCGCGTCTTCAATTGAGCGACCAACTCAGTCTGACGCCCAGCAACAGTAGCTAGCTCCTCCAATAACTGCTGCGCAGACACCTCTCCAGCCACCGTCACTGTCTCTTCCACGTTTGCATTCTGAGGAGGGACCACGCTTTCCACAAATGCCGCATCACCCTCTGCATCATGGTCACTACAATGAATAAGAAGAAGGTCAGAGCATATTACGACAAGTAATAAAAAGAAAAAGAAAAAAATAAGAAGAAAGAGAAAATATGGATATCACTTACAGAAGGGGAGAGGCCTTTGCAGTCTCCTTATCTGCGCCAGTGGCGGATGTGTCATCTTCTGCGGATGACTCTTCATCCGTGATAAGATGGCGCCTCCTCTTGGAAGTGCCAGCTCCATCAGCTTCTCCCTTGCGCTTTACACCCTGCGCTACAATCTCAGGCTCCAGCACCTCCACGCTGTCAGAAGACTCAGCATGTAACTCCTCCACATGAGCAGGCTCCCCAGTAGGAGGCACGCTCTGCACAAGCGTCACAAGCATGGGAGGTGAATCTTCAGGACCAGCTTGCGCCAACACAGTTAGGTGCCCAGCAGTCGCGTCCAGAAGTGGCTCCTCATTTTCCCTTAGAGGACGCACACCAACCGTCACCTGCTTCGGCTTCTCAAGTTTCACCACGGCGAACAAATCCATCTCTGCGCAACACATGAGCAAATAACAAAAAAACAGATTAGTTATTGAAAGTACATATCCAGGAACACTTACATTATTTGAAGCGAACAAATAAAAGGGACAAACACCCACCCCGGCCGCTCTCATCAATGAAGGTTGGCACCTCGTCAGAACCATGGAAATAGTTGTGACTCAGCCCCATGTGAACCAAAAACTCCTCAGGGTAGGGGTTAATGGGGTTGCGGTTGGCATCAATCGTATCCGCATCCTCTGCGCTATACGAACCGGGTGCGGGCGCCCATCCCTTGGCAGCGTCTCTTGAGTATAAAACTCAAAAGGCGAGGGAAATACTCTATCATCTACCCAGAAAATTTTTTCCCTCCAATCCCTAAGAGAATCCACCTTCTCCGTATAACACTGAAGGCGTCCACCGCGCTTCGTGAAAGATACCCATCCATGCGACCACATTGTGCGGTAAAACACACGGAATAGGTTAACAGTCGGGTTGACAGCAAGCAACCGACATTTTATTTTAAAATTGGATACTTTTGCCGCACCTATACAGCGTAGCTGGGAAATGTGAAGGCGGTAGTGGTTGAGCACATTGCTCAAGAATATAGATATGGGTACGCGCTGGTTCGCATACTCGAAGAAGCGCGTATATAACCCTATTTTTCCCTCAGGGAAATCCGCGATGCACGCGTTGCCTCCGGTACAACCGGATGCACGTCAAGAGGAATGAAATAATCCGAGGAGAACTGACGTAGTTCGTCCTCGTCCATTTCAGATGGAAACTCATGTAATTGGCGAACCATTTATAAACGAATAGTAACAAAGGCGCGTATTCGCGGTTACCTAATAAAACAGTTACTCTCTTTAAAGAACGCTTGGAAGAATTTTGAAAATGGTGGAAGTGTGTTTTTACTGTGTGTTTTTTCAGTAAAAAGGAGGCGATGTTTATATAGGGTTCCAAAAACCCTAGCATGTTAGCCACATGGAATCCACTATCCTAATCGTCTGGCTAGAAGATGATCGGGTACATGCACTTTTTCCCATTTCCCGATAAACACGTGGACACTCTCCCCACTTCCCTAGGTATTTTTTTGATAATATTGGTGACTAGATACATTGTCCATCATATTGGGCGGTAACTTTTCCCGCCACACTTACCGTTGCTTCAAGAAGTCTAGTATCCGCGGCTAGCAAGCCGCGCACACTGGACAGGGGGGACATGATGACGTATAGTCTATATTTGGGCCACGAGCCCAAATGATAAACATTACTAAGGCCCAAATCCACCATAAGTGCGCTATTATAACAATGACTTGGGCCGCATTACCAACGGAATTGGGCTCACGAAGACCCAAGCCCAACCAAACTATTTATGGTATAGATAAGGATCTTCTATCTATGGATAAAGATCCTTGGACCGGATAAGCACCATGCGTGCGAAACGTAAGGAGTACGAAACCTACAAGGATTCTGCGCCTATATTAGGAATGACATAATTCTCATTAAAGGGACGATTTACAAACCCTAACTCCTTACGATAACCCTAAAACCGATTACTTACTCTCACGCCGGAGGATAATCGTGGGAGACAATCCCACGATAAGCCTAACGGTGTTTGTTTATTTTCTTAGTGCGCAGGTTTCAAGCATTAAGAGCTAATTGGTACGAGAGCAAGAGCCCAAACTAGGAACGCCCAACTTTTGTATCAACAAACATCAATATCATCACAGTCAAGTTATAAAACAGTAACTCATCAAATTCAAATCACAACTAACAGATGCACTTGGAGATTGAAATTTTGAATTAGAATTTACAATTCATTCTTTCTCAGCTTGAAAAGAGAAAGTTCACTATGCTTGCCTATCTCTTAGATAGGCTGAGATCATCCATTATCATCTCAATCTACCTCTAAACTCTAGGAATCATTAGTATCAAATGTGTGTTGACTTTAATTAAATTTGGACTACAAAACTGATTTAAGCTACATCAAGTACTCACAGAAGCTAAAGAGCCAATATGAACCTGTAAACTACTGATTTAGCTTGATTGCAAGCTGGATTGAGCTTCTAAAAACATTTTTTAATTATTTTTTTATTTTTATGTTTTTTTTTATTTTATTTTTTATTTATTTTTATATATATATATATTTTGAGAATAATTGAAAGTAGAGATGATTTAAAAACAGCTTAAGCAAGCTACTGAGAAACTTATTGAATAAAAAACAAGCTAAACTAATGATTTAATCAATGAACTAATAAGAGTAACAATGCTTTTATAAGAAAACTGAAATAGAAATTCTATTAGATTCAACAATTGATTACAAAAGAAATGACATTACAATTCTGAAAGAAATTTTGGCAGAGTTTTATTACTAAAACTAACTACACCTAAATAAGCTAAAAACACCTCTATATATAGTTGAGGAGAGGAGTGAGGGGTCACGGATTGCCAAGCTGGCAATCCGTGTGCCTTGTGCTTCTTTTGAGCTCATCAGTACCGTACAAATCCATTCCAATGATCACAACCCTTGGATCACTCAATCATGACGTGGTGTGTCCAATGGTAGACTTCCACGTATCCCATATGTGCTTCTTTTGCTTCCTGACATGCTCCTGACAAGTCCCTGATCTTCTAGAAGCAATCAATTGTACTATTCTACCCTTACTCTCAGTAATTGATTGGGACGGGTGTTTTAGGGTTTATGGTAATCTGGGTAATTGGGGAAAAGGGGGGCGGGTAACATGGGTAATATTATATTCTGTTGGACTTTGTTGACTATTTACCGAGGAGTTGGATGTTGACCATGGATTTGGTGTTGGGCTTTTAGTTATTTTTGGGCTTGATATATTGGACTTGGATTATTTGCACTTAGGACTTGGCTTTGGACTTGTAATTATAATTTTCAAGCTAATCAAGGACCAATTATGTATTGAATGAAACATTAAGGACTAAATCTGCCATACTTTGTAAACTGGATCCAAGGGTTTATTTTGACATCTCTTGAATAATAGGAGTACTTGAGATGTAATTTCTCTAAAATCCTCTTCAAAGGACTAATTTTGACAAATGATGAAACTTCAGGGACTAAAAGCGACAATCTCTTTAAACTTAATCCATGGATCATTCTTGACACATCTCAAATCTCTAAGGTCTTTAATTGACTTTCTGAGCTTTCCTTTGACTTTCTTAGATTTCAGCTTTGACTTTTTGACTCGTTCCTCTCTCGTGCTCGTTTTTGCCGATTTTTGTTTATTTTTTGTCATTTTGTGAAATATCCGTACCTACACATTCACAATCACAAAAACACACATTCTTTGGCATTTTGGGTTAGTTTTTGGATTAATTAGTCTCATTTTGGCTCAGAAAAGGTGAGTGAATTAGCACTCACCGAGGACAAGAAGATTCTTGAGGAAAACAAGAAGGCAACTGATGACATCAAATAAGTACATTATATTTTCATCATTTGTCCTATTTAATTGACTTGTTTTATTATATTATATATGAGAATTTATACTTAATCGTTTACTTTAGTAATTCTCAGGTAAAAATAAGCAATTGGTGAAACTTGACGATTTTGGACGAAATATGGATATAAATGATCAAGATGGAAAAAGTCTACTGAACTAAAGGAGATACGCCGTATCATTCTAGACAGATACGCCGCATCATCATACTTAGATGAAGTCGATGACCATTGCATGACTTTGAAGCATGCGCCGCATCTGATTATATCATGTGCCGCATATGAAACCTTCACTAGTTCAGATGTGGCTTTTCGTCACACATGCTCGATTTTGAACTGTCACACGGTAACATATTTACGTGACTAAATGTACGAGAATAAAATAAACAGCCACACTTGATCCGACTTTTGTGACCATTTCAGAAAATATATGTCAACATTTGTTTATTTATGTTACTAAAGAGTAACTGGTAAACATTTTTTGACTATTTAGTCACTTTTAATTCAAGACGCGTGACAGATACAAATCAGCTTTAAACATTAGTCACACTATAGATTTATATATGTGACAAATATATGTCACATAATTGAACAGTATGACCAAAATAGATACATGGTCACATGAAGTAATTGTGTATGTGGCTAAATTATATAGTCAAGTTTGTCACACATTATTTAAACGTGACTGCTATTCTTTGCTGAATATTTAGCCATATATGAATCTGAAATGTGTGACAACTGAAAAGTAAGTTTGAAGCGTTAGTCACGATATGCATTTAAAAGTGACAAATATATGTCACACACTTGAAGAGTGTGACCAAATGTCATATCTGGTCACACGAAACCATAGAAACATGATTAAGTGTAACGAAAATTCGATACATATGGTCACGTAAGTTAATATGTGTGTCTAAGGTTTAGTATGTGTTTGCTTGCCAAATCCTAATGTGTATAGTCACATTTAACTGAACCACGATCATGTGACTATAGGCATTACAATAGTCACACCATATCACAAATGTGTATCTAAATGATGTTTATGGCCACATTATAAGGGTATTATATGTGACTAATACATTCAAAATAGTTACATTGTGAAATATTCATGTGACTATTATTTATAGCAAAATGTGAAGTCAGTTATCATTAACCTTGATATTAGTCACATTGAGTTTTTGTATGACTAAATCATAGTGATATTTTGTCACACATTATTTAAGTGTAGTCACAATTTGATAGATATGGTCACACATTTATGATAACTTATGTAATTTGATTTTCACTTAATTGAGTTCGGTCTATTAGTCATGACTGCACATTGACTATTTTTTCAACCACTGTTTTTTTCAACAAAGTGCCCACAATTGAGAATCTTTCATACCAAACACTGTTTTTTTTCAACTCTGCACTGTATAAAGGCATAACCACATACATGAAACCTGCATATACAAGAAAACTGTAACAAAAATATGCAGGGTGTTTACTACTGCTAGTACACATTTTATGCTGCTAGAAGTTATAGTTTTGTATAATCTGGAATCCTTTAAAAGAGTATTCGCAAGTACGAATTAACCAATTAATACAACAACAACATAAATCCTCTAAAAGGGTATTTGCAGCGAAACAAAAGCTTAAATAGGTTCTGCAGACAAAAATAAATCCCTAAACAGAGTGTTACAGCTTGAGCATGACACGTGCTTCACTTTGATTTTCGTATAACAATACCTTCACAGTCGGTTCGATAGTAGTCATTTTTTGCTTGTGGATTTACTCGCGGCAATATGTTATCATTTTGCTCGTGAATGACTGTACTAAATTCCTCATCGATATCGTCATACGTATCTTTGTAATTCTTGGTAGGTGTTTTAAAGAAAATAGACAATTTTTTATCTGCCTGGTCTTTCACATAAAACACTTGTTGTGCTTGTGAGGCTAATATGAACGGATCATCCTTGTAGCCTAAACTATTCAGGTCTACAATGTATAACCAAGAGTATCGCGTTTGACCCCACCATTTTTTGAATTAACCCAATAACATTTGAAAAGAGGAATTTGCCTGAAACGGTAATCTAGTACTCATATCTCTTGTAAAATCCCATAATAAAATGCTTTTCTTGTGGTTGCAACTTCTTTGGATTTGTGAAGATCTGCTGCCTCAACACTAACCCCACTGTTCTGGTAAACTATGCAATCATTAGTTTTTGTACGAAATGTATACCCATTGATGTTATATGGCTCGTATTTCACTATGGTGGCGCATGGTCCAAATGATATCCACCTCACTGTTTCTAATACACTATCTTTGGATATCACTAACTCTCTCTCAACCTGAATTTCATTACAAGTATATATTACTTTTAAATTGCAGGAACAACAAACAAAAAATTAATGAATATAAGTGTTTGGTTAATGAAATGGTGTGCTGGTGGACCTTTATCTAATGTCATATACAGGAGGGACAATTATGATGCTGGGTTCTATGACTGACAAAGTTGTTGGTAGATCATTGGTAAGTGCTTACTACTATTGGTTTTGGAGCTTGTAGCTATGTATTTTTCTTGGTGAATGGTACACCTAATGGTATACAACTTATCACAAACACCATTTAAGGACTTATCAATAAAAGACACTTCACATTTATCTCAACTCACTTATATTTAGCAACAAACAAACAATTAGTATAAACAACAGGCGAGTAATTACCTCTTTGCGTAACCTCTTTGCGTAACAATGTATTTGATTATTATACTTGATACAATTTCATCTGTATTCTGTATTACATACAAATGTGCTTTCTGAAAGACATCTCCGGAAACTTCATCTGATTTGCCGACCGACAATGGATTTCCGTCCTCATTTTCATTGGTTACATGTTTATCAGGTGGGATACCAATAGTTTTCATGGTTTTATGATACTCGCTAAAAAACTCTATTGTTTCTTCCGCGATAGTCTCCTCAGCAATGCATCCCTCTGGTCTGTTTCTGTTTTGTACATGTCCTTTAATAACCTTCATACATCTTTCGAAAGGATACATCCAGCAAAAGCATATGAGACCACATAATTTTAACTCCTTAGTTAGGTACACAGTCAAGTGTATCCTAATATCAAAAAATGACGGAGGAAAGAACTTCTCGAGAAGGCACAATGTCACAACAAGTTCTTGTTGCATCTTATCTAGTTCTTGCAAGATGATTTCTTTCCTACATATAGCTTTAAAGAAAAATCAAAACCTGATAATAGTAGATCGTGTGGGTGGGTTCATGATTGATCATATAGCAATAGGCAAAAACTCTTGCATTAGCATGTGATAGTCATGCGATTTAAGGCCAATGAGCTTCCTATCATTTAGGCTGACCAGACTAGAGAAATTTGAAAAAATAGCCTTGTGGTACCCCTGATGTTGCTTAACATTTCACAAAATATGTCTTTTTTAGCATTCGTTAATTTGTAACCTGCTGGAGGTAGTGTTGTTTTGTCTGCTTCTTTCCTAGCAAACAACTCTTGTTTTATCCCCAACTCTTCCAGATCCAGTCGAGCATTCATTCCATCTTTTGTCTTTCCAGGAACATTCAGCAAAGTTCCGACTAGACTCTCAGCAACATTCTTTTCAACATGCATGAAGTCGATACAATGTGGAATAGAATTATGCCTCCAATACCTTAGCTTTTGATACCAAATGTTGAATTTCTTCCAATATGGTTCATTTACTTGGCTTGCACTACCCTATGCTTCTGTTGCTTTCCTTTTCTGCTTTGTAATCTTCCCACCTCTACCTCTCGTATCTTCTTGGTTATTCGAGGTTTTGTTGTTTGTTCATTTTCCTTTTCCTCACTTATTTTCAATAAGTTGTACCTCGTTGTATATTTGTTCCCCAGTCAATGGAGATGGAGCATGCTGAAATTCTTCTTGTCCATTAAACGCCATCGTTTGCCTTCTAAACACATGGTGGTATGGTAGATATCATTTGTGGTCAGCATAACTTTGCTTGGATGAGGTGGAAAGCCTAACATAGTGTGTATCTTTCCCACATACTACACAACCTTTGAATCCACTGTATGGGCAACCACATAATGTACCAAGTGCAGGGTAATCATTTATCGTCCATAACACAGTAGCACGCAATTTAATCATTTCTTTTGTAGAAACATCATATTCATCAACCCCGTCCTCGAATAAGGTATGCAGATACATCGATATCATTTCCCGGGTATCCCGTCATCTCGCCGCCAATAAAGTTCTCGGATTGCCTAGATCCATAGCTGACGCCGTCATGTGTAATTCTGCTCTGGGCGGTCACCACATTTACTCTTGACGCCCTTGTGCTGACGCCGTCACGTTTTCTCTGGGCCGTCATCCATTTTGCTCTTGACGCCGTCATAAAATTCTTCTTGACGCCGTCAGGTACTGTTCCCAGCAAGGAAAATTAAGACTTTGCCGTTTTCTTTACTTTTATGCTCCAAAAACGTCCAAAATGCTTCCTTTTCCAGATTTCACTCCCAAAGTGCCTAAAATCACAAAAGGAATGATTTAGGGCAATATTTGATCAAATAAATTCCAATTCTGGCTTAAATGACCCCCTAAAAATGGTAATTTTTTGCCTCATCAAATTGCAACACAATGGAATGACTGTTTATAGGTAGTGATTGCTTTGACTACATAAAAGGGTGTTTGGGATAAGCACTGCCTAGTTCCAAGCACCACTTCAATGTTATGCATAGGTTATCATATGTTACTTTGAATGTATTGGGCATCAATATAAAGCTTCAATGTCAAATATGATAACATGGGATTAAGAAAAATGTGTAAATTACAAAATGTTATCTTTATTGTGTTGTTGGTTAAATGATTTGGCCAAAGACCCAATAAGTTAACATTACCAAAGAAACAAGAAACTACTAAATCCATAACAAATAAAATTGACAGTGAAAATGAATCATAAGTTAATTACCACATAATGAATTCCTAATTCAAAAAATGACCTAATTTAGATCTAAATGAACCTCCCTCCATTGTTGATGGCCGGACCGGCAAGTGATGGATGGTGACTGGTGAATGGTAGCTGTGATGTGACTGGTGAACGATGATTGGTGGCTGTGATGTGACTGGTGAATAATGATTGGTGGCTGTGACTAGTGTGAAATGTGGGTGGAGATGGAAATGGGTGGAGGGAGAATTCGAAATTTGATGAAAAAAAATATAGAGGGCTTTTTAAAATTTTTGGGGAGAGACATACCAAAAAAGGAAGCCACAGGTATCGAATCTGTGACCTCCCCATCAAAACACCAAAAACTCAACCATCTTCGCCCTTGGGTCTTTTACGTTTATAAGTTATTTTATATTCCTCTTATAGACTATCTATTTTATTAATGAAAATTGTTACAAAATCTAAACAACTAAAGTATATAAACTGACTTGAATATATGTATATTAAACACAATGCGGAATCTTATGTTAAACTTTAAGAAGAACAAACAACACAGTTTTAATCTCACAAAAGGTGAATTATATTACTTACCAAAAGGTTTTTTACAACATAAACAATTGCTGATATGGGCATTCCCAAGATCAGATACAAAGAAGAACATACAATCCGCATTTAAAGTCTCATCTTTGTAAAGTTCTTCAACTCTACCCTGTAGAACTTCATCAGCATCAATAAAAGCTTGAATGCTACTTGTTCATCTGTTTCCAATTCAGACACGTTAGCTCTCCTATGCTCATCCATAAAGTTAGCTATTTCAGCTTCATCAACTCTCTTTGCAACCTCTTGATGAGTGTCTAAATACTCATCATTTTGTACCAATCTGAACTGCCAAAACATACAAAAACACTCAAAAATGCATCATAATACTTAAAATATCTTAGAAGTGTGTTTTATATGTTTCAAATACAAAATATGCAAAAACAAATGAAAAACGTACAAAGTTTGCATAATTGGCAGTTTCAGTCCCTCAAGTTTCAAATATTGTCAAAACTAGTCCCTGAAGGTTTTAAATGAATAAAAAAGTCAACTTAAGTCCTTGGGAAATCAAAAATGTTCACAAAACATCCCTGGATAAAAGTTTACACAAACTGGCAATTTTTACCCCTCAAGTTACAAAATTGGCAAAATGGTCCCTGGGTAATTAAAACTTGAAATTTTACAAAATATACCCTTGTACTATGCATGAATGACAAAATGGAACAATTTTGATAACATTTTGAAAAATTACAATCACAGTCCCTTAAAAATCCAAATTTACAATAATGGTCCCTGGAGTTTGAAAAATTACAGAAAAGGTCCCCGGTAATTTTGAAAAATGGAAAAATATGAATTTGGTCCTTGTATTATTGGTTCTTGGCAAATTACACCCTTATGAGTGTTTGGGAAATATTACAATTTCAGTCCCTCACTTTTGTCAAAATTACAAAATTGGTCCTTGTTCACTAAATAACCAAACCGGCCCCTTTTATTTATATAAATCCAAAACCAAATCCAACCCACATACACACCCCTAGCCCAAACCTAAGCCCAATCCAACACCCCTTATATTAAAACCAGGCATTGACCCGCGTTGACCACCCCAATCCCGCCTACACTGTTCACCTCCCTCACCACCACCTGAAACCACCATACCAGGTGGTTTTGTGCCACCTTGCACCTCCACCTCACCAATACAACTCACCACCAACTCCCTTCCACCTCATACACCAAACCAGATAGGCATTTAATGCCTTCTCTACTCCTTTTCACTCCAAACCATACCAATACCTCTGTTTTCTTCCATAAAGTCCCAACTTGGCCTCCAAACATTCCCCTTGCCCCCTGACACCTCCACAAGCTCCCAAAAATCTTTAATTACAACCCTTTACCTCCATGTTAACGTGAAGGACTTTGGCGCCAAAAATGAGTTTAAACGGTCTTGATCAATTGGACATAATGGATGGCTCAGATGAAGTGGGAAAGGCTCAGAAGATATTTCTAAACCTAATTGGAGCATATAAAAGGAAAGAGAAGCAGAGGAGTTCAGTACCTAGTTTATTTTCAATTAATGTATGTCGTATTAGTGTTTTAAAAAGTTAAAGTGTAATCTAAAGCTTTCAAGTTTCATTTCAAGTATTCTCAGTGTATCAGTGATCTTTTAAGTTAATAAAAAGCAAGTTTGTATTATTATCTTAGTAAATGCAATTTTCAATTTCTTATTAAGAATCTCAATAAGCTTTGTTGTTGTTACTGTTTGGTTATATGGATTGAATAAGCTCATATAAGCTCCCATAAGCTCAATACAGCTTTTAGTAACATACTAATCAGCTTAATATAAAAATCTCACAAAATACAAATTTGGTCAATGATAGTCAACTGTGGCATTTGTTCTTGATATCTGGGATTCAAAGCAGAATTGGAAGCATAAATCAGCTTGGAGTATTGGTTTAGATCCTCAGGGGAGGAAATAAGTTGTTCTTGGTTCTTGGTTTCAAGCAGGAAAGCAATTTGTAAGTTTCTAAAAAATTTCATAATTATCTTTGTATCGCATATGTATTGATCTTGACTATCATGGCTATTATCTGTGTTTCTTAAGTTTGATTAGTGTATTTAAGTTTATTTATGGTGTGAGATTGCTAGGCTATTAAGAAAATTACTTGTTACTCATTTTTTAAAAATCTCACAGTCAACATAGTATATCTTGTGATCTTGTGTATCAGTGGCCATTTTCTGTTTCTATGTGCTTAATTATATCTAATATATCATAATAAGTTAGTATGGATCAGTAGCATAAGCTCTTGTAACCATTTACTTCACAAATCTCAAAACAGTCTAGTTATAAGGTGTGTTTGGATCAGGTTGTTCATCTGAGTTCAAGTTAGTTTGTGTTATTGTTTTTGCTTGCTTTAAGTTTTATAGTGTAATACTAGCTCAGAAAAACAAAAAAAACACCAAAGTCTTAATTAGATAATAGTCAAAATCACAAGTATTTCTTCACCACAGTTAACTGTGGTGAAATCTGAGTCCATAACTCATCTTATCTAATCATAAGTCATTAGAATAACTTAATTAAGTCTTATTATATCTTATTACACCATATTCAGTAATTAGATTAAGTTTAAAGTTCACATAAGTCAACTTCTCAAGTTTTCTTCAAAAGTCAAATTTGCTCTTATCAGATTTTCTCAAAACTTAAGGGATTTTTTGTAGATTTTAGTATTAGGATTCAAGCTTTAAGATTTGGTGGATTTGTAGTCTACCAGCTTATTTTCAGTATCCCACATAGCTTATAATTTTAAGATTTTTTTATCTAGGCCCCACAGACCCTCAAACTCACTTGCAGGGCAAAGGTGTGCCCTGCTCATTTAGACCCAGTTCATCACCACAACTTTGTTGGTGATTTCTTATCAATCCAGTGGACCCCACACCTCAACCATTAGCTTAATTTATAGCTTATTAGTTCACCTTTTAACATCTAGGTTTAATTTAGCTTTTAGCTTATTGTAGCATAGCTTTTAGGATCCAAATTGTGACTTATGCAAATCAAGCTATACTGAGCACTCAGTATATGATCACCATTTTGAAGGCTCACTCAGAGTTTATTAGGAAGCCATAAGCTTAGATTCTTGGTTATTTGTGTAGCTTACCAACCCATCTTTGAACCCCTAGGTTTAGATTGAACCCTCTTTCACTCTTGTGGACCCCACACTCATTGGAAGTAGACTGCAGGGAACAAAAACTCCCATTTGCATCAGCTCACCACCACCACACCACCAACTTTAGTGGTAGCTGCAACCCTCATTAGTGGACCCCAGTGGTTGAAATTTAGTTTAGACAACCTCCCTCCTACCCAGGTTCAAACCTTGATCATTAGTTTGACCTATAGATCAGTGGACCCCACCTTAAATTGTCCCCAATCTCTGTCCCATTTCTGAGTCAGAAGAGAAATAAGCAAGTGCTTATTTGTCATTCTCAGCTTAATCTAGGAGCTTATCTCATCACACCTAGCTTAATTAAGTATAAGTAACTTAGGTAAACCAGATTTCATCATAGTGGACCCCACATAACCTCAACTTAGCTTATTTCCTAGTTTAGTCAACCTTAGTCAACTGTTTAAGCTAATAAGTACTTTCAGTGCTTATTCTTGATTTCTAAAATAGTTTCCTTTGTAAAAGTTTCTTAATTTAAGTATTTAAGTAGTTTTATAAAAGAAAAACCAGAAAAAGCAAACATAAAAATAGTGATAGCTTCTATTTAATAGAAATTATCTAATTAATTTTCATTTTAGCTTATTAATAAGCACTTGTCAAATTTTATAATTTTATAAATTACTTAGTACCTTAAAGTAGTTAAAATAAATTTATTAGCATTTTCCTAAGCAGTTTACTATTTTTTAGATTTAAAACTAGTTTAAATAATTAAATAGGTAATAATAGAAATTAAATAGATTTCTTTAATTTTAATTATCTAAAGTAGAATTTTATATTTTTACAAATTTTATAAGGTAGTTAAGATTTTTAAAAAATAGTTTCATAATTTCCACTGTCCATTTTCTAATTTTCTTATTTAAATTAATTAAATTAGCTTAAAATAAATTAATAAGTAATTAATTAGTCAATTAGCTTAAATATAATTTTTAGTAACTTTTTATAATTTTGTAGTGTTCCTGTAGTGTTTAAATAGTTTTACAAATTTTATCATAATTTTCTAAGGTCATTTAGTAATAATAGTAATTTAAAATAGTTTAATTAGATTAATTAAATTAAATAGTTATTAATTAATAAAATACTCATAAAAAGATAAAAATATTTATTTTCATTTTTTATACTTTCTTCAAGTTCTTATTTAGGTTTAGAAATTATTTATTTAAGTTTTTAGGTTTATTTGTAATAGTTGTAATTTTTAGTTAATTTAAATTAAGTTTTAAATTAGATTTTAATTAGTTTTATTAATTAAATAGTAATTAAATATTATAATAATCATTTTCATAATTTCAATTTTATTTTCTATTTTCTTTAAAATTAAGTTTTCTAAAGTTTCACTTTTAGCCCCTGTAGTTTGTAACTTGTTAAATACCACTTTTCTCTGTCTGTTATCTGATTATCTGATTTTGTGTTCATTTCTGCATTTTTGTTATAATTTCATATTTTCCAAATATCAAACAATCAGTAGTGTAATCAACCCTCAAATCATATTTGTTACTGTCCTCAGTACCACTCACTTTCCTATCCGTTTACAAATACAATTTCAATCTCGTTGGGATTTAACGATCCGGGGATTTCCCTATATTTCCACGGTCAATATTAACTTGCACTTTCTCCCAGGTGGGCCTAACAGCTGCACACGGCTGACTGGTTGGTTTGGGAGGAGTCAAAATTTGGCGCCGCTACCGGGGAGGTTGTTGCGTATTTCAAAACGGTAAAAGTTTAGTGGTTTTCAAAAACCCTCCTGTACAAATATCACCACTTTGTAAATTTTTAAGAAAAGCAAAATCATATCTGAAAACGTTCATTAACATTTCTCCTGAAGTGTTAACAACACCAAACAAATCATAAACAACAAAACAAAACTGTGAAGTTAAATTACTTCGTATCTTTACGATTACAACCTATACAGTTGGTTTAAGGTAAGTTCTGACATTAAATTGCGAACTTAAGAGGGATCCATTTATTTCCTCCCGCCAGCCTGCGAGTAATCTTAAAGGAACGATTTCGGTTAACGAATCAGTTTCAAAAATATTGTCCAAGTTTTTTCACCCATACACGAAAAGCCAAAAACATTTTACTGTGAATATAATTACATAAAAGTTTACCACCGCAAACCAAGGCAGAACACCTACCAACTGGGGGTGTGAACATAATAAGTTCCCAAACCTAAGATTCAAAACTTACCATTGTATCCTTGTGGATAGTGTACCTTTTTTAAAGGAGCTGTTCATTTGTGATTATTGGGTTTAAGTTCACTGTAGTTTTGCCTCTATCTTGTGTTGAAAACTAATTTTTGTGCATGCGCACTCGTTCACAAGCAAAGAATAAAAAGAAGAAAAACGTACCCGAGTTACGTATTGTTGAAAAAGAACACACAACAAAAATGAACGACGAGCCCCCATTCCTTCCCAAGGATGAGCCAGTTCCTGACACCCGAACTATGGAGGAACTATGTCAACCTACCATGCAAGGGAGGGGTGGACCAATTGCACCACTCACTATTGGAGCCACGGATTTTGGATTAAAACACCACATGATACAACAGATCCAGAATACGTGCCAGTTCCACGGATTGCCGGGTGACGATGCCAACAGGAATCTCGACAAATTTTTAACTGTCACCCAAAGCATGAAACAAAATGGCGTCACCGAAGACGGCCTACGTTTATACTTATTCCCCTATTCTCTCACTCATCATGCAACTTCATGGTTCGATCGACTTCCTAAGAATTCGATCCACACTTTTGATGAGATGATCACTAAATTCCTGGCCAAATACTTTCCACCATCTATGGTCACAAAGCTGAGGAATGATATCAGCAACTTCAGACAGCTTCCCGAAGAGTCCTTATTTGAGGCATGGGAACGCTACAAACTCGCCATTGATCGGTGTCCTAATCATAACATGCTTCTTGTCACCATTATTGATACCTTTTATAATGGTTTGACACTCCGTCATCGTGACACCATCAATGCTGCTGTTGGGGGCACCTTTATGAAAAGGACCCCTGAAGAGTGTTATGACTTAATCGAAAACATGACTGCCCATCATAATTTTTGGGACTCCTCTGCTGAGAGGAACGACTCATTTAAGTCAGACACTCCGGCAAGCAATGAAATATCAATCCTAGCTAAAAAGCTGGATGATTTGTCTACAGCAGTTTTGCGTATCCATCAGAATAATCCTAATCAGGTCAAAACTGTTAACCCAAGTTGTGAAACTTGTGGTGGTCCACATCCCTACACAGAGTGCCCACACTCCAGTGGCTTTGCTCGTGAAAACATATCCGCAGCTCAAGGTTCCTATAATACGGGAGGTAATTCTTACCAACCGCAAGGAGACCGAAACCTTTTGAGCTACCGTTCTAATAACTATATTGGACCACCAGGGTTTAATCAACCTCAAAATAGGAACCAAAATTTTAACCAGAATCAGAACCAGAATCGAATGAACCAAGGTTATAACAACCAAGGGAATTTCATCTCTAGTCAAAATCAGTTTAACCAAAATCAGAACCAAGGGAACTATAATCGTAATCAAGGTTAGACCAATTACCCACAGGGTAATTTTCAACAACAAAACCACTTCCAAGGTAACAACAATCAGCAACATGGGAATTTCCAAAACAATCGAGCTCAAAATTTTCAAAACCAAAATCAAGCCATTGTTCCAACTGGACCATCACATGATGAGTTATTAAAACAGTTTATGAAATCCCAAGAAGAACTAAACAGAATGCTGGTTAGTCAAATGTCTAATTTCCAGAAGTCTTTAAATGATCGACCCTCGGGCTCAGGTACAACTTTACCTAGCAACACGATCGCTAATCCGAGGGGCGATGTAAAGGCGATCACCACAAGAAGTGGAGTTTCTCACAAAGGACCTACAGCTCCCTCTACCTCATCTCCTATCCCTGTAGAGGAATGTGAAACTGAGGATACCACGGATACGGTACTTCCTAATAATAACGGAGGTACCAATGACATCCCTCCTCCAGTTATCCCGGTCCCGACTCCTACTAAAAGAGTCGTGTTTGAAACTACCAAGGGTCCTGTTGAATATCCAAAAGCCAACCCAAAAACAACAATTCCATATCCCTCACGATTGCAAGACCAAAAGCTCCGTGAAAAAGCTAATCATCAGATGGAAAAATTCTTTCAGATTTTCCAAGAACTACACTTCGACATTAGTTTCGCGGACGCTCTTCTTTTAATGCCCAAATTCGCATCGACAATCAAAAACCTGTTGAGCAATAAAGAAAAAATGTTTGAAATGGCACGAACTCCACTTAATGAGAACTGCTCTGCGGTTCTGTTAAAACAGCTTCCCGAAAAGCTAGGAGACCCCGGGAAATTTCTAATACCATGTACTTTCCCGGGTATGGTTGAATGCTTTGCCTTGGCCGATCTTGGTGCAAGCATCAATTTAATGCCTTATTCAGTTTGGAAAAAGCTCTCTCTTCAGGCACTTAGTCCCACATGCATGACTCTCGAGCTTGCAGACCGTTCAATTTCATGTCCCCTCGGTATTGCCGAGGACGTATTTGTGAGAGTGGGAAAGTTCCATTTTCCGGCGGACTTTGTTGTTGTTGATTTCGATGCAGATCTAAGAGTTCCTCTCATTCTTGGGAGGGGATTCTTAAGAACAGGACGTGCATTAATCGACGTTTTCGATGAGGAAATCACGTTACGAGTTGGAAATGAAGCAATAACGTTCGACCTTGATCAAACCTCGAGATACTCCTCGAATTATAATGCTGATTCGGTCAACCGAATTGATGTCATTGACATTGCATCCGAGGAGTATGCTCAGGAATTCCTTGGATTCACTAATAAATTTCCGAGTGGTAATCCCACTATTTCTTCTGATCCCATAATCGCTAATTCTTCTCTTTCCCTCACTCCGTTTGGGGGAAGTGATTTCGTCCTTGAGGAATTAGAGGCCTTTCTCAAAAGTGATTCAGTTCCCGAAGGAATTGATTACCAAGAGATTAACCCGGAGGGGGATATACTTCTCCTTGAGGAGTTATTGAACAAAGATCCTTCTCCCATTCCTGTTCTACCTCCACAACTTCATAAGGTGGAAGTTAAATATGTTGAGAAAAATGATGACTTTCCCGAGGTTGAACTTAAGGACCTGCCTCCTCATCTAGAATATGCATTCTTGGAAGGTAACGATAAGTTACCGGTCATTATTGCAAAAGACTTCAAGGATGAGGAGAAAACCGCGCTGCTCAAGGTTTTAAAGTCCCACAAACAAGCAATTGCTTGGAAACTCTCAGACATAAAGGTATTAACCCGGATTTTTGTACACACAAAATCCTAATGGAAGAGGACTTTAAACCTACCGTGCAGCATCAAAGAAGGGTAAATCCAAAAATCCACGAAGTCATAAAAGCAGAGGTTATCAAACTTCTTGATGCGGGATTGATTTACCCTATATCAGATAGTCCTTGGGTAAGCCCAATACATTGTGTTCCAAAGAAGGGTGGCATTACGGTTATCACAAACGAGGAAAACGAGTTAATACCAACTCGTTTGGTTACAGGGTGGCGAGTATGTATTGATTACAGAAAGCTTAACGAAACCACCCGCAAAGACCATTTTCCTCTACCCTTTATGGACCAAATGCTCGAAAGACTAGCAGGAAACGAGTACTATTGTTTCCTTGACGGCTTCTCGGGTTACTTCCAAATTCCCATTGATCCACAGGATCAAGATAAAACTACCTTCACATGCCCTTACGGGACATTTGCCTATCGTCGCATGCCTTTTAGGTTATGCAATGCTCCGGGCACTTTCCAAAGGTGCATGATGGCTATTTTCCATGACATGATCGGAAAAACCATGGAGGTATTTATGGATGACTTCTCAGTCATCGGGAATTCTTTCGACTCGTGCCTCTCCCACTTAGAAAAAATGCTTCAACGTTGTGAAAACACTAATCTTTGTCTAAACTGGGAGAAGAGCCATTTTATGGTTAAAGAGGGCATTGTCCTCGGCCATAAAATTTCAAAAAGTGGGATTGAGGTCGATAAGGCCAAAATTGATGTTATTGCTAAACTGCCTCATCCCACCACTGTTAAAGGAATTAGGAGTTTCCTCGGCCATGCCGGGTTCTATCGGAGATTCATTCAGGATTTCTCCAAAATAGCCCGACCCATGACTCATCTTCTTGAAAAGGATGCTCCTTTCATCTTTTCCACTGAGTGCATTGAAGCCTTTGAAATTTTAAAGAAAAGGCTTACCGAAGCACCAATCCTTGTTGCCCCCGACTGGGACTTACCCTTTGAACTTATGTGCGATGCTAGCGATTTCGCTATTGGTGCAGTTCTGGGGCAACGCAAAACCAAACATTTTCAGCCAATACACTACGCAAGTAAGACCATGAACGAAGCTCAAACACACTATACCACCACAGAAAAAGAATTACTAGCCGTGGTATATGCCTTCAAAAAATTTCGGTCTTACTTAATCTTAAACAAAAGCGTGGTGTATACGGACCATTCGGCTTTGAAATACCTGTTCACTAAACAGGATGCAAAGCCAAGACTACTTCGTTGGGTCCTGCTCCTCCAGGAATTCGATATTCTCATAAGAGATAAAAAAGGAGCAGAAAACCTTGCTGCTGATCACTTGTCCCGGTTTGAAAATCCTCATCAGGATATTCTCGAGAGAAAAGAAATTAATGAAACTTTTCCTCTGGAGACTCTAAATCTCATCTCTAACCGGGATGATGCCACTACCCCATGGTTTGCCGACTTTGCAAATTACCGTGCGGGAAATTTCGTTGTGAAAGGGATGTCGTCCCAACAGAAAAGAAAATTCTTTAAAGATGTGAAACATTATTTCTGGGACGACCCCTACTTGTTCAAAATATGTGCGGATCAAGTCATCCGACGGTGTGTCCATGGCCAAGAAGCCATGGAAATTCTTAAAGCTTGTCATGATGGACACCCACGGGGGGACATCATAACCCAAACTACACCGCCAAAAAGGTGTTTGATTCAGGATTCTTTTGGCCCACGATCTATAAAGACGCCCATGAAATTATCAAAACCTGTGAGGCTTGCCAGCGTCACGGGAATATTTCCAAAAAGAATGAGATGCCGCAAAACGCCATCCAAGGCTGTGAAATATTTGATATGTGGGGCATTGATTTTATGGGGCCATTCCCGTCTTCACGAGGGAATAAGTATATACTCGTCGCTGTCGACTATCTGTCAAAATGGGTTGAGGCAAAAGCCTTACCCACCAATGATGCCCGAGTAGTTGTTAAATTTCTAAAGTCTCTCTTTGCCAGATTCGGGACTCCTCGTGCCATTATCAGTGATCGTGGTACTCACTTTTGCAATGAACAATTTGCGAGAGTAATGCTAAAATATGGTGTAACTCACCGTCTTTCTACAGCTTACCACCCCCAAACAAGTGGGCAGGTGGAGGTCTCAAATCGGGGTATTAAGAGAATTCTCGAGAGGACGGTTGGTGAAAACCGTGCCTCTTGGTCGGATAAGCTGGACGATGCATTATGGGCTTTCCGCACTGCTTACAAAACACCCATAGGGTGTACTCCATATAAGCTAGTATACGGGAAAGCATGTCATCTTCCGATCGAATTAGAACATAAGGCCTATTGGGCCTTAAAACATGCAAATTTCGACCTTCAGACAGCGGGTGATCACCGTAAAGTTCAACTTAACGAACTAAATGAATTACGTGATCAAGCTTATGAAAATTCTTTAATCTATAAAGAAAAGACTAAAAAGATACATGACTCTAAAATAAAGAACCGCGTTTTCAACGTTGGTGACAGAGTTCTTCTTTTCAATTCAAGGTTAAAAATTTTCTCGGGTAAACTAAAAACCCGTTGGTCTGGACCATTTACTATAACCAAAGTATACCCATATGGAACTGTTGAGTTATTGCAACCCGACGGTCCCAATTTTAAAGTAAATGGACATCGGTTAAAACACTATTTTGGAGGGGACATACAACCAATGGTTGTCCCGGATCTCCAAACTTACCCCATGGACCAATAAATTCGGGGTCGAGTCAAGCTAGGGACTCGGTTAACAAAAACTAGTTTCCTCAAGGACAAATAAAATTCGAGGTCGAGTCAAGCTAGCGACTCGGTAATCAAAAACAGTAGCAATATGGGTCGTCACCCATATTTCTGTCTTCTCATCCCTTTCTAACACCCTAGTGTGGGGGAGACGAACCACATGTTGTACATATGTAAAATATTTAAAAAAAAAAAAATGGTATAAGTCAAATAAAAAGAAAAAAGTGAGTTTGTATGTAAATAGAGTAAAATAAAAAGGTTAATAGTATTGCCTCCTTACGTTCTAAAGTCTTGGTGGGACACCAAGTACTGTGAATATTGAGGGCAATATTCAGTTCTAAGTGTGGGGGAGCGTTCTCACGAATGCAAAACACATGTTCCATCAAGAACCCCCATTTGATCAAAATTACCAGTTTTTTCACACTTAGAAATGCGAATAATGGTATCAATCCTCCATGTCTAACCCACAACAGGATTGGCTAGTCCAGGAGCAAACGGCTCTTGGTAAAGACTTCTCAAAACCGTTGATGGCTGGCAATTTGCCAAAAATTGTACGGTTCCTCAACTCCCCAAAAACAAATGAGTTGGCTAGCCCGCAAGATTATGGCTTGTGGTAAAGGCTGTGGAAAACCATAATTGGTAATCAGCTCACCAAGATGTTGACTATTCCATCAAGAGTTGGCTAGTCCAGAAGCAAACGGCTTCTGGTAAAGACAAATCAAATCCGTTGACAGCTGGTGGTTTGCTAAAAATCACACGGTTATCAGGTGTGCCACAGTTTTTACACCTGGCTACTCCAGAAGTGATGGCTTTTGGTAAAGAGATAAAATCCATTAATTTTTTCTCAAAAAGATTGCTAGGGACTAGCAATAGCTTAGTGTGGGGGATTGATGAGTGTCTAAATACTCATCATTTTGTACCAATCTGAACTGCCAAAACATACAAAAACACTCAAAAATGCATCATAATACTTAAAATATCTTAGAAGTGTGTTTTATATGTTTCAAATACAAAATATGCAAAAACAAATGAAAAACGTACAAAGTTTGCATAATTGGCAGTTTCAGTCCCTCAAGTTTCAAATATTGTCAAAACTAGTCCCTGAAGGTTTTTAATGAATAAAAAGTCAACTGAAGTCCTTGGGAAATCAAAAATGTTCACAAAACATCCCTGGATAAAAGTTTACACAAACTGGCAATTTTTACCCCTCAAGTTACAAAATTGGCAAAATGGTCCCTGGGTAATTAAAACTTGAAATTTTACAAAATATACCCTTGTACTATGCATGAATGACAAAATGGAACAATTTTGATAACATTTTGAAAAATTACAATCACAGTCCCTTAAAAATCCAAATTTACAATAATGGTCCCTGGAGTTTGAAAAATTACAGAAAAGGTCCCCGGTAATTTTGAAAAATGGAAAAATATGAATTTGGTCCTTGTATTATTGGTTCTTGGCAAATTACACCCTTATGAGTGTTTGGGAAATATTACAATTTTAGTCCCTCACTTTTGTCAAAATTACAAAATTGGTCCTTGTTCACTAAATAACCAAACCGGCCCCTTTTATTTATATAAATCCAAAACCAAATCCAACCCACATACACACCCCTAGCCCAAACCTAAGCCCAATCCAACACCCCTTATATTAAAACCAGGCATTGACCCGCGTTGACCACCCCAATCCCGCCTACACTGTTCACCTCCCTCACCACCACCTGAAACCACCATACCAGGTGGTTTTGTGCCACCTTGCACCTCCACCTCACCAATACAACTCACCACCAACTCCCTTCCACCTCATACACCAAACCAGATAGGCATTTAATGCCTTCTCTACTCCTTTTCACTCCAAACCATACCAATACCTCTGTTTTCTTCCATAAAGTCCCAACTTGGCCTCCAAACATTCCCCTTGCCCCCTGACACCTCCACAAGCTCCCAACAATCTTTAATTACAACCCTTTGCCTCCACGTTAACGTGGAGGACTTTGGCGCCAAAAATGAGTTTAAACGGTCTTGATCAATTGGACATAATGGATGGCTCAGATGAAGTGGGAAAGGCTCAGAAGATATTTCTAAACCTAATTGGAGCATATAAAAGGAAAGAGAAGCAGAGGAGTTCAGTACCTAGTTTATTTTCAATTAATGTATGTCGTATTAGTGTTTTAAAAAGTTAAAGTGTAATCTAAAGCTTTCAAGTTTCATTTCAAGTATTCTCAGTGTATCAGTGATCTTTTAAGTTAATAAAAAGCAAGTTTGTATTATTATCTTAGTAAATGCAATTTTCAATTTCTTATTAAGAATCTCAATAAGCTTTGTTGTTGTTACTGTTTGGTTATATGGATTGAATAAGCTCATATAAGCTCCCATAAGCTCAATACAGCTTTTAGTAACATACTAATCAGCTTAATATACAAATCTCACAAAATACAAATTTGGTCAATGATAGTCAACTGTGGCATTTGTTCTTGATATCTGGGATTCAAAGCAGAATTGGAAGCATAAATCAGCTTGGAGTATTGGTTTAGATCCTCAGGGGAGGAAATAAGTTGTTCTTGGTTCTTGGTTTCAAGCAGGAAAGCAATTTGTAAGTTTCTAAAAAATTTCATAATTATCTTTGTATTGCATATGTATTGATCTTGATTATCATGGCTATTATCTGTGTTTCTTAAGTTTGATTAGTGTATTTAAGTTTATTTATGGTGTGAGATTGCTAGGCTGTTAAGAAAATTACTTGTTACTCATTTTCTAAAAATCTCACAGTCAACATAGTATATCTTGTGATCTTGTGTATCTGTGGCCATTTTCTGTTTCTATGTGCTTAATTATATCTAATATATCATAATAAGTTAGTATGGATCAGTAGCATAAGCTCTTGTAACCATTTACTTCACAAATCTCAAAACAGTCTAGTTATAAGGTGTGTTTGGATCAGGTTGTTCATCTGAGTTCAAGTTAGTTTGTGTTATTGTTTTTGCTTGCTTTAAGTTTTATAGTGTAATACTAGCTCAGAAAAACAAAAAAAACACCAAAGTCTTAATTAGATAATAGTCAAAATCACAAGTATTTCTTCACCACAGTTAACTGTGGTGAAATCTGAGTCCATAACTCATCTTATCTAATCATAAGTCATTAGAATAACTTAATTAAGTCTTATTATATCTTATTACACCATATTCAGTAATTAGATTAAGTTTAAAGTTCACATAAGTCAACTTCTCAAGTTTTCTTCAAAAGTCAAATTTGCTCTTATCAGATTTTCTCAAAACTTAAGGGATTTTTGTAGATTTTAGTATTAGGATTCAAGCTTTAAGATTTGGTGGATTTGTAGTCTACCAGCTTATTTTCAGTATCCCACATAGCTTATAATTTTAAGATTTTTTTATCTAGGCCCCACAGACCCTCAAACTCACTTGCAGGGCAAAGGTGTGCCCTGCTCATTTAGACCCAGTTCATCACCACAACTTTGTTGGTGATTTCTTATCAATCCAGTGGACCCCACACCTCAACCATTAGCTTAATTTATAGCTTATTAGTTCACCTTTTAACATCTAGGTTTAATTTAGCTTTTAGCTTATTGTAGCATAGCTTTTAGGATCCAAATTGTGACTTATGCAAATCAAGCTATACTGAGCACTCAGTATATGATCACCATTTTGAAGGCTCACTCAGAGTTTATTAGGAAGCCATAAGCTTAGATTCTTGGTTATTTGTGTAGCTTACCAACCCATCTTTGAACCCCTAGGTTTAGATTGAACCCTCTTTCACTCTTGTGGACCCCACACTCATTGGAAGTAGACTGCAGGGAACAAAAACTCCCATTTGCATCAGCTCACCACCACCACACCACCAACTTTAGTGGTGGCTGCAACCCTCATTAGTGGACCCCAGTGGTTAAAATTTAGTTTAGACAACCTCCCTCCTACCCAGGTTCAAACCTTGACCATTAGTTTGACCTATAGATCAGTGGACCCCACCTTAAATTGTCCCCAATCTCTGTCCCATTTCTGAGTCAGAAGAGAAATAAGCAAGTGCTTATTTGTCATTCTCAGCTTAATCTAGGAGCTTATCTCATCACACCTAGCTTAATTAAGTATAAGTAACTTAGGTAAACCAGATTTCATCATAGTGGACCCCACATAACCTCAACTTAGCTTATTTCCTAGTTTAGTCAACCTTAGTCAACTGTTTAAGCTAATAAGTACTTTCAGTGCTTATTCTTGATTTCTAAAATAGTTTCCTTTGTAAAAGTTTCTTAATTTAAGTATTTAAGTAGTTTTATAAAAGAAAAACCAGAAAAAGCAAACATAAAAATAGTGATAGCTTCTATTTAATAGAAATTATCTAATTAATTTTCATTTTAGCTTATTAATAAGCACTTGTCAAATTTTATAATTTTATAAATTACTTAGTACCTTAAAGTAGTTAAAATAAATTTATTAGCATTTTCCTAAGCAGTTTACTATTTTTTAGATTTAAAACTAGTTTAAATAATTAAATAGGTAATAATAGAAATTAAATAGATTTCTTTAATTTTAATTATCTAAAGTAGAATTTTATATTTTTCCTAAGTTTTATAAGGTAGTTAAGATTTTTAAAAAATAGTTTCATAATTTCCACTGTCCATTTTCTAATTTTCTTATTTAAATTAATTAAATTAGCTTAAAATAAATTAATAAGTAATTAATTAGTCAATTAGCTTAAATATAATTTTTAGTAACTTTTTATAATTTTGTAGTGTTCCTGTAGTGTTTAAATAGTTTTATAAATTTTATCATAATTTTCTAAGGTCATTTAGTAATAATAGTAATTTAAAATAGTTTAATTAGATTAATTAAATTAAATAGTTATTAATTAATAAAATACTCATAAAAAGATAAAAATATTTATTTTCATTTTTTATACTTTCTTCAAGTTCTTATTTAGGTTTAGAAATTATTTATTTAAGTTTTTAGGTTTATTTGTAATAGTTGTAATTTTTAGTTAATTTAAATTAAGTTTTAAATTAGATTTTAATTAGTTTTATTAATTAAATAGTAATTAAATATTGTAATAATCATTTTCATAATTTCAATTTTATTTTCTATTTTCTTTAAAATTAAGTTTTCAAAAGTTTCACTTTTAGCCCCTGTAGTTTGTAACTTGTTAAATACCACTTTTCTCTGTCTGTTATCTGATTATCTGATTTTGTGTTCATTTCTGTATTTTTGTTATAATTTCATATTTTCCAAATATCAAACAATCAGTAGTGTAATCAACCCTCAAATCATATTTGTTACTGTCCTCAGTACCACTCACTTTCCTATCCGTTTACAAATACAATTTCAATCTCGTTGGGATTTAACGATCCGGGGATTTCCCTATATTTCCACGGTCAATATTAACTTGCACTTTCTCCCAGGTGGGCCTAACAGCTGCACACGGCTGACTGGTTGGTTTGGGAGGAGTCACCTCTACAGCAGTAGAAACTTCAGCAGTAGAAACTTGATCTTGTTGTACCACCTTAGCCATTTCTTCAACATTACTAGTAGCAGCAGTTTCTCCCAAACTAGTATTAGTCTCCACCATGATCTTTGAAGCTTGTACAATATTTTCACCTTGAAATTCCACTACCTGCTCTTTATTCACATCTTACAATGTTCGGGAATTAAAAGTTACACATTCTTAAAAGCTGCTAATCTAGTTTTGGAGATTTCTCCGGGTCAAATGCCAAATGTGCATCTTCGTAATCCAAGCCATCAAAGTCCAGATAAAATATAGTATTAATGGTTATTTTGATGCAGACTGGCTTGAACCTTCTCCACATCTTCTGGCCAATCATGATCCATTGGGACGAGCGTTTGCCAGGGATCAATGATTATAATTATTGACAGAACTATATATACATTAGTCGCCAAAGAAGACTAGCCACAATGGAACATGATTGACCTAAAGAAATCTACAAAATTTCTTAGTACAGTTGTGTAATGTTATCACAACTTGAGATATACACCATAACTTTCAATAATTGCTTAACACCAAATAAAAAGTTGATATGCATTATGCGAATGATTTAACAATTAAAATGCACACATATCCATACATCAATTTCAAGCAACCCTTAATAATCCATTTGAACCCTTAATAATCCATCCCAAACACTCTATAACATCTATAGCAGACAATAAGAATCAAACAACCCTTAATAATCCATCCGAACCACAAAAAAAAATAAAAAATCATAAACTAATCAACTTAAAAATCTTATCAGCATACAATTAAAAAACTAATACATGAATGACTTGATAAACACCCAAATGGATGCATGTAGTGATGATAAAAAAAATCAAACTTTTATATAGAGCGTTATTTTGATTGTTTATTGCTTGATTTCATTTTTGTTACTTCAATTTGAAACCCCTAAAATCGCTGAAGATACCTATTTCACCAATATGTGTTTCTTATCTGTGTAATATTTCAGTGTGTGAGAGATAAGGTAAGCCGCAATCCACCAGGCAGTGTACCTGACCGATGTAGTATAGTCAGTGGCAAGTACCGGGGGATTGATCGTTCTCTAGGGAATAGTGTTTGTTAGGATTGAAAACTACTTGAACTAGGTCTAGAGGTGAGGGATGATTCTTTTTGTATTTTTATGTTTTATGAAAGCTGGTAAAATCTTGGGTATTGGAAGAGTGGGCGGAATTAGTTTCTAGTCAACTAACCCAAAATTACTACTAATTAACAAAATAAGATAAAATGATAGAAAAGTAAATTGGTGAACTTCTTATGGTGGGGAAAATGTTTTACTTAGATTTCACTACTCCCTAGTTATATCCTATTGAATTATTGAATTGTTACAATTGTTTGGATGAAAGGATTATATTCCTTAATACCATTCATAGGGGTGTGTACAGCATTCCCCAACTCTATGAGTTTCTATCTCTTCCTATGACGACACGTTTAGTATCCTATCATGGCCTCCTTAAGAGTCACTCATGCATTAAATACAACCAATAAAACCGTAGTACACATCCGATTACGTTTCTTAAGACGTTCAAGCCAGTTACTGTATAGGAGATTTAGACAGTTTTCTTAAGCCTAACACTAATCAATCAACCAAACAATCAATAAAAACTCAACAAGCAATATTCAACAACTATGTTTCATTAGATCTAAGCAAACACTAATAAATCTAAGCTAACATGTTAAAGGAAAGAAAAGAATAACAATCAATCAAACAGCACATAGACATATTGAATGATTAAAAGGAAGACTTATCTTTAATTAAACATGAAAGAAAAGAGGGCTTGAAAACCCTAATGTAGCTGTGAAATTCGTCTAGGGTTTCTTGCTAAAAAGTTCCACCACTTTTAGCCTCTGACGCCGTCAGGTCGCCGTGTCATAGGGTTTCGTATCGCCCAAGAGATCTCTAATGCCGTCCTGTTATAAATGTTCTGGGCCATCTCGTGTTGAGTTAAAGGGAGACGACCTTGCTCCAAATACACCTGACGCCGTCACGTATTAACTTGACAAATTCTTCTAGAGCGTCTAGTGTAAAAATCCATGGAATCTCGTCAAAAGATGACGACGTCAGCTCTAAAGCGTGACGCCGTCAGGTTTTAAATCCTGACTTTCTTGAATTTTCTTGTTTTCTTCATTCTTGAGCATAAAAACGTCCGAATAGCTCCAAAATACTCCATTTTCCAAAATTCATGTCCCAAGTACCTAAAATGACAAAATAAACAATTTGAGGTAATATTTGATCATAAAAAACCGATTTAGGGCTTAAATGACCCCCTAAAAACGTATAAAATAAATCCTTATCATTGATCCCGAAAGCCAATTCGGGAATCAACTAGGGTTTATACCTTAGGGATAAAATCATGACACAAGGCAAAAAGTTAGCTTCGGATTTCGTGTCTTCTTAGCATCACACGTGGTTCTCTTCATGTTCTAGGTGAATTTTCTTCCTCCGTGCTCCCACTAGATTTCCTCTCTCTTCGTGCTCTTCCCCTCTCCATGCAAAATGTTAGCTTCAGATTTCGTGTCTTCTTAGCATCGCACATGATTCTCTCAATGCTTTAGGTGGATTTTCTTCCTCTGTTGCTCCCACTGGATTTCCTCTCTCTTCGTGCTCCATAGGATCACTGATTTCATCAGGGATTCCTTGTGTTTCATTTATCTTGATTTACATATAATTAAAAAGTGAAATCCTACTATACTTTTAACTAAATTACAAGATGAAATACCAATGGCACACATGCCACCTTTAAACTAAAAGCATTAAAAATATAACTAACTAAATTATAACCGCGCAGTTTACATTTTTTTAATGGCTCAGGCTTGTGTCAACATGTATGATTTGTTAGATAAAACTAACAACCGGCTGACTAGAACACATCATAAACACACCTATCGATGACTCCAAGAAGAACTCGACACCCTCATAGTTAGAACTTGTAACAGTCGACATGAATATGCACAAGAATAACCCTCAAACGTTTTATTGTATTGAGTAAGATAAGAAGATGACGGTGTAACACCCCCAAAATTGAGTCCAGCGAAGCATACATGTCATGTAGTGCTACGAAATTGGTATCACAACACAAGTACAAAGAATGGTTTTCACCTCTTTCAATTAAAATAAAATTTATTATTAAAAAGCATTAAATTTACATTATCCAAAATTAGTGCGGAAATAGGCTCCATAAAAAAATTAAAGCAGTCCTAAATGTTTTATCAGGGTCGCCTATGACCATGCCCTTTGCCAAGCGCCTTGATTCGTGGGAATTGCACCCTCACAAAAGGATTTACCTCTCAAGGGATCTTGAGAAGCTTACAACCCCCACCAGGCAGTGTACCTGATCGTTGTAGTATAGTATAGTGACAAGTGCCGGGGGATTGATCGTTCAACTTAGGAATAGTGTCGCTAGGATTAGAAAGCCTAATAAATTAGGTCTAGAGGTGAGGGATGATTCTTTTTGTATTTTTATATTTTTATAAAAGCAATTAAAAATCTCGGGTTTTGGAAGAGTGGGCGGAATTAGTTGCTAGCCAACTAACCCAATTTACCTAAAGATGCAATCAAAATAAAATAAAAGAAATGAAAACAAAACTACTATACTAATGTGGTGGTGACAATAATGAGGAAAATAGTGTTTACTTAGATTTCATTACTCCCTAGATATCTTTTACAGGTTAATTACTTGTTACAATTGCATGGATGACGTGTCATATTCCTTAATACTAGTCGTAGGGCCGTGTACAATATTCCCTAACTCTATAGGATCCTACTTCACTCCTATGTCGAGCCGTTAGAAGCTCCTAACATGGGATCATTAGAATTCTCCTAATTATTAAATACAACCAAATATCGTAGTACACCTCCGATCATGTTTCTTAAGACGTTCAAGCAAGTTACCAATGGAAGTCTGCCAGTTTTCTTAAGCCTAACATCGAATACAATCATCCGTAATAATTATAAACAAGCAATCAACCTATAATCAACATCTAGGTTTCACTACATCTAAGCAAACACAAAGAAATCTAGCCTAGCATGATAAATAAAAGACAAGCGTAAGATATAATCATACAACACATAGACATATTGAATGATTTGAAAGAGTACTTATCTTTAATTGAACATGAAAGATTCAAAGGGTTGAAACCCTTCAAAAAGCTGGAAAATTCAACCTAGAGTTTTTTCCTCAAAGTTGCACCCTAATGAATGAAATTTGGAAAACTATATATAGATTTTACAGGGTGACGGCGTCATGTGTTAAGTTGTGACGCCATCAGCTTACCGTCTTAATAAAAATCGTATTGCCTAGATCTGATTTTGATGCCGTCATGTGTAAAAATCTTCTGGGCCGTCACTAGTATTTTTACCCTGACGGCCTTGGTGACACCGTCAGGTCCTATGCTTGAAAACGCTCTGGACCGTCACGTGTATTTTCCACTTCCACTTCTTTTGTAACTCTTGACACCGTCATGTAGAGAATCTTGACGCCGTCAGGTACTGTTCCAGCAAGGAAAATTGAGACTTCGCCATTTTCTTCACTTTTATGCTTCAAAAATGTCCAAAATGCTTCCTTTTCCAAATTTCTCTCCAAAAGTACCTAAAATGACAAAAGGAACGATTTAGGGCAATAGTTGATCAAATAATCACGAATCCGGGCTTAAATGACCCCTTAAAAGTGGTTCATTTTTCGCCTTATCAAATACCCTTACACTTGAGATTTGCTTGTCCTCAAGCAAATGTGCTTTTATTCTAATAAAAATACAAGTTAGGGGCATTTAACACTAATATAAAAGTAATTACAACAAATAATCGTTCCACTAAAAACCAAAGACAAGCACGGAGGTCATATACTAGCACCTCACAAATAGTATTTAGATACTCTCATCTCTCGGATGTAATAAAGTATATATCACAATAAGGAAATGGAAAACATCTCTCACTACTTGTCATAGAAAAATAGATTACCATAGGCTTGGGAAAGGATCAAACCTCCACCACTTGGCGTAAGCACCTAGGATAAACTATCTGTTGAGGCAACATGATCAAGATCTCTTTATGTTTTAATGATGACAAACAAACCATCGAATCACATAAAATAACAAACGTTAGCTCAAAATCGCCGGAGCCAATGTCTGCTCCTGGCGTGCTACCCGCGCGTCAACGCGCGGGTGACGCGCCAGGAGTCTGTATGGTTCCGGGCAAATTTTGAAAGTCGGCTTTCCCCTTACCCGAAAAATGTGGATCTTTCAATACAGGTATGAATATGTTATGTACTTACTTGAGAACACTCGAAACAAGTTTTGAGATTTGAGAAATCCCATTTTTAATACACCCATTTACGGGAAAACGCCAACTCATGTTTTCTAACTATCGCCTCTATCCAAGGCTTTTCTAAACTTAGGGAGCTTACATATTTCACGTGACATCGTGTTGAAGCATCCATATGCTCATATCCTGTGCTTACGTCTTCTCTAATTACGTAACGGGTTTACTCCCTTATTGGTCAAACTAAGTCAAATGTCACTTTGAGTAAACGCATCCTTTCCCACTTGGGTTATGCTTTACATCAAGGCAAAGCACTTAACTTGTTTGAACCAAGGTATTAGTTGAGAACGTTGAGTCGTGAAAAGTCACGAGATATGGAACTATGGATTCTTGACGTTGTGTTACTTAAACTTATAAGTAACCTATGATTTTCTCAACTTATAATCTTAATTGTCTAAACCTTTTCTTCTTAATGACAATTAGATTATGTCTTAATCCTCTCTTAATCTCATTTATACATAAGACAAAACCAATCATATCCAAATCAAATATTCTCTTACACAATCTATTACATCCTTACATACTCCCTTACACACTCCCTTACACACTACATCTAAACCATCCATTCCATTACAACACATCTCAACCCTTTATTTTCAACACATGCCAATTGTTGGAAACCCTAATATGGATCCTCTCATCCAAGCCATTGATTTCCAATTACAATACATCACAACCATTCATCCTACCCCTCATATCTATATCATCACATGGGTTTGATCTCAACCATTGAATTCAAACTAAACTCATCTCAACCATCCATCCAATCTCTCCTATCTATGCCACCACATGTGATTGATCTTAGCCATTGAATTCAAACCAAAAAAATCCCAACCATTGATCCAACCTTTCCCCCCAAGCAAAGGAGGCTCCCCTTTGATCTCATCCATCCATTTCAAACAAACTCATCTCAACCCTCCATTCACCCTTTCCCCCCAAGCAAAGCATATTCCTTGGAATATCCTCCTCAACCCTAACGTAAGCATATTTGATCTTAACCATTCATTTCAAGTGAACTCATCTCAACCATCCACACATGCCAAATTGTTTGAAAAACCAAGGGAGGCTCCCTTTGATCCTAGCCATCCAATTCAAACCATTTCATCTCAACCCTCCATCTCATTCTTCCCCCATGCATTAGAATATTCCTTGGCATATTCTTTCTCTATTTTCTATGCTATGTGAGGAGATACACTTCCACCCCTTCCAAATTACCCTATCTACACTTTGAACCCTTGGTAATTTGGTTTCTCTTTAAACACTTTACAAATGATTTACAAATTGGCTATTTGAGTTGGCAAATCTTAGAATGATTAATGTTAAGGTTTAGTTTGAAGTACAATTGGGGGTTTAGCAAGGATATGTATTTGTAATATCCAAACACCCAACACTTGGGAAAAAGTTACAGACGCCCGGCGCGCTGCCTACGCGTTGACACGCGGGTGACGCGCCGGCCTCGGTAAATTTTCCCAAGTTTGGGTTCTTGTCCTATAAATACCACCCTTGCCTCTTTGTTCCTCACCCCTTTCCATTATTATTTCTCTCTAGATTCTTTCTCTCAATCTCTCTCTAATTTCTCTATCTCTAATCTTGTGTTCTTGTTTATCACACTAACATCTTTGGAAGAACACAACTATTTGCAAGGGAAGAATCACAAGAACCTAATCTACTCTTGTGATTGTGTCGAGGGTCTTCATTCTTATACCCTTTCAATTACAATCGAGTCTCTAGGTTAAGTTAGGACCTGATTGAATAAACATTCATTCATTCATTCAATTGTTTGTAAGGGAAGTCTTGTGTCTTGGTGACCAAGCCTAGATCATTGGGGATCTAGTTGGGGTTTGATACTTCCTGGCGGAAGTCTTGGTAGTGGTCTTGGTGACCCTTAGGTAAAGTAGAATTGTGAGCATCGATATTGGTGAATATCGGTGGAGTGAATTGTAATGGTTTATAGTCCACCAAAAGGATTATACTAGTGAATAGTATCAGAGTCGCGGATTCGCAACTAGACGTACGGATGGTATAAACCCCCCATCCCGAACCAGTATATATCGTGGTGTCTTTTACTTGCTTTATATACTTTGGTTGTGTTAGTGGTTGTTGGATTTTTATACAACCACTTGGTGCTCTCTTTGGCTTAAAGTTTTTAAATATCTAAAAAGCCAAAGGGTTATAACGTTAGGTGTAGGGATATGGAATACACGGTTTTGTTGGATAAAGGCAATATTTACTGGTGGCGAGTTAATCATCTTCGTTAATTACATGTACAATATGGCGTTGCTAAGCCAAGACTAGACTCGACTTAAGCTAATAAATCAAAAATAACAAAAACATAAAACAAACATAGAATGAAACGGGATGGTAGTCCGTATGTTTTTATTTATTTATTTATTTATTTATTTATTTATTTATTTTTGTGCGCATACACTCTTACCCTACCATCCAAAATAATACATCATACGGAATGTAAATTCCCTTACACTTGAATTTTTACATACTTTACAATGAATTAATCTAATGACTCGAATCAAGATAATCAAAACACTTGGAGTACTTTTAAGATTAACGCACATACGGGGGTAATATATGATGTTCTTCCCCATTACTCCAAAACACAAGTACTTTACCCATGAGTCCCAATCGTCCCAAAATAATATGTACAAGATATGACTCGACTTAGCAACCATGAAATCAATTAGACAATTAACTAAGGGTTTAAACATATAACAATAATGCACTAAAGATGAGTGCATACACAGAAGGTTAATGCGATTTGGTTGCACATTTGGGGTGGGTTGTAACAAATTCTTCCCTTAAGTAAAATGCTTAAAGTTAGAAACGAAAAGATAGGCTCGGAGGGGTGTACTAGGGGTTTCGTGTACTAAAAATGAGTACAACGCTAAGGTGTGGGAAAATTAGTTGACTTTACTAGCCAAGTAATATGACTTAAATGGTCAAGTAATTATGATACGGGTTTAAACACAAGGGTGATCCTAATGCCTCTTATCATGTAGTAAATCCTAACTACACGAATGTAGTCTCACTAGCGGTCTCGGGATGCATCACTAACGCAAGTTCTAGAATCTAAATGCTACTGGTACACTCATAAGCACTAATAATGAATGCTTTTCCTATCAAATCTAAAGGCGAACCTCACATATTTGGGTGGAAAATTTTTCTGAATGGTACGGTTTTGTGATAGTCATACAACTCCTATCCATGAGACGCTTGTTAAGGCTAAAGTTTCACTCCTAAATGTTGTAAAAAAATTTAAATTTGGCGCTAAAATTACGCTAACAAGTATTTCTCTTAGTTTTATTACATACCTGCCATTGAACAAACAAACTCAAGTGCAATTGTATCCTATAAGGTATCATCATTTACCCCCCCCCCCCCCCTTACACTTAGGATGAACATTGTCCCCAATGTTCAATTAAAGGATGTAAAAGTAAAATAGGTAAAAGAATGAACGCAAATACTCCCCTGATTCGTTCGGTGTGGATAGTGTGGTAAAAAGGTTAGATCTTCCTCCAAGAAAATGAACATTCAAAGCTTCCCTTCCAGAAAATAAATCATCTTCTTGTCATATATAACCTGTTAAACCTGAGAAAACAAACAAGGCAACCTCGCGTAAAATCAGGGGCAATCTATATATACTAACAAATCCTAGAAAACAATGTAAGATATAATGCTTGTGAAATGAATGTTTGCAGATTTCCTGGAGTTTATAAAACTAAAGAATTAACAAAAACTTTAAGACTCCGTTAGAAAAACAAAACTCGCAAAATTTCCAGAATTTTACACGTGAAGCCGTCAGGAGTTAATTCCTGACGCCGTCAGAAGTGACCTGCAGAAATCTTTACATTAAGTTTCCGGAAAATTTCTGAAAAAACTTATGTCCTACTTCCTGGAAAATCCTGCAAAACATCATTATGACTCGATACAAGCATTTGACTCTAACAATGTTGAAACATAATCTGGCGCGGGCTGGATTTGACGACTCTCCCTAGGCCGTTCATCGTCTTCACAAGCCCTGAGTAGACCTGTCAACAAAGAGAACCCGTTAGGAGTGGACCCGAGGCTGTAGCTGATGGATCTAAACACCTTGAACTGTGTTAGTATGATACTTTGACTTATATTACTAAGTATGCGGAATCTACTTAGTAATACTTAGAAGTTTGATTGTGAATGAAAACAGTTGTATATGAATGAGAACAATGTATGTATCAAACGGTTAGCTCCAATATTATTATTAATAATAATAATACGAGTGATCTTTTTATCACTAGAGTTACACCTTGAAGCTCTGGAAAAATGTATATGTAACTTTAACCTAGGACCTCCTTTTATAGCACAAGGAGTCCTCTTCTACAAGATAAGAATAACTCTAATAAAATAAGATATACACAAGATCTATTCTATATTTATCTTTACACGTTTCCTAACAATTATCCTAACATCAGTGGTAATAATATGTACTAGCAGTGGTAATGTGTTTCCACTGCTAGTGCATTCTTCAGCAGTTGTAATATCCTTACTAGCCGTGGTAACTGTCAGTATAATTCCCAACAATCCTCCCCTAAACTTATGATTAACATGTAAATCAATAAGTTTCTTCAAGTAATCAGTAGACATGAGGATATGAGAATTCTTCCAAACACTTATCTTCTTTTTCTTAAATCTTGTATAGCTCTTAAACATTGATTTTGTATCTTCTGAATCAAAACTCTAACTTTTTCATTATCTTCATGAACTCTCAACCTTGAAGTCAACATTGAAGACAATGTTGCTGCTCTAAGTGGATATTCCTTCTCAGCAAACATAAATACATCCACTCCAGCTGTTGTAGAAACCTGATGAACCTCACATGAATCATAGTATGTCCATGTAGTGTTTAAATCTGAAGCTTCAAACTTCCAATATCTATCTTTAGGATCTGGTTTATACAGTCTTCTCAAGTCAACCAACAGCTGCATTTCTTTCATATCTTTGAGAGTATTAGCCTTGAATCTTTCATCAACTAGCTTCCAAAGTGTATCAAGATCATCTCTGTCACAGGCTTTGATGAGATCTTCAAATTGAATGAATGATGAAGTTTCTCCTCCCAATCTTGTAATATTCCATGTTGAAGCAAAATTCTTTGCTGAGTAAACTTCCCAATCAACAATAGGATGTCTTATTTGTAGAGGATCTGGGTAGAAATCTTCTTCTTCAATAACAATTATAACACTTATCTCATTTCCTGAAAGTTTCTCAGATTGAGACTCTTTCTCTTGAGCAAGCTTGGCCTTTTTAGTAACCTTATCTTCAAATACTGCAGCTTTTCTTTTACTTCTTATAACTTCTTCAAAGTCAATAGGTTGAAAGTCACTATCTTGCCTCTTAAGCCTGTAATAAATTCCTTCAATTCTGTCATGAGACATGCCTTTGAAGTCAGCCATATTCCAAGTCCCAACATGACAACAAAATGTCTTCATCTCAGCAATAATTTGTGCCTTGTTTGGTTGTCTCTGCTTCTTTTGACTTTTTCTAACTTTACCAATTACCTCATCCAGTGCCTGTCTATTCTTCATTTGAATAAAATCAGCTAATTGAGATGTTCTTTGTTCTTCTGTCAAAGTCTTGCTAGCAACAAGCTTAATTGCTTTCTTCTTAACTACTGGATCATGATTAATCATATACTCAATCTCTTCTTCAGTTGGCACATAAGTGAACATTGGAGGTTTCTACTTCAAAACTGTAGGTGGAACAACTGATATAGGTTCTTCAAGGACATCTTCCAGCATATCCAACCTCTTAGCCTCTGATTTAGAACCTCAGGGGAGGTAGTAGGATAAACTTAATTGCTCTGGTTTAGAACCTCAGGGGAGGTAGTAGGATAAGTGTTGTTCCTTGTTTCTCAGTTTGTACCACTGGATGCAAAGTTTGTAAGCAAATCTCCATTTTGGCATTCTACTGTTCCTAAGCTTATTTACTGCTTATTTTTGATTTTCTATGCTTAGTTGGTGTATGCTAGTTCATTAGTCACTTAATATAGCTTGGTTGTTCATTAGAATTCTAGTTTGCTCAGTTTTCATGTTTATTGTCATTTTAGCATAATCTAATTTCTTGCTTTCTAGTTGTTATTGTTAGAACCTATATGCTCAATTAAGCTTATTATGTCATTCTATATGGTTGTGCATCAATTTCATGATCAAAATCAGTGTTTCCCTTTGAAAATAAAAAATCAAGGTTGTTAAAGGAGTGTTTGGTTAAACTGGTTTGGTTTTGTTTAAGTAGCATTTGGTGGTTAAAAGTTGCTCAGTCAAATTACTTAAGGATAATTGGAACTAGTCAAACCATAAAATCTAGGTCTAAACTAGAAAAAAGTCAAAATTCCATGTTAAGCACCCTCACAGTTAACTGTGAGGGATTTGGAACCCATAGACCTTGATTTTAGCTCATTAATGGTAGTTCTAGTTTAATTTAAGTTAATTGTAGCTTATTACATCTTAATTAGTCAGTATAGATCATTAGAAACTCATATAAGTCAAAAGTTCAAGTTTTACATGAAAAGTCAAAGTTGCACATAGGCAGAAAAGGCAAAAATGGCAAGAATATTTGTGATTTTTGAGTAAGGATCTAGGGCTTGAAACTTTCAGGATTGATAGTCCCCCACCTTGTCTTTGATTTCCCAGTATCATTCTAATTTTGCATTTTTTATTCTGGACCCCACAAGTCTTCAAAAACACTTGCAGGGCAATCTGTCTGCCCTGTGCATCTGTTGCATCAGCTCACTGAGCTGTCTTTAGTGGGTCCCACAGGACACCACAGTGTGTCCCACAGGCCCCCATTCGCACCTTTGAACTCCCAACCTGGCCCCCAGTCCATAGCAACCAAGTTTGACCCCTTAGACCCTGTGGACCCCACTTGTTTCAGCCCTTGAACTTCGTCCCATTTCTGTCTGAGATCACCAATAAGCAATTGCTTATTGTGGCTTATTTGCTTATCTAGTGGACCCCATTTGATTTTTCCAGCTTATTACTGCCTACTTAACTTGTTTGAATTATAATCTCCTCAGTGGGCCCCACACTTGCCCATTTCAGCCTTTTTCTCATCAAAGTCAACAAAAGTCAACTTTTAAGCATTTATGTGTCCATTTTGCTTAATTTTAAGTTAGAAGAAAAGTGCCTTCACAAAAGTTGTTAATTTTCAGTAGTTTAATAGTCTTGTAAAAGAAAAATCAAGAAAATCCAAATTTACAAAAAGTGATAGCTTCTATTTAAGCCATTTTGGCTTATTTTCTACTTATTTATAAACAACATCTGATTTTAAATTTTGCATAGGCTTCTTATAACCTGTAGGATTTTTAGTAATTTTTTCTGATTTTTCTAATCTCTTTTTATATTTTTTATAATTTAATTTAGCTTAAATTATTTAAATAATTAGTTTTAATTAATAATAATTAATTAAAAGTAGAAAAAATAGGTTTTCTGTTTTAAAATTAGTTTTATAATATTTTAGATTTTTCTAAATTTAATTTTCATTTTTCTAGTTAATTTTCATAATTAATTATAAATTAGTATAATTTAGTTAATTAAAAAGTAATTAATAATTAGTAATTAATTAATAGTAATTAATTAAATAGTTGTAAAAATAATTTTAATTTACCAAAAATTTTCTTATAACATTAGGATTGTAAAAATATAATTTTCATATTCGTAGCATTTTATTTGCTCACGTTTCACTTTTTATCTTGCGCGTTCGCGTTTAATTTAAATTCAAACGCGCGTTTTTAGGTTTAACTCACGTTTTTAGGATATCTGATCATCAGTAATTGTTAATATAGTGTTTCTAAGTCATTTTCAATCTTAATCTCGTAGTGTAATCATACAAATCAAATTCCTGATCCTCCTGTTAAATCACCCGATCACTTAAAACGTTTTCAAATACAATTGCAAACCTCGCTGGGACATAACGACCCGGGAATATACTGTACTCCTTGGCTAGTTGGTTTTAGACATTTCACTTGGTTGACCATCACCTGGTCAATTTAGTTGACCTTTTAGGACCAATCAAAATTTGGAGCCGCTGCCGGGGAGGTAGCTGCGTGTTTAAAACGTTTTTTTAGAGAATAGTGGTTTTTCATTCATTATTGTCCACTTTTTGTAAATCTTAATCATAATACAAAAACGTCATTAACACTTTTCCTAAAGTGTTAACAACACCAAAAAAAATCAAAAACAAACAAAACAGATCGTTACGTTTTCTATATCGTGTTTCTTTTAAGGTGATTCTTAAAGAGATACGATTTTGGTAAACGAAACGATACCAAAAATATTGTCCAAAAATTTTTAACCCATACACAAAAACCCAAAAACATTCGTCTCTTTCTTGTGAATAATAAATTACATAAAAATAAACCATCGCAAATCAAGGCAGAACATTTACCAACTGGGGGTGTGAACATAATAAGTTCCCAAACGAAAGACTTATAACTTGCCTTTGTATCCTTGTGAGTGGTGTACCTTTCTTAAAGAAGCCATTCATTTGTGATTATTGGTTTAAGTTCACTGTTGATTTGCCTCGATCTTGTTTTATTGAAATTTTGTGTTAGTGCATGCGCACTCGTTCACAATCGAAACGAAATCGTCAACTAAGAAACATATCTGAGTTACGTCCTGTTGTTGAGGATCCAGTTCCGAAAATGGACGGTAACCAAGAACCACCAATTATAGATGATGCAGCTCCTGATCTCCGAACGATGGAGGAGTTGTGTCAACCCACAATGCTAGGAAGAGGTGGGCCCATTGCCCTTCTTAACATTGCGGCTACCGATTTTGGACTTAAGCATCACATGATACAACAAGTCCAGAATTCGTGCCAATTTCATGGCTTACCTGGTGACGATGCAAACAAGCATCTTGATAAGTTTCTTACCGTCACCCAAAGCATGAAGCAGAATGGTGTCTCTGATGATGCCCTTCGTCTATCTCTTTTCCCCTATTCTCTAACCCATCATGCCACTGCATGGTTTGATCGACTTCCTACGAATTCGATTCACACTTTTAAAGAAATGGTGACTAAATTTTTAGCCAAATACTTTCCACCATCCATGGTTACCAAGTTACGAAATGACATTAGTAACTTTCGTCAGCATCCCGAAGAGTCTTTATTTGAAGCATGGGAACGCTATAAGCTCTCAATTGATCGGTGTCCTAACCATAACATGTTACTTGTTACCCAAATAGATACTTTCTATAATGGGTTAACATTGAGACACCATGATATTCTCAATGCTGCTGCTTGTGGGACCTTTATGAAAAGGCGCCCCAAAGAGTGCTATGATCTCATTGAAAACATGACTGCCCACCATAATTTATGGGATTCGTCAGCTGAAAGGGAAGAGTCATGTAAGTCTATCACTCCAGGATCTTCTGAAATAGCCGTCCTCACTAAAAAGATGGATGATTTCGCTACGGCTATGTTGAGGATGAACCAAAGTATCCAAAATCAACAAGTCGAAAATCAACAAGCCAAAGCCGTCAATCAAAGTTGTGAAACATGTGGAGGTCCACATTCATATTCCGAGTGTCCAGCCACTAGTGGCTACACTCATGAGGACGTATATGCTGCTCAAGGTTCCTATAATTCGGGAGGTAATAGCTACCAACCCCAAGGGGACCGCAATTTTCTAAGCTATCATTCTAACAATTTCCTTGGACCTCCCGGATTCAATCAAAACCCTAATGTCCAAAACCGTAACCAGATCCAAAATCAGAATCGAATGAACCAAGGTTACCAAAACTGTAACACCCCCAATTCAATGATGCAGCGGAATTCAAACTGGGTGTTACTCGACGGCACAACAGTCATAATAATAGAAAACGAACTCTAATTGAGTCGTTTTAAAAGATTTATCATTCAAATTATATAAATATCAGAGATTACAAAATGAGGTCCTAGATGGTTCCATTTTTACAAATTACACTAAATGAGTTTTTGAATGATAATAAAATTTATAGCCCTCTTGAGTATCCGTGCCCTTCCGTGCCATCCTTGATCATCATGGACCTGAAATACATGCTTAAAAGGTCAACACAAAGGTTGAGTGATATTCATATAGTTTTTTAAGTAGTGGAACACAATGGTTGGAAAACAAAACAGTTATTATTATACTAAGCTTATGACACCAAAACGTTAACGTGTACCAATATCAATCGGCGGAGTTATCCCGGTAGGTACTTTGCCGTCATACCCATGTTTCAAATATTAATGCATTTGTTTGAACTTAGTCAACACAAATGGGATTCGTCAATCCCAATAGGCCTATTCACAATATTCACGCTCACTCGTAAGTAACCCTCGCAAGTGATTAAATAGTTCATAATAAGGGATCTTGGATTGGCAAGGATGGTACTTAGTGATAATAAAACAATCAGGCAAGCATACAATTGAAAAGCGTTGTATTCGATTGAAAGATAATAGCATGTATTCCCCCCAAGAGTTTGTAAAACAATTAAGTAATGGAAAGTGGGGCTATGAGCTCACCTTAAGTTATATAGCAAGTAGTGAATGTGATGGTCGAATCACGAAGGTTTCTACGAGCAACCTATAATAGAATGTTGCGACATAGGATTGGAGTAAAGAATATGAAGAATTGCCTATATATGTGTTGGATCGTTGTTTTTATGTTGATATTGTGATTCGGGAGGTCGGATTTGGTGGAAGAAGATGAAAGCCATAGTTAGAGAGAGAGAGTAGAGAGAGAAGGGAATACTATGTGTTTTATTGAAATAAAAAAGATGAAAGGTTACACACACTAGTCTCACCCCTCCATGGAAGTATGGAGGGGGTATTAATAGGTCAACAAACACACAACTTTACAATAATGATGCTTCTAGTCCATGTGTTTGTGCCTTTCAAGATAGCTAATGTAATCCCGTAAATGTCGTCCCATTTATGTGTTAGGATTATAAACTTTGATCCTAAAAATCTTCCCCCAATGGGGCGACGTAAGGGATTACTTACAACATTTCCTACAAGTACAAATACAAATAAAGAAAGGTCTTCATCGGCTCTTCAAGTGCTGAGGATGACTATAGTTGACGCTCTTTGTCTTCATCTTGTACCTCGGCTCGAGAACTTTTTCTTCACTTGTAGGCAAATGATGTAATATGCATGAAATGGATTAACTTCCCCCCAATTCATGCTGCATGTCTTTAGCGGCTTCTTCGTACACTTCTTTTTGGCGAAGTTTCTGAATCAGCTTCCCCCCAAACTGACAATCGTCTTCAGCAGATTCAAAACTTTGATGTAGTAAACAAGTCTTCTAACTTTTGAAGTTTTGAGTTCGCAGCGGAATTTGTAGATGACACAGTAAACCACACCAAGCAAATCTGACTAGTCACTAATCACGGTTATGCTCAATAAGGAAGCTCCGTTCGGGGGTAACATGCAAGAAATCAGCAGGATATTCTCACATATGTAGGCTACTTCGCACTTCGCACCCCGCAAGAGTTGAAATGATTTCACCAAAATCACAAAACTGAACCACTGATCATCTCTGCGGACGTCTCTCCGGTAGTAATAAAATTGTAAGCTCGATCACGTGAGTCTATTATGCGTCCCTGATGTGCACATTTCTTCCCCCTAATTGCAAAACCTCGTGGAAAATGAGTGTTTTCGCAAAGAAGTCAAGAAAAGTCAAAGAAGCAAAACAACACCCACTCTCTCTTCCCCCACGATGTCTTCGCGGAATCGGAAGCATACACACTATGTTTACGATGGAAACGGAGGCAGCGTAACCCCATATGTCTAACTAACTGATTATGTGTGAAGTATCATAAATCGCCCGTGAAAATCAACTGCTGATAAACATCTCTACTCTTTTATACTCCTCTCAATTAACTCTTTACCGACCCCATTATCATTCTGACGGCTTTTTGTAGTGACTACTGATGGAGAAAACCCAATATTATGAACTTGAGAACGAAGTAAAATAACCCAAACTTGTGACTTAAACTTGCACTAATGTATGACTAAGAGCGGCGTAGAGAGTTCGTGCACCATTGAATCCCTAAGTACTCTATACTCTACAACCATCAAGTATAAGACGTACATCACCTCTTGAGTATCCACAACTTTGTGTGACACTGAGCACTACAACGTAACTCCTTAAAGTGATAGGTATACACTGAGAACCCGCTAAACATCATGTATAACTAGACAACTCAAGTCTTTGTCATTGTAAAGGTTAAAAGCTCAAACAAGGATCTCGAAGAATCTTGATTCCAACCAACTCCGATATCTTGAGATACTAAGTACACTCACCCGTGATATTCCACTTCAACCTCAAATAAATAATAATGAATCAACGCCGTAGTCACATCTTGCGGTTAAACGCTCAAAACTAGCCTTTTGACGTTTTAAGTGAACTTTGATAATGGTAAATCCCGATCTTGTCAAAAATGTATCTCCCCGTGAAAATTTGTCATAACCAAAAATATCACACTTTTAGCCAAACGTTATATCAAAATTAACTAAATGTATTAAAAATACATTGAATAATTAAAATCGATTCAGCCCAACTTCAACATTTAGCCTAGTCCATTACGTGTAAAATAGCAGCTTATTAAACCAACCCACTCCAATCCATGTTGCGTTTGATAACAACTTTTGTGATTGTAACGTTTTAGCCCAATGAAACCTAAAATCAACTCATCATTCCAGTCCGACAAAAGCTCATCATTCCTATAATTGGGTCTAGTCCACACTAAGTAATAAAGCAACAGGCCCGATTCAAGAAAAATACTTATAACCGTTTAAGTATATGTTGATACCCTAAATTATCATAATATCCGCCCCTTTCTCCTATCATACGCATCTGACATCTCTCCCAAATCAAATCAATCTCATCCCAGCTTCATCACTCTCACCTAATCTCAAACGCATCAGAATATTATCCACAATCATCAATCTGAAACCATCTTAATCTCTATATCGGTTCACAACAAACACAATCTTACAGCCGGACCACTTTCTTTAATTTTGTTGCTCGGATTCGATTCAATAAGTTTAAGGGGCTTCAAGATCCTTTGGAGGGTCACGAGTAGGTATTAATTGGTTATGATATTGTTGTTGAACGAACCAAGAGAAGGAAATAACATAGTTGTTATTAGCCTTGTCTTTATGTTCGGATATTCAATGAAGTGTAGGCTTCAAATAAAAAATCTGTGATGATTGAATTTCGTTTGATAACCTTCAATGGTTTGGAATTATCTCTGAATATGCACGAGAAAAAATCTGAGATTTCTTGATTGTATTATTCTTTTGAGTAAGAGTCTTGATGAGTGATGGAGGGTTTGGATATGGGTTAGATGTTGTCGGTGTTGTTGTAGTTGTTTGTTATATCCGACTGTTGTTGTGAGAAGGAGGGGTTTTAGGCTAGATATGGGTTTGATTTGTCTTGGCTGAGTTAGTCTTCAATATATCTCATCAGGCTCGTTCTATTTTTTTTCATTTATGGTTCTGTATTACTTTCGACTTGTGATGTTATAAACTGAAGTCCATGAGTCATAGTCTTTTGGTTATAGTCAAAAGTCTTCTTCATCTTCGTTCTTTATTTTCGAAAATATTCAACTTATCGAGAATATGATTTTCGAAAACATGACTTTATCGAGAACTTTTATTTATCGAGAACATGATAGTCGAGAACTTGATTCATGTTATCGAGAACCCTGTTTTCAAGAATGTGATTTCGACAGTTTAGGGTATTGGGTTCTCGACAACTAGTTAGTTCTTGATAACAAGTACCTCTCGAGAACTTCTTATACAAGAAGTTCCGATTTATCCGGCGATTAATTCGGCCAAAGATTCCGACCAGTTAAGCATAACCCAGAAATAACCCACTTTTTTTTTCATGTTTTCATCCTTTTTTACAACAAATCATATGTCACGGATTGGTACAAATAGTCACAAAGACATGAGTGACATAAAGCTGAAATCTTGGTACTAAAAAAGACACAAGAAACTGTTAGGAATACGATTATTCATATGAAGACTCGGTCACCCCGAGTATTGCTTAGCATATTGTAGCTCGTAGTAATTAACATATTAGTTAGTATTTGTGGAGTCGGGTCGGGTCTCTTACCCACTATCAGCCCGCTCTACAGCCCGTTTCAAGGGGCATTTACATTGTAACTATATATACCCTTTCCCACCCATGGGAAAGGGTTGGACCTTCATTCATAATCTAATATTTCACAAGTTTCTCTCAAGGTTCCTTCACTTTCTCTCTCTAACTTCTCACTAAAACATAACCTAGAATCAATCTAATCTCTAAACCATCCATGTTCTCATATTATAGTATACTACAATTGGTATCAAGAGCCATGGTTCTATCCTAGGATTCATGGTATACTCGAATTTATAGTGTGGTTTGTGAGTTTAGCTTGGTTCGAATGGGTTTAGTTGTTTCTTCACAAGTTTGATCTCGTTAGGTGTTTATCTCGGCATTCTTCTTGTACTTTCTTGCTTATTAATAGTGTAGACACCTTGTAGTAACCTTGGTTTAGTCATTTCATCACTTGTGTGGACGTTGGTGGCAATTCGTGTGCTATTTCTTAGTAGCGAGTTGGCACTTCCTGGTAGAGGGTTGGTATCTTTTTGTAGCGAGTTGAGGTTAGAGGTTAGGCGGTTTGCTATTTTGGGACATACGGACAAATCGCTACGATAGTGACATTTTTGTCTCATTCCTAGCGAGTTGTCAGGTTTAGGTATTAGCGAGTTGGCATTGGCGAGTTGAACAGTTAGCGTATTGTCAGATAACGTGTTGGTATTAGCGAGTTGTCAGGTTTTGGTACTAGCGAGTTGATTCGTAGCAAGTTGACTGTTAGCGTGTTGTTTACCAGCGAGTTGACCATTGGCGAGTTGCTACCAGCAGCGAGTTGTGTATAGCGAGTTGGGTTAATTGTGCTGGTACTAGCGAGTTGATAATCAACGAGTTGATTCTTGTCTAGCGAGTTAGTGCAGGTTTGTGGCGAGTTGAGTTATTTCAGCGACTTGGTACTTGTAGCGAGTTAAAGCCTTAGCGAGTTGTGATTATCTTAGCGTGTTAACATTTGTGAAATTTGTGAGCTGTAGCGGCTTAAGTTGTTACATCTACTCCTTCAGTAAGTTGACGTTGTGAGTTTAATCTTACGATTTGACTTGTTTTCTGAGAAGTGATTGTAATTCGACTTGTTGCAACAAAACACGAATTTCACGTGTGTTTAACAGCTTGATACGTGCAACTACTCAGTCTTCACAGCATGGCAAACACTGCATCGGATGACATTCAGGCAGCAGGATCGGATACTCGTCCTCCTATGCTGGACAGGACCGACTATGAGTCATGGGCACACAGGATTCGTCTATACTGCTTGGGTAAGGAAAATGGTGTGAACATCCTGAAATCCATTGATGATGGACCTTTCCTCATGGGGACAACCAGAGACACTATCGCAGCTACTGATGACCATCCTGCGGCAGTTGGTCCAGAAAGACCTCCTACCTACAATGATCTTTCTGATGAAGAAAAGAAACGCTATGATGCTGACATCAGAGCTTCGAATATTGTCATTCAAGGGCTTCCTAAAGATGTCTACAAACTCATCAACTTTAACACAAAAGCCAAAGCAGTTTGGGATAATGTGAAGATGCTTCTTGCAGGGTCTGAGTTAACCAAAGAAGATAGGGAGTCTCAGCTGTATGATGAATTCGAGCACTTCAAAATGAATCCAGGTGAAAGCATCACTGACTACTATGTCAGATTTCACAAGCTAGTTAATGACATGAGAGCCATCAAGATGACAATGCCCAACATTCAGCTCAATTCAAAATTCGTGAATAACATGGCACCTGATCTCACAAGCTGTATGATGAATTCGAGCACTTCAAAATGAATCCAGGTGAAAGCATCACTGACTACTACGTCAGATTTCACAAGCTAGGTTTGTTACAGCTGTTAAACTCAACGAAGGTCTCAGGCATACTAATCATGAACAACTTTATGCATATCTCCAACAACATGAGAAACATGCAGCTTATGATCGGGTAATGCGAGAAAAGCTCAGTCCTACAACAACAAATGAGTCTCTTGCCTTTGTGTCTAATGTTAAACAACTTACTCAGTCTTCAAATGATCAATCTCAACTACCTTCATCCAGGTCTACCTCAACTAATGGACAATCATCAACTCCCTCACCACATGCCTTAAACACCCATCTTGACTCTGGATATTCTCATACCGACATGATGATTGATAACCTCTCCAACCAAGTCTCCTTATTAGTCCAACAGTTCAAAGCTGTACTTCCACCAACTAACAACCAACTCAGGACTTCGTCTAACCCACATAATCAGGCAGTCATTGAAGATGGAAGAGTGGTGGTGCAGAATGTGCAAGGAAGACAAAATGTCAATCCAAGAAATGCTGGTAGAGATAATGGGCAGTATAGAGTCGGGAATGCACTTCAAGTGCAAGCTAGGCAGCCTAAGTGCTATAACTGTAGAGGGTTGGGCCATATAGCAAGGAATTGCACTCTTCCAAAGCATCCTCAAAACTCTGAGTACTTCAAGGACAAGATGTTGCTAATGCAGGCGCAAGAGAATGGCACTACTCTGGATGAAGAAGCTTTGCTCTTTCTAGCTGGTGATGACAAGAATACGTTTGATGCTGATGTGGATGATCAACCTGTTCTGGACATGGCACTCAATGATCCGAACATCTTCCACGTTGAAGACTGTGATGCTTTTGATTCGGATGTTGATGAAGAACCCATAGCTCAAACCATCTTCATGGCAAATCTGTCTGCAGCTGCATCATCTCCACAGCAGTCTGACTCCTCCATCACTTCTGCTATCTCTGAGGTACCAAAGCCACTAAATTCTAATCTGAATTGCTCTATCAATCCACAGGGGGCATGTGACTCGGTACAACCCACGAATATTGACAACACAGATATCACTAATATGGGAAATACCAATAATATCCCATATGAACGGTATGTGAATGTCAATAAAATGAAAGTTGTACCAAGTGACATGCCATCGGTTGATGCTAGAGTACTTGAGTTACATGAGCACACTATATACAACCCTGATGACTCCTTGATCACTAGAGTTAACATCCTTAAGGATCAGGTGGCCTTATACGAGCAGCGTGCTAAATTTGAACTTAATGAACGTGAGCAGAAAATGGAATGGCAAATGCGTACTTACATATCTGAAAACAATGCCAAACAAGAAACATTGAAAAAGGAGTTAGTTTCTTTTAAAAAAAACAATTGGATCAGACTGTCAAGCAAAGACAGGAAATTCAAAAGGGGTTGACTTCAATCAAACTCGACTACCAAGAAAAAGAAACCAAACTTCTAAATGATTTTTCAAAACTTAAAACGTTGAAAAACAAATTGGAAGATAAATTGTATGTGCAAGGCCAAACCATTCAATCTGCTCAAATGATGCAAAACCATAGGAAACTAAGAGATGAATTTAGTGAACTTGATGCCTCTAAGACTAAAGCCAAATTTCTTAGAATTGGTATAGGTGCTCAACCTGCGCTATATGATGCACACACTATGCTTGACCCTAACCATGCCCCTCCTGATGTGAAATCATATGATGAGATTGATGAGGCTGAGGATAGAACTAGGGAAAAACTTGCTGAGCGACTTAAGGATCCACTATGCGTTGCTAAAAATATTGTGTTTCACCATGATTATACAAATGACAATCACTCAGCTATTTTTGTCCCTCAAAAGAAAATCCTTCCTGAAAAAGTGTTCTGGAATATTGACATGGAAAAAATGAAAGCTGAAAGAATCGTTGGTAATACACGTACCATCTTTAGGATTGCTGACCCAACCATCTATCCCCTGCACACACCCCAACATCTAGTACCATATACCTTACCCACACAGTGTAATACCCTAATTGCGTTATATGTTCTAGGCCAATTGTTTTAAGGATTTTGAAAAAAAACATGTAAAACTAGAATTACACCAACGGGGATTACAGAAGGGGAAAGGGGGTTTTAGCAAACAAAGCAGTGTTACCTAACTGAAGTCATGCCATTTTTCGATCTTCTTAAAGAACACTTTGAAGGCCTTAAAACTACCATCAATAATGATGTGAATCAAATAAAAAAGGTTTTTAAAGAGGTGGAAAATGAGGGTAACCAATTGGCAATCGATCTCAAATACAGTGAAATTGACAGAAAAAACATCCTCATCATGAATGAGGACTTGATTGCTAATTGCATTGCACAAGATGTCTTTTACACTGTTACTGGCTCTGCCCTATCTGCTAAGCAATTTCATGAAATGTCCATTACTTTAAATGTATTTCAGAATCGTGTGATTGAGCTTGAGGGGGAGAATTAGAAACTAAACTACAAAATTCAAAACGACGACCATGATAACATGGCCAGGAGCTTTTCAAAACTAGAAGTTGATAATTTTAACTTGCAACTAAAATACCAACATCTGAAAGAAAACGTAAAAGTATCAAATGCCAAGACAGCTTCGGATGCTCCTGAATTTGATACATGTTTTGAATTAGCCAAAAAGGATGATGTAATTCAAGCTCACTCAAACATGATTCGGAAGTTGAGGGCCCAAATTGCACAATTAAAATTGAACAAAAGCAATGTGACCAATACCAATTACCAGAAGTCGATAGATTCTCAAAACTTTCAGAAATAGGGCATGATCAATGAATTACAACATGAAAATGAGTGGCTTCGTGCTGAAATGTCAAACACTAAACAACGTTACAAAGAATTGTTTGAGTCTATTAAAATAACACGTGACCAAAACAATGAAAGAGTCACTTCTTTGTTAAATGAAATTGGGAATCTAAAGACTATGGTGAAGGGTAAAATGCCCGTCGTTTCATGTGATCATGCAATTTCCAATGTACATGCTTGTAAGAAATATGCGTGTGATGCTGTCAATGTCTCTCTTCCCCTTAGGAACAATAAGTTAGTTCATAACAACTATCTTAAGAATCTTAAGGATTGTCTGGCCATGCTTAGAGAAACCATTGAAGATGAGAGGATATCTAAACCAAATGATGATGTTGTTATTGGTGCTTGCTTCCTCACTAATAGAGCCCAGGAACTATTAGAATATGCCATAGGATCATGCCCCAAGAATGATAACAAGTTGGAAAGGTCATTTGCATCGCACCCTAACAGTGGCAACAAACATGTTACATTAGATCATCCCCAAACCATGTCACAATCCACCATCATGATCACCAGTAAACAAGTAGCAACTAATCATACTAATGTTCCCGTCATTGCTTCTACAGGAGTAAAAGGTGTATCTAATGCTAGCAAGTCACAGCCTAGGTGCAATACAAAGAATGATAGGACCTTGCCGGCTAAGAGTACACTTATGAAGGAAGTAGAAGAATCATCTAGGAACAATAAAGTTATGCTTAATGAAAGGAATCGAGTTGATTCAAACGTTTGTGTTAACAATGATGTAATTAATTCGAATTCTGGTCCTATTTGTAAGACTTGTAACAAATGCTTATTTTATGGTAATCATGATGCTTGCGTTGTGTCCTTTCTTAAATCCACTATGAAATCTCCAGTTATAAATGTCTCGAGTGTTAAACGGGTAAAACAAGTATGGAGAAAAACAGGAAAAGTGTTCACTAATGTTGGTTATCAATGGAGACCTACTGGAAGGAAATTCACTCTAAGGGAAAAGTGCCCAATGACTAGGATCACTAACTCCAAAGTTGTGCCTATTAAGAAGTGGAGACCTACTGGTAGACTGTTCCCAATAGAAGAACTTAGTACCACTCCTAATTCTAGTGCATCAAAATGTGAAAGTTCCAGTGAGATATCTGTGACATATGATAATCCAATATTTGTGTGTGCTAACCAAACGGACCCCAACTGTTTGTGGGGCTCCAGCTTTTTCAGTTATCCATGATTGTCTGGTTTCAAATGCAGGTCGTACAAATCGCCCTTTGGTATTTGGACTCAGGCTGCTCAAAACATATGACTGGAGATCGCTCGCGGCTCAAGAATTTCATGGAAAAGTTTATTGGTACGGTTAGATTTGGAAATGACCATTTTGGATCTATAATGGGTTATGGTGATTACGTCTTTGGAGACAATGTGATATCCAGAGTTTACTACGTGGAAGGACTTGGGCACAATCTATTTTTTGTTGGTCAATTCTGTGACTCTGATCTTGAAGTTGCTTTCAGAAAACACACCTGTTTTGTTAGAGAATTAGATGGTGTTGATCTCCTCAAGGGGAGTCGGGGCACTAATCTTTATACCATCTCTATCGAAGACATGCTACGGTCCTACCAATTTGCTTGCTTTCTAAAGCCTCCAAGAACAAATCATGGTTGTGGCATCGTCGTTTAAACCATTTGAACTTCGGTGCCATCAATGAACTCATACGTAAAGATCTTGTTCGAGGCTTGCCCAGACTTAGGTATGAAAAGACCATTTGTGTTCCGCATGTCAAATGGGCAAAAGAAAAAGGCACACACATAAACCCAAGACTGTCAATTCCATCATGGAAGTCCTACACACTCTTCACATGGATTTCTGTGGACCAATGAGGATTCAAAGTATCAATGGAAAGAAATACGTGCTGGTTATTGTTGATGATTTCTCTCGATTCACGTGGGTAAAGTTTCTACGATCAAAAGACGAGACTCCGGAAACCATCATCAAACTCATAAAATTTTTGCAAGTTCGTCTCAACAAAACAGTTAGATTCATTCGAACTGATAATGGAACGGAGTTTGTGAACAAACAACTTACTCAATTTTATGAAAGTGTCGGAATTAGTCATCAAAAGAGCATTCCAAGTACTCCTCAACAAAATGGAGTTGTTGAAAGACGCAACCGCACATTAGTTGAAGCCGCAAGGACTATGCTCATCTTCTCCAAAGCTCCTATGTTTCTTTGGGCTGAGGCAATTGCAACAGCATGTTATACACAGAATAGATCCTTGATACATCCTCTCCACTGCAAGACTCCATATGAACTGGTCAATGGCAGAAAACCGGATCTTTCATTTCTTCGTGTATTTGCTGCATTGTGTTATCCAACAAATGACAGTGAAAACCTGGGGAAACTCAAGGCCAAGGCTGACATTGGTTTCTTTGTTGGCTATGCTCCAGAATGAAAGGGATATCGAATCTACAACAAACGTACCAGAGACATAATGGAAACAAACCACGTCACTTTCGATGAGCTGACAGAGCAACTGGTTCCTGGACAATCAAGTTCTGGACCCGTACCTAACCTCTTGTCTCCTTGACCTATAAGCTCCAGGCTTGTACATAATCCCACTCCCGCTACTCCCTTCGTACCTCCTACAAGTGATGATTGGAAAAAGCTATTTGACCCCATGTTTGATGAATACTTTGAACCTCAAAATGTGGATGCTCCAGAAGTCACTGTCATTCCACAACCAGCTGGGGTAGCTAATGTCCCAATTGTTAATTCTGATCCATCCACTTCGTTGTCATGGGATCCTGAAGCTCCCACCATCAGTCATTCAATCACCACATCTAATGGTCAATCCTCATCTATACAACGAGTTGCAGCTGTAAATAACTCTTTTGGTGAGAATCCCTTCGCTCCACCCGATAATGAGCCGTTTGTTAACATCTTTGCACCCGAAACGTCAAATGATGCTACATCCTCAGATGAATCAAACACGGCTACCTCAGTTCCCTACTCTCAACCTCATGAATACCTTAGGAAATGGACAAACGACCACCCAATTGACAACATTATTGGAAACCCCTCACGTCCGGTATCAACCCGTAAGCAACTTGCTACCGACGCTTTGTGGTGCTTCTTCAATTCTATCCTCTCTAAAGTTGAGCCTAAAGATTTCAAGGATGCAATGTCTAAACATTCATGGTTCACTGCTATGGTGGATGAAATTCATGAGTTTGATCGACTTGACGTGTGGGAATTAGTACCACCTCCTGAGTGTGCTATGATAATTGCTCTCAAATGGATATTTAAAGTGAAGCTTGATGAGCATGGAGATGTATTAAAGAACAAGGCTAGACTTGTGGCAAAAGGATATCGTCAAGAAGAAGGTATTGACTTTGAAGAATCCTTCGCACCAGTTGCTAGAATTGAAGCCATAAGAATATTTCTAGCAAATGCTGCTAGTTAAAATATGGTGGTGTATCAGATGGATGTTAAGACCACATTTTTAAACAGTGATCTTAAAGAAGTGGTGTATGTAAGTCAACCTGAAGGATTCGTGGATCCTGAACGCCCTAACCATGTGTATCGCTTGAAGAAGGCCCTTTATGGACTTAAACAAGCTCCCAGGGCGTGGTACGACACTTTGTCAAAATTCCTTCTAGCCAACAAGTTCTCCTAAGGTGCTGTTGATCCTACACTCTTTACCAGAAAGACGGGCAAAACCTTTCTTCATGTGCAAATATACGTAGATGATATAATATTTGCCTCTTCTGATCCCAAAGAGTGTGATCGCTTCTCCCAAGAGATGAGTTCTGAATTCCAGATGTCCATGATGGGTCAAATGTCCTTTCTAGGCTTGCAAATATCTCAGAATCCCAATGGGATCTTCATCAATCAATCCAAGTATGCTAATGAAATCTTGAAGAAATTTGGATTCGATTCATGCGACGCAGTTAATACCCCTATGATGGAAATATCAAAACTTGATGAAGATGATGTTGGGATCCCTGTTGAACAAACCAAGTATCGAAGCATGATTGGTTCCTTAATGTATCTTACTGCTAGCAGACCTGATCTTCTTTTTGCAGTCTGCATGTCTGCTCGGTATCAATCCAAACCTACCAAGAAACACCTGGAAGCTGTCAAGAGGGTCTTTCGGTATCTTAAAGGTACAATCCACTTGGGCCTATGGTACCCAAAGGACACTTCTATGGCCCTCACCACCTATTCGGATGCTGACCATGCGGGATGTCAGGATACTCGTCGAAGTACATCTGGGGGTGCTCAGTTCTTGGGTAACAAGCTAGTTAGTTGGTCTTCAAAGAAACAAATGAGTACCTCAATATCTTCCACAGAGGCTGAATACATTGCCATGTCCTCGTGTTGTGCTCAGATTCTATGGATGAGGTCTCAACTTTCAGACTATGGCATCGTATGCAACAAGATTCCCATGTATTGTGACAACAAAAGTGCAATTGCGCTTTGCTGCAACAATGTCCAGTGATGCGTGGGAATTGCACCAGGCTTTACCTCTCGAGGGATCTCGAGAAGCTTACAACCCCCACCAGGCAGTGTACCTGATCGTTGTAGTATAGTATAGTGACAAGTACCGGGGGATTGATCGTTCAGCTAGGAATTGTGTCGCTAGGATTAGAAAACCTAAATACAAGTTCTAGAGGTGAAGGATGATTATTTTTGTATTTTTATATTTTTTAGAAAGCAAATAAAAATCTCGGGTTTGAAGGATTTGGGGCGGAATTAATTGCTAGTCAACTAACCCAATACTAAAGATGCAATCAAAATAAAGTACTAGAAATGAAAATAAACTAAATTAACTAAGGTTGTGAGCAATAAGTGGAGAAATGTGTTTACTTAGATTTCACTACTCCCTAGATATCTTTTACACGTTAATTACTTGCTATAGTTGCGTGGATGACGGATTGTATTCCTTAATACCATTCATGGGGTGGCGCACTTAACTCCCCAATCCTATGAGTGCCTACTTCACTCCTATGTCGAGCCGGCTAAGAAGCTCCTAACATGGGATCATTAGAATTTACTCATGCATTAAATACAACCAATAAAACCTAGTGCACATCGGTTCATGTTTCCTAAGACGTTCAAGCATGTTACCATTTGGAGATCTGCCAGTTTTCTTAAGCCTAACATCGAAATCATTCATCTAATACAACCATAAACATGTAATCAGCACATAATCAACATCTAGGTTTCATTAGATCTAAGAAAACACAAGATAAATCTAGCCTAGCATGGTGGAATTAAGACAAGCACAAGATATAGACAACCAACACATAGACATATTGATTGAATTAGAAGAACACTTATCTCAATTACACATGTAAGGGTTCAAGGGCTGAAAACCCTTGAAAAACCTGTAAAAATCGTATATGGTTCGGCCTTAGGGTTTCTCCAAACTTGTTCCTCTTAATGAATTAAAATTAGAAAACTATATATAGGAAATTGAGGCTGACGGCGTCAAGACCAAATGGGTGACGCCGTCATCTCGCCGCCAAAAGAATTCTCGGACTGCCTTGATCTACATCTGACGCCGTCATGTATTAAGTTTTTCCAGGCCGTCACGTATTTTACTCTTGACGCTCTTCCTTGTGACGCCTTCATTTCTGTACTGGGCCGTCATGAAAATTACTCTTGACGCCGTCAGGATGGTACTCTTGACGCCGTCACCTATTGTTCCAGCTTGGAAAATTAAGTCTTTGGCATTTTCTTCACTTTTATGCTCCAAAAACGTCCGAATTGCTTCCTTTTCCAGATTTCACTCCCAAAGTACCTAAAATCACAAAAGGAACGATTTAGGGTAATATTTGATCAAATAAATTCAATTCCGGGCTTAAATGACCCCCTAAAAGTGGTTCATTTTTCGCCTCATCATATACCCTTACACTTGAGATTTGCTTGTCCTCAAGCAAATGCGCTTTTATTCTAGTCAAAATACAAGTTAGGGGTCATTTAACACTAATATAAAAGTAATTACAACAAATAATCGTTCCACTAAAGACCAAAGGCAAGCATGGAGGTCATACACTAGCACCTCACAAATAGTGTTTAGATACTCACATCTCTCAGGTGTAATAAAGTATAAATTACAATATGGAAACGAAAGATATCTCTCACTACCTGTCGTAGCAAAATAGATTACCATAGGCTTGGGAAAGGATCAAACCTCCACCACATGGCGTAAGCACCTAGGATAAACTATCAAAGAGGTCTTTTAAAGGGTTGTAACGTTAGGTGTAGGGATATGAAATACACGGTTTTGTTGGATATAGGCAGTCTTTACTGGTGGCGAGTTAACAATCTTAGTTAATTACATGTACAATATGGCGTTGCTAAGCCAAGACTAGACTCGACTTAAGCTAATAAATGAAAAATAACAAAAACATAAAATAAACATAGAATAAAACGGGATGGTAGTCCGTATGTTTTTTCTCTTTTTCTTTTTCTATTTTTTTTTCTTTTTCTTGATCTTTCGATTTTTTTTTTTTTTCTTTTTTTTTTTTTTTTTTTTTTTTTTTTTTTTTTATACACTCTTACCCTACCATCCAAAATAATACATCATAGAGAATGAAAATTCTCCTTACACTTGAATTTTTACATACTTTACAATAAACTAATCTAATGACTCGAATTAAGAAAATCAAAACACTTGGAGTACTTTTAAGATTAACGTACATATGGGGGTAATAAATGATGTTCTTCCCCATTACTCCATAAAATAAGTACTTTACCCATGAGTCCCAATCGTCCCAAAACAATATGTACAAAGATATGACTCGACTTAGCAACCATGTAATCAATTAGATAGTTAACTTAGGGTTTAAACAAATAACAATAATGCACTAAAAGCGAGCGCATACACGGAAGGCTAAGGCGATTTGGTTGTACATTTAGTGGGGTGTAACAAATTCTTCCTTTAAGTAAAATGCTTAAAGTTAGAAACGAAAAGAAAGGCTCGGAGGGGTGTACTAGGGGTTTCGTGTACTAAAAATGAGTACAACGCTAAGGTGTGGGAAAAATTAGTTGACTTAACTAGCCAAGTAATATGACTTAAATGGTCAAGTAATTATGATATGGGTTTAACACAAGGGTGATCCTAATGTCTCTTATCATGTAGTAAATCCTACTACACGAATGTAGTCTCACTAGCGGTCTCGGGATGCATCACTAACGCAAGTTCTAGAATCTAAATGCTACCGATACACTTATAAGCACTAATAATAAATGCTTTTCCTATCAAATCTAAAGGTGAACCTCACATATTTGAGTGGAAAATTTTTCTGAAAGTACGGTTTTGTGCTAGTCATACAATCTCCTATCCATGAGACGCTTGCTATGGCTAAAGTTTCACTCCTAAATGTTGTAAAAAAATTTAAATTTGGCGCTAAAATTGCACTAACAAGTATTTCTCATAGTTTTATTACACATCTACCATTAAACAAACAAATTCAAGCGAAAGTGTATTTGTAAGGTATCATCATTTTACCCTCCCCTTACACTTAGGATGAACATTGTCCCCAATGTTCAAGTAAAGAATGTAAAAGTGAAAAAGTAAAAAAGAATGAAATCAAATACTCCCCTGATTCGCTCGGTATGGATAATAAGATGGCGAGGTTAGATCTTCCTCTAAGAAAATGAACAATCAAAGCTTCCCTTCCAGAATATAAATCATCTTCTTGTCATACATAACCTGTAAATCCTGAGAAAACAAACAAAGCAACCTCGCATAAAATCGGCGGCAATCAATATAAGTTACTAAATCCTAGAAAACAAAATAAGATATAATGCTTGTGGAATGAAGTTTGCAGATTTCCTGGAGATTATAAAACTTAATAATTCAACAAAAACTTTAAAATTCCGTTAGAAAAACAAAACTGGTAAAATTTCCAGATTTTTACACGTGACGCCGTCAAGAGTAAACTCATGACGCCGTCAGAAGTGACCTGCAGAAATCCTTATGTTAAGTTTCCGGAAAATTTCTAGAAAAACTTGGTCCTACTTCCTGGAAAATCCTGCAAAACTTCATTATGACTCAATACAAGCATTTGACTCTAACAATTATGAATATACATTTCCATTTAATATTGTGGAGAATCATGATCGGTTTGTTTCTTAAAAACATATTTGGGGTTTCCCCTTACACTTATCTTTTGTAAAAATACTTTTAGGTGGAGTTAAGACTAGGCCAAAACAACAAAGTAAAGTATTTCCACTTTTTAGTTTAGAAACATGATCTACCAACAATAAAAATAAAGCATGCATACGGAAGCAAATAACAAACAAACAAAATAAAATCACACAAAGCATGGGTTGCCTCCTAAGAAGCGCTTTTCTTTATTTACTAGTCTTGTAGCTAGACTCAAGGTCATGGGTTACTACGTGACCTCATCATTGGTTTCACTCTCTAGGTCGTCTTCTAAGCCAGTTTTGTATTCCGGACCTAGTTGCAAGCATTCTTTGTAGAAACCAAGCATCCTATTCTTCACATACTCTACTCCTCTACGTCTATCCTCATCATTCTTATAATAAGCCGCTTGCTTGTGTTCCTTTTCTAAATTAGAGAGGAGGCGGTATTGCTCAATCTTGTAGGGCATTTGGTAGGCAATCTCATCATTCTCTTCCTTGAATCTATCCCTAAAGTCAGATCATAACTCATCCTAATGGCCTCAAAAAATGATTTTCCGAATATTATTTGGCTTAGGCAATCATCTATCACCGGACGAGTGTCTTCTACTATCATAAAATCGATCTCATAAGTGAGATTACCTATAATCACATGCAATCCCTTCACTCTTCCTACAAAATTACTTATCAAATTCCTATTAGGCATCATCCTAAAATCAAGTTGTTTCTTCATTACCCAATTGTAATAAGTCCTAGTCATGATGTTTACGGGAGATCTAAGATCGATGTAAGCTTTCCATATATGCATGTGCCCGATATTGCATGGTATGTTAATGTTAGAGGGGTCTCCCATTTTGATAAGGGGTGTGCCAAGGATATATGGTCTCTCGGGACTATCGAATAAATCCTTATGGTATTCCCGTTCTTCCTTGGTGGGCAACTTATCAAAGTACTTCTCTATAGTTTCTACTTCCTCTAACTCCTTTTCCTTATTAACCTCAACTTCCCTACTTTCATCCCTAGTTTCGATTTCTACTCCAACTTCATCCTTGTCACTTTCTTCTATATCCTTATCTATTGGCTTAATGGTGACAACATTGACAAAGTGGACATGTTTAGATGATGAGGGGTCCTTAATTTGGATTCCGTTATTGGTGTCCCTAGTGTCCTTCCTAGGTGTAGTTAACGCTTGGTTGTTGAGGGCTTTCAACAAGTTGTCTATCTTGTTGGTCATCTCCGTTTGTTGTTGGTTGAATTCGGTTTCAAACCTAGCTATGCGAGCTTCTTGAGATGCCATGAATTTAGACATAAATCCTTCAAGATTTTTGGTACTACCATAGTTATTAGAAGGATTGTTGTTGAAAGTACGGTTGGAGGGTGGATCGTTTGGTTGGTAACGATTAGGCGGATTGGAAGAATTGGGTTGATTTTGTTTCCACCTAAGGTTTGGGTGATTTTTCCAAGAGGGGTTGTATGAATCACCGTAAGGGTTTGGCTCGGGTTTGAAAGTGTACCACTTATCTCCCGCTTCGTCGATACGCGTGGATGCGTAGTCCGCAAAAGCTATTCCGGGGAGTTCTACACAATCACGAGTGTCATGGGGACCACTACATAATTCGCATGAAGAAGTGATTTTGTTCACTTGGCTTGAAGGCTTAGGAGCTTCGTAGGATTTCATGAGAAACTTGACTTGGTCCCCAAGTTCCATGATCCTACGGTCGGGAGTGCTAGACTTGTTCGAAGGCAAAGATATTGCCTTGACCGTTTTGTTTAAATCACGGGGATCATTCCAACTTTCGTTGTCATAGAGAGCAAGATCTTCTATGAGTTCCCATGATTGTTTCGCACTTAGATCACGTAGCTTACCACCGGCCGATTGGTCATTGGCTCGCCTCGTGGAGAGATCGATATGGTCATAAAAGATTTGGACTTTGAGCCAAATATCTATGCCATGATGAGGGACTTTTTGGAGTAAGTCCTTGAAACGAGTCCATGCTTCATAAAGAGATTCATTTTGACGTTGTTGGAACATCAAGATGTCATTTCTAAGCTTAGTAGTTCTCCCCGGTGGGAAAAATTGAGCAAGGAAACGAGTGGTGAGATCATCCCATGTGGTGATGGATCCCGCGGGTAAACGCTCAAGCCATTGACTAGCTTGATCCCGTAGAGAGAATTTGAATAGGCGTAATCGGGTTGTCTCTCTAGTTGCAACATCTAGGTCTATGGAATCTACGATTTTGAGGAAGTCCTTAAGATGTTGGTTTGGATCTTCGGAACGAAGTCCATGGAATGCACATCCGCTTTGCACCAACCGGATGGTGTCGGATCGCAAGGGGGTCACATTGGCTCCGGTGAGCTCAATGGTGTTTCGGTAGCCTTGGTGGCTAGGTCGGGAATACTCTCCTAAGGTTCGGGGCCTAAGAGGTTCTAGTGGTGGGTTTTGTTGTGGTGGGATGACGGGTTCAAAGATGTTCCCGTTGTCCATGATGTCGGGTGGTGAAAAGTTACGAACAAAGACACAAAGAAATAAGATAGACTAAAGAAAACCTAAAGAATAAAAATAAAATCTTACTAGAATGGAATCTAGCAAGTAGACCTAATAAAAAGAGATTCTAACCTAGACAATAACTATTCCCCGGGCTGCGGCGCCAAAAACTTGATACGTGGGAATCGCACCAGGCTTTACCTCTCAAGGGATCTTGAGAAGCTTACAACCCCCACCAGGCAGTGTACCTGATCGTTGTAGTATAATATAGTGACAAGTACCGGGGGATTGATCGTTCAGCTAGGAATAGTGTCGCTAGGATTAGAAAACCTAAATACTAGTTCTAGAGGTAAAGGATGATTATTTTTGTATTTTTATATTTTTTAGAAAGCAAGTAAAAATCTCGGGTTTGAAGGATTTGGGGCGGAATTAGTTGCTAGTCAACTAACCCAATACTAAAGATGCAATCAAAATAAAATACTAGAAATGAAAATAAACTAAATTAACTAAGGTTGTGAGCAATAAGTGGAGAAATGTGTTTACTTAGATTTCACTACTCCCTAGATATCTTTTACACGTTAATTACTTGTTATAGTTGCGTGGATGACGGATTGTATTCCTTAATACCATTCATGGGGTGGCGCACTTAACTCCCCAATCCTATGAGTGCCTACTTCACTCCTATGTCGAGCCGGCTAAGAAGCTCCTAACATGGGATCATTAGAATTTACTCATGCATTAAATACAACCAATAAAACCTAGTGCACATCGGTTCATGTTTCCTAAGACGTTCAAGCATGTTACCATTTGGAGATCTCCCAGTTTTCTTAAGCCTAACATCGAAATCATTCATCCAATACAACCATAAACAAGTAATCAACACATAATCAACATCTAGGTTTCATTAGATCTAAGCAAACACAAGATAAATCTAGCCTAGCATGGTGGAATTAAGACAAGCACAAGATATAGACAACCAACACATAGACATATTGATTGAATTAGAAGAACACTTATCTCAATTACACATGTAAGGGTTCAAGGGCTGAAAACCCTTGAAAAACCTGTAAAAATCGTATATGGTTCGGCCTTAGGGTTTCTCCAAACTTGTTCCTCTTAATGATTGAAAATTAGAAAACTATATATAGGAAATTGAGGCTGACGGTGTCAAGACCAAATGGGTGACGCCGTCATCTCGCCGCCAAAAGAATTCTCGGACTGCCTTGATCTACATCTGACGCCGTCATATATTAAGTTTTTCCAGGCCGTCACGTATTTTACTCTTGACGCTCTCCCTGGTGATGCCTTCATTTCTGTACTGGGCCGTCATGAAAATTACTCTTGACGCCGTCAGGATGGTACTCTTGACGCCGTCACCTACTGTTCCCAGCTTGGAAAATTAAGTCTTTGGCGTTTTCTTCACTTTTATGCTCCAAAAATGTCCGAATTGCTTCATTTTCCAGATTTCACTCCCAAACTACCTAAAATCACAAAAGGAACGATTTAGGGTAATATTTGATCAAATAAATTCAATTCCAGGCTTAAATGACCCTCTAAAAGTGGTTCATTTTTCGCTTCATCATCCAGCATTCAAGAACTAAGCACATCGACATTCGACATCACTTCATCAGGGAGCAAGTTGAGAAAGGAATTGTGGAACTTTACTTTTTGAGGACTGAGTTCCAGCTTGCTGATATCTTTACCAAAGCACTTTCTAGGGATCGATTTCAATTTATCCTCCCTCGCCTTGGTATGAAGAGTCTCACTCCTGAAGATCTCATAAGTCTTTAGGAAAATCAGGAGGAGTAAAGGGGTTGTTTCATATATCCTTTGTACATAGTTTAAAACAAAAAGAAAATAGAAAAAATATAAATCCTATAAAAACCATAAAAATCTGAAAAATCTTAAAATCCAAAAATATTCTTCTTTAGACATGTCTCTTGTGTAATCAATATTATGTACGTTTTTAGAAATGTCATTCAATAATGACACGGAAACATACATATGCTTGAGCAAGAGTTTTTCTTTTTAATAATGTTTTTCTAAAACATGTCGTTTCTAAAAATATTCTTTCAAATGGTTTGCTATTACTTCAGATAGCAACCCGGTCTTAGTATTGGGGAAAGTTCGTCGCCAAAAAGAAGACTGTTCCTTACAAAGGCATGAATTACTTTATATTCGTGCCTTTCCGATCTGATGTACGCTTAAGTGCATCATTTCTGGTAAAAGAAGAGAAGTCCTCTTTGCATCTCAAATACTTTTCCTTCAAAGATTCTTCGGGAAAGTATTTGCTCCAAACTTGGTGGTACCATGGTTTTTTGAAGATCAAACAAACCTGAAGAGTTGTTTAAAAATTTACCACTCAATCGATGCTATAAAAATTAATACTTTATGCAAAATGTTTAATTTTAAAATGTGTCATCGATTGTGGGGGAGGTTGATTTCAAAAACTATACATCATCAAAACAATGATCTTTGTGCATAACTTCAAGTGGATTAAGTGCAATTTTTATGTGTTAGTATATGAATTTTTCATGAGTTTCGCGCTAAACTCAAAATCATTTATAAACTCATCATCTCTAACACATAACATACTCCCTCAAGGTTTGAGGGGGAGCTTAAATGTCGTCTCAAAATCAGTCATTCTTAAAACATGTCACATCCTTCTCCAAAACTTTATACTTATTTAAATCACTTGGAATCACAAATCTCAAATTGATTTGAAATTTTTGATCGGGGAGAAGATGTGATTTAAATATGAAAAACTGATTCAAAAGTGATGTTTTTGTACATGAAAACAAAAATCTGCTCTTTCCTATGTGCCAAACTCTTTCGCATATCAATGCACATATTGAGGGGGAGCGAAATGATTTGTGTAAAAGGATCCTTGCATCTCATATGAGTGCATCTCAGTCTTGACTCATGAATTGACGAAACACAAATGTCCTGAATCGAAAGGACTAGTCCTGGACGGGTAATAACTTCAAGCTGGTTTAACTAGTGATGTAAGCGTGTCTTGAAAAGGACTTGTTACAAGACGTCATGGACCCAGTGACGCAACGCACTAAACCTTCTAGCCACTCAAGTTCTCTTAAAAGAACTTGTTTCATTCTCACGGGGAACCGGTGTAATCTATCGAATTATCTCTTAGAGATAGTTGATATTGAAGCAGGAGACCTCTCCCTAATCTCCGCATAGGAAAACCAAATGCACTTATTGAGTCTAGAGCCTCGAGATGCATAAAAAGATCTCATAGGAACACGTGCTACCTCTACCCTGGTTGTTAACATTAAGGACACCAGTGGTAAATTTATGAGTCCTACGCAGATCTTGGCAATCTGCCAGAACATTTATGAGGGATGTTGCTGTTGTAACTCCCAGTGATTGAATGGAAATTCCTGCCAGGGTCAACATCAAACAGCCCTGAAAGCAGGTCACTTAGGTAATTCCTTGTGGATTACGCTTAGTGGTCGCAATGGTTACAAACGATCAACAGTCGTGGAGTGATCTCCAGCGGCTCACCCATTCGTTGATCTACTAAGGTAGTTCGCGTAAATCCTCTCGGGGGTTTGCTGATTAGGAACGGTCTTGGTAAGGATTAGAAGGAGTCTTCACACTATGCTGTTAACAATCTCTAATTCCAAACCTATAAGCACCGGATGATTTGTTGCTAACTGTCTACTTGCAGGAATTTCTAACGGTTGTGGGTGATTGCTGAAAAGATGCTGATCAATCAACACATACTCACACTTCAACTTCACAACTCAAAAGATATCATGATCATTGAATGGGCTTCAACCGTGCTTCCTCAACTCTGATGAAGAAGATCATGATCCTGAAAAGTGTGAGCATGCCTACACAAAGAGGTTCATATCACATGGAGACATCACTACTCCAAGATTACTTTCAAACATTCTTTTGGATAGTGCAGCTGATGTTATTTCCAAAGATCATCCATCACATTGAAGGGGTCATCTAGAGTCTTTCACATAATGCACAAAGATCTCAACAATGAAGAATCAAAAGGGCTACGAGCTACAAAGATGTCGTCATAAAATGCTATGACTCAACATTTATTTTCCGGGGTGACCTCCCTTAGGGGGAGATAGTTAGGAATACGATTATTCATATGAAGACTCGGCCACCCCGAGTATTGCTTAGCATATTGTAGCTCGTAGTAATTAACATATTAGTTAGTATGTAGAGTAGTATTAGTTGTATTTGTGGAGTCGGGTCGGGTCTCTTACCCACTGTCAGCCCGCTCTACAGCCCGTTTCAAGGGGCGTTTACATTGTAACTATATATACCCTTTCCCACCCATGGGAAAGGGTTGGACCTTCATTCACAATCTAATATTTCACAAGTTTCTCTCAAGGTTCCTTCACTTTCTCTCTCTAACTTCTCACTAAAACATAACCTAGAATCAATCTAATCTCTAAACCATCCATGTTCTCATATTAGAGTATACTACAGAAACAGATATGAAACTGCTATTGAAAGGTTTGGACTTTTTTGACTATTTGAACCATAAAAAACTGTGTAGAAACTGTTATGACAAAAAAAATATGTAAACATTGAAAAACCCACACGAATAACAGTTAACAGCTTTAAAGATGACATTTTTTTGACAAGATTTACCACAAAATCAACAAATATGCAACCTTGGCTCTGAAACCACTTGTTGGATCGTTGTTTTTATGTTGATATTGTGATTCGGGAGGTCGGATTTGGTGGAAGAAGATGAAAGCCATAGTTAGAGAGAGAGAGTAGAGAGAGAAGGGAATACTATGTGTTTTATTGAAATAAAAAAGATGAAAGGTTACACACACTAGTCTCACCCCTCCATGGAAGTATGGAGGGGGTATTAATAGGTCAACAAACACACAACTTTACAATAATGACGCTTCTAGTCCATGTGTTTGTGCCTTTCAAGATAGCTACTGTAATCCCGTAAATGTCATCCCATTTACGTGTTAGGATTATAAACTTTGATCCTAACAATATGTCTTGCATTTAGTCCATAATTCAAAGGTCATGTAGTAAACGTTCGAGGAGCCAGGACACTTTAATTCGTAAATCCACAACTCATCTCGACGGCTTACTTAATGAACCCCTCATATGAGGCTCCCTACTATTGTAGTATTTGATAATATATATATATATATATATATATATATATATATATATATATATATATATATATATATATATATATATATATATATATATATATATATATATATATATATATATATATATATATATATAAGTTTTGATCCGAAAAGTTACATGTCCAATATTTGAATAAACTTAGGAACGTTTACTTTTGGATGAAGATTGTTATTACAATGAGTCTCATGGTTATTATGATGGAGTAGATCCAAATTGGATGTTTATATTGCCATTAACTCTTTAGTTTATGTTTTCGCCTAGGTAAGTTTATATGGTCATTAGTCATGGCCTTTCCGTGACCTTGATCATTGTTCCATGGTCTTGAGACTCAACCTTGGCCTTAGCCATGGTTGTGGTCTTGGCTTTAGGTCATTAGACCTCTCGGTTTCATTTAATCATAACTATTACATGGTCATTTGGTATAAAAATGGGCTGTTAAGAATTTGAAGAAAAATATCACTCTAAAATCATTTTCAGGGCTCAAGCTTCTTTAAACCTGAACGAAAACATCGTTCCGGACAACTTTCGTGTTTTAAGTTTTTGATGAATCGGACCAAAAGTGCCACTTTCAAAAGGGTCAGATCGTTTACAGGTTGTGTTTGGCAGTTTTGTCGTTTTGGTTTCTCTAACTTCTTATGGCCATAACTTTTGACTCGTGTACTCGTTTTAGGTGGTTCAAATTTCTATGTTTCCCTTGTTAAGTCCTATTTAACAGTAGGTAAGTGTCCAATATCATAGTTATACTATTTTGGCCGTGGTTCTCCATAAAAGTCACTAGTTTTCTTGTTTTCTTAACATAAGTTAACATATATATATATATACCATAACTTGTTTTACCAATTTTTATACATCATGAACGTAATAACAAGACAATATAGAGTATGAATGACATATAAATAGCATGAAAATGATATTTAACAAGAAAGTATGTTAGGGTTTGCTTACAACTTTTGGCTTTCAACAAAGAAAGCTAAGTAACATGTAAGGTAAGGACTTTGATTGATTATGCTTCACTTTACTTCACTTCAAGCAATCTTTCTACACTTGTATTCTTGAAAGAGAGATGATGAAGGTTGAGGTGACTTGAGTAGATTTAAACTCAAGAGAAATCACCAAAGTTTCAAATGATTGGAAGTATTTTGATGAATCAACACTAAACTAGGGTTTAAGTGTTGATAATACTCTTGATTTCTTGCATGAAACTTGGAAGTAAATTAGCTAAGTGTTTGATGTTTGTGTGTGTGGTATGGGATGGCCAAGGAGGGGGGGGGGGAGGGGGCTTAAATAAGAGCTTGAGGAGGTTAGGAAGTAACTAGGAAATTTCCTAAACTTGGTGACCAAGTTTTACTTGGAGCCTAAGTTGTACACATGTATTAATTCTAAGGCACAAGGAAGGAGATCAAGCCAGACAAGGGTGTGACTCCCCCCTATTGGCGGTTCATAAGGGCTAGGAAGGATGAGTTGGCCTTTGGTGATATTATCCTAGTTACTTAGTTAGTTTTGACTCCGTAAAATGCTAACCGTAAATGATTAAGCCATAAAACGTAAAACCGGGTATCGTAAAAATGTGGAACTTGAAAGAATGGTTAAACATGTCAATATACTACATAATAAAATATAAAATGAGTGGTAGTTTCCATTGGGGTGCTAAAACTGGAAACACGGGTCTAAAACGCGTAATACGTAAAACGTACGAATATTGTGTAAAATTGAGAAAAGTAAAATGTTAATTTTCTAATATGATAATAATGATTTAAAATGACTTATAATGTCTAGACTGGGCTCAGTCTGGTGTCGGTTGGTATTTAATGTCTTTAAGACGTAAAACTGTAAGCCTAAAAATCAAGGAATGATTTATAAAATCAAGGAATGATTTATAAAATCAAGGAATGATTTTTGGTCAAAGGAGGAGGGAAAAATATGTTGACTTTTTCCAAAAATGTGAAAACTCAAATCGTCTTAGAAACGCGGTGTAGGTATAGGCTAAGGTTACGGCTAAGTAAAAGCGCATAAAAACGTAAATTTCTGTTTCTCACGGTCGAGGGTTTATTTGGTCACATTTTTCTTAGTCATGATTAATTCTCAAATAAATCATGAGTGTATCAAACATTTATCTGATGTGGGAAAAATTAACACGGTTGAGTTTCGTTGTGCGTAGGATTTTTGAATGACGTTTTAACTTAAACGTGTATTTCCTTAATAACTTTCACAAAAATGATCTGATGAGTGTCAAACTTTTATTTTGCTATGGAAATGATTTATCACACGAGAATATGAAATAAAAATTAAATTTTGGAAAATGAATAGTGAAAGTGAATAGTAAAAATATGAATAGTGAAATTTTTCAGGAATAGAAGTTAATCTGAAAATGTGAATTGTTACAAAAACCAAGGGAATGTCAATCCGAACCAAAACCAAAGTTTCCATAATAACCAAAACCAAGGTTTCCAAAATCAAGGGAACTACAATCGAAACCAAGGTCAAAACAACTATCAGGGAAACAATTCTCATGGACATGGCAACCAACATCAGGGAAATTTTCAAAACCACGGTTCCCATCAAAATAACCAGGCCCAGAATTTTCCCAATCAAAATCAAGCCATCACTCCAACTACTCAGAATTACCCAAACCAAGCTCCTCCAAACCATACTCAAGCAATTGTTCCAACTGGCACATCATCTGATGAGTTGTTGAGATAATTCATGAAATCTCAGGAGGAAATGAATAGGGTAATGATGACTCAGATCGCAGACCTTAATAAGTCTTTAAATGATCGACCCTCGGGCTCAGGTACTACTTTACCTAGCCACACGATCGCTAATCCGAGGGGCGATGTTAAAGCGATCACAACGAGAAGTGGTGTTTCCTATGATGGACCCAAAGCTTCTACTACCTCTTATTCTCCTCCCAAGGTAGTAGAACGTGAACCTGAGGTGACAAAGGACAAGGTGCAATTTACTAGCCCACAAAGTACCGCACACATCCATCCTCAGGTTGTACCAGAAACCATGCCAAAACCAGGAGTTGCCTTTGAACCACCAACAACTCCTGGAGAGAACCCTAAATCCAAACCTTCACTACCATATCCATCTCGGTTACAAGACCAGAAGCTCCGCGAAAAAGCCAATCATCAAATGGAAAAGTTTTTTCAAATTTTTTGAGATCTTCATTTTGATATCAGTTTCGCGGATGCTCTCCTTTTGATGCCTAAATTCGCATCGACAATCAAAAATCTGTTGAGCAATAAGGAAAAACTATTCGAAATGGCACGAACTCCACTCAATAAAAACTGCTCTGCAGTTCTTTTGAAACAGCTTCCCAAGAAGCTAGGAGATCCAGGAAAATTTCTCATCCCATGTATTTTCCCCAGAATAGTTGAGTGCTTAGCCTTGGCCGATCTAGGTGCAAGCATCAAGTTGATGCCTTATTCAATATGGAAAAAGCTCTCTCTTCCAGAACTCACCACCACCTGCATGACTCTCGAGCTTGCAGACCGCTCAACATCTCGTCCCCTCGGTATTGCCGAGGACGTATTTGTAAAGGTGGGAAAGTTCCACTTTCCGGCAGATTTTATGATTGTTGATTTCGATGCTGACCCACGAGTTCCTCTCATTCTTGGGAGAGGATTCTTAAGGAAGGTTCGTGCGTTAATCGATGTATTCGAAGAGGAAATAACTCTTCGTGTTGGTACTGAAGCTGTAACCTTCAACCTTAATCAAACAGTAAGGTATTCCTCCAATTATGACGCCGAATCGGTTAACCGGTTGGATGTCATCGATGTTGCTGCGGAGGAGTACGCTCAAGAGGTTTTAGGTTTCACTGATGAGTCTTCAAGTGAAAATCCCACTCAATCTTCTCATCCCATCATAGCCGACTCTTCCCCTTCTCTCACTCCTTTTGAGGGAAGTGACTTCCTTTTAGAAGAAATCGAGGCTTTTCTGGCCCAAGATAGTTCAATTTCGGATAAATTTGATGAAGACTATCTTGATCCTGAGGGGGATATTCTTTTGCTAGAAAAATTGTTAAACGAAGATCCATCTCCCCCTCTTTCTCCAAAAGTACTTCATAAAGAGGAAGTCAAAAATGTTGAAATAACTGATGACTTTCCTGTGGTCGAGCTTAAGGACTTACCACCTCATCTTGAATATGCATTTCTGGAGGGTGATGATAAATTACCCGTCATAATTGCTAAAAATTTAAGTGTTAAGGAAAAGGCTGCTCTAATAAAGGTTTTGAAGTCGCATAAACAAGCAATTGCTTGGAGACTCTCCGACATCAAGGGCATTGACCCTGAATTTTGTACCCAAAAGATTTTAATGGAGGATGACTTCAAACCAGCAGTCCAACAACAAAGAAGGGTGAATCCAAAAATTCATGAGGTCATTAAACAAGAAGTTTTAAAACTTCTTGATGCCGGATTGATTTATCCTATCTCGGACAGTCCTTGGGTTAGCCCAATACATTGTGTTCCAAAAAAGGGTGGCATTACTGTTGTACTAACGAAGAAAATGACTTGATTCCAACTCGATTGGTTACGGGTTGGTGTGTCTGCATTGACTATCGCAAGTTAAATGACGCCACCCGCAAAGACCATTTTCCTCTCCCCTTTATGGATCAGATGCTCGAGAGATTAGCGGGGAATGAGTATTATTGCTTCTTCGATGGTTTCTCGGGTTACTTTCAGATTCCCATTGATCCACAAGATCAGGAAAAGACCACTTTTACGTGCCCCTATGGAACTTTTGCTTATAAACATATGCCATTTGGTTTATGTAATGCTCCGGGCACGTTTCAAAGATGTATGATGGCCATATTTTCCGACATGATCGGGAAAACTATGGAGGTCTTTATGGACGATTTTTCGGTCATTGGGGATTCGTTTCAATTATGTCTCTCCCATTTAGACAACATGCTAAAACGTTGAGAAGACACAAGGTTATGTCTAAATTAGGAGAAGAGTCACTTTATGGTCAAAGAGGGCATTGTCCTCGGCCATAAAATTTCAAAGAATGGGATTGAGGTTGACAAAGCCAAAATCGATGTCATTGCAAAATTACCTCATCCCACTACCGTCAAAGGTATTAGGAGCTTTTTGGGTCATGCCGGTTTCTATCGTAGGTTTATTCAAGATTTTTCCAAGATCGCCCAGCCTATGACCCATCTCCTCGAGAAGGATGCTCCTTTTATCTTCTCACCTGAGTGCATAGAAGCTTTTGAAACTTTAAAGAAAAAGCTTGATGAGGCACCAATTCTTGTTGCCCCTGATTGGGATTTACCCTTTGAACTTATGTGTGATGCTAGCGATTATGCAATAGGGGCAGTCTTGGGGCAACGCAGGTCTAAACACTTTCAGCCTATACACTATGCAAGCAAAACGATGACCGAGGCTCAAAGTCATTACACCACCACTGAAAAAGAATTATTAGCTGTGGTGTATGCCTTTGAAAAATTCCGGTCATATTTGATATTGACCAAAAGCATAGTGTATACGGATCACTCGGCTTTGAGGTATATCTTTGCAAAACAAGATGCAAAGCCGAGACTACTTCGTTGGGTTCTCCTCCTGCAAGAATTTGATATCATTATTCGTGATAAAAAAGGAGCTGAGAACCTAGCTGCTGATCATCTCTCCCGTTTGGAAAACCCCCACCAAGATGTCTTCGAGAGGAAAGAAATTAATGAAACCTTCCCTCTCGAGACACTCAATGTGGTTACCTTTTGTGGAGATTCTGTTACCCCATGGTTTGCCCATTTTGCAAACTACCATGCGGGTAACTTTGTTGTGAAAGGGATGTCGTCCCAACAGAAAAATAAACTCTTTAAAGATGTGAAACATTACTTCTTGGACGACCCCTACCTTTTCAATATTTGTGCGGATCAAGTCATCCGGCGGTGTGTTTATGGTCAAGAAGCCACTGAAATTCTCAAGGCTTGCCATGCTGGTCCCACGGGGGGCCACCACAATCCAAATTTCACCGCCAAAAAGGTGTTTGACTCCGGTTTCTATTGGCCCACGATTTATAAGGATGCCCAAGAATTGGTCAAATCCTGTGACGCTTGTCAACGTTACGGGAATATTTCACAAAAGAATGAAATGCCACAAAATGCAATTCAAGTTTGTGAAATCTTTGACGTATGGGGCATTGACTTTATGGGGCCATTTTCATCATCTCATGGAAACAAGTACATACTCGTGGCTGTTGACTATTTGTCAAAATGGGTTAAAGCGAAAGCTTTACCCACTAATGATGCCCGAGTAGTTGTGAAATTCTTGAAAGCTCTTTTTGCTCGATTTGGAACTCCACGTGCTATAATTAGCGATCGTGGTACGCATTTTGGTAATGACAAATTTGACAAAGTCATGCAAAAGTATGGTGTAACTCACCGTCTTTCTACTGCGTACCACCCTCAAACAAGTGGACAAGTAGAAGTTTCCAATCGGGGCATTAAGAGAATTTTGGAAAGAACCGTTGGTGAAAATTGTGCATCGTGGTCGGATAAATTAGATGATGCACTTTGGGCTTTCCGTACGGCTTACAAAACACCCATCGGGTGTACGCCTTACAAGCTTGTGTACGGGAAAGCGTGCCATCTACCGATCGAGCTTGAGCATAAAGCCTATTGGGCCCTCAAGCATTCAAATTTTGACCTCAAAACTGCGGGTGATCATCGGAAAGTTCAATTGAATGAATTAAATGAACTTCGTGATCAAGCTTACGAGAACTCTTTGATCTATAAAGAAAAGACAAAGAAGATTCATGACTCCAAAATCAAAAACCGCGTTTTTTAACATTGGTGATCGAGTCCTTCTTTTCAACTCTAGACTCAAGATCTTCTCGGGAAAGCTCAAAACCCGATGGACTGGTCCATTCACTATCGCATAGGTTTATCCTTATGGCACCGTCGAGTTATCTCAAAATGACGGTCCTAATTTCAAAGTGAATGGTCGTCGTGTGAAACATTACTTTGGAGAGGACAAACCATTCATGGTTGTCCCGGATCTCCAAACTTTCCCCAAGGACAATTGAATTCGGGGATCGAGTCAAGCTAGCGACTCGATAAACAAAAACAGTAGCAACAACATGGGTTTTCACCCATGTCTCTGACTTCTTTCTACTTTCTAACACCCTAGTGTGGGGGAGTGGCCATCCCCTGCAGCTATTTGAAATGTATCTATCTATTTTTTATTTTTATTTTTTTAAATTGTGAGTTGTATGTACATATAAATAAAGTGAAAAAAATGAAAAAAGGATATTTCCACAGTTAGCTTATAATATTATCTTTTTACGTTTAAAGAGTCTGCATAATAGCCGGGACTTTGAATATTGAGGAGAATATTCAATTCTAAGTGTGTGTGGGGGGGGGGGGGGGGGAGGAAATTCTAGCGAATTTTATCACATTATATCCTCTAGTACCCCCGTTTTGGCCCAAAATTTTCAAAATTTTTTCACTTTATTTCAAAATTTTTGTGGTTATCAGTCCGCCATGTGTAAATGACAAAAGGATTGGCTAATCCAGGACCAAATGGCTCTTGTTAAAGATATCTCAAATCCGTTTAGGGCTTACAATTTGCCCAAAATTGTATGGTGTTCAACTCACCATATCTTAAAAAGTAAAAAAGTTGGCTAGCCCGCAAGGTTATGGCTTGTGGTAAAGGCATTGGAAAGCCATAATTGGTAATCAACTCACCAAGATGTTGACTATGTCTATCAAGAGTTGGCTAGTCCAGAAGCAAACGGCTTCTGGTAAAGACAAATCAAATCCGTTGATAGCTGGTGGTTTGCTCAAAATCACATGGTTATTGGTGTACCATGGTTCTTACTTGAACTAAAACATTTGGCTACTCCAGAAGTAATGGCTTTTGGTAAAGAGATTCAAATCCATTAAGTTTTCTCAAAAGATTGCTAGGTACTAGTAATAGTTTAGTGTGGGGGATTGATGAGTATGTAAATACTCATCATTTTTATCGTATCTAAACTGCCAAAACATCCAAAAACACTCAGAAATGCATCAAAATATAGAAATTATTCCAGGAATTGTGTTTTATATGTTTTAGATGCAAAATGTTTAAAAACAAATGAAAAACGAACAAAGTTTGCAAAAGTGGCAGTTTCAGTCCCTCAAGTTTCATAAATTGACAAAACTAGTCCCTGAAGGTTTAAAATGAAAGAAAACTCAACCCAAGGCAAAGAAAAGTCAAAAGTTATCAAATTTGATCCATGGGTGAAAACTTTGGAAAAATTACATGTTTGGTCCCTATACTTTGCAAATTTGGCAAAATCAATCCTTGGATGAGCTTGGAGATTTACTATGGCTTATGATCTCAAAGAAGCTCAAAGATCACACAACTCAAAGGAACTCTAATCACAAGTTCATTGCTTGAAGTCCAAAGTGTGCGGAAAGGTGAAGAATCAGAACCTACGAGCTACAAAGACGAAAGAATGCTTAAAGACCAAAGAGCTTAATTTCAAAGGTGACCTCGCTTAGGGGGAGATTGTTAGGAATACAGATATTCCTGTAAAAGTCTCGGTCACCTAATTATTGTAATAGCATTTAAGTTAGCTCGTAGTTAGTCTATTATTTAGTTAAGTATTAGTTTAGACTAAGTAACATCGTGGAAGAAGGACGGGTCTTACCCACTGTATGCCTGATCCACAGCCCGGGTGTGGGCGTTTTTATGTTTCTTTGTAGGATAAGTATAAATACCCCTCTCCACATGTGGAGAGGGTTGGACCTTCATTCACAAGCTAATACATATCTAGTTAATCTCAAGGCTCCCATCTCTTTCTTTCTCTAAACTCTCTCTCTAAAACTTCATCTTATTCGATCCATTCATCATAGGAACCATGCATGTTATGATTATGAGTACACTACAATTGGTATCAAGAGCCAAGGTTTCATCTTAGGGCCTTGTAGAATCGAATTTGGTGTGTTTTAGTGTAGTTTTTGGTGAGTTAGAAGAGTTTTTCTTGTATACATCTTTGTTTGATCTTTCTTGAGTGAGTTATCATGTTAGAAGTGTTCCTCTATGATCACTTGTGTTAGTATTACCTTATTTCTCAGTTGGTTCTAACATTTCACACGTATTTTTGAGGATTGGATTGAGTTTGGGTCAGATTTCTTTGTTTCGGTTATCTCAACTGTTGCATTGCTTAATTGCGGTTTACTACTTGATTTCTGCGGTTAAATATTCGCGGTTACTATATTGAGTTAACAGACAAAACGCAATGACAGTGACTGTTTTGGACTATTGAATTGCGATTAGTGGGTATTGCGTTTAGTAGGAATTGCGACTAGTGGGAATTGCGATTAGTGGGAATTGTGATTAGTTTATGCGGTCTAGTGATTTGAGGTTAGGTGCCTGAGATTAGATCTTGCAGTTTAATTCTCTCTGCGTTTATCTCCTTGTGGTTATCTCTGTCTACGGTTACTAATTTGCGGTTGGCTCCTGGACTGCGACTAGCTCACCTGACCTTGAGTTTGGCTCTCTTATGTGGTAATCTCAGTCCTGCGGTTACCCATATTTTTCTACATGTTTAGGTTTTAGTGATCATATCCTCAGTATTGGGATTCCAGCAAGTGGTGAGAGTTGTGTAAGTGGTGAATCATTTTGCTGCTAGTGTCTGGTTGTAACTTAAGTCGTTTCTGGTAATCTAATTGTGATCGGACGTTGTGGGTAAATCCTTACGATTTGACTAATCTCAATCGGATCAATCGTAACTTGACTTGTCGCAACTATACATCTAGTACAAACTGTTACCCACTTGCCCCGTCATGACTACATCCCCTGATTCTGTAATCCCTGAAATTCTCAAATTATACGACATAGGTGATGTGCAGTTGACCTCTGATCGTTATCTACATATGAGTGGACTAGTATCTGATGATGACTCAACTGTACTATCATGCTCGGATTCTCAAGAGAATGTGACTCCACAGTCAAGCAAATTGCTTGAATTGATAAGGGAATGTAACATTGAATGTCTTCTAACACTTCAGTCACATCTTTCTGTGCTGTTAGAGGGTACTGGATTCAAAATGGGGTTTGAACGTGCATTCATAACTCTTTTCGGTCAAGATGTTCAAACATTCATAGAGATAATGATGCTGAATTTGGATCAATTACGACAACAACTGGACCAAGAAGAAACTACTAATGAGGGATCCTTAGCTGCCTTATGTGTACTCTGCAAACAACTGCACAGATTCATTAACTCGAAATCCTCCATGATCCATGACTACGAAAGTCAGATGACTACGAAGTGTTTTGCTGACCGCATAGATATGGAGGTTGACACCTACAGAGACATGCTACTCCAATACTTGGATAAGGTTAAGGAGTACATCGAGAACAGGGCAAAGCACGAACCGGTAACTGATGACAGAGTTGAGATTCACGGGGGACATTCAAGTGACAGTTTTGAGAATCTGGGTTTAACATCGGATGCTGAGTCAGTCAACACGGAATGCATGGATTCAGAAGACGATAAGATTAACACTTCTGACAAGTTGGTGACTCATGTCTTGGAGAACATACACAGACCTGTGCATTCACTTGACTCTAGTAATGAGGTATCGTTCATTGATCAACACACAACATTCTTTAATGTATGTCATCATACAGATCAAATTAAACTCAGTTATGAAACAAATCTGTTGAAACAGAAGGACAGTTTGTTACTCTCCCCTAACTCAACAAATATGTGTCATAAAGGGGGAGAAAGTGATCTGTATGATGAAAATCCTTGCCTTAAAGTTGAGTTTTCTAGGACAATTGACCAGAGCATGGTTGAAAAAGAGGCATTTAATCAACTTCTAAGAAGGTTCTCACAATTGGAAAAACATTGCATTTCACTTGAAATTGAAATGCAACATAAAGAAGAATGTTTTCAAAATAGCAAACCGTGTTTGAATCCGGAATTGCCCGGCCTTAATGAATACTTTTTGATAAACAATCTAAAAACTCAGCTGCAAGACAAGGACTTAACAATCAACAGCCTTAAAAATCAAATTAAGATGTATGAGCAACGTAATGAAGCTAAATGGAAACATGATATCAATGAAACTGAATGTAAAATGGCTAAATTGCGTATGGAAAATGAGACTCTGAAAGCTCAATGTAAAGAACTGTGTGACTCTATCAAAGAAATAAAAGCTAAGAAAATCAACCTGAAAACTCCTCAGTTCACTAAACACAATGATCTCATTGCTCAAAGTCTGATTCCATGTCCCAAAAATCCTGGTTCAAAAGGACAAATGAACCTTAATTGTTCAAAACCATCTATCTTGGGAAACCCAGTTTTTAAAACAGTTGGTAATCAATCTACCATTAGACAACCAAATGCTTTTATTTCTAAAAGAACAAAATTCTTGAAAACTCGATGTGTCTCCCAAGTAGATGAAAAATGTGCTTTGACTAAGTCTGTGGGCTCAAAACCTAAATTTCATAATAAATTGGTCAACCTACAAGATAAGGCTAGAAAATCATATGGTCATAAACCTGAAATGTCTTTGAAACAGAGACCAAGGAAATCTGATAACCTAATCACTCACCATATGCATAAAATACCATATAAGCCTAGATCTTCTTGGATATGGGTACCAACTGGAAGAACATTCATGATGAATGGTTACAAATGGTCACGTATGTGTACCACAAACTTTGAAACCTCAAATGGTCTACACAACAGTTCTAAGAAAGTACTTGTGTGGCAACCAAAGACACAGTTATCTCCTAAGGTTGGAGACCTGTTAACTCACATGTGATGTGTGATCAAGTGGACTCCTGACTAATTCTTTTTAGGACTCGTATTTCACTTTTCACTTACTGACTTACCCAGTGTTTTTTTTTCTGTTAGTAGTTTGTGTACATATACATATTGTTTGTGTTGCATTCATTCTCCTTTTATGCCATCTTTCTGTGTATATTTATTTACTGCCCATTGTGTCTGAATGCTAGCTCTTCGTGTTATGTGCTGCTTTAGTTAGTCTGTTGTTTTTCCCATACCTGGCTTCATGGTATTATTTGTGTTTCCTGTAGACTTTCGCATCATTTGTGTATCATTCATAACTTCTGGGACCATTCTTGAACGCATGAAACTTTGTCTACTTTATGGTTTTGAAGTACGAGGACTTATTGTGTCATTCTTGCAAAGTGCTTTCCCTCATATAAATATGGTTTTTCTTGTGATTAAAAAGTTAATCTCAACACACTTTGCAACTTTCTCACTAATACTCACTGCACTCTAATCGCAACTGGACTTGATTGCTTCTCTTGTTATTTCTTGGTATGTTTAGTGTTTCACTCTGCACATAATTTATATCTTTCCATTATTTCGTATACTCATGTGTTGCGTCATTCTCATCATTTAGGTGGTGATACTCTTACCTCGAATTTTGTGTGATTGCATATAAACAATAGGTTAGATCATGTTTGTTCATTACTGCGATTAGCTGTTCTTTATCATTTATATGTTGATATTCATTAAGTAGGGTTGGATCAGTTAGAAAACCCCTTGCCTCTCAACCAAGAGGTCAAGGGTTCGATCCTCACTCCCTACAAAAGGCTGGAGGTCCTTTTCTACCTTAGGTAGAACCGGAAGCAGCCTCTCTACCTTAGGTAGGGGTAAGGTTGTCTACATATCAACCTCCCCCATACACCGTGAAAGACGGTATTGGGACCCATAACCCGTGGAAGACGGTATTGGGAGTTACTTTACTTTACTTTTATGTTGATATTCATTGCTGAGATTGTGAGACTTTGCATTTTGTAGTGTTGCGTTTAGAGTAGTGATCCCTATTGAAGTGTTTTAGGTGTCGGGAAGGGACTAGGACTATAGTTTTGGTAGTGGTATTACTTTGGTTGTTGGTCTTGTAGTCACATATGTTGTCATACTAAGATCTGATGGAATGTGACGGCTTGTGAGGTGTAGTTCTTGATTGCGGTTAGTGTTAGTTCTTAGTTGCGGTTAGCGTTTGCTCTTGATTCCGGTTAACATACTGTCTTGATTGCGTTTTACTCTTATGATTGTGACTGCGATTAATTAGCTTTTCGGTTAACTGAGCTTGCGTTTAACTTGCTGTGCGTTTACCCTGTCTTGCTCAATTGGTTGCGTTTAGCTAGATCTGAGGTTATCTTGTTTTGCGATCAACTTGTCTTGCGGTTAAGACTAGTTGCGGTTAATTCGCTTTGCGGTTAACTCGCCATGAGGATTTCTCACTTTGCGATTAACCCGATTTGTGTTTAACTCGGTTTGCGGTTATCTTGTTTTGTGGTTTACTTATTTTGCGAGTATCTTGCCCTGAGGTTAATTTGTCCTGCGGTTAACTCATGTTGCGTGTACCTTGATTTACTTACCTTGCGGTTAGTCTTACCTGCTAATGATGTGCATTGAGTTTCATTCTCTTTACGATTATGTCACTCTATGTACTCTCTAACTGTTTCTACACTGCTTGTATGTAAGTGAATTGATGTCTAATTGTCTCTACCTTGCTTGCTATGATCTTATGACACTCATTCATGTATGTCTAAATTGTAATCCTATGTGATGAATGATATCCCTCATGAGTGTTTATCACTGTTCTCTCATGGTTCTTGGTCCTGATAATATCTCCTTGCCATGTGGTGTCATAGATTCACTAGTCACTAACACTCACTGTCACATGTGTTTGCTTTCTATGGTGATCTGTGTCAAATGCAGCTATTATGGCAGAACCTAATGTCGAAGGACCATTGGCTCCATCTGTTCGTTCTGACAACGATATCCTCCTGTTCAACAAGTGGGTAGCTATTGGAAAGAGTAACTGCTATGTTAAGACTGATAGACCTCAGAATCATCCCTTATTCAGAATGGCCCTGGACAAACTGAAAAACACCACATTCTTCAATGCCTTCACTGCATCCTCCACAATCCCATCCATCTATATTCAGCAGTTCTGGAACACTATCTGCCATGATAGAGCAACCAACACCTACAAGTGTCAGCTGGATGAACATTGGGTGAACATCACAATGGAAACTCTTGGTAGCGCACTGCAGATATTACCAACGGGTGACAATGTAGAATACACTCCCCCACCTAATCCTACTACCCTACTTGAATTTGTCAATGAACTTGGGTACCCCACTCAGGTCTCAACGCTTTCCATTGTTATCACCCATGACCTCTATCAGCCATGGAGAGCCATCGTAAGCCTCATCAACTTATGTCTGACGGGCAAAACATCTGGGTACGAAAGACTTAGAGCTCCATCTCTACAAATTCTTTGGGGAATTGTTAATGGGAAGAACATCAACTTTGCTGAACGGATCTGGGAGGAGTTTAGTTAGTCCATCCACTTGTTCTTGGTCGATAAGGCAAATCTGGAAGCAAACAAAGATGGTAAGAAGAGATCAGCCAAGCTTCTGATTCCAAGCATTCGCTTCACTAAGTTGATCATATTAAGTCTTCAACCATCTCTTAAATTCCACCCCAGAGAAGACTCTCCTCTTCATCAACCCACAGATGAACATCCAGTTGGGTTCCTCAAGTATGATGCAAAGAGTACGAGCGAGATAATATTTGGCATGGACATTCCCACTGCTCTACTTACTCGTGATATACTGACTGCACCTTATTATGAGGACTACCTCAAACTTTTGAAGGCAATTCGGTAAGCATCTGCTAATGAGCCCTCCTTATCCACCAAGTCTGAAAGAACCTCATCTAAGAAACGCAATGGTGTAACAACCTCAGCTGCGTCTTCTGAAGGAACTAAACGGGTGAAGCGCACCACAGGGGGAAAAAGACCCAGCACCAAGAATAACCCACCAAGTGTTAATGATCCTAAAGTTGCACCTAGCATCACACAATTGCCTCTCATAGAAGAAGAAATGGTTCGAATGGCAACTGCTAAAAGTTTGAAGGATGTGTACATACCACCTGTGCCTCCAGTCAGTGGTGTCATCATCAAAGAACCTGTATCAGACAAGACATCACAACTCCAGCATGTGGTAGGAAAAGGCAAGGATGTTGCCAAGGAAGAACTGGCTGCATACACTTTGTTGAAGATATCATCTCCTGCCTCCAAATCGACCAGCTCAAAGTATATCCTCAAAAGACGATCCCCAACATCCTCATCTGCCAAAATGTCCCCTGACAAAGCATCATCACCAAGTCTAGGGCAACCTGCTAACACAAGTGGATCAGAGACTGATACCAGCTCAGCCCTCAAGGGTGATGACTCCAACTTAGCTACTCAAGATGTCACCAGTAACCAACCTGTGCAGGATAAAGCTGTTGAGTCTGTAACACCAATTGACCCACTCGATGATGAATTTGTATCCATTGCTTATCCCGATCTACAAGGAAATTTCAAACTCAAGACAGATGATCCTAAGCTCGCCGTGGAACCTGACAGCTCTACTGGAACCCTGGCATCATTTAAGAATCTTGATACTTTTGGAGATCAATTCCTCGTGGATAAGCCTGATGATGCTGAAGGTGACAAGTCTGGTGATGAGCGAGAAGAAGTTGTTTCGATGGTTGATGTACCTATTGAGCAAGACAATTCCACCATTCCTACCAGGTCTGCACCAACTCCTACTGCAGCTCCTGACAACACTGACACCCCACAAGCTGCTGCAACTCAAGAGAAACTGACTGAATCCGCCACTCCTGCTACCACTAAGAAGAAACTGGATCTGAATACATTAGCTGGCATCACAGCTGATATTGTTTACGATAACCTCACTATCCATGACAAGCTGGATAAGCATGCCTCAGTAATACAAAAATTAGTGAATCTCAATCTGCCTAAAATGATTACTAATCACGGCAGCAAATTGTACAAGTTAGAGCATCTAGATCTTGAACAACAAGTATCTCAGGCAATCAACGAACAGGTAGCTGAAGCTGTTAGCATTGCTCTTGAAGCTCCCCTCAGATCCAGATTCAAAGACCTTCCCATCAATGATATGAAAGTAATCTTGCAGCACAGCATGTTTGAAAAAGGTCAACATACAGGACATGAAGCATATGTCAAATTGTATGAAACATTAGAAGCCTCCATCTGACAAGATGATGATGAGGAACACGCCAGAGACATGGAAATTGAAAGAAAGAGAAAACAGAGGCGTCAGGGTCATCCCAGGCCCCCATCTGGATCACCTCCTCCACCTCTTCCACCTGCTGGGGAATCTGGTCCATCAGGCACTTCTTCTCTACCTGGTGGTTCTCATGCTCCTACTAGGCCATCACAACCCACCTCATCATCATCACAAAAACTACAAACTGACAAGTCATCCAAGACAGCACCTTCCAAACAGGCCAAGCAAGTTAAGTATGCTGCGTGGACCACCATTGACATTGGCACAACCTCTATTGCATCTCATGTCAATGATGATCTTGTCTTCAATGAAGAATCTGTCATTCCACAGCATACTGATTCTTCCGATGATGATGAAGATGATGCCTCTACGACTCATATCCTGGGAAACATTCACCAGGATTGACTCTAATGATCTATCACCTATTCTCTTAACTAAAGCAGACAAAGAGACATGGTGGAAACCCGATGACAAGCAATCTCAATCACCTAAGCCTGACTGGACAATTCCTTCTTCTGATCATCCAACCAATGACAACAACTGGATCAATGCTATCACCACCAGCTTCGTTCCTCCTTCTGAAGACTCTCTACTTTCACAAATAGGTGATATGGGGACGTTTATCTCATGGATTTGTAAGAAGCGTGGTCTATCAAGGCTTATTCAGAAAGACCTGGAAGGACCGGCATTCAACGTTGTCAAAGTCTTTCATCAGGATGTAAATCATCTACAACATCAAATGGAAGAGTGTCAGAAGATGTTCAACGATATTGTGGATGAAGGTATCATGAAGTATAATTACAACAATCCACTTCCTTTGGGTGGAAATCCTGGACATGTTACGATCCAAGCAGAGTTCTTCTTCAACAAAGACCTAGAATATCTTAGGCTTGGCAGTAGACAATGTAAGTCGGCCTTGTCCATTACGAAGATGAAAGCTGCCCAATATTCAGATGTTGAGTTGGAACAATTTGTCCCTGATAGCATGTGGACTGATCAAGAATGTGACTACGACATCTCTGCATCTCTGGGTATTTCTCACTGGTGGCTAAAGAAGCAGCAATTTTACATTGATCGATTTCAAGCTCAAAGTGACCGAAAGTCTGTTCGATCACCACTTCAGATCATCGGTGTGGTTAAGATACAGATTCATCCTATCCATGGATATGACTATCTTAAGAGTGTAACACTCCGTCGATCTGACTTCAAAGACTACACCATATCCGAAGGTGACTTCAAACATCTTCGCCCTAATGATTTCGAGGATCTGTATCTGCTCCACCTTCAAGGAAAGCTGCATCACCTGCCATCTCGTGAAAAGAAATCTCTTGTGTTTGTCGTACTTCATTGGATCAGGGGTATCATCATTAGAAAACGGGTTGAAGATTTCCAGCTTGGCATAGAAAGCTATCAATCTCAGCTCAATCTCACGCGACCTCTATGGGATGTTAATAGTCTGGAACCAGTTGCTGATTTTACAATCATGGAATCTCCTCTGGCTGTGGTGTTTCGTGACAGATACAACATTCCTATGGTTTTGCGCTTCAATGGAATACATAAGTTCAGTGATGGTACTTTACAAATGGTTGAAGAGGCTTTGGACTTCAGAGTGAAAGAATACCATGTGTATGACTATGGATCTAGACGATATACCAACCACTGGACTGACCATGACCTGACACGGAAAAGAAATTTTTGGATGGTATTCGCAAGAGATTGAAATTGAGAAGAATCTTCCGTAGTTTGGAGTGCTACGTGGGTGGCAGAGTTCGAGCTAGTGACTACCGCCTTTTACAATGCACTGAATGATGTGTTCGGTGGTGGGGTTCTGTGTCATATGTGTATCTTGGATGCTGTGATTGTTTTGTAACTTGTACTGTATAAAGTTTGTGGCCTACTTTTTGTATCCTTATAACTCTTACAGTTTTTATACATATCTCCTATCATCTATATTGTATATAAAAATAAATACATAAAATATAAAACCTATAAAAACCATAAAAATCTGGAAAAAATAAAATCATAAAAATCCAAAAATATTCTTCTCACGACATGTCTCTTGTGTAATCAATATTATGTACGTTTCTAGAAATGTCATTCAATAATGACACGGAATCATACATATGCTTGAGCAAGAGTTTTTCGGTTTCAAATAAAGTTTTTTTTCTAAAACATGTCGTTTCTCAAAATATTCTTCAAAAAAAATGGCTTACAGTCATTTCAGGCTGTAACCCGGACTTCAAAATTTTGGCTTGCTATTACTTCAGATAGCAACCCGTTTTTTAAAAATGGGGAAAACACGTCGCCAAAAAGACGGTTGTTCCTTGTACCGGGTAAAGTTCACCTGGGCATGGATTACTTTATATCCATGTTTCCTCGATCTAATGTACGTTTCAGTGCATTATTTCTGATAAAGAAGAGAAATCTTCTTTTTTATCGCCAAATATTTTCCCTTCTATGATTTTTCCGGAAAATATTTGTGCAAAACTTGGTGGTACCATGAGATTTTGTTTGGAAATCAATTTGATCTCAAACTTTGATAAAATTTTTCACTCAATCAATGACATAATTTATTTATGTTTTAACATCCGTCATTGATTAAGGGGGAGAGTGATTTCTCAAAACTATGTGTATCATCAAAACTCCCCACACTTTGTACAAAACAAAAGCAACAATACGATTTGTGATGGTTATGTGACAGAATGAGTAAATTTTCAGAGTGTTTTTGTTAAAACTTCGAATCTTTTGCAAACTCTTCAAATCTGACACATAACAACCTCCCTCACAGATTGAGGGGGAGCAAGTGAAAGGTTCCTTTTTATCAGAAAATATTAAAACTCACCGCATTTCTCTCCCAAAATCTTTCTAACTTATTTAAATCAATTGAGATCCAAAATCTCAAAAGATTTGAAATTTTTGATCGGGGGAGAGAATGTGATTTAAATATGAAATCTGAAATTCAAAATGTGATATTTTGGACTCAATAAATGTGCTCCCACATATGTGCTAAACACTTTCGAATATCGATGCACATATTGAGGGGGAGCAAAAGGCGTTTGTGGAAGTCATACCAAAGACCAACCATTTATCTTTATGCATGGAGTTATAAGGTTGGTTAAGGTTAGGTATGAATTCCCATGATCCACCAGAACCGGAAGGATCTTCCCAAGGACAATCCTCTAGTTAGATTAGAAGTCCTTAGGAATGATTGAAAAAAGGAGTAAAGTGAGAAAGGGAAGAGTGCGGACTGAGATAGAGCTAGGACTGGAACAAACCCAACAAGGTTCTAGTGGTGAAGTCTTGGTAAGCACTGAAGGGGTTGAAGAATTAAAAATAAATGAAATGAGAAAGGGTGAAAAGAAATATCCCTCCATATATTCAACCTTAGGGCAGAAACCGGGTTCAATTCATAATCTACTGGCGGTTACTAAGATAACACCGGTATTGAAGACAAGACGTCATGGACCCAGTGACGCACTGCACTAAACTTCCCAACCACTCAAGTTCTCTTAAAAGAGCTTGTTTCATTCTCACGGGGAACCCTGTGCAATGTATCGACCGGTCATTGCGAGCTATGTTGATACCTAAAACAGGAGACACCTCCCCAGTCTCCAGGAGCGGATCAAAACGCACTATTGAGTCTAGAGCCATGAGATCATCCATAAATCTCGATAGGACACATTCCAAATATGCTTATTGTTTCACACAATGTGGAAAATAAGATAAAATATTTAGAGTCCTACGCATTATCCTTGTGGTATTGCCAGAACATCCGAGTGATATGAAAATATTCACAATGAAGATGGAAATCCTTCTAGAGATAACATCACTCAAGCTCTTGGTAGGTGACATGTGAGATCCATCTTGGATCAATGATCAAGTGACAACTGGAAAGCAACGATGGTGCGATTCAACATTGAATCAAACTTGTTCCAGGATATGGATTGACGGATACTTTTGCAAAAACCTTTCAATGTGCTCACCAAAAATAATTTTTGAGCAAATTGATTGTGTAAAATCTTTCAAAAAAAAGTATTTTTGATGGAAATGTGATTCAAAGTATAAAACTCTCGCCGTGTCTCAAAAATGTTTATCATAGGACACGCGAGTGATTTCTATAAATTAATTTCTCATCAATCCGTGAATATCTATTCGCCGATTCACTCTATCATGCTGTCTGCTTTGAGACGTTCCGGTATGAGAACATGCTTAGTATGAAGATTCCAAAGTGGATTCTTTGGAAAATTCATTACTACAAGCTCGAAATTCCTGTCAAAGAGAGTCTTCTTTAAAAGAGTCTCTACCTGATCACAGGTTGGTTTTCACAAAACCGGAGGGTAGTATGTCCTCGTAGAACGAATGACAAAGCCATATTCGTTCTCTATATTTATTGCTAACTGTTTTATTTCAGGGACACATATAAAGATGGCGTTGATGGCTCCTATTTCCAGCTGAATCGGGTCAATCCATACCTCATGCTCACACATCTTACTCACTATCAATGACTATGAGAGACTTGCTACAACAAATGTTGAGAGACTACCAACAACGTTTCTGCAACTCTGATGAAAAAGTCTCCTGATCCACAACTCTAATGTAAAGTCTCCTGTTCCAGAAGGGTATGAGCATGATGGTCCTTAAGTCACTACATCACATGATGGCGATACTACTATGGATGAGCTTAGAGATTTACTATGGCTGATGATCTCAAAGAAGCTCAAAGATCACATAACTCAAAGGAACTCTAATCACAAGTTCATTGCTTGAAGTCCAAAGTGTGCGGAAAGGTGAAGAATCAGAACCTACGAGCTACAAAGACGAAAGAATGCTTAAAGACCAAAGAGCTTAATTTCAAAGGTGACCTCGCTTAGGGGGAGATTGTTAGGAATACAGATATTCCTGTAAAAGTCTCGGTCACCTAATTATTGTAATAGCGTTTAAGTTAGCTCGTAGTTAGTCTATTATTTAGTTAAGTATTAGTTTAGACTAAGTAACATCGTGGAAGAAGGATGGGTCTTACCCACTGTATGCCTGATCCACAGCCCGGGTGTGGGCGTTTTTATGTTTCTTTGTAGGATAAGTATAAATACCCCTCTCCACATGTGGAGAGGTTTGGACCTTCATTCACAAGCTAATACATATCTAGTTTCTCTCAAGGCTCCCATCTCTTTCTCTCTCTAAAACTTCATCTTATTCGATCCATTCATCATAGGAACCATGCATGTTATGATTATGAGTACACTACATTACAAATTTGGTCCTTGGGCTTAATTCTTATACAAACCAAACGGATCCCTTTTATTCCCTTAAAATCCAAATACAAACCAAACAACCCAACACATTTTCCAAGCCCACCCCTTTTAATCCTTCTTGGCCCAAGATACTCACCAGCCCAACTCCCTCCCCGTTTTAATACTTCCCTAGTCAAACCCCCAACGTTGACCCTCCCCTTCCACCTCACCTCCCACTCACTGCAATACTCCAAATACCACCATCATCACCCCTAGCCTGCAACCACCCCTGCACACCCCCCGTCTAACCAAACAAGTACTCCACTCCAAATTCTCACCGCTGGCATCAAATATCAAAAGAAAACGCCAAAGTACAACTTGGCGCCAAAACTCTTTGAATGGCCAAGATTAAATCTCATCATCCAATGGCCAATGTTACAGCTGGGAAATGACTATTGGGTCCTTGAAACCCTAATTTTGGGAGTATAAATGAAGCAGGGTTGCTGTGAAGAAGGAGAGTAGTTTTTCTTAGCAAAAATGATGTCGAAATTAGCTTAGATTGCAAATTAGATGTAATAGTTTGTTTAAAGTACTTGTAATCTCTTTCCTTATGTAATTGAAATCATTTCACTTAGTGTAATTCAAGTGTCCTGTTTTACAGTCTCAAGTTTGCATTTTTCAATTTGAAAATCTGAAATTTAAGTTACCTTGTCTTATTTGTTATTTTGAACTTAATATCACATAAAAACTTCATGTATACCTTTAAGAGCTATTAGAAACCATTGAAACTCAGTTTAGTTTGGATAACAAAAAAAATATATAAAAAATCAGAAAAATAGAAAAGAAAATAAAAAAAATGCAAGAAGAAGCTTTGGAGCAGAGTAAAATCTTTGATGGCTCTGGTTTAGAACCTCAGGGGAGATAGTAGGATAAGTGTTGTTCCTTTTTTCTCAGTTTGTACCACTGGATGCAAAGTTTGTAAGCAAATCTCCATTTTGGCATTCTACTGTTCCTAAGCTTATTTACTGCTTATTTTTGATTTTCTATGCTTAGTTGGTGTATGCTAGTTCATTAGTTACTTAATATAGCTTGGTTGTTCATTAGAATTCTAGTTTACTCAATTTTCATGTTTATTGTCATTTTAGCATAATCTAATTTCTTGCTTTCTAGTTGTTATTGTTGGAACCTATATGCTCAATTAAGCTTATTATGTCATGCTATATGGTTGTGCATCAATTTCATGATCAAAATCAGTGTTTCCCTTTGAAAATCAAAAATCAAGGTTGTTAAAGGAGTGTTTGGTTAAACTGGTTTGGTTTTGTTTAAATAGCATTTGGTGGTTAAAAGTTGCTCAGTCAAATTACTTAAGGATAATTGGAACTAGTCAAACCATAAAATCTAGGTCTAAACTAGAAAAAAGTCAAAATTCCATGTTAAGCACCCTCACAGTTAATTGTGAGGGATTTGGAACCCATAGACCTTGATTTTAGCTCATTAATGGTAGTTCTAGCTTAATTTAAGTTAATTGTAGCTTATTACATCTTAATTAGTCAGTATAGATAATTAGAAACTCATATAAGTCAAAAGTTCAAGTTTTACATGAAAAGTCAAAGTTGCGCATAGGCAAAAAAGGCAAAAATGGCAAGAATATTTGTGATTTTTGAGTAAGGATCTAGGGCTTGAAACTTTCAGGATTGATAGTCCCCCACCTTGTCTTTGATTTCCTAGTATCATTCTAATTTTGCAATTTTTCTTGTGGACCCCACAAGTCTTAAAAAACACTTGCAGGGCAATCTGTCTGCCCTGTGCATCTGTTGCATCAGCTCACTGAGCTGTCTTTAGTGGGTCCCACAGGACACCACAGTGGGTCCCACAGGCCCCCATTAGCACCTTTGAACTCCCAAGCTGGCCCCCAGTCCATAGCAATTAAGTTTGACCCCTTAGACCCTTGGGACCCCACTTGTTTCAGCCCTTGAACTTTGTCCCATTTCTGTCTGAGATCACCAATAAGCAATTGCTTATTGTGGCTTATTTGCTTATCTAGTGAACCCCATTTGCTTTTTCCAGCTTATTACTGCCTACTTTACTTGTTTGAATTATAATCTCCTCAGTGGGCCCCACACTTGCCCATTTCAGCCTTTTTCTCATCATAGTCAACAAAAGTCAACTGTTAAGCATTTATGTGTCCATTTTGCTTAATTTTAAGCTAGAAAAAAAGTGCCTTCACAACATCTGATTTTAATTTTTTCATAGGCTTCTTATAACCTGTAGGATTTTTAGTATTTTTTTCAGATTTTTCTAATCTCTTTTAATATTTTTTATAATTTAATTTAGCTTAAATTAATTAAATAATTAGTTTTAATAATAATAATTAATTAAAAAGTAGAAAAAATAGGTTTTCTGTTTTAAAATTAGCTTTATAATATTTTAGATTTTTCTAAATTTAATTTTCATTTTTCTAGTTAATTTTCATAATTAATTATAAATTAGTATAATTTAGTTAATTAAAAAGTAATTAATAATTAGTAATTAATTAATAGTAATTTATTAAATAGTTGTAAAAATAATTTTAATATTCCAAAAATTTTCTTATAACATTAGGATTGTAAAAATATAATTTTCATATTCTTAGGACTTTATTTGCACACGTTTCACTTTTTATCTTGCGCGTTCGCGTTTAATTTAAATTCAAACGTGCGTTTTTAGGTTTAACTCACGTTTTTAGGATATCTGATCATCAGTAATTGTTAATATAGTGTTTCTAAGTCATTTTCAATCTTAATCTCATAGTATAATCATACAAATCAAATTCCTGATCCTCCTGTTAAATCACCCGATCACTTAAAACATTTTCAAATACAATTGCAAACCTCGCTGGGACATAACGACCCGGGAATACACTGTACTCCTTGGTTAGTTGGTTTTAGATGTTTGACTTGGTTGACCATCACCTGGTCAATTTAGTTGACCTTTTAGGACCAATCAGCCTCCATAAAACTTGCAATCTCATTTTCCTCTTGCTTTTTCTTCTTTTCAATCTCATCTGCTGCTAATTTCTATGCCAATTCTGCATCATAATTAATTTGAGCTTGTTCCCTTTTAGAAATCTTTCTTGACTTCACTGGTTCTGTACTAGTCATAACTGCTTTACCCTTTTTCTGTTCTTATTCTGGCAACTTCTTCTTCTGTAGTGGGAACATTTTGTCTTGCAGTGGGAACATCTTGACTTGTAGTGGTAACTTGTTCTGCAGCAGTGGAAATTGGTTGAGTAGTTCCAACTGTATCATCAAAATCAAAATCAGCATCAGCATCCAAACCATAATCTTCTCCAAAATCTATCTTCCTCCCCTTAGTCTCAGCATCTGTTTTCCTCCCCTGTTTGGAAGAATCTTCCAAACCTTCACTAAAACCTGCAGAGAACTCATCTTGAGGTAAAGATGAAGAAGAAAACACAACTTTGGCAGATCTTTTCTTCTTAAGACTTTCAACTACATCTTGCAATCTTTTAATTTCTGCCTTCATCTGATGAAGCTCTGTGGCATGATGTTGTTTAGTCTGTGCCAGATCTTTCTCCAGAGCTTGAACCTGTTTGACTAATTTGGTACATAATTCCATCAATTCAGTTAGTTGCACACTGCCCTCAACACTTCCAACTGTGTTACCTGTTGGGAGAGGTGAATCATAGGGTATTGATTCAGGCTCTGCCCTAGTTGGACTAGGAGGAAGCCTTGAACCACCACTGCTTGTTCCTAAACCAAAAGGTTCAGCAACATGCAATGTTGAGATGAGAGGAGTTGGCTGTTTTTGCCTCCTCACATATGTGTAGGTTACTGTAGGGGTATGTTGAATTGGTGGAACAACAATAGTGGGTGTGTGTTGGGATACAACTAGGACAGTTGCATCTTCACCCTGTGCCTGTGAAATCTTTGCAAGCATTTGAGGAAAAAGTGGATGAACCTCCCCATTCCAAAGTTCCGAAGCCTTACACATGTTTTGAAAAACTTTTGGCTTAAGGCAGGGGGTTTCATAAATTCTTTTGTGAGGTTGCAGTTGAAACTCATTTAACACTGCTTGCACAAACCTTGGATACATCAAAAATTTATATGAACTCTTTACATTGCCTTTCATATTATTGAAAATAAACTTTGAAAAATTGAAAGTCCTATCAGTAGCCAAGCAAACCAAAGGGTAAGCCATGGTTGATGCAAATTGCGCATAAGATGTTTTCTTAGGATTTAGGCAATGTAGAAGAGTATGGATTAAAAATCTCCAATGGCGACAAAAACATCCTTTTCTGAAAGTTACTTTTTGATCAGATGTATCATACCTTATGGAAGCAATATTTTTGAAAATATCTGAATTGGATAATGTGATGATTGAGATCATCCAATTGGAGAACTCTCCTCAAGGATGACTCAGTAACATCAATAGTTACCCCATCCACTGTAGCTCTAAGAGCTTCCACAGTTTCTTGTGTGTCTCCCTGTTCAAGAGTTATGGACTCCACAGTGTTCCAGAACTGTTTGATATGAGAAACAAAGATTGTGAGATTAACAGTTAAAGCAACCTTATATGGGTTATATTAAGAAAATCCACAATCTGATGGAAAACAGGGCCACTCTTCTCGTTTGACTTTTGTAAGTAGGCCACTTGGTTGTGCTCCTCAACAAAGTTTAGAATCTCCATGATTTTTGTGAAAGTAAGATAAAAGTGTTAGTAATCAAAGATAAAAATCAAGTCGTATGATGATCAATTTATACTAATAGGGTTTGAGGACTTCGCGTAAGGTGAATTATCTTTAGAAAGAATTATCTTTGGAAAAGAATAAATTAAAGTTGGTAAGTGGATAATTCACAAAAATTTACCCTATTAATAAGGAAACACGGTTATATTTACAACGGCTAATAAAAAATAGATTACTGACACAACAGTTGTAACGGCTAGTTTACCAGTGGTAAAATTTACACTTGCAGTGGTAACTAGTGAACTAGCAGTGGTAAATTTTCACAAAATATCAAAGAGCAGTGGTAAGTAAAACATGAAAAATAGCTTCTCTTTTCATAGTTTTTAGCATACTATCAGCTAAAAACGGATTTGATATGTCTTTACCATGAGCCATTTGCTATGGACTAGCCAACTCTTCATCACATGGAATATGGTGAGTTGATAACCATATAGTTTTTGGTAAACTATCAACCATAAACGGATTTTAGAAGTCTTTACCAGGAGCCGTTTGCTCTGGACTAGTTGATTCTTATGTTGATTAAACATGGTGAATCAATAACCATTTGTTGTGTATCTGTGATACACACCTTATAACTCCATTGTCTCAAACAATATGGGTTAGTATTTTGCATAAGTAATAAACACCCATATAATTTAACCCAAAGTAACTTTTTGACCAAGTTACTATTCATAAAAATATCTCACCAAAGTCAACCCGATAATATCCAAATTTACTCCTCCAACCTACCAAAACAGATAAGAGTAAATATTGTTCATTAATTATCCTTCTACCTTCACTTTGCTTATAAAAAAGGGGCCTCATTAACACTTTAGTTTTCATCAAAACTAATCTCCAACATCACAAACCCTACAAAAACATCATGAGCTGGTTTCCACTTATCTACATATCATCAGATGATTCTTCTGATGACGAAATTAGCTATTGTTCTGACTCAGAGGATCCTTCAACTGGATGGAGTGATTATTTTCCTCCAAGTGCTGCAACATCTACATCTTCAAATATGAAATCCAACAAGAAGATTGCAGCTGCTCCTGCTCCATCCCTAGAGTTCTATTCAAGTTCCTCCTCTGATGATGATGATCCAACCTACACTCTGTCCAAGGAACTTCCAAGAGCCCTCACTACAGTTTTGGATTCAGCCATAGTCAATATGAAGTGGCCTGCTGTTGAGAAGCCTGCACAACTGCAAAAGCCTCCCAAGCAAGTTATGGGCCTTGCTTGTCCAAGAAAGCAACTTTCTTTTGATGACAGGAGAAAGAGAGCTTCCAAGGGCAAGCATGATTATGAGGGAAAGGGGAAGAAACCTATGGAGTAGTTGTTCTGAAGGTTTAGGTGTTAGGTTGTTGGTCTTTATGTTTTGTGATGTTTATGCATGTGTCTGTCCTCTCTTAATGGTTGTACTGTATTTACTGATGAAGCAATAAAAGTACTTTGAACTTTTTTCTTTTAGCACTGAGAGAGCAAATCTTTCCACTGTTGTATGATGATTTCCACTGTGCTTTAGTTTCTCTGCATACAAGTTAGTAGAAAACCATACAACCATATACAAACAATATTAGTACCTAAAAACTATCCTGCAACACTAAAAAGTAATAGACATCAAAGATTTATGGATTTAGCATTCCAATACTTGTTACCAAGTATTGTAACCTACCCACATCAAGCCCTTTTGTTAATAAATCAGCATAGTTGTCATCAGTATGAATTTTGACATCTTGAATAAGCTTTTTCTCATACCAATCTCTAATAAAATGATGTCTGATTTCAATGTGTTTAGTTTTAGTGTGTTGCACAGGATTTTTAATAATGCAAATGTTACTACTATTGTCTATATAGATAATGGTGTTCATGAAATTGTACCCATAATCCAAAAATTGATTCTGAAGCCATAAGATCTGAGCACAACAGCTAGCAGCAACTACATATTCTGCTTCAGTGGTTGAAGTAGCTACCATAGTTTGCTTCTTGCACTGCCATCACACCAATCTACATCCAATAAATTGACATCCTTCTGTAGTTGACCTTCTATCCAAACTTGCACTAGCATAATGACTATCTGAGTATGTGATCAATTCCATAGGGGATTCTCTTGGATACCACAATCCTAGATTAGGATATGTCTTCAAATACCTAAAAATCTTCTTTACTGCTGTCATATGAGATGTCTTTGGAGTCACTTGAAATCTTGCACAAGCACATACAACAAACATAATGTCTGGCCTTGATGAAGTAAGATACATCAGAGACCGAATCATAGATCTGTAAGTATGCACATCAACATCAGCTCCACTAGCATTCTTCAACAATAGATGAGTAGTCTTATCAGCAGGGGTATTTGAAGGTTTTGCATCAGTAAACTTGAACTTCCTTATAATTTCAGCCACATATTTGTCTTGACTGATAAAGATGCCTTCTTTACTCTGTTGTACTTGCAGCCCTAAAAAGAATGTAAGTTCTCCTATAGAACTCATTTGAAATTCATCTTTCATCAGCTTTTCAAACTCTTTGCACATCTCTTGTCTTGTAGATCCAAAAATGATATCATCAACATATACTTGTACAAGTAGAATATCACCCTTGTCTTTCTTGATGAACAAAGTTTGATCAATCTTTCCTCTATGAAACCCATTATTCAACAGATAATTAGCTAAGGTTTCATACCACTTCCTTGGAGCCTGATGTAAGCCATAAAGAGCCTTAACAACTTTATACACTTTATTAGGATGTTGAGGATCTTCAAAGCCTGGAGGTTGAGAGACATAGACCTCCTCATCAATAGTTCCATACAGAAAGGCACTCTTAACATCCATTTGATAGACAGTAAAGCCCATAAAGGATGCATAGGCTAGAAACAATCTAATAGCCTCAAGCCTTGCAACAGGAGCAAAAACTTCTTCATAGTCAATACCCTCCTCTTGAGTGTATCCTTGAGCAACCAATCTAGCTTTGTTCCTGATAACAATACCTCTTTCATCTTTCTTGTTTCTGAAAACCCACTTAGTACCAATTACCTTCATACCATCAGGTAAATCACAAAGAATCCAAACCTTTTGAATTTTGAACTGCAACAACTCCTCTTGCATTGCTTCAACCCAGCTAGATTCTTCTAAAGCCTTATAAACATTTTTAGGCTCCACTTGTGATAGAAAACAATAAAACAAACATTCATTCTTGTTCCTATGCTTCTTGGACTCATAAACTTCACTAATGAACCCATGAACATCATCTTTCTTTGTCTGTCTTCTAGTCTTTACACCTGATTGTAGCTCACCAATAACATTTTCAAGTGGATGCACTTTGTGAATTGAAGTCTGTGATGTGCTTGGAATATCATATGTTGTTGGCATGTTTGAGATCTCTACATCATCACTAGGTGATTCCTGAGAAGAACTTCCCACAATTGGACTGTCAGTGGAAACTTCTGCTGCTGCAGTGGGAATTGAGTTACCACTGCTAGCAGGAATTTCTTTATTCAATACATCAAAATTCACAGCCTCTGCACCACTTTCATTTTCAGAATCCTTTGAAGGTTGAGGGTTTCCATTATTGTCAACAAAGTCCCAAAGTGGCATAACAATTTGATCTTTATCATCTTTGCAAGATTCATCTTTGTGGACGTATGGTCCGGACTGGGCTAGGAATGGGCCAGGCCCGGCAGACAACGGTCCACTCTACGCCTAAACCCTAATCCATGTCCTATAAATATAGGGTTGGGATTTCCTTCACAACACAAGATAACAGGTTACTCTAAACCTAATTCTTATAAGCTATATCGCACCAATACTAACTTGACCGTCGGAGGTGGATCCCGGGGCTACGGCCTCGGGTCCACTCCTAACGGGTTCTCTTTGTTGACAGATCTACTCAGGGCTCGAGAAGACGACTAACGGCCCAAGGAGAGTCGTCGAATTCAGTCCGCGCCAAATTATGCATCAACAGATTGGCGCCATCCGTGGGACCACGAATAAACTATGTTTCGTGTTCTCATATTACCGAAAAGCAGAAATCAATTTCTAAAGTCGGTAACTCTAAAACCCATGTGTTTTTGCTTTTCAATCGTTGCATTGTACCATGCGTAAGATATTTAACACATGTATGCAACATCATACGTGGATATCCATGTAATTTAAATAAAAATTTAGAAGATATTACCAATATATTACGAATATTTGCCATGCGTAAGACTTGGGTCATGATTTTATTAAATCATTATTTTTTGATCTTTTTAAATTGGTAATAAGATACTACCAATATTTTCTAAAATTTAGAAAGATATTCATATGTTATCTTTTAAAAATTCAAAAGATTTTATGTAAATCTTTTAAACTTGGTAAACACAATTTTACCTATAACGTACTAAGTTCGCATGATTGGACCTACTTTATCTTTTCACCGCGAATTAATTCGCGCACATCTTTTAGCCGCGAACAGCGCAGTCGCGATAAATCTACCCATGTTAGGCCGTGCGTTCGGACATCTTCGCAGATTGGCACCATGAGCGCACTGTCACGTACAGGCACCACGATGCTAGTCAATCGCCATGAGCGCACTGGACCAAAAGCCGTGGTCATGTTATGTTCATCTGCGATCATCCACAAATGTTAGAGTCTATGTGGTCACAATACATCCATATGCGTCTGTGCGCGCAATTGAAACTATTCATCGCGGTTACGGTGTGTCCATCCACGCCATTGTTTTTATTATAATAAAAAAGAAAACTATCAATCAATCGCCATGAGCGTACTGCGTTCGTAGATTAGCTACGTGCTACTTCTCTTATATAGTTTGTAAAACCTCACGTTAGGTGTAATTCGCACTTCTACTTCTCTTATGTGTTAATTTCATATGCTATGTGCTATATATTGCTTCACGCTAATCTTTTACTTCATTAGGTTTTATATATTGCGATTCGCGGCATATACTTCTAATATTTGCATTAAGTGTTTTTCAGGATTTGAATAACTAAGTTTAATTCTCCTACACGAGTAGCACCATCAAACTTGGGGGGCTACCAGGGTATATAATACCAGTGTTTCCGTACAAGTCAAGCATGCATATTTGGAAGCAGATCATACGTAAGAGGTATTACAAGCCCGGTACAAAGATGGATTTAAATATTCGCACCATCTTGCCGCATGGGAGGTGTCCTCTGTCGGTTGTAAAGACGAATGTAATGTTCGCGCACAGCGCGCACCTCTTTCGCGAACAGCGCACATCCTTTTCGCGTACAACAGGCATCCTTGTCGCGCACAGCGTGCACTTCTGCCACAGAAGTACGTCTTCTATCTCACCATGCTGCATCGCTACTGGTACAAAAGGTACGCCCTTACCCAGGATGTAGCATGCGGAATCCACCTTCACCATTGTGAGACAATCACAATCGCAATCCCAGTGCGCACTTGAGTTGCGCACACATGGTTGATTGGGTCTACACGGCCATAAACAGAACTTAAGTCTAGCATAACATAGCCATGCACTATGCAACACTAGACTTGGGGGGCTTGTGGACGTATGGTCCGGACTGGGCCAGGAATGGGCCAGGCCCGGCAGACAGCGGCCCACTCTACGCCTAAACCCTAATCCATGTCCTATAAATATAGGGTTGGGATTCCCTTCTCAACACAAGATAACAGGTTACTCTAAACCTAATTCTTATAAGCCATATCGCACCAATACTAACTTGACCGTCGGAGGTGGATCCCGGGGCTACGGCCTCGGGTCCACTCCTAACGGGTTCTCTTTGTTGACAGATCTACTCAGGGCTCGAGAAGACGACTAACGGCCCAAGGAGAGTCGTCGAATTCAGTCCGCGCCAGATTATGCATCAACAATCTTCATCAATGAATTCTTCTGATTCTTCAAGGTTTTTGTCTCCTGTACTTGAAGTAAGAGGTACATAATTCATTGTATTGGATAATGTTTCAAGATCAAATAACCATTCTGGTCCTGAACCTGCTATGTTAGTTTTATTTTCAAGAAACTCAACATGCAAATTCTCTTCAATCTTCTTTGTTCTTAAGTTATAGACTCTAAAAGCCTTGCTAACCATAGAATATCCAACAAAGAAGCCTTCATCATACTTTTCTTCAAATTTACCCAGATGGTCAATGGTATTGAGAATTGTAACATGACATCCAAATGGCCTCATAAATTCCGAAGTAGGGGATCTTCCTCTGAATAGCTCATAAGGTGTCTTGTTCTTTGTTTTAACCACTAAAACCCTGTTCTGAATGTAACAAGCAATGTTAACTGCTTCAGCCCAAAAAGTCACTGGTAGCTTTGAATCAGCTAACATGGTTTTAGCAGCCTCAATTAGTGTTCTGTTCCTTCTTTCAGCAACTCCATTTTGTTGAGGAGTTCTTGCAACACTAAATTCTCTCTTAATACCTTTGTCTCTGCAAAAATCATCCATAACTTTGTTCTTGAATTTTGTCCCATTGTCACACCTGATGATCTTGATCTTCTTTTCAACTTGATTTTCAACTTCAGTGATAAATGTCTTAAGGATGCAAGTGGTTTCATCCTTGGTTCTTAAAAAGAAAACCCATGTAAATCTACTAAAGTCATTTGTCACAACAAGACAATACTTCTTCAAATTGATGCTGCTAACAGTTGTAGGACCAAACAAGTCCATATGCAGCATGTAGAGTGGATGATCAATAGCATTGAATGCCTTGGTTTTGCATGAAGCTCTGTGTTGCTTACCTTTAAGACAAGCAACACATGTTTGGTCATTTTCAAATCTCTTCTCTGGTAAACCTCTGACTAGACCATCTTTCACAATCCTGTTAATGGTCTTGAAATTAACATGACCAAGTCTTCTGTGCCAAAGCATGGATTCATCCAAAGTGGCTTTTGCAAGCAAGCAAGTAACATCAACTTTAGCCACTATGTTCTTCATGTCAATGCTATATAGATTGCCTTTTCTAGGGATTTTAAGCAAAATATCACTTTCATCAGGGAGCTTATAATCCTTAGATAAGATATAGCATTCATCTTTTGTGAATAGAACTCTATGCTTCTTGTCACACATCTGTGACACACTGAAAAGGTTGTACTTGAGTTCTTTCACATAGTACACATTCTCAAAGTCCAAGTTTCCAGCCTTGATTGTTCCTTTTCCAGAAACTTTGCCTCCAATACCACCTCCAAAGCTCACAAATTGTCCATCAATAGGTTTGAAATCTGAAAGATAGGACTTATTGCCAGTCATGTGCCTGGAACATCCACTATCTGAGTATCCTAGATCATCTTTAGGCTTTGAATGTTCCTGCACATAAAATAAATCAATTAGTTCCTTTTGGGGACCCAAGCCACAAATGACTTGGATCTGCCTCGTGTATCAATATAATTATATCTGTCAAAGGTCATTGATTCACCATTGGGATTGTTTGAGGTGATATATCCTTTTGGTTTCCATTCCCAACGTGCTGAGGCCTTAACATAATTTCCCATATTTACCCTCTTATTGTTCACAGAACCACCAGTGGAAACTTTTGGCCTTGCAGTGGTAACTGCTGGCTTAGCAGTGGAAACTGCTGGTTTTCAAATTTTGGGTACCCACTTGTGATTATTGTAAACTTTCTTTTCAAAATTGGTCTTTTTCTCTGTTTGTGCAGATTTAACAAAAGTAGTAATTGGTTTGGCACTTTTAACAGGGGACTTAGGGTAAACTCTGTTTTTATTTCTGGCTGTGGCAACTGCTTGTTTAGCAGTGGAAATAGTTTTGATGCCAGAGTTAAGCAAAACAGACCTGGGAATCATCTTGCTTAGTGGATTTGGGTGAGTTAAGCTATTAGCATTATATCCATTCACCCTGGTATTCCCAAACACTTCCTTTCTACCTATGTGATAGTTACAATTATAGTGAAGGTGATCAAAGCTACCACATATGTGACAGGATTTGTTGTTAAACACGAAGTCACTGCCAAATTGCCTAGATTTAACATGATTCCAACTCCTCTGATTCCCCCTAGGAGTTGTTGACCTACTTCTGTACATCTCTGCATATCTAGTAGTGGGCCTAGTGAAATTAGCTTGTGACCTAGGCTTTTCTTTGACAACTTCAGGAATACTCTTTTTAACTTCCACATGAACACTCTCGGGAACACTAGTTTTAGACTCAACATTCAAACTTTCATCATTAAGAGATGAGTCACTAGCACTATCAAATGTATCAACCTCAACCTGAACCTTTTCAGTAGCAGCTTCTTTAACAAATTTTGGTCCATAGGTCATGGTTGGTTCCTTGAATTCTTCTAATCCTGTGTGAGCTAAGTCAATGCCAGGAGGTGATGGAACACCTCTTAGAGGTGGTGGAACAGATTTATATCCTATTCCTGATTTGGCTTTGTTCACAACTTGGGCTTCCCAAATTTTGTCAATACACTTAGATTGGTGATCTAGTGTATTACAAGTTATCTGTATATTCTCATTAGCCTTTTTAACTTTCTCTAACTCTTCCCTAAGAGCCTTATTCACTTCAATCTTATAATCTAAGTCTCTTTTTAAAATAGCAATATCATCATTGAACTTAGATTCATTAGCTCTATAATGCTCTAATTGTTTTTCTAAAACTCCAAGACCTCTTTTATGATTTGCTAAGTTATAATTAGTTTGATTTAACTCTAGCAATTGTGCATCATATTGTTCTTTAAGTTTCTGATAATCTTTTAAAGCCTTACAAGTTTTAGAACAAGCATTATTATTTTGTACCTCAGAGTCAGAAAAAGCCATTAGTGCAAGCTCAGTAGCAAGCATTGCAGACTCTGAATCATCTTCTTCATCCTCAGCCATAAAGCTCCAATCATAGCTCACTCCATCAATGGCCAATAGAACCTTTGGCTCTTCAGTTGTTGGTTCTTTCTTCTTGTCCTGCTTATACCAAGTTGACCTGTTGTCAGGTTTCCTAGGTTTCCTGCATTCCCTGGCAAAGTGCCCCTTCTTATGACAATTGTAGCACTCCACCTTCTTTTTGTCAAAACCTACTGTCTCATTGCCATTTATGGTGATCTTCATTCCAGTCTTCTTCCAAAACTTCTTTGCCTTTAAGCTTAGTAATGCAACCTGCCATTTAATGTCCATCTCCTCCATGTCATCCACATCAATTTGATCCAAATCCTCATGATTGAGAATTGAACCACTCATCTGACTTGACAGAAATGCATAAAAGGTAGAATCACTAAGACCAGCAATCTGTCTTTTTGAACTAGCAGTGGAAACACCTCCACTACCAGTGGAAACAACAATGTTAGCATCATCATCATCACTATCACTTTCTCCATCTGAACTATCATCAACAGATGATGATATGAGTCCTCCACTTCCTGAACCTGTACTTAGTTTGCCAGCTTTCTTCAATCTCTGTTCAATAACCTTAAAGTTATTGTGCAAATCATTTAGCTTCATAGTCTCCAAATCTGGCTTGTCTTCCCATACTGCAACATTTGTACTAAACTCAGAGGGTAAACTTCTTAAGAACTTTAGATTGAGGTCTTCCCTTTCCACCTCAATTCCAAACACAGTGAGTTGAGTAACTATCTTCTGTAGCCTTGTGAAGATGCTATCAAGGGATTCATTACTTGTTGAACCAAAGTTTTCATAAGTCTGTTTCAACAAGGTCTTCTGAGTTTTCTTGGTGGAATCATTACCACCAAAAACATTGCAAATCTCCTCAAACAAAGTTTGTGCAGTCTTGTACTTGCTGAAAGCAAGAACTTGATCTCTAGGAAGGGTCATCAGCAGCAAACCTTTGGCCTTCAGATCATTCTTCATCTGAAGTCTTTCATCATTTGTGACTGGTCCAGTGTTGGTCTTTGTTACTACCTTGCCCTAAATTGTTTCTGAAGTAGTACCTGGTTTGAAAGAATTTCCAAACACAATGATCTCCCATAGTGTATAGTCTTGCACCATAAAGAATTGTTCGATCATAAGCCTCCACATCTCAAAGTCATTCAACTTAAGCTTTGGAAGCTTTGCAGCAATGTTGGACTGACTAGTTTCTGTCTCCATTGAATCTTCTGAGTGAACTTGGGGTCTTCTAAATCAAAGTATTAGCATGGATCTGATACCACTTGATGGATCTAAACACCTTGAACTGTGTTAGTATGATACTTTGAGTTATATTACTAAGTATGCGGAATCTACTTAGTAATACTTAGAAGTTTGATTGTGAATGAAAACAGTTGTATATGAATGAGAACAATGTATGTATCAAACGGTTAGCTCCAATATTAATAATAATAATAATAATAATAATAATAATAATAATAATAATAATAATAATAATAATAATACGAGTGATCTTTATATCACTAGAGTTACACCTTGAAGCTCTAGAAAAACGTATATGTAAATTTAACCTAGGACCTCCTTTTATAGCACAAGGAGTCCTCTTCTACAAGATAAGAATAACTCTAATAGAATAAGATATACACAAGATCTATTCTATATTTATCATTACACGTTTCCTAACAATGATCCTAATAGCAGTGGTAATAATATGTACTAGCAGTGGTAATGTGTTTCCACTGCTAGTGCATTCTTCAGCAGTTGTAATATCCTTACTAGCCGTGGTAACTGTCAGTATAATTCCCAACAGTAGCCCCGGGATCCACCTCCGACGGTCAAGTTAGTATTGATGCGATATAGCATACAAGAGTTAGGTTTAGAGTAACCTGTTGTGTTCTGTCAAGAAGAGAATCCCAGCCCTATATTTATAGGGCATGGATTAGGGTTTAGGCGTAGAGTGGGCCGCTGTCTGCCGAGCCGGGCCCATTCCAGACTATACGTCCACAAGCTCCCCAAGTCTAGTGTGACATAGTGCATGGCTATGTTATGCTAGACTTAAGTTCTGTTCATGGCCGCGTAGGCCCAATCAACCATGACGGCATGGCCCATGTGTGCGCAACTCAGGTGTGCGTATAGGACGGACGATACTGTGCAGCCCAAATGCGACAGTGCGCACTGGTTTTCCCAGAGGCGCAGTCCTGTTTAGCCCATTAGACTATATCCGAATCCGCGACCTTGTAGGCGCGTCCGTGGTGACCATGTTCCATCCTGAGTATCACCCGTTCTTACATGACTGGGAGGGATGCACATATGCTAGGTTTCCCGCCACCGTGTGATAGTAAAGACCTCATAAGAAGAATACGTAGTTCTATAATTGGGGTAACACTGGCATTGCGATTGTGAGAGTCTCACAATGGTGAAGGTGGATCTCAAGGTGCGCGCTGTGCGCGACAAGGTGCGAACATTACATCCATCTTTACAACCGACAGAGGACATCTCCCTGTGGCAAGATGGTGCGAATATTTAAATCCGTCTTTGTACCGGGCTTGGAATACCTCTTATGTACGATTTGCTTCCAAATATACCTGAGTGACGCGTACGGAAACAGTGGTATTATATACCCTGGTAGCCCCCCAAGTTTGATGGTGCTACTCGTGTAGGAGCATTAAACTTAGTTATTCAAATCCTGAAAAAATACTTAATGCAAATATTAAAAGTATATGCCGCGAATCGCAACATATAAAACCTAAGGAAGTAAAAGATTAGCGTGAAGCAATATATAGCACATAGCATATATAATTAATTGTTTATTATTATTTTTTCTTTATATATAAAAAAACCCGGATGGACGCACCGTGACCGCGACTAATAGTTTCAATCGCACGCACAAACGCAGATGGACGTATTGTGACCGCATAGACTTGAACGTTTGTGGAGGATCGCAGATGACCACGGATTTTGTCCAGTGCGCTCATGGCAATTGACTAGCATCGTGGTTCCTATGCGTGACAGTGCGCTCATGGCGCTAATCTGCGAAGATGTCCGAACGCACGGCCTAACGCGGGTAGATTTATCGTGACTGCGTTGTTCGAACACGTAATTCTATAGTGCAAACAAGCGCAAACAGGCATACCAACCGTAAAAGCGGTATGTGCACGAATTAATCCGCGGCTAAAAGATAAAGTAGGCTCGATCGTGCGGACTTAGTGCGGCTATATATAAAATCGTGTTTACCAAGTTAAAAGATTAAGATACCGGCTTTTGAACTTGATGGTTGCTTTCCGGTGATGTGAGAGCAAGAAACTTGTCGTAGTCATGGTCCCACGGATAGCGCCAACTTGTTGATACATAATCTGGCGCGGGCTGGATTTGACGACTCTCCCTGGGTCGTTCGTCGTCTTCACGAGCCCTGAGTAGACCTGTCAACAAAGAGAACCGGTTAGGAGTGGACCCGAGGCCGTAGCCCCGTGATACGTGTGAATCGCACCAGGCTTTACCTCTCGAGGGATCTCGAGAAGCTTACAACCCCCACTAGGCAAGGTACCTAATCGTTATAGTATAGTATAGTGACAAGTACCGGGGGATTGGTCGTTCAACTCAGGAATAGTGTCGCTAGGTTTAGAAAGCCTAAAAACTAGGTCTAGAGGTGAGGGATGATTCTTTTTGTATTTTTATATTTTATAAAAGCAATTAAAAATCTCGGGTTTTAGAAGAGTAGGCGGAATTAGTTGCTAGCCAACTAACCCAAATGACTAAAGATGCTATCAAAATAAAATAACAAAAATGAAAATGAATCTAATAAAACTAGTGGTGTGAACAATGATAGGGAAAGTTATGTTTACTTAGGTTTCATTACTCCCTAGATATCTTTTACATGTTGATAATTTGTTACAGTTGCATGGATGACGGGCCGTATTCCTTAATACTAGTCGTAGGGCCGTGTACAATATTCCCTAACTCTATAGGATCCTACTACACTCCTATGTCGAGCCGTTAGAAGCTCCTAACATGGGGTCATTAGAATTCTCCTACGCATTAAATACAACCAAAAATCATAGTATACCTCTGATCATGTTTCTTAAGATGTTCAAGCATGTCACCAATGGAAGTCTGCCAGTTTTCTTAAGCCTAACATCGAATACAATCATCCGTAACAACTATAAACAAACATTCAACCCATAATTAACATCTAGGTTTCACTACATCTAAGCAAACACAAAAGAGGTCTAGCCAAGCATGTTAAATTCAAGACAAGTGTAAGATATATTCAAACAACACATAGACATATTGAATGAATTGAAAGAGTACTTATCTCAATTGAACATGAAAGGTTTCAAAGGGTAAAAACCCTTGAAAAAGCTGTGATATTCGGACTAGGGTTTCTCTCCAAAGTTACACCCTAATTGTTACACTCTAATGAATGAAAATTGCAAAACTATATATAGATTTTATAGGGTGTCGGCGTCAAGAAGAAAATTCTGACGCCGTCAACTCGCCGCCCATAATGAAATCGGATTACCTAGATCCACTTTTGACACCGTCATGTGCAATTCTACTCTGGGCCGTCACTCATATTTGGACCATGACGGCCTATGGTGACGCCGTCATGTCCCTAGTGCAAAACTCTTCTGGATCGTCACGGACTTTATCCACTTCCACCTCTTGTATTGCTCTTGACGCCGTCACTTGAAAACTCTTGACGCCGTCAGGTACTGTTCCCAGCAAGAAAAATTAAGACTTTGTCGTTTTCTTCACTTTTATGCTCCAAAAACGTCCAAAATGCTTCCTTTTCTAGAATTCACTCCAAAAGTACCTAAAATGACAAAAGGAACGATTTAGGGCAATATTTGATCAAATAAATTCGAATCCGGGCTAAAATGACCCCCTAAAAACGGTTCATTTTTTGCCTCATCAAATACCCTTACACTTGAGATTTGCTTGTCCTCAAGCAAATGCGCTTTTATTCTAATCAAAATACAAGTTATGGGTCATTTAACACTAATATAAAAGTAATTACAACAAATAATCGTTCCACTAAAGACCGAAGACAAGCATGGAGGTCATACACTAGTACCTCACAAATAGTGTTTAGATACTCACATCTCTCGGGTGTAATAAAATATATATCACAATATGGAAATGGAAAACATCTCTCACTACCTGTCATAGCAAAATAGATTAACCATAGGCTTGGGAAATGATCAAACCTCCACCACTTGGCGTAAGCACCTAGGATAAACTATCAAAGAGGTCTTTTAAAGGGTTATAATGTTAGGTGTAGGGATATGGAATACACGGTTTTGTTGGATAAAGGCAATCTTTACTGGTGGCGAGTTAATCATCTTGGTTAATTACTTGTACAATTTGGCGTTACTAAGCCAAGACTAGACTCGACTTAAGCTAATAAATGAAAAATAACAAAAACATAAAACAAACATAGAATGAAATGGGATGGTAGTCCGTGTGTTTTTTTTCTTTTTTTTTTTTTTTTTTTTTTTGCATACACTCTTACCCTACCATCCAAAATAATACATCATAGGGAATGTACATTCCCCTTACACTTGAATTTTTACATACTTTACAATAAACTAATCTATTGACTCGAATCAAGATAATCAAAAACTTGGAGTACTTTTAAGATTAACGCACATATGGGGGTAATGATATGATGTTCTTCCCCATTACTCCATAACACAAGTACTTTACCCATGAGTCCAAATTGTCCCAAAACAATATGTACAAGATATGACTCGACTTAGCAACCATGTAATCAATTAGATAATTAACTAAGGGTTTAAACATGTAACAATAAAGCACTAAAGATGAGTGCATACACGGAAGGCTAAGGCGATTTAGGTGTACATTTAAGTGGGTTGTAACAAATTCTTCCTTTAAGTAAGATGCTTAAAGTTAGAAACGAAAAGATAGGCTCAGAGGGGTGTACTAGGGGTTTCGTGTACTAAAAATGAGTACAACGCTAAGGTGTGGGAAAATTAATTGACTTTACTGGCCAAGTAATATGACTTAAATGGTCAAGTAATTATGATACGGGTTTAACACAAGCGTGATCCTAATGCCTCTTATCATGTAGTAAATCCTACTACACGAATGTAGTCTCACTAGCGGTCTCAGGATGCATCACTAACGCAAGTTCTAGAATCTAAATGCTATCGGTACACTCATAAGCACTAATAGTAAATGCTTTTCCTATCAAATCTAAAGGCGAACCTCACATATTTGGGTGGAAAATTTTTCTAAATAGTACGGTTTTGTGCTAGTCATACAACTCTTATCCATGAGACGCTTGCTATGGCTAAAGTTTCACTCCTAAATGTTGTAAAAAGTTTTAAATTTGGCGCTAAAATTACACTAACAAGTATTTCTCTTAGTTTTAATGCACACCTTCCATCAAACAAACAAACTCAAGTGCAAGTGTATCCTATAAGGTATCATCATTTACCTTCCCCTTACGCTTAGGATGGACATTGTCCCCAATGTTCAAATAAAGAATGTAAAAGCAAAATATGTAAAAGAATGAAATCAAATACTCCCCTGATTCGTTCGGTGTGGATAGTGTGTTAACAGGGTTAGATCTTCCTCCAAGAAAATGAACATTCAAAGCTTCCCTTCCAGAAAAATAAATCATCTTCTTGTCATACATAACATGTTAAACCTGAGAAAACAAACAAGGCAACCTCGCGTAAAATCGGCGGCAATCTATATATACTAACAAGTCCAAGAAAAATAGCATATATATATATATATATATATATATATATATATATATATATATATATATATATATATATATATATATATATATATATATATATATATATATATATATATATATATATATATATATATATCTTAAATTGCTTTCTAGGAATTAAAGGGATATAATGCTTGTGGAATGAATGTTTGCAGATTTCCTGGAGTTTATAAAACTAAAGAATTAACAAAAACTTTAAGACTCCGTTAGAAAAACAAAACTAGCAAAATTTCCAGAATTTTACACATGACGCCGTCAGGAATTAATTCCTGACGCCGTCAGAAGTGACCTGCAGAAATCTTGACGTTAAGTTTCTGAAAAATTTCTGGAAAAACTTATGTCCTAATTCCTGGAAAATCCTGCAAAACATCATTATGACTCGATACAAGCATTTGACTCTAACAAATACTAATACACATGTCCTTTATTGTGGAGAATCATAACAAATACTAATACCTTTGTATGAAGTTAAGACAAAGTTAAACGACAAAATAAAGCATTTTCACAATTTAGTTTTGAAACATGATCTACCAACAATAAAAATAAAGCATGCATACGGAAACAAATAACAATCAAACAAATAAAAATCACACAAAACATGGGTTGCCTCCCAAGAAGTGCTTTTCTTTATTTACGAGTCTTGTAGCTAGACTCAAAGTCACGGGCTATTACGTGACCTCATCGTTGGTCTCATTCTCTAGGTCATCTCCAATATTAGTTTTGTATTCCGGACCTGGTTGCAAGAATTCTTTTTAGAAACCAAGTATTCTATTCATAACATATTCTATTCCTCTACGTCTATCCTCATCATTCTAATAGTAAACTGCTTGTTTGTGTTCCTTTTCTATGTTTGATAGGAGGCGGTATTGTTCAATCTTATAGGCCATTTGGTAATCAATCTCATCATTCTCTTCCTTGAATCTAACTATCCCTAGGGTCTGGTCATAACTCATCTTATAGGCCTCAACAAATGGTTTTCCGAACACTACTTGACTAAGGCAAGAATCTATTACTGGACGAGTATCCTCCACTATCACAAAGTCGGTAACATAAGTGAAGTTTCCTACAAATACTTGCAATCCTTTCACTCTTCCAACAAAATTACTTATCAAATTCTTACGGGGCATCATCCTATAACCAAGTTGCTTCTTCATTACCCAATTATAATAAGTCCTAGTCATGATGTTTATAGGAGACCTAGGATGGATATAAGCTTTCCATACATGCATATGCCCAATCTTGCATGGTATGTTGATGTTAGAAGGGTCACCTACTTTAATAAGGGGTGAGCCAAGGATATATGGTGTCTCGGGATCATCGAATAAATCCTTGTGATATTCCCGTTCTTTCTTGGTGGGCAACTTATCAAAGTACTCTTCTACGTTTTCTACTTCCTCTAACTTTTCTCCCTTATTAACCTCAACTTCCTTAATCTCATCCCTAGTTTCAGTTTCTATTCCAACTTCATCCTTGTCACTTTCTTCTTTATCCTTATCTATTGGCTTAACGGTGACAACATTGACAAAGTGGACGTGTTTGGATGATGAAGGGTCCTTAATTTGGATACCGCTATTGGCGTCCCTAGTGTCCTTTCTAGGTGTAGTTAGCGCTTGGTTGTTGAGGGCTTTCAACAAGTTGTCAATCTTATTGGTCATCTCCGTTTGTTGTTGATTGAATTCACTTTCAAACTTAGCTATGCGAGCTTCTTGAGATGCCATGAACTTGGACATCAATCCTTCAAGATTATTGGTACTACCAAAGTTATTTGAAGGATTGTTGTTGAAAGTACGGTTAGAAGGTGGACCGTTTGGTTGGTAACGATTAGGCGGATTGGAAGAATTGTTTTGGTTTTGTTTCCACCTAAGGTTCGGGTGATTTTTCCAAGACGGGTTGTAGGAATCACCGTAAGGGTTTGGCTCGGGTTTGAAAGTGTACCACTTATCTCCCGCTTCGTCGGTATGCGAGGATGCGTTGCCCGCAAAAGCTTGTCCGGGGAGTTCCACGCAATCACGAGTGTCATGGGGACCACTACATAATTCGCATGAAGAAGTGATTTTGTTCACTTGGCTTGAAGGCTTAGGAGCTTCGTAAGATTTTATGAGAAACTTGAGTTGGTCCTCAAGTTCCATGATCCTACGGTCGGGAGTGCTAGAATTGTTCTAAGGCAAAGATATTGCCTTGACCGTTTTGTTCAAATCACGGGGATCATTCCAACTTTCATTGTCATAGAGAGCAATATCGTCTATGAGTTCCCATGATTCTTCCGCACTTAGATCACGTAGCTTGCCACTGGCCGATTGGTCAATGGTTCGCCTTGTGGAGAGATCGATATGGTCATAGAAGATTTTGGCTTGGAGCCAAAGATCTATGCCATGATGAGGGACTTGTTGGAGTAAGTTCTTGAAACGAGTTCATGCTTCATATAGAGTTTCACCTTGACGTTGTTGGAACATCAAGATGTCATTTCTAAGCTTGGTAGTTCTCCCCGGTGGGAAAAATTGAGCAAGGAAACGAGTGGTGAGATCATCCCATGAGGTGATGGATCCCGCGGGTAGATGTTCAAGCCATTGACTAGCTTGATCACGTAGAGAGAATTGGAATAGGCGTAATCAGTTCGACTCTCTAGTTGTAACATCAATATCTAAAGAATCTACGATTTTAAGGAAGTCCTTGAGATGTTGATTAGGATCTTCGGAACGAAGTCCATGGAATGCACATCCGCTTTGCACCAACCGGATGGTGTCGCATCGTAAGGGGGACACATTGGCTCCTTGAGTGAGCTCAATAGTGTTTCAATAGCCTTGGTGTCTAGGACGGGAATACTCTCCTAAGGTTAGGGGCCTAAGAGGTTGGTTTGCTAGTGGTGGGTTTTATGGGTGGTTTTGTTGTGGTGGGTTGATGGGTTCAAAGATGTTACCACCTTCCATGATGTCGGATGGTAAAGGTTACGAACAAAGACATGAAGAAATAAGATAGACTAAAGAAAACCTAGAAATAAAAATAAAATCTTACTAGAAAGGAATTTAGCAAGTACACCTAATAAAAATAAATCCTAACCTAGACAATAACTATTCCCCGGGCTGCGGCGCCAAAAACTTGATACGTGGGAATCGCACAAGGCTTTACCTCTCGAGGGATCTCGAGATGCTTACAACCCCCACCAGGCAGTGTACCTGATCGTTGTAGTATAGTATAGTGACAAGTACCGGGGGATTGATCGTTCAACTCAGGAATAGTGTCGCTAGGATTAGAAATCCTAAAAACTAGGTCTAGAGGTGAGGGATGATTCTTTTTGTATTTTTATATTTTATAAAAGCAATTAAAAATCTCGGGTTTTGGAAGAGTGGACGGAATTAGTTGCTAGCCAACTAACCCAAATGACTAAAGATGCAAACAAAATAAAATAACAAAAATGAAAATGAATCTAATTAAACTAGTGGTGTGAACAATGATAAGGAAAGTTGTGTTTACTTAGGTTTCATTACTCCCTGGATATCTTTTACAAGTTGATAATTTGTTACAATTGCATGGATGACGGGTCGTATTCCTTAATACTAGTCGTAGGGCCGTGTACAATATTCCCTAACTCTATAGGATCCTACTTCACTCCTATGTCGAGCCGTTAGAAGCTCCTAACATGGGTTCATTATAATTCTCCTACGCATTAAATACAACCAAAAATCATAGTACACCTCTGATCATGTTTCTTAAGACGTTCAAGCATGTCACCAATGGAAGTCTGCCAGTTTTCTTAAGCCTAACATCGAATACAATCATCCGTAACAACTATAAACAAACATTCAACCCATAATTAACATCTAGGTTTCACTACATCTAAGCAAACACAAAAGAGGTCTAGCCAAGCATGTTAAATTCAAGACAAGTGTAAGATATATTCAAACAACACATAGACATATTGAATGAATTGAAAGAGTACTTATCTCAATTGAACATGAAAGGTTTCAAAGGGTAAAAACCCTTGAAAAAGCTGTGATATTCGGACTAGGGTTTCTCTCCAAAGTTACACCTTAATTGTTACACTCTAATGAATGAAAATTGCAAAACTATATATAGATTTTACAGGGTGACGGCGTCAAGAATAAAATTTTGACGCCGTCAACTCGCCACCCATAATGAAATCGGATTGCCTAGATCCACTTTTGACGCCGTCATGTGCAATTCTACTATGGGCCGTCAATCACATTTGGACCATGACGGCCTATGGTGATGCCGTCATGTCCCTAGTGCAAAACTCTTTTGGATCGTCACGGACTTTATCCACTTCCACTTCTTGTATTGCTCTTGACGCCGTCACTTGAAAACTCTTGACGCCGTCCGGTACTGTTCCCAGCAAGGAAAATTAAGACTTTGCCGTTTTCTTCACTTTTATGCTCCAAAAACGTCCAAAATGCTTCCTTTTCCAGAATTCACTCCAAAAGTACCTAAAATGACAAAAGGAACGATTTAGGGCAATATTTGATCAAATAAGTTCAAATCCGGGCTAAAATGACCCCCTAAAAATGGTTAATTTTTCGCCTCATCACCCCGGGATCCACCTCCGACGGTCAAGTTAGTATTGATGTGATATAGCATACAAGAGTTAGGTTTAGAGTAACATGTTGTGTTCTGTTAAGAAGAGAATGCCAGCCCTATATTTATAGGGCATGGATTAAGGTTTAGGCGTAGAGTGGGCCGCTGTCTGCCGGGCCGGGCCCATTCCAGACTATACGTCCACAAACAAATACTAATATACATGTTCATTTAATATTGTGGCGAATCAAGATCAATTTCGTTCTTATAAACAAATTTGGGGTTTCCCCTTACACTTAGCTTTTGCAAAATACCTTTATATGAAGTTAAGACGAAGTTAAACAACAAAATAAAGCATTTTCACAATTTTAGTTTGAAAGATGATCTACCAACAATAAAAATAAAACATGCATACGGAAGCAAATAACAATCAAACAAATAAAAATCAAACAAAACATGGGTTGCCTCCCAAGAAGCGCTTTTCTTTATTTACGAGTCTTGTAGCTAGACTCAAGATCATGGGTTATTACGTGACCTCATCGTCAAATGTTACATCCTCCTCACTAATCATCTCATTACTACTTTCTTGATAATGTTTTACGCGTTGTATGTTGACCGTGAACTCTCTATTTTCATCATGCATTAACACAACAGCGCCATTTTTAGAGGAACATTTCACTGTAAAGGGCCCATACCATCTAGACTTGAGTTTCCCGAGAAATAACCTTAACCGAGAATTATACAATAGAACTTTGTCCCCTTCTGAGAACTCCTTAGGTTTCTTAATTTGCTGGTCATGCCATCTTTTCACCCTTTCTTTATATGTAATGGAGGATTCATACGCTTCTAACCTTAACTCATCAAGCTCATGGAGTTGCAAGAACCGATTCGTTCCAGCGAACGTATAATCCAAATTACATGCCTTAAGTGCCCAATAAGCCTTGTGTTCGAGTTCCACCGGAAGGTGACACGCCTTGCCATAAACCATGCGGAAAGGGGTCGTTCCAATAGGTGTCTTGTAGGCAGTTCGGAATGCCCATAAGGCCTCATCGAGTTTAAATGACCAGTCCTTTCTATTTTGATTAACCGTCTTTTCCAATATTCTTTTAATTGTCATGTTGGTGTTTTCGACTTGACCGTTGGTTTTTGGGTGATAGGCGGTGGAGAAACGGTGGAAACTACATACCTCTTCATGACCTTTTCCATTTGCGCATTGCAAAAGTGGGTCCCCCTATCACTAATGAGAGCTTTAGGAATGTCGAACCTAGCAAACAGCTTTTTCAGAAAATGAATAACTACCCTAGCATCGTTGGTCCTAAGGGCTTGTGCCTCTACCCATTTTGAAACATAATCAATGGCCACTAAAATGTATTCGCCCCCCCCCCCTGAAGATGGAAAGGGTCCCATGAAATCAATTCCCCAAACATCAAAAACCTCACAAACTTGTATAAAATTCTGAGGTGCTTCATCTCTACTCGATATATTCCCGGCCCGTTGACATGCATCGCATGCTTGTATCATCTCCTTTACATCACGAAATATTGTGGGCCAATAAAATCCTGCATCGAAAATCTTTCGAGCGGTGGTGTTTATCCCATGATGGCCCCCAGAAGGGCCCGAATGACATTCTTTCATAATCTTTATTGCCTCTTTTCCCGAAACACAGCGCCTGATTATTTGATCAGGACATCTTCGGAATAAGAAGGGTTCGTCCCAGAAGTAGTATTTTAGTTGGGCAAAGAACCTTTTTCTTTCCGTATCTAGTCATGTGTTCCGGAATGAGCCTTCTTGCAAGGTAATTAGCATAATCAGCGTACCAAGGTTTAGAATCTGTCATTGACATGAGCTGTTCGTCAGGGAATGAATCCCGAATCTCACTTTTGTCAAGCTCACTAAGGAGGGGATTTTCGAGACGAGAGAGGTGATCAGCAGCCAAATTCTCTGCTCCCCCCTTTTATCACGAATTTCAACATCAAATTCTTGCAACAACAAGATCCACCGAATTAGTCATGGTTTAGCGTCTTGCTTAGCAAAAAGGTATCAGAGAGCAGAATGATCAGTAAAAACGACAGTCTTTGAAAGGACAAGATATTGGCAGAATTTGTCGAAAGCGAACACCACGGCTAATAGTTCTTTTTCGGTGGTAGAATAATTCTCTTGAGCGGGATTCATAGTTTTGCTAGTGTAGTATATAGGTTGGAATTGTTTGTTACGCCTTTAGCCTAATACTTCCCCAACAGCATAGTCGCTAGCGTCACACATGATCTCGAAAGGTAACTCCCAGTTGGGTGTAACCATGATTGGGGCTTTCATGAGTTCCTTTTTCAAGAGATTGAATGCATCCTTGCATTCTTGAGAGAAATCGAAAGCTCCTTTACAAGCAATTGAGTCATTGGCCGAGCTATTTTAGAGAAGTCTTTAATGAATCTCCTATAGAAACCGGCATGACCCAAGAAGCTACGTATTGCTTTAACAGTTGTGGGATAAGGTAGTTTAGATATAGCTTCAACATTTGCTTGGTCCACCTCAATCCCATTTCCTGAGACCTTATGCCCTAGCACAATCCCATCTTTTACCATAAAATGGCATTTTTCCCAGTTCAGGACCAAGTTGGTTTCTTCGCAATGTTTGAGCATTTTTTCAAGGTTAGCGAGACAACGGTCGAAAGAGTCCCCGAATACTGAGAAATCATCCATGAAAACTTCCATGCTGTCTTCCATTAACTCGTGAAAGATTGCAGTCATGCATCGCTGAAAAGTGGCGGGAGCGTTACGTAACCCCAAAGGCATCCTCTTATAAGCGAATGTTCCATAAGGGCAAGTAAATGTGGTTTTTTCTTGGTTCTCAGGGGCTATGGGGATTTGGAAATATCCTGAGAATCCATCCAAGAAACAATAGTACTCGTGCCCGGATAATCTTTCCAACATTTGGTCAATGAACGGGAGGGGAAAGTGATCCTTTCTAGTGGCATCATTTAGCTTTCTGTAATCGATGCATACCCGCCAACCAGTAACCATTCTTTGGGGTACCATCTCACCGTTGTCATTTTTCACCACAGTCATTCCTCCTTTCTTTGGTACAACCTGTACAGGACTAACCCACGGGCTATCCGAAATCGGGTAAATAAGCCCTGCATCCAAGAGTTTGATAACTTCTTTTTTCACCACCTCCTTAATATTGGGATTCACCCGCCTCTGGGGTTGCACGGCTGGTTTATAGTCTTCCTCCATAAGAATCTTATCCGTGCAAAAGGTTGAGTCAATCCCCTTAATGTCGGCAACACTCCATGCAAGGACTCCTTTGTATTTCTTTAGGACTCCTAAGAGCCTATCCTTTTGCTCATGTTCGAGGGAAGAGTTTATGATTACTTGCAGTTGATCCTCTCCCTTGAGGAAGGCATACTCCAGGTGGTTTAGGAGTTCTTTAAGTTCTAGCTTAGGTGGTTCGATAATGGAGGGTTTTAGCTTGTTCTCAGGTTTACAGAGTTCAAGCTGTTCAGTCATCTCTTGTCTGGGATAGAAGGAGACTGCGTTAGCGCCTTCCGTCTTCTCCTTCTCCATTATGGGGAGGAAACTCTCATCCCGTAACTAGCCTTTTTTGATTTGTTCATCAACACAGTTGTCGATGACATCAGTTAGTTCATCGACCTCTCCTATGAAATAGAGCCAGTTAGCTGCTTCGAGAGATAGATTCATAGTGTCTTTAATATCGAAGGTCAAGCTATCGGTTCCTACTCGTAAGGTTAACTTGCCATCATGAACATCAATGACTGCACGAGCGGTAGCAAGAAAGGGTCTCCCTAAGATGATGGGCACCAGGTCATCCTCCTCCATCTCCAAGATCACGAAGTCAACCAGAAATTTGAACTTCCCTACTTTGACTAGCATATTCTTGCATATCCCTAAGGGATATTTGACCGATCTATCGGCTAGCTGGATGTTCATACGGGTAGGCTTTAATCCGGAATACCCTAGTTTGAGGAACATGGAGTGGGGCATGAGGTTGATGCTTGCCCCTAAATCGGCAAGAGCATTCTTTATTGATAGAGATCCTATGGAACAGGGTAAGGTGAAGCTGCCTGGATCGTCTACCTTTTTTGGTAGCCCTCGTTGGGTTACCACCGAACATTCTTCTCCCAGAGTCACAAGACCCTCGAGTTTCTTTCGGTTGGCAAGCAATCTTTTGAAGTATGAGCTATACTTGGGCATGTGATAGCAAGCATCAAGGAGATGTATGGTGACCACTGAATCTTTTAGATATGACAAGAATCTCTTATTATCGTTTTCAATCTTCTGGTTTTTTAGGCGGGATGGAAATGGGACTCTCACAGGTTGGTTAAGTGGAGTTGGTGGAGATGGGGTCACCAGAGGAGGTTGTTCAGGAGCCTCGTTGCTCACATTACCTTCCTCCTCATGGGGATCGTTTGGCTCAATGGTGACAGGATGTGAGCTCGGATAAGGAGGGTCCTTGGTTGTCGTTCCAGCTCGAGTAGTCACTGCGAGCAGGGGATCCCTTTGGCTTACTGGGGGCCTGTTATGGCCATTGAGGGTGGCATTATGCTTATTGAACCATTTTTCCATGTCATTCTGTTGCTCAGCGATGAGCTTGTCAAGCCCTTTCAATTGTAAGCCTTTTTCCTAAGTAAAGTGACCAAGGTAATCCTCAAAAGTGCTCCGGATTTTGTATTCCGGGCCTTCCTCTCCTTCTTTTCTTTTCACCAGATTCGCCTAAAGGGTGTAATCATCATTTTGGTAAAAAGGCAAAAGGGAGGGGTCAGCGTAGATGTCATGTCCCGACAAACACGCATGTTCGGTCGTGGTTTCTCTCCGCATTCCTGTACCTCGTGCGGGCCCCCACAGTAGTTGCAGATTAAGTAGGGATTTGAAAGTTGTTTAGTTGTTCGCGACCCTGCAAGGTATTCCACTATTTCGTGAATTTTTCTTAGCCGATCTGAGGGTGTTTGTGAGATTTTGGAAGTGCTCATAGTCGAATCGGGTTCATCCTAAGTATCGTCCTAATCTTGAGCATATTCCTCAATCCTATTCCACCCTTCCTCGGCGCTTAGATTAGCTATTTTCCCTTTTCTTGAATTGTTGATTCCGTTCTAGTCGGTTGAGGAGACATTGTTGTAGAAGATTTGGACCAGAAGCCAAAGTTTGATGCCATGATGGGGAACTTGTCTTATTAAATCCTTGAATCTAATCCATGATTTATGGATGGGTTCGTCCTTTCCCTTTCGGAAACGGAGGATCCTATCCCTAAATACTTAGGTTTTCCCTGCTGGGAAGAACTTCTCATAAAACTTGGATATAAGTTGCTTCCATGTAAAGATAGACTCAGAGGGAAGTCTATCATACCACTCTTTGGCTTTTTCATAAAGAGTGAAAGGGAAGAATCGTAATCGGGACGTGTTTCTAGTGGCCCCATCCATATGGAGGGTGTCCAATATCTTCAAGAAGTCCCTAATGTGTTGAATTGGGTCATTGTTATGTAATCCGCGAAACTTGCACACACTTTGGACAAGCCAAACATCGCTTGCACACAAGACCTCATCAGTGTGTTCGTTTGGGAAAACAATGGCATTTGAGAAGCCACTAGGATTCGGGGAGGAGTAGTCCTTAAGGCTCTTAGGGATGGGGGTTTCGGGGGTACTCATATCGTTGTTGGATTGGGAGCTAGAGGGTGTGAGGTGATCATCTGAATCTTCTTCAGAAAGGACCTCATCAAAGTTGATAGCTATGCTAGATGGCTCGGGTGTTGAGAGAGATTGCTTTAGCTTATACATTTCCCTTTCGGGTTCTGCATATGGCAAGACGAGATTTTAACGGAACTACGACTCCTAGTGACTCTAAGGTTAGAGAGATCTTCATTTGCCATGATAACGGATGGTGATGGTTACGAACAAAGACACGAAGAAATGAGATAGACTAAAGGAAACCTAAAAATAAAAAAATAAAATCTTACTAGAAAGGAATCTAGCAAGTAGACCTAATAAAAATAAATCCTAATCTAGACAATAACTATTCCCCGGCAACGGCGCCAAAAACTTGATGCGTGGGAATTGCACCCTCACAAAAGGTTTTACCTCTCAAGGGATCTTGAGAAGCTTACAACCCCCACCAAGCAGTGTACCTGATCGTTGTAGTATAGTATAGTGACAAGTACCGGGGGATTGATCGTTCAACTCAGGAATAGTGTCGTTAGGATTAGAAAGCCTAATAAATTACGTCTAGAGATGAGGGATGATTCTTTTTGTATTTTTATATTTTTATAAAAGCAATTAAAAAATCTCGGGTTTTGGAAGAGTGGGCAGAATTAGTTGCTAGCTAACTAACCCAATTGCATGGATGTCTTTTACAGGTTAATTAGATTTCATTACTCCCCGGATATCTTTTACAGGTTAATTACTTGTTACAATTGCATGGATGACGAGTCATATTCCTTAATACTAGTCGTAGGCCCGTGTACAATATTCCGTAACTCTATAGGATCCTACTTCACTCCTATGTCAAGCCGTTAGAAGCTCCTAACATGGGATCATAAGAATTCTCCTACGCATTAAATACAACCAAATATCGTAGTACACCTCCGATCATGTTTCTTAAGACGTTCAAGCAAGTTACCAATGGAAGTCTGCCAGTTTTCTTAAGCCTAACATCGAATACAATCATCCGTAACAATTATAAACAAGCAATCAACCCATAATCAACATCTAGGTTTCACTACATCTAAGCAAACACAAAGAAATCTAGCCTAGTATGTTAAATAAAAGACAAGCGTAAGATATAATCAAACAACACATAGACATATTGAATGATTTGAAATAGTCCTTATCTTTAATTGAACATGAAAGATTCAAAGGGTTGAAACCCTTGAAAAAGCTGGAAAATTCGACCTAGGGTTTTTTCCTCAAAGTTGCACCCTAATGAATAAAATTTGGAAAACTATATATAGATTTTACAGGGTGACGGCGTCATGTGTTAAGTTGTGACACTGTCAACTCGCCGTCTTAATAAAAATCGTATTGCCTAGATCTGATTTTGACGCCGTCATGTGTAAAAATCTTCTGGGCCGTCACTAGTATTTTGACCCTGACGGCCTTGGTAAGTCAAGTCCTATGCTTGAAAACACTCTGGACCGTCACATGTATTTTCCACTTCCACCTCTTTTGTAACTCTTGACGCCGTCATGTAGAGAATCTTGACGCCGTCAGGTACTGTTCCAGCAAGGAAAATTGAGACTTTGCCGTTTTCTTCACTTTTATGCTTCAAAAACGTCCAAAATGCTTCCTTTTCCAGATTTCTCTCCAAAAGTACCTAAAATGACAAAAGGAACGATTTAGGGCAATAGTTGATCAAATAATTACGAATCCGGGCTTAAATGACCCCTTAAAAGTGGTTCATTTTTCGCCTCATCACGCCTCCAGAAGTAAGCTATCTGTCACAACCCACTAACTTCCCCTTAGGTTAGGAATGCCTTATTAACTTAACTTAGGCCCTCACTAGCACACTAGGATTAGAAATGCCTTATTAACTTAACTTAGGTCCTTATTAGAGCACACTAGGATTAGAAATGCCTATAGGATTTTCCAGAGCTAAATTTTTGCTTTAATATATTATTATTATAACCTAACTAACCTTCAGACAAGCTCACGTATCCACCTATGCCAACTACTACTATGTTTACTTAAGGTAAACATCCTGGTATGTCAAGTCAAGGTAATAAACATATTTTCACTAAGAAAACTAGTACTATAATACCCCCATACTTGCTAGAAAACCCTAAATGCACCTATGTGTTTCCAGTTAGTTTTAAAACCCTAACTGCTTATCTGAACTTACATGAAAATTGCCTAGGACTTAGATATGAGTTATAATAGTTACCTTAGGATATATTAGTGCCATTAGGACATAGTACAACCCCTAGAACTTAGATACAAGTCATATAAGCACAAAACCTTAATTAGGTCATAACTTCCTGAAACTAGGTCTAAACTAGGTTAAATCTTTACCATAAGTTTCCATCACTTAGTATAAGCTACTAATAGTTACTAAACATCATTAGGACCTTAAATAAGACACTAAAACATAGATAAAACCTTAAACACTTATTAAACCAAACTAGATTAAAATTAGACTTAAACACCTAAACCATGTTACATAAGCACCTTAAAATGAACAAGCAACCATCCTAGCACCTCATATAACTAAGCTAGTACCCTATCACCTCCAAGCACCCAAGCTAGGAGGTGCATCACTTCCTTGTCACCCCTTTCTTCCTAACCGCCTCTCTCGGCCTTCTACCACCACAACCATCCTACCCAGCCCCCTAGCTACTACCATAGCTCGTCCTCATCACCCTCTAGACCTGCCACACCATCACCTAGCCTTGCTTACTCCTACCTCCCCCTCTGTGACACCTACACCCCATTTTTACCCTAACCGCCTTTACGCGGGTCATAAATACCCCTTCCTCCTCTCATTTCTTCTTTACGCCTCTCCCTCTTCTTTCTACTTCTATAGTAAAAAACTCTTAGAAGCAGTAGGAAATGGGTAACGAAGCTTTGGTCAAGTTGTGTTGTGGTTTGAAGTTGAGCGAGCCCTAGAAACCCTAGAAACCATCGTTAAGCCCTCCCCCGACCTAGGTAACCTTTACTTTACGTATAGTATACTTAGAATAAGACTTAGATAGACTTTAGATGCCTTAGAACCCTTAGCTAGGACCTAGAACTTAATTGCATGCATGTTTTCTTTCGTAGCCCTAGATATAAGTCGAATTGCATGTTTATGTGTTACATAGCTTATATACTTGATATAATCTGAATTATGTGGCTTATTTGAACTTATATGAGTTAGTTATAAGCTTAGAAACTAGATTGATGGTGAGTACTTATTTACACACCTTTTCTTTACCAAATAAGGCTAAATTATCCAAAAACTAACCTTAAACGCCAAAGAAAGTGTGTTTTTGTGATTGTGAATGTGTAGGAACGGATATTTCATAAAATAACAAAAGTCAAACGGAAACCGGCAAAAATGAGCACGAGAGTGGAACGTGTGCAGATAGTCAAAGAAAGTCAATGATGAGCCTACAAAGTTCATAAAAGACCTTAGAGATGTGAGATTTGTCAGTTTTGATCCTTGGTTAAAGTTTTATAAAATTACAAGAATTGTCCTCCAAGTTTTAAAAGTTGTTAAATTTATCCCTTTGGAGATATCTTAGAAGAAATGACAAGCTTGGTCCTCATGATTCATAAATAGTCAAGAAAAGCCCATGGAAAAGTACTATTGAGATTTGACAGCTTTGGTCCCTGAGATTTCAAAAAGTGAAAAAACTGGTCCTTGTCATATTTCATACAACAAAACCCAAAATATTACAACCGGATCCAAAAATATAATACAACAACAATCCTTGGTTCCCACAAGCCCATAATATCAAAAGCCCAACACCAATTTCCTTAACCCGGTCCACACTCACCCATTGGTCAACCTTCACTTCCACACAGTCAAACAATAGTAAAATAATCTTACCCGCCCCCCAAATACCCAGTAACTATGAACCCTATATATACCGTACCAATCAATTACTGAGATTAAAGGCTTAATAGTCAAATCAAAGGCTTCTAGAAGGGTGTCAGTGGTGTCAGAGCATGTCAGAAGCAAAGAAGCACAAGGAATGACAAGGTGGCAGTCTCCTATTGGCTCAAACGCGTCACCAGATATAATCCAAGGGTTGATATGATGAGGAAATGATTGGGATATGATTAGAGGGCTCAGGATTGCATCAAAGAAGCACATCACACGGATTGCCAAGCTGGCAATCCGTGGCTATCCATTCTAGATCCTTCTCACTCATTTGCTATAAATAGAGTGTTAGTGTAATCTGTTTTAGGTGGTGGAGTATAGTGTAAAGAAACTCTGCCCAAATTTCCTTTTATTGTAATAGCTTAGTTTAGTTGTAATCTTTTATTATCAATATAATCAGTTTTTCCTTTAAATCATTTTAGCTTAATGTTGTTTACTGCTTATTGTTAATCTCCTATCTCTGTTTTATCATCTTATCTCATTTCACACATCTTTACTTTCAATTTCAGTCTTTATTTCATTTAAAAGTTTCATGTAAATCAGAAAATATTGAAAATACAAAAATAGCTTTTGTTTTGATTCAGCTTTCAGTAAAGCTTTTCAGTAGTTCATTCACATCTTATCTTAGCTTAAATAGCTATTGTGAGCTTGTTGATTGAATTTACATTAGTTTTAGTTCATTTCTCTTTAAAAGTCAACAATAGTCAACTGTCATGATGAATTGGTGATCCATGGTGAATACTGATAGTCCAAAGTGAGTAATGGAAGCACTTGGCCTGTCTAAAGACAGGCTAGCATAGTGAGCCCCTCTGTTTGAGCTGAGGGGATTAAAATTGTAAGTTTTGATTTCAATGTTTGCTTCATGAATAGTATAGATCTTTTATTCTGAGTTTATGTGGAAATTAGTTGTAATTTTTTGTTAATTTAGCTTCTTGTAGTGTTATCTTAGCTGTAAGGATCAGTGGATTGGTGATTTGTTGTTTATTTCATAGTTTCATAGTGTTAGTTGGAAATATAGGGGTGTTTGGATCTATTAGTTGATGTGTAGAACAGTTATTGTTTTGCTAGTTTAGCTTAACATTTAGTTCACATAGGGTTAGTAATAGCTAAAATATTTTTCTTTTTCTCAAAATTATTTTTAGTAGTTTAAGATTTTTAGAAATTTATTTCATATTTTTAGGATTATTTTTCAATTAAAGTTACATTTTTATTTGTATGTTATATTTTTAAAATTGCGTTTGAATTTCCGTTTTTAGATCTAAATCATTTGTGCATATATAGCTTGTACCTTCTGCATTATTTTTGATTACTTTTCACTATTTGAGTTTCACATTCACTATTTTCATTTTTCCACTTTTCACGACACGATTTGGCGAATCGAATTTCACGATTCCATTCAACCTTCGTTGGGATACGACTCAGGTAATCCGTATTTCTTGCGGATTTCCTCGATCTTATAAATATATACATATATTGATTTTAACCAATCAATTTTTGGCGCCGCTGCCGGGGAAAGTTTGAAGTGAGTTTTTGAATTTCGTTTTTAAAAATCGTGTTTTGGAAAACCTTCCTATATCTTGTGAATATTTTCTATAAAAATATAAAAATTGAAAAAATCAAAAACACTTTTCCTAAAGTGTTTTCAAAAATACAAAAAGAAAGTTATAGCCTCGACTCCCTCGTGGAAGAGGGGGCGTTGTAAACCAAATAAGCATACCAACATAAGAGAACGTGAAATTAGTTGTTTATCGGATTACTTTAATTCTACAACCGAATAAGCGGGAAATACGGAAGCTTAAACATTAAATTGCAAGCTGAAGAGAGAAACACTCTTCTCTCCCATTTCGTCGCGAGTAGATTTGAAGAAAACGATTACGATTAACGTAACGTTTGAAAAAAAAGTTTTTTTTATTTGTTTTTCAATAAATTAAAAAAGACAAAAATAATTCTAAATCAAAATTACAAAAAGATTTTTCTTTTTCTTTTTCTTTTTCTTTTTGATTTTATTTTTTGTGTATGAACACCCGATCTTCTTCTGAAAGTCTTATTTCTCCATTGTCAAACCCCGAAAGGGTAATTCGACACACACACCGTTTCCATTTCCCCAACGTTGGGGAAATGGACCCGAATAATCAACACCCTCCGGTGGGTGGTGATGATCACCAACACGTGCCAGCTCCCGATCTCCGAACGATGGAGGAGCTGTGCCAACCAACAATGCACGGAAGAGGTGGCCCGATTTCCCCTCTTAATATTGAGGCTACGGGTTTCGGACTCCAGTATCATATGATACAACAAGTCCAAAATTCATGCCAATTTCACGGTTTATCGGGTGACGATGCCAATAAGCATCTTGATAAATTTTTAACCGTCACCTAAAGTATGAAACAAAATGGGGTCTTCGACGACGCCCTTCGTCTTTCTCTCTTCCCCTATTCTCTAATGCATCATGCAACCGCTTAGTTTGATCGTCTTCCCAAGAACTCGATTCATACTTTCGAAGAAATGGTCTCCAAGTTCTTGGCGAAGTATTTTCCACCATCGATGGTGACGAAGCTACGAAACGATATTAGCAACTTCCGGCAACTTCCCGATGAGTCGTTATTCGAGGCTTGGGAACGTTATAAGCTTGCTATTGATCGGTGTCCGAACCATAATATGCTTCTCGTTACGATAATTGATATGTTTTACAATGGTTTGACTTTACGACATCGTGACACGATCAATGCAGCAGCCAGAGGTACTTTTACGAAACGTCGTCCTGAAGATAGTTACGAACTTATTGAGAATATGACGGCTCATTACAATTATTGGGATTCCTCAGCCGAGAGGAATGAGCCAACAAGATCGACCGTGACTCATAATTCTTCGTATAATTCCGAGCTTGCCGCCATCACTAAGAAGCTCGATGATATGTCTACGGCTATGCTAAGAATGTATCAAACGACTCAGGATCAAACCAAAAAGCATCAAGTCAATATGGTTAGTCATGGTTGTGAGACTTGTGGTGGTCCTCATTTGTATTATGAATGTTCAGCAACCGGTGCCTTTTCTCATGAGAACGTGTATGCTGCAAACACGGGTAGCAACGGTTACCCACCTCAAGGAGATCAAAATCTTCTCAGCTACCGTTCCACCAATTATCTTGGACCACCCGTTCTCGATCAACCAAATCAAGTCAATCAAAATCATAATGTGCAGAATCATAATAATCAAGGAAATCAAAATCAGAGTCGAGCTAACAATGGTTTTCAAAATCAGAATCAAGGATTCAATCAAAACCAAGGTTTTCATGGAAATTACAATCAAGGCCCGAATCAAGGGAATTTTCAAAACCAAGGAAATTATGGAAACCCTGGGAATTTTCAAAATGCTAATCATGGGAATCAGAATCATGGTAATTTTCAAAACAGTGGGCACAATTTCAATAATAATCAAAATCAGGGTGTTATTCAAAATCAAACGCCCACGGATGATTTGATTAAGCAATTGCTTCAGAACCAACAAGCTTTTATGGCAAAACAAGAAGAAACAACACGGTTATTTGTTACTCAAATTAGTGATCTAAACAAATGTTTAAATGATTGACCCTCGGGTTCGGGTACTACTTCTCTTCCAAGCAACACGATCGCAAACCCGAGGGGCGAGATTAAAGTGATCACGACTCGCAGTGGTGTTAAATATAATGGACCTACGGCTTCGACTACCTCTTTTTCTTCTCTTCCTAAGGTAGTGGACCGTGAAACCGAGGTGACAAAGGACCCGGTTCCTCCTACTAATAACGAAGGCACTGAAAACGTCCAACCTCCGGTTGTCCAAACATCTAAAGATAAAGAAAAAGTCGTTTCTGAAAAAAGTGTTAAATACAAATCAAAACTTCCATATCCGTCAAGGTTTAATGATGAAGAGCTCCGTACAAAATCTAAAAGACAAATGGAAAAGTTTCTTGATATTTTTCAAAAATTGCACTTCGACATCAGTTTCATGGATGCTCTTATTTACATGCCAAAGTTTGCTTCAACGTTCAAAAATCTTATAAGTAATAAAGAAAAATTACTCGAGTTAGATGAAACGCCAATTAATGCTCAGTGCTCCGCTATTCTTCTCAAAAAGCTTCCCGAGAAGCTTGGAGATTTGGGAAAGTTTCTCATTCCTTGTTCGTTGAAAGATCAAGAGGTTTGCAATGTCCTGGCCGATTCAGGTGCAAACATTAACCTTATGCCATTATCAATCTATGAACAACTTGGAATGGGAGATCTTAAACCGACTCATATGACTTTAGAGCTTGCTAATCGTTCGATTACTCATCCGTTCGGAATTGCTAAAGATGTATTTATTCGAGTGAATTCGTGTACTTTCCCAGCCAACTTTGTTGTTGTTGATTACGAGGCCGATCCGAGAGTTCCTCTTATACTAGGGAGACCATTTTTGCGAACCGCAAAAGCCCTAGTCGATCATTTTGAGGATACTCTGACTTTGAGACATGACGATGATATAATGATTTTTCTTGCTGATGCTTCAAAATCAAAGAAATATATCGCTGAAAGCATCGATGTTTGTGATTATTCTTTTGATGATTTCTTGAAAACAATCGTCTCCGACTCTTCCCCATTTTTTCCTCCGATTGAGGAACATGATTCTTTTTGGGAAGAGGTCGATGAATTCCTTGCTATTGATACGATTCCTTTATCTGAGATTGATGAATCTTACTTTGATTCGGAGGGAGATACTCTTTTTCTTGAAAATTTGTTAATTGATGAACAGTCAATCCCTCCGGATAAAGTTAAGAAGAAGATTGAGATTATGATTGAAGATCCTTTGGAGCCCGAGCTCGAGGAATTTATACCTGATTATGAGTGTTTTTCATTTGATATGACTGAGGAGATTAGTGGCAATCCCACTTCTCGTCCTGATCATTCTTATCCGGTTTATGAAGCTTTTTACTTTGATTTCAATCATACGGAAGAGACGAGTAGTGGCAGTACCACTTCTCTTGCTTTTATTTCTCTTCTAGAGTATGATTCATTTTGTTTTGATAAGATTGATTGTGATTTTAAAAAGTTCTCTGGTGAACTTTCTTATCCAGAGTATGAAAATTTCTGTTTTGATCTTGAAAATGATCATGACCCGTGTGGCATTCTTAAAAATGAAAGTTTTCATGATATTTTTATTCCATCCCTCCCACCCAGGAAAGTTTTTCAAATGAGCTTTAATGATCAGATTCATAATTCCACAATTATGACGTCTTCTTTTTATGATGATGACTTATTCATGATTGTTATCATGACGTTCTTTCCTTTAATCACATTTGGTGTGATTTCTCTTCTCCGTCACTCCGTCGGGAGTGAGGACACTATTTTTGACCCTGGTATCGTTTCTAATAGTTTTCACTATTAGAATACCATCGGTTATCTCATCGGGGTGGAACTTTCAAATAATTCATATGTTTATCCAAATATTTTGAATGAAAGCCCGATTGAGATTATTTTTCCACGGATTTTTTCCTAAGGATGAATTAATTCAGGGATTGAGTCAAGCTTATGTGAGTCGGTGAACAAAAACAAGCGCTTTGTGGGTGGCAACCCATGCATATCCATTTCATCTTCTTATTTTTCTTATTTCTAACGAATAACGTGAGGAGGGGGTGCCTCTTCCATTCTTGTGTTTCGTGGTTGTTTGTGAATGTTTGTCCAGGATTGTCCGCGATTTATGATGACTCTTGTGCTCGTCATGATGTTCTTTCTCCACTCGAGTCTCATTCATCGATGCTTTTGGAAATCCTATATCCGAAAATCTTATCGACTAACATTTTCTTTGGCATAATTAATAAACGACCCTAGAATTTTGTTAGGATTGCCTTTACCCGTAAAACATTGAGGACAATGTTCCAACCTAGTACGGGGGAGGGTGAATCTTCGATTTGATTTGACCTTGCATTTTTCACCATGTCGTATACTCTTGCAACTCCATTTTTCCTAAAAAATGAAAAAATTGAAAAATTTGAAAATTTTGAAAAAAAATGAATGAAAAAAAATAAATAAATAAAAAAATAAAAAAAAATTGTAAAAGTTGGACAAAAATATAATAAGTTTGAATAAGTGTTTTGACACCTTGTTGACTTTCCTGCTGGCGAGAGTAGGAATAAATATTTTGACTTGGCCGGGCGTGTTGAGCCCTAGCTTGTTCCCTTAACCAATGATAATCATATAAGCTTGTGCTAGTCTTGTACACCAGCAGCTATACATGCGCAGCTTAAAAGCTTTCGCTAGTCTTTTACATAAGGAGCTAGAAAACGTGAATTCTTCTTCTAGAATTTGCAAGTTTCCTTATCTGACTATATATATGTGTGGCTGATTATCGGCTAAGTATTCGCTGGTTTCATTATTTGGAATCTTAAATTGCGAAGAGCGAGAAATGATAGAGCTTATTTAGAAGTTAGATGCTAAACATGGAGTAGTTGGTTCTCTTTAGAGCTCATGAGAGGTACTTGTGGCTTTTTGCTCCCACAAAATTACATCACCGATATATAATAGATGTTCTAGGTTAATTAGTGGTATTTAGGTTTGGATAATATTTAGTTTCTTATTTTCTTAAAAGAATCTTTGCTTTAGAAGTTGGGTACATATAAAGGAACATCAAAAAAAAACAAAAATGAAAAAAAAGTCGAAAGTCAAAAGTTGATTATGTATGTGGTTTTGGAGCTACCCGATAAGCTTCCATTGATGATGAAAAAAGTAAATAAAGAAAAGTATGAAAAAATATGAAAAAAAAAAAAAAAAAAAAAAAAAAAAAAGTGAAAAGTGAAAGTTGTATCGAATAAGAGCTTAAGTGTTATAAAAGTTGTTGGCACGTGAGGTGCATGTGGATGATTCTGAATTGGACACATGAGGTGCACGTGTAGTACTCCGCAACTTATATATGAGATTGTATGTACCCAATTCTTTGATGTGGACCGAATTTCTATTGCAGTGGTTCTTGAGAGAAAATGAAAAACTACTTATCGTTTAAACTTGGTATCTCTATCGAACTAAAAAGTATTGAAACGAGAAAATATGAAGAAATTCATTTCTCAACAAAAATAAAATCTTGAGATACAAACTTAGGACATGGGAGTAAGAGGTTTCCACAAGTAACTTTTATGAGTAGTGTTAGCATCTAACTTGTAGTTAAGCTGTGATCTCGTATGTACGCTTAGTTTGGGGGCTTGTGAAAAATCAAGGATGACGATTTTTATCCGTATGGTCACTTTTCCATGAGAAGTGTTTCTACTTTTTGACCCTAAAAATTATTGCAAAATAATGAAAGTTCAACAAACCGTCACAAGAATGAAGTGAGAAAAATCCAAAAATAGTAGTGACAAGTAGAATAAAGAATAAATTTAGGAAAACAGAGCGTTTGCGGGAATAAATGATTTTGTAACCTCTTTTGAACCTCCTTGCTACTTTACAATGTTAGTAGCAAGAGTTATAAAATTATTTATCCCAAAAGCGTGAATTGATCACATTGTGTGAGGACACGACAATACCTTAGTCCGGGGGATTTTGGTGAGTACTTATTTACTCACCTTTTCTTTACCAAATAAGGCTAAATTATCCAAAAACTAATGTTAAACGCCAAAGAAAGTGTGTTTTTGTGATTGTGAATGTTCAGGAACGGATATTTCATAAAATAGCGAAAATCAAACGAAAACTGACAAAAACGAGCACGAGAGTGGAACGTGTGCAGATAGTCAAAAAAAAGTCAATGCTGAGCCTACAAAGTACATAAAAGACCTTAGAGATATGAGATTTGTCAGTTTTGATCCTTCGTTAAAGTTTCATAAAATTACAAGAATGGTCCTCCAAGTTTCAGAAGTTGTCAGATTTATCCCTTTGAAGATATCTTATAAGAAATGACAAGCTTGGTCCTCCATGATTCATAAATAGTCAAGAAAAGCCCTTGGAAAAGTACTATCGAGATTTGACAGCTTTGGTCCCTAAGATTTCAAAAAGTAAAAAATTGGTCCTTGTCATATTTCATACTACAAAACCCAAAATATTACAACCGGATCCAAAAATATAATCCAACAACAATCCTTGGTTCCCACAAGCCCATAATATCAAAAGCGCAACACCAATTTCCTTAACCCGGTCCACACTCACCCCTTGGTCAACCTTCACTTCCACACAGTCAAACAATAGTAAAATAATCTTACCCGCCCCCCAAAAACCCAGTAACTATGAACCCTAGATATACCGTACCAATCAATTACTGAGATTAAGGGCTTAATAGTCAAATCAAAGGCTTCTAGAAGGGTGTCAGTGGTGTCAGAGCATGTCAGAAGCAAAGAAGCACAAGGAATGACAAGGTGGCAGTCTCCTATTGGCTCAAATGCGTCAACAGATATAATCCAAGGGCTGATATGATGAGGGAATGGTTGGGATATGATCAAAGGGCTCTGGATTGCATCAAAGAAGCACATCATACGGATTGCTAAGCTGGCAATCCGTGGCTATCAATTCTAGATCCTTCTCACTCATTTGCAATAAATAGAGTGTTAGTGTAATCTGTTTTAGGTGGTGGAGTATAGTGTAAAGAAACTCTGCCCATATTTCCTTTTATTGTATTAGCTTAGTTTAGTTGTAATCTTTTATTATCAATATAATCAATTTTTCCTTTAAATCATTTTAGCTTAATGTTGTTTACTTCTTATTGTTAATCTCTTATCTCTGTTTTATCATCTTATCTCATTTCACACATCTTTACTTTCAATTTCAGTCTTTATTTCATTTAAAAGTTTCATGTAAATCAGAAAATATAGAAAATACAAAAATAGCTTTTGTTTTGATTCAGCTTTCAGTAAAGCTTTTCAGTAGTTTATTCACATCTTATCTTAGCTTAAATAGCTATTGTGAGCTTATTGATTGAATTTACATCAGTTTTAGTTCATTTCTCTTTAATAGTCAACAATAGTCAACTGTCATGATGAATTGGTGATCCATGGTGAATACTGATAGTCCAAAGTGAGTAATGGAAGCACTTGGCCCGTCTAAACACAGGCTAGCATAGTGAGCCCCTCTGTTTGAGCTGAGGGGATTACAAATTGTAAGTTTTGATTTCAATGTTTGCTTCATGAATAGTATATATCTTTTATTATGAGTTTCTGTGGAAATTAGTTGTAATTGGTTGTTGATTTAGCTTCTTGTAGTGTTATCTTAGCTGTAAGGATCAGTGGATTGGTGATTTGTTGTTTATTTCATAGTTTCATAGTGTTAGTTGGAAATATAGGGGTGTTTGGATCTATTAGTTGCTATGTAGAATAGTTATTGTTTTGCTAGTTTAGCTTAACATTTAGTTCACATAGGGTTAGTAATAGCTAAATATTGAATAATAATAGTAGGTTATTACATAAAAAGTCAAAGTTAGTTTCTAAGCTCATTAACTGTTAAAACCATTAGAATCAGTTAGTGTAATTTTAGAATTAGTTGCAAATCAGTTTAATATAGCTTAATTGAGATAGATAGTAGCTTATTATAACAAATAGAAGTAAAATTGATCAGTAGAAATTAGATTTAGTCAAAACAAAATTGCATGCTGACAAGTCAGTATAGGTTAGAAGTTTCAGCATAGCACTTAGTTATAGCCTGCTGAACTTGGATCCAATTAGAGGAGCAATTGGTTAATTAGGATAGGGCTTTTACAATTTTTATAATCTGAGCTTAGTATAGTAGCTTTTACCCCCAAAACATTTCACATTTTAGCTTATTAGATTGCTTATTTAGTACATGCAAGTTAAAGAGTCAGAAACTAGTATGCTGATGTAAACTAGGCTTGCAGTAGTGATTATTAGCTTAATGCCTTAGCTTATTTGGTGATTTTGAGTTCCATTTAGTGCATAGAAGTTGATTTCATTATTTCTTAGTCACTGGCTTATTCTGTTTGGTAGTTGCTTATTCATTGGCTTATTGTGACTGCTTATTGTACAATTCTGTTGCATTTTGTGATACACATGGCCATATTTGAGTTTCATTGAGCTTATTTTAGTATAACATAGCTGTGTTTTCAGTTTCATATAGTTTTGTTGCAAGTGCTTATTAATAAGCACTTGCAATAAGCTGTTTTTTACAGAATAAGTTCTTCTCTGGCTTATTTTCTTTTCTAACATTTTCTCCAAGTTCCTTTTAATATTTTAGAATATCTGTGAATTTTTCATATTTTTCTAAATTGTTTTACTATTTTTCTTAATTTTAAATCAATTTTAAATACTTTTTAATAAATAAAAATCAAATAAAAATCAGAAAAAGCTTTAAAAAATCCAAAAATATTTTAGATAATTCTTTTCTATTATTTTAGATTTTTCAAAGTTGATTTTATATTTTTCCCATTTATTTTACAATTTCTCTTATTTTTAATTACTTTTTATATTCCAAAATTAGAAATAAATTCATAGAAAATAAATAAAAAGTCAAAAAAATATTATTTTTTTCTCAAAATTATTTTTAGTAGTTTAAGATTTTTAGAAATTTATTTCATATTTTTAGGATTATTTTCAATTAAAGTTACGTTTTTATTTGTACGTTACGTTTTTAAAATCGCGTTTGAATTTTCGTTTTTAGATCTAAATCATTTGTGCATATATAGCTTGTACCTTCTGTATTATTTGTGATTAATTTTCACTATTTGAGTTTCACATTCACTATTTTCATTTTTCCACTTTTCACGACACGATTTGGCGAATCGAATTTCACGATTCCATTCAACCTTCATTGGGATACGACTCGGGTAATCCATATTTCTTGCGGATTTCCTCGATCTTATAAATATATATATTGATTTTAACCAATCAATTGCCATGCTAGAATTAGAATTATATACATTTAGGACTAGTTTTGCAAAATATTACATGCATAGGGGAATATATTGTAAATTCCTGAAACTATAAAGTCTAGGGATTGTTTTTGACACTTCCTAGAAGATAATAGTGTAAGGACTAGATTTGCAATATATTAAACTTTAAAATAAACTATTAAAACAAATATTAAACTAAAAGGACTAAAATTGCAAATATTATAAATATAAGGGTAAATATAGTAAATACTAAAAATTAGTATAATTTAGGAACTATATATATCATTTCTTTAAAATATATTAGTATAGGGACTAAATATGCAATAGTTAGAAAGTTATATGCTTATTTGTTATAAGTTTATAAGTTTAGGGTAGAAAACGTAAATATATATATATATATATATAAGGGGTAAAAATGAACTATTTTCATAAAAATATAAAAACCTATTTAAGTTAGAAGCATAACACAATACTAGGGAGCTTCATGCGAGGAGTACTATGTGGATATTTCGTTTTGACGAGTTTGTTGGGTTTACGAAATAAAGTGCCCTAACTCCTCGAACGATTATTGCATATACTTCTGAGATATGATGGCCTGAACGGTGTTATGTTATAACTAAACCCTAATAACAACATAACTCAATAATAGGGAGCTTTGTGTGAGGAGTATTAACTTCTGAATTATGATGGCCTGAATGGTATTATGCTGATCACATAATACAATAGTAGGGAGCTTCATGTGAGGAGTCATATACTTCTGAATTACAATGGCCCGAACAGTGTTATGTTATATATAAAAACCTAATAGTAATTAGTTAAGAAAACCTAGACTAAGACTTGACATACGCACACCCGCACTACCCCAGGATACGTGAGTGAGTTGTCTAAACCCCTACTTTAACTATCTAGAGACTCGGATGAGTTATCATAGCCTCACACCTTTTAAATGCTTTCTAAATGTTTTACAAACCCTGTCAGGGGGATACATGCTTAAAAACAAAATACAAGTCTTTTCTCTAGTTATTGCACTAGTAAACTAACTGCCATCATTACATAACCAAAATTCATGAATCTAATCATTTGGAATATTTTACCCACGCAAACGCGAATATAGTTGATAGATCTATTGGAGTTTGACAACTCCCGTTGGTATTAACACCCCACTAGGTGGTACCAATAAGTACTATATTTGAACCCATTGAAGGTTTAACTTTGGCAAGTTATCATTCCCATCCCCTCATGGTTTTGTCTGCAGACCCCATGACCCGGATCGTTAACGTGTGGTTCATGAGCTTAGTGCAATATACCTTCTAACACTAAAACTTTTCCACACATAGGGTTTAAGCTGAACCCTGTGGAACTTGTATTTATACTTTAACTTTTTAAACCTATGACTCTCACTCAACATACGTGTTGACTTTTAAGCATGTTATCTTAGGTAATTAGGCACTATAGGAACCCTGGCACGGAGAACCACTGGACATGAGGACGTCCAAAATAGTTATCATTCATCAGTTTTGTATCATAAAACGTATCTTAGGGATCTCTCTTTTGGTAGAAGTACATCTTTTACTGTAAAAACTCTGATAAATAAATGAATGATAACACCTTTTTCAAAAACGTCTCTTTTCGAGTCGTTTTCTATTATCTTGTCTTTGTTTCCATGAGTAATACGCCAAACACTTTATCCGCTGCGATCAGTGAAAAATGGGGGTGTTACACTATCGCCTTAAACCTGAGAATACATGCTAAAAGGTCAGCTAACGCTTGTGAGTTCATAGATTTTGACACTAAAACATAACACAACATTTACATACCAATTAATCAACACGCATAAGTTTGCTATACTAGACTAAGGCACTATCCAACATCTCAATTTTCGCATCAATAACCGACATTAATTCCTATAGTTGCACACTATAGTACTATCCTACACTTGCAGCATGTTATTATATCCCTACACGATTTGTAGCTGTGATATAATAACCCTACACAATTGCAGCTTTCATAATCTATAACATAGCAAACACTAACAAAACCATAAAATAACCAAACCAAAATACTCTTGTCAAACAAATCAATTCTTGAATAAACATTTCACATACTAAAATAAACAATCATTAAGTTATACAAAAACAATCATGTATCCTCCCCCAAAACAGTTATAAAACTAGTAAAAGTAGGGGCCACGAACTCACCTTAGCCACAAAAATGCAACTATTCACGACTGGTACAACTGGCATCTAGCTAATCACAACGGTATCCCGAAGACGGGTACAATGGTACAGAAACGGCGCAAGCTAATACGTATATATATATATATATATATATATATATATATATATATATATATATATATATATATATATATGGTAAGGTTCTAGAGAAAAGTGAGAAAAAAAGTTACAGGGTAAATTATGAAAATACTTGAAAGTTCAGGGTAAAAAAGAAAAAACACAAAAAAAGATGGAACGATCTTTTTCAATACTGATATAAACACACTGTATTCAAACACACATTGATTCAAACACACACACTCACCATCACCACCACCATCATCGCTGTCGTCACCGTCACACCACCACCGTCCGTCACTGTCACCACCACCACTGTCGCAGTCGTCACCGTCTCACCAGCATCATCGCAGCCGTCACCGTCACACCAACACCTGTCAAAAGCCACCATTAAAACCGATAAAAAAAACCCCAAATTCCAATCTAAATCCAATGATTATGTGATTCACTTGTAATAGACTATCAGAAAGATGAAGAAAAAGCAATTTTTGAATAAAGTCCACAAACAAAGAAAAAGAGCAATGCAATCAAACTTGAGAAATCGAACAATAGTAAGTCTATAGTTATTAATTGTTCAATATTTATGTTATTTTGTGCAGCATTGGGTAAATTAAATCATAATTAGTATCTTTGTGAATAAGTGTAAAAATTAGGGCATATGTGTAGATAAATTTTGTTTATTAAAATTGTACACAACTTGTTTGATAAAATGTCTGAATAAGATTTTATAACTGCGATGCACTAATTTGCAACATACGTGTTTCAGTATTGAATGATATGACGTCTTGGGGCATCTGTGTGTATGTTAGCATCAGATTACACGTTAGGGCACCAGATTGTATTAGTGCATCTGTGTTTATGGTTTTTGCATCAGGTTGAATGTTTGTATATTTAGTGCATCGTTAAACATATTAGGGCATCAGTGAGTATCATTAGTGCATCGTTAGACATATTAAGGCATCTGTGTGTTTAGTGTATCCATTTGTATGTTAAGTGCATCGTTGGTTATTGTAGGGTATCCATTTGTATGTTTAGTGCATCGTTGGACACACTTGGGCATCAGTTTGTATATTTAGTGCATCGATGAACACATTAGGGCATCAGTGTGTATGATTAATGCATCACCATACATATTAAGGCATCAATGTGTGTTTAGTGTATCCGTTTGTATGTTTAGTGCATAGTTGGTCATACTAATTTTATGTATTCCGATCATGATTTGTTTTATTTTATTTTTTTATTTTTTAATAAATCTCTTAATTTGATTTTTTTTTTCAATTTCAGCTACTCGCATAAGTCCACGAACACTGGAGAAAAGCAAAAGTATTGAAGAAAATCAATCAGAATGTAAGAATTATAAAAATTGTTAATAATGTCAAAAATATGTGAATTTAGCAAATTTCTTAGAATCTGGTTGTATTTTAGTGCATTTTTGTTAATCATATGTTGAAGCATCAGTGTTGATAAGTTTGAAAAATATGTGAAATTAGCTAATTTGTTAGAATGTTGTTGTGTTTTAGTGCATCTGTGTGTATTACTTTAGGGCATATGTATGGAATAAATTAGTGAATCATTATAGATATTTGTTAGTGCATCTGTATGTATTACTTTAGGCCATATGTATGGAATAAATTAGTGAATCATTGTATATATTTGTTAGTGCATATGTATGTAAAATTTTAGGGCAATTGTATGTAAAATTTTAGTGCATCTGTATGTAAAATTTTAGGGCATCTGTATGTAATATTTTAGGGCACCTGAATGTAATATTTGTTGGATCGCTAACTACTAATGTGTTGTTATGTACACTGAAATTGTAGATTATAGTTCTTTATCTTTGTTGGATCAGTGTCATTGAGTTGTAGCTGATTTATAGTTGTGGTTAGAATAGAATGAGCATCGATAATGTATTTTATATCATGAATTATGTGTAAGTAGTTATGCTTGATAGGTCGGATTTTTGGACTTGTATATAGATGTGATAATGAGTGATATTGTTGCTATTCACATGGTTATTATTAGCTGATATTGGTGAGAATGTGTTATACCCAATATAACATACACCTGTATTCTGTTGTCTATATTGGCGAGAATGTGTTATACCCAATATTACATCTGAATCAGTTATATTTTAGTGCATCTATATGCAATATTTTAGGGCATATGTGTGTAATATTTTAGGGCATCTGTGTTAAAATATGTATATTATGTGTTGAATTATCAATGTTGTTAAGTTTGAATATAATACAAGAAATTCACAAATTTGTTAGAATCAAATTGAATTTTATAGCATCTATGTAAAAATTATGTTAATAATGTCTTATAGCATATATTCAGTTAGAATGAAGTATTAGTGTATTGAATTATGAAGGCATTTGTATGGAATACTTTTAATGCATCTAATTTTATACATATTTATTAAACATGACAATTATTTTTCAATCATAATTTCAGCAACCGAACCAAAAACCGAAGCTGATTCTGAAACTGAAGCACGGAGGTCACAAAATAGTAAGTCAAATGATCACACTTGAGAATTGAGTGTCATTTTACATTATCGCGTTAATTATTGCATATGTTTTAATATTGTATTAGGACAACAAATTGATTGTTTAGTGCATCAGTTTTACAATTGTATTAGGGAATCAAGTTGTCACATTAAGATTGCTTGAATATCTTAAATGTTATATTAAGGCATTATATTGTTTGAAAAATAATGTTTGTTAGATAAAATCGTGTGATATATTGATATTACCGTAGCATGTGTTATATTACAGCATCATTGAGTATGGTTTAGGCAATACGATTAATACATGGAACGCTGAAATCGGTTGGGTAAACTATGTATTTAATTGGTGCATATGTATGGAATACTTTAGTGCATGTGTATGGAATACTTTAGTGCATATGTATGGAATAAATTATTAAATCATTGTAGATATTTTTTTAGTACATCTGAATATAATATTTTAGTGCATCCGTTTTGTTTAGTTGGTGCATCTATTTTGTTTATTTGGTGCATCTGTTTTGTTTATGTCTGCAGTGATAAATTCTGGATATCGTATCTCTGGAACTCATGTGAACCCATTAGGTCTAAAATCTGATGCTCCTATGGAGGTCATATAGGATATCATGCGTTGTTGGGTAAGCTAAAATTTTATATATTTTTGTGTTTTTTTCTACGTGCACACTGTATTTTTCTATGCTTAAAATTGATGCCCTTTTCTTGTCATTTTGAAGGTTAAAAATCATCCGGTGAAACCCCAGCCACCAGAGGACTCTGGAAGTGTTATCTTAGCTAAGGAACCCGTACTTCAGGTATGCTTATATTCATTATTAATCTAATGCCACAAATACCCTTTAGTGTGGACTAAATTGACATATTTTGAAATAATTAACAGGCTAGTTTTGCTCGAGTGATTGCATTTAGCAAAACTCAAGTAAAGAAGGTGGCCCATTTTCTTCCAAATCCCGAAAGGCATTGGGGCCCAAAACTGAGGGCTGGGCGTACTATTACTAGCAAACACGCATCTCTTCTGGCCAGAAATAGTTAATGAGATTCTTAATAATAGTGAAGAACAAGGTGATGAACCTGAAGCCAAGCGTAAGAAGACACAAGATTCTACTTCAATTTCATGATAAAAGACTAAAACCGGAAGCTTTTTATACACCTCTCTCCTGATCTTATTCTGCATTTATGTGCAGAAAGTGAATCCAACTTGTATTCTCAGCAGTGAACTACCCTTTTCGATTAATAATGCAAAAAAGAGTTGTAAATTAGTTGAAGGCTAGCCCATATCGAAGTTTAGAAGTCTTGAACTGCAGACTCAAGTCTATTTTTTGTGTGTTTTTTTTCTTTCTTATAATTTTTATCATTAATTTAAATTCTATGTATTATTTAGAATGGATATATGTAACTAGTTATATGTATTCCTTAGCAATTGAGTTTCTCTGATTTGTTTACTATAGTTATTTTAGTTTTTTGTCTGCCGACTACAGTTGCTTTGCGATGTTTACTATAGATTCAATGACATTTTTAGTCATATTTAGTAAACCTCTTAGGTTTTTGTCACTTGCACACAAAAAAAAACAATAAAGTATCATGAAATAAGTAACTATTAACAGATGAAAGAATAGGTTGTTGTTGTTGCAGGTGTGGAAAACTAGAAGGGGGGTTGAATAGTTTTACGTCTTTTTAATTCGTTATAAAAGATAGTTTTAGTGTTTTCTTAGTTTTTAAAATTTAGATTCGATAATATATGATCTCAAGTCTTGCACAATATAAACAACTATCAATAAGTAAGATATAGCAATGATAAGTAAAGAAATAAATGAGAGATGAAAAGATCGAACCGCGAGACAAGAGATTTATAGTGGTTCGGCTACAAGGACACCTTCCTTGCCCTACTCCACTCCCCGAGCACCTAACTCGAGAGTTTTCTTCACTATATCAACAAGCTCCCTTATGGCGGAGAAAACCTTACACACCACAACTTCTTCACAACTAAACAACTTCACACCTAGCTTCTTCACTACAATCTAATTCCTAACTTTTCTTCTTCACACCAAACAACTAACTAATCACACAATCAATATACCTAGCACAACTATCTACAATCAAATACTCACAACAATCTTCACAAAGAATTATGTAAATAATCTTGATGATGCACCAACAACTTGGATGTGGAGGTCACAACAAGTTGTAATACTTCTTGTCTTGGAGGATAGAAGTATTCTTCTCTTGCACTTGAGAGGATGATGTTTGAATCACTTTCAAACAAAGAATTATGTATTTATGATCAAAGGATTAAGAGTATAGAAATGGGGATATAGAACAGAAAGTTTAGGAGTGCAAAAGGTGAGAAAATTATGTGGGATGAACCAGTATTTATAGGGAGAAAATTTACTGTTCTGGAGCGTGGCCGGTCCCCTTAATTAGAGTCCGGTACCCTTAATGATTAAGGGGGCCGCCTAAGGAATTAAGGGGGCCGCCCCTTCATAACGTTGGATTTTCTTGTCTTCTAGTGGGGAAGATTTTTCTGGATAAAATTTGCCATTTTTGGTTGAAAATTTGAAATCATATATTTATAATGAATTAAACATATTCTTTTAATTCCAAAAGTAATTTTGTAAAAGATATAGAATGTTTAATACATTTTATTAAAATTCTAGTGATTAGAAAAATTTCCTTTGATCATGAAATGCAATAAACACTTTGTTTATTAATACCGTAAGTGATATGGATGCAAAGACAAATATTAAGCACTAAAAACTTGTTTACGTCATAAGTTTTAGATTAATGAGTTTATGCTTTGTAATTATCAAAACATAGAGATATTGTTAATATGCTAACAATGTTTTTAGACATTATTTATGTCAACAATCTCCCCCTTTTTGATGATTACAAAATCTTAAACTCCTTAGGTCTAAAAAATAATTTTTAGACAAGTATTATTAGAGTTTAACATTCTCTTCTCCCTCTTTTTGTAAAATCAAAAAGGTTAAGCTGAATAAGCTTCGTGAAAGAAGATTAAACGGGTAGAATGCTCCCCCTTGATGTATGCTCCCCCTCATTTGAGAGCACCAAGGGAATGAGCTATGGAAATCTTGGCTACACAAAATATTTGAAGAGAACAAGACACATATACATGCAAAGCAATAATTATGCAAATAAAAATAGATTCATTCAAGCATCATAGAAATGATTAGCATTACAACATTCAATATGCTTAAAGCATGTTGATTACAATAAAACAAAAGAAAAGACATAGTCCTATATTGCCTAAGAGAGCACTTGGACTTGCTTGCAACCCATGGTTGATTGTTTTATTTTCTTGAAGGAGAACATAAGCATAAAGCTTAGTTGTTAGATGGAGAGGGATATGGAATGGGGTATGGAGCGGAAGAGGTGGATCTTATGATGTTGTATCGTGTTAAGGGTGGTATGGGATGAGGACGAGTGAGGAGATATTCAATCCAAGAAATATCTTCACTCAAGTATAGGATTTGTTTTTGAAGGAAGATGCAACAAGGGCAATAGTGAGTGTGGTTTGTAACTTGATCCAAGTTGAGAGAGTGAGGTAGGCAATTGTTGTAGGGTGATGAAGGAGGTTGCCCTTTGTTGCGTTGTGCAAGATGCATGGCATTGAGATCACTAAGATCATGGATTTGAGATATTTCATCACGGAACTTTTGCTTTTCCGTGGCAATGCGGAGAGAGTCATTGTGTTGATATGGATGAATTGGGTTTGTGTAGTTGGAATTGTAGTTAGATGGTTGATCAAACTTGTATGGATCATTATAAATGGTTGGAGGATGAGATGAGTGGTTTGGCATAAAGGAAGATGTTTGGCCAATGTTGTATGGTTTGTAAAGAGGATCAAATGAATGTCCTTGTGAATTTGGTGTAAAGTTTGGGAAGTAAGTGGTCGGAGGTGTTGAGTGATTTCCAACTTCATTAGTTATGATGGATTTGTTACGAGGGCTTTTTCTTCGCCAAACGGGTTTTTCCGTCATTCTTGCAAGCCTTGAGGCTTTTGGTTTTGGTTTGTTTGGAGAAGTCATGAAGGGATGAATGAAGAGGGTGGAAGATTGGAGATATTTATAGTGTAAGATTTGTGTGTTTATGGATGGATAAAGTTTGTTTGGGAGATTAGGACAAAATGTGTTGGTGAAAAATGGGAAATGTAGGTTGAAATGGGCTAAAAAGCATAAAAGATTCTGTAAATCCGTCCAGCAGATGGCCGGTCCCCTTAATTAGGGGGCGGTCCCTTTAAAATTAAGGGGGCCGCCTTACATAATTAAAGGGGCCGCCCATCTGATGGTTCCCAGATTGCCAGAAAAGGGTTTTTGGCATAAAATTTGCAGAAAGGTTGTGTTTTTGGATTTGAATTCAAGCAAGTTCAATTCCTTTAGGCAATATAGCATCTAATATAATCAAGATATAGCATGCACGCAAAAACACATAAGCAAAAGAGCAAATAAGCAACACATAATAAGCAAAAGGAGACAAGTAAAGGCAAGAGCACTTAAACTTCCTAAGGCACCTATCTTAGATCAAAGGCAAAGGCAACTAGTGAGTCAAGCATCTAGTGATGAAACAAGATGACAATGTTATGAGTGATTATGTCCTAGTGTGTGCCTATATGCAACAAATGTGGAGTTGTGATTGTTTCGACTTCTAAATGAAAAGGAAATTCTTAAGAAACAATCCAAAATCTCCTTGTTTCGATTTTTGCTCGACCATGAATGTCAAAGATATATATTAGATTATATACCTTGACAATTTATGTGAGAGTTTATGCATGATTTTGGAAGACAATGTTTTTAGCATTAGTCAACAATGCAAGGAAAATGATGTTCATGTGATTCCTAGATGTGAGAATAATTTTTAAAGAAAATTGATTGGGTTTTACAAAAGAGTTTATGCAAAGAAAATAAACTTTCCCAATCTTTAATTTTGTGCGAAATAGATTCCTAGACTCAGAAATGGAGGAGTGGAAGAAAAGAAAAAAAAATTGTCTAAATGCAATAAAATTTAGTCAACTTGTTCCATCATTCCTAATCCTAAACGCAAGTGATTGAATAATTCACGCTTAAGGGGTTTAGTGAATATATCCGCAATGTTATCTTCCGATGCAATTTTTTCTATAGATATATTCCCTTTTTGTACATTATCCCTAAGAAAGTGGTGGCGTATTTCTATATGTTTAGTCCTAGAGTGTTGCACCGGATTTTTACTTAAATCTATCGCACCTTTGTTATCGCACATAATGGGAACATTTTCTAACCTAATACCATAGTCTATAAGAGCTTGTTTCATCCATAGTGCTTGTTGACATGCCTTTCCAGCGCTTACATATTCGGCTTCGGTGGTAGAAATAGCAAGAGCGGTTTGCTTCTTCGAAAACCAAGATGTTAGACAACATCCCATAAACGTGCAAATACCGCTAGTGCTTTTTCTATCTACGTAGTCTCCCGCATGATCCGAATCCGCATAGATGATGGTTTCTATGCCGGATCCCTTAGGATACCATAATCCTAAGTGTATAGTGCCTTTAATGTATCGGAAGATACGCTTAACCGCTTCTAGGTGAGAGGTTTTGGGATCCTCTTGAAAACGGGCACAAAGGCAGACACTAAACTTGATATCGGGTCTACTTGCCGTCAAGTATAGTAAACTACCTATCATTCCTCTATACTTGGTGTTATCTACGGACTCACCTTCATCATCCTTTGTGAGCTTTACTTCCGTAGACATGGGAGTCTTCATGGGTTTTGAGTCTTCTAGGCCAAATTTCTTAAGCATTCCCTTAATGTACTTAGATTGGTTAAAAAATATTCCATCTTCTAATTGTTTTATTTGTAATCCTAGGAAGAAGATAAGTTCACCCATCATACTCATCTTAAACTCATCATGCATGATTTTGGCAAATTCATCACACATGTCTTGACAAGTCGATCCAAATATAATGTCATCAACATATATTTGGACAATGATGGGATTTGGGTCTTTCCTTTTAGTGAAAAGAGTGTTATCTACCATTCCCATGGAATAATCATGTTTAATAAGAAAAGCTTTTAATCAATCATACCAAGCTTTGGGAGCTTGTTTGAGTCCATACAAAGCTTTCTTTAACTTATAAACATAATCAAGTTTTGCGAAGTCAATGAATCCTGGAGGTTGTGCCACATATACCTCCTCATTGATAAAACCGTTAAGGAATGCACTTTTCACGTCCATTTGGAATAACTTAAAATCTAGGGCGCATGCATAGGCAAGTAGTATCCTAATTGATTCTAATCTAGCTACGGGGGCATAAGTTTCGTCATAATCAATTCCTTCTTGTTGATTATAACCTTGGGCAACTAACCTAGCTTTATTCCTAGTAACTACTCCATTTTCATCTAATTTATTCCTATATACCCATTTAGTTCCTATGATGGTCATATTCATTGGATTTGGGACTAATTCCCAAACATCATTTTCCTTAAATTGATTTAATTCTTTTTGCATAGCTATAACCCAACTTTCATCTTTTAAAGCCTCATTAATATTTTTAGGTTCTATTGCTGAGAGGAAACAAAAGAAATTATTTTTATCTTGAGCTTGTGACCTAAGGGTTCTTTGGTTAAGATGTCCTATTATATTATCTAGTGGATGTGACCTTGATTCTTTAATATTTACAATTTCGTTATTTCCTAAGTTAATGTCTTCATTGTCATTTCCTATGGGTTTTGTTTTACTAACCTCAATAGCTTCTTCTTCAACTAAATCATCATCTTCTAAAGGTAAAGTTTTAGGAGGTGGTGGTGTTTCATCAAATGTTACATTTAGTGATTCTTCTACTTTCATGGTGTGTTTGTTAAGTATTATATATGCTTTACTATTTTGTGAGTATCCTAAGAATATTCCTTCATATGATTTTGGAACAAACTTAGTGAGGTAATCCTTAGTGTTTAGAATATAGCATTTACTTCCAAATACCTTAAAGTAGCTTAAGTTTGGTTTTCTACCTCTTAGTAACTCATAAGGAGTTTTTCCTAGAATTCTCCTAATTGATACCATATTAATAATATATGTTGAAGTATCTACGACGTGACACCAAAATTTTTGTGGGATGGATTGTTCATTCAACATGGTTCTACTCATTTCTTGTAGTGACCTATTTTTTCTTTCTACTACGCCATTTGATTGAGGAGTACGAGGAGCGGAGAAATTGTGAGATATTCCACTTAAATCACAATATTTTCCGAATTGTACTTCATTGTCAAATTCCCTACCATGGTCCGTCCTAATGGCTACTATTGTGCATCCTAATTTATTTTGAATCATTTTACTAAATATTTTGAATTTTTCAAAGGCTTGGGTCTTGTCACTTAAAAACCTAGTCCACGTGTATCGTGAGTAGTCATCTACTATTACTAAGGTATATTTGTTTCCTCCATAGCTCCGCACAGCGGATGGACCAAAAAGATCGATATGTAATAATTCTAGGCACCTAGTAGTGGATACTATATTCTTAGCTTTGTGACTAGCATGAACTTGTTTTCCAATTTTACATGCATCACAAAAATGCTTGTCATATTTTAGATTAGGCAAATTTCTAACTAATTCCTTAGAGGCCAAAGATTGTATTTGTTGCATGTTAGCATGTCCTAATCTCCTATGCCACAATGTAGAGTTTTCATCTAGGGTCGTTAAGCATATCCTATCCTCAGGCTTGTTTCCTAATTTCATAACATATATGCCACCTTTCCTAATTCCTCTACCTATAATTTTTCCATTCTTAACTATTTCGCTATCCTCTTCGGTAAAAGTGACTCTACATTTATTACCACATATTTGTCCTATACTAAGCAAGTTATATGTTAAATTATCTACATGCTCCACATTTTCAATAGTAAGTGAGTCTTGAGAAATAGTACATTTGCCAATGATTTTTCCACGTAAGTCACTACCGAAAATAACGTTACCTCCATTATATGCCTTGTATGTAGAGAATAGCTTGTGGTTCCCCGTCATGTGCCTCGAACATCCGCTATCCTTGATCCATTCGTCAGGCTCCAAGTCAATTCTTAAACATATTTCGTCGGTTCCTTTTGCCATAAAACACTTTTCATCTTTTGGCTTTTCTACTTCTTCTTTGTCACTATCACTCCATGTTCCACTAACAAATGCGCCTTGATTTTCATAACCCGGCGGATTTAGACATTCGCCAATGAGATGATTTGTACTTCCACATCTAAAGCATTTTCTTTTCCCGTAGTTGTCACTTCTATTTCTTTGGAACGGTTTTCTTTCGTCTCGTGATGATCTAGTGAATCTTCCTCGTCTCTTGAAGAATTTCTTGAATTCTCTTACGGCCATTGCATATTCTTCGTCTTCACTTTCGTCGCTTGAATCATCATCATCATCACTAGGTTCCTTTTTGGCTTTTAGAGCGATGGATTTGGTTTGTTCTTTCTTGACTTTGACCGTTTCCGAATCTCTTCTTATAATTTCTTCATGGACCTTCAAGTTGCCAATAAGTTCATCTAATGATAACGTCATCAAGTTCTTTGATTCTTCAATAGCCGTGACCTTAGCTCGCCATTTCGGATGCAATGCCCTAAGAAATTTTCTGACACAATTTTTACTAGAAAATGTCTCATCAAGTGCTTTTAAACTTGTGATAATAGTGTTAAATTTAGCAAAAGCATTATCAATTGATTCCTCTTCCGGAATCATAAATTGTTCATATTGTTGTACAAGAAGATCTATTTTGTTATCTTTAACTTGACTATTACCTTGGTGAGTAATTAGTAAAGAATCCCAAATTTCTTTTGTGGTTTTACAAATAAAAATTCTTTCATATTCTTTGCGTGGTAACGCATTATAAATGACCATTTTAGCCTCATTATTTTTTGCTAGTTTCTTTTTCAAATCATCATTTTGTTTTTCAAAAGATACAATTTCATCCATTTTAGTTTCAACATTATATTGAATAGGGGGAAAATCACCAAAGGTAATAATATGCCAAAGATCAAGATCTTTTGATTTCACATAAGTTTCGAATCTATTTTTCCAATATAAAAATCCATCATTTTCAAATAGTGGTGGTCTTTGCATAGATTGCCCTTCTAAATAATTTTCAAGTTCCATAGATCATTACAAGTTTTAAAATACAATATATTTTAAAAATCTTGCTCAACCTGGCTCTGATACCAATTGTGGAAAACTAGAAGGGGGGTTGAATAGTTTTACGTCTTTTTAATTCGTTATAAAAGATAGTTTTAGTGTTTTCTTAGTTTTTAAAATTTAGATTCGATAATATATGATCTCATGTCTTGCACAATATAAACAACTATCAATAAGTAAGATATAGTAATGATAAGTAAAGAAATGAATGAGAGATGGAAAGATCGAACCGCGAGACAAGAGATTTATAGTGGTTCGGCTACAAGGACACCTTCCTTGCCCTACTCCACTCCCCGAGCACCTAACTCGAGAGTTTTCTTCACTATATCAACAAGCTCCCTTATGGCGGAGAAAACCTTACACACCACAACTTCTTCACACCTAGCTTCTTCACTACAATCTAATTCCTAACTTTTCTTCTTCACACCAAACAACTAACTAATCACACAATCAATATACCTAGCACAACTATCTACAATCAAATATTCACAACAATCTTCACAAAGAATTATGTAAATAATCTTGATGATGCACCAACAACTTGGATGTGGAGGTCACAACAAGTTGTAATACTTCTTGTCTTGGAGGATAGAAGTATTCTTCTCTTGCACTTGAGAGGATGATGTTTGAATCACTTTGAAACAAAGAATTATGTATTTATGATCAAAGGATTAAGAGTATAGAAATGGGGATCTAGAACAGAAAGTTTAGGAGTGCAAAAGGTGAGAAAATTATGTGGGATGAACCAGTATTTATAGGGAGAAAATTTACTGTTCTGGAGCGTGGCCGGTCCCCTTAATTAGATGCCGGTCCCCTTAATGATTAAGGGGGCCGCCTAAGGAATTAAGGGGGTCGCCCCTTCAGAATGTTGAATTTTCTTGTCTTCTAGTCGGGAAGATTTTTCTGGATAAAATTTGCCATTTTTGGTTGGAAATTTGAAATCATATATTTATAATGAATTAAACATATTCTTTTAATTCCAAAAGTAATTTTGTAAAAGATATAGAATGTTTAATACATTTTATAAAAATTCTTGTTAGGACCCTTGATATAATATCTAACACAAGTTATATATAGAGAAATAGAAGAGATTAGTAGAGAGAGATATGGATACTTCTATTGAGAGAAAGGAAAGATGTATTATGTTTAGAGAGAGAAACACATAGAATTACACATAGAAGCACCACCTCCAAATGGGAGCATTTGGAGGTTTATATAGTTAAGATAAAGAGATGGGCCGGGCTTGGGCTTTTGAAATGAGCTAGACTTAAACTTATACAGTATTAGATTAAACCAAGCCCGTTTACCCTTAACTAAACTACAAGACTATTACAACATTATTACAAGACTCGTTGATACAATAATGATCGTCACTTCTATTTCTAACAATCTCCCCCTAAGGGGCGATCATTGAGATCTCTCTTTGATTCCATTGATGATCAACACTTCCAATGCTAACAATCTTCCCCTAAGGGTGATCATTGAGATCTCTCTTATGTGACCTCGATCTTTGTTCTTTGAAGCTTGTTCTCATTGAACTTTTGAGTCTTGTAAGAACATAAATCTATCAACTTTATCATACACAATAGCCTTGGTGACTTGATATGTGAAGTATGCTAGAGAGAGAAAGTAGAGAATGTAGAGAAAGAAAGAAGAGAGAATATTATTAGAGAAACACACACTTACACACACAAGCACACACCTCAAATGAGTCTTTGAGGTGTTTATATAGTAAGATCCAAGATATGCCCTAAGGCTTTCTATGGGCTTGGGCTTGGGCTTGGACTTGGTTACATGATTAGATAACTAGGCTTATGTAACATAGCACATAACATATTAGCTTGCCAAGTCCAAAGCCCAATGACTAAACTATTACTAATCTTAACAAACGACACAAAGTTATAATATGAGAATGACCATCACTTATATATATATATATATATATATATATATATATATATATATATATATATATATATATATATATATATATATATATATATATATATATATATATATTAATGCTAACAATCTCCCCCTAAGGGGTGGTCATTCGAATGATGCTCCACGTGATTAGGTCTTCCGTGTTCTTTGTCTTTAACTTTGTGTGTCGTTGTAGAATAGTCTTTAATCTTTGTTCCTTCATGGATTGTGATCTTTAGTAACTTACTTTTCATCGTTCTTTGTTCCTTTGTGATGTGGAGTTATCTGCCTTATGTCACTTCTGCATCTGTGGTGGTTGTTCACCATTCCAACATGCTCATACATCTTCAGTCTTTGTGATACATGCATTTGTAGTTCCCGTTCTTTCACACAGATCTTTGTCACTTTACTTCTGTAGATTCTTTCACATTGCGTAGAATCTTTCTTTGAACCTTACTTTGCTTTGATCTTTGTAAGAACTTTCCTTTGACGTAGTGATGCATGTATGAGCATGTGGAATCCTTCGCCATGGAGATGATGTATAGCTGCAGGTAAACAGTTAGTAATAAACAATCGGTACTTACAGATAAGAATTAGAGATCGTTAACAGCATAGTGTGAAGACTCCTTCTAATCCTTACCAAGGCCGTTCCCATGTCAGATACTGCCGAGGGAGCTTACAAGACCTATTTAGTAGCTCAATGACTGGGTGAGTCGCTGGGGATCACTCCACGACTGTAGACCGTTTGAAACCACCGCAAACACTAAGCGTAACCCATAAAGAATTACCGAAGTGACCTGCTGTCAGGGCTGTTTGATGTTGACCCTGGCAGGAATTTCCATTCAATCATTGAGAATCACAAATGTGAATCCTCTCATAAATGTTTTGGCAAATTGCTAAGATCTGCATAGGACTCTTAAGTTTACATCTGGCGTCCTTAATGTTGGATCACCAGTGTAGAAGTATCATGTGTTCCTATGAGATTTTTTGATGAATCTCGGGGCTCTAGACTCGATAAGTGCACATTTGGTTTCCTATGCGGAGATTAGGGAGAGGTCTCTTGTTTCAATATCAACCATCTCTAAGAGACAGGTTGATAGATTACACCGGTTCCCCGTGAGAATGAAACAAGCTCTTTTAAGAGAGCTTTGAGTGGTTAAGAAGGTTTAATGCAGTGCGTCACTGGGTTCATGACGTCTTTGTCTTCAATACCGGTGTCACCTTAGTAACAACCAGTAGCATACGAATTGTACCCGGTGTCTGCCCTAAGGTTGAACATATGGAGGGCTATTTCTTTTCACCCTTTTTCATAACTTTTCTTTTTAATTCTTCAACCCCTTCTTTTTCCTTTCTCATTTTCTCCTTTTTTCAATCATACCTAAGGACTTATAATTCTAATCTATTGGAATTGTCCTTGGGTAGATCCCTCCGGCTCTGGCGGATCATAGGACGGTTTTTCCTAACGTTAGTCACCTTATAACTTCGTGACTATCCTATTGTTGCCATTAAACCATTTGTGAAAATCTCTCAAAGTGTTTATGATAATAAAACACAGTGTTAACACTTCGAGAGTTTTACATTTTCTTATGAAGGACTCCCCCTTCACATGTGCTCATGTATTTTTAAGAAATTTGCACATGCGAGAGGAGTTTGCACTTTTTGAATTGATCCACTTTCAATGAACATGACCGATTCGAGACACGCTTACATCACTAGTTAGACTAGCTTGAAATTATTACCCGTCCTGGTCAAGTCCAAAGAAAGTCTCTCGATACTGTACATTCTACTCAGACAAGTCCTATTCGAGACACGCTTACATCACTAGTTGGACTAGCTTGAAATTATTACCCGGCCAGGACAAGTCCTTTCGATTAATGACATTTTAAGCTTCGTCAATTCATTGGTTATATCTTAGTCGAGCTCTTTTGAGATTCAATCTCAATCTTTACACATTTTGATCACATTTTAATCATGTCTTCTCCCCCTCAAAAATAGCATATCGTGATATTTTTTATATCAACTGATTAAGAAAAAAGATTTTGGGAGAAAGACAGATTTGATTTTGCATGAAATCGGAACATTTTTGTTTTTATGAAATACTCCCCCTCAAAACTCGCATATGTTTTTGAGAATGTTAAACTTTTTAAAGTTTAGAGGGAAGGAGTCTTCTCGAAGCAAAATTCTGAAAGAGAAAAAAGTTTCAGATTTGTTGAGTTTTGCATCAAGGTTTTTTTTAAAAAAAAAACAAAGACTTCTCTTTGTTTGAATAGGAATGTCGCACTGAGGCGTACAACAGTGTCCATTTTTAGGATAAGTGCACTTTGTTGATGAAAATCATTTTTGCGTAGCACTTTCCTTTCTTTGAAAACTTGAGTTGTGCACTGTAAGGTGTACACAAGTCATTTTGATGATGAGCACCGATTTTGATAGATTTTGAAATTCTTTTTGAAAAATCTTGAAAAGGTGGTGCTCAGAATGTAAGAGAATTTTGAAAATCTAATTTATCATTAGATCAACAATCACGGTCTTGAGCTTAAAGATTTTGAAAGTTTTTCTAAAGAAAACTCAATCCAGATAAGTGTTTGGTTCTCGTTTTAGGATAAGTGCTCGAAAAATATTTGAAATCTTTGATTTGATTAAGCACTTTCCTTTCTTTGAAGCACGGGTCCTGAACTGATATGTCCAGAAGCCATTCGATTAAGTCCTTATTTGAAATTTTTTTTAGTTGTTATACCCGGACTTAAGTTTTGAAAAGATTTCACATTGAAGTTGATGAGGCGAAAAATGAACCACTTTTAGGGGGTCATTTAAGCCCGGAATTGAATTTATTTGATCAAATATTGCCCTAAATCGTTCCTTTTGTGATTTTAGGTACTTTGGGAGTGAAATCTGGAAAAGGAAGCAATTCGGACGTTTTTGGAGCATAAAAGTGAAGAAAACGCCAAAGTCTTAATTTTCCTTGCTGGAAACAGTATTTGACGGCGTCAAGAGCAACACCCTGACGGCGTCAGAGTAATTTCCATGACGACCCAGTACGGATTTAACGGCGTCACAAGAAAGGGCGTCAAGAGTAAAATGCATGATGGCCTGGAAATGCATAACACATGACGGCGTCAAAAGTAGATCAAGGCAGTCCGAGAATTATTTTGGCGGTGAGGTGACGGCGTCACAAGCTTTGTCTTGACGCCGTCAGACCCTATTTCCTATATATAGTTTTCTAATTTTCACATTAAAAGGAGAGGAGTTTTGGAGAAACCCTAGGTCCGACTTTGGTACGAATTTTACAGGTTTTTCAAGGGTTCTTTGCCCTTGATCCCTTTCATGTGTAATTGAGATAAGTATTCTTCTAATTCAATCAATATGTCTATGTGTTGGTTGTCTATATCTTGTTCTTGTCTTAATTCCATCATGCTAGGCTAGATCTATCTTGTGTTTGCTTAGATCTAATGAAACCTAGATGTTAATTATGTGTTGATTACTTGTTTATGGTTGTATTGGATGAATGATTTCGATGTTAGGCTTAAGAAAACTGGCAGATCTCCAATTGGTAACATGCTTGAACGTCTTAAGAAACATGAACCGATGTGCACTAGGTTTTATTGGTTGTATTTACTGCATGAGTAATTTCTAATGATTCCATGTTAGGAGTTTTTAACGGCTCGACATAGGAGTGAAGTAGGCACTCATAGGATTGGGGAAGTAAGTGCGCCACCCCATGAATGGTATTAAGGAATACAATCTGTCATCCACGCAACTATAACAAGTAATTAACGTGTAAAAGATGTCTAGAGAGTAGTGAAATCTAAGTAAACACATTTTCTCCACTTATTGCTCACAACCTTAGTTAATTTAGTTTTATTTTCATTTCTAGTATTTTATTTTGATTGCATCTTTAGTATTGGGTTAGTTGACTAGCAACTAATTCCGCACAAATCCTTCAAACCCGAGATTTTACTTGCTTTCTAAAAAATATAAAAATACAAAAATAATCTTCATCATCTTTAGCACTAGTAATTAGTTTTTCTAATCCTAGTGACACTATTCCTAGCTGAATGATCAATCCCCCGGTACTTGTCACTATACTATACTACAACGATCAGGTACACTGCCTGGTGGGGGTTGTAAGCTTCTCAAGATCCCTTGAGAGGTAAAGCCTGGTGCGATTCCCACGTATCAAGTTTTTGGCGCCGCAGCCCGGGGAATAGTTATTGTCTAGGTTAGAATCTCTTTTTATTAGGTCTACTTGCTAGATTCCGTTCTAGTAAGATTTTATTTTTATTCTTTAGGTTTTCTTTAGTCTATCTTATTTCTTTGTGTCTTTGTTCGTAACTTTTCACCACCCGACGTCATGGACAACGGGAACATCTTTGAACCCGTCATCCCACCACAACAAAACCCACCACTAGAACCTCTTAGGCCCCGAACCTTAGGAGAGTATTCCCGACCTAGCCACCAAGGCTACCGAAACACCATTGAGCTCACCGGAGCTAATGTGACCCCCTTGCAATCCGACACCATCCGGTTGGTGCAAAGCGGATGTGCATTCCATGGACTTCGTTCCGAAGATCCAAACCAACATCTTAAGGACTTCCTCAAAATCGTAGATTCCATAGACCTAGATGTTGCAACTAGAGAGACAACCCGATTACGCCTATTCCAATTCTCTCTACGGGATCAAGCTAGTCAATGGCTTGAGCGTTTACCCGCGGGATCCATCACCACATGGGATGATCTCACCACTCGTTTCCTTGCTCAATTTTTCCCACCGGGGAGAACTACTAAGCTTAGAAATGACATCTTGATGTTCCAACAACGTTAAAATGAATCTCTTTATGAAGCATGGACTCGTTTCAAGGACTTACTCCAAAAAGTCCCTCATCATGGTATAGATCTTTGGCTCCAAGTCCAAATTTTTTATGACCATATCGATCTCTCCACGAGGCGAGCCATTGACCAATCGGCCGGTGGTAAGCTACGTGATCTAAGTGCGGAACAATCATGGGAACTCATAGAAGATCTTGCTCTCTATGACAACGAAAGTTGGAATGATCCCCGTGATTTGAACAAAATGGTCAAGGCAATATCTTTGCCTTCGAACAATTCTAGCACTCCCGACCGTAGGATCATGAAACTTGAAGGTCGAGTCAAGTCTCTCATGAAACCTTACGAAGCTCAAAAATCCTCAAGCCAAGTAAGCATAATCGCTTCTACATGCAAATTATGTAATGGCCCTCACGAGACTCATAACTACATGGAGCTTCCAAAACGGGCTTATAACGAATTCACGTCGTCACACGTGGGTCAAGGTCCTCGAACTTCTGACGAGGCCTATGAAGCATGGATAACCTAATTTCAGAGGGTACCAAACGCGGAGCGTATCTTTCAATGACTCCTCACCACTCACTTGGTTCGATCATTTTCCATCACAAGGCATTCCTAGGCAAAGCTGTGAAGATGCTCTAAAAAAATTCATTCTATCTCAAGAATTACAGCTCTTTACGCTCGAGGCTAAATTTAGACAACAGCAGGCTGATATAAATAGCAAGATTTGTAATCTGTTAACTGCTATCAAAGAGCATGTTGTTAATAAACCCTTTCACGTTGATGAGGTTAAGTCTGTTACCGTCATGAGTCCACCAACCTCCCCTGTGAAAATAAAAAGTCCTAGCAAGTTATTCAAACATCTATCCCCTAAAGGAAAAGAACCTGTCAACCCCCTAGGACCAATCCATTTCGTAAACACCATCACCACGATATCTGCTTCTACACCCAACCCAACCCAACAACAAACTAACAAATTTGGTCATACAGCTAAAGATGAGACCTTAAGGGTAGACCACGATTCAGCCAGAAAACTTACCGACTCATCCGAGCAGTACACCGCGCGAGAATCTGGCAAATCGGATGAAGGGAAAGAGAGATCGGAAGAGCATGAGAGAAATCCAACCATTTTGGGCAAATCTATTATAGAAGAACCCGAGAGAAAAATGGAGGATGTTACTAGTGGGAGTAGCAATAAGACTAAGGAAAGTAACCCTAAAGTTTTCAAGATCTCCTGCACCATTAAGGAAAAGCTCCTAACTGATAGTCATATAGATCATAGCTTCCCAGTCAACATAATCCCCCTTTCTTTATACCATGAGGCCTTCCCAAAATGCATTGCGTGCGAAAAGGTAATGAAAAATTTATCATTCAGGATTGGAGAGCTTGTTTACAATACTGACCTCACCGTGGTCGATGACGTGGATCCTCTCACCAATCAAACGGTAACCAACCTTGTTCTTGGGAAACCATGTCCTTGATGAGAAAGATGGTAGTGCATTATTCACCAATGGTGTTAAGAAGGTAATTTTTCGTAGGGGTAATGAGGAGGTGTACGAGTATCGTCCTTCCCTTGAGGGGAATATATATGGGTCGAAGGATGGAGAGTCGGGGAAAATAAGACGGCGTAATCCAAATAATCTCAAAATCCCCTGCATGATCGGTCATAAGTACTTCGATAACATCTACATTAACGCATTCCTGCCGAAGAATTTTATGTCACTATTCCATTATAACAATATCTGCAGATGGGGAATGATTTACAAGGGAGAGAAAGTGGTTGGTAAGGATCATGAAATCCAGGTGTTTGTAGGAAATATGACATTTACTATGGAATTTACGATCGTGGACAACATCGAAGACTATGTCGACCCTAGATTATCACAAATTGTTTTTGGGGCGCCATTTTGCGAGATCACTAATCTGATAATTGATGACCGGAACGGAATTATGACCTTCGTTGATGGAATTAGGAGGGTTTCATACCAAACGCCATACAAGAGAAGAGACCTTAAGGAGATCGATTGTGACGGGCTTGATAAGATAAGTTCCCAACTTATTTTGCGTGATGAAGATGTTCGGAGAGGGTGTAAGAACACTTCTGATTTATCATGTGGATTCTTTAAGGATGTTAGTAAGCTTGGTTCTAAGTATCGAAAAGATATCTTCGAGTTCGAAGACCCGAAGTACTTACACTATGAAAGCGATACTAGTTTAGAAGACGACCTAGAGAGTGGAACCAATGATGAGGTCACGTAGTAACCCATGACCTTGAGTCAGGCTACAAGACTCGTAAATAAAGAAAAGCGCTTCTTGGGAGGCAACCCATGCTTTGTGTGATTTTATTTTTGTTTGTTTGTTATTTGCTTCCGTATGCATGCTTTATTTTTATTGTTGGTAGATCATGTTTCTAAACTAAATAGTGGAAATACTTTACTTTGTTGTTTTAGCTTAGTCTTAACTCCACCTAAAAGTATTTTTGCAAAAGATAAGTGTAAGGGGAAACCCCAAATATGTTTTTAAGAAACAAACCAATCATGATTCTCCACAATATTAAATGAACATGTGTATTCGTATTTGTTAGAGTCAAATGCTTGTATTGAGTCATAATGAAGTTTTGCAGGATTTTCCAGGAAGTAGGACCAAGTTTTTCCAGAAATTTTCCGGAAACTTAACATAAGAATTTCTGCAGATCACTTCTGACGGCGTCACGTGTAAAAAAAAATCTGGAAATTTTACCGGTTTTGTTTTTCTAACGGAGTCTTATGGTTTTTGTGAATTATTAAGTTTAATAATCTCCAGGAAATCTGCAAACTTCATTCCACAAGCATTATATCTTATCTTGTTTTCTAGGATTTAGAAACTTATATAGGATGCCGCCGATTTTACGCGAGGTTGTTTTGTCTATTTTTTCAGGATTTACAGGTTATGTATGACAAGAAGATGATTTACATTCTGGAAGGGAAGCTTTGATTGTTCATTTTCTTGGAGGAAGATTTAACCTGGCCACCTTATTATCCATACCGAGCGAATCAGGGGAGTATTTGATTTCATTTTTTTTACTTTTTAACTTTTACATTCTTTACTTGAACATTGGGGACAATGTTCATCTTAAGTGTAAGGGGAGGGTAAAAAGATGATACCTTACATATGCACTTTCGCTTGAGTTTGTGTTGTTTAATAGTAGATGTGTAATAAAACTATGAGAAATACTTGTTAGTGCAATTTTAGCACCAAATTTAAAATTTTTTACAACATTTAGGAGTGAAACTTTAGCCATAGCAAGCGTCTCATGGATAGGAGATTGTATAACTAGCACATAACCGTACTTTCAGAAAAATTTTCCACCCAAATATGTGAGGTTCGCCTTTAGATTTGATAGGAAAAGCATTCATTATTAGTGCTTATGAGTGTACCGGTAGCATTTAGATTCTAGAACTTGCGTTAGTGATGCATCCCGAGACCGCTAGTGAGACTACATTCGTGTAGTAGGATTTACTACATGATAAGAGGCATTAGGATCACCCTTGTGTTAAACCCGTATCATAATTACTTGACCATTTAAGTCATATTACTTGGCTAGTTAAGTCAGCTAATTTTCCCACACCCTTAGCGTTGTACTCATTTTTAGTACACGAAACCCCTAGTACACCCCTCCGAGCCTATTTTTTCGTTTCTAACTTTTAGCATCTTACTTAAAGGAATAATTTGTTACACCCCACTTAAATGTACACCCAAATCGCCTTAGCCTTCCGTGTATGCGCTCATTTTTAGTGCATTATTGTTATTTGTTAAACCCTAAGTTAACTATCTAATTGATTACATGGTTGCTAAGTCGAGTCATATCCTTGTACATATTGTTTTGGGACGATTGGGACTCATGAGTAAAGTACTTATTTTATGGAGTAATGGGGAAGAACATCATTTATTACCCCCATATGTACGTTAATCTTAAAAGTACTCCAAGTGTTTTGATTTTCTTAATTCGAGTCATTAGATTAGTTTAATGTAAAGTATGTAAAGATTCAAGTGTAAGGGGAATGTTCATCCCCTATGATGTATTATTTTGGATGGTAGGGTAAGAGTGTATGCAAAAATAAAAAATAAAAAATAAATAAAATAAAAAATCAAGAAAAAAAAATAAAAAATAAAAAAGGGAAAAAGAGAAAAAACATACGGACTACCATCCCGTTTCATTCTATGTTTATTTTATGTTTTTGTTATTTTTCATTTATTAGCTTAAGTCGAGTCTAGTCTTGGCTTAGCAACGCCATATTGTACATGTAATTAACCAAGATTGTTAACTCGCCACCAGTAAAACTTCTTTTATCCAACAAAACCGTGTATTTCATATCCCTACACCTAACGTTACAACCCTTTAAAAGACCTCTTTGATAGTTTATCCTAGGTGCTTACGCCATGTGGTGGAGGTTTGATCCTTTCCCAAGCCTATGGTAATCTATTTTGCTATGACAGGTAGTGAGAGATATATTCCGTTTCCATATTGTAATTTATACTTTATTACACCCGAGAGATGTGAGTATCTAAACACTATTTGTGAGGTGCTAGTGTATGACCTCCGTGCTTGTCTATTGGTCTTTAGTGGAACGATTATTTGTTGTAATTACTTTTATATTAGTGTTAAATGACCCCTAACTTGTATTTTGACTAGAATAAAAGCGCATTTGCTTGAGGACAAGCAAATCTCAAGTGTAAGGGTATATGATGAGGCGAAAAATGAACCACTTTTAGGGGGTCATTTAAGCCCGGAATTGAATTTATTTGATCAAATATTGCCCTAAATCGTTCCTTTTGTGATTTTAGGTACTTTGGGAGTGAAATCTGGAAAAGGAAGCTATTCAGACGTTTTTGGAGCATAAAAGTGAAGAAAACGCCAAAGTCTTAATTTTCCTTGCTGGGAACAGTATTTGACGGCGTCAAGAGCAACACCCTGACGGCGTCAAGAGTAATTTCCATGACGACCCAGTACGGATTTGACGGCGTCACAAGAAAGGGCGTCAAGAGTAAAATGCATGACGGCCTAGAAATGCATAACACATGACGGCGTCAAAAGTAGATCAAGGCAGTCCGAGAATTATTTTGGCGGCGAGGTAATGGCGTCACAAGCTTTGTCTTGACGCCGTCAGACCCTATTTCCTATATATAGTTTTCTAATTTTCACATTAAAAGGAGAGGAGTTTTGGAGAAACCCTAGGTCCGACTTTGGTACGAATTTTACAGGTTTTTCAAGGGTTCTTTGCCCTTGATCCCTTTCATGTGTAATTGAGATAAGTATTCTTCTAATTCAATCAATATGTCTATGTGTTGGTTGTCTATATCTTGTTCTTGTCTTAATTCCATCATGCTAGGCTAGATCTATCTTGTGTTTGCTTAGATCTAATGAAACCTAGATGTTAATTATGTGTTGATTACTTGTTTATGGTTGTATTGGATGAATGATTTCGATGTTAGGCTTAAGAAAACTGGCAGATCTCCAATTGGTAACATGCTTGAACGTCTTAAGAAACATGAACCGATGTGCACTAGGTTTTATTGGTTGTATTTACTGCATGAGTAATTTCTAATGATCCCATGTTAGGAGTTTTTAACGGCTCGACATAGGAGTGAAGTAGGCACTCATAGGATTGGGGAAGTAAGTGCGCCACCCCATGAATGGTATTAAGGAATACAATCCGTCATCCACACAACTATAACAAGTAATTAACGTGTAAAAGATGTCTAGGGAGTAGTGAAATCTAAGTAAACACATTTTCTCCACTTATTGCTCACAACCTTAGTTAATTTAGTTTTATTTTCATTTCTAGTATTTTATTTTGATTGCATCTTTAGTATTGGGTTAGTTGACTAGCAACTAATTCCGCACAAATCCTTCAAACCCGAGATTTTATTTGCTTTCTAAAAAATATAAAAATACAAAAAATAATCTTCATCATCTTTAGCACTAGTAATTAGTTTTTCTAATCCTAGCGACACTATTCCTAGCTGAACGATCAATCCCTCGGTACTTGTCACTATACTATACTACAACGATCAGGTACACTGCCTGGTGGGGGTTGTAAGCTTCTCAAGATCCCTTGAGAGGTAAAGCCTGGTGCGATTCCCACGTATCAGAAGCACGGGTTGTAAGCTGAAGTACTTACAACCATTGAAAAGAAAATTTTGAGAAACGACATGTTTTAGAAAAACTTATAAAGAACTCTCGCTCAAGCATCTGTACATATCCGTATCATTGTTGAATGACATTTATAGAAACGTACAGAATATCGATTATACAAGAGACATGTCGTGTGAAGATTTTTTTTTTTTTTTTTTTTTTTTGATTTTATATTGTTTTTGGATTTTTGAAATTTTATATTTTTGTATTTTGTTTTTGTTGGTTTTTCAAAAAAAAATTTTTTTATATTGTTTTTGGATTTTTGAAATTTTATATTTTTGTATTTTGTTTTTGTTGGTTTTTCAAATTTTGTATTTTGTTTTCGTATTTATAAAAGAAAAGGAAAATCAAAAATAGAAGATTGAAAGAATGATTTTATAGAATTTATAGAATTTGAGCCCTCTGATGAACTGGGTTCTGAGATAGTTGAAGCACCTGCAACTGAAGAAGAAGAGGTTTCACAAATAACAGTGTTAGAAGTACATGAATCATCACTCTGCGGGTGTTGACTATCAACGGTTGTAATGGTTTCTACTTCCTTAACCTGATGATTATCACTATTATTTGTCTTGGTGCAACTATCAAAAATCTTTCCTGTGGGAATCCATCTAAGACCAACTGTTTTAAAAACTTTTCCCGTGGGAATCCACTTAAGGTAAGATCTAGACGTAGTTTTCTTATCAGATGCGGCGGAAGTCTCAGTGTTGGAAAAACTACATCCTTTCGGTATCCACCTAGTAGGTTTCTTATCCATTTTCGTGTTGTCAACGGGTTTGTTTTTATTTGGTGTCTTAGTGGATTGTGCCTTGACACTTGACTTTCTTTTCTTGATAAATTATGCAATACATGCATCATGGTTAGCTGAAAAAACACATTTTTGACATGTAGGACAGACAAATTCAATATTCTTGTTTAACACAGCAACTTTAACTTTGTCACTACAGTCTTTTGGAAGGGAATTTGTTGTGTTGCATTTTACGTTCCTAGCATACACTTTTGTGCCACTACTCTTAGATGCAAGCCAATCCCTAGTTTTTTGTTGATAGTTCCTAGGTAATGGTTTACTACTACTAGCATTGCTTTGGAATCTTGTAGAATTCATCACACTAGGTTTTGTACCTAAAATTCCGTCTTTCCGAAGTTGTGCCTTTTTCCTTGCTTCTTCTAGATGGTGATTGTGGACCATGTCATTAGAACCAACAGACTCTTTAACTGTTTTTGTAGTCACATTTGGTGTACTATTCCTAGAAGAGCTAGGTGCACTCACATTTGTGTTTCTTTCAACAACCAATTTTCGTTTTTCAACAATCTTTTCCATTTCCTTTTTCTTGAGCAAGGGTTGTGGAGTGACTGGTTTTGTCAAATCCTTTTTCGCATCAACTTTTGGAGCAAACCGGGAAATTGACATTTTTGGTTTTTCAACGGTTTTTGAAACATTTGGTTTCTCCGAAGTTGATGGTTTTGCAAACTTAGTATCCACGCCCTTCCCTTTTATACTTACAAGCTGAGCTCTCAAAATATCATTTTGCTCTTTCATGTTCTTTAAGTCACGCTCATACGACAATTTGTCATACTTGCATTCTTCCTTTTTTCGATCAAGTTGTTTAAAATATGAGACATTTTCTTTTTCAAGTTTTATAAGAGCATTTTCATATTTTGAAACAATTGCGGAGGTCTCAGCTCTTAGTCGTTCATCGTCTTGAACAGAATATGTTTGTAAAATGATGGACATAATGTCAGTGGTCTTAACAGCTTCGAAGAGAGAATCATTTAGGTTTTCCAAAACATTTATGTTTTCACGAGTATTATTAGCTTCGTTTACCAGGGATTTGTGGTCCTTGACAAAGTCGGCTGTTTCTTTTAAGAAAGCTTGTTCAAAATGGATTACCCTCGCACTGATGTTATTCAGTGGGATAGTAATTTCGTTTTCAAAAACTTTTTTCTGCTCATTATGAAAACTGGAATGCCAGTTGTTAATATTGATTGTAGTTTTAGAAGCAACAATATTTTGAAGTTCTTGAATTCTCTTTTTAACGTCATCCAGAATGTCTCTAACCTCACTTGTATTAAAAGTGTTGTTAGAAGACATTTGTTCTATTTTTGAAAGAGATTTGGAAGCAATTACTTTCTTAGAAATTATTTTTGAAAATGGTCGTTTTATGAAAAACACAGATGGTTCTTTTTGTGGAACAAAAGTAATTCCCGAAAGTTTGTTCAATTTGTTGTAATCAATGGGTTTCAAATCCTTTTGTTTCATTTTATTTATGCTCTCTTCGACATGTTCTATCGTTAGCACAGAATCCCGAATGACGGGAGGATCATGTTTGGTGTAAATCACATTACCATTGTACAAAACATTCTATTCTTGCTGAGCTTTCTTGAGATTACAAGGGGTGTTGTTACCAAGAGCCATTTTATGTTTCGTATGGTAAATCGGATTAGTTTGATTTGAAATCATTTTCATTGTTTGACTTGACTGACCCGACTTAACCACTAATTCTTCTAAATGAGCAATCATGTGTTCTGACTCTACGATTTCTTCCAAAAGTTTGTCTTCTTTCTTTGCAAAGTCCTTTTTCAACTCATCCCTTTCTTTTTCAAGATTGGTATAAGCTGTTTTTTGTTTAGAAAGTTGGTTTTGTAAATCAGAAATTTCCGCGTTTAAAGATTTTATCTTTTTGAAAGAATTAACATCAAGTGTATCAAACTTGAGTTGCAATTGTTGTTCCCTTGAAATGGAATTTTGATAACCAGTTTCTAATTCAGACAATCTTTTGTTATGAAATTCAAAAGCTTTAACGTTTTCTTTGTAACTCTCAGGCTCAGCGGTCAATTTAACATTCGCGGCCTTAACATTGCGATTGACCTTTTTCACATTCTCAATTTCAATACGAAAATTATTTATTAATGATTCAAATAAAGCACGGGTTTCCTCATCATTAGCACCATTTTGTGCAACTTGAACTCCATTAGGATCCATGTATGGAGTTTCATAGTTAACATTGGTATTAACTTGCTCCCCCACATATGTATCGTAATTAGGTTCAGGTGGCACATAATGTGGCGTCTCATGAGCAAACTGATTAGCATTATTACCACTATTTGGTACCTCGTGGAATGAATCGGAATCATAGGTAGGAGGAAGATCAGAATCACTGCTTGATGTTGTTGACTGGTGAGAAGTCATGAAACAATCAATCTCATTGTGATGAAGCACATTCTGATTCACATTCTGATTCATTTGATTTCCAACATACTGCCCTGCATATTGCATTTGATTCCTCATCTGTATACTCGAAGCATATTCTTGCAGATTGTTATTGTGTTGTTGGATGTTTAATTCCTTGAACAATGAGGCAAAACCATTGTACAAAGTACTTGTGAAACGGTCATTGGTGAGTGGCCATTGATTCAAGTCAAAGTGAAAAGTTGTTCTTAGGATCTTTTGAAAGAAAACAAAGGTTGCTGTTGAAGATTAGAGGTTTTGGTGAAGTTGAAAAGCGTTCTTGGATGTTCTTTAGTGATTTCAAATTTTCCCTCCAAAAATTGAATACGAAAATTTTCTTTCTCAAAATTTGAAAATCACAATGAAATACAATTCTAAGGTTATCAGAAAAATTTGAGTTTTCAAAATTTTGACGCCAAATTTTACCGAAAAAGTTTGAATTTTGGCCTAAAAATTTAAATTTTGGGCCAAAATTTTCACCGTTATACCAAAATTTGAATTTCGCGTAAAAATTGAACGTTTAGTCTCCTGTAAAAATTAAATTTTACTCAACTTTTCCCGCCAATTTTTTTTTTTTTTTTTTTTTTTTTAAGAAGATAGAATAACTTGTGTAGATGAATGGATCTTATAGAAGGTATAGGAGTTTTGCCAATTCTCGAAAGTATGCACCAAGTAAATCCTCGAACCTTTGTACTATGACAATTCTCGAAATTTTTGTTACCCACCTGTTCTCGAAAAATTTGTTCACGAAAATATAAGTTCTCGAAAGTTTTGGACTTTTTCGAAAATGCAGTGTTCTCGAAAGTTTTGAACTTTTTCGAAAAATCAGTGTTCTCGAAAGTTTTGGACTTTTTCGAAAAAACAGTGTTCTCGAAAATTTTGCAATTTTTCGAAAACCCAATCTCACAACGAAATTTCGAAATTTAGCCAAAAGTCGAAGTGTTTTCTTTCTTATACAAGAGAGAAATCACTGAATAATCAATCGGTAATACGACAGGAAGCAACTTCGTGTGTTCTCGAAACTGTGGCAACTAGTGATTTCGAAACTTGGTATGAAGTGTTTTCGAAACTTTGCCAGTTTTTGTTTTTGATAAAAAAGCAATCCAAAAACACGTTTTTAATCCAAAATTCTTGTACAACTATCCTTAAAATGATGAAATCTTAAAGAAAGTTGCAAACTTGAACCACATTTCAAAAAAAATTAGAGATTTCGAAATATAGTACAATATGAAAAACGTGAGTTTTTGATGAAAAAGTTTGAGACTTTTTGTTTGTTATGATTTGTAACACAATTTTGTAAGAAAAGATGTGTTAAAAACCAAGAAATAAACAAGAAAGTACAAAAAAAAAATTAAAAAACGAGATGAACAACAAAGTTTTGAATCGATTTTAACAAAAAACCACCTACTACACCTTCTTCCGGCGAATGATACCACTTGTTAGGACCCTTGATATAATATCTAACACAAGTTATATATAGAGAAATAGAAGAGATTAGTAGAGAGAGAGATGGAGAATAGAGATGGATACTTCTATTGAGAGAAAGGAAAGATGTATTATGTTTAGAGAGAGAAACACATAGAATTACACATAGAAGCACCACCTCCAAATGGGAGCATTTGGAGGTTTATATAGTTAAGATAAAGACATGGGTCGGGCTTGGGCTTTTGAAATGAGCTAGACCTAAACTTATACAGTATTAGATTAAACCAAGCCCGTTTACCCTTAACTAAACTACAAGACTATTACAACATTATTACAAGACTCGTTGATACAATAATGATCGTCACTTCTATTTCTAACAATTCTAGTGATTAGAAAATTTTCCTTTGATCATGAAATGCAATAAACACTTTGTTTATTCATACCTTAAGTGATATGGATGCAAAGACAAATATTAAGCACTAAAAACTTGTTTACGTCATAAGTTTTAGATTAATGAGTTTATGCTTTGTAATTATCAAAACATAGAGATATTGTTAATATGCTAACAATGTTTTTAGACATTATTTATGTCAACAGCAGGTAAGTTTCCATGATGGGTTGATTTGTGATAATTGTGTTTGGTGGATCCAAATTTGAACAACATCTTCATTATTTAAAATAGTTGGTACCTCGTATATGAAAGTTGCATTAATTTGAAAATAGTAATTGCTTAATGAGAATTAATTTGCTCATCATAACAATGATAAATGAAAGGTGCATCAGTGTTGGAAACAAAAAGGTGCACCAATGTTAAAATAGAATGCTAATCATATAAATGAGAATTAATTTGCAGAAGTATCGAATAACACAAACTGTATATACAAAAACCTCATTATATCAATGAGCTGAGGAATTCATAAAAGAAAGAAAATACGGAAATTTATCAAATACAAAAAAAGTATCGAACAACGAATACGAGAGGATTCATTCTTGATAGCACATTTTGGAAGGTCCATAAACTGAGCGACTTGGGCACTTTTGTATCTGCTTGTTGGGGTCTTTCTCTGGGCAGGTCCTCAAGGTATGTCCTTATTTCTTCTCGTAAGTGAGGTAGAGTCATATTTTCTTAGGAGACTCATCTTCATTCATTAGGATCTAATCCATCGACACAAGTCAATATAAACTATTCATAAAAAAGTGCATCAGTTTATAATAAAAAGGTGCATCATAGTGGATAATAATACTATAAATTTTAGTTAAATGCACTAATTGTTAAACCTGAAGGTAGCTTTGATAGACACATTATCTCCATATCGCTGGTAATTCTTTTTAGCTTCATTATCTGCCCTGAATGAGCCACACAAACAATAATCGTCATCTTTGTAATAATCAACAATACAACCTATAGAATAAATTTGCTTACTTAGAAACATCTCCACTGCCATTTGTGTGTAACGATCCTCAATAAAAATGTTGATGTCGTACCTAAGATTCTTGCAATCTACATTCAGAATCCATCATACATTTCTTTCATTAGACTAAAAGCTCTAACCAGACCAACATTCGCGCTCGAAACATAAAACAAGAAGTTATATTAGGGTTACCCAAATCCCTAGAAGTCTTCAAAAACTATATCTTCTTCATAAACTAGATATCATTATGAACTTCTAGAAACTTGTATACCATGTGCATATCAAAGTTTGTTATCCCGAGCCTTAATTATGCTAAGCACCCAATTTCACAAGTGGTATTTCCCCCATGTGATTTCTTACTACTACTACCACTACTTTCACCAGTTTCACTCATATCAAATATAGTTTTTCCGTTTACCACTTCTTTAGTTATCAATACTAATAGCTTTACCATTGTTACGACTGCTATTTTTTGCAAGTCTTTTTTAAAACTTCCATTACAACTAAAACATTTTAGTTTCGGATCATCAATAGAATATGGATTGTATTCGTTTCCAACTTAACATCAAAACCTCCTTTCTTAGCATAACATTTATAAAAATCAAATGACTTAATCAACGATGAAAATCATTTAAGCATTTTTATCAAACATATAAAATCAGTGCATCACAGTTATGAAATTTCATTTATGCATTTTATCAAACACCTTGTGTGCAGATTTTATAAACATGTTTTTCAAGTATTTTTTTTCTCAACTTTGCTTCAAATAACTAATCTATACACTAGATCATATCACAAAACTCTTAAAAATTGGAAGACACCTGATGATCACATGGATCAAAATTCATAAAAACCCTAACTCATAACAAACAATAATCTGTGCAAAATGAACTCTGAAAATCACATTTAATAGCTATATATTTAATTTTACACAACAAAACTAACAAAATTATAATCAAATAAAGTTACGATACTTACTTTAATCGATGATTCAAGAATTAGAACGAAAAGATTAACTGAATCTGGTCAGATCATGTTTATGGCATTGATTGTGTAGAGATAGGAAGCAATAATCACTGGGGAAGAAGCGTGATTGGAGAGAACCAGATAATGAAAAAGAGGAAAAAATGAAAAAGAGAAAATTTACGTATTTCATATGATATAATGATAAATAGGGACAATTCATAAAATTTACCCTGAACAATAAAGAAAGTTACAATCAGGTCCCTTGAGTTAGAGAAAAAAAAGGAGGGGGAAGGGGAGGGGTGATTTGTACACTTTTCTCACTTTTCTACCAAAGTGGATTTTTTTCAAGAACCAACCTCTCTCTCTCTCTCTCTCTCTCTCTCTCTCTCTCTATATATATATATATATATATATATATATATATATATATATATATATATATATATATATATATTTGTACACTTTTCTCACTTTTCTATCAAAGTGAACTTTTTTCAAGAACCAACCTATATATATATATATATATATATATATATATATATATATATATATATATATATATATATATATATATATATATATATCCCACTATATAAAACAAGCTTTCCCTAAGGAAGGCTTTGCCCAAAACTCCAAGATAATGACACCTGGATATTAAAACTGATCCAATAGACCAAATGCAATTTCAGCCATTTAATTAATGCAGACAATAAAACACACGCATTTACCCTATCAATTCGATCAAACACAAGTTTCTTATCAACAAAAAACCCCCAAACATTTACCTAGCAAAAAATCATCGCCAACAATTAACCCAAAAACAAAAAAATCCTTCAAATATGTTTCCTAACATCAACAATATTCAGGAACAATTATACCCCAAACCAAAAATTCATCGCCAACAATTAACCCCAAACCAAAAAATCCCTCGATCCATAATAAACCCTATAATTTTGATTCCAATATTCAAACACCAATCGTCATTCCAATCGTAATTCTTAAAAACCCTATATTCCCTGAAGATGATAATAAAAACTACATCAAAAAAACGGATACAGAAGATGTTTTCCTTATTAAGATGAATACACTTGATTCATAACTAACCCTAATTTTTGGGGCAAAATGAAATTATTGGAAATCGTATATCGACAATTCAAGTGTATTCTTTGTTCAATAACAATTCTCGAATATCAAACAGGTAATAGAATCATTTTTTAATTGTTAATTTTCTTTATAATATATGATTAAGTTAGCAATTTCTGGGTTTATTAGCCATTTGTATTGTTTTCATATAATTAGCTTCGTCAATCCAACCCAATTTACATTTTTGGTGTTAGGGAATTATTATGTTTGTTGTTACTAACTTACAGTTTTTACTGTCTATATCATCATTATGATTTTGTAGCAGTTAGGGGTGTATTTGGCCTTGGGTTTTGATTAGATTAAATGGTACTTGATTTGTTTTCTTAACTGATAACATGTGATATTGCAAAGTGTACATTTATCTAAGTAATTAATAGTTAAGTTTTGCAGCCGTTACTCCCAACTAAAGGTATTGTGCAACATATCATGAAGGCCATAACCGTTTTTGGAATCACTGAAAGCTAAAGGTGAAGTGATCATTGAAGATGTAAGACCAAGTGCATACCAGTTTTTAGGGAGCTATTATGCATACAGGATACACAACACAGTGGGGCATGTAACAGATGGAATATATGGAGGTATATTTGCATCAAAACCATCTTTCTATATATTTGTTGACTGTATTTGTTCATGTTTAGGACTTGATTGGTAAAACACATGTTGCCGCTTTGGATTTTTTTTTTCATATAAAGTAAGTCATTTATATATTAAAATGATACCAAATCTTTTAGGTGGCACAGTATCAGGTTAATTAGCTAACACCTGAATGAAAGGTCATAGAAATTGATACATTTGCAAACCGCTTATTCATTTATTATTGTTTGAAATAACCTTTAGAAGTTTGCTAAACTGGAAACTATAAAAGCTTTTTGGTTATGTTATTAATTTTGCATACTATGTAGAGTTTTTTATAACATTTGACCAAGTGTATACGTAGGTATGTTGGCTTCCAAACAAACAAGAACATGAAAATGGCATTGGTCGTGGTGATGTGGGTAAATTTGCGAACAAACACTGTTTTCATTTAAGAGGGTGTTTGTTTCAGCTTATTTATTGGGCTTATTATCTTATGTATATTTTCAGAAGCTCATAAGCTCATTATTTTGGGCTTATAAGCTTATCAAGTTAAACTTATGCCTTTTATAAGCCATAACATCAACTTGATTTAAATATTAGAATTATGAGCTTTTCAAAGTTTAAATAACCTCATAAGCCGAAACAAACACTCCTTAAGTCATAAGACTATATGAGGGATAAAAAATTAATTAGAATATTTTATGTATTTTAGGTGGTCTGGAAATTATGAATTGGAAACATGTGGCCATAGTAACGATTTTTGATCGATGCAAATTGATGGCTCTTCCATTGAAACCAAGGAAAGTATGTTGCTATGGCAGTATCGGATGCAAATCCTGGCTTTTGGATAAAAGAGATGTTAGATCACGCACAATGTCTTGGCAAACGAACCTGCTACTGCCAAAAGTGGGTAATATATCGTTGAAGTCCAACCGGTATGTCATTAATTTTGGTCCAATTTTCATTAATCAAATAATTTGATCCATTTTTCTTTATGGTGATATTTTTTAGGGTTTTATCAAAAAGTGGTGAATCAATAGGATTTGAACTCGAATCAAGTCATACAAAGTGTATAGCTGAAGCTATTAAAAATAATTCAATGACTGTTGGTCATTATTCAATCATTAATCCTAATGAAAGTCAGCCTTTGACTGAATCACATAGGATTTACTTACATCTAAGGTTTATGTTAGATTTGTATAAAGTTGTGATCTTTAATATTAATTTGTTAAGTTTCTGTTAGATTTATATAACACTGTGATTTTTAGTTTAAAATATGAAAAAAGTAGTAACCTTTAATGTTAATTTGAGTAAAGTAGTGATCTTTTATGCTAATTTTTTGACGGTTTGTTGTTAGATTTGAATAAAGTAAACTGGTATGGTTTTGCTTATTTGTTTTAATTGGCGAGGGCGAATCTTTAACTTAGTTAGATGTACGGTGCCTAACTAATGTATCATGCGGTCGTTTCTGACCCTACATCATATGGTTTATAACAACATTAAATTTTAGTAAAGTAGTAGTCTTTAATGTTAATATTTTGAGTCGCTGTTAACTTTGATTAAAGTTGTACTCTGTAACGTTGATTATTGTTGGGCTGTTGTTAGATTTGAGTTTAGTGTTTCGTTCATATGTTTGTTGTTCGCAGCCATAATTGAACTACTGTTATGTTGTTTCATTCTTTTGGTAGATGTGAGTTAATACAAGTTTGATTGTTTTGGACTTTTTAAAGGTTGTTTGGCTTATTTTATCAAAAAAGCCTATGGCTTCAGCAAATAGCCAATTCTAAGGACCTTAATGCTACAACCCTTTTCTGATCTTTAATAAGCTATTATGCACTTTTCGATAAATTGTTTAGATAAGCGTGTTGTATATTGACAATACAATAACCTTCTAAAATTTGCTTAGCGTAACATCCCCTTAATAATCATTCTTTGTATGGTTTTTTTTCAGGCATTGTGATGCACTCAGCTATAAAATTCATTGCTGGACACGGTGATATCATAGCGAAAGAATGGTGTTCAAGTAATATTCAAGTAAGAATGGATGCGATAAGGGGAAACTCCTAGACCCCATGTTGCAGTTCTCACGGTCGTTCGGACTGATAACGATATTTAACTTGAATCTATTGATACTTTGTTTAGTCAAGACTATGCGCTGACTTTTGGATAGGGATTAAAAACTGGTATTCAACCTAAACAAGATGCCAGGTTTACTTACAAAAAATAAATTTTGTAAATAATAGTTTCACTCAGTGTGCGAAACGTATAGGATATTTGCATTAAAAAAAATGACTAATAACTTACCTTTTGAGTCCTTTTAACCCATTTGCTCCCAAACTGGTGTACTTAATTTATTTAAGCATTTTATATATAACATGTCAGGAATATCACTGAACAGTAACATCCATATCTTGCAAAGTTTCAGGGAAGCTGATGACGAATCAAAGGATGAACTGAATGCGTATGACTTCACTTGAGTCAGATATCTTTGAAAATTATACATAATCTTGCGAGTCACATAGATTTAAGTACAAATAAGTAAGGTCTGCTGTAAAAGAACATAATTGACCAAAACAACTCTACCAAGTTTCAATTTTCACTACAAATAAGTAAGGTATGTTGTGACAAAGACGACAACTATTGCAATTACATAACAAACGTTGTGTATAAAGAAGTCCTTCATAGACTATAAGTTGATGTTATGTATTTAGCTTTTCAATTTTTAAACAGTACACTCAAGTTAGTTATGTTGATTCTGGATCATTTACAAATATCATTTGACGTTAACTATTTATCCTTAGACATTATGTCATTTACGGACTTTAAATAATCTTTTGTACTACATTTATTTTTAATAACAAGACTTAAGGCTAGCGCCCCATCGGGGCAGGCCTAAGGCTAGTATGTATGTATATATATATATATATATATATATATATATATATATATATATATATATATATATATATGAGGTGAGATCTATGACAAACATTAATATCTAAAGAACAAATCATAAGATCTAAACCATCCATCCTTTTTTCATCAAATGGTAGAGATTAAATCAATAAATAACAAATGAAGGGCATAAATGTAATTATGTAAAAACCCATTTCCACCTTTTTTTTTAAAGTGACATATCTTGCAAAATGTAAATCTTCAAACAACGAAAAATATACCGTTATGACGAGAATTAAATTGTCTTTCTATAAATATGCACTATTATATACTTTCGACGATTTTTTTTTTAATTTTAGTTCAGTAAAATCACACGTGATTTGCAAAAATCACACGTGATTTGTAAAAATCACACGTGATTTATAAAAATCACATTTTTTTTTAGTGTGGTTTTCTGACTCGGCATTGCGAGCCGACTAAAATCACATGTGATTCAGGTGTAAATCACATGTGATTCTATTTTAATCTAAAAAGTAATAAATCACACGTTATTCTGTTTTTTTGTTGTGATTCGTGTGTAAATCACATGTGATTTAATCATCGTAGACATTATACAAACAAATATTGTTTTTGGTTTTTCACATTCTGTTTTGGTCAAAACTAACAAAAAAAATGAAATAAAGAAAACACAAAATTTAAATTGAACAACAAAAGAGTGCATTCATTCAGAATCCGAACATCTCAAAGTACACATGTGTTCACTTTCATGTGATCCAAAACAAGTTAAATACATAAAACTAACTACAAGAAGTCTAGTTAAAAAATAAATAAATAAATAAAATAAAAATAAAGTTACTAAAGTAAATGTTAATAATAATTTTTTATTATTAAATCACATGTGATATATATATTTTTTAATTCGTGTATAAATCACATGTGATTCTAGTGTAAATCACATGTAATTCTGTTCTAATCTAGAAAGTGATTCTGTTATTGTTATGATTCGTGTGTAAATCACATGTGATTCACATGTAAATTACTTTTTTTTTTGTTACCAAAGAAAAAGATGATAGATGACACAAACTAGCTAGCTTTTTACTTGTATTTATAAGACTGAAGTGAAAAAGGTTGTTATCCAATGATAATGAGTCTTCATCAACTTTTTGCTATGATCACATATCTTTTATCTAATTTACTATTATTATCTATATATAACATTTTGCTATGGACCGAGCTCCAACGCATGTTATTTTAATGTACATAACCACAGCCATATTTTAAAGTATACGTAAAATAATTGTTGACCGACTTCTTATTTTAATGTACAATATCCACTAGTAGATATTTTTGGGTTGTTGGGCTTTTTGCTTGGGCCTAATATTCTTTCCCAACTAAAATAGATATGGCCTGTTTCTGTGTGATATACTTTCCGAATTTAAGGTTTCATGTTCTCATTGTCACTTAACTTTTTCAGAAGCAGCTCAACAACTTCAAAGGTAGGTCACTCAGATCTGAGTTACTTCATGATTATCATGTCTACGTGTAGGCTTAGTTAGTATTATTTTGATTGCGTTGCATGACTTGATATTGGAAAATGATGCCGCTTCCTTCCTCGCTCCTCCGCCGGAATAATCGTAACAGTCACCAGAAACCTTTGTTGGTGATATGAAGGATCGGTTTATGGTGGTTTGTGTGTGTTTTTGGTGATAAAGAGTGTGTGTAAACCGGTGATAGACAATAGAGATTGAGTTGGTGGTGCGACTGGGTATGGCGGTGGCGGAGGCGGAGGCGGTGTGAGGCGGAAGGTGGTGGTTGGTAGTGTGGAGGTGTCGGTTTGGCAGAGAGAGGGAGAGGAGAGTGAGAAAGAGGTGACGGAGGCGAGATATAAGACACAGGAAATAAATGACAAACTTACCCCTCTATCTCACTTAATTATATTTGTTAGATTATATCCCAACCGTAGGATTGATATAAGATCAATATTGAGCGGTTTGATCTTTAGATAAATCATGTTCTGCATTGATCTTTTCTCATATATATATATATATATATATATATATATATATATATATATATATATATATATATATATATATATATATATATCAAAATACGGCTCGCATAATAATAAGGTCTATAAAAGATAATGTGTCTTAGTTTTCGTGGATTATTCTTATTATTACTTATAAACTGTTAAGTATCAATGTTTCGTGTGGTGGTAAAAAAACGTAGACTGTAAACAACTCACGCCAAAGTGGAAAAGACATTGACATTGTCGAGAAATTCTGACTAGAACTCACACCAAAGAGGAAAAGACCTCGATAAGATCAAAAAATACTGACAAGACTCAAGCTAACCAAGGAAAGCTAGGAAATGATGATAACTAACTATATAATATAAAATAGGTCAATTGGTAAGTTTCGGCGTTTTTCTCCACATTCCCAAATAGTTTAGAACAGCCAAATAAGTTTTATACGAAAGCCAAGTTAATAATTCAAATATCAAGGGTTTTTAAAGATTAAATAAAACCATACATTTTGATTCTTTGTCGGGTTTTATAAAAGGATTGGAAATAAAAGTGCAAGTTTTGAATGTTTTTATATAACTTGGGCACAATGTGTCCATTTATACAATGTTACCAAATAGGCATGACTTAAATAAACCAACTTTGTAATTACAATATTTATAAGTTTTATGTTCCATTATTAAATACTAGTTTCGGTTTATTGAATATTTTAGGTTCGTTTCGTGTCTAATATATTAAATTCATTCCGAGTCCAATATATTATACCGTCTCCGGTCTAAAATGTCCAATAAGTCAAACGTAGTCCAAGTCCAATATATATATATATATATATATATATATATATATATATATATATATATATAGTCCAGTATATGTCAAATGTCAAATCACCATACAATGTATAATCCGTTGAATATTCATGACGTCCAATATCAATGTAATTATTCCAAGATAACTGAAATGTACCAATGATCACAACAAATAAATCACGTTAGTTATTTGATCAAATATAGCATAAGTTCACAAATAAAACTAGTCAAAATAAATTATACATATACACTCTTAATTAAATCGTAGTGGACTATTGGGCTTTGGACCGTTAACAACAGTTGGGCTCGGCCCATGACCAAAACAACCATACACTTTTCGGGCTAGTGGCTCATAACCAAGACAAATATTCGACTGAGAGTAGACGAGAAAACCCTTCATCGGTTCGACTTAGCTGAGACTAACCCACAACGAGCATACCTATGTGGTGCCTCGTTAGCTTATCAAACACACAACCAAGACCACCTAGTTTAACTAACAAAACTCGACCGTCTTGAGGCTAATTTCTTAACACTAGACATCCAACTCAAATCACAACACTACCTATAACTTCAATACAAAACCAAACACATTAACGAAATCCCCATACTCGAACACAACAATTTCAAACATGCACAATACTTATTACTAGTTTACAAGACAATTACATCAAACCAGAACAAACAAAACCAAGTTAATATAAGCAAAACAAATCCCAATTCGAGACCATCTCGGATCTCGACTCTAAACCCTAAACGGGTTTGAACTTGACCCGACAAAAAAACAGAATCAAACACCACTTAGAACTCTTTTTCGCCACACGAAACTTTTATTAATTCATTTCAATCCATTTTTAATCTTCCAACCTTTTTCAATACCACTTTTAGATCCACGAAAACCCTTAACCACATATGTATAATCGGCTAACATAAAAACTCGGCCAAATAAAATCGAAACGCAAAGTAAATACCACAAGGACAAAATACAAGCTTAAACCCAGAAGATAACACAAGATAAATATGAATCGGATCCGAGTCAACTCAACTCGTGAGTTGACTTGGATGAGTCTCACGACTCGAAACGAGTCAAGCGAGTTAGGTGATAAAATTTTCAAATCCACACGAGCTGGTTAATATAACATTAGGTGATAAAATTTTCAAATCCACATGAGTTAGGTGATAAAAAAAAATAGACGAAAACGTAAATAAACAGACAAAAACGTAAAAAAAAAAAAAAAAAAAAAAAAAAACTAGTGAAAAAGAAAAGGGAAAGGAAAAAAAGTACTTCAATAGCATAAAAAATACTAGTGAAAAAAAATATTTCCATAGCACCAAAAATACTAGTGAAAAAAATAAAATAAAAATAAAAAGGGAAAGAAGTACTTCAATAGCACAAAAAACAAACGATTTTCTTTTTGCAAATGAAGAGCTTAGATGTATCTTTTTTTTTTTTTTTGCAGACATGGTTTGCTGATAAAGAGGTAAAAGCTCTAAAAAAAACAAACGACACCTAATTTTTGTTTAGTTTTATCATTAAAATCGTTTATATAAATTAAAACCGATTAGGGTTTTGTTAAAAATGAAAAAGAATATAAAAAGGGTGGCGTGTGGCCTTTACCAAACGAGAGAGAAAGAAAGAGAAGGGTGGCGGCGAGTGGTGATGAAGGTGGTGAGGCGGCGAACTGCGTTAAACGGAACCCAAAACATAAAACCCTTGTTCCAAATCCTTCATACTACCTTCCTTGCGCTCCTTTAGCTTAAATAACAACGGCGGTATGTGGTGGTGACCTTGCCGGGACTTCGCCGGAGATGGAGAGTGGCACCGGATTATTGTGTATGAGGTGTGAGAAAGTTAGTGACAATATGAAACCATAAGGATGATTATAAGGACTTGTAGGGACTTCAAGTTACCAAATCCAAAAATTTAGGGGCGACAGTGTAATTAAAGGAGAGGGGTTGTTGTTGTAATTTAGGCTATCTTTTGAAATTTAGCAATTCGGGACACGTTTAGGGTAGCAAACGGTAGATTTAAGACACGGGAATTACGTCATTGCGTTCATAATAATATTTCCGATAAAAACGACTATATATACTCTTAGTTTCTCGAAAATAATGCCAAATTAAAAATAAATTGTCGTTTCTCCGAATAGAACATGCTAGGAAATATTCAGGTTGTCACAGACGGTACAATGATCCCTCCCCCTCACCTCCCTTTGTAGAGATGAGGGGAATAAAACCACCCCTAAAAAGAGTTGAAACCAGTTATCACAAAGGATCAACCGCGACTTTACATGCTCGAACTATGCAATCGTTGACACCCTTTTATGGTAGATATAGACTTTACATGTATTGTATAATGCATAAAACCATCTTATACATTCCTATTTAACTATAATAAGAACCAAAATTATAGTATAATCCTATAAACTTAAAATTAATAGACTAATATAGATACAAAATATAACAATGTCCACCTTAGTATCATATAAACCTATACCGATACTCAGCAAATTCAACCTATGCTAAAACCTCGAACCAGTGATAGCCTTTTTTCAAGGAACAGTAGCAATTACCGCTACTATATTTAGTTCAAATCTAATTTTGTGGAGAGTCCCTTCAGTCAAATAGCCTCCTTTGCAGCTTTCGTAAGTGTCATTGATAACATCAAATGTATGATATATTTACCTATAATTAATCCCACAATATTGCTCATTTATTATATGTTTATATCTGAATTGATACTTAATTCATTACTTTGCTCATTTTCAGTATTTAAGAGCAATTTTGGTAAAGACACGAAAAACAACTTGATTTGAAGCATAAATGAAGAATCTGCATGCAATCTGTGAAGAGCATACGGCGTATCCACTTCTTGAGATACGATGTATCAACACCTAGAAGAATTCACTAAGTATTGGTGAATTAGAATACAAACGTTGTATTAAACTCTAGCAATATGCCGTATCTGAAGCTTTACAGTCAAAGCCCAAGTCAACCGTTGAATGCATACGGCGTATGAAACTCTAGCCATACGTCGTATTGAAGATCTTATCCCCAAGTTCAAGCTATCAAGAATTATGAAGAATACGGCGTGTCACTCTTCAACAATACGCCGTATTTAAAGTTACGCATGTATATGCTGGGAATATTCTTTCTTATTCCATACTCAAGAAATCCTGGATAAGCCGTATCGGTGCCCTAGACAGAACACTACAAATAGAACCCTCACACGGGTTTGACATACAATTTCACACCACCACAACCAAGTTCCAGCCAAATCACCCAAGAAATCAGTCCATAAGGCCGGTAGATCAAGAAGAGAAGGTTCATTATCATCATACTAAGAGTGTTCAATCAGTTTGCACGTCAATTACATTATGTCTTTCATTTGTGAATCATTTGTAATCTTTTTTTATTTGCTACCTACATTATGGGTAACACCCTTGGGTGTTAACCATGTTATAACTACTTTGATTATGTTATTTTGTTTATTTGAGATTTGATGCATTGTTTTGGATAATTTATGTGTTTACCATTTAAATAGTATACTTATTTACTTTAGATTTTAATGTTTATTGTCTAGATCATCATAGTGTAGCTCTTTAGCTATGTAGGTGGTCTGTATCACTATTGTTCGTACACATGAGATGGGGTAAAAAGCCGGATTGTGTGTGGGCAACTTTAGGACTCGAGAGTAGGAACTCGCAGTTAGACAGATAATGCGGAAACAATTAAGTTGGTAGAGTACTCTTCAATAAAGTGACCGCGTGAGAAAAGTAGGTTTTACCAGTACCAATGGGTTGCCGTAGGTAAGTCACATAGATTAGTTGACACCACTTATTGCATGTATGGAAAAAGTTCATTATAGAACTTATATTTTTCATAGAACCAATGAACCAATCCTAGCAATTCATTTTTTTTTATCAAAATAAAAAAATAATAATAATAAACTTTCACCTTTTAAAAAAAAATATATATCTCGCAAACCGTTAGTCGTTACGCAAAAAAATCATACAATAGCGACGAGAATTAAATTATCTTTCTATAGATATGCAATTCTATATATACTTTTGAGGATTTTTTTTTTTTTTTTTTTTTTTTTTTTTTTTTCGCTTAGAAAAATCACATGTGATTCGTAAAATCATATGTGATTTGTAAAAATCAAATCGTATGTGATTTTTACGAATCACTTGTTATTTTTCTGGGCGGAAATTTAAAAAAAAAAAAAAACAAAACAAAACAAAAAACAAAAAAAAATCGTCGAAAATATATAAAATTGCATATCTATAGAAAGATAATTTAATTCTCGTCGCGATGTTGTATTTTTGTAACTCGAAGATTTAACATTTATAAGATATGTTGTTTTAAAAAAAAAGAGTAATTTTTTTTATTTTTTTTTATTTATTTATTTATTTTTTAATTTAGATAAAAATTAATAGCGGTTCATTAGTTCTATATTCTATATTCATCTCGTGGTGCAACCAAAGCTTGTAAAAAACGAGCGGAGGTACCCGTGCGTTGCTGCGGAAATGCCGTGCTATTATTTTTTATTTTTTTTCCCACACCTTAGGGCTCAAGGACTAAATTGCAAAAGACTACTAACAAAAAAAAAAAAAAAAAAAAAAATTGCTACAGTAGCGTTGCTACAGTAGCATTGCTACAGTACGTTACAGTACCATTACTACAGTACCATTAATATAAAATATAGGTACTGTAGATACTCACAAAAATCACTGTAGCATAGGAACAGTGCAGCAATCTATAGAAAGATAATTTAATTCTCGTCGCGATGTTGTATTTTTCTAACTTGAAGATTTAACATTTATAAGATATGTTGTTTTAAAAAAAAGAGAATTTTTTTTTTTTTTTTTTTTTTAATTTAGATAAAAATTAATAGCGGTTCATTAGTTCTATATTCTATATTCATCTCCTGGTGCAACCAAAGCTTGTAAAAAACGAGCGGAGGTACCCGCGCGTTGCTGCGGAAATGCTGTGCTATTATTTTTTTTTTTTTCCCACACCTTAGGGCTCAAGGACTAAATTGCAAAAGACTACTAAAAAAAAAAAAGTTGCTACAGTAGCATTGCTAGAGTACGTTACAGTATCATTGCTACAGTATCCTTAATATAAAATATAGGTACTGTAGATACTCACAAAATCACTGTAACAGAGGAACAGTGCAGCCCACGCTAAACTGTAGCAGAGGAATAGCGCAGCCCACGCTAAATGTAATATATGTATAATGAAAAAGAAATTGCCTGGCGGGCTTGGCAATACGTATGAAGAAGATAGGCCCACTAACTAAACTAAAAACAAAAGACAAAAGAACACAACTCAAAATGTGTTTCACTTTCACTTGTCACTTGTGACTATGTGCTTCTACACAATTCTCATCCTTTCTTTCCACAGCCAAATAAATTGGATTATCTCAAATTTCCTCATCAGGGTATCTCTTCTTTTTTCATCTTTCCATACAAGCTAGTGTTACATGCTAAAAAGGCCATATAGCTTATTTGATGCTTTTTATTCTAGTAATTTTTCGTGTTTAAATGCAAAAAATAATATTCACTGTGTTACACTTGTTAGTTTGTTACCACTTACCAATGTTCAATCATTAGCGGACTTTGACTCAGTTATTCTTCGGTTTGCCCCTGTTTATGATAAGTCTCATAGCATTTTAGAATCTACTTAGATTTTAGTCATTTTATACTTCAGTTACAAAATTTTAGGCAAGAACATTTTATAGGGTGTTAGGAATTGCTCACTCAAACCGCAAACTGTTTATCCGCTTATTGCATTTTTCAACGACGAATTAGTAACGGGAATTAGTAATTTGGAGCTTTATTGCATAGATAAGCAGTTTTAGTAAGCAATACCGAACAACCTCTTAATTTATATAAGATGGTATTAGGATTGTTGTGTTAAAGTCATGGTTGTAGTAGTGATTTGTTATTTAATAGCAATGAGTAAAAGGGCTATTTTTGCTTTATGAAATTTTTTGCTTTGTAATGACTTTTCAACCAATTTTCCTACAAGTATTCCTCAAACGGATGAGGTTTTCCTATTTGGGTTACCCGGAGAGGGAGCCTCATAAACCCGAGACCGTTTCCGACCCGTCCCTAGCCACCTATAAATGTACATACCTAGCAAGGTTTGAACACTGACCTCTTGTGACTAGGCCATTTGGTGTTGGTTTCTTAATGAAATATGTATGTAGCTTCTTAATCTAGAAATATTTTATTTCTATTAGTGCTGAAGACACAGAAGAGTGAAAGAAAAGTAATGGCGCAAGTTACACCAACCGAGACCGACGGTGTTGTGATCGCTGAAGTTGACATGGGTGACACTTATGGTTTGACGGTTCGAGCAGCTGTTATCCAGGCCTCCACCATCTTTTATGATACCCCTGCTACTCTTGGTTTGTCTCACTTCCTTTGTTACCCATCAGTTCTTGCATGTGTGCTTTGGTTTGTGCTGTTTTGGGTTCTTGATAAGCGGTGTTTGGATGTGTTCTTTGAAACTTGAAAGTGATTATGTGATTTTGAATAGAGTTAGATAGCCATCTGTAATTAATCGGATGTTGTAGGAAATAGTGTTTGAAAGTGCTTTGATAATCAGTTTTTCAGTAGCTAGTTTGAACCCAAGTTATTATCAATAACAACTAAGTTCTAGATTGTCAATTTATAGACGGAAGTCCAAACACCCCATAATCTGTAGACCAATGTCAAACTTTTAGATGAAGATCCGATGACTATTAGTTTCCTATTTGAAGAGTTACAAAACTCAGGCAGTTCCATGTGCCCACTTTGTTACTACGTAGTAAGAAGGGATGTAGATGCATTATTGCAATAGTTACCATAGACTCAAAGAAAGAAAATGATTTGATAATTTATTTTATGCTCTGTATCTAGGAATTTGACATATTTCCAATTACTAGAAAGGAAAGAGGGACTGAAATTTATGAAGGATGTAGCCTACTTATTATGTGAGAGGAACTAGTTAATAAGTTCAACAAAAGCAAAGAAAGTGTTCATCATTGTATATTTTCTTATCAGTAAACCTCACTTGGATGAGCTTGTATCTTGTTTTGTACTTTGCATTGTAAATAACACTGTTTTAGGATTAGTTATCAATTTATCATGTTTGTAGCTGTTAGTTATAACCATTTTAGGTGTTGGACATCTGTTTGGAAAGTGAGTACTCTGTCTTACTGTGCTTTACTAGCCTGAATGGGAGTGTTTGGAGGGGAATTCTAGAGGTGATTGGAAGAGGGATGTGTAGCAGATGGCTAATACCTTGAAGATGAATACCTTAGCTATTGATCTCTACTGTAAGTTACTGGCGAGAGGATGATGCTACATCATGCTTGCAGATTGCTTCATGGCTTTGTGTTTGAAGTCTTCATAAATTAGTTTCCTGCTTGGTACAATGGAGCAGACAGATGAGTAAAGTTCATTTGTTATGAAGTGCTCTAATCTGTTCTGAGAGTAAATGGTGGGAGTACCAGCTTGTGATGATGCCCTTTTGACTTCTTAAGTTTGAATGCTCATGGTGAGGACGGAGCTGCTATGGGTGGTTCATTCTTAGGAAGGATTAAGGGAAATGTAGTCATGAGTGGGAAGCTTCAATGAGTTCTTCTTTGCAGTTATGTGATGCCAAAATAAGCTTTACTGTGTATTATAGCCTTGTGAGGAATGATACTGCAAGTGCTTTATACATATGTGATCTTATGATGGAAATGTAGCTTGCTGTTTAAAGAACCTCATTGTGGCTGGAGTTTTACATTGACCTTGGTGATGCCTTTATGTAATGACCTCCTTTGATCGTTGTTGTGAGGTGGGAGTCTACAATAATGGTCACTGGAGCTGATTTACATTAAAGGAAATGTAGCCTAAGGCAATGGTTTCTCCATGGAGTTGATGCTAGTTATCTTGTTCCAACTAGCTTAGTATGAGTAAAGGTGAATTTGGTGCAGAATGGTTATTTTCATGATGTTCTGTATATTGAGATGTTTTTGGACATGTCCAAAATACATTCAAAAGTATGCTTTTTAAGTTGATATTACTTGGTTAGAATATATTTCACGTTAAAAAAAAAAAAAAAAAAAAAAAAAAAAAAAAAAAAAAAAAAGGTCAGAATAAGATATACTACGTATTGTGTAATAGAACTCTCAGTAGAATTTGTGTTTGTATATGCTTCTGAAGTTGTCATAAGTGGATAGTCATTTGTGATAAGTGAAGAGTCAATTGTAAAATAAGAGTAAAAGTCTCTTTAATTGGACTGGGTACATCAGAATTTAGTTGACCCTTTTATCCAAAACTGATTATTCGGATGCCTCAATAATCATAAAATTAATTCCAAAACACAAATCCAAACACCCCTTATTTGTTATATATCAATACTTCTGATATTTTGGGGTCTTCTTTAGGAATGTACATTCCTTTTATATAGTCTAATATTAAAAAAAGTAACATCATATGTGTTGCTAACTTGCTCTAAATCTATATATTCAGATAAGGCTGAGAGATTGTTAGCTGAAGCAGCCTCATTCGGATCCCAATTGGTTGTCTTTCCAGAAGCATTTGTGGGTGGTTATCCTCGCGGGTCAAATTTTGGTGTGACCATCGGTAACCGTACACTTAAGGGTAAAGAGGATTTTCGGAAGTACCATGCTGCAGCCATCAATGTACCTGGTAAAATCATGCACTTGTTGTGACAATATATCACTTTCTTTAATCGTGTTTTTTTGTGAGGAATTTATGTTGATGTGGCAAAATTTGCGGTTCGGGCGGGCTGGATAATGGATCAAAACGAGTGACTTTTGGTTGTGCCAAGTTGGGTTGACCGCAACACTTTGTATCCAAATTTAATTTTTGAAATAATATTAGTGTGTAAAATATATCATATTAATAATCACGGAATAGTATGATGTGGGGGGTTTTATGCAATAAATATACACTTTGAGCGACTTTCAACCCCTTTGATATGTTTAAGTTAGATTTTTTAAATTTACTCTTTTGACCCGTTAGAAGTAAAACATAATCCGAAGTGATCCACTGATAGCCATAGCTAAATGATCTGAAGCACTCTTATACACAGAAGTTGTAAACTTTTATAAAAATAATGTAATCATAATGTGGTTTCTTGAATAATATGATTCAGGAGGTTTTAAGCATCAATAACAACTATGGGCTACTTTTGGCCTTCTTCCTTTTAAGCTAAACTTTCTACTCATTGACCCATTATAATTAAACATAACCCGAAAGACCCAATTTTAGGTAATTCGTCGAATTTCCACCTGTATTTGACATATGTGTAGAAGTGTATAGTTTGTCTGAAATCGTGCTGATAAATGCAGGTCCTGAAGTTGATCGATTGGCAGCAATGGCTGGAAAATATAAAGTATATTTGGTTATGGGAGTTATAGAAAGAGATGGATATACACTTTACTGCACGGTTCTTTTTTTCGATAATCAAGGATCCTACCTTGGGAAGCACAGGAAGCTCATGCCTACGGCATTGGAGCGCATAATATGGGGCTTTGGTGATGGGTCACATATACCCGTTTTTGATACTCCAATTGGGAAAATTGGTGCTGCCATATGTTGGGAGAATAAAATGCCACTACTAAGGACAGCAATGTATGCTAAAGGTTCACTTCACTACCAAATACTGTGTGATATAAAATGAGCAAGTAGGGCGAGTTGGGTAACAGGTTAAAATGCGCTAATTAAAACGAACTAATGATTGATACCTATTGGGCTGGGTTGACCCCGAACCTCTTTCCTCCCATTTTTTATGGTATAAAAAGTTTGTGTATAGAATATGATTACAATAATTTTATTATTTCAGATGAATCAGGAGGATTATACATTAAAATTACATTTTGGACAACTTCGACCCATTTGACATTATTACTTTTTTAAGCTTTGCTTTTAGCCGTCTGAAATATAAGAAGCTATTGAATAGAAACACACACACATGATGTATTTTTACTAACCTGCTTTTTTTATGTGTCTCTGTCAACAGGAATCGAAATATATTGTGCACCAACAGCTGATTCTAGGGAAGTTTGGCAAGCATCAATGACCCATATAGCCTTGGAGGGTGGATGTTTTGTTTTATCAGCAAACCAGTTTTGTCGAAGAAAAGATTACCCTCCTCCTCCAGAATATGTTTTTACTGGAACAGATGAAGATCTCACACCAGACTCTATTGTTTGTGGTGGTGGCAGCGTCATAATTTCACCATCAGGGACTGTTCTTGCAGGACCCAATTATGAAGGTGAAGGTATTATCACAGCCGATTTAGGTATGCCGCCCTTTCCTTTTGCTCAAAATGTTTCCTCGGTTAACTTACTAAGATGCATAAAATGTTACTGACATTGACAGTAGTTTCGATACGTTGCAAAAAAATTTGGTAAATCATTTATCAGTAACAGCAATTTGTATAAAATAGTGATATACCTTTTGAGATATATGGTAGAATTTGGTAACTATACCTTTTAATGTTCCTGCCTGAAATCAAAGTTTCATAAACGGGCTAGTTTGGTTATATGGTGTAAAAACTAAGTGCCAAATAGGACAGCAGAAACTTAAATTACTGCTGGAGAATTACATACATCCCCATTAAAACCTTGTTAATTACGTATTTCCCCAGCCAAAATTGAAATAAAAATATACCCAATTGTAACCATTTTACTAACATATGTACCCATTCGATCTCATTTCTCATAAACAAAGTAACAAACTTAAAATATGACCTTTGTACCCTTTTAGTGTTCATCTCCAATAAAGCTTCCAATTAGCAAATTTTCCTATTCATGTCTTTCTCACCACCCAGTCGTGTATCTCATGAAATTAAAACAACTGAACAAAATAGAAACCTACAAGGCTTGAGTATAACATGTAACACCATCTGAAACTATTTATCTAATTTCTCAAAAGATACCAGAGTGACGAATGATTAATCCATTTCCAGTTTCGCAACGAAACTATTATGCATGAACTGCTTACGGATATATTAAAAATAATGCTTGCATAGTCAAAAAAACGTTAAACTCATGGTTAGCAACATGTATATTCAACTTTTTGAAATTTATTTGTTTAGTAATTGATTCAGAATTGCCGGCGGATTAAGAAGATGGCGTCAAAATGATATTGTTTTGGGGCTCAAATCCAGGGTTATTAGAAGGGTATAATTGTCTTAGCAAAAGATTAGATCAAATGGGTATTTTTGTTATTTTAAGATTTGATTGGGGAAATATGTAATTAATAAGGTTTTAGTGGGTATGTATGTAATTATCCCTTACTAACATATGATTAGCAATTAGCAAATGTAAACTTTAATTACCAAACAAGCTCATTGTCGTAACTTCAATTACCAAGCTAGAACATAATTAGTATAATTACCGAGCTAGAAGCCTAGAACATAAAAGAGCGTAACTACCAGATTAAAACATTTTGAAAAGCATGTTGATTGTTATGGAACACACAATTTTTTAAATAAATAAATGCATGTGTACGTGCATATGTATGTCTATCTTGTGGTTATCAGAGGTCTTGGCATGGTACTGATTGAATTTATTATAGATCTCGGGGATATTGCACGGGCAAAGTTTGATTTTGACGTGGTTGGACATTATGCTAGACCTGAAGTGCTCAGCCTTATTGTTAAGGATGATCCAGCGACCCCAGTAACATTCACATCCGAAAAGACTGAAGCATCTTAGAAATAACTGTCAAAGGATCAATGTATGTACATTGTGTATTTGGCTTGCTACTCTTGTTTTCTTGCATCCTGCCATGTTACCGTCTATTATTGTTCTTGTTGTACATGAATTTGACAACCCGCCCTTGATTTTTCTCTTAATAATGTGAAAAGCCTCGTAACAATTGAATTCGTATATGTATTATATCAACAAAGTTTACATTTAATGTTTATCAACAAAGTTTACATTTAATGTTTACATCATATTACCATCAACTACTTGACTCGAACTGTATCCAAAATGATATGGTAACACTTCGCAAGTCAAGTAGCTTATTTTACACTCGCTTAAGGATAAACAAAAGAAACCTGTTGTTATCCGTAAATCTATGAGCATCTACATATAAGATCCGAAATCCAGAGTATCTCGAGAAAGGTCTGAACCAGATACTATACGATCTCTTAGATCTTTTATCATTTTGTATCTCTCCATTTCATCTTCATACTCTTTCAGTGTAGATGAACCTGAGAATCCTAAAACCCTCTCTTCCGAACACTCGTTTAAGTCTTCACTTCCGTTTTTCATATCTAGTCCGAATTCCAACTCAATGCAATCAGAGTTGCGACCGATTACCTCATTTTGCAAGTTTGTATTATCACCGTTTATAACTTCACCCTTGTTATTTTCAAACCATGATAAACCACTAATTTCCTCTCCAAGAGCATTTTCATCATTCACCATATTACCCTTGCTAATCTTGTTCTCGTACCATAACGAGTGTATAGTGTCCTCTATGTTTCCGTTTTCGTCACTGCCATTGTTTTTTATTGTGCTTTGGTACCATGATAAAACTTTAGGCGTTCTTTTCAAATGCTCTATGCCATTCTCATCTTCCAAAAGCTCCTCAAGGTCTTGTACTAAAACATTCAGTTGTTCATGTTTATCCTCATACTCATATTTAGCATCTGTGAGCTTCATTTGGACTCGTTCCTCACGTAACAGATCAGCAACACGAAGCATTTCCCTCTCTTCTTCCATTTCTTCACGAACCTTTTCAGATTCTTTCTTCAGTTCTTCAAGTTCGACTCTATCTTCCTCGATATTATGTGCCATTTTTTCACATAATTGCTCCAACATTTCTGTTGCTTGCTTCTCTGATTCAGTCTTTTTTATGGCTTTCGCTAAAGAAGCCTTTGTGTTAGCTAATTCTCGACCTAATTTCTTGTTCATTCTTTCAGTTTGGCGTCTTAGCTTCCTTTCAGTCTCTAATTCTCGTGATACGGTCTTTACTGCAACACGTATCTTGTCTTGCTCTTTGGATTCACATGTTAATGAGTTTTCAGCTTGTTGTTCTTGAATTAACTTGTTCACATAAGATCGGGCCTTGTTGAGCTCGTGATTTAATGTTGAGGCGAGGGACATGCCCGTTGGATGTTGATGCTCGTGTTTGGTGTCTGTGGTCCAAACACGAGTTAGGAGTTTGAGTAATTCTTTTGATACTGTAAGTGAATGCTTAATTTCTTCCAAGCCATGTGTCGTCTTTCGCATTTCACTTTCGTGGTCCTTAGCCTTGACTTCTATCTCACCACAATGTCGAGATTTTCCCTGATATGATACAATACGACAATCAGTATTTGTAGGTGATCGTGAAAACAATTTGTCTTTGTACTATTAGAACATTCGTACTAGCACAACCTGGCAGTTGGTAGAATGTAATGCCAAGTACTCAGGTTAGAGGGATATCGACACAATGTTTCGGTTCTTTAAAAAAAAAAATCGAAACATCAGTCGTTTTTTAACAATGTTGTACACATGTTAAGTAGCTTTCAAACAATTATGTTGATTGCAACATGAAACTATTATCACAAAACTCGTTTATTCCAACATTAATAATTGATGCAAGCTGCCAACATGTGAATTAATTATTGATTGCATTATAAGACTCGCCATAAGTACATGTAATTTAGGGTCCGCTTGGTTCAAAGTGGGGAAAGAGAAAGGGAAAAGGAATGCAAAGGAATGAGTGAGGTGGGTAATCAATACCTTACCCCCCAATTTACTCTATAATGGTTGATTACCCACTTTGGGGTAATCAATCCCTTTGCACCCCTTTACCAAGCACCATATATTAAGAAATGTGGGCCCTTTCGAATACCTTACCCATTCCTCACCCCCTTTAACCTCCCACCAAGCACCCCCTTAATGTGATGGGCCGAACTTAATTATATGTGTAAGCTGACCCAACCTTAGGAGACATAGTTGTCGAAATAATGTATGTAGTAATGTAGTATTTGTATTGTTATATGACAGTTGGAAGCCTACTATTTTAGAGTTGTGTCATATTAAGCTGATAAACTAGTCCCTTGTTAATCAAAGTTTGGTCACATGTGTGTGAGATTGCAGTTTTCCTTTAAACATGTTATCTTTTGGGAGACTAATTCATGGAATTTAAATTCAATGGTCCGGAGAACTTATTGGATTGTTGCGAGCGGAACGAATGGGGCGCACTTTGGAAGAAGCGATCTACTACCAAGCCTTTTATCGAGAATAACAAGAGCATCTATGAATACTCAGTTTCATATCTGAAGTGAGTTTTCAAGAAACCGCTCAGGTTTTAGCAAGTTCTACTGGGGTTTATCGATTGGTTGAAAGGCTTGAAAGAAACGTTGTTCTTAGGGGATGATACATATTGGTAGCGGCTTCAAAACATCATGAAACGAACTTAACAACATTCCAAACAACATTATCTTTGAAACCAAAAAAAATCTATTAATTGATGCGGGAAGGAATAAAGAAGATTAGATATACAATTAATAGAAGCCCGCTTCTTTTCTTTTCTTTTTTCTTCCCTTTTTTAGAATAAGGGAGGAAAGTGAAAGAATAAAAGTGCATTCAACAGTCGCGAGACTCAGGTTCGCTGTGGTCACTTTCAGGATTGTGTGATGTTGTAAACGACTGCTTTCACACCATAGGGTATGTAAACGAGGACAAATCACATGATTTTGTACTGATCAGCTTTGAGCTGTCGAGTAAAGAGTGCTCTATCTCTTTTGAAACCTGACTTATTAGACGAGAAAGGGCCATATACTCAAAAAGACAAAGCTCTTGTTTTTTGGGAGGTTTGCTGTGGTCACTTTCAGGATTGTGTGATGTTGGAGTTGAAGTTTATTCCTTTCTTAGTCCGTCAATTTTATGCCTAAAAGTTTTTCTTATGTGTTAATAGAGTATATATAATCAATTGAATAATTGACAAAGAAAAATACATTATATGTGACCCCATTACTTGCTGTCTTTCTGACTTATAGGACAAGGGGTATGTGCAAAAACATAGAATAGCTAATAATCCAATGTCCAAAATAAATAAAGATTCTCTATTCATTTTATAAAAATCATTAGCCATACTATGTGTAAAATATCCTCCAAGAAAGTCAGTTTCGGTTATTTCAGATAAATATTAGATATTGTTTTTCTATTTTCCTCAAAAGAAAATGATCAGCATAAATAATTAGATATTCCGTGTAATGGAAATGAGACCAACTTTACAAGTGACCGATTGTATCAATTTTTTTAACTATAGTGTAAAAAAAAAAAAAAAAAAAAAAAAAAAAAAAAAAAAAAGTGATTTGCATATTTTTAGAGTTGATTGGGACACTCAAATTTAAATTGTTTTGACATTTTTATTCTTACAATGTGAAAATAAGTAAAAGTGACGTGAGGTTATAAATGTCAAAACACTCTAAATTTGAATGTGCCAATCAATTTTAAAAGTGTGCAAATCAACTCCCAAAATAAAAAGGCTTAACGTTTGCAGCAGAAAAAATTATCTGCATCAAAGTGTAAATGCAATTCGAAAGTTATAGTTTACACCCTTATACTTTACTCTAATAAACACATAACCCCTTTTCACATCACTTTTTACCCTTTGCCACATGTATGATTAGTTGCAGCTTGCCGCAGGGATGATTTCCCCCGAAAAGAAAAATAATGATCGAAAAGTGTGATTTCAACCATGGACGGAACATGTATAGGGCCAAGGGGGGTTGTGGCCCCCCAAAAATTTTAACCCTATATACATTTTACACCATTTTATTTCTATTTTTAGTCATTTTTAATAGAAAAATTATAGCTTTGTGTATATTGGCCCCTCCAAAATAAATCTTTTACAAGTTAGCCCCTCCAACATATACGTTCAAATTCCGTCTCTGATTTCAACACGATCGAGTTTATTTGAAATTAAGTTTACTTTTCACTAACTTAGTAAGCAAGTATTAAAAACACAATTTTGTGTGGTTGAAAGGATTCAGGATTCTTTTTACGAAAATTAGCACTTTAAATTTTATCAGCGTCCGGTGACATCTAAAGATCTCTAATTCCGCAGATGTAATTACATACTATCAGGAGATTACATATAGGAGGATAGTACTATATTTTTGGAACATATAATTTATACGTAAAATTTAATTTAGTTATTTATGTTGATATTAACTTTTAGATAAGAAAATAAAAGTTAACTCTACCTCCATTTGCTTTACATCGCAAGTCAAGGCCATTCCCCCTATGCTTTTATCTTTCTCCATAAAGCTAGAACTAGAAGCATGCCTGTGGTGTGCCTTCATTACCAAACATTTCAAATAAACGGTCAAATATATACGGCAATTTACAGTTATCATTTAAAGATATGTTATATTAAATCATAAGTTATTATTACTCTTTAAAGAGGGAATATTTTTTAACAAAAAAAACAGCTACAAAAAATAATGGATATGTATGTATATATAGCAAGTGTCAAACAAGTCAAAGTTACCACCTTTTATGTGTTTCTATTTTTAAAAATTTCCGTCTATAAAATTTTATATTTTCTTATCAACCCAACTTGACTTGTTATAAATGGATATATATGTTTGTCACACAAGATCGTTGGGAGATTGTTTTTATTTTTAAAAAAAAATAAGCTACTTAAAAAATAATATTTGTTTGACAGACATAACTTATAAGAGATTTAAAAAAAAAAATAATCTTTCATAATCTCTTAAAACCAAATGTTACTTCATGTAGCTTATAAAAATAATCTCTTTTTATAATCTTCAGCACCTGAACCATCTCCAGCACCAGCACCAGTTCCAGCACAACAGTTACTTTCGCCAAACATACCCTTAATTTGCATTATATAACTTTATAAGTACTCCGTATTCTATTATCAGTTAACGTTTTTCATTAAATTGTACAGTATACAAATATAATATTGAATCCAACACTACAATGTGTTCTTACTAATTCAGCATAAAGGTAACAGTGAGTATAGTAGGTATGTTATTTAAACAATGTGTTCAAGTATTACTGTATTACAAACACAATCAAATGTATAACAAATTTAGTTTTAGTTATGTGCATTTTCACTTTTTCAGTAGTTTTCTTTGTTGTAACTGTGATCAATATGACAGTATAAAACAACACATGTTTGGATATATATAATTAACCCTTATGGGCTATGGCCTTATTACTAGTGATTACTTCAAATCTTAGTAAACAACTATGGAAAGACAAGTGTAAAAATGTTAACATAAATATATACGGATTAATGAAGAAGCTAGGAATTAAAGTTGACCACGAAAGAAAAATCACTAAACAAACCTCATTAGCCAAATCACGACTAGGAGCGCTACGACTCATGTTTCTAGATCGACCCACATTCATATTCAATCCATCCAACACTTCGACGACTCGATCATCACCACCCGGTTTCTCACATTTCTCTGGTGAACCCCTTTTTTCGACCAAAAACTGTGCCAAACTATTATTAGCAAACGACGAAGAGGAACCCTTCGGAAACCGACGTTTTCTAATCTTGGATGGCATTTCTATGTTCCTAATCTCCATTTGGAAAAATGAATGCTTGATATAAGATTATAGAGAGTTTATTTTTGCGAAATATGAAGAGATGAATGTTTGTAAAATGCCAAAGAGAAAGAGGTGGCAAATACATGAATATAATGGGAACATGCATGTGGGAATGGACGGCGTGGATGTTGGATGAATTGAGGGTGCCCACATTTGTTTATTTGTGATCATTTTATATTCTTCCTAACACGTTGTATTGTTGTTTTAATGTTTCGTATTATTATTATTGGATATGTATAATTAATTGTAACGATTCTTTGTTGTCAAAGAATATTTTTAGACAAGGTAGTATTTGGAGAATTTCATATAAATCTTTCAATCTTTCTTAGAAGCTTTAATTTTTTGCTTAAAAATTAATTCATACTACATAAAATTTGTTGAAACTAGTAATCATTAGAGGGTAAATGTTTATTAGGGAAAATTATCCAGAAATGCATCTAACTTGCCACTTTTTGCTTTTGTATATCATGAATTTTTTTTTCTATTGTAACTACAAACTTTCTTAATCTTACTATTGTATCATAAAATTGCCTATTAGCTGACGTGGCATGTATTAGCGTCCCTAATCACCCTCACTTAATCACTTTTCCCGTTTTTTTTACTTTGGGTGTGTTTTGAACATTTACTAAACTTTGTGGGGGTTATCTTTTACTTATAAATCTTTTATCACCACATAATTTTTTCCCCAAATCCACCATCACGCTAATTTCACACATAAACCCTAATTTCACCTCATCACCTATTTAATCAGATTGTATAATTGATGTGTAATATTTGGTGTTATTATTAATTTGTCCACAAACCCTAACTCGTTATTGTTCTCCTTTTACCCTAACTCGTTATTGTTGTCCTTTTTGAAATAGAATGATACCTGGTACGAATTTGCATCAATTTGATGTTTGGAATGATGGGTACTTTGCACATTTACCTTTAAGGTATAAAGATGGTGTTATTCTTAATGTGGCTGCTGAGAGAATGCCTTATGAAAAGTTTGCAGAAATTTTGGAAAAACAAGCTAGTAACTACTTTCAAGGTTTGTACTACAGAGTTCCTAATGTTGAATTGGAGAAAGGTTTAGTTAGAGTAAGTAATGATAAGGAAATAGCTTACATGTTTGATGTTGCTGAGTTGTATGGTAGGCTAGAGCTTTATCTTGATCACTATGATATGAATCTGTCAGAGTATTTAGAAAAAGCAGAAACCTCTGTGATGGATGAATCTGTTTATAAAGCAAAAGGCCCCCTCAAACCTAGGTATTGCAATGATCTCTCAGTACAGGAGTTGGTTGATTGGGCTGAGATAGAGGTTGAGTATGAGGGTTCATCTTCTCACCAACCTAGAAACATAAATGGTGATGTGGGTAGGAGTAGTGTACCAAATGGTGAGGCTGGTAGGACTAGTGTTGATGGGGATCATATTAGGAATATTCACAACGTTGATAAGGGCAAAGAGAAGGTTATACATGATGAAGAGGAGACTGATTATGATTAAGAGGTAGATAGTGAATATGATTCAGATAAATCAATTGACTATCTCAGCCCTGGTGAAGAGGAGTTGATAGAACTTAGGAAGAGGATTAAAGATAGAAGAGAGAAGGAACATGAGGCTTTGCTAGATATGATGGAAGTAAATGATAATATACCCACTGAAAACATTGGTAATCATAGAAGTGAGACTTTCAGAGAGCATGATGTGTTCATGAGTAATTTGATGAGAACTCTTCAATCATCAGATGAGAATGAAATTCATGATGATCCATTTGTATGTGTGGAAAAACATGCTGACAGGTATCCAGTGTATGATGAAAGTACGCATTGGAGACTGAGGCATCCAAAGGTATGTTTCCATTTATTTGATCTTGTGATAAAGTATACAAATGTTGTTTATAAACTCAACATGCTCTGTTTGAAATGTAGGTTGGTGAAAAGTATCTGACTATTGAAAAGTTTAAAGAGGGTCTAACATACTATGCACTGTCAAATGGATTTTCAATTTGGTATGAGAGGAGTGGAAGTAAGTCTGGTACTGCAAAATGTGGTCAGAGAAAACCAAGGCTGACTGATCTCGACAAAGGTAAACAGAGGAAGAATAAAAGGTATCCTTGTGTTAATGAATCTGAGTTACCTTCATGTCCTTGGAGATGTTATGTTAGGTGGATGACTCAAGAGAAAACTTTTCAAATCCAGACACTAAATGCTGAACAAACATGTGTTAGGAATTTTGAATTTTGGTCTTTAGTGAACTTTAAGTGGATAGGAACAGTCTTTGGTGATAAGATTAAGTCTCATCCTGAGATTAAGTTGTCTGCCATAGCTGACCTAGTAATGAAAAAATACAAGTGTAAGGTAACAGCACATCAGTGTACAAATGCCAAGAGGTTTGCATTGACAGAGTATGAAAAAATCAGTTGATGAACATTATGCCTTGCTTAGGTCTTATGGAAGAGCAATCTTAGATTCTAATGTTGGGTCCACTGTGGAATTAGGGGTCACTAACAATCCTGATGGGAAAACATACTTTGATAGGTTTTACGTATGTTTTGCTGGTCTAGCAGAAGGTTGGAAAAGTGGGTGTAGGAAAGTAATTGCCATAGATGGATGTTTTTTGAAAAAGCCTAACCAAGGTGAAATTCTGAACGCTATTGGGAGAGATGGAAATAACCACATTTACCAGTGGCTTGGTGATGCGTGGGAATCGCAACAGGCTTTACCTCTCGAGGGATCTCGAGAAGCTTACAACCCCCACCAGGCAGTGTACCTGATCGTTGTAGTATAGTATAGTGACAAGTACCAGGGGATTGATCGTTCAGCTTAGGAATAGTGTCGCTAGGATTAGAAAGCCTAAATACTAGTTCTAAAGGTGAGGGATGATTATTTTTGTTTTTTTATATTTTTATGAAAGCAATTAAAATCTCGGGGTTTGAAGGATTTGGGCGGAATTAGTTGATATTCAACTAACCCAATACTAAGATGCAATCAAAATAAAATACTAAAAAATGAAAATAAACTAATTAAACTAAAGTTGTGAGCAGTAATTGGAGAAAATGTGTTTACTTAGATTTCACTACTCCCTAGACATCTTTTACACGTTAATTACTTGTTATAATTGCATGGATGACGGATCGTATTCCTTAATACCATTCATGGGGTGGCATACATAACTCCCCAATTCTATGAGCTCTTATCTCCTCCTACACCATGCCCAGCACAACTATAGGGATTGTAAACAGTGGCTCATGCATTAAATACAACCAATAAAGACCTAGTGCGCCTCGGTTCATGTTTCTTGAGACGTTCAAGCATGTTACCATTTGGAGATCTGCCAGTTTTCTTAAGCCTAACATATAAATCATTCATCCAAGACAAGAATAAACAAGTAATCAACACATAATCAATATCTAGGTTTCATTAGATCTAAGCAAACACAAGATAGATCTAGCCTAGCATGATAGAATTAAGACAAGAACATGATATAGACAACCAACACATAGACATATTGATTGAATTAGAAGAACACTTATCTTGATTAATCATGCAAGGTATCAAGGGGTTGGAACCCTTGAAAAACCTGTAAAGTTACACCAAAATCGTACTTAGGGTTTCTCCCCAAAACTTCTCTTTTTAATGTGTGAAAATTAGAAAACTATATATAGAAAAATAGGTATGACGACGTCAAGACAAACAATGTGACGCCGTCACCTCGCCGCCAAAACTCTCCTCGGACTGCCTAGATCCACTTCTGACGCCGTCAAGACTTAAACACTTCCAGGCCGTCATGACTCTTTTACTCTTGACGCCCTTCCTACGTGACGCCGTCAAATCCGTTCTGGGTCGTCATGGAAATTCATGAGATTTGCTCTTGACGCCGTCACCTACTGTTCCCAGCATGGAAAATTAAGACTTTGGCGTTTTCCTCACTTTTATGCTCCAAAAACGTCCGAATTGCTTTCTTTTCCAGATTTCTCTCCCAAAGTACCTAAAATCACAAAAGGAACGATTTAGGGCAATATTTGATCAAATAAATTCGGATTCGGGCTTAAATGACCCCCTAAAAGTGGTTCATTTTTCGCCTCATCATATACCCTTACACTTGAGATTTGCTTGTCCTCAAGCAAATGCGCTTTTATTCTACTCAAAATACAAGTTAGGGGTCATTTAACACTAATATAAAAGTAATTACAACAAATAATCGTTCCACTAAAAACCAATAGACAAGCACGGAGGTCATACACTAGCACCTCACAAATAGTGTTTAGATACTCACATCTCTCGGGTGTAATAAAGTATAAATTACAATATGGAAACGGAAGATATCTCTCACTACCTGTCATAGCAAAATAGATTACCATAGGCTTGGGAAAGGATCAAACCTCCACCACATGGCGTAAGCACATAGGATAAACTATCAAAGAGGTCTTTTAAAGGGTTGTAACGTTAGGTGTAGGGATATGAAATACACGGTTTTGTTGGATAAAGGAAGTTTTACTGGTGGCGAGTTAACAATCTTGGTTAATTACATGTACAATGTGGCGTTGCTAAGCCAAGACTAAACTCGACTTAAGCTAATAAATGAAAAATAACAAAAACATAAAACAAACATAGAATGAAAAGGGATGGTAGTCCGTATGTTTTTTCTCTCTTTTTTTTTTTTTTTTTTTTTGCATACAATCTTTATATACTTTACATTTAACTAATCTAATGACTCGAATTAAGAAAATCAAAACACTTGGAGCACTTTTAAGATTATCGTACATATGGGGGTAATAAATGATGTTCTTCCCCATTACTCCATAAAATAAGTACTTACCCATGAGTCCCAATCGTCCCAAAACAATATGTACAAGGATATGACTCGACTTAGCAACCATGTAATCAATTAGAAAGTTAACTTAGGGTTTAACAAATAACAATAATGCACTAAAAATGAGCGCATACACGGAAGGCTAAGGAGATTTGGTTGTACATTTAAGTGAGGTGTAACAAATTCTTCCTTTAAGTAAGATGCTTAAAGTTAGAAACGAAAAGATAGGCTCGGAGGGGTGTACTAGGGGTTTCGTGTACTAAAAATGAGTACAACGCTAAGGGTGTGGGAAAAATTAGTTGACTTAACTAGCCAAGTAATATGACTTAAATGGTCAAGTAATTATGATACGGGTTTAACACAAGGGTAATCCTAATGCCTCTTATCATGTAGTAAATCCTACCACACGAATGTAGTCTCACTAGCGGTCTCGGGATGCATCACTAACGCAAGTTCTAGAATCTAAATGCTACCGGTACACTCATAAGCACTAATAGTGAATGCTTTTCCTATCAAATCTAAAGGCGAACCTCACATATTTGGGTGGAAAATTTTTCTGAATATACGGTTATGTGCTAGTCATACAATCTCCTATCCATGAGACGCTTGCTATGGCTAAAGTTTCACTCCTAAATGTTGTAAAAAATTTTAAATTTGGCGTTAAAATTGCACTAACAAGTATTTCTCATAGTTTTATTACACATCTACCATCAAACAAAGCAAACTCAAGCGAAAGTGCATATGTAAGGTATCATCTTTTTACCCTCCCCTTACACTTAAGATGAACATTGTCCCCAATGTTCAAGTAAAGAATGTAAAAGTGAAAAAGTAAAGAGAATGAAATCAAATACTCCCCTGATTCGCTCGGTATGGATAATAGGGTGGCCAGGTTAAATCTTCCTCCAAGAAAACGAACAATCAAAGCTTCCCTTCCAGAATATAAATCATCTTCTTGTCATACATAACCTGTAAAACCTGACAAAATAGACAAGACAACCTCGCGTAAAATCGGCGGCATTCTATATAAGTTACTAAACCCTAGAAAACAAGACAAAATATAATGCTTGTGGAATGAAGTTTGCAGATTCCCTGGAGATTACAAAACTTAATAATTCACAAAAACCATAACACTCTGTTAGAAAAAACAAAACCGGTAAAATTTCCAGATTTTAACTCCTGACGCCGTCAAGAGTAAACCCCTGACGCCGTCAGAATTGCCCTGCAGAAATCCTTATGTTAAGTTTCCGGAAAATTTCTGGAAAAACTTGGTCCTACTTCCTGGAAAATCCTGCAAAACTTCATTATGACTCAATACAAGCATTTGACTCTAACAAATACGAATACACATGTTCATTTAATATTGTGGAGAATCATGATCGGTTTGTTTCTTAAAAACATATTTGGGGTTTCCCCTTACACTTATCTTTTGCAAAAATACTTTTAGGTGGAGTTAAGACTAGGCCAAAACAACAAAGTAAAGTATTTCTACTATTTAATTTAGAAACATGATCAACCAACAATAAAAATAAAACATGCATACGGAAGCAAATAACAATCAAACAAATAAAATCACACAAAACATGGGTTGCCTCCCAAGAAGCGCTTTTCTTTATTTACGAGTCTTGTAGCTAGACTCAAGGTCAAGGGTTACGTTTTCCTTTCCCACTTTTGTGCTAACTCAAAACATCTAACCCAATTCTCATCACGCTTGTATTCCGGGCCTAGATTCATGCAACCCGAATAGTATGTTCTCCTCCTCTCATAATAGACATCATCACTAATTCCATCTTCCTTAACCTCATAGGGTCGAATTTCATCAATTTGTATATTTTTGATGCCCTTTAATTCTTCCTTCATGTGAGGCATCATGAAAGTGACCTTTTCTATCCCATCAGTAAACTGAGCTATCCCCTTCTCATGGTCGTGATACATCTTAGTCTTCTCAACAAAAGGTTGTCCTAAAACTACTTCTCCTAGGTGTGGATCAATAATGCCTCTAACATCTTCTAGGATTACAAAGTCGCATTGATAAGTAAAATTTCCTATAAAGATGTGTACCCTGTTGACATAAATAATGTCTTAAAACATTGTTAGCTTATTAACAATGTCTCTATGTTTTGATAATTACAAAGCATAAACTCATTAATCTAAAACTTATGACGTAAACAAGTTTTTAGTGATTAATATTTGTCTTTGCTTCCATATCACTTAAGGTATGAATAAACAAAGGGTTTATTACATTTCATGATCAAAGGAAATTTTTCTAATCACTAGAATTTTTATAAAATGTATTAAACATCTTATATCTTTTACAAAATTACTTTTGGAATTAAAAGAATATGTTTAATTCATAATAAATATATGATTTCAAATTTCCAACCAAAAATGGCAAATTCTATCCAGAAAAATATTCCCCACTAAAAGACAAGAAAAACCAACGTTCAGGAGGGCGGCCCCCTTAATGTTACTAGGCGGCCCCCTTAATCATTAAGGGGACCGGCCTACAATTAAGGGGACCGGCCACGCTCCAGAACAGTATTTTCCCCCTTTAAATACTGATTCATCCCTCAGATTTTTCTCACCTTTTGCACTTCTAAACTTTCTGATCTAGATCTATTTCTCTATTCTCTCATCCTTTGATCATAAGTGTATATATATTCTTTGCTTCAAAGTGATCCAATTTCCATCCTCTCAAGTGCAAGAGAAGAATACTTCTATCTTCCTAGACAAGAAGTATTACAACTTGTTGTGATCTCCACATCCAAGTTGTTGGTGTATCATCAAGATTATTTACATACTCTTTGTGAAGATTGTTGTGAATATTTGCTTGTAAATAGTTGTGTTAGATATAGATTGTGTGATTAGTTGATAGCTTGGTGAGAAGAAGAAAAGCTAGGAAATCTATTGGTGTGAAGAAGCTAGGTGTGAAGTAGATTGATTTGAAGAAGGTGTGTAGAAGTTGTGACTTAGGTGTGAAGGTGTTGTGGTGTGATTATTGGTGTGTAGATTGGTGTGTAGATTGGTGTGAATATTGGTGTGTAAATTGGTGTGTAAGGTTTTCTCCGCCATAAGGGAGCTTGTTGATATAGTGAAGAAAACTCTCGAGTTAGGTGCTCGGGGAGTGGAGTAGGGCAAGGAAGGTGTCCTTGTAGCCTAACCACTATAAATCTCTTGTCTCGCGGTTCGATTTTCCATCTCTTACTTATTATTGTTACTTATCATTGATATATATTTCGTATTGATATTTGTTTGTATTGTGCAAGACTTGAGATCACATAATTATCGAATCTAAGTTTTAAAACACTAAAACTATTTTTTACAACTAACTAAAAAGACGTAAAACTATTCAACCCCCCCTTCTAGTTTTCCACAATTGGTATCAGAAGCCACGTCTAGCAAGAATTTTAAAATATATTGTATTTTAAAACTTGTAACGATCTATGGAATCTGAAAAATATTTAGAAGGGCAATCTATGCAAAGACCACCACTATTTGAAAGTGATGGATTTTTATATTGGAAAAATAGATTCGAAACGTATGTGAAATCAAAAGATCTTGATCTTTGGCATATTATTACCTTTGGTGATTTTCCCCCTATTCAATATAATGTTGAAACTAAAATGGATGAAATTGTAGCTTTTGAAAAACAAAATGATGATTTGAAAAAGAAACTAGCAAAAAATAATGAGGCTAAAATGGTTATTTATAATGCGTTACCACGCAAAGAATATGAAAGAATTTTTATGTGTAAAACCGCAAAAGAAATTTGGGATTCTTTACTAATCACTCACCAAGGTAATAGTCAAGTCAAAGATAACAAAATAGATCTTCTTGTACAACAATATGAACAATTTACAATTCCGGAAGAGGAATCAATTGATAATGCTTTTGCTAAATTTAACACCATTATCACAAGTTTAAAAGCACTTGATGAGACATTTTCTAGTAAAAATTGTGTTAGGAAATTTCTTAGGGCATTGCATCCGAAATGGCGAGCTAAAGTCACGGCTATTGAAGAATCAAAGAATTTGATGACATTGTCACTAGATGAGCTTATTGGCAACTTGAAGGTCCATGAAGAAATTATAAGAAAAGATTTGGAAACGGTTAAAGTCAAGAAAGAACAAGTCAAATCCGTTGCTCTAAAAGCCAAAAAGGAACTTTGTGATGATAGTGACTCAAGTGACGAGAGTGAAGATGAAGAATATGCAATGGCCGTAAGAGAATTCAAGAAATTCTTCAAGAGACGAGGAAGATTCACTAGATCATCACATGACGATAGAAAATCGTTCCAAAGAAATAGAAGTGACAATTACGTGAAAAGAAAATGCTTTAAATGTGGAAGTCCAAATCATCTCGTTGGTGAATGTCTAAAGCCGCCGAGTTATGATAATCAAGGTGCATTTGTTAGTAGAACATGGAGTGATAGTGACAAAGAAGAAGTGGAAAAACCAGGAGAAGAAAAGTGTTTCATGGCAAAAGCAACCGACGAAATATGCCTTGGAATTGACTTGGAGCCTGACGAATGGATCAAGGATAGTGGATGCTCAAGGCACATGACAGGGAACCGAAAGCTATTCTCTACATATAAGGCATACAACGGAGGTAACGTTATTTTTGGTAGTGACTTGCGTGGAAAAATTATTGGCAAAGGTACGATTTCTCAAGACTCACTTACTATTGAAAATGTTGAACATGTAAATAATTTAACATATAACTTACTTAGTGTAGGCCAAATATGCGATAATAAATGTAGAGTTATCTTTTCCGAAGAAGATAGCGAAATAGTTAAGAATGGAAAAATTATAGGTAGAGGTATTAGGAAAGGAGGTGTATATGTTATGAAACTAGGAAACAAACCTGAAGATAGGATATGCCTAACGACCCTAGACGAAAACTCCACATTGTGGCATAGGAGATTAGGACATGCTAACATGCAACAAATACAATCTTTGGCCTCTAAGGAATTAGTTAGAAACTTGCCTAATCTAAAATATGACAAACATTTTTGTGATGCATGTAAAGTTGGAAAACAAGCTCATGCTAGCCACAAAGCTAAGAATATAGTATCCACTACTAGGTGCCTAGAATTATTACATATGGATCTTTTTGGTCCATCCGCCCTGCGGAGCTATGGAGGAAACAAATATACCTTAGTAATAGTAGATGACTACTCACGATACACGTGGACTAGGTTTTTAAGTGACAAAACCCAAGCCTTTGAAAAATTCGAAATATTTAGTAAAATGATTCAAAATAAATTAGGATGCTCAATAGTTGCCATTAGGACGGATCATGGTAGGGAATTTGATAACGAAGTACAATTCGGAAAATATTGTGAGTTAAATGGAATATCTCACAATTTCTCCGCCCCTCGTACTCCTCAATCAAATGGGGTAGTAGAAAGAAAAAATAGGTCACTACAAGAAATGAGTAGAACTATGTTAAATGAACAATCCATTCCACAAAAATTTTGGTGTCACGCCGTAGATACATCGACTTATATTTTAAATAGGGTATCAATTAGAAGAATTCTAGGAAAAACTCCTTATGAGTTATTAAGAAATAGAAAACCAAACTTAAGCTACTTTAGGGTATTTGGAAGTAAATGCTACATCTTAAACACTAAGGACTACCTTACTAAGTTTGATCCAAAATCATATGAAGGAATATTTTTAGGATACTCACAAAATAGTAAAGCATATATAATACTTAACAAACACTCCATGAAAGTAGAGGAATCACTAAATGTAACATTTGATGAAACACCACCACCTCCTAAAACGTTACCTTTAGAAGATGATGATTTAGTCGAAGATGAAGCTATTGAGGTTAGTAAAACAAAACCCATAGGAAATGATAATGAAGACATTCACTTAGAAAATAACGAAACCGTTAATATTAAAGAATCTAGATCACATCCATTAGATAATATAATAGGACATCTTAACCAAAGAACCCTTAGGTCACAAGCCCAAGATAAAAACAACTTCTTTTGTTTCCTCTCAGCAATAGAACCTAAGAATATTAGCGAGGCTTTAAAGGATGAAAGTTGGATTATAGTCATGCAAGAAGAATTAAATCAATTTAAGGCAAATGATGTTTGGGAACTAGTCCCAAATCCAAAGGATATGACTATCATAGGAACCAAATGGGTATATAGGAACAAGTTAGACGAGAATGGAATAGTTACTAGGAATAAAGCTAGGTTAGTTGCCCAAGGTTATAATCAACAAGAAGGAATTGATTATGATGAAACTTATGCCCACGTAGCTAGACTAGAATCAATTAGGATATTACTTGCCTATGCTTGCTCCCTAGATTTTAAGTTATTCCAAATGGATGTGAAAAGTGCATTCCTTAACGGTTTTATCAATGAGGAGGTATATGTGGCACAACCTCCAGGATTCATTGACTTCGCAAAACCTGATTATGTTTATAAGTTAAAGAAAGCTTTGTATGGACTCAAACAAGCTCCCAAAGCTTGGTATGATCGATTAAAAGCTTTTCTTATTAAACATGATTATTCCATGGGAATGGTAGATAACACTCTTTTCACTAAAAGGAAAGACCCTAATCTCATCATTGTTCAAATATATGTTGATGACATTATATTTGGATCGACTTGTCAAGACATGTGTGATGAATTTGCCAAAATCATGCATGATGAGTTTGAGATGAGTATGATGGGTGAACTTAACTTCTTCCTAGGATTACAAATAAAACAATTAGAAGATGGAATATTCTTTAACCAATCTAAGTACATTAAGGAAATGCTTAAGAAATTTGGCCTAGAAGACTCAAAACCCATAAAAACACCCATGTCTACGGAGGTAAAGCTCACAAAGGACGATGAAGGTGAGTCCGTAGATAACTCCAAGTATAGAGGAATGATAGGTAGTTTACTATACTTGACGGCAAGTAGACCCGATATCATGTTTAGTGTCTGCCTTTGTGCCCGTTTTCAAGAGGATCCCAAAACCTTTCACCTAGAAGCGGTTAAGCGTATCTTCCGATACATTAAAGGCACTATACACTTAGGATTATGGTATCCTAAGGAATCCGGCATAGAAACCATTGTATATGCGGATTCGGATCATGCGGGAGACTACGTAGATAGAAAGAGCACTAGCGGTATTTGCACGTTTATGGGATGTTGTCTAACGTCTTGGTTTTCGAAGAAGCAAACCGCTCTTGCTATTTCTACCACCGAAGCCGAATATGTAAGCGCCGGAAAGGCATGTCAACAAGCACTATGGATGAAACAAGCTCTCGTAGACTATGGCATTAGGTTAGAAAATGTCCCCATTATGTGCGATAACAAAGGTGCGATAGATTTAAGTAAAAATCCGGTGCAACACTCTAGGACTAAACACATAGAAATACGTCACCATTTTCTTAGGGATAATGTACAAAAAGGAAATATATCTATAGAAAAGGTTGCATCGGAAGATAACATTGCGGATATATTCACAAAACCCCTTAAGCGTGAATTATTCAACCACTTGCGTTTAGGATTAGGAATGATGGAACAAGTTGACTAAATTATATTGAATTATTTCAAATTAATACTTGCATGAAATTTATTGTTCTTCCATTTCATCTTTTCTGAGTCTAGGAATCTATTTCGCACAAAACTAAAGATTGGGAAAATTTATTTGCTTTGCATAAATTTTTTTTTTGTAAAACTCAATCAATTTTCTCTAAAAATTATTCTCACAATCTAGGAACCCCATGAAGACCATTTTCCTTGCATTGTTGACTAATTCTAAAACATTATATTTCAAAATCATGCATAAACTCTCACATAAATTGTCAAGGTATATAATCTAATATATGTCTTTGACATTCATGATCGAGCAAAAATTGAATCAAGGAGATTATTTGGATTGTTTCTTAGGATCTCTATTTCTTTTTGCTTCTAGGAGTCGAAACAATCACAACTCCACATTTGTTGCATATAGACACTCACTAGGACAAATTCACTAATAATGGTGTCATCTTGATCCATCACTAGTTTTTCACTCACTAAGATCCTTGCCTTCAATCTAAGATAGGTGCCTTAGGAAGCTTAAGTGTGCTTGCCTTTGTTTACCTCCTATTGCTCATTATGTGTTGATTATTTGCTCTTTTGCTTATATGTTTTTGCATGTATGCTATATCTTGATTAGATTAGACTCTATATTGCCTAAGAGAATTGAACTTGCTTGAATTCTAATCCAAACACATAACCTTTCTGCAAATTTTCTGCTAAAAACCCAATTATGGCAACCTGGAAATCACCAGATGGGCGGCCCCCTTAATTTTGTAAGGCGGCCCCCTTAATCATTAAGGGGACCGCCCCCTAATTAAGGGGACCGGCCATCTGATGGTCGGGTTTACAGAATCTTTTCTGCTTTTTAGCCCATTTCAACCTACATTTCCCAATTTTAACCAACACACTTTGTCCCAATCTTCCAACAAACCTTATCCATCCTTAAACACACAAATCTTACACTATAAATATCCCCAATCCTCAAAACTATCCATTCATCTCATCATGAACTCTCCAAACAAACCAAGATCAAAAGCCTCAAGGCTAGCAAGGATGACGGAAAAACCCGTTTGGCGAAGAAAAAGCCCTCGAAACAAATCCATCATAACCAATGAAATTGGAAGTCATTCAACACCTCCAACTTCTTACTTCCCAAACTTTACCTCAAACCCACAAGGTCATTCATTTGATCCTCTTTACAAACCATACAACATTGGCCAACCATCAAACTACAATTCCAACTACACAAATCCAAACCATCCATACCAAACCTATGATCCTCTTCACATTGCCACGGAAAAGCAAAAGTTCCGTGATGAAATAAACCAAATCCATGATCTTAGTGATCTCCTTGCTATGCATCTTGCACAACGCAACAAAGGGCAACCTCCATCCTCACCCTATGCAAATTGCCTTCCCCACTCTCTCAATTTGGATCAAGTTACCAACCACACTCACTTTTGCCCTTGTTGCATATTCCTTCAAAAATAAATCCTCTACTTGAGTGAAGATATTTCTTGGATTGAATATCTTCTCACTCGTAATCATCCAATACCACCCTTAACACGATACAACATCGTGAGATCCACCTCTTCCGCTCCATACTCCACCCCATATCCCTCTCCATCTCACAACTAAGCTTCATGCTTATGTTATCCTTCAAGCAAATAAAACAATCAACCATGAGTTGCAAGCAAGTCCAAGTGCTCTTTCTAGGCAATATAGGACTATGTCTTTTCATTTGTTTTATTATGATTAATATGCCTTAAGCATATTAAATGTTGTAATGCTTTCTATGATGCTTGAATGAATCTATTTTTATAACTATTGCTTTGCATGTATATTTGCCTTGTTCTCTTCTAATATTTTGTGTAGCCAAGATTTCCATAGCTCATCTCCTTGGTGCTCTCAAATGAGGGGGAGTATACATCAAGGGGGAGCTTTAACCTTTTTGATTTTACAAAAAGGGGGAGAAGAGAATGTTAAACTCTAAATTCTTGTCTAAAAATTAATTTTTAGACCTAATGAGTTTAAGGTTTTGTAATCATCAAAAAGGGGGAGATTGTTGACATAAATAATGTCTTAAAACATTGTTAGCTTATTAACAATGTCTCTATGTTTTGATAATTACAAAGCATAAACTCATTAATCTAAAACTTATGATGTAAACAAGTTTTTAGTGATTAATATTTGTCTTTGCTTCCATATCACTTAAGGTATGAATAAACAAAGGGTTTATTACATTTCATGATCAAAGGAAATTTTTCTAATCACTAGAATTTTTATAAAATGTATTAAACATCTTATATCTTTTACAAAATTACTTTTGGAATTAAAAGAATATGTTTAATTCATAATAAATATATGATTTCAAATTTCCAACCAAAAATGGCAAATTCTATCCAGAAAAATATTCCCCACTAAAAGACAAGAAAAACCAACGTTCAGGAGGGCGGCCCCCTTAATGTTACTAGGCGGCCCCCTTAATCATTAAGGGGACCGGCCTACAATTAAGGGGACCGGCCACGCTCCAGAACAGTATTTTCCCCCCTTTAAATACTGATTCATCCCTCAGATTTTTCTCACCTTTTGCACTTCTAAACTTTCTGATCTAGATCTATTTCTCTATTCTCTCATCCTTTGATCATAAGTGTATATATATTCTTTGCTTCAAAGTGATCCAATTTCCATCCTCTCAAGTGCAAGAGAAGAATACTTCTATCTTCCTAGACAAGAAGTATTACAACTTGTTGTGATCTCCACATCCAAGTTGTTGGTGTATCATCAAGATTATTTACATACTCTTTGTGAAGATTGTTGTGAATATTTGCTTGTAGATAGTTGTGTTAGATATAGATTGTGTGATTAGTTGATAGCTTGGTGAGAAGAAGAAAAGCTAGGAAATCTATTGGTGTGAAGAAGCTAGGTGTGAAGTAGATTGATTTGAAGAAGGTGTGTAGAAGTTGTGACTTAGGTGTGAAGGTGTTGTGGTGTGATTATTGGTGTGTAGATTGGTGTGTAGATTGGTGTGAATATTGGTGTGTAAATTGGTGTGTAAGGTTTTCTCCGCCATAAGGGAGCTTGTTGATATAGTGAAGAAAACTCTCGAGTTAGGTGCTCGGGGAGTGGAGTAGGGCAAGGAAGGTGTCCTTGTAGCCGAACCACTATAAATCTCTTGTCTCGCGGTTCGATCTTTCCATCTCTTACTTATTATTGTTACTTATCATTGATATATATTTCGTATTGATATTTGTTTGTATTGTGCAAGACTTGAGATCACATAATTATCGAATCTAAGTTTTAAAACACTAAAACTATTTTTTACAACTAACTAAAAAGACGTAAAACTATTCAACCCCCCCTTCTAGTTTTCCACATACCCCTTTAACTCTCCTGACAAAGTTACATAGCTTTTTAGAATTGTAAGGGTCTTTTTTAGGACTTAACCTTTCGTTCATTATCCAATTGTAATAGAGCCTAGACATGATATTCATAGGTGCTTTTAAGTCAATGTATGTATGCTCTCTAGACATGTACCTAATCATGCAAGGAATTTTTATGTTCCTCAAGTTATGCCTCTTAATCCATGGTGTCTTTCTATATTTTGAGGGGCAAGGGTGTTGTAAAAGGAACCTATGGTAACTCAATTCATCCGGGGTTGGAGCGAAGTCCGTAAACTCAATTTTCATTTGGAGAGGCTTAATGAATTCCTTAAATGTGTTAACTTCTTTCTTTCTTCTTTTATGCGTAATAAGCCTCTTGCTAACTTCTACACGGCGACTCTCTATTTCCATAAACACCTCACTAGTACAAACAAAAACACGAAGAATTAAGATAGACTAAAGAAACCTAAAAATAAAAATAAAATCTTACTAGAAAGGAATCTAGCAAGTAGACCTAATAAAAAGAAATTCTAACCTAGACAATAACTATTCCCCGGGCTGCGGCGCCAAAAACTTGATGCGTGGGAATCGCAACAGGCTTTACCTCTCGAGGGATCTCGAGAAGCTTACAACCCCCACCAGGCAGTGTACCTGATCGTTGTAGTATAGTATAGTGACAAGTACCGGGGGATTGATCGTTCAGCTTAGGAATAGTGTCGCTAGGATTAGAAAGCCTAAATACTAGTTCTAAAGGTGAGGGTTGATTATTTTTGTGTTTTTATATTTTTATGAAAGCAATTAAAATCTCGGGGTTTGAAGGATTTGGGCGGAATTAGTTGCTATTCAACTAACCCAATACTAAGATGCAATCAAAATAAAATACTAAAAAATGAAAATAAACTAATTAAACTAAAGTTGTGAGCAGTAATTGGAGAAAATGTGTTTACTTAGATTTCACTACTCCCTAGACATCTTTTACACGTTAATTACTTGTTATAATTGCATGGATGACGGATCGTATTCCTTAATACCATTCATGGGGTGGCACACATAACTCCCCAATTCTATGAGCTCTTATCTCCTCCTACACCATGCCCAGCACAACTATAGGGATTGTAAACAGTGGCTCATGCATTAAATACAACCAATAAAGACCTAGTGCGCCTCGGTTCATGTTTCTTAAGACGTTCAAGCATGTTACCATTTGGAGATCTGCCAGTTTTCTTAAGCCTAACATATAAATCATTCATCCAAGACAAGAATAAACAAGTAATCAATACATAATCAATATCTAGGTTTCATTAGATCTAAGCAAACACAAGATAGATCTAGCCTAGCATGATAGAATTAAGACAAGAACATGATATAGACAACCAACACATAGACATATTGATTGAATTAGAAGAACACTTATCTTGATTAATCATGCAAGGTATCAAGGGGTTGGAACCCTTGAAAAACTTGTAAAGTTACACCAAAATCATACTTAGGGTTTCTCCCCAAAACTTCTCTTTTTAATGTGTGAAAATTAGAAAACTATATATAGAAAAATAGGTATGACGGCGTCAAGACAAACAATGTGACGCCGTCACCTCGCCGCCAAAACTCTCCTCGGACTGCCTAGATCCACTTCTGACGCCGTCAAGACTTAAACACTTCCAGGCCGTCATGACTCTTTTACTCTTGACGCCCTTCCTACGTGACGCCGTCAAATCCGTTCTGGGTCGTCATGGAAATTCATGAGATTTGCTCTTGACGCCGTCAAGGTTTTGCTCTTGACGCCGTCACCTACTGTTCCCAGCATGGAAAATTAAGACTTTGGCATTTTCTTCACTTTTATGCTCCAAAAACGTCCGAATTGCTTTCTTTTCCAGATTTCTCTCCCAAAGTACCTAAAATCACAAAAGGAACGATTTAGGGCAATATTTGATCAAATAAATTCGGATTCGGGCTTAAATGACCCCCTAAAAGTGGTTCATTTTTCGCCTCATCACTTGGGCAGTGGTCAATGTTGAAAACAAAGATAACTGGAGCTGGTTTTTGGAGATGCTTGAAAGAGACTTAGATTGCACAAAAGGGCAGGGCCTAACTCTTATGTCAGGCCAACATAAGGTATGCTTTAATTCATAAATTCTTCTTGGTTTCTTATTGTTGTATATATTATAACATTGTGTTTATATATTTATGAAGGGTCTTATTGAAGCTGTGAAGAGTGTTATGCCATATGCAGAACACAGGCAATGTGCAAGACATATTTATGAAGGATTTAGGAAACAGTTCACTGGGTTGGAGTTCAGGGAATTGTTTTGGGCAGCATCTAAAGCCTCTTATCCACCACTCTTCAACAAAATAATGGACAAGATTAAAAAGGCTAATCCAAAGGCTCATAAGTATCTTATGGATAAGGATCCAAAAACTTGGTCAAGAGCTTATTTTGAAGTGGGTAGAGGATGTTAAGCAATTAAGAATGGTTTCAGTGAGTGCTTTAACAGTGTCATTTTAAGTGTAAGGGACAAGCGATTACTAACTATGCTAGAATCAATGAGAGTCATAGTGCTAGAAAGGATGCATAGAATGAGAGAAATCAGCAAGAAATGGAACCCTGGAATTTGTCCCAACATCCAAAAGAGATTGGAGTGGTTAAAAGACCAACAAAGGTATGTGTCTTGTACAAGTTAATGTTACTTAATTGTATGTGTCAGTTTGCATTAACACTGATAACTCTCTTGTAGGTTCTGGCATGTTATCCCTGCTGGTGGGAATGTATTTGAGGTGAGATCAGGGAGTCAATCATTCACAATTGATGAACCAAAAACCACTTGCACATGTAGAATGTGGCAATTATCAGGTATTCCTTGTGTACATGCAACAAAGGTAATATTGTATATAAACAAGACCCCTGAGAGCTATGTTCCAGATTGGTTTAAAATAGACATGTATCATCTGACTTATAGTAACTATATGAAACCAGTTGATGGGATAGACTTCTGGCCTGATCAGAGTATGTACTCACTAGTTTTACCTCCCAAACCAAAAAACATGCCTGGTAGGCCTAGGAAGAAAAGAATTAGGTCAAAGGGTGAGGGGTAGCTCAAAAATAGTATCAAAAGTGGGTGTAGAAATGAATTGTAGCATCTGCCATCAACCTGGGCATAACAAAAAAAGTTGCAAAAATGAACCAGTTGCACAAGAACCTAAGGAAAAAAACCAAGAGGTAGGCCTAGAAAGAAAAAGGTAACTGAGGATGACATTCTTGTGGAAGAAGTTAGGGAGGTAAGGCAAACACCTGTAGTTGAAGATGTTAGGGAGGTAGGGGTACAAATGTAATGGAAGAAGTTAGGGCTGAAAATGTTGTTGGGCCAAGAAAGAAGACAGTTGCCAAGTATGGGCCAAGAAAGAAGACACTTGCCAAGTCTGGGCCAACAAAGAAAGCTTCCAGTAGTGGGTCAAAACAGAAAAAATATAGATCAAGTGGGTTAAATAGGAATAGCTTAAAAAGATCATGTACATCAACTTTTGCAAGATGGTTTGGTGAGCCAGAAGATGAAATGGACCAACAAACAAATGCAGTGGATGCTGGTGTAACTGTTGAAGATGAAGTGCAAGTAGAAGATGAATATGAACTTGTTCATAATGAAGATCAGATAGAGATTGACTTGACAGGTACACAAGTTGAAGATCAAATAGAAGAATCTCAAACTTAAGATGTTGAACATGAAGTTCAAAGACAAGACCCAGTGGTACAAGTAAGAGTTAGGAGGCCTCGTGAAAGGATCATCAAGAACAAATTGGCAAAAAAACATCCATGGCCAGTGTAGTATACTCTAATGTAAGAACATGGATGATTATGTGTTTAGGATGATTATATGTAAAGATTTCTAGTAAGAGAAGTTAGAAAGAGAAAGAGATGGGAGCCTTTGGAAGAAAACTTGTGATAGGTTAGATTAGAATGAAAGGTCCAACCCTTTCCCTTGGGTGGGAAAGGGTATTTATAGTTACAATAGAAACGCCCCCTGAAACGGGCTGTGGAGTGAGCTGACAGTGGGTAAAGACCCGACCTGACTCCACAAATATTAACTAATACTAAATTACGTTCTAATTAATATGATAAATACTACGAGCTACAACATGCTAAACTATTCTCGGGGTGACCGAGTCTTCATATGAATAAACGTATTCCTAACAATCTCCCCCTAAGGGAGGTCACCCCGGAAGATAAATATTGAATCATAGCATTCAAGTCTTTGAAGACATCTTTGTAGCTCGTAGCCTTTCTGATTCTTCATTGTTGAGATCTTTGTGCTTTAAGTGGAAGACTCTAGATGACACCTTCAATGTGATGGATGATCTTTGGAAATTGCCTCAACTTCATCATCCAAAAGAATTTCTGAGGGTCATCTTTGAGCAGTAATGTCTCCATGTGATATGAACATCTTTGTGTTGGCATGCTCACACTTTTCAGGATCATGATCTTTTTCATCAGAGTTGTGGAAGCATATATGAGGCCCAATCATTGATCATGATTTCTTCGATTGTGAAGTTGAAGTGTGAGCATGTGTTGATGGATCAGCATCCTTTCAACAATCAACCGCAAACGTCAGAAATTCCTGCAATTAGACAGTTAGCAACAAATCTTCCGGTACTTATAGGTTTGGAATTAGAGATTATCAACAGCATAGTGTGATGACTCCTTCTAATCCTTACCAAGACCATTCCCAATCGGCAAACCCCCATGACGATTCACACGATCTACCTAAGTAAATCAACGACTGGGTGAGTCGCTGGAGTACTCTCCACGACTATAGACCATTGGTAACCGCCGCGACCACTAAGCGTAATCCACAAGGAATTACCTAAGTGACCTGCTTTCAGGGCTGCTTGATGTTGACCCTGGCTGGAATTTCCATTCAATCACTGGGAGTTACTAAAGCAATATCCCTCATAAATGTTCTGGCAGATTGCTAAGATCCGCGTAGGACTCATAGTTTAACCACTGGTGTCCTTAATGTTGAACAACCAGGGTAGAAGTAGTACGTGTTCTTGTGAGATATTTTTATGCATCTCGAGGCTCTAGACTTAATAAGTGCATTTGGTTTTCCTATGCGGAGATTATGGAGAGGTCTCCTGCTTCAAAATAAACCATCTCTAAGAGATATGTCGATAGATTACACCGGTTCCCCATGAGAATGAAACAAGTTCTTTTGAGAGAACCTGAGTGGCTAGAAGGTTTAGTGCAGTGCGTCACTGGGTCTATGACGTCTTGTCTTCAATACCAATGTTGCCTTAGCAACCATCAGTAGATTATGAATTGAACCCGTTTTCTGCCCTAAGGTTGAATAATTGGAGGGCTATTTCTTTTCACCCTTTCTCATCTCATTTCTTTTTAATTCTTCAACCCCTTCTTTCTCCATTCTCACATTTCTCCTTTTTTCATAATCATGCCTATGGACTTTCTAATACTATCTATTTGGTATTGTTCATGGGTAGATCCCTCCGGCTCTAGCGGATCATAGGACGGTTTTCCTAACCTTAGCCACCTTATAACTTCATGACTATCCTATGTTGCCATACACCAAATCATTGAAAATTCTCTCAATGTGTTTATGATTAAGAAACACATTTTGTTAACACATTGAGAGTTTTGTCATTTTCAAATGCTCCCCCTTAACATGTGCTCATATGTTATGATTCAAAAATTTGCACATGTCGGGAAGAGTTGCACTTTTTGAATTGATCCTCCTTAAGTGAATATGACCGGGCATTCGAGACACGCTTACATCACTAGTTAGACTAGCTTGAAGTTATTACCCGGCCCGATCAGATTCACCAAAGGTTTCTCGAAACGGTACATTCTACTCAGACAAGTCCTTTTCGAGATACGCTTACATCACTAGTTAAACCAGCTTGAAGTTGTTACCCGTCCAGGACTAGTCCTTTCGATTCAGGACAGTTGTGTTTCGTCAATTCATGAGTCAAGTCTGAGTCTCGAACTCTTAAGATGCAAGGATCCTTTTTCACAAATCATTTGCTCCCCCTCAATATGTGCATTGATATACAAAAGAGTTTGGCACATAGGGAAGAGCATATATTTGGGTTAAAAACATCACGTTTTAATCGGTTTTTCATATTTATATCACATCTTCTCCCCCGATCAAAAATTTCAAACCAATTGAGATTTGTGATCCCAAGTGATTTAAATAAGTTTAAAGGTTTTGGGAGAAAGATGTGTCATATTTAAGAATGACTGATTTTGAGATGACATTTTAGCTCCCCCGCAAACCTTGAGGGAGTATGTTATGTGTTAGAGATGATGAATTTATAAATAATTGTGAGTTTAGCGAGAAACTCATGAAAAATTCATATACTAACACATAACAAATGCACTTAATCCACTGTAGTTATGCACAAAGATCTTGTATGGATGATATATAGTTTTTTGAAATCGTTCTCCCCCTCAATCGATGACACATTTAAAATTAAATATTTTGCACACAGTATTAATACTTTTAGCATCGATTGAGTGGCAAATTTTGAAATCGTTCTCCCCCTCAATCGATGACACATTTCGAGTTTGTTTGATCTTCAAGAACCATGGTACCACCAAGTTTGTAGCAAATACTTTCCTGAAGAATCATTGAAGGAAAAATATTTGAGATGCAAAGAACACTTCTCTTCTTCTACCAGAAATGATGCACTTAAGCGTACATCAGATCGGAAAGGCACGAATATAAAGTAATTCATGCCTTTCTTAGGAACAGTCGTCTTTTTGGCGACGAACTTTCCCCAATATAAAGACCGGGTTGCTATCTTAAGTAATAGCAAACCATTTTGAAAGAATATTTTTAGAAATGACATGTTTTAGAAAAGCATTTTTCAAAGGAAGAACTCCTGCTCAAGCATATGTATGTTTCCGTGTCATTATTGAATGACATTTCTAGAAACGTACATACTATTGATTACACAGGAGACATGTCGAGAGAAGAATATTTTTGGTTTTTATGATTTTATGAATTTTATGGATTTTGAAGATTTTATATTTTTCCATTTTCTTTTTGTTTTAATACTATGTACAAAGGATATGTGATGCAACCCCTTTACTCCTCCTGATCTTCCTGAAGACTTATGAGATCCTCAGGCGTGAGACTCTTCATACCAAGACGTGGGAGGATGAATTGAAATCGGTCCCTAGAAAGTGCTTTGGTGAAGATATCAGCTAGCTGGAACTCAGTCCTCACGAAGTAAATCTCCACAATTCCTTTCTCAACTTGCTCCCTAATGAAGTGATGTCGAATGTCAATGTGCTTAGTCCTTGAGTGCTGGACATTGTTGCAGCAGAGTGCAATTGCACTTTTGATGTCACAGTACATGGGAATCTTGTTGCATACGAAGCCATAGTCCGAAAGTTAAGATCTCATCCATAAGATCTGAGCATAGCACGAGGACATGGCAATGTATTCAGCCTCTGTGGAGGAGATTGATGTACTCATTTATTTCTTTGAAGACCAACTGACTAGCTTATTACCCAAAAACTGAGCACCCCCAGATGTACTGCGACGAGTATCTTGACATCCCGCATGGTCAACATCAGAATAGGCTATGAGCGCCATAGAAGTGTCCTTGGGGTACCATAGGCCCATGTGGATTGTTCCTTTAAGATACCGAAAGACTCTCTTGACAGCTTCCAGGTGTTTCTTGGTAGGTTTGGATTGATACCGAGCACACATGTAAACTGCAAAAAGAAGATCCGGTCTACTAGCAGTAAGATACATTAAGGAACCAATCATGCTTCGATACTTGGTTTGTTCAACCGGGATCCCAACATCATCTTCACCTAGTTTTGATTTTTCAATCATAGGAGTATCATTTGAGTCACGGGAATCGAATCCAAATTACTTCAAAATTTCATTAGCATACTTGGATTGATTAATGAAGATGCCATTGGGATTTTGAGATATTTGCAAGCCTAGAAAGAAAGACATTTGACCCATCATGGACATCTGGAACTCAGAACTCATCTCTTGGGAGAAACGATCACACTCTTTGGGATCAGAGGAGGCAAATATGATATCATCAATGTAGATTTGTACATGAAGAAAGGTTTTGCCCGTTTTTCTGGTAAAGAGTGTAGGATCAACAACACCTTTGGAAAACTTGTTAGCAAGAAGGAATTTTGACAAGGTGTCGTACCACGTCCTAGGAGCTTGCTTAAGCCCATAAAGAGCCTTCTTCAAACGATACACATGGTTAGGACATTCTGGATCCATGAATCCTTCGGGTTGGCTTACATACACCACCTCTTTTAGATCGCCATTTAAGAATGCAGTCTTAACATCCATTTGATAAATCACCATATTCAGACTTGCAGCATTTGCTAGAAATATTCTTATGGCTTCAATTCTAGCAACAGGTGCGAAGGATTCTTCAAAGTCTATTCCTTCTTCTTGACGATATCCTTTTGCCACAAGCCTGGCCTTGTTCTTCAATACATCTCCATGCTCATCAAGTTTAACTTTAAGTATCCATTTGAGAGCAATGATCATAGCACAATCGGGAGGTGGTACTAATTCCCACACTTCAAGTCGATCAAACTCATGAATCTCGTCCACCACAGCAATGAACCATGAGTGTTTAGACATTTCATCCTTGAAATCTTTTGGCTCAACTTTAGAGAGGACAGAATTGAAGAAGCACCACAATGCGTCGGTTGCAAGTTGCTTACGGGTTGATACCGGACGAGAAGGGTTTCCAATAATGTTGTCAATTGGGTGATCATTTGTCCATTTCCTAAGGTGTTCATGGGGTTGAGGATAGGGAACTGAGGTAGCCGTGTTAGATTCGTCTGAGGATGTAGCATCATTTGATGATTCAGGAGCAAAGATGTTAACAAACGGCTCATTATCAGGTGGAGCGAAAGGATTTACTTCAAAAGAATTATCCACAGCTGCTACTCGTTGAACAAATGAAGTTTGACCATTAGATATGGTAACTGAACGACTGATGGTGGGGGCTTCAGGATCCCATGACAATGAATTGGATGTCCCAGCATTATGATCTGGGACATTTGCTACCCCAGCTGGTTGTGGAACGACCGTGGCTTATGGGGCATCCACGTTTTGAGGTTCAAAGTATTCATCAAACATTGGGTCAAACAGTTTCTTCCAATCTTCACTTGTAGGAGGTACAAAAGGAGTAGCAGGAGTGGGATTCTGTACAAGCCTGGAGCTTATAGGTCTAGGAGACAAAAGGTTAGGTACGGGTCTCGAACTTTATCGTCCAGGAACCGGTTGCTCAGTCAGTTCATCGAAAGTAACGTGGATTGTTTCCATTATGTCTCTTGTACGTTTGTTGTAGATTCGGTACCCCTTTCGTTCTGGAGCATAGCCAACGAAGAAACCAATGTCGGCCTTGGCCTTGAGTTTCCCAAGGTCTTCACTGTCATTTGTTGGATAGCACAATGCACCAAATACTCGAAGAAACGAAAGATCTGGTTTTCTGCCATGAACCAGTTCATATGGAGTCTTGCAGTGGAGAGGATGTATCAAGGATCGGTTCTGTATGTAACATGTTGTGGCAATTTCCTCAGCCCAAAGAAACATAGGAGCTTTGGAGAAGATGAGCATAGTCCTTGCAGCTTCAACCAAGGTGCGATTACGCCTTTCAACAACTCCATTTTGTTGAGGAGTGCGTGGAATGCTCTTTTGATGACTAATGTCGACACCTTCATAAAATTGAGTAAGTTGTTTGTTTACGAACTCCGTTCCATTATCAGTACGAATGAACCTAACTGTTTTGTTGAGTCGAACTTGCAATTGCTTGATGAGTTTGATGATGATTTCTAGAGTTTCATCTTTTGATCGTAAAAACTTTACCCACGTGAAACGAGAATGATCATCAACAATAACAAGCACATATTTCTTTCCGTTGATACTTTGAATCCTCATTGGTCCACAGAGATCCATGTGAAGAGTATGTAGGACTTCCATGATGGAATTGACAGTTTTGGGTTTATGGGTGTGCTTTTTGCTCTTGCCCATTTGACATGCGGAACATAGATGATCTTTTTCATACTTAAGTCTGGGCAAGCCTCAAACAAGATCCTTACGTGTGAGTTCATTGATGGTACCGAAGTTCAAATGGTTTAAACGACAATGCCACAACCATGATTTCTTCTTAGAGGCTTTTGAAAGCAAGCAAATTGGAGAGGACCGCAGCATGTCTTCAATAGAGATGGTATGAAGGTTAGTGCCCCGACTCCCTTTGAGGAGATCTACACCATCTAATTCTCTAACAAAACAGGTGTGCTTTCTGAAGGCAACTTCAAGATCAGAGTCACAGAATTGACCAACAGAAAATAGATTGTGTCCAAGTCCCTCCACGTAGTATACTCTGGATATCACACTGTCTCCAAAGGCGTAATCACCATAACCCATTATAGATCCAAAATGGTCGTTCCCGAATCTGACCGTACCAATGAACTTTTCCACGAAATTCTTGAGCCGCGAGCGATCTCCAGTCATATGTTTTGAGCAGCCTGAGTCCAAATACCAAAGGACGATTTGTACGACCTGCATTTGAAACCAGACAATGGTGGATAACTGAAAAAGCTAGAGCCCCACAAACAGTTGGGGTCCGTTTGGTTAGCACACACAAATATTGGATTATCATATGTCACGGATATTTCACTGGAATTTTCACATTTTGATGCACTAGACCTAGGAGTGGTACTAAGTGCTTCTACTGGGAACTTTCTACCAGTAGGTCTCCATTTCTTAATTGGCACAACTTTGGAGTTAGTGATCCTAGTCAATGGGCACTTTTCACCTAGGGTGAATTTCCTTCCAGTAGGTCTCCATTGATAACCAACATTAGTGAACACCTTTCCTGTTTTATTCCAGACTTGTTTAACCCTTTTAGCACTTGAAACATTCATGACCGGAGATTGCATAGTGGATTTTAAGAAGGACACAACACAAGCATCATGATTACCAAAAAATAAACATTCGTTACAAGTCTTACAAATAGCACCAGAATTTGAATTAATTACATCATTGTTAACACAAATGTTTGATTCAACTCGATTCCTTTCATTAATCATAACTTTATTGTTCCTAGAGGATTCTTCTACTTCCTTCATAAGTGCACTCTTAGCTGGAAAAGTCCTATCATTCTTTGTATTGCACCTAGGCTATGACTTGCTAGCTTTAGATACACCGTTTACTCCTGTAGAAGCAATGACGGGAACATTAGTATGCTTAATTGCTACTTGTTTACCGGTGATCATGGTGGTGGATTGTGACATGGTTTGGGGATAATCAAATGTAACATGTTTGTTGCCAATGTTAGAGTGCGACGCAAACGACCTATCCGACTTGTTATCATTCTTGGGGCATGATCCTATAGCATATTCTAATAATTCCTGGGCTCTATTAGTGAGGAAGCATGCACCAACAATAACATCATCCAGTGGTTTAGGTATCCTCTCATCTTCAATGGTTTCTCTAAGTATGACCAGGCAATCCTTAAGATATCTAAGATAGTTGCTATGAACTAACTTATTGTTCCTAAGGGGAAGAGAGACATTCAAAGCATCGCACGCATATTTCTCACAAGCATGTACATTGGAAATTGCATGATCACATGAAACGACGGGCATTTTACCCTTCACCATAGTCTTTAGATTCTTAATTTCGTTTAACAAAGAAGTGACTCTTTCATCGTTTTGGTCACGTGTTATTTTAATAGACTCACATAACTCTTTATACCGTTGTTTAGCGTTTGACATTTCAGCATAAAGCCACTCATTTTCATGTTGTAATTCATTGATAATGCCTTGTTTCTGACAGTTTTGAGAATCTATTGACTTTTGGTAATTGGTATTGGTCACGTCGCCTATGTTAGACTTTAATTGTGCAATTTGGGCCCTCAACTTCCGAATCGTGTTTGAGTGAGCTTGAATTACTTCATCCTTTTTGGGTAATTCAAAACATGTGTCAAACTCAGGAGCATCCGAGGATGTCTTGGCATTTGATATTTTTATGCTTTCTTCTAGATGTTGATATTTTAGTTGCAAGTTAAGATTATCAACTTCTGGTTTTGAGAAATGCCTGACCATGTTATCATGGTCGTCGTTTTGAATTTTGTTATTTAGTCTGTAATTCTCCCCCTCAAGCTCAATCACACGATTCTGGAAGACATTTAACATGATCGACATTTCATGAAATTGTCGAGCAGATAATGCTGAGTCGGTGACAGTGTAAAAAACATCTTGTGCAATGCATTTAGCAATCAAGTTTTCATTCATAATGAGAATGTTTTTCCTGTCAATTTCACTGATCAATCGCCAATTGGTTACCCTCACTTTCCACATCTTTAAAGACCTTTTTCATTTGAGTCACATCATTATTAATGGTATTTTTAAGGCCCTCAAAATGTTCTTTGAGAAGATCGAAAAATGGCATGACTTCAGTTAGGTAACACTGTTTTGTTTGCTCAAAACCCCTTTCCCCGTCTGTAATCCCCGTTGGTGTAATTCTTTTTTTACATGTTTTCTCAAAGTCATTAAACAATTGACCTAGATCATATAACCCAATTAGGGTATTACACTCTGTGGGAAGAGTATATGGTACAAGGTGCCTGGGTGTGTTCAGAGGATAGATAGTTGGGTCAGCAATCCTAAAGATAGTACGTGTGTTACCTACAATTCTTTCAGCTTTTATTTTCTCCATGTCAATATTCCAAAAAACTTTGTCAGGGAGGATTTTCTTTTGAGGAACAAAAATGGCTGAATGATTGTCATTAGTATAATCATGGTGAAACACAATATTTTAGCTATGCACAGGGGATCCTTTAATCGCTCAGCAAGTTTTTCCCTAGTTCTATCCTCTGCCTCATCAATCTCATCATAGGATCTCACATAAGGAGGGGCATGGTTAGGTTCAAGCATAGTGTTTGCATCATATAACGCAGGTTGAGCACCTATACCATTTCTAAGGAATTTGGCTTTAGTCTTAGAGGCATCCCATTCACTAAATTCATCACTTAGTTTCCTATGGTTTTGCATCATTTGAGCAGATTGAATGGTTTGGCCTTGCGTGTACAACTTATCTTCCAATTTATTTTTCAACATTTTGAGTTTTGAGAAATCATTTAGAAGTTTAGTTTCTTTATCTTTGTATTCGAGTTTGATTGAAGTCAACCCTTTTTGAATTTCCTGTTTTTGTTTAACAGTTTGATCCAATTGTTTTTTTAAAGACACTAACTCCCTTTTCAATGTTTCTTGTTTGGAATTGTTTTCAGATATGTAAGCACGCATTTGCCATTCCATTTTCTGCTCACGTTCATTAAGCTCAAATTTAGCACGCTGCTCGTATATGGTCACCTGATCCTTAAGGATGTTAACTCTAGTGGTCAAGGAATCATCAGGGTTGTATATAGTGTGCTCATGCAGCTCAAGTTCACTAGAATCAACCGACGGCGTGTCACTTGGTACAACTGACAGTCTATTGTCATTCACATACCTTTCATATGGGATATTATTGGTATTTCCCATATCATTGGTGTCTGTGTTGTCAATATTCTTGAGTTGTACAGAGTCACACGCCCCCTGTGGATTGGTAGGATAATTCAGATTAGAGTGAAGTGATGTTGGTACCTCAGAAATAGCAGAGGGAGCAGCTGCAGACAGATTAGCTATGAAGATGGTTTGAGCTGTAGGTTCGTCATCAACATCTGAGTCAAAAGCATCATAGTCTTCAACTTGAAAGATGTTCGGATCATTTAGTGCCATGTCCTGAACATGTTGATCATCCACATCAGCATCAAACGTATTCCCGTCATCACCAGCCAGAAAGAACAGAGCTTCTTCATCCAAAGCAGTCCCATTCTCTTGCGCCTACATTAGCAACATCTTGTCTTTGAAGTACTCAGAGTTTTGAGGGCGCTTTGGGTGAGTGCAATTCCTAGCTATATGGCCCAACCCTCCATAGTTATAACACTTAGGCTGCCTAACTTGTACTTGAAGAGCATTCCCGACTCTATACTGCCCATTTTCTCTACCAGCATTTCTTTGATTGAGGTTTTGTCTTCCTTGCACATTCTGCATCACCACCCTTCTATCTTCTATGACTGCCTGATTTCGTGGGTTAGACGAAGTCCTGAGTTGGTTATTAGTTGGTGGAAGTACAGCTCTGAACTGTTGGACTAATAAGGAGACTTGGTTAGAGAGATTATCAATCATCATGTCAGTGTGAGAGTACCCAGAGTCCAGATGGGTGTTTAAAGCAGATGGTGAGGGAGTTGGTGATTGACCATTTGTTGGAGTAGACCTGGATGAAGGTTGTTGTGGTTGAGGTTGATCATTTGAAGGTTGAGTGAGTTGTTGAACATCAGAGACAAAGGCAAGAGAGTCATTTGTTGTTGAAGGATTGAGCTTTTCTCGCATTAACCGATCATAAGCAGCATGTTTCTCATGTTGTTGGAGATATGCATAGAGTAGTTCATGATTAGTATGCCTGAGACCTTTGTTGAGTTTAACTGCTGTAACAAACCTATCCCATTCTGGTGCCATGTTATTCACGAATTTAGAGTTAAGCTGAATGTTGGGCATGGTCATCTTGATGGATCTCATATCATTGACCAGCTTGTGAAATCTGACGTAATAGTCAGTGATGCTTTCACCTGGGTTCATTTTGAAGTGCTCAAATTCATCATATAGCTAAGACTCCCGATCTTCTTTGGTTAACTCAGACCCTGCAAGAAGCATTTTCACATTATCCCAAACTGCTTTGGCTTTTGTGTTGTAGTTGATAAGTTTGTAGACATCTTTAGGAAGCCCTTGAATGACAATATTCGATGCTCTGATGTCGGCATCATAGCGTTTCTTTTCTTCATCTGACAGCTCATTGTAGGTGCGACGTCTATCTGGACCGACTGCAGCAGGTTGGTCATCAGTAGCTGCGATCGTGTCTCTAGTGGTGCCCATTTGAAAAGGTCCTTCATCAATGGATTTCAAGATGTTAACACCGTTTTCCTTTCCCAAGCAATAGAGACGAATCCTTTGTGCCCATGATTCATAGTCAGTTCTGTCCAGCATTGGAGGACGAGTATCCGACCCTGCAGCCTGAATGTCATCAGAGGAAGTATTTGCCATGCTATTGAAAGTAAGTAAGTCCAAATGTCAAGTTGTAAACACAAGTGTATTTCGTGTTTTGTTGCAACAAGTCAAATTACAACCGCTCCACAGAACACAAGTCAAATCGTAAGTTTAGTCTCACAACGTCAAGTTACTATTAAAATAACAAGTCAAGTCGTAAGATTAGCCTCACAACGTCAAGTTACTATAGAAATGGTGGTAACAACTTAAGTCGTAACAGCGCACAAGTTTCACTAATGCACCTAAACCAACTCACTAAGAATACCACAACTCGCTAGACTTGAACAACTCGCTAGAACGTATCAACCCTCTGACAACACCAACTCGCTGAATATTGGAACTAACTCGCTAGTAGACAACTCGCTGAATAGAGGCAACACGCTAATAACAAATTGCTAATCACCAACTCGCTGGATGGAATCAACTCGCTAGTGTAACAACTCGCTGGTAAACAAGTCGCTAGTCTGACAATACGCTATTTGCTCAACTCGCTAATACCAACTCGCTAGTTCCAAAACCTGACAACTCACTAGTAATGAGACAAAGCTGTCACTATCGTAGCGATTTGTCCGTATATCCCAAAATGGCAAAACGCCAACACGCTAATGTCAACTCGCTAGTAAGAACCTGCCAACTCTCTACGTGATAACATCAACTCGCTGGTATGAATAACACCCTAACTCACACTTTTTGCCAAAAAAATGAGAAATTCAACTGCTCCAAATGCAAACCTAGGAACTAATGACTCATCTAATCAAGAAAGTACAAGAAACAAGCCAATACAAACACCTAACGAGATCTAACTCGTGTGAAAACCACTATAAAAACTTTGAACCAACCTAAAACCACAAACCAAGCTATAACTTCGAGCATACCACGAATCCTAGGATAGAACCATGGCTCTTGATACCAACTGTAGTATACTCTAATGTAAGAACATGGATGATTATGTGTTTATGATGATTATATGTAAAGATTTCTAGTGAGAGAAGTTAGAGAGAGAAAGAGATGGGAGCCTTTGGAAGAAAACTTGTGAAAGGTTAGATTAGAATGAAAGGTCCATTTCCCTTGGGTGGGAAAGGGTATTTATAGTTACAATAGAAACGCCCCCTAAAACGGGCTGTGGAGTGAGCTGACAGTGGGTAAAGACCCGACCTGACTCCACAAAAATTAACTAATACTAAACTACGTTCTAATTAATATGATAAATACTACGAGCTACAACATGCTAAACTATTCTCGGGGTGACCGAGTCTTCATATGAATAAACGTATTCCTAACAGCCAGGGCAAATTCTGAATCTGCACTGGATATAGATGTTGCTTGAAGCAACATTATTTTGTGTGCCCATTTTGTATATCTTTTGAGGGCAATCATGTAAAGTCTAATAACTAATGTTGCTTGGGTCTGTAATGTAACTATAACCCAAAACTAGAAGCACTAATGTTTAACAGCAACAACTATGTTTGTTTATGAGATGACCATCACACAATAGCCCATTTTGTACATCCTACAGGGCACTTTTGATGGTCATTCTTAAACAAGTTTATGCAATGAAATATGCAGTTTCATATTCACTTTGTGCATTATTGAATTGGTCATTTATTTTATGAACAAGAATAGCTTGCACAATGCACTATTCTTTTCAACACTGCAACTGCAAAAGCACCTCTATTATAGCAAGAATCTTCACTATTAAATTTGTGACTTTATACCATAAACCTATGATCCTCATTAATAGCTATGATCCTCATTTATAGCATACCATACAAACGACAAGTACTTGCACTATATAATCAATCAAAGTCTATATCTTTGTGCATACCATTCACCAACTGACCAACTCATAATCAAATGGATCCCAACAAGAAAAAGGCAACAAAACCAAAGGTATTACTAACTGTTTTATCATGTATATCTGTCTATTTTGATGATTGTTTTGATGAGTGGTTTTTTTGTTAACACTTTTTTTGTAGAAATAATTTGCATTTCAAGTGACAGTTCTCAGGCCTTGTCATGTACTCCACCTTCATATGCCATTGAAACATCTAGTGACAGTTCTGGATGGATGGATTACTTTCCAAACATTGACAGTCCAAAACCATTGAAAGTGTCTTAAAGAGGGCTGAAAGCAGTTCCAACTTGACAAAAAATATGAAGAAAAAATGGCTTTTGATGCTAGGGAGCAGGTATTGGGTTTGGCAGCCCCAAAAAAATGGAAAGACTTTGGTATCAAACTATGGGAACCAAAACTTCCCAATGATCCAAAAGGGAAGGGGAAGAAAAGGATGGGTTAAATTGAAGAATCTCATGAAGCTATGCTATTTGGTTACAAGATATGTATGTATTAACCATGGTTTAGATGTATAACTTAAACCATGCCCTAAAATAAAGCACTTGTAGCCCCTACTATGAATCAATGAAATGTTTTTCACAATGTTATTAACAGAATTCATATAGGAAGCAAGACATAATAAGGATTTCATTTCAAACTAACTTATCATTCAAAGTTACAAAACACTACATTAAAGGGATCATGACTTCTATATCATCTACCTAGTACATCTAACATTCCCATAAACAACATACCATGACCGCACCCGTCCTTGCTTACACTACTTGGATAGTGACAAACCTATACCAACACAGATTATACACAAACATCCTAACATGACCATACACGACCTATCATACAATTCTAACTTTGCCTTCCCAGTCATCAACTCATGTTCCAAGGTTGACTTTGTAGCCTTCAACTCTTCTTCCAACCTAGACTTCTCCAAAGCAAGTGCCTCGATCATTGGTCCATTATCCCTTCCTCTTTGCCTTTGAAAAAACCCAAATACAAGGTCTTTGTAGTATTGGCTGGGAAGGTCATCATCTAGAAACTCATAGACTCGACAAAGGTCACATTTCACATACCTCTTACTCGGATTTACACGTGAGGTTGATGTTTGAACCCGTAATTGACGATTGCAGTGGCAAAAGAATTCAAGGTTGCCTCCAATTAAGCGCGATTGGGCAGAACTATAAGTACTCATTTTTTAGGGTTCTTGAAAATATTTTGGGACCGTTTAGGATTGGGGGGAAGAGGGAAAAGGGTCGGGGTATATTATTCAATAGGAAATGTTTGATATAACCCCCACAAAGTTTAGTAAATGTTCAAAACACACCCAAAGTAAAAAAAAAAAAAAAAAAAAAAAAAAAAAAAAAAAAAAAAAAAAACAGGAAAGGTGATTAAGTGAGGGTGATTAGGGATGCTAATACATGCCACGTCAGCTAATAGGCAATTTTAGGATACAATAGTAAGATTAAGAAAGTTTGTAGTTACAATAGGAAAAAAAAGTTCATAGTATACAAAAGTAAAAAGTGAAAAGTTAGATGCATTTCTGGACAATTTTCCCTTGTTACTAACATACAACTAAATATTGCATGTTTGAGTAGTAATCGTAAAAATTCAAACATCTATAAATCAGTGTAATACCTCAAATTTTGAAGTGTCATATTCGAATTTATTATTAGTACTTTAAATAAGAAGTTAGTATGTATATATTTTCTATTATACCACTTATGACTAGGGGTGTTATCAGGTCGGGTGAGTCGGGTTTTGATTTTTTTAAAACTCACTCGCAACCCGATCCGATAAGGAATCAGGTTGTCGTGTTCGGGTGGTATTAGGGTCGGGTTATGTCGGGTCAGGTGATTCAGGTTTAGGGTGATATTATTTTTTCAAAAGTAGCGAAACAAAATAATAAGGAATTTAAATCAACATACTAATAACAATGGAAAAACTATTTCTAAAAACAACACTATATCAGCATATATTAAACATTGCATACCTTTTGAGCTATTGAGTACACTACAACTGGTTTAGTTCACATATAGTTGAAACTCATATGTGCTACTCAGTTTTCATAATTATTTTGTTATTTGGAGTTTGTAAATACGTTCCACTCCAAGTATTAAAAAAGAGGTTTTGCTAACAACAACCCTAGCTAAGGGTTGTCGTTAAGCAAATAAATTTCATTACAATATCACTTTTGAATGATTCTTATTGGATGATAATTCTCACAAAAGTGGAGAAAATCCTGGAAATATTACATATACAAAATGATTGATTGTGATTGGATGAATTATTTTTTTACAAAAAATTGTAGTAAAACAAAGCATCTTAACGACAACCCTTAAGGCTATTGTTAGCAAACCCCTACAAAAAGACATGTAATTAGTAAATCAATAAAAGCCAAAAGGATTTGATCACTTTAAAGAAAAAATTTTAAATTTACGACCAATTAATTATTAAACGTGAGATAACAGGCCACCAACAAAATTTGCATACCTTCTAAGATAACAACTACTGTATGTTTTTAAGCTAATTGAGCTAGCTTTTTAGGATTGAACATAAAGCACAACATCTAATGCATTATGCATCATGTAAGCTCACTTTTATAATTGCATAAGTCTAATCATAAACAATCACTTACTCATGATTCTGTTCAAGGCTTAAGTATTGCACATTTGCACAGCTAAAAGACCCATTCATAAAAACAAAAACAACAATACAACATCTTCTAAATTCTTTTCAAATCCAAAAAGATAAATACGATTTACCAGACCTGGAAGCAAAAGATATGACAACAAACATTTATTAACTAAAAAAATCCAAAAGTGATCTCGGGTCTTATTGGGTTGACCCGATAACCCGATAGCATTATTTATTTAACCCTAACCCGACCCGATAACACTATCGAGTTAACGGGTTCAGGTCAAAACAACCCGGCAAAATTTTTTGACCCGATTTGATTCGACCCGATAAGCCTTATCGGGTTCGGGTCAGATCAACCCGACCCTATTGACACCCCTACTTATAACCAACTATGAAAGTATAATGCTAGCCAATGGCCTAACTGGAAGTAATATATTGGTAAGTAATAGATGACTTATTACAGACACTTTCAGTTTCTCACTTTTTTTATTAAGTTGTGAACAAATAATTTTCATATGATTTTTTTTTTCTTTTTTTTTTTTTTTCTTTTCTTTTCATATTAAATCAATTAAGTCAAATTCAAATAGCATCTCCTCCCCCCCTCTTTCCCCGCCCCCCCCCCCCCCCCCCCCCAAAAAAAAAAAAAAGTTACCAAACTAAGAAAAAAAACACATTTGGTCCAAGACTTGGTTATTTTTTTTATTTTTTTTCCATTTTGGTAATGCTCAACTACTCGACTTCACCCCTTTTGTGACGTGTGTGCCTTGCAATTACACACATGTCCCTTGCTTAACTGCTCGACTCCTCGACTCCACTTAACTTAAGATTTGCAAGGGACACATGTCACAAAAGAGGTAGAGTTGAATAGTTGAGCATGACCAAAATAGGAAGATGATGAAAAAAGTGACCAAGTCTTGGACCAAAGATGTTTTTTTTGGATTAGTTTGGTAATTTTGTCAAAAATAAAAGGGCAAATGATTAAAAAATGTATATACTTGCTATCATTTGCTCTTGTGGGTAGCGAACACATTTTTTTGCTTTTGTAGTTACCTTTCTTTCAAATTTATCATTTTTAGGGTATTTTGCAAAATTTTTGAACATTTTTGCCCCTCTTAGCTAATAGAATTTTTTTTCCCTAAAGGTAAAAATGTCACATAGTACGTTAAAAAGAATGAATTTGAAAGAAAAATACATACGACAACATAAATTTTTGTTCGTTACCCACAAAAGCAAATGGTGACAAGTATGATACATTTTTAATAATTTGCCCAAGACAAAACAGGTGTATAGTGTGTGTTTTGGTGTTGTGTGTGTTCTTTGTTATAAAGCATGGCAAAGGCATTAAGGGTCTGTTTGGTTTGCTCTCATGAATCACAATCGGTATGAGTTTCGGTATAAGGTGTAATGGGAATAGATATGAGTTAAGTAATTGAATCCAATATTGTTGTTTGGTTTGTTTATCATATTTGATTATATTGTTTAATAATGTGAGGAAGAATATGGGCCCGGGAATGAATCTATCATATCCTACCAATTTAGTAACTATCAAGTGTTGGAATTATGATATCATGACATTCATATAAAATAAACCAAACACATCAAGTAAGCATAGCGGAAGCAATTATAACAAGATCATATAACATGTAATTAATTAATCAAATATAAATAGTAAACATACCTTTGTGATTCTAGCCCGAACAAGAATCAATTGCAATCTTCAAATCAAGAACTCTAATTAGGGTTTATGTGGATTATAAGAATTACCCCTTACCTCTTTTGTAATTCAATCCAAGAATCAGACAATAGTGTGTTTGAATCACGTTCTTGTACACACGTACTAATTCAAGAAAAAGTTTATGCAAGTAAATTAAACACAAAACTTATTTGATCTTATGAAAATCGAATCCCTAAGGGATTGTTTTGGATGGATCGATTTTAGACAAAGAGAAGGAGAGAAAAACACCAAGATGTGTGTGTACAAGTTATGAGAAAACAATACAGCTTGGGTTTGTATATATACTAATTGAAACTTGGAGCTCAAGGCACAAAGGAGGTGGAGAACCCCCTTAGCCGATCGGTTATGTAATCCCAAAGGGATTCCGGAACCTTCCCTTGTTTCCAAATATTCATTAGTATTACTTTCCTAATCTTCGTCAATAGGTCATTAGTCATTTTTCATTAAATACTAATTTCCATTACTAGTTTTGTGTTTATTAATAATTACGTATAACATTTATAAATAATTATTTCTTTTTCTCTTCATACGTATTGTGTGCAATTCCGTGATTTCGAGTTCGATCCTAACATACGACTACTAAAATAATGTCATAATCTAACATCAAGTATAGAATATATGGGTATATCATTTCTAGATTTGAAAGTCAATAGTTTTAACCAAACCTCATTATTGGAATGAAATTCATTTCCTCATTCCCATTCCGGCATACCAAACGCACCCTAAATGTTGTGAATAGTTGAATCCTTGTGTCTAATCAAGTTTATTATCATGAAGAATCTCTATCTGGTGTTATAGTTAACCAATAAATGATGGTTTTGATTTAGTAGTTTATAAATAGTGTCTTTTTTAAAAATAACAGTAGTAGTGAGTAATAGCTATGAGTAGTAAATGTGAGCAGTAGTTTTTTGCTCACCGTTTCTTAAATAAGAATTGAAGAATTAGCTTTCATAATAAATAGTCACAGCTCACCTCTCTTTTGCCAAACAACTACTAAAAATCAAAATGCTCATTGCTCACCGCTCACCGTCCCAAAAAGCTTCACACCGCTCTTCGCGTCGTGTGCAATTGCCATATAAATGTGACCAAATGAACTTAAGTATGGTTGGTAAAGCTGGTGCAATAAAGCTGTGGCAATAACTTATGAGTTAACGATATTTTTTGTTTTTAACGCTCATTAGCAATATTTGTCGACATATACTTTTAGCCAGGTTGGTGGAGACTTAAGCGTGGCTATTATGAGAGTTAGAGTGCTTCATGACATTAAAAAATAATTCAAAAAGAAAAAAGCTTAGACACATTATTTACGTATTAATATACTCGTAATGAATAACAATAGAAAAATATTACAAATCATTGGAAACATCCAAATCATGTTATAAAGTTCTTGGGGAAAAAATGTATGCATGAAGAATATAGAACGAGAGACCCAGAGAAAAGAATCAATCACTATTAAATTATAAAAGAATCAAAAGCAACTTGAGCCAAAAAAAAAAAAAAAAAAAAAAAAAAAAAAAAAAAAAAAACTAGTTGAAACTTGAGAATAATTGAAGAAGATATTCACTGTTACCTAATTAGCATTTGAAAAACCGTTGAGCTATTTTTCGAATGGTACCACTCTTTACGCAAATGTATAATTGACCGGTTATAAAAGACTTAGAAAAAATAGTTCTTTGGTTTGATCCAAAATTCTAGCTAAAATGTCACTGGTAGTCAGCCGGTACACACAAAAAAAATGCATGGGGTTTTTTCGCCAATTTAAACATTTTCTTGTAGAATTAACATTTGAAAATCTGACAAAAAGTTTGTATAAATATAATGGAAAAACTTTGATATTCTTTGTATGGTGTCAAATCAACTACTTATTTATTTTTGGCGTTCTTGAACGATTTAGATTCTTACATTTTGATTTATAGTCGTTAGAGCACAAGGTGCAACAACAAGGTTAATCTCTTTGTTTAGGTTTTATGGGTGACACATCACCTTACATCATCTTCACAATTACCCCCACCCAATAACTAACCTCAACTTACTTATTTAAAGCCCACCACTTACAACTTTATTTTTTTATTCACTAAAATACAACACAATAAATAATTATAACTGACAAGGTTGACAAAAAGGTGAGGAGCAAGGCTCGTTGTGCAGACGAGTAAGTGACTTTTGGCGAGTTGCAACAAGGGGGGGGGGGGGGGGGGGGGGGTGCAACAACTAGCTTGGCGAGTTTTAACGAGTGTCCAGCGTGGAACGGCGAGGTGTGGTAACGAGTTGCTCTTATATTCATTTTCTTTCTACCTTTCACTTCTGATTCTTGATGTTCTTGCTCAATCATTATTCATCCGTTGATTCGTTTGGGAATCAGTGAATTCTTGTATCCGTTGTAACGACTTTAGTATGATTCAATTGTATAAAAAAATGTTCACCAAATTGGCATAATAAAAGCTGCAAGTTTTGAGCCCTTTTTGTTACTTTTTTCCGTTCTTACTGGTTCGTGCAAAAAACGAGATCACAAGTTGGGGCCTAGGTGGTTTGTTTCATGTGTGTGTGCAACTCATCTTGCATTTGTAGCACAAATATGCAACAAACTTTGGCTAATTTAATGCATATTTAATTGGGAATTCGTGGTTATGTCAACCGAAACATAGACGGAACTTAATATATCATTTAGGGCCAAATTAGTATCATAAGATATATGAACTCTTTAAGTAAAACACTAAATTTTTAGAGGAGTCACAAATAGGGGTGGCAATTCAAGTCGGGTTCGGGTTGTCAGGTTGGCGGGTCAGAATACCCCAACCTGAACCTAACCCATTGAAATCATCGGGTCAACTATGTCAACCCTAACATGTTTACACGTAACCCGAACTTGACCCATTTAACCCGTATATATACTTAGGTTGATAGGTTAAATATGTTACATGAGTTGAATATGTTAAACAGGTTTCGAATTGACCCATTTAATCTGTTTTATATATAAAAGTTAGCACATTACACGAGTTAAATGGGTTAAACGGGTTAGTGGGTCGACCCGTTTAACCCATTTAACCCGTATAATTAAACATAAATAATTTTTAATTAAGAAAAAAAACTTAAATGGGTTGGCAGGTCGACTCGTTTATTTTATCCCCAACCCGAACCTGTCCTGTTTAATAAACGGGTTAAATATGTCGATCCAAACCTGACCCACAATCTATTTAGCTCAACTCGAACCTGTTAATTTTCGTATCTATTTCAGGTCAGATTTCGTGTCGGGTCAGAAATTGTCACCCCAAGTCACAACCCCTTCACCAATCTCCAAGAAGGTCCATCTATGAACCTCCGGCCTTAGAATGTGTTTGTCTAAACGAAATTATTACATTTTTTCAAGTAATCAAATATCATTCTTATTTATTAATAAAAACGAGGTGGATCACCCGCGCGTTGCTGCGGGATGTTTTGCCAAAGAATGTAAAAAAAAAAAAAAAAAAAAAAAAGTAACGGATGAACAGTAGAATGTACAGTAACTTAACGGCCGTTAGTTACTGTACATTCTACTGTATACTCACTCACAAAATACTGTAGCATAACAGTATTTGGCTAAAAAGCCCGCTTATTAGTATATTGTTATAATTTAATTAGACAATTATTTGCTATCCGGCCGATGTACACCTAACCATCTAGTCTGGATTTGACCGTTGCCGATTCTATGACAATTTTATAATTAATATATAGGCTAGTGACAATTGTTTGTTTCAATTGTCAATTCAAGATATCTCAACCTAGGTTTCACATGCATGTACATAGAGATACATGCGCATGTTCTTAGCATATAGGTTAACATTTAAAGTTAAACGCTATAATAGGCTTTAGCTTGACCTAACTATTTCATATGCATTTGATAAAAGCTAAATGTGTGATAATTTAACATTACCAAATTTATGTTGAAGACAATTTTGTGTTTACTTCAGTAGTCATATGAAGAGATCATATAAGTTAAATTAGATAGAGAGACATAAATCTATGATGATATCAACCTCAATTCATCAACTATTACTCAAGTTGCACGAATAGATAATTTAGCTAGAGATTATATGTTTTTATTCATGATTCGTGAAATTATAAAATATTGCCATATCATAGATCCAGGAACGGAATTGTCATATTTTGCTTCAAATATCCGTAGTACTCCGTATATGATTATACGCTCGTCTAAGCCTTGAATATTGATCAATTATATGATGGATTTTGAGAATTTTTAAAACCCCCGCATAAGCATCTTTTGAGAATCCCGGACTTCGTGGAGAGTTTGAAACGCTAGCGTCTTTGAGTTTTTACAGAACTCTGCTCGTTTTTTACTCACAGATGAATGATCTTGTAGGAAGTTTTTGACCATTCGCTGGTATTTCGTAATGTTTTTTCGTTTGAAAAAATGCATGGTTCTATATTGGGCCTTAGCAGGCTTACTCCCTTTACGTCCCGAACATTGTAACTTATGAGTGCTTGGTTTCGGGTAACCTAATATCTACTCAAGCGCAGCCTGTTTCTAGCTTTAGGATAGTGTTTTGGTTTCAATTTTTGAAAAGTCTTAATCGAACAAAACACAATCAATAACAGAAAATGTTGTTAAAAAGTTTTCAAAAGCATATTGTGCAACTAAGAATACTACGTAATTAATCCCCTTGTGGCCTGTTACAAGACAAACTGCAATCAGGGTCTAATAATGACAACTTCCAAAGTTGAGGGACCTAAAGTGAATATTCGAATGGTTGTTAGAGTTTGGCGCCCAAACTCTGTTACACTTCATCTCTGCTATAAATAGGCTTTTCCTTTCATTGTATCATTTAGCCAATCTTTTGTAAACCAAATAACTTTCTCCCTGTATTCTCTCACTGTAACAAACTTGTTTGTTCATCTATCAATAACAATCCCTTCACTATTCTTGTGTCTAATTCTATAGATTAGTGAATATTGTTGCAATTGAATTCCACAATTTCCATTTCTTAAGTGATTTCAAGTTGTGTGTTTCAATTGGTATCAGAGCTGCCTTCCTGGCACTCATTTTCAAGAATAGTACACTGCTGTTCTTGATTTTCCGGTTATCTTCTCCGGTCGAAATTCCAGCAAGAAACAGAAATTTCCGGCAAGAGTTGGCAATCAAGACTCTGCAATGGAGTCTCTTCAACAAAGTGTTAATGATCTGCAAAAAGCTATGCAAGTCCTAAAGCAGGCGATGGCGAAAATGCGAAATTGTGAAGGAACTAATGCCAATCCTGGCAACAATCAAGAAAGTTTGTTGACCGGGTCAACCACTATTGGGAGTAAGTTGGGTTGTCCAGTGGTTAATACTCATACATATGGTGTGACTTCTGGGAAAATCAGAGGAAGAAATAGTGGAATTGGTGATGGTAAAACTAATGCATACAAAGTGTTCGACAAAAAGCCACCAGAAAAACTTCCTAAACAAGAAGATTCGATTAGTGAGTATTATGATGCTTTTGTTTCTTTTGCAAGTATAGAGGGTTGGGATGAATTGTTTGCTGTTAGTATATTCATTTGGGGCTTACAACCAGAAATCAAAAGGCCGATTCAAATTTTCAACCCGAAAACACTTAATGATGCATACTTTTGGGCTAATTCAATCTGGGAATCTAATCATTCAAGAGGAAGGGAAGAAAATAACAGTGAGTCAGAAGGGTATTATGAGTGTTGTGAAGAAAGTGCAAATGGTGATGAAACAAAATGTGTGGAGTTGATTGTTCTTGATGAACCTTGTGAAGAAGATGATAATGGTAAGGAAATAAAATTAGATGATGTACTGGGTTTTGATAAAGTTTTTGACGGGGTTGGAAAAAATAGTGAATTGGAAGTGAATGAGTCTAGTGGAGGAGACATAAAAAGAATGGGGAATTGTAAAGAGGATGGGAAAGATCATGAAATTGAATCATGTAGAGTGGTTGTGAATAATGGGTTGAAGAATCTTGTTGAAATAAAGACAATTTCACCTTTGAAATTTGACACGATGTTTGTTAGTTCTGATGTTAAAAGGGATGAAATGTTTGATGAAGATTGTGATATTGATATGTGTGGAAACAACCAAAGGACATCTCATGGAGATATGGAAAGGTTTGAGAAGAAAAATGTGAAGAAGAATGGAACTGAGGTTGTGGCTATGGAGTTTATTGTAGAGGAAATAATAAAAGGAAGATTTGAGGATGGTAGAAATAGCGATTGGGCTAAAATGAGGGTTGGCTATATGAGACGAAGTAATAGCTTTGGCACTCAACTTGTAGGAGGAATAGGAGCTGTGCAACTTGATACATGTACGTGGCCAAAAAGGAAAAAGAAATGTGTGATCTTTGACAGTTGGAAATGGCCTACAAGGAAGAAAATGGGTGACATACAAGGCAACGTTAAGCTGAGAAAAGGGAAATTTGACATTTGGAAATGGCCAAATAGGAAAAAGAAAAGGTTGTTTGGTTCAGCAGTTGTGGTGAAAGGGATGAGTGGTTCAGCTGTTGTGGGAATAGGTGGAGTGTTTTGGGCAGTGGTTTGTGGTATTGTAGTAGGGGTGTTCTGGTTCTTTCATTCTACATTGGTACACTTCTTCGGTCCTGCTTGGATAGTCAGCCTGGTTTTAAGAGTTACTCAGATATTGGTGAGGCAGCGTTTGGCATAGTTAGATGACTAATCATCTCTATAGTTTTGTACATCCTGACCACTCTTGTTGAGTTTCCTACTGTTTGGCTTCGTGACTCGAGTGTTTTCAATTACATATCTGCTGGTGGGTTGGAATTTTGCTACTTTTGGGGTGTTTGGAAGATGGCTCACTGAGTAGAAATTGTGGTTGTTGATAGAAGTTCCAAGAAATAAACCAAAATATTATGAGTTGCTGGTAAAGAGTGTAGGATCTGTTGGTTAAAGTGCTGAGCGCTTAAAGTGTTGAGAGCTGCTGATAAAAGTTTCTGAAATGAGCAGATGTCTACAAACTGCTGATCAAAGTTTTACATTCAGCTTAAGGGTTCATATCTAATCCCGATTCTTGAGGTCAAGAATCTTTTAAGGGGGATGGTTTGTTACAAGACAAACTGCAATCAGGGTCTAATAATGACAACTTCCAAAGTTGAGGGACCTAAAGTGAATATTCGAATGGTTGTTAGAGTTTGGCGCCCAAACTCTGTTACACTTCATCTCTGCTATAAATAGGCTTTTCCTTTCATTGTATCATTTAGCCAATCTTTTGTAAACCAAATAACTTTCTCCCTGTATTCTCTCACTGTAACAAACTTGTTTGTTCATCTATCAATAACAATCCCTTCACTATTCTTGTTTCTAATTCTATAGATTAGTGAATATTGTTTCAATTGAATTCCACAATTTCCATTTCTTAAGTGATTTCAAGTTGTGTGTTTCATGGCCACGGAGGTTCACCTGCACCGACTCCGGGCTATCCAAAAGGGTAGTCGCTGTGGGATTGAGTCGGAAACGCATGTTACAAAAAAAAAAATAATAAATAATAATAATAATAATAATAATAATAATAATAATAATAATAATAATAATAATAATAATAATAAATAAATAAATAAATAAATAAATAATAAAAAATTTACGTAATCCGTGTTATGAATGGATGCTTGTTTTGGTAACGACACAAAATTGATGACATTTATTACAAGAACCGGGTGTGGTGTAGATATTTAGATTAACGAGTCACTCAGAACCAGTGCTACGCACGGGCTGTCGATGATTGTTCCTGTGCATTGTAGAGTGTGTAATTAATATTGTTGTATAAAAATTGTAAAATGTTTGATGTTGTTATGGTTTTGTGGTGTTGTATTTTATAAAATGGCTTTTAGTTATTCAGTTGTGATAGCTTGGGTTTATATTTTAAGTTATAAATATTTTTTTGAAGTTTAGGATGCTAATGGTAATGTATTGTACATAAAGGGGTTGTTTTATATCCAATGTATAAATGAGGGGTTTATGTTGCAATGTTGGATATCTCATTGAAAATTAACATTGAATTCTAACTAATATTAATAAATTTTATCAATAAACTCAATTCTAAATAGCTAACCAAATAAATATTAATTAATACACTATTAATAATTCCAAAAACCTTTAACTCCACTATTATGTCTTAAACCTTTTTTTTAATTTATTATAATAATTTACAAATGGGCTCGAACAAAAAGTATGTACTTTATCATTTAACCATTTAAATGTTACTTACAAATATGTACATACTAAATGTGATTATGACCGGTTTATATAGGCATGAATTAGGTTAAATCATTAACTATTCTTGCAGCCTTTTTCAACTTCATCTCAGTCCATAACCGTCTTTTAATTCTTTACTAAATGCGTGATCAATTTCGGCAACACTTCAATCTCGATGTTGTATATACTTCACATTAAATTATGAGACTCCATCTTGTGTATTTATATTACTCCACATTAAATTAAAGGACTTAATTGAAAATTAACATTAAAGTCTAACTAATAATAATAAGTTTTATTAATAATCTCAATTCTATATAGCTAACCAAATTAATATTAATTAACATACTATTAATAATTCCTAAAACCTTTGAACTCCACTATTATGTCTTAAACTTTTTTTCTTTTATTTATTATGATAATTTAGAAAATGGGTTCGAGCAAAAATTATGTACTTTATCATTTAACCATTTAAATGTTGCTTACAAACATGTACATACTAAATGTGATTTTGGCCGGTTTATATAGGCATAAATTAGGTTAAATCATTAATTATTCTTGTAACCTTTTCAATTTCATCTTAATCCATAACCGTCTTTTAATTAATTTTATACTAAATACGTGAACATTTCCGGCAACCCTTGCACTTCCATCTCGATGTTGTATATACTTCACATTAAATTATGAGACTCCATCTTAAGTATATTGATTACTCCACATTATATTAAGGCACCCAATCTTATAGTATTATAAATTTTGTGTAATCATGTATATATAATAATGTCACATAAAATATATAAAAATTGTTGCAAACCTTTTTGGTTTCATATCATTTTATTGTACAACAATTATCATTGAAAATTAACATTCAATTCTAACCAATATTAATAAATTTTATCAATAAACTCAATTTTAAATAGCTAATCAAATGAATATTAATTAACACACTATTAATAATTCCTAAAACATTAAGACTCCGCTGTTATGTCATAAACTTTTTTTTTTAATTTATTATTATAATTTACAAATGGGTTCGAGCAAAAAAGATGTACTTTATCATTTAACCATTTAAATGTTACTTACAAATATGTACATACTAAATGTGATTTTGGTCGGTTTATATAGGCATGAATTAGGTTAAACCATTAATTATTCTTGCAGCCTTTTCAACTTTATCTCAGTCCATAACCGTATTTTAATTCTTTACTAAATGCGTGATCAATTTCGGCAACCCTTACACTTCCATCTCGATGTTGTATATACTTCACATTAAATTATAGGACTCCATCTTCAGTATTTTGATTACTCCACATTAAATTAAGGGACTTAATTAAAAATTAACATTGAAGTCTAACCAATATTAATAAATTTTATTAATAATCTCAATTCAAAATAGCTAACCAAATGAATATTAATTAACATACTATTAATAATTCCTAAAACCTTTGGACTCCACTATTATGTCTTAAACTTTAGTCTTTTTATTTATTATTATAATTTACAAATGGGTTCGAGCAAAAATTATGTACTTTATCATTTAACCATTTAAATGTTGCTTACAAACATGTACGTACTAAATTTGATTTTCGTCGGTTTATAAAGACATGAATTAGGTTAAATCATTAATTATTCTTGCAACCTTTTCAATTTATCTTAATCCATCACCGTCTTTTAATTCTATACTAAATACGTGATCAATTCCGGCAACTCTTGCACTTCCATCTCGATTTTGTATATACTTCATATTAAATTATGGGACTCCATCTTGAGTATCTTGATTACTCCATATTATATTAAGGGACTCAATCTTATAGTATTATAAAGTTCGTGTAATCATGTATATATAATAATGCCACATAAACTATATAAAAATCGTTGCAAACCTTTTTTCTTTCATCTCATTTTACTGTACAAATAATTTCGTTGAAAATAAACATTTAATTCTAACAAATATTAATAAATTTTATCAATAAACTCAATTCTAAATAGTTAACCAAGTGAATATTAATTAGCACACTATTAATAATTCTTAAAACCTTTAGACTCTACTATTATGTCTTAAACTTTATTGTTTTTAATTTATTATTATAATTTACAAATAGGTTCGACCAAAAATTATGTACTTTATCATTTAACCATTTAAATGTTGCTTTACATACATGCTCGTCCATAACCGTCTTTTAATTATATACTAAATACGTGATCAATTCGGCAACCCTTGCACTTCCATCTCGATGTTGTATATACTTCACATTAAATTATGAGACTCCATCTTGAGTATCTTGATTACTCCATATTAAATTAAGGGACTCAATATTATAGTATTATAAAGTTTGTATAATCATGTATATCTAATATTGCCACATAAACTATATAAAAATCGTTACAAACCTTTTTAGTTTGATCTCATTTTACTGTACAACTAATTTCATTGAAAATTAACATTGAATTCTAGCTAATATTAATAAATTTTATCAATAAACTCAATTCTAAATAGCTAACCAAAGATGTTGTATATACTTCACATTAAATGCACCGATTTTGTTTTTCGATAAAAGTTTAAACTTTTGCTTATGTTTAAAACTCAACTTTTTTATTTGATATTATAATTTACAAACGGCTATTAGTCAAAATTATGTATTTTTTTTCCTTTCCATTCATTACTCAATGTGATATTTTTAATATGTCGTATTTTGCTATTATGGCAAACTAACTTACATACTAAATCCATAAAATCTACAAATATTACATGATGTATTTCAAATATGTCACATCAAATATTGCATTACTTGATAAATGGTTTCGTCATTACAATTTTTTGTTTCGTACAATGCTATTCATTTGCCTTTTACTTCGAATACTAAAACATGTTTAACTAAAAATAAATTACATTAATGAAAATCACATTACATAAAATTACAAAAAAAAAGTACATTAGGGTCTAACAATGTAAATACATCAAGGATGTCAAATGGAGACAAAAGAGGGGCAATCTGGGCACAAAAGATTTTGATGTAGATACATTCTTAGATACTCGTATTGCATTTTACATGCATGGCATACAGTCCAAAACGTCTTCTGATTTGTGCTTGTGGGAGGTGTAGTGATAGTGGTGTCTCTATCCTTTGGAGTAGTACTTGTAACTTTATTTCAAGTGGTTGTAATTTTAGTGAAATTGTAGAAACCATTTTGGCCCGGTGAAGCACCGTTTTGAGCAGTATTTCACCGATCGTCATACGCCGATCTTTTACTTTTATCAGACAGTTGACCCCATGCTTCTAATATATATTTGAATGCCCCATCTGCCCCTACAGACTTGTTTTTATTAGGATGAAGAGATAAAGCTAGTTTTGGGTAATTTTTCCTCACGCATCATCCGTTGATGGGTTCACACCAAGAATTGAGTAAAAATATGATATTAGGATAGATGAAAAGTTTCGCGTTTTAGAAAATGAGAATATGTAATTTAACCTTTTTGTCTACCAAATTATGTAGTTTGCTAGTTTCCAAAATATATCGAAAGAAGCATTTGATTGACATCCGGTTTCTTGGAGTGTTTTATAAATTTTTCATCAAAAATATTTTCTGGTGAGCAAGTTCTTGTGAGAATATAATCTCGTACCATCAACATATTAATAGTAATATAAGAAGAATACATATGTACCTTAATCAAGATATGTATTTTTTTCATATGAATTGCTACATCCAAAGTCGTCAAATTTTCGTTGTTAACGGCATAAATGTTGACCCCACGATCCATTTTGTAACAATTCGCATTTTCGGATTACTATTCATTTTTACTATTCACTATTACTATTCACTTTCACTATTCACTCTCAAAATTTTTATTTCATATTCTCGTAAGTTAAACTATTTTAATGATAATCCGAGAGTTTGACACTCGTCGGATCATTTCTCCAAAAATCACGAAACCGTGTCCGAGATTTACTTTTAGGTTTAAACGTTATTCCAGCATCCCGATATGTCCATAAAACATTATAAAGAATAGAAATATGATTTTCTCTCATTTTACGACAATTCCAAAAGTTTTGGAATTTTACGTTTTCCAGTTCAGCGTTTTACGCGAATTACGCGTTTTAGACCCGCGTTTCCAGTTTTAGCAGCGTTTAAGCAACCCGATAGAACTTATCACTCATTAAATATGCTAAGATAGGTTATATTAATAAGTTCTAATATATTTATAAGTTTCATATTTTTAGGATACCCGATTTTAAGTTTCATGACTTAACGACTTACCGTTAGCGATTACCGGGACCAAAACTCACTCCGTAAGTCAGATAAGTGTCCAAGTCATGCAAGACTTATCCAAAACAACTAAACCTTCTCATTTCTAGCCTATTACACGTTTTGTATGACTCATAGGATAGAACATGCTTAGATTTATCACAAGTGTAAGTTTACTTAACCTAAAAGACTTCTAAAACCTTACAACTCTTAACCTCCTCACTACACCTTCCTAACCTCCTTAAGGCACTATAAATACCCTTCCTCATCCTCTCATAGTCATTCACCACACATAACACACTTAAATTACACAACCTTTTATCTTGATTTCCAAGTTCCAAGTTACACATAAGAGTTGAAGGCCTAGTTATTCTCTACATGAAACTAGTGTTTATTTGGTGATTCCATGGATGAATTAGGAGCTATACAAGGGTACTAGAGCTGAGTTAATAAGGTTTTCACAAGGTCTATATCAAGGCTAGCAAGGGTTTTAAGAATTGTGGTGAAGGGTTTGCAAACATAGGTTTAGTGTCCTAGTTTCATACTTGACTTCCTTTCTTTAGAAAGCCAAAAGTTGTAAGAAACCCTAATACACTTTCTTACTCAATATCATTTTCATGCTTATTATGTTTCATTCATTCTATATATGGTCTTTTTGTTATGTTCATGATGTATAAAAACTATTAAAACGAGTTTTGGAAACTATATATTAACTTATGTTAAGTAAACAAGGAAACTAGTGACTTATATTGAGAACCACGACCAAAATAGAGTAACCATGATATGAAACACTTACCTACTATTATAGAGGACTTAAAAAGGAAAATATAGCAATTTGAAACACCTAAAACGAGTACACGAGTCAAAAGTTATGGCAAAAAAAAGTTAGCGAAACTAAAACGCCGAAACTGCTAAAAACAACCTGTTAACATTCTGACCTTTTTGAAAATGGCCTTTCTGGTCCGATTCATCAAAAAGTTAAAACACAAAAGTTGTCCGGAACGACGTTTTCGTTCACTAGCAAAGAAGCTCGAGCCCTGAAAACGGTTTACGAGTGATATTTTCTTCAAATTCTTAACAACCCCTTTTTAAAACCAAATGACCATATAATGGTTATGGTTAGTTATAACCAAGAGGTCTAATGACCTAAAGCCAAGACCACAACCATGGCTAAGGCCAAGGATGAGTCTCAAGACAATGGTAATAATGACCAAAGTCACGGCAAGGCCACAGCTAAGACCTTAAAGCTTTCTAAACCGAAATCATTGACTAAAGTTTTAGTCTTAACAATACAAAACAATTTGGATCTACTCCATCAAAACAACCATGAAACTTTACAAGTAATATTCATACTAGACTCAAGAAACTCATTGTAATAACAATCTTCATCCAAAAGTAAACTTTCCTAAGTTTATTCAATTATTTGGACATGTAACTTTTCGGATAAAAAACTTATATATATTTTATCAAATACTACAATAGTAGGGAGCCTCATGTGAGGGGTTCATTAAAGTAAACCGTCGAGATGAGTTGTGGATTTACGAATTAAAGTGTCCTGGCTCCTCGAACGTTTATTACATGACCTCTGAATTATGTCGGCCTGAACGGTAGTAAGCGATATACAAACTATACATATTTCATAAACCATTTTTGTTCAAAGACTTACACTATACTAAGTACTACATCATGGACTAAATGCAAGACATATATAGGCAATTCTTCATATTCTTAGATATTACTCCAATCCTAAGTCGCAACATTCTATTATAGGTTGCTCGTAGAAACCTTCGCTATTCGACCATCATTTTCACTACTTACTACATAACTTAAGGTGAGTTCGTAGCCCCACTTTCTATTGTTTAACTATTTTACAAACCGATGGGGGGGATACATGCTACTATTTTTCTACTCGAACACAATGCTTTCTACTATATGCTTACCCGACTATGTTTTATTGTCACTAAGTAACGATTGCCATGTTCGAAGTCCCTATATCATGAACCATTAGTCACTAGCTATAGTAAGCGCGAATATTGTGAATAGATCTATTGGGATTGACGAATCCCATTTGTGTTGAACAACTACGAGTTCAAACAAATGCACTATATTTGATAGTTTGAGGTATAATGGCAATATTACCTTGGTAGGGCTTCTATAATGCCAATTTTTGATTCGATGTTAATGCTTTGGTTGCATGAGCTTAGTGAAATAATAACGGTTTTGTTTTTCAACCATGAGTATGAGTCTAATTAACTCATACTACCAACATATTGTGTTCAACGATTTAACTACAAACTCTACGAATTCCACTCAACCTTTGTGTTGACTGTTTTAAGCATGTATTTCAGGTCCATAATGAACGAGGATGGCACGGATATTCAAGATGGCTATAAATTTTATTATCATTCAAAAACTCATTTAATGTAAATTGTAAACATGAAACCATCTGGGACCTCATTTTGTAATCTCTGATATTTATATAATTTGAATGATAAATCTTTTAAAACGACTCAATTAGAGTTCGTTTTCTATTATTATGACTATTGTGCCGTCAAGTAACACCCAGTTTGAATTCCGCTGCATCCATGAATTGGGGGTGTTACACATTTCCATTTCATCTATTTCGAATCAGTAATATCTAAGGATCCAATGTTGGGATCTGCCTCTACTTCTATTGTTGCTTCTTCTATATCATAATAAACATAATAATGGAATGGTGCCCACCCATTATGTATTCATGCTTAGTGTGTTCTTGAGCTTGACATGCATGTAAGTGTATTATGTGTCAAACATTGAAGTAATACATGTAACCTACAGGAAAAATACATTACCTTTGGTTGATGGTAGTAATGATAATGTTGTATAACCTGCACACGAAAAAAAAAAAAATGATGGTAGTATTGATAATGTTGTATAACCTGCACACGAAAAACAAATCATGAATGAGGATTTGAACTTTTTAAAATCAAGAATGAAGATTCGAACTTTTGTGTTTGTGCATGTGATTTTGACCAGTTTATGTAGGCATGTATTAAGTCAAATCATAAATTATTCTTGCAACTTTTGCACTTCATCTAACCAACTTTTAATTCTATAATAAATACCATGTCTCTTCATCTAGCCAACTTTTGATTATATACTAAATATCATTGAAGACATGTAATAAGTGAAGCAAAAATAGAGTCTTTTCATATTTTTTGGACATTTTTTTTAATAAATTAGACACAAAAAATGGAGCCTCTTCATATTTCTGTAATAAATTCCGAAGCATTAGGTTGTTGTACGCTATACAATCTTGACGCTTCCACATTCAATTAGAAGGGACAATCTTATAGTATGATAGATAGATTAATCTCAAGCTGGATATTACATACCTAGAGCAGCATGTTTACATTACTGTTTGTTTATGATGATCATAAGGAAAGTTAAATGCATGTGTAACTATTTAACTTATCAATATCTTTGAGTTTAATATTTATGTCATTGAGTTCTCGAAGACACAATAACATACGTCCGAACAACTCTTTAACGATTTAAATCAGACAGGCCCGGTTTTGGGCAGGGGCGGGCTGGGCCGGCGCACAGGGCCCAAAATTTTGAAGGGGCACCATTTCTGTTAAAAGCCCAATGCATAGTATAAGTATTGTGAAGCCTTTTTAAAAGCCCATCACCAGGTGCCAGATCCAAAGCTGAGGTTAAGAATTTATTGAGAAACGAAAATATACAATTGATCAATCATCGTCTACAATTCTACATTTATGTAATGGTTTTCAATGATTCTTTTTGCTCTTAAGAGGTAGTAATTCTTTACCATTGTTTTTTCTTTTTTTCGATTTTTTTATTTTTTTTAATAAGAAAGTACTTTTACTAAAAAGATTTATTCTACACTAATTCGCAAGACATTGATCTGTTGAACTTAGTAGCTATGTAGATTTTGAGTATATAGCTATGTAGATTTTAAGTTTTAGTTAGTGGTTTAAGTTGAGTACTTAGTAGATGATTAACAAATTACTCAATATATCGATTTCTATAACATTTTGTAGTATTAATGAACCTTTAAATCTATACATCAAATTTGCATACTAAAGGGCCTAGTTTTGGTTATTGCCCAGGGCCACCGAAATCTACGGGACGGCCCTGAAATCAGATGACATAAAACAGCTGTCGCGGAATAATCACATAGTTTAGCACTCTCAAAATATTCCAACACACTGGAACTTTATGGTGTTAGATCTCTAATCTAATTGACCTTTCAAATTGTCACAACTTGACAATGTATAGTTTAGTTCACAATCGAAATGAACTTGCTTACTGCTCACTCAAAGTAAGAAACTCAACCCAATAGATGTGAGTATAAATTAATCCACCAGCTTGTGAATGTTAAACAGTTTAGACACCGCCTTTCGATTTCAACGAAATACTTATGTGCTTGATATGATAACAGTTTATTCCTTCATGAATAAATCCGATTGCTTAATATAAGTGGCAAACGATTAGTAGACTCTCTATGTGGGTATCATATTGTCATGAAATCTTAGACCAAAGTTGTATGTGATCAAGGTGATCAGCCATGATCACGTTTGAAGGTCACAATTCAGAATCATAGGTTAACGGTTTCAACCTAAGTTGCATATCAAGTCAGCCAAATATGCCCGTCTATCGATTTCATAACAGTGTTAACACACATACACTAATCTACTCTTATTTGACAATAAACCAACTACTACAATCCTTAGACAAATGGCTACTACATCAACCTTTTGTGCAACTTATATTAGTATGATCATATCACACACGTCTGGTTGTTTCCCACATAACAAATATTCTCTCTAGTTGGCAAGTTTCTTCTTGAACTTTATATAAAGTTAACACAATTTACATTCTTCGTTTCATGACATGATCAAGTATCTTACTCGCGTAATCCGATCTCTTGAAGTAAATGAGACATGGGAAAAAGTAAATGGTTCATAAATGGGTTTATCCTGTAATTTATCTAACATACCAAATTATCAGTGTCAAATTTATTTCATAACATAATCTTTAGAACAATATAACTCATGCAGATTTTGAGATCCATACAATATTACATATATTAAAGTTTGGTAATACAACGTGCTACATTACAATTTATTAGATTCAAGCTTCAAATTCTTGGCCATTAATCTTATACTGCACCCAGAAAACTGATAGATTCCATCGGTCGTACACACATCTACATACACATACATCTTTGTGTAAGTATTTGATAATAAAGTATAGTTAACATAGATTCAACATCAGCTTGTGTTTTTCTGATGACGATGATGCCGGGTTAGGCTTCGTGCATTGTGCTTATAATAAATGAAAATTGTTACAAAAGATAAAGATACTTAGAGAACTGGGTACCGTTGGTGCCATGGCTTGGTGCCGTGGGCTTTTTTTGCTGCCACGTCAGCAAAAAGCTCCATGGCACCAGAAATCCCACGGCACATTTCAGGGGTATCCGTTGGCACCAGAATTTCTGGTGCCGTCAGCCAATTTTATTTTTTATTTTTTTTTATTTATTTTTTATTTTTTTTTTCCATAAAATAAAACATACACAATATTAACTAAAATAAACTTCATTAATTAAAAAAAAAAAAAACACTCACACATTACAATTAAAATAATAATGATGATAATAATAATAATAATAATAATAATAATAATAATAATAATAATAATAACACTCACAAATTACAATAATAATAATAATAATAATAATAATAATAATAATAAGTTGCATGAAAAATAAAAGAAGTATAACTTATACTAATTGCAAAGACTTGGCCCAAAGCCCAAACAACACACAAATGTGCAAAGACTTGGCCCAAACAAAAATATACCCTTTCTTCAATCTTCTTCTTCCTGTGGACCTGCAAAAAAAAAAAAAAAAAAAAAAAAAAAAAACATCACAAACACACCAGCCCAAAAAAAGGAAAAAAAAAACATCACAAACACACCAGCCCAAAAAAACATCACAAACACACGGTCAAATCCAAGAAAAAAAAAAAAAAAAAAAAAAAAATCACCCACGGCGCTGAGCCATAGTGGCGGCGCAAGGACTCACGGCGCAGATGATGGTACGGTGCGCCATAGAAAAAGTTGGGCTGGTGGTGATGGCGCCACCGACGACACCACCGTACCCTGTGCTCTTACTATTTTGAATTGAGAAAACAATATCTTTTCTCTCAATAAATCCGGAAAGCGCGAATCTGCAAATATTGTATGATAATGCCGAGTTAGGGTTCGTGAAAGATATTGGTTTTGTGTTTGGGCTTGATAATTATTCGGTAATAGTTCTGTAGCAAGCAGGGTGGAGAGAGTTGGGTTAGAACCGATGAAGGTAGACCATAAGTTTTGACTTTTTAACAAAAATTCCCGAAATTTATGTAGCTTCTTCAAATTTTTTATGCAAAATTGCTATCTTAGACAGTCTTAAATTTCAAAACACTTTTTAATAGAGGCATAATAGTCTTGTGTATACTCTCCTATGGAGAATATTGATTATGTCGCAGATACTTAATATGTCCCTATATCACTTCTGAGTAATTTGGTATCATCAAACTTGAATAATTTAGAATACCACTGGAACCAAGTTCACGACATTCAGGGAGTCTCGAACGGTAGTTCCAGCTAATTGTAACGGGGCATGGAGAAAGCCAACTGCTGGTAGGCTTGCATTGCAACTTGCGAGTGGTGTAGCAACAACTACTTGGTAAGATGATAGAACACTGGCGAGAGGCGATTGTTGTGGATTCAGAACGATATTAAATGTTCCATCTGAATTTGTTATGGCCGAGGATACCACATTCCCGCCACACGTTACTTGGACTAATGCATCTGCAGATCATCCAGCAAAGAGATACATGATTAAATATACATGTCATTTTTGTTCACTTATATTACTTTAAATTTTTTTGGGTCACTTAGGTCATTAAACTTGCTACTCGGTTTAACACCAGAGACAACTCATCATTTAACTGTTAGTATAGTTTTTATAACTTATATATCGTGCTTACTAAGTTCAGTGATCTTAGTGTATATTTATATAAGTTATGTAACTTAACTATCGTGTTAATAACATCAATAACTTTAATGAACGGTTAAATAATAGTCTAACCTAAGTTAAGAAAATTGTAAAAATCACATTCACAGCCTTAACTTTTTCATGATAAGAAAACTTAATTTACTTGAAAAAGCAGGGGTTGGTGTTGCTTCATTGGGAACAATAGCGGAGCCATCCAGAGAGCACATTATAGTTCCGGTGATGTTTATCAAACTACCAGAGCCGGAAGGTAGTTGAGCTTGAGCTTGAGATGATGCAAAAACAACAACCAAAAGGGAGACTAAGATGATTAATTTCATTATTGTCATTGATGTTAAAGAGCTAGTGTGCTTACAATCAAGGGCATGATAAAAATCTATGCATGTAAGTTACCTATTTATAAGGGAAGTTGAGGTACAATGCCGCCTACTTGAGGCATGAAAGAAAATCAAAATTTGCATATTAATGCGTATCCACGAAATTAAATGTAGATTTTCGTTGTGAAGCTAATTGTCAAACGATGACTTTCAGATCGATTATGTCATGCAAGTTGTAATCTAAACGCACATGCGCATTTGTGGGGTTTGCCCTTCTTTATGTTCTTCTTGTACATGATTATCCAGAAATTTTACTGGTTTCTTGAAACATGCTATCAAGAAGAAGAGGCCATAACAACGTACTTAATGTTCACTTTAAGCAAACTAATTGTTTAAATATAAATATGCTTTCAACAATTATGTTATTCGACTTCATGATTTAAGACTAGGAATGATTTTGTTAATAAGATAGCATATATATCTACTCTACTTATTCATCTATAAGTGTGTTATATATATGGCTTGATGATTGAAGATGGTGCCCAAAGTATTCGATAACAAAAAAATAATAGAAATTGCCTGTTAGATAATATTTGGAAGCCTAGGTGAAGAAGAGCAAAGAAGTATATTGGAGATTTTACCTTTTAAGGTGGAGGCAATTAGAAGAGCAAAGAAGTATATCGGTGATTTTACCTTTTAAAGTGGAGAAATTGCCTGTTAGATACCTTGGAGTACCTCTCATTACTAAAAGAATAGGAGTTAAAGATTGCTCAAGTGTCATTGATAGAGTTAAAAGCAAAGTGAGCAACTGGGAAAACAAGTGTCTTTCATATGCTGTCAGACTTCAATTAGTGGCATCAGTGTTGGAGTCTATATATGTATATTGGGCATCTGTCTTCTTGTTGCCTCAGATTACTATCAAAGAGATCAACAAGCTCCTTAAAAATTTTCTTTGGAACCATGGTGAAGAATCTAAAGGTAAAGCTAAAGTAAGTTGGAAGAATGTATGTAAACCTAAATGCAAAGGTGGATTGGGGCTCAAAGATTTAAGTATGTGGAATAAGGCTATGATTGCAAAACACCTGTGGCATGTAGCTATTGACAAAAACTCTTTATGGGTAAAATGGATTAATACTGTTAAACTCAAAGGGAAGAGTATATGGGCTGCTAGTGAAGAAGGTAATGATAGCTGGGGATGGAGAAACATTCTTAAAGTTAGAGATGAAGTGAAGTAATTTATGGTCATGAAGGTTGGAGATGGGAAGAAAGCTAATATATTGTGACAAATGGATTGTCACAAGCTTGAATGGAATGGATTGTCACAAGCTTGAATGGAATGATATTATAAGGAAATTTGCTGAATGTTACAATGGTAAGAATATTGATAGTATTGTGAGAAGATTGTGTTTGGCTGCAAGTGTTTATTATGTGTGGCAAGAGAGAAACAAGAGATTATTCAGTATGGATAAAAGAAATGAGGAAGAAGTGTACAGTCTTATATGTGACACTGTGAGGTTGAGACTCATGAGTTTAAAAGTGAAATTGTCTAAAGCTACAGCCAAGATTCATAGTGTTTGGGACATCCAACTCAATATTATCTCTAAAGATGGGGCTTAATGATGGTGGTTTACTGATCACTCAAGCTTGAGTATTACTGGTATAGTATAACACTTTCATAAAGGAGTGTTTGGGATATGGCTTTTCCTAATAATAAAACAATTATGCAGGCTACTACAGTGGACCATTTCTTGTACTTGGAGTCTCAATGGTGTGACTGTACCTTTTCCAATACGCATAATGCTTCACTTATTTGGCCTTGGGAGGGAATAGGTGATCTTATGGTGAGGGAAGGAGGTCTAATTCATAGTAGAGCCATAATAAAGGAATGGTCACTGTGAAGGGTAAGTAGCTTGGGTGGGTGGTGTATGATGGGTGGAATAGAGAGGAGTGAAAGATGATCCTTCTTGGTCCTCCCAATACATTACCAAAGGAGGTAATGGTAGGTCATCATTGAGGGTGAAGTGTTTCCAAACAGTTGATATAATACCCTAAATCCGAAATGTCACTAAACTAATTTAATTTTGATCATAACCTAAGATTGGAACCTTAATACTCGAAACCTACCAAGTACTAATTCTATAATCTAAGTATAATATAAAAAAAATACATACAGTTGTAACACAACTTATACAAACATATCACACGATTGAAAGTTAGTACACAATTACAAGACCTATGCCTAACTCTCACACGTTTATAATGTCACCTATAGGCCAAAAATTCTTTTAACCATTTGTACACAACTTTGATACATTAATAATCCATGTACAATGTGATAAAGTTGAAATCAAATTCTGATCTTGGATTTCTCCCTAAGAACCGTACTCCCCTCCTTTATCTCTCCCCACCCTCTCATTGATACGTATCATTCACCCACACACTTAAACACACTAAACCCTAAAATAAAACACATAAGCGGCAACTGGTTTCTGTTTTTATTTCAAACTGAAGAAAAGGTGCGAGAGGCTGTGGAAAGGTGGGGATTTGATCGTGGTACAATAGGTCGAAGAAAGTGGTAATCGACTGTGGTGATTTAGTTCGAGGAGTACGTGGTCGTGTGGTTTAGATCAGGTTCGAGGGTGTTGATTTTGCTCGACATTGGTTGGTTTGCTTGGTTCGGTTCTGTTTGGTCCTTTGTTCCTCTCCTTGCCAGGCTTCGAGGGTATTGTATCAAACCCTTCTCTTGTTCCTTTCATTGATCTCCTGGTTCTCGTATATATGCTCACATGTAAATATTTAAGAATCGACTAAGTATAAATATGCATATATACATATAATGACTCACATGAAATCATAAAGGAAATCTCACATAAAATCATAGTACTCACCACATGAAATAACGAATTGTAACACTAATCAAATCGACATATATATGAATCAGTTTGATGTCGAATCTGTTGTACATGTTTTGATCCACACACACACGATCTAAATTTGTTTTGGGTTAATCTTTTCGAACTAATATATATAATAAAGATAGCATGCATGTTTTCGAATAAAAAGCTTCACGTGAACCTGTTATGTGGTATCTGTTTTGGTGCATGTTTTGACCTGTACATACATGACACAATTGTTTCGGTTTTGAATCATTCGAATCTTATGTCAAGAAACTTTAACATGACCATTGAATCTTATTATGAGCGTCAAAGTCGACATCGAAATCTGAAATTATATAAAGAAAAATGAGGAAAGGTATGCATGCATGCTAATTCGAATGTAATTATTTTCGGTTTTGTAATCTGGGTAAAAGGGTCGAGTTTGGTTTAGTGCACGAGAGAGTTCTCGGGATGTTTTAGTATCGGGTTTTGGCTCCGAAATACGTACGTCAAGAAACTGTGCATGAGTTTGAGTTATTTCGGTAAAACATGATGAAGATGACTAATAAATTTTATAATTTTCATATATGACCCTAAACTTAACTATATTGACACTTTTAAACCTAAACTATTATGTATTGAAATAATTAACCTTAGACTAGTACATTAATCTTATTAAACCTTATATGTTTATAAAATTGTCATTTATAACCTTTATATATAAAACTTACTTAATTTGGAAATTGCTAAAAATGGAAAGTCTCTAAAATAAAGAAACCCAAAATAAGTAATTTTATTTTTAAAACGAGCTTATAAGTAATACTCGATTATTAATTCCTGTAGATCCGCCGAAGAGGGAGTAGTTGCCATATTCGTTTGCTTTCTGTGGTTGGTATTTGCTTGCATAAGGTACATATATTCTTACCCTTTCTCAGTAAGGGTTCTGATCTCATGACTTTTCGATACTTGACTTTGATTCGTTACTATGATATGATCCGTTTGATAATGATCCATTTGATTCATCCTTTGATAGGATTCTGATTGGCTATCCATTTTGATTATGATTATGTGATTACTATCTCTTATGAGATTCTGTTATATTATGCTCTGGGAGCATTCTGTTCTAGATAGCTTTGTTTGCTTGTTTGTTTGTTTGTTCTGATATGTTCTATTCTGATGCCCGAGTTTTTAGTCTATCCATGGAGGTACCATGGGCGTGTCATTGAGGCACCAATGGCATGACACTATCTAGGGCGGTGTGATTAGTCCTCGGCGTTCCCTTCTGTTATGATATGATATGATTATATGATTGTGTACACTTATGGCCATTCTGTTATATATATGCATAGTCTTGTACTTGTATATGTATTCTGTTTCAGGGAGCGTATGGATACATCCTAGGTATATGTTTGATGTGATATGATATGATTTGACTTAGTGACTTGTAAGGAATTATTGAAGTCAGAATTAATACTACTGACTGATACTGCTGACAGGTTCCTGCGGAAGCTTAGAGTCGTTTCTGCTGATGACTGGTTCCTGCGGACATATAGAGATACTGCGGATAGAGTTAATCCGTGGATAGAACTTATGTAATTTAGGACAAGATATGTAGAATATCTTTTATTAGTTTATTATTACTTGTTTCTTGTAAGAAAGGTTAGGGTTTCCACTAGTATATAAGGAACCCTAGGTCATTGTATTATGTACGAGTTTCATAACATTGTTAGTAAAAGTATATTGATCTATAGAGGATCAAGTTTAGTATATAAGTTTGTTTTTATATTCCGCAATAATTACAAGCTCACAGAGATTATCTACTTAGTCTTACTGGTGATTACATTAGTAGGCTAACGATCTATTGGCTCGAGATCTATCAAGATATAGATCCTCACAAGTGGTATCAGAGCCACGAGATACTCTCTGTAACCTCAACACAATCACATAACTTTTCACCTAGTATCAATGGGAGAGAAACCAGGCAGTGATGTCACTCTCTCAGAAGCAGGCTCTCTCACTTAACAACTACAACAGGTGGCCTTCTCAAACAGCAATGCCAAGCTTCCTTTTCTCAGGAAGGATGAGTATGAGATCTGGGCCATGAAGATGCAAAACTGGATTGCAAGTGTTGACTATAATCTCTGGAATGTGATCCTCAATGGCTGCCATCCTAAAAACCAAATAAAAGATGCTGATGGCAAAATTAAGATTGTGGAACCTGTTTCTGCTGAAGAAATTCTTGCTATACAAAGGGAGAATAAAGCAAGAACTATATTGCTGTAAGTAATCCCTGATGACCACATGGGAGATTTTCATTCCATGACTGATCCAAGAGAAATCTAGTGGGCTATAAAAGCTAGATTTGGGGGGAATGAAGAATCAAAAAGGATGAGAAAGAGTATGTTGAAACAAGAATTCCAAGAATTCAGAATAACTGAAGAAGAGGGTCTCCACAAAGGCTATGACAGGTTTCAGAAGATACTGAGTCACTTGAATCAGCTTCTAGCCAGACCTGACAATGAGGAGGTGAATTCCAGGTTTTTAAGAGCCTTGCCTCCCTCATGGTCTCAGGTGAGTATATCATTGAAAACGAAAGGTGGCCTGGACTACCTCAGTTTTGATGACTTGTCCAACAAACTCAGAGCTTTGGAAGGCGACATCAAGGGACACTCTCTATATGCAGCAACTCCTTCACAATCTGCATTTGTCAGCTCTAACTCAAACTACATGCCACATACCTACTCAAGTCCATCCCCATTACTACAGGTTTACTCAAGTCCATCCACTCCAAGTCAAAGTCTTCCCATTACCACATTGTCTTTTTCAAATGCTAATCCAAAGATTAGTAATGTGATGGAAGATGTACTTCAGTCGTTTGTTGCTGAAGTTGATAAACAACAACAAATAGCTTATGAAGATTTTGAGCAGATTGATGAACTTGCTTTAGAAGAGTTGGACTTAAAGTGGCAAATGGCTATGCTCTCCCTCAAGGTTAGAATATTTGAGCAAAAGGTTGGTAAAAAGCTCAATGTTGATGGTAGAGATGCAGCTCGGTTTGACAGGAGGAAAGTGAAGTGCTATGCTTGTGGAGAAATTGGCCATTTTACAAGAGAGTGCACAACCAAGAAGGGTGAAGCTAATACCAGATATTCAGCATACAAGAAGAAAGAGGTGGAGGCTGGAGAATCAAAAGCCTTGGTAATTGCTATAGATGCTAGTGTTGACTGGAATGAGCATGCAGATGTAACAAGCAGTTCTCCTCAAATCTCCTGCATGGCTAGTTGTGATGATGACTTCGGCCTCATGGGAATCTCTCCTCAGGTATCTACTTGTGTTTGTGATTGTGATTCTAAATATACAACTTTTAAAGAAGCTTATGATGAGATGAAACCAAAATATAATGCTTGTTTTATTGAAGCTGAAACTTACAAAGAAGCTTTTAAAACTTTAGAACAACAAAAGGTGTGGTTTCAGCATAATCAATTGGCTTATGAGGAAAAGATTAGAGTTTTAAGTAGAGATTTAGAGAATACTAGCAATGAATTAAAGTTTTCTGAAAAAGAAAAAGCTAGAATTGAGTCTGAGAAAGATGTTTTGCAAGAGAAATTGGATAAAGAAGTAGCTAGGCATAAAGAGTGTCTAGTTTCAGGTGATAAATTATCTAGGTTACTCTACAGTAGTAAGTCTGTAACATCTGAGATAGGTCTAGGGTTTAAGAAATATGTTGGTCCAGAAGCAAATCACTATTTAGATAAGAAAAGTCATAATTATTCTGTTCCTGTAAACTATCTAAAAGAAGGTGAGATGCATGCTGTACCAGGACCTATCAGAGGTGTATTTATGCCTACTACCAAAACCTCTGACTTTGATGGTTCACACCATCTGTTTGGCAAAAAGTCTAAAGACTTGCCAAACAAGTCTGAAGACTCTCCAACCATAGGAAATCCTAAGCCTACATCCCATAAGTTGGACTTATCAGAATCAAAGGAAAACACTGTCATTAGGATCAATGACTCCCCTGACTCTAGAAGTATATCTAGTAATGATTCTAATACATATGTCTCTTGTTCTTTCAGGGACAAGGCCTCAGAGACCTCTAGTTATGCCAACTGTGATTCCAAGACCCAGTCAGACTCACCCAAGTCCTCAATAAAGCTTTCTGACAAGTCATCTTACAAGTCTGTGGACTCTGAAGTTGCTGATGAAGTTCTTTCTAAGACAGCCCCTTCTGAAGACTTGTTATTTACTTCTTTTGAAAACAATTCCTTTCAGTATTTGCAAAACAATTCTATTTCTGGTGTTTCTTTGAATAATTCTGTGTTTAATAAGACATCTTTTGGATTTAATAAATCTTCTAAGAAGAAGAAGTGTTTTGTTTGTGATAGCAAAGTGCATTTGATTAAGGATTGTGATTTTCATGATAAGAGGATGGGTGTTTCTGTTGTTAATAATAGACCTAGACCAAAGTTGACCAATACTTATTCCAAACCCTCATTAGTTCCACAGGCAAATTGCCCCATCAGCAGAATGAACAATGCTCCTGCTGGTTGGTCTGTTCCTACTGATAGGTCTGGTTCTGCTAATAGATATATGAATACAAATAGAAATAGATATGGGTCAAGACCTTTTTATGGATTTAATCATTGGTATGGATATAATGACCCAATGTTTTTGGGAAGGGCTAATTGGGATTCTGCTGAAAAGTCCTCAGCAAATTGTTCTTGGACATATAAAAGGCCTTATAACTACAGGGATTCCAGGAACAATTGTGGATCTAACTCATCTTCTTGGGTACATCATAATGATCCACAGGGCAGGCTCAAGTCTTTCATGACTTAAGTCTCTTAACATTTTAATGTTGTTGTATATTAAATTTTTTTGTTGTAGGAACATCCTATTCTTAATAAAGACTTAGGTATTGTTGATAGTGGTTGCTCAAGAAGCATGTCTGGGAATCAGGAGAAGCTGCATGACTTTGTACCTTTTAATGGAGGCATAGTGAGGTTTGGAAGTGGGGTAGGAAGGATCACTGGCAAAGGGACCATAAGAACTCCAAAGGTGGATTTTGAGAATGTCTACTATGTGAAGGAGCTTCAAGGATTCAATTTGTTCTCAATTTCACAAATTTGTGACAAAAAGCTTCCTGTACTTTTCACTGAAGAGGGTTGTCTCATTCTTTCACCTGAGTTCAAATTACCTGATGACAATCATGTGTTGCTAAAGGTTCCAAGAAATCATAATCTTTATACATTTGACTTGAATGATGTCAAGCCAGAAGGTGATCTAGCATGTTGGTTGGCTAAAGCGTCCTTGGATGAATCTACAAAATGGCATAGAAGGATGGCACATGTTAATTTCAAAGTTATCAACAAACTTGCTAAAGATGGACTTGTTCATGGACTTCCTTCCAAGATATTCACTAATGAGCATAATTGTGTTGCATGTAACAAGGGTAAGCAACACAAAGCTTCCTATAAGGCCATTACTGCTGTGAGCACAATCTCAGAACCATTGCAGCTACTTCATATGGATATTTTTGGTCCAACATCCATCAGGAGTATTGACCATAAGTACTTCTGTTTCGTGATCACTGATGCTTTCAGCAGATTCAGTTGGACATTCTTTTTGGTGACTAAAGATCAAACCTTTCAGGCACTTAAAGAGTTTATGGCTCTCATTGAAAACCAACTTAACAAGAAGATTAAAGGTATAAGATGTGACAATGGGACAGAGTTCAAAAATGCTAATCCCATTGAACTTTGTGCTTTAAAGGGTATTAAAAGAGACTATAGCACTCCTAGGACTCCACAACAGAATGGGATTGCAGAAAGGAAGAATAGAACCCTTATAGAGGCTGCGAGATCTATGCTTGCTGACTCTAAACTTCCCACCATGTTTTAGACTGAAGCAGTTGGCACTGCTTGTTATGTATTGAATAGGGTGTTGATTACTAAACCTCATAATAAGACACCCTATGAGCTTTTGACAGGGAAGAAACCTACCATTGAACATTTGAAACCTTTTGGATGTCAAGTGACTATTTTGAAAACAAGTGATCACTTAGGAAAATTTGAAGCAAAAGTTACTGAAGGGTATATTGTTGGTTACTCAGCTCATATCAAGGCTTACAGGGTATATAACTTGGCTGCAAAGAAGATAGAAGAGACTCTTAACCTGAAATTTCTGGAGGAGAATGTAAATGTTCAGGGAAAAGGTCATGAATGGTATTTTGACCTTGATTACCTAACAGATTATTTGGGGTATGCTAGACACAAAACTAACCCCTCTGCAGGTATCCAAGTGTCATCTTCTAACAGTGCAGGTACCCTACAGGATGATTCAGATAGTGATTCTGAATGTGATGAACCCACTATTGTTGTATCTACTCTACCAATTCAAATAGCAGGTCCTCCTAACAAAGAAGCCTCTGATGCCAAATTTGCTGATGATGTGGACAACTTAACCTATGCAGAAGATCTTGCTAGACTCAAAAAGCAAGAACATGCAGCTGCTGAGGAAGCTAAAAGACTTGGTCTTGAATTTGCTCAAGACTCTGAAGCACTCTTAAAACAAGCTGCTGTTGAAGACAGCAGAAAATCTAGTTCTGCTGATACATCTGCTGATGCAGCTACTGATTCTGCTAAAGGCGATTCTGTTGATGGCATTTCTGCTGCAGTTCCTGTTTCCACTGAAACATCCACAAGCTTGGATGAACCTTATGGCAGGTTTCCCATTCCCTTAGATCTTGCAAATGTTGAGCAAAGTGAAGGCATTTTTCAATCAGCTTCTTATGATGAAGACTTTGCTCCTACACTAACCAATCTTGATACGTCCATTGATGTTAATCCTGTTGCAACTAAAAGGATCAACACCATTCATCCACAAGATAATATACTTGGTGATCCAAATGCTATGGTTCTCACCAGGAGTGCCATTAAGAATACCAAGTTTGGGCAATGTGCATTTCTAACTTATGTATCTACTCAGAAGAGAGACAATCACACAGATCAGAAGCATTGTCTGTTTTCTTGTTTCTTGTCCCAAGTTGAACCAACAAGCATTAAACAGGCATTGAGTGAACCTAGTTGGGTTGAAGCTATGCAGGAAGAGATGCAACAATTCAAGAATCAAGATGTTTGGGTACTTGTTGATCTTCCTGTAGGGAAAATTGCAATTGGGACCAAGTGGATATTAAAACGCAAGAGGGATGCAAGAGGTATTGTGGTGAGAAATAAAGCAAGATTGGTGGCTCAAGGTTTCAGACAAGAAGAAGCGATTGATTATACTGAGGTCTTTGCACCAGTTGCTAGGGTTGAGGCAATTAGATTATTTTTAGCCTTTGCCTCATATATGGGGTTTAAGGTCTATCAGATGAATGTCAAGAGTGCCTTCCTCTATGGCAAAATTGAAGAGGAGGTATATGTCACTTAACCACAAGGCTTTGAAGATCCCCATCATCCTAAGAAGGTGTACAAAGTTGTTAAGGCAATTTATGAACTTCACCAAGCACTAAGAGCATGGTATGCTAGATTGTCTACATTTCTTTTGGAGCATGGCTACAGAAGAGGAGCTATTTACAAGACCCTCTTTATTAAGAAAAACTCCAGGGACATCATTCTAGTACAGGTATATGTGGATGACATTATTTTTGGATCCACAAAGGAGGCATGGTGCAGGGAATTTGAAGATTTAATGAAAGGTGAATTTCAGATGAGTGCAATGGGGGAATTAACCTTTTTCTTAGGGCTACAAGTCAAACAACAACCTGATGGGATTTTTATCCATCAGGAGAAGTATGTTAAAGACATTTTGAAAAAGTTTGACTTTAAACTCTTGAGGACTGCTACTACTCCATATGAACCACCCAAGCTTAAAAATCCAAATGAACAAGATGAGGCTGTGAATGTTCACCTCTATAGATCCATGATTGGATCACTCATGTATCTCACAGCTTCTAGGCCTGACATTACCTTTGCTGTCAGTGCTTGCTCAAGACATCAAGTCACTCCACTGACTTCCCACCTGAATGCAGTGAAGAAGATTTTCAAGTACATCAAAGGCCAACCCAAGCTAGGCCTCTGGTACCCAAGGGAATCACCATTTGTGTTGGAGGCATACAGTGATAGTGACTATGCAGGAGCTAATTTGGACAGGAAATCCACAACAGGAGGTTGTCAATTTCTTGGTAGAAGACTCATCTCTTGGCAGTGCAAGAAACAAACCATAGTGGCTACTTCTACTACTGAAGCAGAATATGTTGCTGCTGCCAATTGTTGTAGTCAGGTACTTTGGATTCAGAATCAGATGTTGGATTATGGGTTTAACTTCATGAACACTAAAATCTACATTGATAATCAAAGTACTATTTCTATTGTTAAAAATCCTATTTTTCATCAGAGAACTAAACATATAGAAATTAGGCACCATTTTATAAGAGATGCTAATGAGAAGCATCTAATTCAAATGCTTAAGATTCATACTGATGATAATGTGGCTGATTTATTAACAAAAGCTTTTGATGGACCTAGGTTTAATCACCTAGTTGTCACCATTGAGATGGTTAACCCTTGAATGCTATGTTTGAGGGGAGGCATAAGCCTCAGGGGAGGCATATGCCTCAAGGGAGGATTGTACATGTTGTATATTATGTAGATTATTATGTTTACTAACTTTGCTTTGCAGGTTTCTTACTAATTATGCATATTATTATGGTTGTTTTTTGTGTTCTGTTTGAAAGTTTGATTGCAGGTTATGTTCCTGCTGATGAACAAAGATCTACACTACTTATATCTGTGGAATCAGATGTAAAAGACATAATAAAAGATCTTTCATTATTCAAGGAAAACAAAGTACATCAACAACAACACCAGTCAACATCAAGCATACAAAAGACATCATTTAACAACATTCAACCAAACCAACACACCACCACCTCCCAAAGCCCCAACCTTCTACTCCATCTTTCTCTTCCCTTTTCCCAAGTCCTTAGGGTCAGGCATCCTCTTGTGGACCCCTCTGGATTGCATGTCCTTGTTCCAGAGCTTGGGAGCAGCAAGACCCAGGACAACTTTTAATGGACCCTTGTTCCTCTTTGAGGACTGTAGCTCTTCAGGGACAGAGATCTTCCTCATATGTGCACAAACCCGCTCCATTTCACTTGTCAGGAATGCTGTGACAGGAGTAAAATCAGGGACAACCATAGCTAGAGGAGTTGGAGCTTCCTCTGCTTCATTGGTTTCTTCTGATGAGGTAGGAGATGGACAAAACTCAGAAGGTCCTTCACCAAGGTAGTAGTATGCTTTTTGTATCTGAGGAATGTCAAATGTGGAGTCTGATGATGAATCAGAGGAAATATCAATGATTTTGGGGTTTGGTTTCATGATTGGGGTGTTGAGAAAGGCTTTGGTGTGATGTTATTTGTGTACTAATGAGTTGTGAGTAGCTTATGCCTTGAAGACTTCTTTATAAAGACTAGATTTGGGATTAATGTGAGTAAATGCAAGTTAATGGGAGGTAGTTGAGTCAGTAGCAATTACTAATTGTGAAAGTTGTCCACTTAAGTGGATTCTTCGGATGAGAGTCAATGGGTTTGACCACTTGCTGCTGATAACATCTACTTTATTCTTAAGTGTGTTCCTGCTGATGGTTTATTTAAGATTACTTTATTCAGGGGAATGCAAATCTTTCAGAAGAATTAAAATCAAGTAAAGACAAACAAGGCAAGATTTTTATTGATTCTTCAGAAGTACATAACAGAAAAAAGATTGAAAGTTTAAAACAAGCAATACAAGCCTATCAATTCTAGAATTCCTATTCTACTTTGCCCTTGCCCTTGCCTTCCACTATCTTCTCCTTACCTTTGTTGTTGATGTTAAAGATTCCTTGCCACTGAGGACAGGGCAACCCCATCACAATCTTTCTTGTCTTTGGCAATGGGGGATTTAATTTTCTTCCTCTTGATGGTCGTCTTGAACGAGAGGACTGGGGCTTCTCAAGGGTTGTAGGGTTGTAGATTGCATCACTCTCATCATCCTCTTCATCAGAAGAAGTGAAGATGAAGGGAGACTCATTAGGATTGGGAACTCTGTTTGCCTCTCCAATGCATTCCACTGTCTCTCCATTTCTCTCTGGTATTCAGGATCATCAATTTCAGAAGGGTATGGTGGAAGATCTTCTGATGATGATGAACTTGGAGCAGGTACATCATGTTTCTTCTTTTTGGCTTGTTCTTTTGTGAGACCCCGGGGGAGAGTTGGCATTCTGAGTGGTGGTGGAGATGTTAGTGATTCAGATGAATCAGATGAGTCAGAAGAAAGGTTGATGATACTTGGATTGGATGCCATGGTTTTTAATTGATTGGTGGAATTGTAATTAGGGATTTGTTTTGTGTGGAGATATTTGGGGATAATTATCCTTTATTTATAAGATCACCCAAACCGCGTGTCTTTATTACCATAAATGCGAGGTGGTTTGGAGATAATTAAGGGTGATTCAAAATTTGAAGGAAGAGATTTTTAAAGATATTTGGTTACCACTGAAGGTGTGATTCTGCTGATTGATTCTGCGGAAGGTATTGTTGAATGTATGGTTGACCATAGTCAAAGATTGACTTATTTCTGCGGATTGACCATTTCGTTTCTACGTTTGACTTGGTTCCTGCTGGTGAGTCAGTTTATTTGGGATATTATTAAGTGGATTATTGGTCAAAGATTACTTTCCATAATTCATACCAATTTCACTCCACGTTTGGTAACTTCTATAATTAACCACGACGTGCATATCCCACTCACAATTAACTGATTCCCTCTCGCTATATAATTTAAAACCATTTCAACATTATTCAACACTCCAAACCCTAATTTCTTCTTCTTAATCAATGGCTGAACTACTTTTCAAAGGTGATCATAACAAACATGCCTTTCTTGGTCGTGGTAAGGGTGATGAAGATTATGTGGAAATGATAGAATTTCTCCAAAGATCCAAGATTCATTATGCCTTGATCCATTATCCAAATATTATTCATGAATCTCTGGTTATACAATTTTGGGAAACGGCAAGGACCAGGACTGTTGATGATGGACCAACAGAGATTGTTGCTATGGTAGATGGGGAAGAATGTGTTGTTACTGAGTCTTTGGTCAGAACTCAACTACAATTGGATGATGAAGGTGAGGTGAGTGATTTGCCTAAGGAAGAAATACTTGCAGGACTTCGGGCTACTGGTTATAGTGGTGATGGAAAAGTGTGGTACAAGAATTTGTTTTGTCCTAAATGGAGGTTTTTAACACACACTTTGCTTCAGTGTATGAGTTCTAAGTCTGGTGGATGGGATCAATTTTCTACAGACATTGCTCTTGCCATTGTGTCTCTCTCTCAGGGAAGAACCTTTAAGTTTTCTAAGTATATCTTTAATGAAATGCTTGATAATGTTAAGGATACCAAACTTAAATATTTAATGTATCCTAGGTTTCTTCAAATTATTTTAGGCATTCAGACCAATGACCCTACCCATTTGCCTGTTAAGGGTTTATCTAAAAAGCTTTTTGCTCAAATGAAAATCAAATACACAGGAGAGCACAGACCCTTACTTCCTGCTATGTTGCCTGTTGGCAATGCTCCTGATGGAGTAGCTGCTGACGCAGTTGCTGATGCCCTGTGGGCAATCCCCCTGATGGAGTGGCTGCTGATGTAGCTGCTGATGCAGCTACTGGTGTTCAGGATCCTCCTGATGCTCAAGCTCTAGAGGATTCTCCTGACAGGACTGAAGTTGCTCCTGATGAAAGTGCATCAGTTGCTCCAGATGTTCAACCACCACCCTCTCCTAGGTCACCCACACCTGTACCTTCACCAATGGATACTACTTCTCCTGAGTATGTGCTCAATGAGAACTTAGGCCCTGACCAACCTGTACACTCACCACAATTTACAAGACTTCCAACACCTAGTCCCTTGAGATCTAACTTTGATGATCATGTTGATGTAGATATAGATTTAGATTATTCTACTCACAGGACCAATGATGCTTCCAATGCCACATATATCCCTGTTGGTGGAACTGAAGGTCCTGTTACTCTTACTTCTGTATCTGCTTTGTTGAACAGGTATGTGACTAAGGTGGACAAGTTGGAGAAGGATCTGAATTTCACCAAAAAGAATCTTAGTGAAGCAGTTCTGACTCTCATTGGAAGAGTCAAGAAGTTGGAGACTAAGCTCAAGAACAGGAAGAGAAAAGGTGTTGTGTATGAATCAGATGAGGAATCTACAAAAGCATCTGACACACTTGATTTGGAAGGACTTGAACTTCTTGCTGCTACCACATTGGATAGTGTTCAGAAGAATGCTACTGATGCTAGGCCTGCACCATCTACTCATTCTGCTGATACAAGTGTTCAAAAGGATTAAAGAGTAACTTATGTCAGGAGAAAGCACACTGCTAATAAGACTTCTGCTGAAGCTTCTAGGAAGGAAACTTTTCCTGATCCTATGCCAGAAGTGGGCACTCATGATAAATCAGCAGATATCCAAGTTGAGTGTCCTGATGATTCTACTGCAAAGACTTCTATTCCTCCTGAGACTACTTCAATTAAGGAAGACAAAAGAAAGTCCATCTTGGTTGACCAGGACACTCCTTCAAGAGTAAAGTCAAAACAGGAACTTGCTAATGAAAAACTTAGTGAGCTTGTTGCTGCACAATGGCAAGCTAAAGAGGATGCTGCAGCTACAAAGGTTCAGTTGGATATGAAAGCCTCAGAAGCTCTTGCTAGGAAAATACAAGCTGATTTGGATAAGATGGGAATTCCATTTACTAGTACTCTGCCTGCTAAAAGACAAAAGGAACTAGATGAAATTGCTAAGACTCTTTCTGCAGAGCAATGAGAAAATTTGGCTGAACAGGCTGCTACTAAGCCTGATTTGGCTGAATCTGTGCTTGGAGTTAATTATTAGACCACTGATTTTGTCCAGATGATGGTTGAAAGAGGTAAGTTGCAGAGACAATAGGAGGAAGAGAGAAAAGCTAAGCATCTCAGGGAAAGACCTTGGACAAAGGTAGAAATAAAGAAATATATGAGGAATTTTGTCAAGAATCAAGGATGTTCTATGTTTGGGTCAGGATGGACTCAAAAGAAGGTTTGGGGATTTTCAGATAAACAGCTCCCCTTCTACTATGACAAAATCATTTCCAATCTTCATTCCTCTGGTATACATGTCCAAGATGTCTTACAGATGAGGGGTAGACTTTTGGATGGGCCTGTTGCTAAGAGAACTAGGCTTAATGATTCTACTGATCAGCCTGCTGAGTCCACTGAGTCATTTATTGGTGGTCAGGAGAAAGTGCATTCTCCATCAGTGTTAACTCAGATGGATGATTCTACTGATGCTAATCCTTCCAATGTTGTTCCAGACCCTGATTCTACTGAAGGTAAACCTGATTCTACTGAAGCTCAACCTGATACTACTGAAGCTCAACCTAATGTTTCACATGATGCTTCAGCAGATGCTCCAATAGACGTACCTGATGATGATTCAGAAGATGTTCCTGCTGATGCACAAGTTACTCCTGATGCTTCCAAACAAGTGCCTAAAGAAGAACCTGCTGATGGTCCTTCACTTCCTTCTACTACTGGCACTAGGAGAAAAACTAAAGCTATAAATAGGAAGGCTTCTAAGGATGCTTCATTAGAGGATATTACTTTCATTGACTATGATTCTGATGATGGGCAGGATCCAGTTGTTTGGGAGAAAATTGTTAAATGGGAACTTGTTGATTCTCTGCTTGGTCAAGGACAAGTGAATGTCCTTCATAAACAAGATGGCTCTACCAAAACATTTACTTTTCTGAGCCAGATATTGCACATGGTGGACAAGCAAGATCTTCTCTCCCTTTATGACTGGGTTATCACTTATTATCAAACTCATTCCCCTGAAGGAATTGAAATATATTTGATGGGAGATTTACAAATTCTTTGTGATTCTCATCGTGGTGATTCTGGTGTGAAGTTTCAAGTATGGAAAGGTCAGAAGACATGGGTGGTTGATTATTGGAAGTTCTTTCCTCTTCCTAATGTTCATATGATTGTCACAACCACTGGTAAGACCTTATACTGCTGGGCTGATGTTCTTTACCCAATTACCATGGAAGTGATGAATCTCATGCTTGAGGCAAAACTCTCTGTTCCTCTGGATATGACTGAGAATGATATGCATCTTACTGAACAACTGATAAGGTTCATCAGGAGAAGTATCTTGATTAAGAAGGAATTGAAAACTAAGCATGGTATTCAAATGGAATCATATCTGCAATGAGCTAGTATTGGTATGATACTTTGTTGTATATTTTATTTCTTTTCTTTAAGTTTTTTTTAAAAAAAAAAAAAGAAAAAAAAACTAACAGTTTTGTATAGTTTTGTGTATGTTGTTTGTAGGTTTGGTGTTGATTTTTATCACACTTTCTCTGGTTATCAACTTACCTGATGTTGACTATTCCATCAAAAAGTTGGCTAGTCCAAAGGGTACATCTTTGGTAAACACTCATCAAATCTGTTAATAGCTGTAATAGTTTGCTAAAAATTATTGGGTCCTCAACTCACCCATGCTTCACAGCTGAGAGTTGAAATGGTTGTCAATTGACCATGGATTTTTCCTTTCTGGATTCCCAATAATTGACTAGCCCACAAGAGTATGGCTTGTGGTAAAGGCAGTGGAAAACCATATTTGGTATTCAATTGACCAAGATGATTTTTCTTCAATAATTGACTAGTACTGAGCAAACGGCTACAGGTAAAGACTTCTCAAATCCGTTTATAGCTGATGATTTGCTAAAAATCATATTCTTTGGGTCATCAGTGTACCATAGCTTATTAACTGAGAACACTTGGCTACTCCAGTAGTGATGGCTATTGGTAAAGAGACATCAAATCCATTATTTTCAATGATTCACCTCTCACAGGAGTTAACACACCTGGATGTGATGAGAATAGTATGAAACTAATCTGTTTTGATGTACATTTGGTCATGTATTGCTGCGAAGAATGGTGTTTTCAAATACTTCCTGATCATAGAGATTCTACTTCTGAAGATTCTTTGCTACTGATGTTTATCCTTAATCCTCTTGTTTGTGTTATTGGCGATCTATCAAGAAATCTTGAACTTAACTATGTCAAATTCAAGATTAGGGGAGGATTGTAAGGAATTGTTGAAGTCAGAATTAATACTACTGACTGATACTGCTGACAGGTTCCTGCGGAAGCTTAGAGTCGTTTCTGCTGATGACTGGTTCCTGCGGACGTATAGAGATACTGCGGATAGAGTTAATCCGTGGATAGAACTGATGTTATCGTTTTAGTATAGGTTTGTTTTACCGAAGAAATGCTTAGGAAAGTATTTCCCCGGGTCGTGTCCCAACGAAGGTGTGAATGGAATTCTCAATTCCCGATTTGTGAAACGTGTCGTGAAAGTGGTAAAAAGTGATTTGGAGAAGATTATACTAATTAATAAGAAAATGAAACACAAATAACCAACTAATCACGTAAATCAAATAAACAAACTAAAAACGTAACGTAAAATCGAAAACCGTAAGCTAAAACGTAAAATAAACGTAATCGTACGAAATAAAACGCGAATTTTAAGCTACGTTACTCCTACGGACTTGAAAATAATTTTGAAAAGTTAAAAATGATAAAAGAAAATTATGAGAAAAAGAAAAATATTTTTTTGACTTTTTATTAATTTTTTATGAATTAAAAACTATTTATCTAATTTAAAAATTCAAAATAAATTCATAATAAATGAGAAAAATGCAAAATAAATTTCTAAAATTCTAAAATAAATGAAAATAATTTTCTAAAATATTTTTGGATTTTTCTTGGCTTTTTCTAATTTTTTTTTGGACTTTTTGGTAATTAAAAAGTATTAAAAAGTGAATAAAAATGAAAATAAAATAGGAAAAATAGCAAATCAACTTGGAAAAATATGAAAAATTTAGGGAAATTCTAAAATATTATTTTAAAGCTAGGAAAATTTTGAAAATGGAAAAATGAGCACTGGAAATGCTAAATGGCTTAAAATCAGCTTATTCAGAGTGCTTATTAATAAGCAGAGTTGACCAGAATTAACCCCAAACTTTGACCAATTGATTTTTGAACTTAGAAAAGCTTATAGGAACAGTAATAAACTTAATGCACACACAGAAGCACAAATTTGGGCAAATAAGGTGACAATAAGCACAATGAAATAAGCAGTTACCAAAGCAGAATAAGCAACAAGCACAATCTCACTAAGAACAGTATCTAGAAGCAATATGGAACATAAATGAGCCACAGCTCTCAAGTCAAAAGCATAAAAACAAAATGGAAGCCCTATATATAGAAAACAGATATATGCTCCAACTACACCTCTTGATAAGCCAAAAAGCCTGAGTAAATAAGCTTAATAATACAAACTTAAAGGGGCAAATGCTTTACTAACTAGCTGAGAACTTAGAAAAACCAATAGATCTAACTCTAGATTTAAATCACTAAGCTAAAAGTCACCTAGAAATCGTTCCAACAACTGATGAGCAGGGCAGTGCATCAGGTCCTGAGGCGCAATTCACAGTCTGGAATAAAACTAGTGTATAGCTCTAAACAGTAAAATAAGCCAACAAATATTAAGAATAAATGGCTAACTAATTGTAAAACTGAAATTGAGTCCTATTAATTACTTCTAACTGTCTAAAAATAGGGATGGAAATGGCCTGCTGAAACAGTTCTATTGCCGTGTTGACTTTTAAGTTGCACCTATATCATGACTAAAACCAATTTCAATGAATCATAGCTAATCCTAGATGTCTAATGAGCATGAATAAACACTAAAATTATGAACACTAACATAAACTGAAACACGGTTTAACACTGCAGGGACAAATATGAAAACGGAAATTACAATGCAAAGCAATTTTAATATCTTACCTTAGCCTATGGAAATTATGATCAAATTAGCTCAAGGACACCCTAAGTTATCTGCGTATGCAGGAAATTCAGTAGTAAACCACTAAAGACCCACAGTACCAACCTAATCCAAACACCCTTAATTGATGCATCTGTTTTGAGATTACACTACAACTATGATGTATAAGCTAACACCTACTGAATTTTAGACTCACAACAGACTCCCTAAACTAAACTAAGACTCAGTGAAGAATAAAACTAAACAGAAACCAGCTAGATCACAGAAACAATACCACAGCAACTCAAATATTCAATAATGAAACAGTAAGCTAAGAAAGATTTAAACTAATAATGATAATGACTACTAACCTTAAGCAATAAAACAATACTAAATCTCAATGAAACAGTAACAATAAATGAAACACAGATCTATAATATTAAGAATCCAATTCAAGCTTTGGAAAATTAACAAGAGAGCTTACACATCACCTCTCAGCCAAACAGAGAGGTGCAATCCCACACAGCCTATCTTTAATAGGCTCTATTAAGCATTCCATAATCAGAAATCAACACCAAATTCACCTTGTTCTATCCCTTTTGACTTTTATTGACTGAATTAAAAGTTGAAGAGTAACACAGTATACTTTTGAACTTGAACTTACACTAACCTATTGTTTACCTTTCATGAGTTTAAATAAAACAATAACTAAAAGTTTTAAATCTAAACAGAAATAATTTTTGCTGGAAAATTAAATTGCAAGCAAATAAAGATGAACACTAAAATTTTATTAAATCAAAACAGATTACAAATTTAAAGGATGAAATACAATTAACTGAAAACTGAAATTATAACATTAAGCTGTAACTATATTAAGCCTACTCCTACCCTAATCTATTCCTCAAAACTAACAGCCAATACATGGTGTGAGGGGATTCTATTTATAGCCTGAGGAGATGATACTTCTGGATATCCACGTCACTGATCCAGGTGATTTTTGTGTTTGTTTGAGTCCCTTATAGCCGTTTAATCACCCTTGCTCACCAATCTTCATATCACAGCCGTAGGATTAATTTTTGTGATGTGATTGATCATACGTGTCTTTCCTGATTGGACCACGTGTCCTTGCTATCCCTGACACCTTCTAGAATGCCCAATGATTGGGTAATTATTACCCACATGGGGTAATTTTGGGAGTGGTGAATTAGGGTTCTACAAAACAGTAATTTCTGGGTGAAACAAAAGGAATTGGGGGGCGGGTATTTTTGGTTTGGGATGTTTTATTATTAATTTGGTTTTGACCGGGTATTGGAGCATGGGTTGACCGGGTATTTTGGAATGGACCGGGTAGGCAGGAAATTGAGAGTGGGCTTTTAGGTTTTAGTATTTTGGGCTTGGGGTGTAAAGGATGGTGGGTTGGATTGGCTAAATATGATTTGGCAGTTTAGGCAAAGTATTATCACAAGGACTAAATTTTGTAATTTGATAAAATCCAAGGACTAATTTTGTGAAATCTGAAACTTCAAGGACCTGTACTGTCACTCTTCCAAAGCTTATTCCAAGGGCTTCTTTTGTAAATCCATAATTCATTGAGGACCAATATTGATTTTTCTTCAATTATTTCTTTAAGGGACTATTTTTGTAATTAATTGAAAGATGAGGGACTGAAGTTGCCAAACTTCCAAACTTTGATCAAGGACTAAACTTGCAACTTTGATGAATCTCTGAGGACTTTAAATGACATTATGAGCTTTCTTTGATCATTAAGTTTCCCCGGCTCCGGCTTTTGACCTTTTTCCAATCTCGTGCTCGTTTTTGTCATTTTGGCTTTGTTTTTGTTCATTTTTCTCATATCCGTACCTGAACATACACAAATACAAAAACACACATTCTCTTGGCATATTTGGTTAGTATTTGGTGTATTTGGTCTGATTTTGGTCTAAAAAGGATGTGTGAAAAAGCACACATCAAGAACTTATGTAATTTAGGACAAGATATGTAGAATATCTTTTATTAGTTTATTATTATTTGTTTCTTGTAAGAAAGGTTAGGGTTTCCACTAGTATATAAGGAACCCTAGGTCATTGTATTATGTACGAGTTTCATAACATTGTTAGTAAAAGTATATTGATCTATAGAGGATCAAGTTTAGTATATAAGTTTGTTTTTATATTCCGCAATAATTACAAGCTCACAGAGATTATCTACTTAGTCTTACTGGTGATTACATTAGTAGGCTAACGATCTATTGGCTCGAGATCTATCAAGATATAGATCCTCACATGACTGGCTGTACGTGCCTTGTACCCCTTTCACTTCTGGCACTTAGAGGTCTCCCCTTTATGTACACCCTATGAATTAACGGATATGTGATTATGTGATTTGAGATCTATTCGAGTGTCTCGGGTAGGTCGGCTCATGGCTTTCCTATGTTCTTTGTGTCTATTCGAGTGTCTCGGGTAGACAAGCCTTTGTTGATACGTGCTCTATGATTCTGATTATATTTTGATTATGCTTACATTTGATATCTCTATTATGCTTCATTCATTGGACTTGTGATACATTATGCTTATTCGTATGATCCTTCTCCTTTCGTTTGCTTATTACTACTGCTTTGCATATATATATATATATATATATATATATATATATATATATATATATATATATATATATATATATATATATATATATATATATATGTTCACTGGGCTTTTTATGCTCAGCCGCGTTTTCTTTTCCATGCGGCAGGCAGGGACGGAGCCAATTGGGGGGGGGGGGGGTAGCCGGTGCTTGGCCTCCCCAACAGCCCAACTTGTTAGTGATATATTAGCGGAGTTCTTGTCATCCAAAAAGTGCATCTTGGTTAATCTATTAAGATTTTAAATAATGAAGTAAACAGGGGCAGATTTAAACAGATGAAGATGATGACTTTTTGTCTTGTTTACTTTGCCCCCTCCATGTTTCTTGGTTTTTACATTTTTATCCTAATCAATTCCTATTTTCTCATAAGTTGTGAAAAAGTTTATAATATTGACAGTTTCTACCCTATTTTGATAATAAACTATAGTCACTTGAAATTATTAACATACTTATATACATATAATGTATTTAAAATTTGAGTTTATAATGCACCTAATTCGTCAGATGCTTTTACAAATGATTTTCGCTTTTCATTTTATTATATATGTTACCGATCACACAACCCCATAATACATTGAACAAGCCTTATAAATTCAAGTTAGAACATAAAGTTCAATCGCTAGTTTTTAATTCTAGTACTGAAACGTTGGACGCATATCCTAGCTAGACAAAATTTTGTAACAGTATATCGATCGCGAAAGCTTTCTCTTGTCTATGGTGGTTGCCGGTCGGTGTACTTTAATACAATAAATAGTCTTGTGTTACCACAGTATGAAACTTAGTTAGTTACGAGTAATTTTTGTATACAATATTTTTCGTAAGTAAGACAATTCGGCCCCCTTTAACCTACAATCCTGGCTCCGTCTCTGGCGGCAGGTAATAAGCGGGAAGCTGGGCATGAGTGACGAGAGTAGAAGCATAGAGGACTGTCACACCCCCAAAATCGGGTCCAGCGGAAGCATACGTGTAGCTGGGGTGTAACTCAATTGGTATTACAACACTAGTTCAAAAATGGTTTTCATTTCAATCATTTAGAATAACATAGTTAAGTCAAAATATTGTATTTACATTGTTAAAAGTAGTGCGGAAGTAGGCCCTTAAAATAGTTTAATACGGTCCCCATATGAATAATCAGAGTCTTCTATGACCATGCCATGCCCTGCCAAAACCTCCAGTAGCGTGCCATAGGTTAAAACCTGAAAATACATGCTAAAGTGTCAACACGAGGTTGGTGAGTTCATAGAGTTTGTTTAACAAATAATGCCTATAGAGAAAATGATCGCCCAGCAAAGGCATTGTAAATCCACTCAGTTGCAAGTCCCGCCATAAGAGACTTGTAACCTGTGTGTTTACAACCCACTGCCAAATGTGTTAAAGTCTACGTGAACAAAAGTAATAATGGTATCCAAATTCCCAGATAAATATAGCAAAACGGCTATATAAATAATTCAGTCAATGAGACCATATGATAAATCAGTCAAGCGGGAAAACCCGTAATAAGGTTGATGCAAAGGCATCTTAATTCAGTCAAGTAAGGAAACAGCAATATTACGTTTGACATCACAGCCAAGTGGGGAATACCACAATACGTTTGACATCACAGCCAAGTGGGGAATACCACAATATTACAATGAACATATAGGTCAATCAAGTAGAGAAACAGTAATATTACGTTTGACATCACAGCCAAGTGGGGAATACCACAATATTACGTTTGACATCACAGCCAAGTGGGGAATACCACAATACGTTTGACATCACAGCCAAGTGGGGAATACCACAATATTACGTTTGACATCACAGCCAAGTGGGGAATACCACAATATTACAATAAGCATATAGGAACAATTGGTGACTATGAGGTCATATAAACAAGGATAATCAATCCCATGAAATACAGGAAATCAAACATACCAATGAATGCAGGTGATCAAACATATATTTAGGTAACATTGGAAATATTTAAGAAATCAACCAGGTATAACAAGTAATGCGTTTAAGTAAAACGAGCATGTATTCTCCCCCAAAGAGTTTATAAAACAATTAAAATAGTAGGGGCTATGACTCACCTGGAGCGATAGCTACGATGACAAAGTGGATACACTGAAATGAGGCACGATCTCTAACCGCAACCTAATATGAATGATATGATCTAATGTAAGAAATGAAATGATGCTACACATGCAATTACGTATGTTATCGATACCACTCTTGACATTTGAAAATAACGTTTATCGTCGAAAAATACATTTTTGACGTCTCGTTAGGTTAATAACCACTTTTCACGGAAATAGGTTGAAACGGTACTCCACGATCCTTGTTTGGTCTTCTATCGGAAAATATAAGGTTTTTGTCGCAAAAATTACATTTTCATTACTTGAAAATATGCCCAAAATGGCCTCGCAAAACAAGTCGCGAAATATTGTACGTTAAGTATTAATGGTCAAGCTCGGCGTTTTTGAAATCCTTGTAACAATATCTAGAAGTCGTGTCATTTAGCTTTTGGCGATACGGGTCTCGATCGATGAGAAAATCAACTCTTATTGTTGTTACTTGAAAGTATTATGTTCAACACTTAGAAAATTTCATTATAGTAAAAGCTGTCAAAATATATATAGTTTATCGGGTATATAGATGAGGTCGTAGTTTATTCGTTATAAGTCTATTCGACGAACGGCCAATTGATTTGAAAAGCTTGTTGGAAGATCTTGATTTCATAAAACTACGGCTCGGACTCAAATTGATCCGATCATGGAGAAAAACAGCCAAGAAAGTGGTGTCTCGCAAAGACAGTTTTTGTGGCAAAATAATAATAGAAAAGCTGATGGGAATTTGTAAGAATCGTCTAAGTTCAAACGCTTGTATCTTTTTCGTTATAAGCTCGTTTTCTACGCTCTTTATATCCCCGGAATCGTGGGATGGCATACTAGTATATTTTTGATAAGTCGGGACGGCTAGATCAAGTTTTACGTCTCGAAACAGTCCAAGAAAATCGTGGGACAGCGAGTAATTTTTCAGAAAATAGTTTTCGTCGTTAAAATTGACAATAGCGTATCTTTTTCGTCGTAACTCGGATTTTAGTGATTCAAGCGGCCACGGTTTCGTTTTTGAAAGTATTTTCTGAATATATAACCCAATGTTACCCGGAAACCCCTGAGTTTTCTGAAATTGGCGGTTTGGGACAGAACCTATATTTGAAAGTATTTTTCGTTGTTAATATTCGGAAAAATCATATCTCCTTCGTTATTAACTCGTTTTTATCCCCGTTTTCGGCCATAGTTTCGTATCGGAGAGTATTTTCTAAATCTTTGGTCAAAAGTTACACCCTTGCCCCTGATCTTCCCACGTTTGCCAAAAAGGGACAGCAACATTTTGAAAGTGTCAAAAATGGATTTTCCTAGTTTCTAACTTGTTCCAACTTCAACCAAACCACTTTCAATCACCACAAAACTAGTCTAATCCTACCATACACCTTCTTAGGGTGTCATGGGTTCCTAGACATCACCAATCTTAGTGGATCTAATGAGATTGCTAGTAAAAATTATAGATATAAGTTTATAAAGAAAAGAAATGAGTAATAAGTGGTATGGATCATACATACTTGCATGTTTTGTTACTAGATCATGAAAATATATAAAATAGATGTTTAAAAGAGTAGGAAAGGTTTTTAGTAACTTACTTGAAGATTTGGTGATTTTTGAGCAAGAAAACTTAATAATCTTGAGGTTTTTATTTCAAAACCTTAACTAGATTAGTACTATGACTTGATAAACACTTGGATCTTGAAAAGTTAGTGATTTCTTGCTTGTGTTTGATCCATGGCCGATCCACCCCAAAGAGAGAAAGAAAGGAAATTTGCTAGTTTTGTTGGTGTAAATGAATGAAAATGAAGGATGGAATGAAGTATATATATTGGTCTAGGGGGCAAGATCCATCTTTTAAGGGGGTTTGGTGATGGGTTGGATGAGCTAATTAAATGAGCTTGTCCCCCTTTCTAGAAGTATTAGCTAGTTTTGGTTATGTATTGGGTGTTATCGGGTACCGAGTTAACTAAAAATAAATCATGACGCGATGAAATAAAATATGACGAAGTTGTAAAAGTTTTAAAATATTATTCCTGATGATAATCGGGTGTTAAAATAATTATCGTGTTGAAATTTCGCAAACCGACAGAGTTATAAGCTCCGACCGTGAAATATAGTAATTGATTTCAAAACACCGGGTAAATTAATAATATAATTTTTATATTATTAAAATGAGTATGAAAAAATATATTAGGATCGTAATCGGGAGTATTGGGTATACGTTCGTAGTAAAGACTGAGTGGTAACGTTAATTACAAATTAAGCATACGTATATAGAAATAATGCATATCCGTGTAAGGCCTAAAATGTGATGATGATGTAACCGAGGATATGTAGACTATTCCAGTCTATATGACGTGTCATTAATGAATGATGCATGAATTCACAGCGAAACCACATTGGTTACGCGAATTTGAAGACTCGTAAACCCAGTTTACGATGTAATGAACGGCAATCGTGAATAGTGATTTCCTTCCGGAAATGAATAGTGTCATATGAATAGTAAAATTTTTGAACGCTTCTCGGAATCACAAACTGACTCCGAAAATGATGAATAGTAAAATGATGAATAGTGACCGGTGAATAGTAAATGATGAATAGTAACTGATGAATAGTGAATAGGAGAAATGTCCTGAAAATGCGGGTTGTTACAGTCTCACCTCCTTAAAAGGAACTTCGTCCCGAAGTTCAGTTTGTGTTGGTCTCTGAAGTTGTATTGGTGAAAAGATGATGATATAATCGTGTAAGCTACTGAGCTCTAACAAGGTTCAAGTCTGACGGCCACTAGGCCTACTCTGTCAGAAATCGTAAATGGTTCAGTGTATATCGGGTTTAACTTTATGAAGTTTTCTGAATGGTATTATGCCTTTCCTAGGCAGAACTTTCAACATAATCATGCCACGAACTTGAAATTCTAGTGGTTTACCGCTTATTGATTCTTGATTTGTAGGAAATTCCTGGTTATTTCATGAATGCTTACGGGACTAGTGAGTTGAGCTTTTCCAAGTTTTGATCCGTCAATGGATGTTGACACTTCGACCATAGAGTGCTTCGAATGGTGTAGTCTCTAAGCTCGTGTGATAACTATGGTTGCAACTGAATTTGATTTATGGTAAATGGTTAATCCAACCATTTCTAGTGTCAATCACACCCGATTTGGGCATATCTCCCTAGGTTTGAATCAATCTCAAATTCTGACCATTGGTCTACAGGTAATAGGTGGTGTGGTTCCAAAGAGATCTTAATGAAATCGCTAGGAGTTGAGGTGGAATCAAATTCCTTTATTAGGAATAATTGAAATGGGTACCATGAATCTTGTTTTGAAAGACTTACAGGGTTAAATCCGTAAAAGGGGTGTTGTTGAAAATGATAGGTTAGGATAAGGTTGTGATCCTCTGCAGGATGTCAGGAATTGAGTCGTTCTCCACCTATGGTGCTTAGTCTCCATTACTAAGATTTTCCCCAAGTTATAGGTCATCAACTCACAAACTCCTAAAGGTATAAGTGTGGTAATATAGTGATTGATTTTCAAAGTTTGTTTTGAGATTGTGTCTTGTTCATAAACCTTCCCCGAATAAATGAATTTACAAGTTTAAGCAAACGGCTTTTTAGGTAATATCCTTCTTGATGTTTCAAAATTTAGTAGTTATGCAATATAGGAAAATTTTCAACATAAGGTGGATAATATGGTTTACCAAAGATCGATGTTTAAAATTTTGTAACATTCAATAGTTTTGTAAAAGATTAGCCAAAAGGAATTTGCTTGTCAAAATAAGTGCATCAGAAAAGTGTTTCTTACAAGATATATGTTTTGTATAACGGTAGTTTTGGAGAAAATTCATTTAAAAAAGAAAGTATTAAGAGGATAAAATAGCCAGGTATGTATGTATGCACAAATGCATAGGTGTCTAACATGTTTGAATAGAGGCTATTGGTGAGGACATGTTCAATTTATAGTCTTGGTTAAGAGGTTGGATTTATCTCTATGGTGTTGCTTAGTGAGCACTCGTATCTAAATGAATCTTGTAATTCAGTCAAGCCAATACTTTCTAGATGATAGAATTTTGGCGATCAGGCCAGTGATAATGGTTCGAATTGTTTTGTGATATCCTGAGATTTCTGTTGAGTTATGAATGATCTTAAGGTACCGAGGGATCATCCTCATAGAAGGTATGGAAAGTCTTTCCTAGAGAGGTCATTGATAATATCCACTTATCAATATAGGGAGTAGTGAGGGATGAGTGACATCGGAATCTATAGAGTGTCACCTAATTCTTTGTATATATGGGGGTAGGGAAAAGAAATGATAGTGATGGTGAGAAGGGAAGAGACTGTGACAACTGCGACAAAATGAGATTGTGGCAAAAGAAAATACTGTGATATGAGGGTATCGTGCATAAATATGAAAGTTCATGAAATAAAATGACTAGTTGACATGCTTCCAATCGGTGGTTTACGATGTGATGAAAAGTATGAAGGTTCCAACAACGAGAGTATACACACACATGAATAGAACATTTGGAAATTGAGTAGGGGATTCAATCCAGACATAATCTTATTATAACCATTCTCAGTGTTGCAAAATTCATTTCTGAGTCAGACATAGGTGGTCAGCCTATATCTCACTATCCAAATGACCAGTCTATATTCCACCGAGGTTCCATGAATTTTGAAATACTCAGTTCAGTTATACTAATACCATGTCCTTCACAAATACCAAGACGTTCTGAAAGACAAAAGCAGGTGACCAAACTCGAGGTCTAATGATGAAACTATGCAAGGAAAAAAAATAACGCGGTGAAATATATGATACATGAACATGCTTATATGAAAGACAGTTATAGTAATCAACTATGATAAATGAATATAGTATATCAGATAATGAGACACAAATCTCATCACCTAAGTCAGCAACAAACCACAAATGAGGCTTCAGCTTGGCAGGCAGGCACGTGACGGTCATAGGGTTAAGTTTTCGTAAAAGTAGCTATAGTCTAGGTTTTAAAACACTTAGTTCGCTATAGCTAAAGCTCTGATACCAATCTGTCACACCCCCAAAATCGGGTCCAGCGGAAGCATACGTGTAGCTGGGGTGTAACTCAATTGGTATTACAACACTAGTTCAAAAATGGTTTTCATTTCAATCATTTAGAATAACATAGTTAAGTCAAAATATTGTATTTACATTGTTAAAAGTAGTGCGGAAGTAGGCCCTTAAAATAGTTTAATACGGTCCCCATATGAATAATCAGAGTCTTCTATGACCATGCCATGCCCTGCCAAAACCTCCAGTAGCGTGCCATAGGTTAAAACCTGAAAATACATGCTAAAGTGTCAACACGAGGTTGGTGAGTTCATAGAGTTTGTTTAACAAATAATGCCTATAGAGAAAATGATCGCCCAGCAAAGGCATTGTAAATCCACTCAGTTGCAAGTCCCGCCATAAGAGACTTGTAACCTGTGTGTTTACAACCCACTGCCAAATGTGTTAAAGTCTACGTGAACAAAAGTAATAATGGTATCCAAATTCCCAGATAAATATAGCAAAACGGCTATATAAATAATTCAGTCAATGAGACCATATGATAAATCAGTCAAGCGGGAAAACCCGTAATAAGGTTGATGCAAAGGCATCTTAATTCAGTCAAGTAAGGAAACAGCAATATTACGTTTGACATCACAGCCAAGTGGGGAATACCACAATACGTTTGACATCACAGCCAAGTAGGGAATACCACAATATTACAATGAACATATAGGTCAATCAAGTAGAGAAACAGTAATATTACGTTTGACATCACAGCCAAGTGGGGAATACCACAATATTACGTTTGACAGCACAGCCAAGTGGGGAATACCACAATACGTTTGACATCACAGCCAAGTGGGGAATACCACAATATTACGTTTGACATCACAGCCAAGTGGGGAATACCACAATATTACAATAAGCATATAGGAACAATTGGTGACTATGAGGTCATATAAACAAGGATAATCAATCCCATGAAATACAGGAAATCAAACATACCAATGAATGCAGGTGATCAAACATATATTTAGGTAACATTGGAAATATTTGAGAAATCAACCAGGTATAACAAGTAATGCGTTTAAGTAAAACGAGCATGTATTCTCCCCCAAAGAGTTTATAAAACAATTAAAATAGTAGGGGCTATGACTCACCTGGAGCGATAGCTACGATGACAAAGTGGATACACTGAAATGAGGCACGATCTCTAACCGCAACCTAATATGAATGATATGATCTAATGTAAGAAATGAAATGATGCTACACATGCAATTACGTATGTTATCGATACCACTCTTAACATTTGAAAATAACGTTTATCATCGAAAAATACATTTTTGACGTCTCGTTAGGTTAATAACCACTTTTCACGAAAATAGGTTGAAACGGTACTCCACGATCCTTGTTTGGTGTTCTATCGGAAAATATAAGGTTTTTGTCGCAAAAATTACATTTTCATTACTTGAAAATATGCCCAAAATGGCCTCGCAAAACAAGTCGCGAAATATTGTACGTTAAGTGTTAATGGTCAAGCTCGGCGTTTTTGAAATCCTTGTAACAATATCTAGAAGTCGTGTCATTTAGCTTTTGGCGATACGGGTCTCGATCGATGAGAAAATCAACTCTTATTGTTGTTACTTGAAAGTATTATGTTCAACACTTAGAAAATTTCATTATAGTAAAAGCTGTCAAAATATATATAGTTTATCGGGTATATAGATGAGGTCGTAGTTTATTCGTTATAAGTCTATTCGACGAACGGCCAATTGATTTGAAAAGCTTGTTGGAAGATCTTGATTTCATAAAACTACGGCTCGGACTCAAATTGATCCGATCATGGAGAAAAACAGCAAAGAAAGTGGTGTCTCGCAAAGACAGTTTTTGTGGCAAAATAATAATAGAAAAGCTGATGGGAATTTGTAAGAATCGTCTAAGTTCAAACGCTTGTATCTTTTTCGTTATAAGCTCGTTTTCTACGCTCTTTATATCCCCGGAATCGTGGGATGGCATACTAGTATATTTTTGATAAGTCGGGACGGCTAGATCAAGTTTTACGTCTCGAAACAGTCCAAGAAAATCGTGGGACAGCGAGTAATTTTTCAGAAAATAGTTTTCGTCGTTAAAATTGAAAATAGCGTATCTTTTTCGTCGTAACTCGGATTTTAGTGATTCAAGCGGCCACGGTTTCGTTTTTGAAAGTATTTTCTGAATATATAACCCAATGTTACCCGGAAACCCCTGAGTTTTCTGAAATTGGCGGTTTGGGACAGAACCTATATTTGAAAGTATTTTTCGTTGTTAATATTCGGAAAAATCATATCTCCTTCGTTATTAACTCGTTTTTATCCCCGTTTTCGGCCATAGTTTCGTATCGGAGAGTATTTTCTAAATCTTTGGTCAAAAGTTACACCCTTGCCCCTGATCTTCCCACGTTTGCCAAAAAGGGACAGCAACATTTTGAAAGTGTCAAAAATGGATTTTCCTAGTTTCTAACTTGTTCCAACTTCAACCAAACCACTTTCAATCTCCACAAAACTAGTCTAATCCTACCATACACCTTCTTAGGGTGTCATGGGTTCCTAGACATCACCAATCTTAGTGGATCTAATGAGATTGCTAGTAAAAATTATAGATCTAAGTTTATAAAGAAAAGAAATGAGTAATAAGTGGTATGGATCATACATACTTGCATGTTTTGTTACTAGATCATGAAAATATATAAAATAGATGTTTAAAAGAGTAGGAAAGGTTTTTAGTAACTTACTTGAAGATTTAGTGATTTTTGAGCAAGAAAACTTAATAATCTTGAGGTTTTTATTTCAAAACCTTAACTAGATTAGTACTATGACTTGATAAACACTTGGATCTTGAAAAGTTAGTGATTTCTTGCTTGTGTTTGATCCATGGCCGATCCACCCCAAAGAGAGAAAGAAAGGAAATTTGCTAGTTTTGTTGGTGTAAATGAATGAAAATGAAGGATGGAATGAAGTATATATATTGGTCTAGGGGGCAAGATCCATCTTTTAAGGGGGTTTGGTGATGGGTTGGATGAGCTAATTAAATGAGCTTGTCCCCCTTTCTAGAAGTATTAGCTAGTTTTGGTTATGTATTGGGTGTTATCGGGTACCGAGTTAACTAAAAATAAATCATGACGCGATGAAATAAAATATGACGAAGTTGTAAAAGTTTTAAAATATTATTCCTGATGATAATCGGGTGTTAAAATAATTATCGTGTTGAAATTTCGCAAACCGACAGAGTTATAAGCTCCGACCGTGAAATATAGTAATTGATTTCAAAACACCGGGTAAATTAATAATATAATTTTTATATTATTAAAATGAGTATGAAAAAATATATTAGGATCGTAATCGGGAGTATTGGGTATACGTTCGTAGTAAAGACTGAGTGGTAACGTTAATTACAAATTAAGCATACGTATATAGAAATAATGCATATCCGTGTAAGGCCTAAAATGTGATGATGATGTAACCGAGGATATGTAGACTATTCCAGTCTATATGACGTGTCATTAATGAATGATGCATGAATTCACAGCGAAACCACATTGGTTACGCGAATTTGAAGACTCGTAAACCCAGTTTACGATGTAATGAACGGCAATCGTGAATAGTGATTTCCTTCCAGAAATGAATAGTGTCATACGAATAGTAAAATTTTTGAACGCTTCTCGGAATCACAAACTGACTCCGAAAATGATGAATAGTAAAATGATGAATAGTGACCAGTGAATAGTAAATGATGAATAGTAACTGATGAATAGTGAATAGGAGAAATGTCCTGAAAATGCGGGTTGTTACAAGGACCTACCCTATTTAGTTTCCCCATTGTTTGGATGATCATGAAACTTGTGTTGGATTATTTACTTCATTTTATTTCCTTTTGACTTATGTTGGATTTTGTAATGTTTAAGTCTTGATGTTCATGACTTATGTTATTTATGAAGTCTTCCGCTTGCGTATTATTCTTTGTATGTTTTGATATGTCACCATAATGTGATACTTTAGCCCTTCTCGGGTTGGGGTGTTGCAATTATGGTATCAGAGCTCTAGGTTTTGACCTGTAGGACTTTAACTATGACCTGTGAGGATTGGGTAGACATTAGGCTTCCTTCTGATTCGATCTTTCCTTTCATATTTTGATTCCTAACCGTTAATTTCTTCCGTTGGTTCGTTTATGATCTTTCAGATGGTTAACACTCGTTTCACTGATGAATTCACTTCCAACCCTGCCTTTGAAGCAGCAGTTCAGTGGCGGGTGGACGTATTGATTCCCAACATTTTTGCCCATATTGCTGAAGAGATGCATCGCAACCACCCAAGTTCTAGTGGAGGTTCGGGTGGTGGTAACCCACCATCTACTATCGCTACATGGTTGAAGAAATCTCGAAACAGAAACCCAAATCATTCAGTTCCGTTTCTTCTCCTTCTGAGGCGCAGGATTGGCTTGGTCACATTGAAAAGTTGTTTGAAGTGTTGGGATGCGGGGACGAGTTCAAAGCAAGGTTGGTGACTTACAAGTTTGAGGGCGATGCCTTAAATTAGTGGAAATCCTACAAGGCGGCCAAGGGTGATGACTTTATGACTACTTTGACTTGGGCTGGTTTTCGGGAAATCTTCCTTCTTCATTATTTTCCAGTGTCCGAACAGGAGAAGTTTGAGCGTGAGTACCATAATATCTACCAGTACGAAAAGGAGACTAGTACAGATTTTATGAAGAGGTTCCTTAGGTTGGCTGGTTTTATGGGTGCAAGAGCTGGCACTCAGGCTGAGCGGGCAAAGAAGTTTAAATGGGCGTTAAGGAATGAGGTTCTGGAGGGTATTGTCAACACACACTTTGATGATGTCTCCCAAGTGGTGAATGCGGTTCGTAATCTGGAGATTCTGAAAGAAAGGGCCAAGCAGGGAGTGAAGAGGAACTATGAGGGAGAGCCAGTGCAGTCAGGTCAGGGTAATGGTCATAGAGGGAGCAATGTTAGAGGAGGTGATCGTAGGGGACATGATTATCAGGGTTATAGTAGATCGGATCAGGGTAACTATAGATCTGGACGCAATTATCAGAATCGCGATTATCAGCATAGAGATCAACAGAATCATGGTCGACAGGATTATCGTGCTTCGGGTTTGTATAGGCAGAGAGGAAATAAGGATCAAGATGCTTGCAAAATGTGTGGAAAGTTTCATCCGGGGAGGCAGTGTAATCGGGTTTCTGGGGCTTGTTTCTTGTGTATTCAGATGGGGCACATGGCTAGGGATTGTCCCAAGGCAGGTAGTGGAAATAACAATAACATGGGATATGGTGGTGATCGTCAACTAAATAACAACAGGGGTTATGGGAACGATCATCAGCAGGCTACCCAGGGACGAGTTCATTCTTTAACCAGGCACCAGGCTGCCAGTACTTCAGGTACTGTTTCAGGCACTCTTCATTTATTTGGTCGTACAACATTTACTTTATTTGACACGGGTGCTACACACTCAGTGATTTCTAACTCATTTGCTAAACATATTAATATACCTCCAACACCATTAAAACAAACTCTATCTATCTCTACTCCTATGAAGAACCGTGTGATTATTGATCGTGAATATCTAAACTGCCCTATTCATTTTGACGATAAAATCCGTTCTGCCAATTTGCTTCCGCTGGATATGTACGATTTTGATATCATCTTGGGTATGGACTGGTTGTCCGAGCATCGGGCGACAATTGATTGTCATACCAGACGAGTTATATTTGGTAATTTGTATGTTCCGGAATTTGTTTACCAAGGTTCCAAACCTGGTATTTCTGTTAAGATCATTTCTGCTCTAAAAGCTCGTTCACTACTTTCTCATGGTTGTGAGGGTTTTCTGGCTTCAATTAAAGATACTTCTTTAGACGGTCCTTGTATTAATGATCATCCCGTTGTTTGTGAATTCCCTGACGTCTTTCCTGATGAATTGTCGGGTATGCCACCCGAGCGAGAGGTTGAATTTAGCATTAATCTGATTCTGGGTGCCGAACCCATATCTAAAGCTCCTTACCATATGGCTCCTATTGAGTTGAAGGAATTGAAAGAACAGTTGCAGGATCTTCTTAATTCTGGTTTTATCCGCCTGAGTGTTTCTCCTTGGGGTGCTCCGATGTTATTTGTGAAAAAGAAGGATGGAAGTATGAGGTTATGTATCGATTACCGTGAGTTGAACCGTATTACCATTCGAAACCGTTATCCGCTTCTCCATATTGATTATTTTTTTGATCAGCTTCAGGGAGCTAAAAATCGACTTGAGATCAGGTTACCATCAGTTGCGGGTGAAGGAGCAAGATGTTCCTAAGACAGCATTCCGCACTAGATATGGTCACTATGAATTTCTCGTGATGCCTTTTGGGTTGACGAATGCTCCGGCCGTTTTCATGGATTTGATGAATCGTGTATTTCATGAGTACCTCGATAAATTTGTCATTGTGTTCATTGATGATATTTTGGTATATTCTAAGACGAAAGAGGAGTAGCATCTTCGCATTTTTTTGGAGATTCTATGGCAGAAGAAGTTGTATGCAAAATTTTCTAAGTGTGAGTTTTGGTTGAGGCAAGTGGCTTTTCTGGGCCATGTCGTATCCGCTGATGGTATTAAAATGGATCCGGCAAAGGTTGAGGCTCTCACAAAATGGCCAAGACCTACGAATGTAACTGAGGTCAGGAGTTTCTTGGGGCTTGCTGGGTATTATCGGAGGTTTGTAGAGGGATTATCATGTATAGCTTTGCCCATGACACAGCTGATGAGGAAAAGTGAGAAGTTTGTTGGACTGATGAGCGGGAACAAAGTTTTGAGGAATTGAAGAAACGATTAGTCTCAGCTCCTATCCTTACTCTTCCTTCGGGTACTGGTGGTTATCAGATATACAGTGATGCGTCAAAGAAGGGTTTGGGATGTATTCTCATGCAGCATGGGAAGGTGATTGCCTATGCATCTCGTCAGTTGAAACCGTATGAAGAAAATTACCCGGCTCATGATTTAGAGCTAGCGGCAGTAGTTTTTGCTCTAAAGATCTGGAGGCATTATCTATATGGTGAGACATGTGACATCTTCACAGACCATAAGAACCTCAAGTATATTTTCACATAGAAGGAATTAAACATGAGGCAGAGACGGTGGTTAGAACTTTTGAAAGATTATGATGCTAACATTCAGTACCATCTGGGTAAAGCCAATGTTGTGGCGGATGCTCTTAGTAGGAAGTCGGGTATGATTGCTAGTCTTGAGATCGAGCCTAGGATACTCAATGATTTGGATCAAATGGATGTAGAGTTATGTGTTCGTGGATATGATGGTTACTGGGCTAGTTTGAAGGTTGAGTCTAACCTTATCTTACGGATCAAGGAGGCTCAAAAGGATGATGGTGAATTGTGGTCGATTGTTCAGAATGTGGAGGAAGTGAAGCAGACAGAATTTCGGGTTGATCATGATGGAGTTGTTTGGTTTGGCGATCGTTTATGTGTTCCTAACGATCCTTCTCTTCGTGAAGCTGTGTTGTCCGAAGCACACAGTTCTCCTTTCACTATTCATCCAGGTTCTACCAAAATGTATAGAGATTTGAAGCAACATTTCTAGTGGAATGGTATGAAGCAGGATGTGGCGATGTATGTGGCTAAGTGTATGACTTATCAAAAGGTTAAAATTGAACATTAGCGCACTAGTGGTCTTTTGCAGCCCTTGGATATTCCTACATGGAAGTGGGATCAGATCTCGATGGACTTTGTTACCGGTTTGCCTCGTACTTTTAAGAAGCATGATACTATATGGGTGGTTGTTGATCGTTTAACTAAATCTGCTCATTTCCTACCTATTCGGAAAGATTATTCGATTAGTAAGTTGGCGCAAATCTTTCAACAGGAGATTGTTCGTTTACATGGTACACTAGCAGCGATTATATCCGACAGAGATCCTCGTTTAGTTCTCGTTTTTGGAGGAGTCTACATAAAGCTTGGGGCACTCAGCTCAAGTTCAGTACGGCTTTCCATCCACAGACCGACGGGCAGTCAGAATGCACCATTCAGACGTTGGAAGATATGTTGAGGTCCTGTGCTTTAGAGTAGACGGGGCATTGGGATGAATACTTGTGTTTGGTAGAGTTTGCTTATAACAACAGTTGGCATGCGAGTATTAAGATGGCACCTTTCGAGATGTTGTATGGTAGAAAGTGTAGGGCTCTTATTTGTTGGAATGAAGTGGGTGAGCGTCTCATTGAGGGTCCCGAGTTGATCGAGGAGACAAACGAGAAGGTTGCTATGGCTAGAGAGAAGCTCAAGGAAGCTAGAGCTAGACAGAAGAGCTATGCAGATCGTCATCGTCGTGCCTTAGAGTTTAGTCCTGGGGATCGTGTTTTCCTTAAGATTTCTCCATTCCGTGGTGTTAAACATTTTGGTATTAAGGGGAAACTTAGTCCACGTTATATTGGTCCGTTTGAGATACTAGACCGTGTTGGTGAGGTTTCGTATCGATTGGCATTACCTCCGCAGGTTTCTCATGTGCATAATGTATTCCATGTATCACTTCTGAGGGGATATAACTATCATCCTCTCCATGTTGTTTCGTATCCATTTGACCAAATTCGAGAAGACTTATCTTTTGTTGAAGAGGCTGAGGCTATTTTGGAGCGTCAGGATCGAGTCATGAGAAACAAAACTATTCCGTTCGTCAAGATTCTTTGGAGAAACCATCCTAATAGCGAGGCTACTTGGGAGACGGAAGAATCGATGCGTGCTAGTTATCCGAACTTCTTTTCGTGATTCGGTATGTTCATTTTGACCTTCCTATTTCAATTTCGTGGATGAAATTTTCTTTTTAGAGGGGAAGAATTATAATCCCCTAAATCCGAAATGTCACTAAACTAATTTAATTTTGATCATAACCTAAGATTGGAACCTTAATACTCGAAACCTACCAAGTACTAATTCTATAATCTAAGTATAATATAAAAACAATACATACAGTTGTAATACAACTTATACATACATATCACATGATTGAAAGTTGGTACACAATTACAAGACCTATGCCTAACTCTCACACGTTTATAATGTCACCTATAGGCCAAAAATTCTTTTAACCATTTGTGCACAACTTTGATACATTAATAATCCATGTACAATGTGATAAAGTTGAAATCAAATTCTGATCTTGGATTTCTCCCTAAGAACCGGACTCCCCTCCTTTATCTCTCCCCACCCTCTCATTGATACGTATCATTCACCCACACACTTAAACACACTAAACCCTAAAATAAAACACATAAGCGGCAACTGGTTTATGTTTTTATTTTGAACTGAAGAAAAGGTGCGAGAGGCTGTGGAAAGGTGGGGATTTGATCGTGGTACAATAGGTCGAAGAAAGTGGTAAGCAACTGTGGTGATTTAGTTCGAGGAGTACGTGGATGTATGGTTTAGATCAGGTTCGAGGGTGTTGATTTTGCTCGACATTGGTTGGTTTGCTTGGTTCGGTTCTGTTTGGTCCTTTGTTCCTCTCCTTGCCAGGCTTCGAGGGTATTATATCAAACCCTTCTCTTGTTCCTTTCATTGATCTCCTGGTTCTCGTATATATGCTCACATGTAAATATTTAAGAATCGGCTAAGTATAAATATGCAAATATACATATAATGACTCACATGAAATCGTAAAGGAAATCTTACATAAAATCATAGTACTCACCACATGACGACAATTGTTTCGGTTTTGAATCTTTCAAATCTTATGTCAAGAAACTTTAACCTAACCATTGAATCTTATTATGAGCGTCAAAGTCGACATCGAAATCTGAAATTATATAAAGAAAAATGAGGAAAGGTATGCATGCATGTTAATTCGAATGTAATTATTTTCGGTTTTGTAATCTGGGTAAAAGGGTCGAGTTTGGTTTAGTGCACGAGAGAGTTCTCGGGATGTTTTAGTATCGGGTTTCGGCTTCGAAATACGTACGTCAAGAAACTGTGCATGAGTTTGAGTTATTTCGGTAAAACATGATGAAGATGACTAATAAATTTTATAATTTTCATATATGACCCTAAACTTTACTATATTGACACTTTTAAACCTAAACTATTATGTATTGACATAATTAACCTTAGACTAGTACATTAATCTTATTAAACCTTATGTGTTTATAAAATTGTCATTTATAACCTTTATATATATAACTTACTTAATTTGGAAATTGCTAAAAATGGAAAGTCTCTAAAATAAAGAAACCCAAAATAAGTAATTTGATTTTTAAAACGAGCTTATAAGTAATACTCGATTATTAATTCCTGTAGATCCGCCGAAGAGGGAGTAGTTGCCATATTCGTTTGCTATCTGTGGTTGGTATTTGCTTGCATAAGGTACATATATTCTTACCCTTTCTCAGTAAGGGTTCTGATCTCATGTCTTTTCGATCCTTGACTTTGATTCGTTACTATGATATGATCCGTTTGATAATGATCCATTTGATTCATCCTTTGATAGGATTCTGATTGGCTATCCATTTTGATTATGATTATGTGATTACTATCTCTTAAGAGATTCTGTTATATTATGCTCTGGGAGCATTCTATTCTAGATAGCTTTGTTTGCTTGTTTGTTCTGATATGCTCTATTCTGATGCCCGAGTTTTTAGTCTATCCATGGAGGTACCATAGGCGTGTCATTGAGGCACCAATGGCATGACACTATCTGGGGCGGTGTGATTAATCCTCGGCGTTCTCTTCTGTTATGATATGATATGATTATATGATTGTGTACACTTATGGCCATTCTGTTATATATATATGCATAGTCTTGTACTTGTATATGTATTCTGTTTCTGGGAGCGTATGGATGCATCCTAGGTATATGTTTGATGTGATATGATATGATTTGACTTAGTGACTGGCTGTACGTGCCTTGTACCCCTTTCACTTCTGGCACTTAGAGGTCTCCCTATTATGTACACCCTATGAATTGACGAATATGTGATTATGTGATTTGAGATCTATTCGAGTGTCTCGAGTAGGTCGGCTCGTAGCTTTCCTATGTTCTTTGTGTCTATTCGAGTGTCTCGGGTAGACAAGCCTTTGTTGATGCGTGCTCTATGATTCTGATTATATTTTGATTATGCTTACATTTGATATCTCTATTATGCTTCATTCATTGGACTTGTGACACATTATGCTTATTCGTATGATCCTTCTCCTTTCGTTTGCTTATTACTACTGCTTTGCATATATATATATATATATATATATATATATATATATATATATATATATATATATATATATATATATATATATATATATATATGTATATGTATATGTATATGTATATGTATATGTATATGTATATGTATATGTATATGTATATGTATATCTGTTCACTGGGCTTTTTATGCTCAGCCGCGTTTTCTTTTCCATGCGGCAGGTAATAAGCGGGAAGTTGGGCATGAGTGATGAGAGTAGGAGCATAGAGGACCTACCCTATTTAGTTTCCCCATTGTTTGGATGATCATGGAACTTGTGTTGGATTATTTACTTCATTTTATTTCCTTTTGACTTATGTTGGATTTTGTAATGTTTAAGTCTTGATGTTCATGACTTATGTTATTTATGAAGTCTTCCGCTTGCGTATTATTCTTTGTATGTTCTGATATGTCACCATAATGTGATACTTTAGCCCTTCTCGGGTTGGGGTGTTACAGTTGAAGCCTTCCATTGAGAGGGAAATGTAGGTTGTTTGGAAGAGCCCCTCCATGGATGGGTTATGGGTGCCTAGTGAAGCCTCACTCCATATCTACTTTACTACTGTGTTGGCAGGATGAGTGGTCTAGTAGATGGGAGATGGGGAAATGTAGCTAGATGGTAGGTGCACTTAATGGTGAATTGATGTATTGAGGTTTGGTGAATTCTGTGATATAGCATGTCTGTGAGATACTCTGTTTTGACAGAGTTTAGTATGGTCAGATAACTCTTTCTAGTATTGTCTAAAATGAGGTAGTATGGTTAGATATAGTCTCTTGTATTGTCTTAGTATAGTTGCAGCTTTGTATTTCAAGATTGGGAGATATCCAATCTTGTTTTCTATTATTATGATGTAATATTTGTTGGAAATTAATATAATACATTCACCATTGCAGCAAAAAAACAATAGAAAGTCACGAAATGCAAGTTAAAGTTTAGGTTTCAACTTTCAATCATGCACGCCTTAGATTTTGTGGGGTTGGGTCTACTTCAGTTTTTCTTTATGGTCCAATGAAGTAAAGTTGTAGCAAAGAACTAACCTTTCATAATTAATTAGTTATTTTTTGGTCATCATTGTATTCTTAGGCTTGGCTCAAGGAAAAAAAAACTGCTATTAAAGAATCTACATAAACTTCACTTACCAACGAATCCATTATATATTGCTGTAAAGATTGTTAGGTGCGCTCACTAATTACTTTTAGTAGACCAATTAAGAAAACATTCCATAAATTGTCTCTAGCAGACATTATCTGCTAGTTCTTTATTATTTAAGAATTCGACCTGTATTCCACTCACAGATACGTTAGCCAGGTTTATATGCTAACAAAGTAGTAACCTTTGAACATGTATATAGATCATAGATGTATACGATGTATGAGTACGTGGTACCTCTCTGTAATTGTATTTAAATGCTAGTCCTTAAACACAATTTACATCAATCTTTCACTACATATTATATCACTGGTCATGGGTCTACACATGTGGTACCTCTCTGTAATTGTATTTAAATGCATCATGACCATAGTAGATTCTTCAGAAACAACTTACATAATTCACATGAACTTATCTGCAATTCCAAAACCCTACACTAGCATCACCAGTTGGTACCTAGCTACACTTCAGTCCGTTTCTGACCAATCACTCGCCCACATATCTACCCAAAAACTTCTCTATAGCTATAAGCATGCCATTCAAGGGTTTAGTGTTGTTAGACCCATTTCCCAGGTACTTGGACCCCACCCTAGATGTAATGGACTATAATACTCCGTAAAATCCCAGTTCATTTATTATTGCTAATTATCGACACTATTCTAAACTAAGCCATTTTTGCGGGCTAATTTGAAATTTTTACATGAGACACTGTTTGTTTTAACACCCGATTGTTTTGAACACCGTTTGTTTGACACCCGATATCACCCGAATGTCACTCTTGGATGTCACCCAATGAGGTTAGCACCGGTAACTCCCACTTGCGACCCGACAACCTATTTGGACACCGAGATATTATTAATGTATATATAACGATATGTATATATTAATTATTACAAATTTATTATCACTAAGTATATATGAGTATATATATACGTATGACGACACCGTTTATATATTTATGGTTTTCACGAACCGACACCGACACCGACACCGACACCGAAATTAAATTCACAATTTTGTTAATCACCGATACCCCGTCATATTTGGGCCGAGCACAAACCACAAGCCCACACGATTCTTTTCTTTGCTTCACTTGGGCCGAACACACCCACAAGCCCACATGTTTTCTTTTTCTTTGTTTCGTTTGGGCCAAGATTACCACAATCCCATATGGCTTGTTATGTTTTCTTTTCTTTGCGTAGTATGTCACCCAAAACAGAAGTCAACTCCCATGCCAACTAAATAATTACATACGATTTTGAATTCCATGTTTCCTATTCATACAACACAAGCATGCCACCCTTCCATTGACTTTGTTCCTAGCAAAAACGAGCCACCATAGGAGCCGTCAAACCTTTGGACGATCGAATTATACACCAAGGATTCTATTACCCCATGGATCATATGTCTCATTTCTCCCAACAAGGTTACCACACATGTACTAAACCTATATTGTTTAACACCCTATTAGCCTAATCTACACTTAAACAAATCAAAGGAAACCATGGTTGTTCCCTCCACCCCAACTCGACACGATTAGAACACACAAGCAAGGGACAAGTTTGTCCACCTTCGAATGACAACTTAGGGACATGTCTCTCAAGATCCAAACATGCAACTACCTTTGCCTCTCCTATATATACCTACATTAAATGCACACAATACACACACATTCAAAATTTCTCAAAAATCACAAACACTCTCCACCCTTTCTTAGTTGACTGTCGAAGAGCAAACAAGGTTTTGGGTTGAACAAGTAAGGTTTTTGGGTTAAGAGCTATTTGGGTAAGAAGTATTGGAACGAGGGTTACTACAAGGAGGGTTCAACATTCGCTCGTCCTCTTGTCTTGGTCACACGAACTCTTCACCACCATCTTTGGAGTTGTAAGTCATCCCTTCTCTTTTCAATTTCTACTTTACTTAAATCATGCGTTGCACATTCCATTCGTCAAACTAAGAATACTTAATCACATCTTGTCTAACACTTAAACTAAATAATCACATGAGATACTAGTACATGCGAACACCTCGACACCCTTAGGAAAGGGCTCACCATTTCTTATTTTTGCGTACAATATATATATATTATTCGACACTCTATTTCATCGACTCACGCTTAGCCAAAATATCAAAACATGCAAAACGTACTCGACCCTATGCTACGGAAATGAGACCAAAACTGAATCCTAGTCGAACACTTTTTATAAACAAACAACACCCATTTTGGGCCTTAAATGGGCTAACGAGCCCAAGTATTTTCAAAAGGGAAAATTCGGTTGAAAACCGAATAGATTTCTGGATACTATCAAGACTTTTCAAACCAATTTAGTAAAAGTTTTATGGAATTTGAGTGTATTTTCGTATTACAAAAGTTGTCTATTTCAAAACATTAAACAAGGACCATTTTTGCAAAGCCTCCCATTAAGGGACTAAAACTGTCAAAGTCACAAAACTTTCGAACTAATCTTGACAATATCGATTTCTGATGGACATTGAGGGTAGAAAATGTAATTTTCAAAAGTTTAAGTAATAAAGTGTATTTTTTTGACTTGGGGAAATAAAGCGTAAAAGCACAAAAAGGACCAAATTGTAATTGTTTTTAACCAAAGGGTGAGAAATGTAACTTTATACAGTTAGGGGTTAAATATGACAAGGTACTTTATTAATTAATTATTTTGTATAATTTGATCTTATATAAATATGTATGTATATTTTGGTAACTTTAATATATATATATATATATATATATATATATATATATATATATATATATATAAATTTTACTAAAAATATTTAATTATAAATATGTTTAAACAATATTATTTTCACAAACGAGTTAATATTTATCGAACACCGGTTCGTAACACGTTACAAATAACTATGTGAAGTTATTTTGGAATATATTAAGACACCCGAACGGATATCACCGTGCACGTGACATATCACATGTCATTTACAACACGAATCTAAAACACCGATTACAATGTATTATTTAGGTCGCAAGTCGGAGGAATTTCATTGCTAGTCATAGCAGTACACCATCACCTTTGAGCACCGTTGTGATTCACACCCACCTTTCAGGTGAGTTCATGGTCCTACTTTTTAATTGTTTTTAAACCCCCGTGGGGAGATACATGCTATAAATCGAACACAAGTATTTTTCTGTATGCTGTTATCACCTGATATTGCCTAAGTTGACACCTGTGCTACAAGTCCCTCATATCACGAACCTTAATCACTTTCGAGTGAGCGCGAATATAGTTGATAGATCTATTGGAATGGCAGCCCACCTCTGTCAAGGTGATCACTTGGCAGGAGGTGTGCTATATTCGAGGTATTATGGAAATTTGGCACGTTTCCTGTCACCGAGGGCCCCCTTGTCATTTACATCCTCTGTGGTGTAGGTGATTGTTATTATCTTTATGATATGTCGAATCGATGTTAAGGCTTGCGTTTCGTGAGGCTTAGGAGTACAACTTACCATCCACAGACTGATGGTCAAAGTGAAAGGACTATACAGACCCTAGAAGACATGCTTAGGGCATGTGTGATTGATTTTGGAAAAGGCTGGGATAAACACCTACCGTTAGCAGAATTCTCGTATAACAACAGTTATCACGCTAGCATTAAGGTTGCACCGTTTGAAGCACTTTATGGAAGAAAGTGTAGATCACTAGTTTGTTGGGCTGAGATTGGAGATGTACAACTCTCAGGTCCCGAGTTGATTCTTGAAACCACTGAGAAAATAGTGAAGATTAGACAACGATTACAAGCCGCTAGGGATCGGCAGAAGAGTTATGCCGATGTGCGAAGGAAACCAATAGAGTTTCAAGTTGGAGACAGGGTCATGCTTAAGGTATCACCTTGGAAAGGGATGATTAGGTTTGGAAAACGTGGAAAGCTAAACCCAAGATACGTTGGACCCTTCGAAATCATTGAAAGGATCGGTCCCGTGGCATACAAACTTGAACTACCTGAGGAACTGAGTAGAGTACACAACACCTTCCACGTGTCAAATTTGAAAAAGTGTTTATCAGATGAAACACTCGTGATTCCATTGAAGGAGATCAGAATCGACGATAAGTTGAACTTTATTGAGGAACCCATTGAGATTATGGATAGGGAGGTCAAACGACTTAAGCATAGTCACATTCCCATTGTTAAGGTCAGATGGAACTCTAAGAGAGCACCCGAGTACACATGGGAGCGCGAGGATCAAATGTGTGCCAAATACCCACAACTATTTGATGAGACAACCCCGATCACCGATTCAACTTTGGATTCCGGGACGAATCCAATCTAACGGGTGGGTACTGTAATACTCCGTAAAATCCCAGGTCATTTATTAATGCTAATTATCAACACTATTCTAAACTAAGCCATTTTTGTGGGCTAATTTGAAATTTTTACATGAGACACTGTTTGTTTTAACACCCGATTGTTTTGAACACCGTTTGTTTGACACCCGATTATGTTTTGTCACCCGATATCACCCAAATGTCACTCTTGGATGTCACCCAATGAGGTTAGCACCGGTAACTCCCACTTGCGACCCGACAAATTTATTATCACTAAGTATATATGAGTATATATATACGTATGACGACACCGTTTATATATTTATGGTTTTCACGAACCGACACCGACACCGAAATTAAATTCACAATTTTGCTAATCACCGATACCCCGTCATATTTGGGCCGAGCACAAACCACAAGCCCACACGATTCTTTTCTTTGCTTCACTTGGGCCGAACACACCCACAAGCCCACATGTTTTCTTTTTCTTTGTTTCGTTTAGGCCAAGATTACCACAAGCCCATATGGCTTGTTATGTTTTCTTTTCTTTGCGTAGTATGTCACCCAAAACAGAAGTCAACTCCCATGCCAACTAAATAATTACACACGTTTTTGAATTCCATGTTTCCTATTCACACGACACAAGCATGCCACCCTTCCATTGACTTTGTTCCTAGCAAAAACGAGCCACCATAGGAGCCGTCAAACCTTTGGACGATCGAATTATACACCAAGGATTCTATTACCCCATGGATCATATGGCTCATGTCTCCCAACAAGGTTACCACACATGTACTAAACCTCTATTGTTTAACACCCTATTAGCCTAACATACACTTAAACAAATCAAAGGAAACCATGGTTGTTCCCTCCACCCCAACTCGACACGATTAGAACACACAAGCAAGGGACAAGTTTGTCCACCTTCGAATGACAACTTAGGGACATGTCTCTCAAGATCCAAACATGCAACTACCTTTGCCTCTCCTATATATACCTACATTAAATGCACACAATACACACACATTCAAAATTTCTCAAAAATCACAAACACTCTCCACCCTTTCTTAGTTGACTGTCGAAGAGCAAACAAGGTTTTGGGTTGAACAAGTAAGGTTTTTGGGTTAAGAGCTATTTGGGTAAGAAGTATTGGAACGAGGGTTACTACAAGGAGGGTTCAACATTCGCTCGTCCTCTTGTCTTGGTCACACGAACTCTTCACCACCATCTTTGGAGTTGTAAGTCATCCCTTCTCTTTTCAATTTCTACTTTACTTAAATCATGCGTTGCACATTCCATTCGTCAAACTAAGAATACTTAATCACATCTTGTCTAACACTTAAACTAAATAATCACATGAGATACTAGTACATGCGAACACCTCGACACCCTTAGGAAAGGGCTCACCATTTCTTATTTTTGCGTACAATATATATATATATTATTCGACACTCTATTTCATCGACTCACGCTTAGCCAAAATATCAAAACATGCAAAACGTACTCGACCCTATGCTACGGAAATGAGACCAAAACTGAATCCTAGTCGAACACTTTTTATAAACAAACAACACCCATTTTGGGCCTTAAATGGGCTAACGAGCCCAAGTATTTTCAAAAGGGAAAATTCGGTTGAAAACCGAATAGATTTCTGGATACTATCAAGACTTTTCAAACCAATTTAGTAAAAGTTTTATGGAATTTGAGTGTATTTTCGTATTACAAAAGTTGTCTATTTCAAAACATTAAACAAGGACCATTTTTGCAAAGCCTCCCGTTAAGGGACTAAAACTGTCAAAGTCACAAAACTTTCGAACTAATCTTGACAATATCGATTTCTGATGGACATTGAGGGTAGAAAATGTAATTTTCAAAAGTTTAAGTAATAAAGTGTATTTTTTTTGACTTGGGGAAATAAAGCGTAAAAGTACAAAAAGGACCAAATTGTAATTGTTTTTAACAAAAGGGTGAGAAATGTAACTTTATAAAGTTAGGGTTTAAATATGACAAGGTACTTTATTAATTAATTATTTTGTATAATTTGATCTTATATAAATATGTATGTATATTTTGGTAACTTTAAAATATATATATATATAAATTTTACTAAAAATATTTAATTATAAATATTTTTAAACAATATTATTTTTACAAACGAGTTAATATTTATCGAACACCGGTTCGTAACACGTTACAAATAACTATGTGAAGTTATTTTGGAATATATTAAGACACCCGAACGGATATCACCGTGCACGTGACATATCACATGTCATTTACAACACGAATCTAAAACACCGATTACAATGTATTATTTAGGTCGCAAGTCGGAGGAATTTCATTGCTAGTCATAGCAGTACACCATCACCTTTGAGCACCGTTGTGATTCACACCCACCTTTCAGGTGAGTTCATGGTACCACTTTTTAATTGTTTTTAAACCCCCGTGGGGAGATACATGCTATAAATCGAACACAAGTATTTTTCTGTATGCTGTTATCACCTGATATTGCCTAAGTTGACACCTGTGCTACAAGTCCCTCATATCACGAACCTTAATCACTTTTGAGTGAGCGCGAATGTAGTTGATAGATCTATTGGAATGGCAGCCCACCTCTGTCAAGGTGATCACTTGGCAGGAGGTGTGCTATATTCGAGGTATTATGAAAATTTGGCACATTTCCTGTCACCGAGGGCCCCCTTGTCATTTACATCCTCTGTGGTGTAGGTGATTGTTATTATCTTTATGATATGTCGAATCGATGTTAAGGCTTGCGTTTCGTGAGGCTTAGGAGCAATATTTCACCAGTTTAGTCAAGACCTGTCTATCTTGGCTTGTTTATTTCAAATGCTTGACTTGTGTTCACACTATTACTATTTAAACTACTATGGATTCACTCAACCTTTGTGTTGACTTTTTAAGCATGTTTATCTCAGGAAATTAGCAAGCATGGCGGCACGAAGCTGGCAAAGGGCACAGGACCTCCTTTTGATTTCAATAATTATATCATTCTTTACAAACTCATCACTTCTTTTGCTAAACAATTAACATTTTGGAAAAATGTTTGTAACTCTAAATATTTGAGTTTTCATGGAATGGTATTGACTATCTTTTGAATTGTTTTCTATGAGTATGACTGTGTACTAAACTGTAATGACCACGATTAGACTTCCGCTGCTTATCAAATTTTCGGGGTGTTACAGATTGGCATCAGAGCCATGGTTATAGAGAACCAAATGATTTTTCAAAACATTGGACTGTAACCTCTCCAGATTTCTAAACAAACTAGTTATCACCAAAGTGCCCTCTGTGCCAGCGCTTACCAACGTTATATTTTAAGGTTTGATTTTTAGCACCCATTGCATTTAGCCCACTATGACACTATGATCACTGTGCATGTAGCATTATGTAGACTAAATGACTTATATTACTGCTATTTTGGGATATTACAGTACCATGTCGCCCCCGGTTATTATTTTGTCCGACAGTGACGACGTCGTGCCAGCATCATCCACTCACCCTACTATTGACTTATCCGATTATGACACCCATGACACCCAAGACACCCATGATTCTGACCATGACACCCAACCTGCATCACCTGCCATACCATCTCCTGTTCCATCTGGAGACCCCTCTGCTGATACTGAGCCCTTTGAGGAGGGTGAGGTTGCTTCTACACCCATTGATTCTTTTGCTATTCAGCCTCTTTTTCGTCCTGTCTGTGGACCTATGACACAGGGGCAGTACCTTTATGACCAGTACCTGACATCTCAGCAGTTTCTTGCGGCTGATGATCGTCCTACACCACCTGCTAGTCACCACACCGGTTCAGATGCTGATGACGAGTCTTCTGACTCCGATACTTCTGACACTGCTGCTTATGTTCCACCACCATCCCCGCCTGCACCGATTCGTTGGCGCAAGAGAGTGAGGATTCTTGAGCCCTATGAGCCTGAGCCTTTCGGTGAGTTGTTTCGATATCATGAGGGAGACTATACCCGCAAATGCACGGCTCGAAAACGAGTCTGTATTTTGCCTGCTTCTACTGTTACACCACCCGTACCTACACCTGTATCATCACCCATATCTGTATTACCACCTGTTTCTATGCCAGAGCTCACACCTGTGGCATCACCAGCACCTCCACCATCACCCGTATCACCCCCACCTGAGCCACATCCTTCTGAGGTTTTGCCACCCATGCCACCACCTATAGTTTTCTACTCACAGACTACTACCGTACCGATACCATCACCTACTACATCACCTGTACCATCACCTGCTCCCACCGAGACCCCCACCTCACCCGACATTCATAGATTGGTTGATGCTCGTCGATGGTCGTTTTTGTTAGACTACATACGTAGATGGAGATTGGTTTAGGGATCGCCTAGGGCTGCTGAGCTTGGAGATGGCTCTTCAGTGGTGTTACCGGTCACTGGAGAGCCGATACACCATACTATCCCTCTTTTGGCTGCTAGGTTAGTGAGACATGAGGATCGTCTTGATGAGCTGTTGAGCGTTATTGAGGATATATCCTTGGAGAGGATTGAGGGTATGCAGGAGGAGGTCGAGAACCTCGTGGTACATAGGACAGCTTTAGAGATGGTATTTGAGATGATGGGGACAGAGATCGAGGAGGCATAGGCTACCATCACTGAGTTTGGTCATCAGGTAGATATTCAGAGGCATGAGATAGATGATTTGAGAGCGATTGCAACCATCACACAGGAGATGATGGAGCATCAGACACAGGAGTTAGCCGCATCTAGTTCTACCATCCACACTCTTTCAGCCACTATCGAGGAGATTCAGGCCCGCGAGAGATCCAGGGATTTGGAGATGTTAGAGATGATCAGGATCATCAGAGAGCTAGAGAGGAGATCAGGAGGCGCACCTGGACCTTCATAGATCTATGACATGTCATTACTTACAGAGACATCTTAACTTGCCGCCTGTGGCATTAATAATTTTGTATCTTATTGTTTTGTAACAATGAATTCAAAATTATTAAAACTCTATGTTGGTTATGATTGTAACGTATTGATATTGATTTATGATGTTCTAGTTGTTTGATCTTTTATTATGCTCCCATATTGAGATTCATTATAATTTCCATGTGTGTTGTTACATGTCGTGATGTTTATTTATGAATGATATGGTTTATGTTGATGTATGTATTTATGGTGTGGTTGTGATATGTACTTTGTGATGATCTCGACTATTATGAGTTTGGCTACATTATTTCTCTTGTTATTGATGTTTGGGATTTGTACTTATGCACTTGCGATTTTATAGAGTTATGGCCCCAAGGAAAACCGCTACTGCTACCTCATCACCGCTATGACCCAGGCTGCTATCAGAAAGTTGGTTGCCGACAGTGTTGCTGCAGCTTTAGAAGAGCAGGCTACTGCAATAGCACGAACTAGCAGCAATAACCGAGCCACTGCAGAAAGCGAGTCTGATGCGACTCGAAAGTGCACTTATAAGGACTTCATAGCTTGTAAAACATCTCACTTCAAAGGTACTGAAGGAGTAACAGAGCTTGCTCGATGGTTTGAGCGAACTGAGACTGTGTTTGTAAGGAGCAGTTGTACCGCTGAAAGTAGAGTCTCGTTTGCCACTGGAACATTGTTGGAAGACGCGTTGTCTTGGTGGAATGCAACTGCTCAGAAGATAGGTGTGGAGGAAGCCTATCAGATTACCTGGGCTGACTTTAAGGAGAAGATGTTGAAGAAGTTCTGCCCTAGAGGCGAGATCAAGAAGTTAGAAGATGAGTTTCACACGTTGGTTGTGAAAGGAAATGATCTCAGGGCTTATGATAGGAGATTTCAGGAGCTTGCCACACTTTGCCCTTCAAAGGTTCCCGATTTGGAAAAGTTGTTGGAAAGGTACATTGAGGGATTACCCAGGAGCATTGAGGGAAACGTCACCTCGTCTAAGCCTTAATCTTTGGAAGAAGCAATGACTATTGCCCAAAGACTGCTAGACCGGGAGATTAAGCGTAACTCTGCTCAGGGAAACAACGATCACAAAATGAAGTTTGATGATCGGAAGACAAACAACAACAACAACAACAACAACAACAACAACAACAACAACAACAACAACAACAACAACAGCAACAACAACAACAACAACAACAACAGCAACAACAACCGTAACCCCAACCGTAACTACCACCATGACAGGAACACCCACCACAACCAACAGAACCGATGACAGGAAGCTGTCAAAGCTTATGTCGCCGCACCAGTTAAGGATGCTAGGTATGCTAGACCTCTTCCATTCTGTGACAAGTGTAAGATGCATCACGATGGACCCTGCTATGCTAAGTGTGGGAAATGTTCAAAGACTGGACATAAGACACAAGATTGCAAGGCTACAGGAGCTAACTTGTAACCCATGGCTGTGGTATGCCATGCTTGTGGAGAGAAAGGACACTACAGGCGTCAATGCCCTAACAAGGATAACAATGCACGTGGGAGAGCATACGTGCTGGGAGACGGAAATGTCCAGCAAGATCCGAACATAGTCACGGGTACGTTCTTTCTAAACAACCACCTCGTTAAAGTTTTATTTGATTCCAGAGCCGATCAAAGTTTCGTATCTATTTCCCTTGCACCCCTACTTAATATTACACGGACCAAACTAGACACCACATACGAGATTGAACTAGCCGATGGAAAGCTAGTGAGCACTAACACTATACTCTGAGGTTGCACCCTACGACTATTAGACACCCCATTTGACATTGACCTTATGCCTATTAGACTTGGTAGTTTCGACGTCGTTGTAGGAATGGATTGGTTATCCGAGAACCGCGCTAAGATCATTTGTGATGAAAAGTTCGTTCACATTCCTCTGAATAACGAAACCCTAATTGTTCGCGGCGAGCAAAGTAAAACACGTCTGAGCATCGTTTCTTGCATCAAGGTTGTGAAGTACATCGAACGAGGATGTCAAGTCTTTTTGGCTCAAGTCACCGAGAAGAAGTCGGAAGAGAAGCCACTCGAGGATGTGCCAGTAGTCAGGAACTTTCCAGAAGTTTTCCCTGAGGACTTGCCTGACCTTCCGCCGACTCGTCAAGTGGAATTTCAAATTGACTTGATGCCAGGAGAAGCACCCGTAGCAAGAGCACCCTATAGGCTAGCACTGTCGGAAATGAAGGAGTTATCTGGGCAATTACAGGAATTGTCAGATAAAGGATTTATTCGCCCAAGTTCGTCACCGTGGGAAGCCCCGGTGTTGTTTGTAAAGAAGAAGGATGGAACCTTCAGGATGTGTATCGATTATCGTGAGTTGAACAAACTTACGGTTAAGAATCGATATCCGTTGTCAAGGATTGACGATTTGTTTGATCAACTGCAAGGATCGAGTGCCTACTCGAAGATTGATTTAAGATCAGGATATCACCAACTGAGAGTTAGGGAAGAAGACATCCCTAAGACGGCTTTCAGGACAAGATACGGTCACTACGAATTCCAAGTAATGCCATTCGGTCTAACAAATGCACCCGCTGTATTTATGGACTTAATGAACCGAGTGTGCAAACCATATTTGGATAAGTTCGTGATTGTACTCATCGATGATATCCTTATTTATTCACGTAGTAAGGAAGAGCACGTAGAACACTTGAAGGCTATAATAACACTGCTCAGAGAAGAGAAATTATACGCCAAATTTTCAAAGTGTGATTTTTGGATTGAGAAAGTACAATTTCTTGGGCATGTTATCGACAGTAAGGGTATTCATGTTGATCCCGCCAAGATCGAAGCTATTAAAAATTGGGCGTCACCTACGAGTCCTACTGAGATACGCCAATTTTTAGGTCTTGCCGGATATTATCGAAGGTTTATTGAAGGTTTTTCAAGGATTGCTAAGCCTTTGACTGAGTTAACACAGAAGAAGAAGAATTTTGACTGGGGAGAGGAACAAGAATCGGCATTTCAATTTTTGAAACAGAATCTTTGTGAAGCACCAATATTAGCACTACCCGAAGGAAGTGAGGACTTCGTGGTATATTGTGACGCATCAATCCAAGGTTTGGGTGCCATATTGATGCAGAGACTTAAAGTAATCGTTTACGCTTCTAGACAACTTAAACCCCACGAGGAGAACTACACAACTCATGATCTAGAATTAGGAGCGGTAGTATTCGCTCTTAAGATCTGAAGACACTACCTATATGGAACCAAGTGTACGGTTTTCACCGATCACAAGAGTCTTCAGCACATTTTGGATCAAAAGGAGTTGAACATGAGACAACGTCGATGGCTAGAGTTGTTAAGTGACTATGATTGTGAGATCCGTTATCACCCGGGGAAGGCAAACGTTGTAGCAGATGCCTTGAGTCGAAAGGAACGACTTAGACCCCTCAGAGTTAGATCATTGGGTATGACTATTAGATCACCACTTCCGTCTCAAATTCTTGAAGTTCAAGCTGAGGCCCTTAAGGAAGAGAATAGACCGCACGAGAAGATTTACGGCATGCTAGAAAGCACAAATGGATTTGTCAAGAAACCAGATGGAAGGTTGTGTTTCAAGGACAGAAGTTGGATTCCATTGTATGGAGGAATACGAGACCTTATCATGCACGAGTCTCATAAGTCTAAATATTCCATTCATCCTGGTTCGGACAAGATGTATCAAGATCTAAAGAAGTTGTTTTGGTGGCCAAACATGAAAGCTGACATTGCAGAGTATGTCGGTAAGTGTTTGACCTGCTCAAGAGTAAAGGCTGAACATCAAAAACCATCCGGTCTTTTGATTCAACCCGAGCTACCAATGTGGAAATGGGAAAGGATTACAACGGATTTCATTACGAAATTACCCAAGACATCGAGTGGGCTGGACACTATTTGGGTTATTGTTGATCGTCTCACGAAGTCAGCGCACTTTTTGCCAATCAAAGAGACTGATGATATGGATGTTCTTGCACGTTTGTACCTTAAGGAGATAGTTTCCCGGCATGGAGTGCCTATTTCTATTATCTCCGACCGAGACAGCCGTTTCACGTCTAACTTTTGGTGATCTTTACAGAAAGCCTTGGGAACTAAGTTAGATATGAGTACAACTTACCATCCACAGACTGATGGTCAAAGTGAAAGGACTATACAGACCCTAGAAGACATGCTTAGGGCATGTGTGATTGATTTTGGAAAAGGCTGGGATAAACACCTACCGTTAGCAGAATTCTCGTATAACAACAGTTATCACGCTAGCATTAAGGTTGCACCGTTTGAAGCACTTTATGGAAGAAAGTGTAGATCACTAGTTTGTTGGGCTGAGATTGGAGATGTACAACTCTCAGGTCCCGAGTTGATTCTTGAAACCACTGAGAAAATAGTGAAGATTAGACAACGATTACAAGCCGCTAGGGATCGGCAGAAGAGTTATGCCGATGTGCGAAGGAAACCAATAGAGTTTCAAGTTGGAGACAGGGTCATGCTTAAGGTATCACCTTGGAAAGGGATGATTAGGTTTGGAAAACGTGGAAAGCTAAACCCAAGATACGTTGGACCCTTCGAAATCATTGAAAGGATCGGTCCCGTGGCATACAAACTTGAACTACCTGAGGAACTGAGTAGAGTACACAACACCTTCCACGTGTCAAATTTGAAAAAGTGTTTATCAGATGAAACACTCGTGATTCCATTGAAGGAGATCAGAATCGACGATAAGTTGAACTTTATTGAGGAACCCATTGAGATTATGGATAGGGAGGTCAAACGACTTAAGCATAGTCACATTCCCATTGTTAAGGTCAGATGGAACTCTAAGAGAGGACCCGAGTACACATGGGAGCGCGAGGATCAAATGTGTGCCAAATACCCACAACTATTTGATGAGACAACCCCGATCACCGATTCAACTTTGGATTCCGGGACGAATCCAATCTAACGGGTGGGTACTGTAATACTCCGTAAAATCCCAGGTCATTTATTAATGCTAATTATCGACACTATTCTAAACTAAGCCATTTTTGTGGGCTAATTTGAAATTTTTACATGAGACACTGTTTGTTTTAACACCCGATTGTTTTGAACACCGTTTGTTTGACACCCGATTATGTTTTGTCACCCGATATCACCCAAATGTCACTCTTGGATGACACCCAATGAGGTTAGCACCGGTAACTCCCACTTGCGACCCGACAAATTTATTATCACTAAGTATATATGAGTATATATATACGTATGACGACACCGTTTATATATTTATGGTTTTCACGATCCGACACCGACACCAAAATTAAATTCACAATTTTGCTAATCACCGATACCCCGTCATATTTGGGCCGAGCACAAACCACAAGCCCACACGATTCTTTTCTTTGCTTCACTTGGGCCGAACACACCCACAAGCCCACATGTTTTCTTTTTCTTTGTTTCGTTTAGGCCAAGATTACCACAAGCCCATATGGCTTGTTATGTTTTCTTTTCTTTGCGTAGTATGTCACCCGAAACAGAAGTCAACTCCCATGCCAACTAAATAATTACACACGTTTTTGAATTCCATGTTTCCTATTCACACGACACAAGCATGCCACCCTTCCATTGACTTTGTTCCTAGGAAAAACGAGCCACCATAGGAGCCGTCAAACCTTTGGACGATCGAATTATACACCAAGGATTCTATTACCCCATGGATCATATGGCTCATGTCTCCCAACAAGGTTACCACACATGTACTAAACCTCTATTGTTTAACACCCTATTAGCCTAACATACACTTAAACAAATCAAAGGAAACCATGGTTGTTCCCTCCACCCCAACTCGACACGATTAGAACACACAAGCAAGGGACAAGTTTGTCCACCTTCGAATGACAACTTAGGGACATGTCTCTCAAGATCCAAACATGCAACTACCTTTGCCTCTCCTATATATACCTACATTAAATTCACACAATACACACACATTCAAAATTTCTCAAAAATCACAAACACTCTCCACCCTTTCTTAGTTGACTGTCGAAGAGCAAACAAGGTTTTGGGTTGAACAAGTAAGGTTTTTGGGTTAAGAGCTATTTGGGTAAGAAGTATTGGAACGAGGGTTACTACAAGGAGGGTTCAACATTCGCTCGTCCTCTTGTCTTGGTCACACGAACTCTTCACCACCATCTTTGGAGTTGTAAGTCATCCCTTCTCTTTTCAATTTCTACTTTACTTAAATCATGCGTTGCACATTCCATTCGTCAAACTAAGAATACTTAATCACATCTTGTCTAACACTTAAACTAAATAATCACATGAGATACTAGTACATGCGAACACCTCGACACCCTTAGGAAAGGGCTCACCATTTCTTATTTTTGCGTACAATATATATATATATATTATTCGACACTCTATTTCATCGACTCACGCTTAGCCAAAATATCAAAACATGCAAAACGTACTCGACCCTATGCTACGGAAATGAGACCAAAACTGAATCCTAGTCGAACACTTTTTATAAACAAACAACACCCATTTTGGGCCTTAAATGGGCTAACGAGCCCAAGTATTTTCAAAAGGGAAAATTCGGTTGAAAACCGAATAGATTTCTGGATACTATCAAGACTTTTCAAACCAATTTAGTAAAAGTTTTATGGAATTTGAGTGTATTTTCGTATTACAAAAGTTGTCTATTTCAAAACATTAAACAAGGACCATTTTTGCAAAGCCTCCCATTAAGGGACTAAAACTGTCAAAGTCACAAAACTTTCGAACTAATCTTGACAATATCGATTTCTGATGGACATTGAGGGTAGAAAATGTAATTTTCAAAAGTTTAAGTAATAAAGTGTATTTTTTTGACTTGGGGGAATAAAGCGTAAAAGCACAAAAAGGACCAAATTGTAATTGTTTTTAACCAAAGGGTGAGAAATGTAACTTTATACAGTTAGGGGTTAAATATGACAAGGTACTTTATTAATTAATTATTTTGTATAATTTGATCTTATATAAATATGTATGTATATTTTGGTAACTTTAATATATATATATATATATATATATATATATATATATATATATATATATATATATATATATATATATATATATATAAATTTTACTAAAAATATTTAATTATAAATATGTTTAAACAATATTATTTTCACAAACGAGTTAATATTTATCGAACACCGGTTCGTAACACGTTACAAATAACTATGTGAAGTTATTTTGGAATATATTAAGACACCCGAACGGATATCACCGTGCACGTGACATATCACATGTCATTTACAACACGAATCTAAAACACCGATTACAATGTATTATTTAGGTCGCAAGTCGGAGGAATTTCATTGCTAGTCATAGCAGTACACCATCACCTTTGAGCACCGTTGTGATTCACACCCACCTTTCAGGTGAGTTCATGGTCCTACTTTTTAATTGTTTTTAAACCCCCGTGGGGAGATACATGCTATAAATCGAACACAAGTATTTTTCTGTATGCTGTTATCACCTGATATTGCCTAAGTTGACACCTGTGCTACAAGTCCCTCATATCACGAACCTTAATCACTTTCGAGTGAGCGCGAATATAGTTGATAGATCTATTGGAATGGCAGCCCACCTCTGTCAAGGTGATCACTTGGCAGGAGGTGTGCTATATTCGAGGTATTATGGAAATTTGGCACGTTTCCTGTCACCGAGGGCCCCCTTGTCATTTACATCCTCTGTGGTGTAGGTGATTGTTATTATCTTTATGATATGTCGAATCGATGTTAAGGCTTGCGTTTCGTGAGGCTTAGGAGAAATATTTCACCAGTTTAGTCAAGACCTGTCTATCTTGGCTTGTTTATTTCAAATGCTTGACTTGTGTTCACACTATTACTATTTAAACTACTATGGATTCACTCAACCTTTGTGTTGACTTTTTAAGCACGTTTATCTCAGGAAATTAGCAAGCATGGCGGCACGGAGCTGGCAAAGGGCACATGACCTCCCTTTGATTTCAATAATTATATCATTCTTTACAAACTCATCACTTCTTTTGCTAAACAATTAACATTTTGGAAAAATGTTTGTAACTCTGAATATTTGAGTTTTCATGGAATGATATTGACTATCTTTTGAATTGTTTTCTATGAGTATGACTGTGTACTAAACTGTAATGACCCCGATTAGACTTCCGCTGCTTATCAAGTTTTCGGGGTGTTACATGGACTAAGAGCCTTACGTGGTTGGTTAGTCAACAAATGTCGTAATGTGGTCAAACCTGATAGTCATAGTATTTCATAATGTGGTTTTAGAAGTATTATGTGTCATAAGTAAGAGGGATAAGAACTTGAGGGACCTAAGTTGACAGAATGACAAACTGGTACTAGAACCAACTTGTTCTAGTACTAGAACCAACTTGTTCTAGTCTGCAGGGACTATTCTTGCTAAAACCTCAAACTAGTACTAGAACCAACTTGTTCTAGTACTAAGGATGAATGGTTACATGACCTAAGGGACTAATAATGTCATTAGGCCAAAGTTGTGGTGTCTTATATGTGAAGGAATTCCCAGACATTCTAAAATGTTCCAGGAAAGTGTGGTGTGTTCTTGTGTGTCGACATAGAGCAAGAGAGAAGAGAGGGAAGGCTTAACATATGATCTTTTGATGAAAGAATTAGACTCCCAATTCAAGAGATAAAGCCCTAGTAATGATTCTATGCAAGTTTGGTAATGATGAAGGATGATGATGAATAGTGATGTTGTTGATGGTGATTTGGTATATTGATAGCTAGCTTGGAATGAAGGTTACTCATGGGTGAAGCTATGGCTTGGATAAGAACTAAGGTTGGACATGTGAAGTAGAAGGAATGGTAAGAAAGTAGGAGCTAGGTAGTATACCGAGCTCAAGTGTCAAGTTTGTACCCCCGTTAGTCTTTTATGGGTTGTTAAAGGGCAGCCGTATGGCAAAGTGTATGTCAAGAGTTGTATGACAATTTGGTAGTCATTTGATAAGTCAAAGTATGGTTTATGTGTTTTTGAGTAAAGTTAAAGGGGCGTTTGGTTTAAGTGTAAACATACCCATTTTGAGTAGTAAACGGGTCAAGTGTTATTGGAACATGTTTGATATGTTAAATGATTGATTTCTGGAAAGTTTGGTGTAAAACGAAAGTGATATAAGTGGTTTGTTGCGAAATGGGTTAAAACGGGTTATTTGCATAACCCGTCGTAAAGTACCCCTTCGGGGTATCGTAAGATAAATGTTTTTGCATGAAAATGAGCCCATTCATATACCAAATAAATCTGGAAAGTTTGGTTGAGTTTCGAGTTCGGGAGGTCGGGTTTCCGGCCGGGGATTTTGAAAGTGATTTCGGGACAACAAGCTGTCCAGATTTTCCGGGCAGACTGTGCAGATTTTTGGCAGTTTTCAAAAATTCATATCTTTTAATCCGTAAGTTGTCACGGGTCATGCCACCTATCGTTTTGAAGGTGTTTGAGTCTATTTTCATCTAAAAATAGCCCCAAGGTCTGATGGTGTACTGATTTTTGTCAGTTTATGAAAGAGTAACAGCAGGTCAGTTTTAGTTCAAGCGTTTCCGCGTAAAAAGTCAAAGTTTTCAAAGTAAGCGGGCACGGGGTGTTACAAGTGTGACCCTTACATCATATAAACTTGAAAACATTAAAAGGACACCAGGCTACCTGTTTTCAACCAAAGACACAAGCGTTCAGCTTCTAACAACCCATTTAACCGAGTTTCTGGGCTTACACTATGATTTTGGGGCATGGCCTATTTCTAGCTATGGAAAAGATGTCATAATTGGATTTATTGACTCAGGGGTTTGGCCGAAGTCAAAAAGCTACAATGATGACGGGATTGATGAAATTTCATCAAGGTGGAAAGGTGAATGCAAAACTGGAACCCAGTTTAACTCCTCATCGTGCAACAAAAAACTTATTGGTGCTCGGATTTTTAACAAAGGTTACCAACAAACTAATCCGGGAGACAAAATATCTATGAATTCTGCGCGGGATACATCTGGACACGGTATACACACCTCATCAATAGCTGCAGGGAACTTTGTGAAAGAAGCATCGTACTTTGGGTATGGAAATGGTACAGCAAAAGGGGTGGCTCCACATGAAAGATTGGCGATTTATAAGACTTTTTGGAATCAAGACCCTAAAAGTATGTTGTCAGATATTCTAGCTGCAATTGATCAAGCCATTATTGACGGGGTTGATGTATTGTCACTGTCTATCGCCACCACGGGTGTCCCTTACTGGTACAATGATCCTATCAGCATTGTAGTATTCACAGCCACTGAGAAGGGGATCTTTGTCTCAATGGCATGTAGAAACATGGGCCCCTATCCCCTATCGGTTTACAACGCCATGCCATGGGTTCTAACAGTTGCAGTTGGAACCACTGATCGCCAACTCACTGGTGTTGTAACACTTGGCAATGGTCTTTCGGTTCCTGGTACTTCTCTTTATCATGGCAGCTTTAGCGCTAGCCAAATCCCCATGTTTTCTATGGATGAGTGCAACAATATATCTGATGGAGCTCAGAACAAGATTGTTGTTTGTTTCAGTGAGAACGAAACACTTTATTCTCAACTTTTAATGATTCAAAACTCCAAAGCCCTTGCAGGTGTTATTATAACAGCTAAAGAGTATATGCTAGATTATTATATGCAGTACGATTTTCCAGCTGTATACTTGAGTCTGCAAGATGGAAGAATTGTGAGAGACTATATTAAAGAAGAAGGTGGTCAAGCGACAGGTAAAATAAGCTTTCGGTTAACCCATGGGGTGGAGGGAGGGGGTGGCTAGCGGGTGCTAGGCCCCCTTCAATAAGCCCAATGGTTGTATTAACATACCATTCTTTAGCCCATAATTTAACGTTTAATATACTACGAGCATCTCCCAACTAGCGACTTTTGTATCATGAAAGAAAAAGAAAACAACCCACATGAAATATCTCCTATCTAAGTGGCCACTGAAGTGAAAATATGAAATGAGATATTTTTGACAATATTTTTTTGTTGTTAATTTAAAAAATTTAAGAAATAGTTATACCACAAATTTGAATATTCGAAATTTGCAATGATGGTTTTATGTTAGACATTATATTTTATCTAAGTTTTTTTGTAATTCGGATATCTGAAATTTAATATTACAGTTTTATGTATCTGAATATCCAGATATCTAGAATTTTTGGAAAACTTTTATATGACTTCCAAAACTGTCCTTTCATAAAACCCAACTTTTTAGTAAATTATGATCAAGTTTTCGGATATCCGATTGAATACGTATATTTTTTGAACACCCAAAACCTAAATCAAGAAATCCTAGAAAGTTTCGGCTTTATTACTCTCCCCTAGTTATATACTCAGAAGTATCAAAATAGATTAAAAAAAATGACCTTATTTTCTGTTTACTATACTTTTTATCCACTAAATATGTTAGAAAAAATTAGGTTTAGTAATGCATTCGTAAGTTTTTGTGATGGTTTATTTGTATAAACTAAAGTTGGAAACAATTTTTAAACTTTTATATTTTTGGGTTATATAATGAACTTCAGCCCCCCTTAATTACAAATCCTGGCTCCTCCCATGGTTAACCCGTCTATGGACTGTTACTGCACCAATGGTCAGCCACTTCAGTTTAAGAGGTCCACCCCTTGGATTTCCAGTTAATTTAAAGCCTGGCCTGATTGCCCCTGGTCAGCAAATATTGGCCTCATGGCCATATCTGGTCAGGCCAGATGGATCTTTGGGTGAATTTAATGTTGATTCAGGTACGTCCATGGCATGCCCTCATGCTGCAGGATTAGCTGCAATATTGAAGGCCGTTCATCCAAATTGGAGTCCAGCTGCCATTCGGTCAGCAATGATGACCACGTCTTCTATTACGGACAACACTTTTAATCCCATCAAAGAAATTATTGGAGATGTGATCAAAGAAGCCACTCATTTGGCTATGGGAGCAGGATATATTTCTCCGAATAAGGCCTTAAATCCTGGACTAATATACGACATGGATGTGGGAGATTATGTCAATTTCCTTTGTTGCTTAAATTTTACGATGAGTCAAATAGAGTTGATCACCAGGTCATCCACTTACGATTGCAGCAATCTAACTTTCGACATCAACTACCCTTCCTTCATCGCAACATTCAATGAAAATGAGACAAACACAAACAATAAACTCGTGAAGGTATTTCAAAGGACATTAACTTCTGTCGAGAATGAAATGTCATTATATAGAGCAAGTTTAAGAGGTTTAAATGGTTTCGATGTCAAAGTGGATCCTCAAACTTTAATTTTTACTAAGAAGAATGACAAGAAAAGCTACAAGTTCATCATTGAAGGACCTGCACTCAAAGTCAATGATGTTGTACATGGTTTTTTGATTTGGGTGAGCACAAATGGTAAGAATGTGGTTAGAAGCCCGGTAGTAGCCATGGGATCTATGAGTTATCCCTAGTAGAACTATCAGTAAATATTTCGATGAGTTATTGCAATAAATCAAATAGTGAATTTTAATTACTTGATTTGATACGTAGTACATCTTTAGCTTGTGTTTTGACTTTTGACCCATACCATTTCTCACTTGCCAGAAAAACATGCCACATAATTTGTATAACTGTATGTGTTGCCTAGAGCTGGCAATATATGCCCATATGCCAAAAATTGGGCTATCCAAGCAATTTTTTTCCAGACTTTTGGTTCATTTGGGCCACATGCAAAGTTTGAAAGGGGCCAACCGGGCAACACAACTCCTAAAAGCAAGCCCAATGGGGCAAAGTTGTAAAATAAAGATGACTTTTCATCAATGATCCCTCCTATTGACAACAAGGATCTTATATGCTACAAGGTTGAAAGGAATATTAAGAAAGGACCAATTTTGCAAAATGGAAAATGTTGAAGGATAACAAGTGCAAGTTATAAAATTATTTTGAGAAATGATAACAAGTGTCAGAATTGACTGTTTGGATACAGAGAGAGAATGAGTGGAAAAAATAATATAATATTGTTGTATGTGTATGAGGATTAGTAGGAGGATATTGTAAGAGGATTTAGCAATGCTCAATTATATTTGTTCTTGCTGCAGTGTGTTGGCCTGCCGCAAACGCTTTGGCCTTTATTTTTTATTCAGGTTATTGTTTTTACCATTGAAAATATATTATTTTATAGAGAAATTATAGGGCCACAAACTGATGTGGCGGTGTGTCATTGGTAAGTTTCTCTCATTGAATCAATCACTCTCCACAACATCAGTTTGTGAATTCTTTTTGTGAGAATTTGTTTGTGGCTATATCATTTCTCTATTTTATATTTGTTCTAGTAACATTACTTTTTGATTTGGTAGTTCTTGATTTTCTTAAAATAAAGATGACAATACATAAATTAAAACTAACATACAAAATATATATTTCAGTTTTAAAATAGTCCTAATAAAATTAACTCCTATTAAATTTTCTTGTATGTATTATTATAATTTTAAAATAGCCTGTTTTGATCCCATTTTGGGCCGAGCCTGTGTGGATCGCGACCGTTTGGTCTCGGCCCGTTTGGTCTGATATTTAATTTTGCTCGTTTGGTCCATGCCCGTTTGAACCATTGCCCGAACCTTCCGGCCGCCCGTTTTACCACCGAGTAGTTATCTTATCAAATATATGAAAAAAAAAGTAGAAATTAAATCGTAATTTTTCATATACGCAATCCTCCAAAATGGATTTCTTTAAAAATTTATAGTTGAACAAAAGTCATCTTATAGGCTAACATGTCATACATAAGAACCTTCGAGTATAAAACACCGGAAATATCATCATATCAAAATCTAATTGCATCCACGTTGTAAGTAGGTGAAACAAAGTTGGTAAGCATGGCAGTTAAAACTTAAAATCATGAGTTGTATCGTATGATCTTATTATGAGCCTACAAAAATAACATACGGTAAGATTATAGTTAGCGACCAAACCAGTACCAAATATGACCATGCGCATATAAGAGAAAATTAAAGCCAATGCTAAGAACACATTTTTTTTGGATTGGGTATGCTCAGATTGCAAGTTTAGTCCCTGGTCATTCAAAAGTGTAGGCTGACTCCCTAAGAGGAAAATTTAGGTTTTTTTTCATCCCTTTTTCCCAAAGTGACATGACCAATATACCCATGTCCTTCTTTCTCTTTATTTTTCCATTTAATTTTGCTTTTTTTGAACAATTTCTTCATCATATTTAGTTTTTTTCTTCCGAAACATCACTTTATAAAGCTCATAAACATCGCAAAATCAATAACATTTTTCAACCATAAATACAATCATTTACCCCACTTTTATGTTATATACAAAATGTAAAAAATGAGACCCATTATCTACATATACTATACAAACATAGTAACACACATACCCCAAAATAATTGACTAAAGAATTTTGTGTTCGGTCAAACAAAAGAATAAGAAAAAACATAAAAACATGTAAAGTTAAACCTATGCCACCATCTCTGATTCTCTCATGTAACCGGACCCACAATGCTACCTCTTTCATCATCTTCAACCTCAAAACCCACCATCATAGCCACCTCAATCGACAACACCAACCACCTCAGCCAACTACAACCCTTACCCTAATCACCTCAGCGACTATTGAAGAGTATTTCCTAGATCTAAGTTGGTATTTTTTTCAGCGTTTTAATATGTTTATGGTTGTTCTTGTGTGTGTGTTTCTTATGTGTTTTTGGGTGTGTTTTACTTTATGAATCTATCTCAAAGTGTTGAATGGGGATGAAGATAAGATTTTTATTTGTTTAAATAAAGAGATAAACTCTATATTTAAATAATATAATTATCATACTTAATTATACTTTCCTTAATAAAAGGCAAAACACAACCAAGCGCCATTGTAGGGGCCAGCGTGTGTGTGAGCCCATCATGGGCTCATCGGGCTTACTCGTTCAATGCAACTTAATTAAATGTTTGTTTACCCATAAACTTAATTAAGCCAATTTGCTAATTAAGCTCATTATTTAAATGACTCATTTACCGTCTCTTATGATTAAGCTTATTGGTCATGCTATATGTATGTGACCTTTAAGTCTTGTAAAACAATGACCAATAGAAGTTTGTATGTTTCGTCATGTACATACAATACCAACAGTTATTGAACGCCAATAGAAATGTACTTTTTTGGATCTCTTACTTAATCTAATAAAAAGGAATAACATAAGTCGTTCGTATATGTACAATTTCGGATATTCATTTAAATATCATAGATAACCAGTGCTTTCATTTTGGTATTTATAATTACGTGTATATACAATAATTTATTGTATCATGATAACAATATTTATTAACAACAACAACGTATATGTTTTAATAAAACAACATAAAGTACATACGTATTTATTAAATTTATAAAGTAATTAAAAATACAGAAACTGATAAGTTTACTTAAGTCTTTATGTAGGTCCAAAGTTCTGGATCTAAGTAGCCTTTGTAAGACAATACTTAACTTGAAGAAATCCAAATCAAGTATGTGAGAAACTCTAAACAATGTATACTTGATGTTAACGCAGAATATTAACACAAGCAGTAAGAATAACATACAGAATTTACTAACTTTATGTTTTCTACTGAACTTGAAAACTTGACATTATACACAATACCGTAGGGTTTCTTTTATACTATAAGAAAACTCTAACCCTAACTATACAAAATATGTGAAAGGATGCATGCATATCTTCTCCTAAGATATCTAACCGTGTGCATATCCTTTCCTATTATATCTCCTAACATATCTGTTCTGTTAAACATAAACAGACTTAACTAAGATAAAACACTAACAGACTTAACTAAGACTGCCAGACTTAACTTAGTACTGGCAGTACTAACTAGCTACCCGACTTAACTAATAAGAGACTTAAGTCTGGTTACAATAATTCCCAACAATCCTCCCCTAACTTGATCTTCATAGTCCATGAACTTCAAGTTTCTTTATTCAAAGCTTCCTGAGGATTTTGAACTTTAACTTCTTGGAATCATTCTTGAACTGCAACTCTTTAAGTCTTTATCTGCAACACTTTTAAACCTTGAGTATCTGATGTGTTCAACATATGTTATATCTTCTGATCTTTGCAGCAACATTGACCACTTGTACATCAATTCTTAAAGCTTCATATTATTCTTATCACTTCCAGGTGTGTAAACTCATGTGAGAGGTGAATCATTGAAAATATAATGGATTTGATGTCTCTTTACCAGTTAGCCATTAACTCTGGAGTAGCCAATGTTTTGGTTAAAGAACTATGGTACATTGATAACTATATGATTTTTAGCAAATCATCAGCTATCAACGGATTTGACTTGTCTTTACCAAAAACCGTTTGCATTTGGACTAGCCAATTCTTTGGTGGAATTCAGTCATCACCCTAGTGAATTGATAACCAATTATTGATTTTTCACAGCCTTTACCACAAGCCATAATCTTGTAGGCTAGTAAACTCTTCACTATCACGAATATGGTGAGTTGATTACCATACAATTTTTGGCTAATTGTCAACCATAAACGGATTTGAGATATCTTTACCTAGAGCCGTTTGCTCTTGGATTAGCCAGTCCTTATGTTGATTAGACATAGTTGACTGATAACCATTTGTTGTGTCAGTGCAAAGCACCTTCATCAAGTGTAGCTCCTTTCTCAAACTCCATTCCTCTATCCTTGTAAATTCTTTCAAACACCATGCCAAAAAGCTTCCTTTTGAGATTGTTTTTCAATTAATTTCAAAAGCTGAAAACACACCTCATCTTTCTGATCACCTTGGAGTTTCTTCTCAAGCATCTTCTTACAAACCCTGGGAGGTAGTGGATACTCAACCTCTGTCAACATATAGATGTTTGCAGTCTCCAATGTTAAATAATGTACTACACTACTATGAAAGTATCTCCATTTTACTAACTCTTGTTGATAAGGTAGGTTCCATACTTCATCATGTGGAGATGGTGGATCAAACATAGTTTTAAGATCCCCCCATAATACTCTTTCAAATCCTTCCTCAGGTCTATTGTCTCCATACTTGATCATCATTAGCTTGTATAACTCCTTTAGATCATCTCTGGTCAAATTATTTAATAACCATGAAAAATTAACATAAACAGTTTATGTATTATCTTGCCTGATTATTAGATAAGCCCCTTTCTCACCAGTCTTGATGATTTACCAATTAGCAATCTTAGCCCTAGGTGTTGATCCTTCAGGTATTGAACCCATTATGAATGAATTAGGAGAAGGTTCTTCCACCTTTTCCTCCAAGTAGTCTTCCACATCAGACTTTGTAGGTCAAGATTTATTGAAATCCTTCTTTATTGTCTTCTTCTTTCTAGTCCATCTTATAATGGGCTTCTTAATAGCACTCTCTTCTTCTTTCTTAACAACTTTTGGACCAGCAACATCAGCAACTTCTTCAACATTAACTACCTTGGACTTTTAGGCTTCTTCTGGTTGAAGTGGTTCACCAGGTCTTTTGAATCTCTCCTTTTCCAATTCAGAGTCCATAGGAGTGAAAAGCTGATTCTGTCTAATACATTTTTCATACTCAACCTATAACTGATCATGTGATAGTCTTTTAAGTTGAACCTTGCTCCAATTATTTCCCTGACTCTTGACATATCTGATCATGTACTCCCTTTGTTCTCCTCTAGTCAAAGGCTTGCTCTGTCTTTCTTTGTACCTTTGCTCCTTGATTTGCCTTTTCTTTTCATTAATCATCTGAACCATCTTCTGAGCAAAGTCTTCACCTTCAATGTCAGGTAGAATGTCTCTATTCACTTCAAGCTTAGCTCTGATAAGATCCCAATCATCTTCTGTGTAGAATTTGGCAGCTTGCTACACTTCAGACATTCTTTTCCTTTTAGCTTCAGATGGTTCAAGCCCTTCCTGCATCTTTCTTACAATCTCTGCATCTATAGATTATATCTTAGCAAGCCTTGCTGCTTCAGCTTCTTCTTGAGCTTTGATTATTGCAATCTTAGCCATACTAGCATGCTCTTCTCTAAGTTGCCTCTTACTTTTCTTGGGTTGAGAAGATTCTGTTAGTATCTGCTTTCCTTCCCTTTGAGTAGTAAAAGACTTAACTTCACCACCAATATTAACTTGATCATTGCCAGACTTAAGTTCTTCTGCACCAGACTTAACTTGATCACCACCAGTATTAACATCTCTACCAGAACTAATGCCTTTAAAGTTAATCTTTTTCCCAATTCCTGTTTTGGCCTTTTTCTTCTTCTGACTAAGGGTATGAGCCAGGATTTCAGGAGCTTCCAACCCTTGAGAACTTATGTTGGTCTCCCCAGATGATTTTGGTCGTGTAGTGGTCTTTAATTCTGCTTCATGTAAATTCCTCCCCTGCTTGGAAGAATTTTCTTCACCCTGTTCTTCATCTGATTCAGTGAACACCACTCATTTCTTTTTCAATGTGCCTTCTTGTTTCTTCACCTTCTTCACCAGTTTAATAATTGCATATCCCATAGTTTCCTTAGTCTGTTTGAGATCCTTTTCTAAGTATACTATTCTTTTGAGCAGTGTTGGAACAACTTGAAGAAGGGTCTCCACAGTCATAGGGATAGGTTCCTCCTCATGAGGTGAAGTTGGAACCTGGGTTTGGGGAGTAGGAGATAATTGTTTAGGTGATGGAGTAGGTAAAGGGTGTTGTTATGGTGATGGTTGTTGTTGTGGTTCAGAGGAGCTAGATGATCCAGGCTCATGAGTAGAGTCCTCCTCTTCATTCAATGGTTGGGAGTGAGCCTCACTTGTAGAGGATGATGATAATCTACCTGCAATGTTAGCACCAGCAGGCAACATAACAGCTAAAAGTGGCTTATTAGTCCCCTTAAATCCCCTTTTCATGTTATGAAAACCTTTTTATTAAATGGGACAACCTTGTATGGGATTCTGCTATGTGTTTCCACATTCAAAACCATTTGTAGAAAACGTAGGTACATCAAGAATTTGGTTTTATTTTTAGAATTTTGAATCATTGCTTCAAAAACATATCTTGAAAAGTTATAAATCCTATCAGTGGATAGACAGACCAAGCCAGAAGCAATTTTGCTTCCAAATTGGTCTCATCCACCACTTTTAGAACTCAAACAGTGAAGCAAATGGTGTAGCAAAAATCGCCAATTTGGTGTAAAATGACTTTTCCAAAAGGTAAATGACCCATCAATAGGATACCTAACATCCTGTAACCCTTTAAAAATTTCTTCATTAGACAGCATAATAGGGCCTGAGGCATCATCCAATTGAAGACTACTCCAAATGGATGCCTCAGTAACAGAGTATTCAAGAGTATCAATAGTGGCCCTTAATTCTGTACTCCAATCATCAAGAGCGAAAGCTTTAGTGATGACATCAAATAAGTACATTATATTGTCATCATTTGTCCTATTTAATTAACTTGTTTTATTATATTTTATATGAGAATTGGTGCTGTAATGTTTACTTTAGTAATTCTCATGTAAAAACAAGCAATTGGTGAAACTTGGCGATTTTTGACGAAATATGGAGCAAAATGATCAAGATGGAAAAGTCTACTGAAATCCAGAAGATACGCCACATCATTCTAGATAGATGTGACGTACTATCATACTTAGATGAATTCGAAGATCATTGCCTGATTTTGAAGCATGCGCCGCATATGAAACTTTGGTCAACGAAGAAGAACCAACTTGTTCTACTCCAGATACGTCGTATCACATTATCAACATGCGCCGTATCTATATCAAGACTTCACCAAATACAATTCAAGATACTGAATGACATGCGCCGCATAAGTTTCAAGTTACGCCGCATCTAAAGACGGTGTATGAATATTCCAGAATATATTAATCTTGGACCCCACGCAAAGTTAAGTAGATGCGCGGCATCTACTAGACAATGCACTGCATCTAACCCTCAGACATAACCTATAAATACCCCAAGAGTCCGACGAATAAAAGAGAGAACAGAAAACCTAAGGAGATGAATTCAGACGATTTGGAAACACAAGACACACCTCCAAAGAAGATCTTAGAGCAACAAGAAGGTCCTGCATGTATTTAATTCATTAAGTAGTTTTGTTTTATTGTAATAGTAAGCTTTAATTCATCAGGATTGATGGGCTTGTGGCCACCATAATGCTCCCCTTAAAATTGCTTTCCCATCAATTAAAGTTTATATGTTTATGTTTTTGGTGACTTCTATATGTGCTTCGATAACCTCTGTGTCTAGCTGAGTTTTGCTTTGGCTGCCATACCCCCTCCTCGCCTACTTATCTAACGTCTAGAAAGTGGGAAAGGCATAAGTGATCATTAAGAGTTTACTCGCCTATATTTATGATCCAAAGAGACAGATTAGATTATGATGCACAACATATAAAACTAGCAATAAAATAAGTGACAAGCTACTTAACAATAAGGACAGGCCTTCTATCTGTATCTATTATCTATTTGTATTTGTGTTTGCTATTCGCTGATTCGTTCTCATTAGTTTAATTTACTATTTAACTATCCAATCGTGCTAGTCTCTCAAACTAAACTCCCTTGCGTTAAATTAGATTGTAAAACTAACTTAGAATATTAAAATACTGATAGACAAACTAGGAATTACGTTCCACTCTTAGTGATTAACACTCTGCTTACCACTATATATATATATATATATATATATATATATATATATATATATATATATATATATATATATATATATATATATATATATATATATGTTGATCGGATACACTGTCCATTAGTGTGTGTGTGTGTTATAGGATAAGTCAGCTAAATATAAATGTAAAACTTGAAATAGGCAAATCACATCTATACTACAACGTGACACAAATAGGAATCAAGTTTTTGGGCGCCAATGCTGGGGAGTGAATTGTTAAAACATGTTTATCTATTATTATTTTAATTAGGTTTTCTAACTTTTTAGCTTTTTAGATTTTTAGTTTTTTATTTCTAACTTTGTTGTATATTAGTTAGATTGCATTCATTGTATAATTTGCATATTTTTTGTTTGTTTGTGTGTTTGTTTTTCTTTGTTTTCTTAGTTTTAGTTTTTTCTTTTGTTTTTACTGCATAACTGCTTTCGCTGTTTTCTGCTGATGCAAATGATATGGCGTATCTATTATTTAGATGTGGTGTATGGCATTCTGATTTTATATACAGGGCGTTTAATAATTCGAGTACGGCACATCTATCCCCTAGATCCGACGTATTCTGTTTTTAATCAAAAAAAAAAATTAAACCCTAACTGAAATACGGCGCATTTGTTTCTCTGATCCGACGCATTTAATTATTTTATTAAAAACAATTTTCGAATTAATTGACTAGATACGACGCATTGATTTTTATCGATACGGCGTATCTCAATCTGAATAAAAAATCTTGTATTTCGAAACGTAACGAAGATACAACGCATTAGCATCTGCTGATACGGCGCATCTAATTTTTATAAGTATAATTGATTTTTGATAATTTAAACATGTGACGCATTTAATTTATTAAGTACAGCATATTGATTTTCTGAATAAAAGTCTGATTAATTTTTAACCTAATAAGATACGGCGTATCCTATTCTTGGGATACGGCTCATTGTCTGCAGATTTCATCAACTTTTAATTTAAAATTCGATTCTTTACTATTGTGATACTATTCTACGAGCAAATCCTACTGAAGAATTTACCTCTGATTACAGGAACTACAATAGAAGATATCACGATTAACGAGTATTTAGCTAATGAATACGCAATGTTGGAAATTAATAAAGATTCTCCTATTATGAAATTGTGGTCCTTGTAGAATGATGATGAATGTGAGATGTACGAAGTGAACTTGAACGAATTTCCTGCAATACACCCTCGCAAAGATTCTGATTGGGATAATGAACACTTGAGTCCTATCTTTAATGAGACTTATGATGCAATTATTTGTGACCTAAAAGTGTTTGACCATTTGTTTGAAACAAAACTTCACATCACTATGCCGGTATGCTCAATTGAAACATGGGAAGAAGAGTTTGATTTATTCACTATCAATGCTGATCTATTTACTTGGGAGACCTCTCTTGAGAGGACATTCATGGAGTTCAAACGCCTAAGCAGCATGGAAAGTGATTTATTTTCATATGATCTACTGATGAGCTACACGGAAGATGAATTACTCCTCCTTTGGCCTATAATCGAATCTAAAGGATTGGTTTGGACTACTATTGAAGAGAAGAAAGGAAAATTCCAAATTGAATACATGAACACCGATAATGCCATAACTCCATCAGGTAATAAGAGTCATAACGAAGTTAGTATCCAAGCTACACAACCTTCCAATATGCCTTATTCAGAACAAAGCTGGGGATTAGATAAAAGCGACCTGGATGATGAAAGGATGTATGCTAATGCGGAAATTCTATTTCATAAAAAGCTAGTAAGGTTGATGGATATCTCTTTAGAAGAGTGGCTTGAACTTAAATATGGGGACCCCAAACTTGCTCTTACAAATGAAGTAAAATACATTGTAACCTCATGGTTGAAACAAAGCTTTAAGGAGCAATTTAATGAGTTCATGGAAATAAAGAAGAAGATGATGAGTGATTGATGAGGCAAAAAGTGTTACGCTTTTAGGGGTCATTTAACCCTAAGTCGGGATTATTTGATCAAATATTGCCTCAAGTTGTTCCTTTTGTCATTTAGGTACTTTGGAGAAGAAATCTGGAAAAGGAAGCATTTTGTATGTTTTTGGAGCGAAAAGTGAAGAAAACGGCAAAGTCTCCAAAATCAAGCTGGAAATAGTACCTGAAGGCGTCAAGCTTTACATGTGACGGCGTCATGTGTTAGAAAATAGGTGGATCTAAAGTTTACATGAGACACGCCAAATTTTTTTTTGGGATTTAATGACGGCGTCATGCTTTGGGATGCCAAGGCCGTCAAGTGCAATTTTACACGTGACGGCCATATGATGAATTACAAGTGACGGCGTCAGATCTGGATCTAGGCAATCCGAGAAGAGTATTGGTGGCTAGTTGACGGCGTCAGAATTACAACGTGACACTGTCAGACATGTAATCTCTATATATAGTTTTCTAATTTTTATTCATAAGAGAGAACTTTTGGAGGAACTTTACCACAAACCCTAGGTCGAATTTTCACCTTATTGTAAGGGTTTCAAACCCTTCTTATATCCATGTTTGAATAAAGATAAGTCTTCCAATAATCATTCAATATGTCTATGTGTTGTTTGATTCTATCTTATGCTTGTCTTTACTTTAACATCCTAGGCTAGGTTTGTTTGTGTTTGCTTAGATATAATGAAACCTAGCTATTGATTGTTTATTGATTGTTTGTTATTAGTTGTTGTGGATGAATGATTTCGATGTTAGGCTTAAGAAAACTGGCTAATCTCCAATTGGTAACTTTCTTGAACGTCTTAAGAAACATGAATCGGATGTGTACTACGATTTTAATGGTTGTATTTAATGCATGAGTGACTACTAAGGAGGCCATGTTATGAGCTAGTTGTCGGCTCGACATAGAAAGAGGTAGAAGCTTATAGAGTTGGGGAAGATCGTATACGGCCCCACGAATGATATTAAGGAATATAACCCATCATCCACGCAATTGTAACAAACTATTTAATTAATGAAAGATAGCTAGGGAGTAGTGAAATCTAAGTAAACACGTTTCTGTCACTATTTTTTTTCTCAACATTTACTTTCTTGTTATTTTATTTTTCTTGCATTTGTAGTTAATTGCGTTAGTTGACTAGCAACTAATTCCGCCCACTCTTCCAATACCCGAGATTTTAACTTGCTTTCCAAAAAAATATAAAAATACAAAAAGAATCATCCTTCACCTCTAGACCTAGTTTAATTAAGTTTTGATCCTAACGACACTATTCCTCGAGAGAATGATCAATCCCCCGGTACTTGCCACTACACTATACTACATCGGTCAGGTACACTGCCTGGTGGGGATTGCAAGCTTCTCGAGATCCCTCGAGAGTTAAAACCTTTTGTGTAGGCACAATCCCACGCATCAAGTTTTTGGCGCCGCTGCTGGGAATAGTTATTGTTTAGGTTGAAATTTCTTTTTATTAGGTCTACTTGCTAGATTCCTTTCTAGTAAGATTTTTATTTTATTTTTATAGGTTTTCTTTAGTCTATCTTTTCTTTGTGTGTTTGTTCGTACAATCCTCATTGATTATTCCGTTGGCCACTATGGAAAACGCGAATCCACCCCTTTCACCTAGCGAGGTTGCTTTGTTGCATGAACAAATTGAGAGTGAGATTAGGGAACTTAGAGAACTCAATAGATTGGTTGATATTGAGCTTGATTATGTGCTTAATGACTTAGCAATAGCCATGGACTTAGATAAGGAATTAGAACCTAATGACTTGGCAATTGTGGAAGATGTTAAGGAAGAAGAAGAGAGGGATCTAGATGATGATTATTTCAATTTATATCCCACTAAGGAGGAAATCGCTTATTATAACAATCTTGTTGATAATCCTTGGCCCCTTTTGTTAAGATTGACCCTAAGATTAAGAGAGGTAACCCTAGGAATGTGAAGATACCATGCATGATTGGGTATAAATACATTGATCAAGCCTACATCGATTTTGAATCCCCGATCAACATTATGTCTTCAAGTGTTTATAATGATATAGTAAAAACAAGACTCGAACCTAGGAGAGATCTCAAATACCCCGGTGGAGTCTGTAATTTTGTCGGGAGAATTAAAGGTTTACATGTCTTTGTTGGGAACTTTACTTATATCGTTGACTTTATGGTTTTTTAAGACTAGGCTAATGTTATAGATTGTCGCTTATCCCATGTTGTATTAGGTAAGCCATTTATTGAGGAGTCCAAGTTAAAACATGACCGGATAGAGGGAACGGTCCAATGTTCTAATGAAATCAATAGGATCACATATAGGATGCCTAATAAAATGAAGGAATTTCGTTATGTGCCTCAACTTTATATGGATAACATTAGTGCAATTGAGGACATTAACGAAGAAGATAAGAATAAGGGAATGAGTTTTATCTGGGAAAAGAGGAGCCTTTACTATAAAAATTGCTTAACCCTCGGGCCCAAGTATAGAGTTAACATGGAAATAGTTCAAAGGTTAAGAGAATCGATTGAAAAGTGAAAGGAAAACGTAGCCCGTGACTTTGAGTCTAGCTACAAGACTCGTAAATAAAGAAAAGCGCTTCTTGGGAGGCAACCCAAGCTTTATTTGTTTGTTTGTTTGATTTTATTTGTTTCCGTATGCATGTTTTATTTTTATTGTTTGTGGCTCATGTTTCAAAATAAATTGTGAAAATGCTTTATTTTGTCTTTAACTTCATCTTGATTACATATAAAGGTATTTTGCATAAGATAAGTGTAAGGGAAATCCAAATTTGTTTCTAAGAACGAGATTGAACATGAATCACAACAATATTAAACGAATATGCATATTAGTATTTGTTTGAGTCAAATGCTTGTATCGAGTCATAATGATGTTTTGCAGGATTTTCAAGAATTAAGGCGTGAGTTTTTCCAAAAAATTTCCGGAAACTTAACATGAAATTTCTACAGGTCACTTCTAACGACGTCAGGGTTATAACCTGACAGCGTCAAGTGTAACATTCTGGAAATTTTGCAAGTTTTGTTTTTCTACCGGAGTCATAGAGTTTTTGTTAAATCTTTAGTTTTATAAACTCCAGGAAATCTGCAAATATTCATTCCACAAGCATTATATCTCAATTTGCTTTCTAGGATTTTATTATGTATAGAGTCTGCCGCTGATTTTACGCGAGGTTTGCCATGATTATTTTCTCAGGTTTAACAGGTTATACTGGACAAGAAGATGATTTATATTTCTGGAGGGAAGCTTTCAAAGTTCATTTTCTTGGAGGAGAATTTAACCATGTTATCATATTATCCACACCAAATGAATCAGGGGAGTATTTGTTTCATTCTTTTACCTTCGTTACTTTTACATCATTTTTATTGAACATTGGGGACAATGTTCAGCCTAAGTGTAAGGGGAGGGTAAATGATGATACCTTATAGAATGCAATTGCACTTGATTTTATTTGTTCAATAGTAGGTGTGTAATAAAACTAATAGAAACACTTGTTAGGGTAATTTTATTGCCAAATTTAAATTTTTTTACAACATTTAGGAGTGAAGCTTTAGCCTTAATAAGCGTCTCATGGATAGGAGTTGTATGACTAGCATAAAAGCCGTACCACTCAAAATTTTCCACCCCAAATATGTGAGGTTCGCCCCTAGATTTGTTAGGGAAAGATGCTTATGAGTGTACCGGTAGTACTTAGATTCTAGAACTTGTGATAGTGATGCATCCCGAGACCGCTAGTGAGACTACATTCGTGTAGTAGGATTTACTATATGATAAGAGGCATTAGGGTAACCCTTGTGTTAAACCCGTATCATAATTACTTGCCCAATGAAGTCATAATTACTTGACCACTAAAGTCAATTAATTTTCCAACACCTTTGCGATGTACTCATTTTAGTACATGATACTCCTAGTACACCCCTCCGAGCCTATCTTTTTCGTTTCTAACTTTAAGTATTTTACTTAAAGGAAGAATTTGTTTACAATCCACCCCAAATCGCCTTAGCCTTCCTTGTATGCACTCATCTTTAGTGCATTATTGTTATATGTTTAAACCCTTAGTTAATTGTCTAATTGATTACATGGTTGGTAAGTCGAGTCATATCTTGTACATATTGTTTTGGGACTCATGGGACTCATGGGTAAAGTACTATTGTTATGGAGTATTGGGGAAGACGTCAATTATTACCCCCATATGTGCGTTAAAATCTTAAAAAGTACTCCAAGTATTTTGATTATCTTAATTCGAGTCATTAGAATAGTTGATTGTAAAGTATGTAAAAGTTCAAGTGTAAGGGGAATGCAAATTCCCTACGATGTATTATTTTAGATGGTAGGGCAAGAGTGTATGAAAAAAAAATTTAAAAATTAAGAAAAAGAAAAAAAATAGAAAAAGAAAAAGAAAAAAAAAACATACGGACTACCATCCCGTTTCCTTTTATGTTTATTTTATGTTTTTGTTAGTTCATGATTAGCTTAAGTCGAGTCGTGTCTTGGCTTAGCAACGCCATATTGTACATGTAATTGACCAAGATGATTAACTTGCCACCAGTAAAGATTGCCTTTATCCAACAAAACCGTGTTTATGATATTCCTACACCTCACGTTATAACCCTTTTGAAAGTCCTCTTTGATAGTTTATCCTAGGTGCTTACGCCAAGTGGTGGAGGTTTGATCCTTTCCCAAGCCTATGGTAATCTATGTGCTATGACAGGTAGTGAGAGATATTTTCCATTTTCATTTGTGATATACATACTTTTATTACACCCGAGAGATGTGAGTATCTAAACACTATTTGTGAGGTGCTAGTGTATAATTTCCGTGCTTGTTTTGGTTGAAGTGGAACAATTATTTGTTGCAATTACTTTTATATTATTGTTAAATGACCCCTAGCTTGTATTTTGATTAGAATAAAAGTGCATTTGCTTGAGAACAAGCAAATCTCAAGTGTAAGGGTATTTGATGAGGCAAAAAGTGTTACGCTTTTAGGGGTCATTTAAGCCCTAACTCGTGATTATTTGATCAAATATTGCCTCAAATCGTTCCTTTTATCATTTTAGGAACTTTGGAGAATAAATCTGGAAAAGGAAGCATTTTGGACGTTTTTGGAGCGAAAAGTGAAGAAAACGGCAAAGTCTCCAAAATCAAGCTGGAAATAGTACCTGACGGTGTCAAGCTTTGCATGTGACGGCGTCAAGCTTTGCATGTGACGGCGTCATGTGTTGGCAAATAGGTGGACATAAAGTTTACACGAGACACGCCAGAATGTTTTTGGGATTTAATGAGTGACGGCGTCATGATTTGGGATGCCAAGGCCGTCAAGAGCAATTTTACACGTGACGGCCATATGATGAATTACAAGTGACGGCGTCAGATATGGATCTAGGCAATCCGAAAAGAGTATTGGCGGCTAGTTGATGGCGTCAGAATTACAACGTGACGCCTTCAGACATGTAATCTCTATATGTAGTTTTCTAATTTTCATTCATAAAGGAGAGAACTTTTGGAGGAACTTTACCACAAACCCTAGGTTGAATTTTCACCTTATTGTAAGGGTTTGAAACCCTTCTTTCATCCATGTTTGAATAAAGATAAGTCTTCCAGTAATCATTCAATATGTCTATGTGTTGTTTGATTCTATCTTATGCTTTTTTTTACTTTAACATGCTAGGCTAGGTTTGTTTGTGTTTGCTTAGATGTAATAAAACCTAGTTATTGATTATTGGTTGATTGTTTGTTATTAGTTGTTGTGGATGAATGATTTCGATGTTAGGCTTAAGAAAACTGGCTATCTCCAATTGGTAACTTGCTTGAACGACTTAAGAAACATGAATCAGATGTGTACTACGATTTTAATGGTTGTATTTCATGCATGAGTGACTACTAAGGAGGCCATGTTAGGAGATAGTTGTCGGCTCAACATAGGAAGAGGTAGAAGCTTATAGAGTTGGGGAAGATCGTACACGGCCCCACGAATGGTATTAAGGAATATAACCTGTAATCCACGCAATTGTAACAAACTATTCAATTAATGAAAGATAGCTAGGGAGTAGTGAAATCTAAGTAAACACGTTTCTCTCATTATTGTTTTTCTCAACATTTACTTTCTTGCTATTTTATTTTTCTTGAATTTGTAGTTAATTGGGTTAGTTGACTAGCAACTAATTCCGCCCACTCTTTCAATACCCGAGATTTTTACTTGCTTTCCAAAAAAATATAAAAATACAAAAAGAATCATCCCTCACATCTAGACCTAGTTTAATTAAGTTTTGATCCTAAGGACACTATTCCTCGAGAGAACGATCAATCCCCCGGTACTTACCACTTTGCGTAGGCGCAATCCCACGCATCAGTGATACTTGCTTTGATGTTCATTATGATCCTAATGATGTTGATTTTTCAGATTGGTTAGCTAGTAAGTTCAACAACCATAAAACCATGGATCGTGCCACTAAGAATGTACTTTGGGTATATTGGATGAGAGGAGAAGATGAAGAAGAGGAATTCGATAATGAGTTAGAATTTGAAGATTCTACTTTTGAGAATGGCATGGAGGAATTGTTATGCATCGACATTGATGTATTTGGCTACAAGACACCTTTATGCAAACAATTCAAAGAATTTAATTATCTTCTTCAAATTGATATTGATGCACTTACTGAGGACAAGCCTCGATTCCAAACCAATGATGATTTGAAGTGTGGAAAACTAGAAGGGGGGTTGAATAGTTTTACTTCAATTTTTATTTCAAAACTTTGTTTTCAAAATCTTCAATACAATATTTGTTGTAAAAATATACTCAATCTAAATGATCAATTTCACTTGTATATGTGTATGTATATATTGTATCTTTTTAGGTTATTTATAAAAACTTTATTTTGTGAATGAACCTTTTGTTTGAACTTTGTGTGAAATCAATTTTAGCACAATATCACAAGCTACAACTAGATGCAAATGTTTATGAGTATGTAAACAATAAAGATGTAAATAAGATAATGAACAAGAGATGAAAAGATCAAACCAAGACACAACGGATTTATAGTGGTTCGGCTACAAGGTCTCCTTCCTTGCCCTACTCCACTCCTCGAGTCTCCTACTAGAGAGTTTTCTTCACTAACACAACGAGCTCCCTTTTGGCGGAAAAACCTTACAAAACTTTTGCTCACACCGATTAACGACACTAAGCTAGTTGTCGAGTTCTAATAGTAGCTAGAACCAATATCACACCACTAGTCACTACACACCTTCTTCACGACTTATACACGCCACTACTATTACACTTCTCACACCTTCACTACTTCTTCTTCACAACACAACTATTTCTTCACTACTTCTATTCACGACTACTAACCCACCTAGATCTATCTATTACACACCTTCTACACCTTTACAAATAATTTACACAACAACTAACAATATACACAACTCTTCAATGCTTCTAAACAAGATGTTGAAGAAGTATTCTTCTCTTGCACTTTGAATGAGGATGGATAGTATCACTTGAAAACAAGAACTAATATGTTTATGATCAAAGGTTTTAGGAAGATGATTTGAAAGAATTTGGACAGAAAGTTATAGTGCAAAAGGTGAGAAAAAATTACAGATTTGAACAAGTATTTATAGGTAAAAGATTCTGACAAAGGAGCGTATGCCGGCCCCCTTAAATCATGGCAGGCCCCCTTAAAATTATGGGGGCCGCCCCTTATAATTAAGGGGGCCGCCCACTGTAACGGCCTGAATTTTTGTCTTTTCTGGGGAAAGTTTATTTGGTGTAGATTTAACTGATTTTGGTTAAAAATTTGAATTCATATATTTCTTATGAAATAAACATTTTCCTTTAATTACCAAAAGTGTTTTTCTTAAATATATAAAATGTTTATACCATTTTATATAATTTGAAATTAGAAAATAAACCTTCCTTTGATCATAAAATGTATTAGGCACTTGTTTATTCATACCTTAAGTGAATTAGTTGGATATAATGATATTTTGTCACTAAATACTTATTTAAGTAATGATTTTACGTTTAATGTTTTACATTTTGTGATCGTCAAAACATAGGGATATCGAGAAATATTAATAACGTTTTTACGCATTATTTATATCAACAATCTCCCCCTTTATTATGATTACAAAATCTAAACTCATTAAGTCAAAAATTAAAATTTAAGCAAGTATTTAGTGAGTTTATATATCACTTCTCCCCCTTTTTGTGAACATCAAAAAGGTTATCCCGACGATGGAAGGGCTCCCCCTTGACGTGTACTCCCCCTCGTTTAAAGGTTATAAGACAATTTGAGATATGGAAAGCTTGCAAAAATGTTTAGAACACACAATATATATGATGCATGCAATAAATATATACATATAAATAAAACAAGCACTAAAAGCATGAAAGGAAATACTTCAATTAATAGTTGAGAATTGATTGGCTCAGAAGCAGTCAACTAAAGTCAACCACATGATAACGCTCAAAGTTAACATGTTTTAATAAGCATTATTAGTGTTTTTGTGTATGTTATTTGGTTGTTTTTATATGATTTTGCCACTAAATCGTATCAAAGTATGTTTTTGTAGCATATGTAGCCAAATGCAGGAAAAATGGAGAAAAAGTGAAGAAAATGAAGTATACGCGATTACACGAAGATTCCCGAGCTCAAAAGTCCAATCTGTGAAGTAATTCATATGAGAACCTAAGTTTTGTCATTTCAAAGTTCCTAGTTCAGAAGTTAATCAAGTTTGGATAGTGCATAAAGAACTACACAAGGAAAAGTCAAAGTCCAAAACAGCCAGGATCTACCATCCGATCGGTTCGAGTTAAACCGATCGGATTGCCATTATGACCGTTTTCCATCCGATCGGTATCAACCCGCAACCGGTCGGATGGCCACTTCTGCATGTTTTTGCCAACTTTTGTGCAAGAATCTTGGTCTTTTGTCCCATGGTTCTAGGCCCTTCTTAGTGTCTTACTGTCCAAGTTCAAGCATTTAAGTCCCTATTCATTACCAAGAGTGTTGGACAAGCCTATAAGGACCTCAAAAGTGCACCATTCATGACACCATTGAAGATACCATTTACTCTCATTACTACACACAATTATTATCATCTTCTAGCTCTCTAAGGAGGAAAATTCGTGCAGAAAGAACCAGGAACTTTGGAGGACCAAGGAAGCAACATTTGGAGGCCAAAATCTCAAGAAATCATCACCAACACTTAAGTTATCAATACCTTGTCATTTGTTATCAATTACAAAGCATTGTAAGACTTATAACCATGGTTTCTAATGTTAAATATTCTGAGTTTATTTGCATGTTTGCTATGAGTGGCTAGTAATCTTTTTACACTTGTTTTGATGATGTTTTATACTTAGTGATAGTTATGATTGTGATAACATGTTTTAATTCAATTTCAAGTCAATCCTAATAACCAATTGTACCTTAAGTTTCATCGTGACATTTGTTTAGCCAAGGTTAACTAATTGATAATAGTTTCAAAGGTCGAAAGATTTGTTATTACTCAATTAGTTATAATCATTTGTCTATGAATGATTGTTTTTCACCATAATTATTCTTGACTAAACAAAGAAACAAGAAGTATGATTGTAATGAGAATGCTTTTATAACATCAAATCGGATTGTTTGTAAACTTTTAGTAGGACGAAAGTTTAAATGTTTATAAACAATTGTGACCTTTTTGTCTATGAAGAGGTTACCTTTTGTATTGACCATTTCCTAAGACTATTTGATTTGTAATAAAAGTTTGTCTTGTGTTTAAGATATCCACCATACCTTATGAACCTTGGATAGATCTTGAATTGATTGGTTTACACCAAAAGCTTGTTTTTATGAACTAAACTCTTGACGAAGGTTTAACTTGTAGAAAGAATAGAGTAGATCATCATCTAATTATCTCAACCAACATGTTATCAAAAGTTATCACAATCATGTATGTCATTAAGTAGAAAACTAGTCTAAACAAGTGTAGTTTTTAATTTATTGAATTTGCTTATTATCTTATTTGTGTACATTAGAGATTTACTTTTAGACTTATATTTCAATTTACTCACAAATCCCTGCGAACGATCCCGACTTACCATCATATCTTGCTATAACGGACGAGTACACTTGCTCGTATGTGTTGTTTCTAGATTTGGTAACTCATCCTTATAAATTTAAAACTTGCACTAACAAATAGCACATCAAGTTTTTGGCGCCGCTGCCAGGGATTTTGATCGTGTTTCTTTAAGTTTTAAAAGTCTGTTTCTTTTCGTGTTCGTTTTCTAAAAAAAAAAAAAAAAAAAAAAAAAAAAAAAAAAAAGAGAAAAAAAAATCCGTAGCATCCATCCGATCGGATTCACTTCCAGCCGATCGGTTTCCCACATTTTTAATTTTACCGTAGCGTTCATCCGATCGGTTTGGTATCCAACCGATTCGGATAGATTTTTCTGTTTTTTTTTCTTGATCTTTTGTTTAGGTAATTGACTCGATTCTCTTGATAGTTGTATGAACACTCGTTCTACAATAAAAAGCTTAGTACACCTTTATCCGATCCCGAAAGTTTGTTTCGTAAGAAGAGATCTTCATCTATTCTTAATTCGTTTGATAATCTTTCTGAAGAACACCCAATTTCTAATCTTTTTGAACCAATACCCATGGCTGACGATTTACCCATGTGGGCCGCCAATAGAACCGTAGCACCCACTCCTGGAGATGCTATTGTTGTCTCCGACCTTGGTGAAAACTTTACCGTTAAAGGTCACCATCTTTCTATGATTAAAGACCGTCAATTCGATGGCCATTCGCGGGCCGATCCGCATAAACACATTGCCGAATTCATTGAAATTTGTGGCATGTTTCGTTATGGAGATACCAATGTCGATGTTATGAAGCTCAAATTTTTTCCATCATCACTCGCCGGAGATGCCAAAGTATGGTATAACGAATTAACCCCAGGAACTATTAATACTTGGGAAGAGATGAGGCAAGATTTTGTAAGCCGATTCTTTCCACCTGCCATGTATGATAGACTAATGGGATAAATCCGTGCTTTTTCACAAAATCCTAATGAATCTCTTGTTGAAGCTTGGCTTCGCATGAAAGATTTGCTTCGAAGTTGTCATGGTCATAATTTAGGACGAGGAACAATAATCCAAATCTTTTATCATGGTCTTGATGAGGCATCTCAAGCAATCCTTGATGCCGGAGGAATTTTCCTTTACAAAACACCTAACGAGGCATATCAACTTCTTGAAGATCGAGTACTTCTTAAACTCGATTGGTCAAAAGATTCCAAAACCAAACCTATACGGAAAACCGTTGATTTTGCCGAAAGTTCAGATAATTCAAAACTCATGGACAAAATAGAAGCCTTGTCTTCTAAAATGGACTCGCAATACAAAGATATAAAAGGAGAAATGAAAGAAATGCGAGATGGCTGTAATAATTGTGGAGCAAATCACACATCATCCAATTATGTCCAAGGAGGATATCGTGGAGGAGGTTTTCGTGGTAATTAATACGGAAGAAATTCTGGAAATTGGCAAGATCGCCAACAAAGGGATAATAACCGTGATTTTCAACCTAGAACAGACAATCCAAACCCAACAAATTCAGATAAAAAGGAAGAATCTGATTTCAAAAAAATGATGCGAGAATTCGTAAATGCTCAAAGAACCACAAATGAGTTTGTAAAAACTCAATTTTTTAATCTCAAAACCAAAGTTGAGCAAGGTCAGAAAAATCATCAAGCTTCTATCCAAGATCTTGAACAAAAATTTGGTAGACTTTCTGATCAATTTTCTTCTCGAATTCCTGGTACATTACCAAGTAACACCCAATCCAATCCAAAACCATCTGGATCAAACGATAAGAATTATCGTCCACCACAAAACAGAAATGAGCATATCAATGCTGTATTCACTCGAAGTGGTCTCTCATATGATCCACCACCCATTCCTACCGATAACACTCTTATTCAAGATGAGGAGGAAGAAGTTGAAGAAGAAGCAGTTGAAGAAGAACCAACCCAAAAACCAACCGTTCCAACAATAAAGCCTTATACACCGAAAATACCATATCCACAAGCCCTAAGAAAAGAGAAAAGAGAGGAGTGAAATAAGAAGTTTTTAGAGATGATCAAAGAAGTTAGAATTAACGTACCCCTTGTTGATGTTTTAGCTGGAATGCCCAATTATGGGAAATTTTTGAAAGAACTTCTTAATAATCGAAACAAGTTAGAACAAATTTCCGCTACCGTTCTTAATGAAGAATGCTCTGCTATAATTCAAAACAAAATTCCACCAAAACTTGGAGATCCCGGAAGTTTTCTTATACCATGTACATTAGGAAACAACATCACATGTGATGCTTTAGCCGATTTAGGTGCAAGTATCAATTTGATGCCCTATTCGTTGTATTCTAAACTTTCCATCAATACATTGAAACCTACTAAGATGAGTATAAGATTAGCCAACCATACATACCAATATCATGTTGGGGTTGCTGAAAATATGCTTGTTCAAGTTGATAAATTTGTTTTTCCTGTGGATTTTGCCATCTTAGAAATGGAAGAAGATAGTCGAGTACCCTTAATCTTAGGAAGACCTTTCTTAAACACTGATGATGCAATGATTAAAGTTAAAGGTAAAGAACTCAATCTTGGAGTAGGAGAAGCTCGAATCACATTCTTAATTGATAAAGCAATGAAATATCCAAATTCCAGTGATGACACATGCTATAACATCGATGTAATTGATGAAGTCACTGAAGAAGAATTGGATGCAATACTTGACGATTCAAAACCATTCATGACTACTTCAGAAAAGATCAGTGAAACAGATTCTGATAAAGAATTTGAGGAATTCATGGAAATAAAATTAGAAGAAGAGGAAGAAGAGAAATTTGAAGATATCACTGAGAAGGATCAATTGAAAATAAAATCATCTCTAGAAGAACCACCCACTGATTTGGAACTCAAAACCCTTCCCAATAATCTCGAATATGCTTACTTAGAAGAAAATTCACTTCTTCCAGTAGTTATATCGTCGTTGCTCGAAACAAATCAAAAAGAAAGACTCGTTTCTGTTCTTAGGAAGCATAAACGCGCTTTTGCGTGGAAAACTTCTGATATTCCAGGAATTAGTCCAGACTTTTGCAAACACAAAATCAATTGTGAAGAAGGTACTAAACCTGTGGTAGAAAGACAACGTCGACTCAACCCAAATATGAAAGAAGTTGTTAAGAAGGAAATCATCAAACTTCTTGACGGCAGGAATTATTTATCCTATCGAGGATAGCCCATGGGTGAGTCTTGTTCATTGTGTTCCAAAGAAAGGAGGAATGATTGTAGTGACAAACGAAAGGAATGAATTAGTTCCTACTAGAACTGTCACTGGATGGCGAGTATGTATTGATTACAGAAAACTTAACAAAGCCACCAGGAAAGATCATTTTCCTTTACCCTTCATGGATCAGATGCTCGAAAGATTAACAGGAAACAAATACTTTTGCTTCCTTGATGGTTTTTCGGGATATTTCCAAATTCCTATCGATCCAGCCGATCAAGAGAAAACCACATTTACATGTTCTTTTGGAACCTACGCTTACCGGCGTATGCCTTTTGGTCTATGTAATGCACCTGCAACTTTTCAGAGGTGTATGATCGCAATATTTCAAGACATGCTTGAAACATCTATGGAAGTTTTCATGGATGATTTTTTAGTTTTTGGTGATTCTTTTGAAACTTGTCTTTCCAATCTCGATAAAATGCTTGAGAGATGTGAAGCTGCACATCTAGTTCTTAATTGGGAAAAATGTCATTTCATGGTAACTGAAGGAATTGTGTTAGGACACAAGATATCAAGTTCAGGGATGGAAGTAGACAAAGCTAAAATAGATGTTATCACCAAATTACCACCACCAACTAACGTTAAAGCCGTTAGAAGTTTTCTAGGACATGCCGGTTTTTACCACCGATTTATCAAAGATTTTTCAAAAATATCACGTCCTATGACTAAACTTTTAGAAAAAGATTTTGTATTTGATTTCAATGCAGACTGCATTAAAGCTTTCAAAACATTGAAAAGTCAATTGACTAGTGCCCCAATTATGGTTGCACCTAATTGGCCACTACCATTTGAAATCATGTGTGATGCAAGCGATTTCGCTGTTGGAGCTATTTTAGGACAACGTGAAGGAAAACATTTTCTAGTAAAACACTCAACAATGCTCAACAAAACTATACGGTTACGGAGAAAGAATTATTAGCCGTAGTTTTTGCATTCGACAAATTCAGATCTTATCTTGTGCTTTCAAAAACGATAGTTTTTACCGATCATTCCGCACTCAAATATCTGTTTAACAAACAAGATGCAAAACCGCGTCTTATCAGATGGATTTTATTACTGCAAGAATTTGATATCGAAATAAAAGACAAGAAAGGAGCAAAAAATCTTGCAGCAAATCATTTGTCACGTCTCGGGAATCCGAATTTGGAAGAATTAAAAGAAAATGAAATTAATGATTATTTTCCAGAAGAAACTCTCATGACGATAGATAAAGATGATGATGAGGAAATACCATGGTTTGCAAATTACGCAAATTATCTTGCTGGAGATATTCTTAAAAAAAGGGATGAGTCACTACCAACGTAGTAAGTTCTTTTCAAAACTAAAACACTATTATTGGGAGAAACCTTACCTTTTTAAGATGTGCAAGGATGGAATGATACGAAGATGTGTTTCGGGTGCCGAAACAAGAAAAATTCTTGATGAATGTCATCATGGCCCAACTGGGGGACATTATGGTCCTTCTACTACAGCTAGAAAAGTTTTTGATGCTGGATTCTATTGGCCTACAATTTTCAAAGAAGCGTATACTCTTGTTCAATACTGTGATGCATGCCAAAAATCCGGTAACCTTTATCGAAGAGACGAAATGCCTCAAAAGAGCATTCAAGTCTGTGAAATATTCGACATTTGGGGAATTGATTTTATGGGACCCTTCCCTAAATCACACAAATACGAATATATTCTCGTTGCAATCGATTATGTTTCCAAATGGGTTGAAGCTGAAGCTCTTCCTACTAACGATGCACGAGTTGTTGTCAACTTTCTCAAAAAGCTTTTTGCTCGCTATGGAATTCCTAAAGCTTTAATAAGTGATAGAGGATCACATTTCTGTAATACACAAATGGAGAAAGTAATGAAACGATATGGAGTTCATCATCGTTTTGCTACAGCTTATCATCCACAAACTAGTGGTCAAGTCGAAAATACCAATAGAGCTATAAAAGAATACATGAAAAAACGGTTAAAAAAACGGTTAAAGACAATCCTTCCGTTTGGTCAAGGAAATTAGACGACGCTCTATGGGCATTTCGTACGACATATAAGACACCAATTGGTACGACACCATACAGACTCTTGTATAGGAAAACATGTCATCTACCGTTCGAACTTGAACACCGTGCTTACTGGGCGTTAAGAAGCTGTAATCCTGATTTAAAAATAGCTGGAGAAAAGAGATTTTTGCAATTACATGAACTTGATGAGTTAAGACTTCAAGCTTATGAAGACTCCAAGCTATATAAAGCAAGAACCAAAACATACCACGATAGAAAGCTGAGAATTCGGAAACAATTCAAAGCTGGAGATAAAGTTCTGCTTTTCAATATGAAGTACAAGTTTAAAGCTCCAAAACTCAAGCCAAAATGGTTTGGACCATATGTGGTGAAACATGGATTTCCATCAGGTTATGTTGAACTTTATGACAAACATGGTGGAAGTTTCATTGTAAATGGGCACCGAATTAAACTCTATTATGATAAGGAGCAATTAAACGTGATTTCTAATGAAGAAATTTCATCCGAATTTGAATATGAAGCTATCACATTCATGGCTCCACACAAGGAAATGATTCCTTGGGCACACAATAATGGTTTTATCTATGATGCTCTTCCTAGAGCATGGGAAAATGTTCAATTGGAAAACATAGATGAAATAGGATAGGGAATTGTGATAGGAAATGTGTTGTATATCCCTAAAAGGAAACATAACACTAAAACTTCATAATCGGTTTCGAAGTTTGAGTCCGGCTGAGGACTCGTTAATAAAACAAGCGCTTCTCGGGAGGCAACCCGTGTGTTTTTATTTTTCAGTGATTATACCCCAAAGTTTTACCACTTGGTCGAACTTAAGTGTGGGGGTGTGCCACTATTTTAAATAAAACTGCAATGCTTTTTGTTTGTTTGTTTTTGTTTCTAGTAATGTAGGTGTTGATTGCAAGTAACAGAAGATTAGATAGAAACATAATACCGAATATCATGGTTTATTCTCTCATTTTCCCTATTTTCATACTTTTTTGTTTATCACATTGAGGACAATGTTTAACTTAAGTGTGTGGGGGGGGGGGGGTGAGTAGGTAAAATAAGAAATTAAGTCTAATATCGATTTAATTTTTAAGTTTTGTTTGTTCTTATAATCTAGTTGTTTTCACGCTTTTAGGAATAATTATTAGAATAACTGGATCAATCCACTGGTAAAAATCGGTAATTTTTGAAAAATTTGAGATGTGTCCCGATTAATATTGCAATCCATTCTGGGATCGATAACATTTGCTAGCACATATTATAACCCTTTCCACTAAATTGTGAGGATTTAAGCCTATTTCATATAAAGCATACATCTTTTATGCTTGAATATTTTGTTATGAGTGTGCCGGTGATTTTATTTATTCTAGAACTTGTACTTGTAAATCATTACGAGACCGTTGTGAGATTACATTTTTGTAATATAAGTATACATACGTGATAAGAGGCAACCTTAGGATTTTAACCAAATAGCCTTCATTATTTATTTTTAGCTAGTCAGATTGATTAGTTAATTTCCAATTTTTAACCCTTTTGTTAGCGTTCATTTTTAGCGCTAGATACCCTTAGTTACACCCTTCGAGCCATCCTTTTCGTTTTTGATAAATCCAGAAAAATACAAAAAGATTTTATACTTTAAACCTTAGCCTAACCCTTGTCAAAGTCTAAATGGTGGGTTGCTAGTTGCTTGGTTGTTGGATAGTTTATGATGATTATTAGTGAGCCACACTTCACCAATTATGTGTGTGCCATTCCGACAAAGATGAAGACTGCAGCTTTTTATTTCTATTGTTGTGGTAATGCTTATGCGAAGTGTTAGGGAATTCCGAGTTAAAAAAAAAAAAAAAAAAAAAAAAAAAAAAAAAAAAAAAAAGTCTTCGCAATTATAAGGTGACAATTATAGCAAATGTGCTATATATGAATAAAGGAAATTTTGTGATATGTTGCTAGCCAATGTGCTACGTATGAAGAATATTGTTATGGCGAATCGATGTATCGATATTTGAAGAAGAAGAAGATTGTAACTATAATCATTTACGGGTTCGTGGTTTGTTTGGTGACTGTTCGTGGTTTGTTTGGTGACTAGCAACAATGAGACTTAGACTTTATTTTATTTTTCTTTAAAACCAATTTCATAAATATTCCCATGCCTTATCCCTACCCTTACCAAATTACTTTATCTATATGGATATTGTAATGGCTTTGTGAGAATGTCAAGTGCAAGAATATTGTAGTGACCATCCGGTTTTTGAGTAATCAAGAACTCGCGCCAGTAATCTATTGTGTTTTTTGTATAAGATGTTTGAACATAAGCCTGGTACAACCTGAAGCCTTAATTTACAACCCAAATAAAAGACCTCTTTGATATGTAGACTTGGTGCTTACGCCATTGCGGTGTAGTTTTGTTTCTTGTACAAGCCTATGGTAATAATTAGATCATGACTGAGCAATGAGTGTGATTTCTCTTATATATACTCCACTTCTTAAATAAATGAGTGATTGAGTGAATTATACTTCATTCCTTTTCGTGAGGTGTTTAGAAATGTTAATCAAGCAAGAGAATCATTGGGTATTATCAAACATCTCGATTTTTCACCATTCATGCTTAAAAATGATGAATCTTATTTTGTACTTGTACTTGGTGGATTTGCATCACATTTTTCTAATCATTTTTGGTTACCATGTGGATATTTAGTTTTCTTCTAGATTTACTTGAGGACAAGCAAAGTTTAAGTGTGGGGGATTTGATAACGCTCAAAGTTAACAGGTTTTTATAAGCATTATTAGTGTTTTTGTGTATATTAATTGGTTGTTTTTATATGCTTTTGCCACTAAATCGTATCAAAGTATGTTTTTGTAGCATATGTAGCCAAATGCAGGAAAATGGAGAAAAAGTGAAGAAAATGAAGTATACGCGATTACACGAAGATTCCCGAGCTCAAAAGTCCAATCTGTGAAGTAATTCATATGAGAACCTAAGTTTTGTCATCTCAAAGTTCCTAGTTCAGAAGTTAATCAAGTTTGGATAGTGCATAAAGAATTACACAAGGAAAAGTCAAAGTCTAAAACAGCCAGGATCTACCATCCGATCGGATGGAGTTTAACCGATCGGATTGCCATTATGACCATTTTCCATCCGATCGGTATCAACCCGCAACCGATCGGATGGCCACTTCTGCGTGTTTTTGTCAACTTTTGTGCACGAATCTTGGTCTTTTGTGCCATGGTTCTAGGCCCTTCTTAGTGTCTTACTGTCCAAGTTCAAGCATTTAAGTCCCTATTCATTACCAAGAGTGTTGGACAAGCCTATAAGGACCTCAAAAGTGCACCATTCATGACACCATTGAAGATACCATTTACTCTCATTACTACACACAATTATTATCATCTTCTAGCTCTCTAAGGAGGAAAATTCGTGCAGAAAGAACCAGGAACTTTGGAGGACCAAGGAAGCAACATTTGGTGGCCAAAATCTCTAGAAATCATCACCAACACTTAGGTTATCAATACCTTGTCATTTGTTATCAATTACAAAGCATTGTAAGACTTATAACCATGGTTTCTAATGTTAAATATTATGAGTTTATTTGCATGTTTGCTATGAGTGGCTAGTAATCTTTTTACACTTGTTTTGATGATGTTTTATACTTAGTGATAGTTATGATTGTGATAACATGTTTTAATTCAATTTCAAGTCAATCCTAAGAACCAATTGTACCTTAAGTTTCATCGTGAAATTTGTTTAGCCAAGGTTAACTAATTGATAATAGTTTCAAAGGTCGAAAGATTTGTTATTACTCAATTAGTTATAATCATTTGTCTATGAATGATTGTTTTTCACCATAATTATTCTTGACTAAACAAAGAAACAAGAAGTATAATTGTAATGAGAATGCTTTTATAACATCAAATCGGATTGTTTGTAAACTTTTAGTAGGACGAAAGTTTAAATGTTTATAAACAATTGTGACCTTTTTGTCTATGAAGAGGTTACCTTTTGTATTGACCATTTCCTAAGAGTATTTGATTTGTAATAAAAGTTTGTCTTGTGTTTAAGATATCCAACATACCTTATGAACCTTGGATAGATCTTGAATTGATTGGTTTACACCAAAAGCTTGTTTTTATGAACTAAACTCTTGACGAAGGTTTAACTTGTAAAAACAATAGATTAGATCACCATCTAATTATTTCAACCAACATGTTATCAAAAGTTATCACAATCATGTGTGTCATTAAGTAGAAAACTAGTCTAAACAAGTGTAGTTTTTAATTTATTGAATTTGCTTATTATCTTATTTACGTACATTAGAGATTTACTTTTAGACTTATATTTCGATTCACTCATAAATCCCTGCGAACGATCCTGACTTACCATCATATCTTGCTATAACGGACGAGTACACTTGCTCGTATGTGTTGTTTCTAGATTTGTGATGCGTGGGAATCGCAACAGGCTTTACTTCTCGAGGGATCTCGAGAAGCTTACAACCCCCACCAGGCAGTGTACCTGATCGTTGTAGTATAGTATAGTGACAAGTACCGGGGGATTGATCGTTTAGCTTAGGAATAGTGTCGCTATGATTAGAAAGCCTAAATACTAGTTCTAAAGGTGAGGGATGATTATTTTTGTATTTTTATATTTTTTAGAAAGCAATTAAATATCTCGGGTTTGAAGGTTTTAGGCAGAATTAGTTGCTAATCAACTAACCCAATACTAAGATGCAATCAAAATAAAATACTAAAAATGAAAATAAACTAATTATACTAAAGTTGTGAGCAGTAATTGGAGAAAATGTGTTTACTTAGATTTCACTACTCCCTAGACATCTTTTACACGTTAATTACTTGTTATAATTGCATGGATGACGGATCGTATTCCTTAATACCATTCATGGGGTGGCACACATAACTCCCCAATTCTATGAGCTCTTATCTCCTCCTACACCATGCCCAGCACAACTATAGGGATTGTAAACAGTGGCTCATGCATTAAATACAACCAATAAAGACCTAGTGCGCCTCGGTTCATGTTTCTTAAGACGTTCAAGCATGTTACCAAATGGAGATCTGCCAGTTTTCTTAAGCCTAACATATAAATCATTCATCCAAGACAAAAATAAACAAGTAATCAACACATAATTAACATCTAGGTTTCATTAGATCTAAGCAAACACAAGATAGATCTAGCCTAGCATAATGGAATTAAGACAAGAACAAGATATAGACAACCAACACATAGACATATTGATTGAATTAAAAGAACACTTATCTCAATTACAATGCAAGGTATCAAGGGTTTGGAACCCTTGAAAAACCTGTAAAAGTTGCACCAAAATCGTACTTAGGGTTTCTCCCAAAACTTCTCTTCTTTTTAATGTGTGAAAATTAGAAAACTATATATAGAAAAATAGGTCTGACGGCGTCAAGAATAAACTTGTGACGCCGTCACCTCGCCGCCAAAACTCTTCTCGGACTGCCTTGATCTACATTTGACGCCGTCAAGACCAAATCATTTCCAGGCCGTCATGACTTTTTACTCTTGACGCCCTTCCTTCGTGACGCCGTCAAATCTGTACTGGGTCGTCATGGATTTCTGCTCTTGACGCCGTCAGAGAAATACTCTTGATGCCGTCACCTGCTGTTCCCAGCATGGAAAATTAAGACTTTGGCGTTTTCTTCACTTTTATGCTCCAAAAATGTCCGAATTGCTTCCTTTTCCAGATTTCTCTCCCAAAGTACCTAAAATCACAAAAGGAATGATTTAGGGCAATATTTGATCAAATAAATTCGGATTCGGGCTTAAATGACCCCCTAAAAACGGATCATTTTTCGCCTCATCATATACCCTTACACTTGAGATTTGCTTGGCCTCAAGCAAATGCGCTTTTATTCTAGTCAAAATACAAGTTAGGGGTTATTTAACACTAATATAAAAGTAATTACAACAAATAATCGTTCCACTAAAGACCAATAGACAAGCACGGAGGTCATACACTAGCACCTCACAAATAGTGTTTAGATACTCACATCTCTCGGGTGTAATAAAGTGTAAATTACAATATGGAAACGGAAGATATCTCTCACTACCTGTCATAGCAAAATAGATTACCATAGGCTTGGGAAAGGATCAAACCTCCACCACATGGCGTAAGCACCTAGGATAAACTATCAAAGAGGTCTTTTAAAGGGTTGTAACGTTAGGTGTAGGGATATGAAATACATGGTTTTGTTGGATAAAGGAAGTTTTACTGGTGGCGAGTTAACAATCTTGGTTAATTACATGTACAAGATGGCGTTGCTAAGCCAAGACTAGACTCGACTTAAGCTAATAAATGAAAAATAACAAAAACATAAAATGAACATAGAATAAAAAGGGATGGTAGTCCGTATGTTTTTTCTCTTTTTCCTTTTTCTATTTTTCTTTTCTTTTTCTTGATTTTTCGATTTTTTTTTTCTTTTTTTTTTTTTTTTTTTTTTTTTTTTTTTTTTTTTTAATACACTCTTACCCTACCATCCAAAATAATACATCATAGGGAATGAACATTTCCCTTACACTTGAATCTTTACATACTTTACATTAAACTAATTTAATGACTCGAATTAAGAAAATCAAAACACTTGGAGCACTTTTAAGATTAACGTACATATGGGGGCAATAAATGATGTTCTTCCCCATTACTCCATAAAATAAGTACTTACCCATGAGTCCCAATCGTCCCAAAATAATATGTACAAGGATATGACTCGACTTAGCAACCATGTAATCAATTAGATAGTTAACTTAGGGTTTAACAAATAACAATAATGCACTAAAAATGAGCGCATACACAGAAGGCTAAGGCGATTTGGTTGTACATTTAAGTGGGGTGTAACAAATTCTTCCTTTAAGTAAAATGCTTAAAGTTAGAAACGAAAAGATAGGCTCGGAGGGGTGTACTAGGGGTTTTGTGTACTAAAAATAAGTACAACGCTAAGGGTGTGGGAAAAATTAGTTGACTTAACTAGCCAAGTAATATGACTTAAATGGTCAAGTAATTATAATACGGGTTTAACACAAGGGTGATCCTAATGCCTCTTATCATGTAGTAAATCCTACTACACGAATGTAGTCTCACTAGCAGTCTCGGGATGCATCACTAACGCAAGTTCTAGAATCTAAATGCTACCGGTACACTCATAAGCACTAATAATGAATGCTTTTCCTATCAAATCTAAAGGCGAACCTCACATATTTGGGTGGAAAATTTTTCTGAATATACGGTTATGTGCTAGTCATACAATCTCCTATCCATGAGACGCTTGCTATGGCTAAAGTTTCACTCCTAAATGTTGTAAAAAATTTTAAATTTGGCGCTAAAATTACACTAACAAGTATTTCTCATAGTTTTATTACACATCTACCATTAAACAAAACAAACTCAAGCGAAAGTGCATATGTAAGGTATCATCTTTTTACCCTCCCCTTACACTTAAGATGAACATTGTCCCCAATGTTCAAGTAAAGAATGTAAAAGTGAAAAAGTAAAGAGAATGAAATCAAATACTCCCCTGATTCGCTCGGTATGGATAATAGGGTGGCCAGGTTAAATCTTCCTCCAAGAAAATAAACAATCAAAGCTTCCCTTCCAGAATATAAATCATCTTCTTGTCATACATAACCTGTAAAACGTGATAAAATAGGCAAGACAACCTCGCGTAAAATCGGCGGCATTCTATATAAGTTACTAAATCCTAGAAAACAAGATAAGATATAATGCTTGTGGAATGAAGTTTGCAGATCTCCTGGAGATTATAAAACTTAATAATTCACAAAAACCATAAGACTCCGTTAGAAAAACAAAACCGGTAAAATTTCCAGATTTTAACTCCTGACGCCGTCAAGAGTAAACCCCTGACGCCGTCAGAATTGACCTGCAGAAATCCTTATGTTAAGTTTTCGGAAAATTTCTGGAAAAACTTGGTCCTACTTCCTGGAAAATCCTGCAAAACTTCATTATGACTCAATACAAGCATTTTACTCTAACAAATACGAATACATATGTTCATTTAATATTGTGGAGAATCATGATCGGTTTGTTTCTTAAAAACATATTTGGGGTTTCCCCTTACACTTATCTTTTGCAAAAATACTTTTAGGTGGAGTTAAGACTAGGCCAAAACAACAAAGTAAAGTATTTCCACTATTTAGTTTAGAAACATGATCTACCAACAATAAAAATTAAGCATGCATACGGAAGCAAATAACAATCAAACAAATAAACAATCAATCAAACAAACAATATGAATAACGTCACCATGAGCGCCACTAATTATTCCCAATAAACGTAAACATGAAAGTAAATTGTTCAAGGCCAACAGAGGCCGCATCCTAAGCTATTACAGTACCAAATGTTTTAAATTACACAATCATCAATAGTTCAAAGACAACAGAAATCAAGAGGAATCACTAGGGAGGAGGACCAAAGCGGTAGTCATAGCCTGGAGGGAGGTGTCTGGTGTACCCGTAGGGAGGGTAGTCAGTCTCACGGCCAGGGAACGGGTCAATCTGCAGGTGAGGCTCAAGCTGATCACGGGTGGAGAGGTACTGCATCTGGCGGATGGTGTGATCATATATCCAGTCAAAGCGCTGGTCAGTGGTGGTCCGCCATGCGTCCACCTGACCCATCCAGGCACCCTGGTGTGCCTGCCAGTCTCCCCGACCCATGTGTCGGTAGTAGTCAGCTGTCCCCTCCTCATAACCCTGGAACTGATGCTGCTGGGGATCTACCTCATCATCAGCATCCTCCTCAACATCTGGCCCCCCTGCCGCATACCAGTTATAGGTCCCATGCCTCTCTGGCATCACAATGCTCATCTGCCTGAGGGATTTAGCCTTCACTAACCTGCAGGCCCCACAGTCGCTCAAGTACCCTAGGATCTGAGGAGTAAGAAGATCATAGGAACGAGCCAACCGGGTCACGAACATCCCCCCATACACCTTGTCAATATCCCTCTCACCCACACTGGTCCTTAAATAACTGGCCACCCAAAATGGGATGTTGCAGTAGACATCCGCTGAGAAGATGGTGTACAAGTAGAACAGGTCTGAAGCAGTGACACGGTGAGTGGTGCCATGACGTCCTGACAGGCTGTATGTGATGCACCTGTGGACTAACCTAGCTATGGGGTCCCTAATGGATGCTGCCCCGGTAGTCGAGGTGTAAACCCCGTTCCCAATGGTTGGCCAAAAAGTGATACACCTCATCTCACTCCTCTGAGTCTCCCCATGTAACAACCTCTGCATAAAAACCCCATCAACCTCCTCTCTAGTATACAACCCAATCCTCCAACCAAACTCAGCAACTGAACATGACCGCAACTCTCCCCCTAGCCTAAAATACACAGTGGTGCCCCCCACATCCGTTCTAGCCTCAGCCTGATCAAAACGGAAGGTCGCAAAGAACTCCCTCACCAACTCACTATACACTGTCTCTCTAATCCTAAACAACCTCTCCCACTGAGGACCCGCAAATCCATCAGTGTGGATCCTCTCCAAAAATGCGGCCTCCAACCCATGGGCCCTAAGAAACTCCCAGTTAACCACAGCCCCAGCATCAATATGGTGGTTACAAAGCTCTGCATACTTGGTGTTAGCACCAACATCGTCAAACTCGCTCCAACTATGGACCAATTCTCCATAATTGACCCTTTGAGACCGAGAGGAACTGCCCTTATGTTGACGAGATCTTTTGCTCATTTTCCTGGAAAAAGGTGGAGTGAACGGAAATGATTAGAACGAGAATTCTAATGAACTTCATGCAGTCAGACACATCTGACGCCGTCAAGAGTAATCCTGACGCCGTCAGATTGATCAGAATCCGAATCATGCAAATGCGAGGGAAAAATCAATTTTCAAACTCTTAACCCATTACCCAAACGCCCCTTTAATCAGAAAACATGGGTGGGGGGTCAAAGAATCCGTGGCATGAGTGACTTTAGCTAAACTAATGCATGATTCGAGTGGGATAAAATAATCAACGGGTAGCCCCATGTTTACAAATCACCAAATGGATGGCATTACGATTTGTTAATAATGGGTCAAGAATGGGGTTTCGGGATAAAGGGGTTTTCCAAATTGATGGGTCCTAAGGACAATCGATCGAAGAAGGATGATGAAAAATCACTTACCAAGTGAAGATTGGATGTGGAAGACGTCGAATTGGAGAGTGGAGAATCGGAGTAGCAGCAGCACTTTGGGTGAGATTTGTGGGGTATGGGTTGAAAGTGATTGGTTTTGGGTTAATATTGCTGATCCATCGAGCTGACGGCGTCAAGAGTTAAATATGACGCCGTCAGATGCCCGTGTAAGATGAAAATTGGAGTAGTTCCATGTTTAGTCCCTGCACTTTGCGTGAATAGCTAAACATTAGTAAAACCCATGAGTAGCTATTCCGTTAACGAGGTCCACCAGGGTCGAATGTCTCATTACTGTCACGGAAAGAGGTAAGGTTGTAGAAGGGGTTGGGTGACGTTTTGGCTAAGTTGATCCCTGTGCACGGGTCATTGGTTTGAAAAGAGAGATGTTGTTCCATAGAGTGTTTCAAATCAGTGGTGTTTTTGAGGTGCAACCTTTTTACACCGGCTTTAAAACCAAAAGAACGTCTCTTGGATAAGTTCGGGAATGTGGTACGCAAACATCCAACGAAAATGTTATGGAATTGCGAACTCTTCTCTGCATGGGGGTGCTCATGAGGATGGGAGGTAGTTAATGGTAAAGCACTTGGGGAAAATTTCCCGCTATCCTCTTGGTCAAACACAAAAGGGGTTGAAACCTCGAAGACTTTTTCAATTTTTTTAGGTACGGAATTTTCTTTGATCTTTTCTTTGACCCTTGATATGAATTGGTCTGCGAAATTCATAAAAGCTTTATGAGTGCTGATGAGTGTCTAAATACTCATCATTTTATACTAATCTGAGCTGCCAAAACATACAAAAACACTCAAATATGTATCAAAATACTTTAAATATCTTAAAGATGTGTTTTATATGTTTTAAATGCAAAATATGCAAAAACAGATGAAAAACGTACAAAGTTTGCATAATTGGCAGTTTCAGTCCCTCAAGTTTCATAAATTGTCAAAACTAGTCCCTGGTTATTCTAAAAACATGAAAATGTCATCAAAGGTCCTTTTTAACCATAAAGTTACATATTTAGTCCTTTGGTGCAAAGTTTCATAAAATTACAAGTTTAGTCCCTGTACTTTGGAATTTGACATAAATGGTCCCTGGGATGTAAAAACTTTGAGAAAAATCAATTTTGGTCCTTATACTAATAATCTTTTGCAGGAATGGTCCTTGGGTGATAAGTTTGGTGAATTTACATGATTGGTCCCTGAAGTTTCACAGTTTGGCAAAACAGGTCCCTCAAAGTTTCAAACTTGACAGTTTCAGTCCCTGGGTGTTCAAAATGGGAAAATTATCATTAAGGGTCCTAGGGAATTCATAAATGTCACTATTAGTCCCTGGGAGAAAGTTTTGAATAAATTACACATTTAGTCCCTCAAGTTTGGTGTATTGTCAGTTTTAGTCCCCGGGTATTTAAAAAAATTAAAAATATCAAAAATACCCTTGTACTATTAACATGAGACAATTTAAACCCTTATGATAAACTTTGATAAAATACCAATTCAGACCCCAAACTTTCAGCAATTTACAAAATTGATCCTTGTAATTTCTAATAAACCAAACGGACCCTTTATCTATTATTAAACCAACATAGCAATCCAATCCAATAACACACCAAGCCCATCCCCACTTCTCTGGCCCAACACAACTCCCAGCCCACACCTTTTAAAAATAAAAACCGGTCAAACCCATTTGACCCCGCCTAATACCTCCTTCCCTGTTCATCTCCTACCCCCAAGCCTGTAAACCCAAAACCATGGTGGTTTCACCACCACTTGACTACCCACCTTTCACAACCTTGTCCCCCCACCTCACACATCCTTCCAAACACCAATTAAGTCCTTAAAACCCTCCACGCTACCCATAGCTGGCTTCTAGATATTTTCGCGCCAAAAAGTAAATTTAAACGGCCTGGATGAGATTGACCATATCAACGGCTAAAGTGAAGTGGGAAAGTCATGGAATGCTAGTGGGAACCTCAAAAGTCATATAAAAAAGCAAAGAGAAGGAGCAGAGGAAAAAAGGATTAGATTAGGTAGTTTTAGCTTACATTCGTATTTGTAATTTTTCAATTCCTAGTGTAATTCAAGGCTATCTAGTATCTTATTAAGTCTCATCAGTGTAATCCAAAACAGTTCTAATATTTAAATTCAAGTTCTCTTTTAAGAATCCGTATTTAGTAATTTATAGTGGATTTGACAAATTCACTTTAAGTTGGTAATTGTTGTTGTTTAGGTGTTAGTAAGCTCACAGAAGTTTAACTATAAGCTTTTGAAGGATCTTAGATCAGTAGTATATTGGAGTTCATAATAAGTACAAAGAAATACAAAAAAAAAAAAAATAAAAAAAAATAAATAGGAAATATAAATAATCAGGGAAACATAAGCTTGTAAAAGCTCAAACTCCCTCTGGATAAGCTCATTAAGCTGTCTCATAGCTTTGGTGAGCTTATCTCATCAGCTCATAGCCATTTCCATTTTCATTTTATCCTTCAAGTAAGTCTCTATTTCAGTTTAATGCATTTTCTTCATTCTAGCTTATGTATTGTAGCTTGTAGCTTATTTGTGTTTAGTAATACTTAATAGAGTTGTTCTAGTACTTTTATTGATTTTTGCATGATCTGAGAAGAATTGGTAATTCACTGCTTCCATTTAGTAAACTGCCATTTCAGAATCATTTTGGATCATAGGCTTTTGGTGTTTAGCTTATTGTTTTTAAGCTTGCTTTAGATTATTACATCATAATAGATTGTTGGAAATCAGTTTCATAAGTTTTAGCTCTCATATGTTTTGAAAATCATCAAACAGCCTACATAAGGGAGTGTTTGGCATTACTGTTCTTCCAGTGTTGTTGTTGTTATTATTTGCTAAAAGCCACTCAGACATCTCACCTTAGGTCTAAATAAGTAAAATAAACAATAAAAACTTGGTCATTAGGGAAGAAAGTCAAATCTCACCTTAATCCTTATGGCAGTTAATTGTTGGGGTTCTTAACAACCCATAATCATCAAATCAGTTTAGATCTTGGTAATGTAGCTTAATATCATCTCACTTTAGCTTATAAAACCTTATTCAATCATTGGAATCAAAACAAAGTTCATGAAAGTCAAAGTGTTGTTAAATTTCAAAAGTCAAATTTCATAGTTGTCTCAGTTTTTACAAATCTTGGGAGAATTACTTTGAATTTTCTGTTATGATTCAGAGCTTATGATTTGTTCCTAGTTACAACCCCCCAGCTCATGTTTGTGTTTCCATATTGCTTAGATTTTTGTGATTTTATTTGTGGGCCCCACAGCTCTCCAAAGTGAGCTGCAGGGCACAAAGCTGCTCTGTCTCAGCAGTTACACCACCACCACCACCACTTGGTGGTGGTTTTCCAGCCAACTCAGTGGACCCCACTTCCCATAATTAGATTCCCTCAACCCCCCTCCTACCAGGGAGTGAAGGTTAACCATTACCTTGATCTTTTGACCTGTGGACCCCACCTTTACTTGGCCCCTAACATTGTCCCCAATCTGTGACAGAAAGCAATAAGCAAGGGCTTATTTTGTGAGTTGTTGGCTTATCCTTGCCAACTTATTGCTTAATTCTTGCTTATCCTTGTCCCATAAGCTTATTCACACTTGAATTTACCCTTGTGGGTCCCACTTGAGCTAGTTTTAGCTTCTTTTGCATATTGGTCAACAATAGTCAACTGTCTCCCATCTTAGCTTATATCTAGCTTAATTTTAAGTTGTAAAATATTTGTTTTCACAAAAGTTATTTATTTTTATGTATAATATAGTTTGGTAAAAGAAAATTCAAGAAAATACAACATAAAAATAAGTGATAGTTTCTATTTAATTTAATTTAATTTTAATTTTCATTTTTACATTTTTATTAAGTAAATTGTGTTTTTATATTTTTATTAATTTCCTTATATATTAAAGTAATTTAAATAATTTTATTAGATTTTTATAATATCATTTGATATTTATTAGATTTAAATATAGTTTTATTAATAATTAATTAATAATTAAGTTATAATTAGTATAATTAGTTTTTATATAATAACATCTATATTTTATATTTTTCCTAGCTTTCATAAGTCATAATATAATTTTAGTAATTTTTCTAGAATTTTTACTGTTCATTTAATAGTTTTTATAATTTAAATAGTTTAAATAGTAATTAAATAATAAATAGAATAATAATTAGTAAACTAGTTTAAAAATACATAAAATAAAGTTTTTATAATTTTTTAGGATTCCTGTGATGGTTAATTAGTTTTATAAATTTTCTCATAATTTTCTAAGTTAGTTCAATAATATTTGTAATTTAAAATAGTTTAATTAGTATAATTAATATTAATAGTTTTTAATTAATAAAAAGTTCATAAAAAGACAAAAAGATTTATTTTTATTTTTTATACTTTCTTCAAGTTCTATTTTAGGTTTAGAAAATATTTTTATAAGTTTTTAGTTTAATTTGTAGTATTTATAATTTTCTAATTAAATAGTTAAATAGTTTTTATTTAAATAATTAATAATAAATATTAAAATAATCTTAAAAATAGTTTTCTTTTTAATTTAATTTTATTTTAAGTTTAAGTTTATAGGATTGTCAATTTTAACCCTTATAGTTTATTTTTCTTAAAACTCACCTTTTTCTCAGTACGCAATCGCGTTTGATTTTAAATTGGTGTACGTTTTAACGTTTTAGATATCTAGGTTTTACGTAATCGTTTTAATAGTTATTTTAAGTTATAAAACCCTAGTTTAAACACACACACACTTTTATACCCTTACCTATTCACATTCACTGATCACAGATTCGTTTTTAATGCCATCACAACCTCGTTGGGACATTACGACCCGGGAAAACACTGTATTCCTTGGAAGCATTTGCCTCAGCTGTTTGACTATTACAGTTGGCCATTCACAAGTGGCTGATCAATAATTATCTGACCGTTTGAGGCGAATCAAAATTTGGCGCCGCTGCCGGGGAAGTTGTGCGCTTATTTTAAACGATTTTGCGTATTAGTAAACCTGAATACACATCCATTGTATATTTACCATCTTTTATCTATATTTTTATAAAACAAAAACACAAAAATATTCACCTTTATACCCTCTATCTATTTGATTCTACCTTCTTACACCCATTTCATACATAATTCTTATGGCGTCTCTCGGTTACAAGTGTTTTCACTGTAAAAGCCCGATTGAGAACGGCTTTCGTTGTCTCCGGTGTATTTGTGAGAAATGTGGCAATAATTGTAGTAACAGATTTTGTACTATGTGCAATCTGTTCATAAGTCCAAATTCTCTCAATGATTCACCAAATTCTCCCAATTACCCTTCACAGCCCGAGATACGTGCTATTAATGACGAACCTTCAAAAATTAATCCTAACCTTTCACGGTTTACGGTTAACAGTTTGTCAAGCAAACGTACAGAGCTTAGGGTAGTGACTGAAAAGAACGACTTACCTGATCTTCACGTTTATCAAGAACCAAAACCCGAGACCATAACGGAAGTGGTGGAAATTCCTAGCTCTCAGAGCACACCACTTGTCCCACCTCCAGATTTTGTTCCTTGTGTCGGTTGTGGTGAGCCGCTTTTCGGTTTTCCATGTCGTTGGTGTACATATATACAATGTGGTAATGATATCCAAGACGGGAGTTGTTTGTTTTGTGGATCGAGTAATTCATTTGCTTATGATCCTAATCAAAACTCATTCAACGACTCCTCAAATTTTTCCAACTACCCATCACATTCATACGAGCAAGAATCATATTATCCAAATTTCAATGATGCTTCGTATCAAAATACACCAAGCCAGACTCAACAGTTTTACTGTTGTGAGTACTGTGGAGGTCCACACTTTAGCTCTGATTGTCAAACAAGGAATCCATTTCCTGGTAACAATTACGACTATTCGTTTCAAGACCCACCTCCACAGTACCAAATGAACCAAGCAACTCCTCAAAACCAGCAAGACCCTTGTCTAGAGGTTCTTGACAAACTTAAAAACCTTAAGGAGGAGTTGGCTAATATGTCGTCTCACAATGCACAAAGTTTTTCTTGTGTATATTGTGGGGGTCCTCATAATGATGATCAATGTCAACCTTCCGGTTTTGACACATCCACACCCCCACAGTCTTCACTCACTCAATATTCTCGTGATAAATCTATCACGGAATTACTTGCTGAAAAACATGCTGCTAGAGACGAAAGAAGCATGGAAGAATTACTAGTCTTAGAACAAGCAGCTAGAACACGTACCAAATTTCAAAATGCTGTTTTTCTCGATGAGGATGATGAATGTGATGATACCTCATCATGTTCATCAGTTGAGACTCCTTCCATGCATATACAGGGAGAAAAGAATATAACTAAATCACCAGCAGTAGAAATAATGGAACTTGTAGACTCCATTACTGCTAGTCCTTCTCATCTCTCTGAGTATGATGTTATCACACCCGAAGTTCCCACTCACTCTATGAACATGGGGGACGAGCATCTTGACACTGTTCCTGCAAAGGAATCGGACGAATTCATAAAGTCTAGTGTTGAGAACCTTATCCCAATCCCAAGAGAGTCACAGGGAATTCTTGATCATGTGTGTGATATTCCTCCCCCTCTTGTCTTTCCAAATGATCATATTGAGACGTTCTCTGATTCTGATGAGAACAATTCTTTATCTTGTGGAGACATAAGTTATGTGGGGGAATTACCTTCTGAGCTTGTCAACTCAGAAGAAGAGAATGAGGAAGAAATAATCCAAGACGAAGCTCTTCGTCTTACATTATTAAATGCTAATCTTCTCATTTCTAGAATCGAGGCTTTTAATGAAAAGCCTATTTCATCTCCTATCCCCGTCAAGGATAGTGAGGTTTTGATCAATGATTCTTTTCCGGAATTGCAAACGTTCCATTTTAATCAAACGGAAGAGAAGATAAGTGGTATCACCACTTCTCATTCTTATAATTCTCTTCCCGTTTATGAATCATTTACTTTTGAGAAGTTCCCCAATGAACTCACTCAAATCAATCCCGAATACGAATCATTCACCTTTGAGGAGTTCTCCGGTGAACTCACTCATATCATATCTCCTCCGGAGTATGATAGTTTCTATTTTGATCTAGACATAACCATAATATGTCTTGATCAACCGAGCTTAAACGAGGAGATTCATGAACCAATGAATTCTCCTATTGAGGAAGAAGAGTTAGTTATGATTTTCATCATGACTTTCTTTCTTTTCTTCATATATTCTGTTCCTTATCCTGTTCTTCATTCTTTCGGGAGTGAAGACATTATCTTTGATCCCGGCATTCTCATTTATAAATTATGAGCCGGTTACTTATCTCATCGGTGTGGAACTTTCACGTGCTTCAAATGTTTATCCGAACATCTTGAATGAAAGTCCGATTGAGATTGTCTCTTCCACTTACTTCCCCATGGACAAATAAATTCGGGGTCGAGTCAAGCTAGGGACTCGGTAATCAAAACCATTAGCAAAAACATGGGTTTTCACCCGTGTGTAACACCCTAGTGTGGGGGAGATGCCCCACATGTTGTATATATCTCAAAAAAAAAAAAAAAAAAAAAAGTACATATAGTGATAGCTTCTATTTAAGAAGTTTTATCTAAAAAAAAAAAAAAAAAAAAAAAAAAAAAATAATAATAAAAAAAAAAATAATAATAATAAATTGTATGTATATACATCTTAAATAAAGGCTATGGAATATTTTCTTACGTTCTAAGTTCGGTTTAACACCCGGTACTTTGAATATTGAGGACAATATTCAGTTCTAAGTGTGGGGGGAGATTCGTCTAACGAATTTAAACACATGTTCCATCAAGAACCCCCATTTTAGCCAAAATTTTAAAAATTTTTTTCTCACTTAGAACGCAATAAATGGTATCAATCCTCCATGTCTAACCCACAACAGGATTGGCTAATCCAGGAGCAAACGGTTCTTGGTAAAGATAACTCAAACCCGTTTATGGCTTGCAATTTGCCAAAAATTGTATGGTTCCTCAACTCCCCATTATCCTCAAAAGCTAATGAGTTGGCTAGCCCGCAAGATTATGGCTTGTGGTAAAGGCCGAGGAAAAACCATAATTGGTAATCAGCTCACCAAGATGTTGACTATTCCATCAAGAGTTGGCTAGTCCAGAAGCAAACGGCTTTTGGTAAAGACTAATCAAATCCGTTGACAGCTGGTGGTTTGCTCAAAATCACACGGTTATCAGGTGTGCCACAGTTCTTACACCTGGCTACTCCAGAAGTGATGGCTTTTGGTAAAGAGTTTTTCAAATCCATTAAGTTTTTCTCAAATAGATTGCTAGGGACTAGCAATAGTTTAGTGTGGGGGATTGATGAGTGTCTAAATACTCATCATTTTATACTAATCTGAGCTGCCAAAACATACAAAAACACTCAAATATGTATCAAAATACTTTAAATATCTTAAAGATGTGTTTTATATGTTTTAAATGCAAAATATGCAAAAACAGATGAAAAACGTACAAAGTTTGCATAATTGGCAGTTTCAGTCCCTCAAGTTTCATAAATTGTCAAAACTAGTCCCTGGTTATTCTAAAAACATGAAAATGTCATCAAAGGTCCTTTTTAACCATAAAGTTACATATTTAGTCCTTTGGTGCAAAGTTTCATAAAATTACAAGTTTAGTCCCTGTACTTTGGAATTTGACATAAATGGTCCCTGGGATGTAAAAACTTTGAGAAAAATCAATTTTGGTCCTTATACTAATAATCTTTTGCAGGAATGGTCCTTGGGTGATAAGTTTGGTGAATTTACATGATTGGTCCCTGAAGTTTCACAGTTTGGCAAAACAGGTCCCTCAAAGTTTCAAACTTGACAGTTTCAGTCCCTGGGTGTTCAAAATGGGAAAATTATCATTAAGGGTCCTAGGGAATTCATAAATGTCACTATTAGTCCCTGGGAGAAAGTTTTGAATAAATTACACATTTAGTCCCTCAAGTTTGGTGTATTGTCAGTTTTAGTCCCCGGGTATTTAAAAAAATTAAAAATATCAAAAATACCCTTGTACTATTAACATGAGACAATTTAAACCCTTATGATAAACTTTGATAAAATACCAATTCAGACCCCAAACTTTCAGCAATTTACAAAATTGATCCTTGTAATTTCTAATAAACCAAACGGACCCTTTATCTATTATTAAACCAACATAGCAATCCAATCCAATAACACACCAAGCCCATCCCCACTTCTCTGGCCCAACACAACTCCCAGCCCACACCTTTTAAAAATAAAAACCGGTCAAACCCATTTGACCCCGCCTAATACCTCCTTCCCTGTTCATCTCCTACCCCCAAGCCTGTAAACCCAAAACCATGGTGGTTTCACCACCACTTGACTACCCACCTTTCACAACCTTGTCCCCCCACCTCACACATCCTTCCAAACACCAATTAAGTCCTTAAAACCCTCCACGCTACCCATAGCTGGCTTCTAGATATTTTCGCGCCAAAAAGTAAATTTAAACGGCCTGGATGAGATTGACCATATCAACGGCTAAAGTGAAGTGGGAAAGTCATGGAATGCTAGTGGGAACCTCAAAAGTCATATAAAAAAGCAAAGAGAAGGAGCAGAGGAAAAAAGGATTAGATTAGGTAGTTTTAGCTTACATTCGTATTTGTAATTTTTCAATTCCTAGTGTAATTCAAGGCTATCTAGTATCTTATTAAGTCTCATCAGTGTAATCCAAAACAGTTCTAATATTTAAATTCAAGTTCTCTTTTAAGAATCCGTATTTAGTAATTTATAGTGGATTTGACAAATTCACTTTAAGTTGGTAATTGTTGTTGTTTAGGTGTTAGTAAGCTCACAGAAGTTTAACTATAAGCTTTTGAAGGATCTTAGATCAGTAGTATATTGGAGTTCATAATAAGTACAAAGAAATACAAAAAAAAAAAAAAAATAAAAAAAAATAAATAGGAAATATAAATAATCAGGGAAACATAAGCTTGTAAAAGCTCAAACTCCCTCTGGATAAGCTCATTAAGCTGTCTCATAGCTTTGGTGAGCTTATCTCATCAGCTCATAGCCATTTCCATTTTCATTTTATCCTTCAAGTAAGTCTCTATTTCAGTTTAATGCATTTTCTTCATTCTAGCTTATGTATTGTAGCTTGTAGCTTATTTGTGTTTAGTAATACTTAATAGAGTTGTTCTAGTACTTTTATTGATTTTTGCATGATCTGAGAAGAATTGGTAATTCACTGCTTCCATTTAGTAAACTGCCATTTCAGAATCATTTTGGATCATAGGCTTTTGGTGTTTAGCTTATTGTTTTTAAGCTTGCTTTAGATTATTACATCATAATAGATTGTTGGAAATCAGTTTCATAAGTTTTAGCTCTCATATGTTTTGAAAATCATCAAACAGCCTACATAAGGGAGTGTTTGGCATTACTGTTCTTCCAGTGTTGTTGTTGTTATTATTTGCTAAAAGCCACTCAGACATCTCACCTTAGGTCTAAATAAGTAAAATAAACAATAAAAACTTGGTCATTAGGGAAGAAAGTCAAATCTCACCTTAATCCTTATGGCAGTTAATTGTTGGGGTTCTTAACAACCCATAATCATCAAATCAGTTTAGATCTTGGTAATGTAGCTTAATATCATCTCACTTTAGCTTATAAAACCTTATTCAATCATTGGAATCAAAACAAAGTTCATGAAAGTCAAAGTGTTGTTAAATTTCAAAAGTCAAATTTCATAGTTGTCTCAGTTTTTACAAATCTTGGGAGAATTACTTTGAATTTTCTGTTATGATTCAGAGCTTATGATTTGTTCCTAGTTACAACCCCCCAGCTCATGTTTGTGTTTCCATATTGCTTAGATTTTTGTGATTTTATTTGTGGGCCCCACAGCTCTCCAAAGTGAGCTGCAGGGCACAAAGCTGCTCTGTCTCAGCAGTTACACCACCACCACCACCACTTGGTGGTGGTTTTCCAGCCAACTCAGTGGACCCCACTTCCCATAATTAGATTCCCTCAACCCCCCTCCTACCAGGGAGTGAAGGTTAACCATTACCTTGACCTTTTGACCTGTGGACCCCACCTTTACTTGGCCCCTAACATTGTCCCCAATCTGTGACAGAAAGCAATAAGCAAGGGCTTATTTTGTGAGTTGTTGGCTTATCCTTGCCAACTTATTGCTTAATTCTTGCTTATCCTTGTCCCATAAGCTTATTCACACTTGAATTTACCCTTGTGGGTCCCACTTGAGCTAGTTTTAGCTTCTTTTGCATATTGGTCAACAATAGTCAACTGTCTCCCATCTTAGCTTATATCTAGCTTAATTTTAAGTTGTAAAATATTTGTTTTCACAAAAGTTATTTATTTTTATGTATAATATAGTTTGGTAAAAGAAAATTCAAGAAAATACAACATAAAAATAAGTGATAGTTTCTATTTAATTTAATTTAATTTTAATTTTCATTTTTACATTTTTATTAAGTAAATTGTGTTTTTATATTTTTATTAATTTCCTTATATATTAAAGTAATTTAAATAATTTTATTAGATTTTTATAATATCATTTGATATTTATTAGATTTAAATATAGTTTTATTAATAATTAATTAATAATTAAGTTATAATTAGTATAATTAGTTTTTATATAATAACATCTATATTTTATATTTTTCCTAGCTTTCATAAGTCATAATATAATTTTAGTAATTTTTCTAGAATTTTTACTGTTCATTTAATAGTTTTTATAATTTAAATAGTTTAAATAGTAATTAAATAATAAATAGAATAATAATTAGTAAACTAGTTTAAAAATACATAAAATAAAGTTTTTATAATTTTTTAGGATTCCTGTGATGGTTAATTAGTTTTAGAAATTTTCTCATAATTTTCTAAGTTAGTTCAATAATATTTGTAATTTAAAATAGTTTAATTAGTATAATTAATATTAATAGTTTTTAATTAATAAAAAGTTCATAAAAAGACAAAAAGATTTATTTTTATTTTTTATACTTTCTTCAAGTTCTATTTTAGGTTTAGAAAATATTTTTATAAGTTTTTAGTTTAATTTGTAGTATTTATAATTTTCTAATTAAATAGTTAAATAGTTTTTATTTAAATAATTAATAATAAATATTAAAATAATCTTAAAAATAGTTTTCTTTTTAATTTAATTTTATTTTAAGTTTAAGTTTATAGGATTGTCAATTTTAACCCTTATAGTTTATTTTTCTTAAAACTCACCTTTTTCTCAGTACGCAATCGCGTCTGATTTTAAATTGGTGTACGTTTTAACGTTTTAGATATCTAGGTTTTACGTAATCGTTTTAATAGTTATTTTAAGTTATAAAACCCTAGTTTAAACACACACACACTTTTATACCCTTACCTATTCACATTCACTGATCACAGATTCGTTTTTAATGCCATCACAACCTCGTTGGGACATTACGACCCGGGAAAACACTATATTCCTTGGAAGCATTTGCCTCAGCTGTTTGACTATTACAGTTGGCCATTCACAAGTGGCTGATCAATAATTATCTGACCGTTTGAGGCGAATCAAGTGCTTTCCATGCGTGCTTCTAGGTGCTGGATTTGTTTTTCCTGATTATCCATAAAGGTTACCATTATCCCTTCGAATTCCTCTTGTCGTGAACGTTCAGGAAAATTCTGGTTGATAACCGTATTCCTTCGTAGATTATGATTCCACACGGGTTCAGCAGAAAGTTTCTCAATACTCATAAATTCTTTTACCTGCTTCTCGATGCTTCCTAACAACTGTTCTTGGGTGGCACATGCGTAGTCAAGTTTTACCTTGCTTGGGAACATCGGATCCTCCCATCCTTCCTCTTCGTATTGTGCCAACCCCTCAAGAACTTCCCAGCACTCGTCAACGCTAAGTCTATTTAGCCTACCCTTGGCTGCGTAATCAATGGCTCTCCTTGTTTGATAGTCAACCTTATCGTAAAAGATTTGGATCTGGAGCCATGGTTCGATGCCATGATGAGGGACTTTTCGGAGTAGGTCTTTATATCGAATCCATGCTTCATAAAAGGTTTCATTTTGACGTTGTTGGAACATCAAGATGTCATTTCTAAGCTTAGTAGTTCTCCCCGGTGGGAAAAATTGAGCAAGGAAACGAATGATGAGATCATCCCATGTGGTGATGGATCTCGCGGGTAAACGCTCAAGCCATTGACTAGCTTGATCCCGTAGAGAGAATTGGAATAGGCGTAATCGGGTTGTCTCTCTAGTTGCAACATCTAGGTCTATGGAATCTACGATTTTGAGGAAGTCATTAAGATGTTGGTTTGGATCTTCGGAACGAAGTCCATGGAATGCACATCCGCTTTGCACCAACCGGATGGTGTCGGATCGCAAGGGGGTCACATTGGCTCCGGTGAGCTCAATGGTGTTTCGGTAGCCTTGGTGGCTAGGTCGGGAGTACTCTCCTAAGGTTCGGGGCCTAAGGGGTTCTAATGGTGAGTTTTGTTGTGGTGGGACGACGGGTTCAAAGATGTTCCCGTTGTCCATGATGTCGGGTGGTTATGAACAAAGGCACAAAGAAATAAGATAGACTAAAGAAACCTAAAAATAAAAATAAAATCTTACTAGAAAGGAATCTAGCAAGTAGACCTAATAAAAAGAAATTCTAACCTAGACAATAACTATTCCCCGGGCTACGGCGCCAAAAACTTGATGTGTGGGAATCGCAACAGGCTTTACTTCTCGAGGGATCTCGAGAAGCTTACAACCCCTACCAGGCAGTGTACCTGATCGTTGTAGTATAGTATAGTGACAAGTACCGGGGGATTGATCGTTCAGCTTAGGAATAGTGTCGCTAGGATTAGAAAGCCTAAATACTAGTTCTAAAGGTGAGGGATGATTATTTTTGTATTTTTATATTTTTTAGAAAGCAATTAAATATCTCGGGTTTGAAGGTTTTAGGCGGAATTAGTTGCTAATCAACTAACCCAATACTAAGATGCAATCAAAATAAAATACTAAAAATGAAAATAAACTAATTATACTAAAGTTGTGAGCAGTAATTGGAGAAAATGTGTTTACTTAGATTTCACTACTCCCTAGACATCTTTTACACGTTAATTACTTGTTATAATTGCATGGATGACGGATCGTATTCCTTAATACCATTCATGGGGTGGCACACATAACTCCCCAATTCTATGAGCTCTTATCTCCTCCTACACCATGCCCAGCACAACTATAGGGATTGTAAACAGTGGCTCATGCATTAAATACAACCAATAATGTTGAACTATAGACCTTGATAGATCTACTTGAGCACTCTAGAATCGTTAGTAATGTCACTGTAATCAATAACACACTAATAGACAATCCCTGCAACTTGTATTTATAAAGCGGAAACAAAACACAAGTTTGATACTAAGAATTCTTGATGCTCTATGGATCTTTTTAATTATAATAAGAGTTTTTCTAAAAGTTGTTCAATACATAAACCGTGTGTTCCTTTTATACTCAAGGAACCCTAAACCGTTTCTCAAGAAACGTATCTTCTAAAAGTTCTAAAAGATATGCATTATCACTTCCTAAATAAACTCATGCATATCCAAACTACATTACATAAAACACGGAAATACTACATCCGCAGAAACTAATAAAGCTGAACTATGTCTTCAGCAGATACACTGCTTCAGCAGAAACCAACTCTTCAGCAGAATCCTTTCAGCAGAAACAGCAGCAGAATTCTTTCTACACAGAATTCCCAACAATCCTCCCCTAATCTTGAATTTGACCTAGTTAAGTTCAAGATTCTTGATAGATCTTTAAAGTAACATACCAAGAGGATTGTAACAGAGCACCAGCAAAGAATTATCATCAGCAGAATCTCTATGATCAGCATATACTTGAAAGCTCCATTCTTTGCAGCAATAAATGACTTAATGTACATCAAAACAATTTAGTTTCATACTATTCTCATCACTTCCAGGTGTGTTAACTCCTGTGAGAGGTGAATCATTGAAAATAATGGATTTGATGTCTCTTTACCAATAGCCATCACTACTGGAGTAGCCAAGTGTTCAAAGGTACACTGATAACCACATGATTTTTAGCAAATCATCAGCTATAAACGGATTTGAGATGTCTTTACCTGTAGCCGTTTGCTCAGGACTAGTCAATTATCTTGATGAAAATCATCTTGGTTAACTGATTACCAAATATGGTTTTCCACTGCCTTTACCACAAGCCGTATACATGTGGGCTAGCCAATTATTCAGAATCCATAAAGGAAAAATCCATGGTCAATTGACAACCATTTCAACTACTCAGCAACAAAGCATTGGTGAGTTGACAACCCTATGGTTTTGAGCAAACCATTACAGCTATCAACAGATTTGATGTGTCTTTACCAAAGCTGTACCCTTTGGACTAGCCAACTTTATGATGGAATAGTCAACATCAGGTAAGTTGATAACCAAACCTGCAAACAAAAACTATATAACAATATGTTTTTTTTTTTTTTTTTTTTTTTTTTTTTTTTTTTTTTTAAGAATAAAAAATATACAACATAAGATCCCTACTCAACTGCTGCTCTGGAAGTCTTAATCCTTTGTTTGAAAACCTTCACCAAAGATTCAGCAAACAATCTTGTATTACCAGCTGGATCAGGAGGAATTTCCAACTTCTGTTGCAACATTTTCTCCATCAAAGATACCTTCAGAGGATATTTATGAATAATATCCATGATAATCCTCAGACCAGTGGTAGTTTCCAGCAAATGTACATAAGACATAGGATAGAACTTCCAACTCTGAACTTTCCATTTCTGATTATTCTTCCATATATCATAACTTGCACCAGTAGGAGTAGAAGAATCAAACAATACTTGAAGATCACCCAACAAATACAATCCATAACCTTCAGGAGTATGAGTGGTATAAAACTTAGTAACCAACTCATGTAGAGTGACCAAATCCTGATAACTTACAAGATGAAGAATCTGCTGAAGGAAAACAAAAGATATGGATGACTTATCCAATCTATGAATGATATTGAGTTGACCATCTGGACTTAACTCCCAACTCACTAGAACCACTCTAGTTCCTTCTGGCCAATCATCAGATGATCCTTCCCTTATAAATGTAGCATCAGGATCATTTACATTAATTAGACTATGTAATGATCCTACTCTAGCCATTCTCTTTCCTCTTCTACCAGGAACATAAATAGCATCATGAACTGCTGCTTCAGCAGAATCACCTTCCACGGCTTCAGTATCCACTGATGGAGTATCCATTTGATCATCAGCAGAATCTTCAGAAGATTCAAGTGCAGCATAGGCATATTGTTCATCCATAGCTTTCCTGATTTGTTTGTTCCTAGCAGCTTGAATTTCAACTTCTCTTGTCTTTAGATCATGAAATCTAGCAAGTGCAGCCCTTTGTTCAGCTTCTTGATCTTCAGTCAACTTTCTAGCAGTCTCCTCACCTAATCTTTCCAGCTCCAATTGTCTCCTAGTTCTCTTCCTAGTTGGAGCATCTGATGTTGTTACTTTGGCTTTACCTTTATCAATAGAAACATCAACACCAGTAGAAGTAGCAGGTAAAGATACTTTTGCAGCAGCTATATGAACATTCTTAGAAGAATCCTCATCAACATTTAGAAGTGGAATTTTCTTTGAAGCATCCATTCCAGCTTTAGCATTCCTAGATTTGATTCTATTATAAATCTCAACTAGGTTGTTAAAAGGAAGTCCCCATACATATTTCTTAGACCAAGCAGAATTATATACTGAGCTGCTCTGATTTTTCACATATGTTCTCATATACTCTGTTTGCTGTGCTTGAGTCATGGGTTTTTCCCTTTTTGCTTTAGCCTTTAATTCATCAGCTGCCTTCTTCCTCATCTTTAACATTTTCACAATCTCAGATTCAAAATCTTGTTCCTCTACTTTCTTTCCAAAAAGATCAGCAGTTACATTAGTATTAGCAAGCATCTGTTTTCCAATAGACTGCCAGTCTGACTCATCAAACTCTAGAACTACTGCATCCAATTCCCTTTGTCTTGCAATGGGTAAGGTAGAGACATATCTTTGAGTCTCTGAATCTAATTCTGCATCAAACTTATCTTGTACTTCCTTAGCAAGATTTGCACTCTTCATATAATTTTCCCATTCTTGCAATACTTTACCTTGACCAGCTCTATCTTCATCAGTTACAAGCTCATCCAAACCATCATGAGAAACATTAGCTTCAGCAATATGATCATTAGACATATCCACATCTGCCATAGGTTCATCATGTACATCTTGAACCTCTTTATCAGTAGAAACCTCTATGTTCTCAGATGAATGATGAACAGGAGAATTCATGTATTCTTTCCCAGCTACAAAAAATGTTTCCCCTGATGCATTTCCTTTGTCAGCAGATTGATCAGCAGTAACCTTGCTGAATGATTGTTTCTCCTGAAGTATATCCACAGCTTCAGTCATCAGCACATCATTATCATTACCAGAAACTTTTGAAGCTTCAGCAGCTTGTTTTGCCAAATACTGTCTTGTACTTCTTCTTTGAACTAGTATGATTGGTTTAGATTGGGATGCTGTTGCAGCTTTAGGAGGAAGAACATGAGACTGTCTAGCAACTTCAGCTAGAATCTCAAGAGAATCCAAATTTGCCTCCTTTGCCTCTTCAGTAGAATCCAATCCATCTTTGCTTTGATTCTGCTGACCTAGCTGTGTCTCCAAATCTTTGACTTTGCTTTTCAGACTTTGAATCTCATTACCAAGAGTAGTCTTGGTCTCAGTAAGTTCTTTCTGGAGATCTTCAGTCATTTTCATATACCTGTTAAGAGATTCATATACAAATGTGAGAGTAATAGGGTCCTCTGCTCTAGCACTTGATTGCTCAGTGGTATGAGGAGCTTCATTGAACCCTGTAGGAGAAACAGACTCATGTACAACATTAGGAGAACCTACATTAATTTGCTCTCCCAAAGAACTAGATGAAGGTAGTCTATTAAGTTCAGGTTCAAAAGTCTGTAAATCAACTTCAAACTCATGAAATTGCTCAGTTGGAGCATCCTGAACTGGTGAGATGGTAGGGCTAGGTGACATGTGTACAGGGGTAGGTGGTGGTAAGTCAGTAGAATCAGGTAAAGGTTCAGCAGTTGTAGCTGGCGCTTCCGCCATTACCACTGAAGGAATACCATCAACAGCAACACCAGAAGATGATGGATTACCATCATCAGCAGCATCAGAAGCAGGCACATGACCAGCATCATCACCCTCAACTGCATTAGCATTGCCTTGTGGCAACATTTCTTTTAGCAAAGGGTAATGTGCCCCAATATAATTTGTTTTCATTGAGGCAAACAACTTAGAACCTAGACTTTTAATGGGTATATGGGTCATATCTTCAGTGGTTATGTCTAAGATAATCTGTAAGAATCTAGGGTACATTAAAAACTTATGTTGTTCTTTATCTATGTTTTCTAGCATATTGTCAAAAATAAACTTAGAAAAATTATAAGTTTCACCCTTAGATAGACAAACAATACCACAACCCAATTGCAGAGAGAACTGGTTCCATCCACCACACTTGTTGCTCAAACATTGAAGCAGCAGATGCACCAAATACCTCCACTTCGGACAAAATTGATTCTTGTGCCACTTTGAAGTATCAGTACTTTGATATCCAGCTTCTCTTAACCCAGCAAGAATCTCTGCAGTGTTGGAATGATACACACCATCTTCATCATCCAACTGAAGCTTTGTCCTTATCAACCCTTCTGTCACCACATATTCTACGCCATCAATTTCAGCTACAATCTCTGTAGCAGATCTCTTAGTAGCAGATGCCCAAAATTGCTTCACCAGAGATTCACACACCAAATTAGGACAATAAGTCAAAGCATAATGAATCTTCGACCTTTGTAAAAACTCCACCATCAAATCGAATTCTTCATGTCCCTTCTTTGTTGTTAGAATAGCGTATTTGTTATGATCACCTTTCAATCCAAGTTGAGCCATTTGACTGAATGTGTGTGAGATGGTTATGAATTACACCCAAGAATAATGGGTTTATGTGAAGTGATAAGTGAATAATTTTTGATTCGAAAAGATATGCAGAGTGAGTTAAATTTGGAAGTTCCCCAATCGTGGTCAAAATTATCGGAACAACTTATTGACCAAGTCTGACAAAACTTCTAATTTTAAAATTAACCCTTCAGCAGTAACGAAAGTCAAATCTGCTGAAGCACAGTCAACTATCAGCAGAATCAACCAAAGGTAAAAATATCTTCGGTCAATATCTTGATTTTACTGTGCCACCCAACTCGCATTTAATATCGTAACTCCTCAAATTAGGTTATTTAATCACCCCAAATCTCACATCTCATTCATCAACTTTCCCTAATTATCTTTCAAAACCCTAATTCCAATTAGACCCAATTCACCATTCAACCCATGTCTTCACACCCAGAAACCTCAGATTCAAATTCCTTTTCTTCATCATCAGAAGAGGATATACCACCATATCCTCGGGGACTTGAAGGTTCTGACTTTACAAGAGCATTGGAGGATCGATGTGCTGCACAAGAAAGACAATGGAATGCTCACTTGAAAGGTGAAACAAGCAATGCACCCAATCCTGCTGAAAGAGAGCTTGTCTCTCCCTTCATCTATACCTCTGATGAAGACACTTCAGAGGAAGAACCTGAAGATCCACCCTTTCTTCCTCCTTCCACTCCTGAGAGATCCCTACCAAGATCAAATACTAGGGATCCATCTCTTCCAACATCACAAAATGTGGTGTTGGATCTTCCTGCTCCAGGACCTGGTCTTCCACACCAAGAACATATTGGACAGATCAAGAGGTCTGAGATCATACGTAAGGGAAAGGAGAAGGAGAAGTAGGTGACTGAGGAATGTAACCATGGATCAAGGTTCTTGAGTATTTTCTTGACCTTAATTCATGAGCATCTTCTCATTCTTCCTTCTCTTCTTTTTACATTTTCATCTTCAGCTTCTTCATTGTACTTGTCATAGCCTCAAGTATTTTGTAATAAGTGATAGAAGCTAGTAGTACTGAATTAGCCAATAGTTTAGAAATGGTCATTGTATCTCAATTGCAACATTGAATGTAAGCTGTAACTTGTTTCTATGAATGAATGAAAAGATCTTATTTGAATTAATCCAATGTGTAAGACCTTCAGCATGATTTAATTGATCAGTAGAAACCAGGTTCAGCATATAGACCACATTCCTTTGACTTTAGCTCTTGGTGTCATTAATTATGGAACTTTCATTCTCAGAACATCTGCAAATACACCAAACAAGCAAATACACCAAACAACTTGCACAACTGTTAGAGGGTTAGTGTAAAAACTTGTTAAAGCTCAGAAAGTATACAACATATACAAATAATCCAAAGTTTACAGTCATCATCCTCCCCTGAGGCATATGCCTCCCCTGAGGCTTATGCCTCCCCTTAAACTTTGCAGTTAAGGGTTTAACATGCCAATATGGACAACCAAATATTGAAACCTTGGTCCATCAAATGCCTTGGTTAATAAATCTGCCACATTTTCATCTGTGTGAAGACCACTTTAACCAAATGTTTCTCATAAGCATCTCTTATAAAATGATGTCTGATTTCAATATGTTTGGTTCTATTATGAAAAACTGTATTTTTAACAATGCAAATGGTACTTTGATTGTCAATGAAAATGGTAGTATTCATGAAGTTATACCCATAATCCAGTAATTGATTCTGAATCCATAGAACCTGACCACAACAATTGGCAGCAGCAACATACTCTGCTTCAGTAGTAGAGGTAGCAACAATGGTCTGTTTCTTGCATTGCCAAGAAATCAGTCTTCTACCAAGAAATTGACAACCTCCAGTTGTGGATCTTCTATCCAAATTGGCACCAGCATAGTCACTATCACTATAAGCTGCTAGCTGAAATGGAGACTCTTTGGGATACCAAAGACCTAATTGTGGTTGACCTTTAAGATACTTAAAAATCTTCTTGACAGCATTCATATGAGAGGTAAGTGGAGTGACTTGATGTCTTGAACATGCACTCACAGCAAATGTGATATCAGGTCGTGAAGCAGTCAAGTACATCAAAGAACCAATCATAGACCTGTATAAATGAACATTCACAGGAAGATCAGGATTAAGATTGTTCTTTGGTTTAGGAGCCTCATATGGAGTTGTGGCAGTCCTAACATTTTCCATAGCAAACTTGGACAACATATCTTTTACATATTTCTCCTGATGTATAAAAATACCATCAGGTTTCTGCTGAACTTGCAAACCCAGAAAGAAAGTGAGCTCTCCCATGGCACTCATCTGAAATTCTCCCTTCATTAAATCCTCAAACTCTCTACACCAGGCTTCTTTGGTAGAACCAAAGATAATATCATCCACATACACCTGCACAAGAATAATATCCCTAGAATCTTTCTTGAGAAACAAGGTCTTGTCAATGGCACCTCTTCTGTATCCATTCTGCAGCAGAAAGGTGGAGAGTCTAGCATACCAAGCTCTGGGAGCTTGATGCAGTCCATAGAGAGCTTTGACAACTTTGTAGACATACTCAGGATGATCAGGGTCTTCAAATCCTTTGGGTTGAGTCACATAAACCTCCTCTTCAATCTCTCCATACAAGAAAGCACCTTTTACATCCATCTGATAAACCATAAAGCCCATATAAGAGGCATAGGCCAAAAAGATCCGTATGGCTTCAACTCTGGCCACTGGTGCAAAGACCTCATCATAGTCAATGCCTTCCTCTTGTCTAAAACCTTGAGCCACGAGTCTTGCTTTGTTCTTCACCACAATACCCCTGGCATCTCTTTTATTCTTCAGAATCCATTTTGTCCCAATGGCATACTTACCATCAGGAAGAGGAACTAAAATCCAAACCTGCTGATTCTTAAATTGCAGCATCTCCTCTTGCATTGCCTCAAGCCAACTTGAATCAGCCAGTGCTTGAGGAACACTAGTTGGTTCAATTTGAGAAAGAAAGTATGCAAACAAACAATGTTTGAAGTCTGTGTGATTGTTCCTCTTTTGATTGTAGACATAAGAGATAAAAGCAACTTCTCCATATTTGGTATTCTTGACAGTGCTTCTAGTTCGAACAGGGTCTTTAGGATCACCAATAATCTTGGATAGGGGATGAGCATTGTGAATCCGTTTGGTAGCTGTAGGTGGAACATCAATGGTGGCATCAATGTTGGTGAGTGTAGGCTCAAACTCAGTGTCATAAGAGGCTGAGTTAAACAAACCAGGCATTGGTTGATAATTTCCAAGGTCAGAAGGACTAGGAAATCTGGTAAAAGGCTTATCAAAATCGGTAGAGACTTCAGTAGGATCAGCAGAAAGAACTTCAGCAGAATCAGCATCTTTTACATTGTCAGTGGGAAGAGGTGTGCCTTCAGCAGTATCCTTGTTTCCACTGACTGCTTGTGCTGACTGATGTAGGATAGCCTCAGTCTCTTGTGTAACCTTATCATTGAGTTTCTGAGCTTCCTTTGTAGCAGCATGTTCCTGCTTCTGCAATCTTGCTAGATCTTCTGCATATTGTGACTCATCATCTGGCTCAGCAGCAGAGTGATTACCTACAAAATGGTTAGGTGGAAAAGATGGTACAACAAAAGTATTCTCTTCTGGCTCAGACTCACATTCTGAGTCATCATCCATGAAACCTGCAGGGTTAGAACTTGAATCTTTGGTACCTGCATCAGGATTAGAAGCATGCCTAGTATAACCCAAATAGTCAGTCAAATAGTCTAGGTCAAAATACCAAGAATGGCCTTGACCCTGAATATTAGGCTGATCTTCAAGAAATCTCAGATTAAGGGTCTCTTCAATCCTTTTGGCATTCAGATTATAAACCCTATAGGCCTTGCTATGAGCTGAGTACCCAACTATATAACCTTCATCAGCTTTCCCATCAAATTTGCCCAGTATATCAGCAGTATTCAGAATAGTCACTTTGCATCCAAAAGGCTTAAGGTAACTGATGTGTGGAACTTTCCCAGTGAGAAGTTCATAAGGTGTCTTAACATGAAGTCTAGTGATGGATACCCTGTTCAAGACATGACATGCAGTACCTACTGCTTCAGTCCAAAACATGGTGGGTAGTTTGGAGTCTGCAAGCATTGATCTTGCTGCCTCAATGAGGGTTCTATTTTTCCTTTCAGCAACCCCATTTTGTTGTGGAGTTCTTGGAGTACTCTAGTCCCTTCTAATCCCTTTAGACTTACAGAATTCTATAAATACAACATTTTTGAATTCTGTACCATTGTCACACCTGATTCCCTTAACCTTTTTATTCAGCTGGTTCTCAACTAAGATAATGAATTCTTTCAGAATTGGAGTTGTTTCATCCTTAGTTTTGAGAAAGAACACCCAGCAAAACCTGCTATAATCATCTGTAATAACCAGGCAGAAGTACTTGTGATCAATACTTCTAATGGGGGTTGGACCAAAGAGATCCATGTGCAGCAACTGAAGAGGTTCTGAAATGGAGCTCACTGCTTGGACTGTTTTGTAGGAGGCTCTGTGTTGCTTTCCCTTGTTGCAAGCAATACAGTTGTGTTCATTGGTGAAGAGTTTAGAAGGAAGGCCCTGAACAAGACCAAGTTTGGATAACTTGTTGATGGTCTTGTAATTCACATGTGCCATTCTTCTATGCCATTTATTAGATTCATCCAGGGAAGCTTTGGCAACCAAACATGTTAGATCACCTTCAGGTTGAACATCATTCAGATTGAATGTGTATAAGTTGAAGGTTCTAGGAACTCTCAGCAATACAGTTGTGTCTTCTGGGAGTTTGAAGTCCTTGGAAAGTACAAGACACTCATCTTCAGAAAAGAAAACCTTATGCTTAGAGTCACAAATTTGTGATACTGAGATAAGATTAAAATTCCCCAGTTCCTCCACATAGTAAACATTTTCAAAGTCTAACAAGGGAGTCTTTATGGTTCCTTTCCCTGTTATTTTGCCATCTCCACCACCAAAAGTTACAGTTCCACCTCCTTCAATGGGCTCAAAATCATGCATCTTATCCTTGTTCCCAGACATACTTCTAGAACAACCACTATCAAAGATGCCAACTTCAGTACTTTTCAAAGGATGTGCCTACAACAACAACAACATTTACAATATTAGTACACATTGGAGACTCAAGTCATTGCTGACTTGAGTCTGCCTTGTGGATCATTAGTAACAGGCCATGTAGATGTTTTAGATCCACCATTGTTCTTGGGCCTGTAATACATATTAGGTCCCTTCTTAGTCCAAGAACAACCTGCTGAGGGCTTCACAGCAGTATTCCATTTCCCACCACCATTATTCAATGAGTCAAAGTGATTAGGCCAATAATCATTATAAAAGAAAGAACTAGTGGGTCTGACATATGGTCTAGTACTGGTTTTTCTCCAGGAAAAATGAGTTTCAGCAGAATTAGGTTTCTGCTGATGTGGAACAAAAGATGGTATGTCGTGAACATTCTTCCACAATTGCCTAGATTTTCTTTGACTAACACCTGCACCCATTCTTTGCTCATGATATGTACAATCCTTAATCAAGTGATATTTACTTCCACACACAAAACACTTCTTCTGTTTAGAAGATTTATTCAAACCAAAAGAATTTCCATAACATGAAAAAGTATTCAAATCATCATGACAAACAGAATTGTTTTTAACAAAGCCAAAAGTATTATTATGCAAAGAATTGAAAAACAAGTCTTCAGTAGAAATTGTCTTGTGATCAGCAGCAACTCTAGAAGGCTTGTGGGGAGTCTTGGGTGATATCTTTGGTGTGGTCTTGGGCATGGTCTTGGGCAGGTCAGACTTCTCACTTGAATCACAGCTGGCAAATGAGGTAGACCCTTCATCAGAAGACTTGTCACTGTCACAACAAGAGACAAAGTCAGTAGATTTAACACTAGGGTTTGGCAAGTCAGTTGACTTTTTGCCATAGAGATGGTGTGATCCATCAAAGTCACTAGGTTTGGATAGGTCAATAGGCATATGTTCCCCTCTTATAGGTCCAGGGACAGCATGTAAGTGACCTTCTTTGACAAAGTTAGCTAAACCTGCAGGTGTGGATTTACCTAGGTCATTCTTAGCCTCTAAACCAACATATTTTTGAAATCCCAAACCTATTTTAGAGTTCACAGCTTGACTACCATAAAGTTCCCTCGCAAGATTATCACCTGACATTTGCCATTGTTTACCTCTAGCTATCTCTTTGTCTAATTTAACTTGTAAATTTTGGTTTTCATTTTCCAAATTAGACTTCTCTTTTTCAGTACGTTTTAATTCTATCTTAGCAATTTCTAAATCACTTTCTAGAACTCTTATTTTTTCATCATATTTAACTTGATTCTTTTGAAACCATACTTTTTGTTTCTCTAGAGTTTTTAAAGCCAATTTATAAGACTCTACCTCTATATAACATTCATTGTACTTAGGTTTCAATTCATCAAATTCTTTTTTAAGTTCATTGTATCTTACACTACATCCAAACACACAATTGTGTACCTGAGAGATTCCCATCAAGGAGACTTGCTCCTTCTTGTCTTCTGAAGGTGTAAATGCCAGTAGATTCACTTGTGAAGAAGTAGCAGCTTCCTCTCTAGCAGGTTCATGATCACCCCAATCAATTTGGTGATCCAGAGTCACCATGGCCTTTGAAGGTACAGTCTTGGTATTCCCTGCTTCCAGTGGATAAGAACCATATCTAACTTCATCTCCAGCCTTTCTATCTTTGCATTCCCTTGAAAAATGTCCCACTTGACCACAAGTATAGCATTTAACCTTCCTTCTATCAAACCTTGCAGCTTCTTTGCCATTAAAACCAAACTTTCTTCCAGACTTGGCTTCAAACCTTCTGATGTTCATTGAGATCATTGCAAGCTCCCATTTCAAGTGCATCTCCTCCATTTCCAATGGATCTACCTGTTCAAAGTCCTCATAAGCAATAAACTGCTGAGGTTCATATTCAGCCACAAATGAATGAATAAGATCCTCCAACACATTACTTGATCTTGATTTAGGAGTAGATTGATTATGAGTTTGAGAAGATGCTCCAGATGTATATGAACTTGAAGCTTGATGCACAGGTTTTGTAGAAGCACCAACAAATTCAGAATGAGTAGATGGACGAATAGGACTTCTAACATCAGGCTCAAGTGATTTGAGCTTGTTGTAGAGATCATCAAAGGAGATTAAGTCCAAGCCACCCTTTGTTTTGATAGCAATACTGACTTGCAACCAGGATGGTGGCAAAGATCTCAGAAACTTAGCATTGCAGTCCTCATTGTCAGGTCTAGCCTTCAACTGATTAAGTTGACTCAAGATCCGATGAAACCTGTCATAACCTTTATGAATTCCCTCTTCTTCAGATATCTGAAATTCTTGGAATTTCTGCTTCAGCAAAGATTTCTGCAACCTTCTTGATTCCTCATTCCCACCAAATCTTGCTTTTATAGCCATCCAAATATCCTTGGCATCCTCCATAAAATGGAAGTCACCCATATGATCATCTGGTATTGCTTGGAGCAAAATAGTTCTGACTTTACTTTCCCTCTGCACAGCCAGAATCTCTTCAGCAGTTTTGGGAGCTACAATTGTCACAACTCCATCAGCATCAGTAACATGCTTCTTTAAGCTATTCCCCTTCTTAACAATCTCCCATAAATTCCAATCTACGTTTGTGATCCAGTTCTGCATTTTCATGGACCACAAGTGATATTCTTCAGCATTCTTCAAGTATGGAAACTTAGCATTACTGTTAGAGAGGCTGAGTTGTTGAAGAGAAGTGGTGTTAATGTTTTGAGTTGTATCAGTATCATCATCAGATCTAGGCATGGTTGTTGATTTGTTTGAAAGGTGTAAGATTTGTTTTTCTTAGTATGGCAGAGACTCTCTCGAGGCTCTGATACCACTTGTTGAACTATAGACCTTGATAGATCTACTTGAGCACTCTAGAATCGTTAGTAATGTCACTGTAATCAATAACACACTAATAGACAATCCCTGCAACTTGTATTTATAAAGCAGAAACAAAACACAAGTTTGATACTAAGAATTCTTGATCCTCTATGGATCTTTTTAATTATAATAAGAGTTTTTCTAAAAGTTGTTCAATACATAAACCGTGTGTTCCTTTTATACTCAAGGAACCCTAAACCGTTTCTCAAGAAACGTATCTTCTAAAAGTTCTAAAAGATATGCATTATCACTTCCTAAATAAACTCATGCATATCCAAACTACATTACATAAAACACGGAAATACTACATCCGCAGAAACTAATAAAGCTGAACTATGTCTTCAGCAGATACACTGCTTCAGCAGAAACCAACTCTTCAGCAGAATCCTTTCAGCAGAAACAGCAGCAGAATTCTTTCTACACAGAATTCCCAACAAATAAAGACCTAGTGCACATCGGTTCATGTTTCTTAAGACGTTCAAGCATGTTACCAAGTGGAGATCTGCCAGTTTTCTTAAGCCTAACATATAAATCATTCATCCAAGACAAGAATAAACAAGTAATCAACACATAATTAACATCTAGGTTTCATTAGATCTAAGCAAACACAAGATAGATCTAGCCTAGCATAATGGAATTAAGACAAGAACAAGATATAGACAACCAACACATAGACATATTGATTGAATTAAAAGAACACTTATCTCAATTACAATGCAAGGTATCAAGGGTTTGGAACCCTTGAAAAGTCTGTAAAAGTTGCACCAAAATCGTTCTTAGGGTTTCTCCCAAAACTTCTCTTCTTTTTAATGTGCGAAAATTAGAAAACTATATATAGAAAAATAGGTCTGACGGCATCAAGAATAAACTTGTGACGCCGTCACCTCGCCGCCAAAACTCTTCTCGGACTGCCTTGATCTACATTTGATGCCGTCAAAACCAAATCATTTCCAGGCCGTCATGACTTTTTACTCTTGACGCCCTTCCTTCGTAACACCATCAAATCTGTACTGGGTCGTCATGGATTTCTGCTCTTGACGCCGTCAGAGAAATACTCTTGACGCCGTCACCTACTGTTCCCAGCATGGAAAATTAAGACTTTGGCGTTTTCTTCACTTTTATGCTCCAAAAACGTCCGAATTGCTTCCTTTTCCAGATTTCTCTCCTAAAGTACCAAAAATCACAAAAGGAACAATTTAGGGCAATATTTGATCAAATAAATTCAGATTCGGGCTTAAATGACCCCCTAAAAACGAATCATTTTTCGCCTCATCAATTTGGTAACTCATCCTTATAAATTTAAAACTTGCACTAACAAATAGCACATCACCACAGATGTGGTCAATATAGTCAAACTACGTAGACCAATGCTTCCGGGTAATAAAGGGTATCACCAGGTCGTTATGTCCCGACGAAGTGTGAATTGTTATCAAACGGGTTTGTGATCGGGTGAATTTGGACAGAAAGGGGTTTGTGATTGATTAAACTAAGGAATCTACAAGGAAATAGCTTAAATAAGCTATATGAACAAGACTAGAAAGTTGGAAAAACCATAAACGTTTAAAAGCTAAAAACGTGTACGTTCAGATTACATTTACGCGAACGTACAAAATAAAAAGTGAAAACTAAAATCTGAAAACCCACAGGGGGTGAAAATGACTTTTTTACACTAATTAATTATTTAATATTAATTAAATACTATTTAATACTTATTATTAATATTTAAATAACTTAAATACAATATAATATTATTTAAATACTAGAAAAGTAAAAGTTAAATTTCTAAAATTATAAAATAACTAAAAAAAAGTTTTAAAATTAAAAATATGTGTTTTTGTCTTTTTATGATTTTTATACTAATTAATTACTAATTATATATTAATTTCCTAATTAAGCTAAACAAAATTATTAAAAATACTAAAAATACTTAGAAAATTAAGAAAAAATTTATAAATCTAATTAACCATTACAGGAATCCTAAAAAATTATAAAAAGTTTGTTTTACATATTTTAACACTATTTTACTAATTAATATTCTAAATACTAATTAATGACAAATTAAACTGTTTAAATTATAAAAACTAGAAGATCAATAGTAGAAATTATAAGAAAATTCCTAAAATTATTTTATAACTTATAAAAGCAAGGAAAAATGTAAAAACTAGGGTTTACTTTATAAAAACTAATTTTGCTATTTAATACTTAATTATTAATTAAAAATTAATAAAACTAACATTAAATCTAATAATTACCAAATGATAATATAAAAATCTGAGAAAATTACTAAAATTACTTTAACATAAAAGGAATTTAAAAAAAATGTAAAAATGCCAAGTGCTTAATAAAAATCTAAAAAGGAAAATTAATAATTTAAATTTCATTAAATAGAAACTATCACTTGAAATTAAATTTTGATTTTCTGGATTTTTCTTTTGGAATACTATTTAAAACTAAAAACAAACAACTTTAAAAAAAAGACATGGCTGGAAGCTTAAAAATAAGTGCTTATTGCTTGAACAGTTGACTTTGGCCAAACTGTCAAGCAAGAAGCTTCAAATAAGCTAGGAAGGGGAAAACAAAGATAAATTAGGATGGAAACAACTTAGGGGAACTGGAAAGAAGCTAGTAAAATCATAGAAGCTCACTGAAAAGCTTAAAATAAGCTAATAAGCGATTCCAATTCACACTTAGAAGCAGGAAAATGGGACAAGGTTGAAGGCCAAATTCAGGAGGGGGCAAGGGCACCTTGGCTCAATAAAAGCTTTGATATGAAAAGCCAGCTGTATGAGCTTTCTAAAATGCCAATAATCTCAAGATAAGCTCAAGAGATAAGCAAGATAAGGGCTTAATCAAATTAGCATGTGACCACTGCTATACAGTCCACACAGTGAACAAAGAGAACTAGCAGGGTAAAATGAGTGCTATAAATAAACACAAGATGCCAAGGAAAACTCAAAACTAGCAAGATAGCTAGTTGAGCTTGTCAAAAAGCCATGAGGCTTAAGCTGTAGCCCACTAATAAGCTCTATGTGAGCTTATCAATGTGCTCTCATACACTGACTTATCAGTGTAGTGAGCATGATGTATCAACATATAAGGCCACAAATAAGCAAACACATATGCACTGAGATGAAAAATAAGCACGAGATCATGTAGGTGGCCAAAATGGCTTCTAAAAACAACAAGAATCAGAGTCTAAGGACAACTAATGAGCAATCAACAAGCTTATGAAAATGGTGGTTCTGGTCACTTGCTCAGTTGTGCAGGGCACTCTCAAGCCCTACAGGCCACTTTAAGCTGTAAGATAAGCCCTAAAGAAAAATTACAAAAACAAGCTCTAAGTAGGATCATAGAGATTAGCTGGGATACTACTACTTCTAAAAGACACAAAGCCTGAATCACAACACAAAATTCCCTAAAATTCTCACTAAATTTGGATTTCTTGAACAAAGGCAATTTTGACCTTTTTTTTATAAACATGAACTTTGACTTTCTTGAACTTCTAATGACTACTATAGATTTAGTATGTTGTATTATGCCTATATGTATTGAAATTGCACAACCTAAACTAGATATGAACTGATTTGAATGCTTGTGGAATCTAAATTCCACACAGTTAACTAAATGGTGGGGTGAAAGGGAGATTTTGACTCTCTACCTAAATGACTTACTGAAATTATGGTTTGACTATCCTATTCTTACCTATTGAGAGTTATAAGAACCAAATGCAACAACTAAAACAAGCATAAACACACAATGCTCAGCAAAACCAAACACCCCTTAACTTCTAGGTTAACACTGCAACTATGAATTCTAGTCCTTAATCTATAATCTTTTTGCATGAAACATAATCTAGGAACATTATTAAACCTAAATGAACACAAATACCACAGGAATAACAATAAGAACCAAGAAATGCAATTATCAAGTTTATGACTTACAAATGGCTCCAACTGAGATACAAGTAACCAGGGCACAAAACTTGTCCTATTCACTCCCCATGAGTTCTAAACCAGTAAAATTCACAATCCATTGCTTCCATAGCTTTCTTCTTCCTTAAAACTTCTTTTTTTTCTATTTATTTTTCTCTTATTTTTGGTATTTTTGAGTTTTTAAACTAAACTTGTTTTAAATGCTTTGAAAACTTTGATAGACTTTTAAATAAGCTTAAACAAGCAGAATGCAACAAGTTTTAACACTTAACACACAATTTGGAATTTTAAATAAAAATGGTGAAAACTGAATATATATAAGATAACTAAAATTGATGATTCAAATAATTTACAACTACACTAAAAATGTAGATTACATCCTAAACTGAAAATTACAACTAAAAAGTGAATTTAAGCTTAATTCGACATCAAAGCTTACACTACAACTATTCTACTACTATATATTTGTTCTTCATTTCCTTCTTGACTTAAATAGGCCCTTGGTAGTTTCTCTGTCTTTCCCATCAAGAATATTGGCCTTTAGATGACTTCTATATGATCTTGTCCGTTTAAACAAGTTTCGCGGGAAAAGTGGGTTTTGGCAGGTGGGCTTTCTTGGAGGGATTTGAGGAGCATTGAATGGGTTTGGGTTGTTTGTGGAGGCTAGGGGGAACAAGTGATGGGTTGTGTTGCTGTTGGTGAAGGTGGGGGGGGGGGGGTTACACAGTGATTTTGTATCCAAGTGGGAGTGAAGGAGGTGATCAAAGGAGTGTTTGACTGGGAGATAATAAAAAACGGGGGTGAGTATTTTTTTTTGGTGTTGGTCCTGGTGTGAGATGGGCCAAAGGTAAGGGTGGGTTGGTTGTGGTGTTTGGATTGGGTTTATGTTTTGGTAATAAAAGGGATCCGTTTGGTTTAAGTAGAAATTACCACAAGGACTAAAATTGCAAAGCTGAAAATTCCAAGGACTGAAAATGTAATTTCCTAATATTATCATGAGGGTAATTCCTGCCAAGTATTAATAACCAAAGGACCATAATTTGTATTTTCCAAAATTCAAAACTCTAGGGACCAAAATTGCCAAGTTTGTAAAGTTGAGGGGCCTGTTTTGCCATTTCATGAAAACTTTTATCCAAGGATCAATATTGAACATTTTTAAATTTCCAAGGACTAAAAATGGTTTTTCTTCCAAAAATATCCCACCAAGGACCAAATCTGCCAATATCTGAAACTATAGGGACTAAACTTGTAAATTTCCAAAATGATTCGCCTCAAACGGTCAGATAATTATTTCTCAACCACTTGTGAATGGTCAATAGTAAAGTCAAACAGATCAAAGGCAAATGATTCCGAGGAATACAGTGTTTTCCCGGGTCGTAAGTCCCAACGAGGTGTGCGATGTGATATTATAAACGAATCTGTGATCGAGTGAATCTGAACAGGGAATGGTATAAAAGTGTGTGTGTGGGTTTAACTAGGGTTTTATAACTTAAATAAACTATTAAAACGATTACGTAAAACCTAGGTATCTAAAACGTAAAAACGTACACCAATTTAAAATCAGACGCGACTGCGTACTGAGAAAAAGGTGAGTTTTAAGAAAAATAAACTACAAGGGTTAAAAATGAAATTTCTATAAATTTAAACTTAAAATAAAATTAAACTAAAAATAAAACTATTTTTTAGATTATTATATTATTTATTATTAATTATTTAATTAATAACTATTTAACTATTTAATTAGAAAATTATAAATACTACAAATTAAACTAAAAACTTATAAAAATATTTTCTAAACCTAAAATAGAACTTGAAGAAAGTATAAAAAATAAAAATAAATCTTTTTGTCTTTTTATAAACTTTTTATTAATTAAAAGCTATTTATATTAATTAAACTATTTAAACTATTTTAAATTAAAAATAATAATAAACTAACTTAGAAAATTATGAAAAAATTCATAAAACTAATTAACCATCACAGGAATCCTAAAAAATTATAAAAACTTTATTTTATGTATTTTTAAACTAGTTTACTATTTATTATTCTATTTATTATTTAATTACCAATCACACTAATTAAATTATAAAAACTATTAAATGAACAGTATAAATCACAAGAAAATTTCTAAAATTATTTTATGACTTATAGAAGCTAGGAAAAATATAAAATATAGGTGTTACTATATAAAAATTAATTATGCTAATTAAAACTTATTTATTGATTAATTACTAATAAAACTATTATTAATTATAATAAATACTAAATGACAAAACTAAAATCTGAAAAATTTATTAAAAATACTTTAACTTAAAAGGAAATTAATAAAAATATAAAAACACAAATTACTTAATTAAAATCTAAAAATGAAAATTAAAATTAAATTGAATTAAATAGAAACTATCACTTAATTTTATATTGTTTTTCTTGATTTTTTCTTTTACAAAACTAATTTATATATAAAAACAAGCAACTTTAATAAAAACAATAATTTTATAACTTAAAAATAAGCTAGATATAAGCTAAGAACTTAAACAGTTGACCAAAGTTGACTGAAAAGGTAAATAAGCTCAAATGAGCATATGTGGGACCCACCTTGATTAATTCTGATCCTAATAAGTTAGTTGGACTTGTCAAAGCTTAATTTGATCAAATAAGCTCAGTAGATAAGCTAGTAAATCAAAATAAGCTAATCCAAAAACTGAATTCTACTCAGAATGGGGACAAGGTTCAAGGGCTTATTTAGGTGGGGTCCACAGTGACTCAGGTCAAACTTATGGTCAAACCTAATAGCCTACTAGGAGGGGGGTTGGGAAAAGCTGATTAGAGGTAGTGGGACCCACTGAGGTGGTCTCAAAACACCACCAAAGGTGGTGGTGGTGACTGACTATCTGGTGCACAGGGCACACACTTGCCCTGCAAGTGTGTTTAAGCAGTTGTGGGGCCCACCTAAAAAATCCTAAAAATATAACAATGGTGGGATTCTAAAGTTGAGGTGGTAGACTTGAAATCCTAAAAAGCACAAGGTCTAATACCTGCTACAAAATTCTAAACAAATCTCTCAAGTTTTGTCAAAACCTGAGAGATGTAATTTTGACTTTTGAGTAAAACTAGCTAGTTTGACTTTTGTGAATTTCTAGACTATATTACTGATTGATTAAGATGTTTTAAGCTATGACTAATCTAAATTAAGCTAGAACTAATCAATATAAGCTAAGGTGAGGGTTTGTGGACCTTAAAGCCTTGACAGTTAACTGTCAAGAACTTTGGAGGTGGATTTTGACTTTTTCACTAATGGTGGTTGGATTTTATGATTGTTCTAACTGATTTAGACCTAAAGTGATATGATAAAACCAAAAACAACAACTGCTACTCAAAACTCAGTGATGAATTTCACTAAGCCAAACACCCTATTAACTTGACTGTTTTGAGATTAACAAAACAACTAATTGATTTAAACCTTAACTTTGATTCCTTACACTATATTATGATATACTGAGATCAAATGGGCAAGAATCAACCACTCCACAAGCTAAAAACTCAGAGTTGTCAATTATGAGTGATTAACTGTGAGGTTTTCAAGTTTTAGCACCAATTAATCTAATGAGCAAACAACTTATTTTAATAATTATTCTAACTCAATAATAACAACTGAATAATAAAACACAGAAACCTAAGCAAATGTAATACTAAAATAGTAATATGAAAAATTTATATAAAAGCTTACAAAGTAGAATTAGACTGAGATGATGGAACCAAGGACAAGATCACAACCTAGTATCCCCCATAGGATTCTAAACCAGCAACATATCAAAATGACATCAAGCTCCAATCTTCTTTCATCATTAACACTAATTTTTTATTTATTTTCTATTTTCTTTGATTTTCTATGAATTTTTGTGTTTTCTAAACTAACTGACTTCTGAGGAAATTTAAAAGCTTTGATAAGCTTTGTCAAGGCTTAAGTAGACTTTAGATTTCAATAACAACAATAACTAACAACATACAAACTTATTGAGATTTTTTAGAATTTAAGAAAATGCATAAAATGAGAACTGAGCTGAAACTTGAAATTAACTTGAATAAAAGATCAAAGTACATTAAATTAACTGAGCACAAGCTTTTTTAATTGAAAATACAACTGAAAATGTGAATTACAATTCCTACGACCTAATTAAACTAAACCTAATCTAATAATCTTTTCTCTTCTGCCTTCTTTCCCTTTTTGTAGCCATTTCTGAGTATGTGGGACCCACTGGGGTGTTTCCCACCACTTCCTAGCCATTGATCAAGTCAAAGCAATCCACACCATTTAAAAACCTTTTTTCGCGCCAAAAGTCCAAGGTGTCAGTTGTGTTGCGTGGAGAGGGTATTAGGGGTTTTGGAAGGTTGTGGAGGTGGAAAGATTGCGTGGAGAGGTGGGAGTGTGAGGTGGAAGGTGGTATGGTGGTTTTGGTTGTCTGTGTGGTGAGGTGGTTTTGGGAGGGAAAGAGGATACGGGGTGGTTTTGTTTGTCTGTGTGTTGACCGAGGGTTGACCGAGGGTTGGGATGGGCTTATTAAACTTGGGCTTGGATCACAAAAAGGGAGTGGGCTAGTATTAGTGTAGTGGATTTGGATTTGGGTTTAATAAGTGTAAAGGGTCCGGATTTGGTTTGTTATTTTCACAAGGACTAATTTTGTAAATTCAGTATTTTTGGAGGGTGAAACTTGGCAACTTTTCAAAGTTATTAAAAGGGTTAAAATTGCCAATTGTGAATAGTCCAAGGGTTGTATGTGATATTTTTCCATTTTTTACATCCAGGGACTAATCTTGCCAAATGTGAAACTTCAGGGACCAATTATGCCATTTCTCCAAACTTTATACCCAAAGACCATTCCTGCAAAAGATTATTAGTACAAGGACCAAAATTGAATTTCTCAAAGTTTTTAACATCCCAGGGACCATTTCTGTCAATTTCCAAAGTACAGGGACTAAACTTGTAATTTTATGAAACTTTGCACCAAAGGACTAAATATGTAACTTTATGATTAAAAAGGACCTTTGATGACTTTTTCATGTTTTTAGAATAACCAGGGACTAGTTTTGCCAATTTATGAAACTTGAGGGACTGAAACTGCCAATGATGCAAACTTTGTACGTTTTTCATCTGTTTTTGCATATTTTGTATTTGAAACATATAAAACACACCTCTAAGATATTTTAAGTATTTTGATGCATATTTGAGTGTTTTAGTATGTTTTGGCAGTTCAGATTAGTATAAAATGATGAGTATTTAGATACTCATCAATCCCCCACACTATACTATTGCTAGTCCCTAGCAATCTATTTGAGAAAAACTTAATGGATTTGAAAAACTCTTTACCAAAAGCCATCAATTCTGGAGTAGCCAGGTGTGAAAACTGTGGTGCACCTGATAACCGTGTGATTTTGAGCAAATCACCAGCTGTCAACGGATTTGATTAGTCTTTACCAAAAGCCGTTTGCTTCTGGACTAGCCAACTCTTGATGGAATAGTCAACATCTTGGTGAGCTGATTACCAATTATGGTTTTTCCACTGCCTTTACCACAAGCCATAATCTTGCGGGCTAGCCAACTCATTCGCTTTTTAGGATATGGCGAGTTGAGGTACCATACAATTTTGGGCAAATTGCAAGCCATAAACGGATTTGAGTTATCTTTACCAAGAGCCGTTTGCTCCTGGATTAGCCAATCCTGTTGTGGGTTAGACATGGAGGATTGATACCATTTATTGCGTTCTAAGTGAGAAAAAATTTTAAAATTTTGGCTAAAATGGGGGTTCTTGATGGAACATGTGTTTAAATTCGTTAGACGAATCTCCCCCCACACTTAGAACTGAATATTGTCCTCAATATTCAAAGCACCGGGTGTTAAACTGAACTTAGAACGTACGAAGGAAATACTCTATAGCCTTTATTTAAGATGTATATACATACAATTATTATTTTTTTTAAGATAAAACTTCTTAAATAGAAGCTATCACTATATGTAATTTTTTTTTTTTTTTTTTTGAAGATATATATATATATATACAACATGTGGGGCATCTCCCCCACACTAGGGTGTTACACACGGGTGAAAACCCATGTTTTTGCTAATGTTTTTGATTCCCGAGTCACTAGCTTGACTCGACCCTGTATTTGATTCCTTTTCTCCCAAACTGTCAGGTTTATCACGCAAGCTAACCGCTTGTGAACGGTTAACTGTAATAAATAGGTCCTGAACAGACCTGGAGAAAAAGCAATTTAAAAATCTACGGGGAAGTAAGTGGAAGAGACAATCTCAATCGGACTTTCATTCAAGATGTTTGGATAAACATTTGAAGCACGTGAAAGTTCCACACCGATAAGATATAATGACACCCGGCTCATAATTTATAAATGAGAATGCCGGGGTCAAAGATAATATCCTCACTCCCGAAAGAGTGAAGAACAGGATATGGTACAAAATATATGAAGAAAAGAAAGAAAGTCATGATGAAAATCATAACTAACTCCTCGTCATCAATAGGAGAATTCATTGTTTCATGAATCTCCTCGTTTAAGCTCGTTTGATCAAGACATATTATGGGTATGTCTAGATCAAAATAGAATTTATCATACTCCGGTGGAGATATGATATAAGTGAGTTCATCGGAGAACTCCTCAAAGGTGAATGATTCGTATTCGGGATTGTTTTGAGTGAGTTCATTGGGGAACTCCTCAATAGTAAATGATTCATAAACGGGAAGAGAATTATAAGAATGAGAAGTGGTGATACCACTTATCTTCTCTTCCGTTTGATCAAAATGGAACGTTTGCAATTCCGGAATAGAATCATTGATCAAAATCTCACTATCCTTGACGGGGATAGGAGATGAAATAGGCTTTTCATTAAAAGCCTCGATTCTAGAAATGAGAAGACTGACATTTAATAATGTAAGACGAAGAGATTCGTCTTGGATAATTTCTTCCTCATTCTCTTCTTCTGAGTTGACAAGCTCAGAAGGTAATTCCCCCACATAACTTATGTCTCCACAAGATAAAGAATGGTCCTCATCAGAATCAGAGAACATCTTAATATGATCATTTGGAAAGACAAGAGGGGAAGGAATATCACACATATGTTCAAGAATTCCCTGTGACTCTCTTGGGATTGAGACAAGGTTCTCAACACTAGACTTTATGAATTCGTCCGATTCCTTTGCAGGAACAGTGTCAAGATGCTCGTCCCCCATGTTCAGAGAGTGAGTGGGAACCTCGGGTGTGATAACATCATACTCAGGGAGATGAGAAGGACTAGCAGTAATGGAGTCTACAAGTTCCATTATTTCTATTGCTGATGATTCAGTTATATTCTTTTCTCCCTGTATATGCATGGAAGTAGTCTCAACTGATGAACATGATGAGGTATCATCACATTCATCATCCTCATCGAGAAAAACAACATTTTGAAATTTGGTACGTGTTATAGCTGCTTGTTCTAAGACTAGTAATTCTTCCATGCTTCTTTCGTCTCTAGCAGCATGTTTTTCAGCATGTTTTTCAGCAAGTAATTCCGTGATAGATTTATCACGAGAATATTGAGTGAGTGGAGACTGTGGGGGTGTGGATGTGTCAAAACCGGAAGGTTGACATTGATCATCATTATGAGGACCCCCACAATATACACAAGAAAAACTTTGTGCATTGTGAGACGACATATTAGCCAACTCCTCCTTAAGATCTTTAAGTTTCTCAAGAACCTCTAGATAAGGGTCTTGCTGGTTTTGAGGAGTTGCTTGGTTCATTTGGTACTGTGGAGGTGGGTCTTGAAATGAATAGTCGTAATTGTTACAAGGAAATGGATTCCTTGTTTGACAATCAGAACTAAAATGTGGACCTCCACAGTACTCACAACAGTTAAACTGTTGAGTCTGGCTTGGTGTATTTTGATACGAAGCATCATTGATATTTGGATAATATGATTCTTGCTCGTATGAATGTGATGGGTAGTTTGAAAAATTTGAGGAGTCGTTGAATGAGTTTTGATTAGGATCATAAGCAAATGAATTACTCGATCCACAAAACAAACAACTCCCGTTTTGAATATCATTACCACATTGTACACATGTACACCAACGACATGGAAAACCGAAAAGAGGCTCACCACAACCGTCACAAGGAACAAAATCTGGAGGTGGGACAAGTGATGTGCTCTTAGAGCTAGGAATTTCCACCACTTCCGTTATGGTCTCGGGTTTTGGTTCTTGATAATCGTGAAGGTTAGGTAAGTCGTTCTTTTCAGTCACTACCCTAAGCTCTGTACGTTTGCTTGACAAACTTTCAACCGTAAACCGTGAAAGGTTAGGATCAATTTTTGAAGGTTCGTCATTAATAGCACGTATCTCGGGTTGTGAAGGGTAGTTGGAAGAATTTGGTGAATCATTGAGAGAATTTGGAATTATGAACAGATTGCACACAGTACAAAATCTGTTACTACAATTATTGCCACATTTCTCACAAATACACCGGAGACAACGAAGGCCGTTCTCAATCGGGCTTTTACAGTGAAAACACTTGTAACCGAGAGACGTCATAAGAATTATGTATGAGATGGGTGTAAGAAGGTAGAATAAAATGGATAGAGGGTATAAAGGTGAATATTTATGGGTTTTGAAAATTTTTGTAGTATAAATAAGAAGGAAAATGTTTTTGGTTTTTTTTTTTGTGTTCGTTGAAAACTGATTTTAAAAAATTTTCGGGAACTGTTTTTGGTTTTATATGATAATAGTATGAACAAGGATGGATAAATATACAAATGAATGTGTATTCAGATTCACAAATACGCAAAATCGTTAGAATAAGCGCACAACCTCCCCGGCAGCGGCGCCAAATTTTGATTCGCCTCAAACGGTCAGATAATTATTTCTCAACCACTTGTGAATGGTCAATAGTAAAGTCAAACAGATCAAAGGCAAATGCTTCCGAGGAATATAGTGTTTTCCCGGGTCGTAAGTCCCAACGAGGTGTGTGATGTGATATTATAAACGAATCTGTGATCGAGTGAATCTGAACAGGGAATGGTATAAAAGTGTGTGTGTGGGTTTAACTAGGGTTTTATAACTTAAATAAACTATTAAAACGATTACGTAAAACCTAGGTATCTAAAACGTAAAAACGTACACCAATTTAAAATCAGACGCGACTGCGTACTGAGAAAAAGGTGAGTTTTAAGAAAAATAAACTACAAGGGTTAAAAATGAAAATTCTATAAATTTAAACTTAAAATAAAATTAAACTAAAAATAAAACTATTTTTTAGATTATTATATTATTTATTATTAATTATTTAATTAATAACTATTTAACTATTTAATTAGAAAATTATAAATACTACAAATTAAACTAAAAACTTATAAAAATATTTTCTAAACCTAAAATAGAACTTGAAGAAAGTATAAAAAATAAAAATAAATCTTTTTGTCTTTTTATAAACTTTTTATTAATTAAAAGCTATTTATATTAATTAAACTATTTAAACTATTTTAAATTAAAAATAATACTAAACTAACTTAGAAAATTATGAAAAAATTTATAAAACTAATTAACCATCACAGGAATCCTAAAAAATAATAAAAACTTTATTTTATGTATTTTTAAACTAGTTTACTATTTATTATTTAATTACCAATCACACTAATTAAATTATAAAAACTATTAAATGAACAGTATAAATCACAAGAAAATTTCTAAAATTATTTTATGACTTATAGAAGCTAGGAAAAATATAAAATATAGGTGTTACTATATAAAAATTAATTATGCTAATTAAAACTTATTTATTGATTAATTATTAATAAAACTATTATTAATTATAATAAATACTAAATGACAAAACTAAAATCTGAAAAATTTATTAAAAATACTTTAACTTAAAAGGAAATTAATAAAAATATAAAAACACAAATTACTTAATTAAAATCTAAAAATGAAAATTAAAATTAAATTGAATTAAATAGAAACTATCACTTAATTTTATATTGTTTTTCTTGATTTTTTCTTTTACAAAACTAATTTATATATAAAAACAAGAAACTTTAATAAAAACAATAATTTTATAACTTAAAAATAAGCTAGATATAAGCTAAGAACTTAAACAGTTGACCAAAGTTGACTGAAAAGGTAAATAAGCTCAAATGAGCTTATGTGGGACCCACCTTGATTAATTCTGATCCTAATAAGTTAGTTGGACTTGTCAAAGCTTAATTTGATCAAATAAGCTCAGTAGATAAGCTAGTAAATCAAAATAAGCTAATCCAAAAACTGAATTCTACTCAGAATGGGGACAAGGTTCAAGGGCTTATTTAGGTGGGGTCCACAGTGACTCAGGTCAAACTTATGGTCAAACCTAATAGCCTACTAGGAGGGGGGTTGGGAAAAGCTGATTAGAGGTAGTGGGACCCACTGAGGTGGTCTCAAAACACCACCAAAGGTGGTGGTGGTGACTGACTATCTGGTGCACAGGGCACACACTTGCCCTGCAAGTGTGTTTAAGCAGTTGTGGGGCCCACCTAAAAAATCCTAAAAATATAACAATGGTGGGATTCTAAAGTTGAGGTGGTAGACTTGAAATCCTAAAAAGCACAAGGTCTAATACCTGCTACAAAATTCTAAACAAATCTCTCAAGTTTTGTCAAAACCTGAGAGATGTAATTTTGACTTTTGAGTAAAACTAGCTAGTTTGACTTTTGTGAATTTCTAGACTATATTACTGATTGATTAAGATGTTTTAAGCTATGACTAATCTAAATTAAGCTAGAACTAATCAATATAAGCTAAGGTGAGGGTTTGTGGACCTTAAAGCCTTGACAGTTAACTGTCAAGGACTTTGGAGGTGGATTTTGACTTTTTCACTAATGGTGGTTGGATTTTATGATTGTTCTAACTGATTTAGACCTAAAGTGATATGATAAAACCAAAAACAACAACTGCTACTCAAAACTCAGTGATGAATTTCACTAAGCCAAACACCCTATTAACTTGACTGTTTTGAGATTAACAAAACAACTAATTGATTTAAACCTTAACTTTGATTCCTTACACTATATTATGATATACTGAGATCAAATGGGCAAGAATCAACCACTCCACAAGCTAAAAACTCAGAGTTGTCAATTATGAGTGATTAACTGTGAGGTTTTCAAGTTTTAGCACCAATTAATCTAATGAGCAAACAACTTATTTTAATAATTATTCTAACTCAATAATAACAACTGAATAATAAAACACAGAAACCTAAGCAAATGTAATACTAAAATAGTAATATGAAAAATTTATATAAAAGCTTACAAAGTAGAATTAGACTGAGATGATGGAACCAAGGACAAGATCACAACCTAGTATCCCCCATAGGATTCTAAACCAGCAACATATCAAAATGACATCAAGCTCCAATCTTCTTTCATCATTAACACTAATTTTTTATTTATTTTCTATTTTCTTTGATTTTCTATGAATTTTTGTGTTTTCTAAACTAACTGACTTCTGAGGAAATTTAAAAGCTTTGATAAGCTTTGTCAAGGCTTAAGTAGACTTTAGATTTCAATAACAACAATAACTAACAACATACAAACTTATTGAGATTTTTTAGAATTTAAGAAAATGCATAAAATGAGAACTGAGCTGAAACTTGAAATTAACTTGAATAAAAGATCAAAGTACATTAAATTAACTGAGCACAAGCTTTTTTAATTGAAAATACAACTGAAAATGTGAATTACAATTCCTACGACCTAATTAAACTAAACCTAATCTAATAATCTTTTCTCTTCTGCCTTCTTTCCCTTTTTGTAGCCATTTCTGAGTATGTGGGACCCACTGGGGTGTTTCCCACCACTTCCTAGCCATTGATCAAGTCAAAGCAATCCACACCATTTAAAAACCTTTTTTCGCGCCAAAAGTCCAAGGTGTCAGTTGTGTTGCGTGGAGAGGGTATTAGGGGTTTTGGAAGGTTGTGGAGGTGGAAAGATTGCGTGGAGAGGTGGGAGTGTGAGGTGGAAGCTGGTATGGTGGTTTTGGTTGTCTGTGTGGTGAGGTGGTTTTGGGAGGGAAAGAGGATACGGGGTGGTTTTGTTTGTCTGTGTGTTGACCGAGGGTTGACCGAGGGTTGGGATGGGCTTATTAAACTTGGGCTTGGATCACAAAAAGGGAGTGGGCTAGTATTAGTGTAGTGGATTTGGATTTGGGTTTAATAAGTGTAAAGGGTCCGGATTTGGTTTGTTATTTTCACAAGGACTAATTTTGTAAATTCAGTATTTTTGGAGGGTGAAACTTGGCAACTTTTCAAAGTTATTAAAAGGGTTAAAATAGCCAATTGTGAATAGTCCAAGGGTTGTATGTGATATTTTTCCATTTTTTACATCCAGGGACTAATCTTGCCAAATGTGAAACTTCAGGGACCAATTATGCCATTTATCCAAACTTTATACCCAAGGACCATTCCTGCAAAAGATTATTAGTACAAGGACCAAAATTGAATTTCTCAAAGTTTTTAACATCCCAGGGACCATTTCTGTCAATTTCCAAAGTACAGGGACTAAACTTGTAATTTTATGAAACTTTGCACCAAAGGACTAAATATGTAACTTTATGATTAAAAAGGACCTTTGATGACTTTTTCATGTTTTTAGAATAACCAGGGACTAGTTTTGCCAATTTATGAAACTTGAGGGACTGAAACTGCCAATGATGCAAACTTTGTACGTTTTTCATCTATTTTTGCATATTTTGTATTTGAAACATATAAAACACACCTCTAAGATATTTTAAGTATTTTGATGCATATTTGAGTGTTTTAGTATGTTTTGGCAGTTCAGATTAGTATAAAATGATGAGTATTTAGATACTCATCACAAAACTTTTGAGATTTTTCACCAAAGGACTAAATATGACAACTTATGATTTTAAAAGGGCCTTTGGTGACTTTTCTTTTAAATTACGTGCTCAGGGACTATTTTTGCCAATTTTTGAAAGTTGGGGGACTGAAACTGCCAATTATGCAAACTTTGTACGTTTTTCATCTGTTTTTACTCATTTTGCATCTAAAACATATAAAACACAATTTTGGAATATTTTCAGTATTTTGATGCATATTTGAGTATTTTTGTATGTTTTGCAGTTCAGATTTGACCAAAAATGATGAGTGTTTGAGCACTCATCAATCCCCCACACTAAAGTATTGCTAGTCCCTAGCAATAAACTGTTTTGAAAACTTAATGGATTTTAATCTCTTTACCAAAAGCCATTACTTCTGGAGTAGCCAAATGTATCAGTTCAAGTAAGAACTATGGTCCACTTGATAACCATGTGATTTTGAGCAAACCAACAGCTGTAAACGGATTTGATTTGTCTTTACCAGAAGCCGTTTGCTTCTGAACTAGCCAACTCTTGATGGACACAGTCGACATCTTGGTGAGTTGATTACCAATTATGGTTTTCCACTGCCTTTACCACAAGCCATAATCTTGCGGGCTAGCCAACTCTTTCACTTTTTAGGATATGGCGAGTTGAGATACCATACAATTTTGGGCAAATTCCAAGCCGTCAACGGATTTGATATATCTTTACCAAGAGCCGTTTGCTCATGGATTAGCCAATCCTTTTGTCGTTTAGACATGGCAGACTGATAACCACAAAAATTTTGAAGCACAAGTGAAAAAAAAATTTAAATTTTTGCCAAAAACGGGGGTATTAGATTGTAAAATGTGATAAAATTCGCTAGAATAGCGAAATAACCCCCCCCCCCCCCCCCCCACACACACACTTAGAATGAATATTGTCCTCAATATTCAAAGTCCCGGCTATTATGCCGACTCTTTGAACTTAAAAGGGCAACATTACAAGCTAAATGTGGAAACACCATTTTGTTTTTCACATTATTTGTAACCACAGTAGGGGTAATACCCCCACACTTAGGGTGAAAACCCTAAGTAAATGCTACTGTTTTTGTTTACCGAGTCGCTAGCTTGACTCGACCCCGAATTCATTTGTTCTTAGGGAAGCATGATGTGGAAGAGACAATCTCCATTGGACTTTCATTCAAGATGTTTGGATAAACATTTGAAGCACGTGAAAGTTCCACACCGATGAGATATACAGACCCTGGCGTAAAATAGTATAAACTATAAGCGGTGATGCCGGGGTCAAAGATAATGTCTTCATTCCCGAAGGAGTGAAGAACAGGAGAAGTCACCCGGTAGGTGAATAAGGGAAGAAAGATCTTGATGACAATCAAGATTGATTCATCATCATCAGTAAGAGAGTTCATAATTGGTGTATCATGAATCTCATCATTTAAGCTCATATGATCTAGACATATTATGGGAGGGAGGGTTGGGATTTTGATATCAAGTAAATTCTCAAGGTTGAGAATATTTTCCTTCGGAACACAAAGATCATCTTTGTCTAGATCAAAGTGAAATTTATCATACTCCGGTGGAGATATGATATGAGTGAGTTCACCGGAGAACTCCTCAAAGGTGAATGAATCATACTCGGGGAGAGAAATTTGAGAATGAGAAGTGGTACTGCCACTAATCTTCTCTCCCATATGATCAAAAGTAAAGGCTTCAAACTCCGGAATAGGATCATCGGATAAAATGTCACTATCCTTTATGGGGATAGGAGATGAAATAGGTTTCTCTTTGAAAGCCTCAATTTTAGAAATGAGGAGATCGACATTTAATAATGTTGCACGAAGTGCTTCATCCTTGATTTCAGTGTCAATCTCATCATTCTCTTCTTCTAAGCTAACTAGCTTAGAAGGTAATTCTTCCATAAAAATGATGTCCCCACAAGATAACGAATCGTCATCAGTAGAATCGGAGGACAACTCAACATGATCAGTCGGGAAGACAAGAGGAGGAGGGATATCACACAAATGATCAAGAATTCCCTGTGACTCTCTTGGGATTGAGACAAGGTTCTCAACACTAGACTTTATGAATTCGTTTGATTCCTTTTCAGGAACAATGTCAAGATGCTCGTCCCCCATGCTCAGAGAGTGAGTGGGAACCTCGGGTGTGATAACAGTGGTTTGAGATGGAATCTCAACTGATGGAGTCTCATCTGATGAATCTTTATAAAATTGAAGAATATCAAGTGTATCTTCATCATCACTGTCATCAGGAATGAAATGAAATCGAGAGCTAGATCTGGCTGCTTTTTCTTTTGCAATTGATTCCCTAATAGATCTTTCATAAGCATCTTGGGAATTTATTTTAGCAGCCTGTTCGTCAGCTAACAATTCTTCCATCGATTTTTGATTTGGATTATCTGGGGTATGTACGATTCCTTTCAAATCTTTCACTAAATCCAAGAGATCAAGGAGAAGACTTTGAGGAATTGGCTGAGGTGAAGGTTCGTCATAATACGATGTGTCAAAATTGTTACAAGGAAATGGATTCCTTGTTTGACAATCGGAACTGAAGTGTGGACCTCCACAGTAATCACAACAGTAAAACTGATGTGGCTGTGGGTTGTATGTGCTAGAGTCATAATCGTTATCAGGAAACTTCTCATAGACAAGCGTGTTTCCCGATTGACAATCGGTACTGTAGTGTGAACCACCACAGTACTCACAACAGTAAAACTGCTGAGTCTCATGGTGTGGTAGCTGGTGGAATAAATCAGTCGTGTCATGGTAGGAATAGGGATCTTAGTTATAGACAGACCCGTTTCCTGACTCTACCATGCCACAATTGGGACAATTACTACCATTATGAGGATTACCACACCATTGACAAATCAGAAAGTGTGGATGAGACATAGAAAGAATCAAAAGGTTTGGGAGGGTAAGGAATGAAGAATCAAAAGGGTAAGAGGGTAAAGATGAATATTTTTGGATTTTTGGAAAGACATTTTATATACAAATAAGAAAGAAAATCTTTTTGGTTTTTTGTGTTCGTTGAAAACTGATTTTAAAAAGTTTTCGTGAACCGTTTTGGATAAATAAGAAGATAATATGAACAAGGGTGGATAAATATACAATGAGTGTATATTCCGATTCACTAATCTGAAAACCGTTTAGAAAAACGCGTACAACCTCCCCGGCAGCGGCACCAAATTTTGATTGGCTCAGAAGCAGTCAACTAAAGTCAACCACAGATGTGGTCAATATAGTCAAACTACCTAGACCAATGCTTCCAGGTAATAAAGGGTATCACCAGGTCGTTATGTCCCGACGAGGTGTGAATTGTTATCAAACAGGTTTGTGATCGGGTGAATTTGGACAGAAAGGGGTTTGTGATTGATTAAACTAAGGAATCTACAAGGAAATAGCTTAAATAAGCTATATAAACAAGACTGGAAAGTTGGAAAAACCAGAAACGTTTAAAACCTAAAAACGAGTACGTTCAGATTACATTTACGCGAACGTACAAAATAAAAAATGAAAACTGAAATCTGAAAACCCACAGGGGGTGAAAATGACTTTTTTACAAACCTAAGGATGAAAGAAAATTTTTAGAAAAATAAAATAAACTTTTACACTAATTAATTATTTAATATTAATTAAATACTATTTAATACTTATTATTAATATTTAAATAACTTAAATACAATATAATATTATTTAAATACTAGAAAAGTAAAAATTAAATTTCTAAAATTATAAAATAACTAAAAACAAGTTTTAAAATTAAAAATATGTATTTTTGTCTTTTTATGATTTTTATATTAATTAATTACTAATTATAAATTAATTGCCTAATTAAACTAAACAAAATTATTAAAAATGCTAAAAAGACTTAGAAAATTAAGAAATTTTTTATAAATCTAATTAACCATTACAGGAATCCTAAAAATATTATAAAAAGTTTGTTTTACATATTTTTACACTATTTTACTAATTAATATTCTAAATATTAATTAATGACTAATTAAACTGTTTAAATTATAAAAACTAGAAGATGAACACTAGAAATTATAAGAAAATTCCTAAAATTATTTTATAACTTATAAAAGCTAGGAAAAATGTAAAAACTAGGGTTTACTTTATAAAAACTAATTTTGCTATATAATACTTAATTATTAATTAATAATTAATAAAATTAATATTAAATCTAATAATTCCCAAATGATAATATAAAAATCTGAGAAAATTACTAAAATTACTTTAACATAAAAGGAATTTAAGAAAAATATAAAAATGCCAAGTTCTTAATAAAAATCTAAAAATGAAAATTAAAAATTTAAATTTCATTAAATAGAAACTATCACTTGAAATTAAATTTTGATTTTCTGGATTTTTCTTTTGGAATACTATTTAAAAACTAAAAACAAACAACTTAAAAAAAAAGACATGGCTGGAAGCTTAAAAATAAGCACTACAAGTGCTTATTGCTTGAACAGTTGACTTTGGTCAAACTGTCAAGCAAGAAGCTTCAAATAAGCTAGGAGGGGAGAAACAAAGATAAATTAGGATGGAAACAACTTAGGGGAACTGGAAAGAAGCTAGTAGAATCAAAGAAGCTCACTGAAAAGCTTAAAATAAGCTAATAAGCAATTCCAATTCACACTTAGAAGCAGGAAAATGGGACAAGGTTGAAGGCCAAATTCAGGAGGGGGCAAGGGCACCTTGGCTCAATAAAAGCTTTGATATGAAAAGCCATGTGGAAAACTAGAAGGGAGGGTTGAATAGTTTTACGTCCTTTTAAATTTATAAACACAAGTTTGTTTTAAAAACTTCGATTCTAGTTTATGTGAACTCAATACTTGCACTATATGAACAATTGTATGGTAACTAGCTCACAAAGCTAATATAGTAAAGATAAATAAATGAGTAATGAGAAGAGTTGGAAAGATCAAACCACAACACAACGATTTATAGTGGTTCGGCTACAAGGACACCTTCCTTGTTCCTACTCCACTCCCCGAGTCACCTACTCGAGAGTTTTCTTCACTATGTCAACAAACTCCCTTTTGGCGGAGAAAACCTTACACACCAATTTACACACCACAATAGCTTCACAACTTCTACACAACTTCTTCAAACCAATATACTACACACCAATCTTCTTCACACCAATCTTCTACACATCAATCTTCTACTTCACACCAATCTTCACAACTAACCTACTTCACTACTAATCAACTTCTACTTCCTACACAACTTCTATATCTTCTAAACAATATATAACAAGCACAACACAATATTCACAAATGAATGTATATATACACTATGCACAACTACACTTCAACACTTCTTGAACTTGGTTGTAGAAAGAGTGTTCTTCTTTTGCACTTTGGATGAGAATGGATGATGAGGGATTGAATCACTTGAAACAAGGATTAATATACAAATGATCAAAAGGTTTTATAGGATCTTTAGAGAGTTATAGATCTGAAAATTTTGTGCAAAAGGTGAGGCAAAAATCCAGGTTTAAGGTGGTATTTATAGGCAAAAGATTCTGACAGAGGAGCGTGGCCGGTCCCCTTAAATCAAGGCCGGTCCCCTTAAAATTAAGGGGACCGCCCCTTATAATTAAGGGGGCTGCCCAGCTAAAACGGCCAAAATCCTTGTCTTTTAGTGGGGAAAGTTTATTTGGTGAAAAACTAACTGATTTTGGTTAAAAATTTGAATTCATATATTTAGTATGAATAAAACATTTTTCTTAATTACCAAAAATGTTTTTCAAAAATATATAATATGTTTATATAATTAAATAAACTTTGTGTTAGTTAATTAAATACTCCTTTGATCATGAGATGTATTAAGCACTTGTTTATCCAAACCTTAAGTGATTAAGTTGGATATAGTGATATAAACTAGCTTAATACTTGTTTACGTAGTAATTATACGATTTACGATTTTACATTTTGTGATCGTCAAAATATAGAGGTATCGAAAGATATGAATAACGTTTTCACAAATTATTTATGTCAACAATCTCCCCTTTTTGATGATTACAAAATTTAAACTCATTAATCGAAAATTAGTATATATTCAAGTATTATTGTGAGTTTATATCACTTCTCCCCCTTTTTGTTAGCATCAAAAAGGTTATCCCATGTTAATGTAAGCTCCCCCTCGAAGTATACTCCCCCTCGTTTTGAGGCCAAAAGGAATCGAGATATGGATATCTTGCAAAAATATTTAGTGGCAAGCAACATATATATGTATATAGCATGCAAGAATAGAGACTAAACATAACCATAACATTAATAATATGAAAAAGATACATCAAGCATTACATTAACAACCATAACAAGTAATGCAACTAACAAAAGCCTTAAAGGCTTAGAATCATCACTAAAATAAAAAGAAAACCAAGGCTCAAACATGAGAGTCCTCTCTAGAGCTTGCCATCCAAAAGGTTTAACACAATTTTATTTGTAAAACACCAAGCATGTTTAATTGGGAGGAATGGATGGTGAACATGGAGATGGTGATGGTGGAGGTGTGTTTGTTGATGGTGGTGGAGGTGTTGTGTTTGTTGTTGGTGGTTGATGCAACAAGTTTTCAATATGAGAAAACATGTATTGGATCTCATCTCTTAATCATAACACAATTGTTCGGTTGTGAATGCAACAAAGGCAAGTGTCTCCATGAGCTTCAAGTAAGCTCCATGGGACGGGGTTATAGGTTGGTGGATTGATAGGAGATGATGAGAAATGTGCATCAAGAGGTGTTAATGGTGATAATGAGAGAGTGAGTGCAAGAGTTGTGTTTTCATTGGTAGGTTGTGATGGTTGATCAATTGTTAGAGGAGATAAGTGGGTGTTGATGTAGTCATTTATGGATGAAGTGGATGGTATGGAGGAAGTGGAGTTTCCATTTGTTAAAGGTGTTTTGGAGGGTGCATTTGGTGTACTAGGAGATGAACATTGAGGTGGTGGAGATGGAGTGGTGTTGTCTTCATTTGTAAGATCAATGAAGAGTTGTTTGGGTGGAATGATGACAAGTTTTTGTTTCTTGGCATTGTTTAAATAGGTGGTTCTTGGTGATGACATGATAATGTTTGATGAAAGTTTGAGGATGATGGAATGTGAATTAAACATGCATGGAGATTATATAGTGGGAAAAACATGTTTAGAAGTGGAATTAATTTGAAATTGTAATGTAATATTCCAAAATCAGTTTGGTTTTTAAGGGAAATGGTAGCTGGGACTAGCAAAAGGGATCACAAGATGCAAAAGAGAACAGTGTAAAAACTGTTTCAGATGGCCAGTCCCTTAAATGGAGGCCGGTCCCCTTAATTTTAAGGGGGCCGCCCATCTGACGACCCAGAAATAAAAAAATTTCAAAAATTTTCTGGAAAAATGTTATGTTCTGTTTTGTATTTGCAGCAAGCTCTATTTGGACATTTCACATTTGTTTTGGTCTATTAGAAAGCATACATGTCATATATTTATATAAACATTAACTAATCATGTAAACATATATATAGATTAAGAGAAGCATGCATTAAAAAACATATATTAAAAACAATCAAGTTAGCATCCTAAACAAATATCCAAATAACAAATACTTCCGAATATACTTCGGACAAATAGCACACAAGACAAAAAAATAAGTATTGTTCAACAAAGATAATCCAAGCACATCATCTCTTTTTCTTCCCGAATATGCCCTTCAATGTCTTCCTGGTAGATTTGAAAACACCTCTAACTTCTTCATGCAAACTCTTTTGTCTTCTAAGCATCTCGGTAGTTCGTTCATGAAGCACTTCTTCGGTTTGATCACTAGGAGATGGGGTAGAATACTCGGGATAGTCAAGATCCTCTAAATTGTCAACGAACTCAGAAAACGAAGGGGTACTAGCATCATGGATGTTTTCCTCCTCATCGTCATCGTCTTGCCTTGAGGATGATCCATGAAAGCTATGACGACAAGGTTTACCCTTTTCACTTCGAGTTCGTCGAGCTTGTTTTAGAGCGAGAGGACGTAGAGTGGGGTAGATGGACTCATAGATACTATTGTCAAGATCGGGGTAGTACTCGATAACATGACGATAGAGACGAGTGAGGAACATTCCATATGGAAGGTTGGCTTTGGGAGTTTTTCTAGCACACTCAATCCGTTTGATAAAGAAGTAGGCCAAATTGTACGGCTTTTTTACAGCTATACTATACAACATGTGAGCAAGGCACGCCGGGAGATGGTCCCGGTGACCTCCAGTACCAAACGCATTCTCACGAATGAGTTCTTCCCAACGCTTCATGTGGGGGCTTAATTCCTTGAGGAGAAGTTGGTATGGAGAGATTTGAACGTTTTTGGATTTTATCTTTCGGCTTGTGGTGGCACGTTCCACACCAAGGATTTGACGAATTTCGTCAGGATGAGGAATTTCGTCGAGATAGGGACCGAAGGTTGGTCGATAGCGATTAAGAGATTCGAGGTCCCACTCATTTGTGAAAACGGCTTGACCTCTAAAAGGAATTTGGAGGATATGACCAAATTGTTCGAGAGTTAGGGTGATAAATTCATTTTGAATCATGAAAGAGATGGTGATGAAACCAAGATCATTGGCTTGGATGGTGACTTGGCTATAGAAATCCATTATGAAGCGAGGAATGATAGGTTCATTTATTTCATAAAGACAATTGAAGTTGATGCTTGTAAACACGCGATTTATGTAGTCGGATTGAGCAAAAGCAAGATCTACTACACGTCCTTCATGAACATTTCTATCTTCAATTTGACGATATATAAGTCCAATGGAAGGAGATGTGGTAGGGAGTTGGGAAACTTTATGAATGTAATTTTTAGTGTGAGAAAGATCTTCGGCAGTTGCTTTTGGCATTTTCACCTAAACATATCAACAATACAAAAAAAATATAAAGAAAGATAAAAGTATATGTATATTGTTAAGGCTTATGTTGGAACGCAAACATACTTCGTTACTAATCCTAAGAAGTAGATTACCATGTTCCTTAATATTGTTTTTAACTCGTTCTAGATATACTTTACGATGTTTAATAAGTAGTTATGGACAAATCCAAACGCCCTTTTAAACATCTTAATATATCATGAAATTTACTAGATTTACATTAGATTGTAAAACTAGCTATTTCTTGCGAGTTTCTTATGCATGTGATTTGTTTTTGAAAAAGATGGTTTGTATTTTTACTTAAAAATGTCATTTTTAGTAATAAACCAAACGCTTCCTTAACTATTGACTTATACCACTAGTATGTCAATATATATATGAATTATATATCTTGACAAGTCCGATTAGCAATTTTTAGGTTTATAATTATAACAAAGTTTTATAAAAATTATAATATCTAGGTTTCGATATTATTTGGACATAATCCAAACACCCCTATATCGTGAACCAATATAATTTTTCTTGGTCGAAAAATGTAATTTCAAGTTTTACAAGTTACAAAAGTATAATGTGATTTGTTTTAACACGTTTTCAAATCATTATTCAACAATGAGTTTGCTAAAAAATTTGAAAAGGAGTGTATGAAGTTTTTAAAAAAATTTCGACATGATAGTTTATAATTACTAGTTTCTAGTGTTGATTAATCATTCTAATCCTAGGGGAAGCATTTGGTTATGGAGTTTTAGGACTTAATTCGAAAGAAATTGTGAAATTGACGAATTTTATAAAACATGCATAATCATGAATATGACCAAATAAGATGAAATTTGATGAAATGTGTTATGAAAAACTTACAATACGTAATGGTGATAGTGTTAGATGAATTTGCCCTTTGCGAATTAACCCGAATTATGTGATTTGGAAGTGATTTGAGATGTTTTTGGGTTTTGGTTTTCGTCACAGCAGAAGCAGGGGAAGGGGAGTATGAAAAAGTGGAGTGTTTGGCAAAAGGAAAAAAAGGGAAAAACGGGTTTGAGCTATCAGATGGCCGGCGCCCTTAAACATTAAGGGGGCCGCCCTTCATTTGGCTGCCGGTCCCCTTAAATATTAAGGGGGCCGCCCTCCAAAATTTGATTTTTGTGATTTTGGTTTCTGGAAAGAACAAGAAAATATTTATATGTATGTATTATATTTATATTTAATCAAAAATACGTTGGAGGGTATTCGCACGAAAGGAATTACTTGACACTTTTACTTGACATTTTGCCAATTAAATTTTCTTGATCATTTCGGATGAAATTTATCAAGTTGTCAAGTACACGAGAAAGTTGTGGAAGGTTCATAAGTATATGTATATATATATATATATATATATATATATATATATATATATGTATGTAGTATAGGCTTATAAGACGAGAATAAAGGAGGGAGACGTATGCAATGGAAGCCGGGAGTTTGTTTCATCCATAGATTTTTCGACTCATCTCTCTTCATCAGCATGAGTGTTGTTGAACGTTAAAGTTCAATAAGGCAAATGGGGAAAAGAAAAGGTTCGTAAACGAACAATTTCTAGTTATAGAAAATCAACAAATGAATTTTCTAGGTTATAAGATCCTAGATATAGCTAAGTATATATATATATATATATATATATATATATATATATATATATATATATATATATATATATATATATATATATATATATATATATATATATATATATATATATCGTATAAGTAAATAAGTATATATATGTATAGAAATAAAACCTAGAGGGAATAATGAACCAATCAAAATTACATAAAAACTAGATACTAAACTAAGCATGCATTTATTGACAAGGAAATAAAAGGAAATGTGTATCTTTTGTATTCAATGCGTTTAACTTCAAAATCTTCAAAGGAGAGTCCGAACACGGGGTGACATCAAAGATTTCCATGTATGAATGGCGAAAATTTTTACGTTGGTCTCCATTGTCTCATTTGACCAAAGTTATTTGTCCCGAACATGTTTTGTATTTGACTTGGGTGCATATATGGTGGAAACATTCCCCATGGATTGAAGTTCCACATTTGTTGATTATTGTTAAAGTTTCGTCTATTTTGGTTTACTCTTGGTTGAGATGTTTTAGGTCTAGGGTAAGAATTATTCGGTTTCCTAGGTGGTGGAGTTTTAGATCTTGTTTTAGTTTTGGACGATCCTACTTCGGTTTTTAAAGATGGTTTATAGAACGGTTTTATTTCTTCATTACTAGCAAGAGGTATTTTCTTATCATTTATGAGTATATACTTAGGATTAGATTTTAAAGGTTTTAGTTCCTTGAGTTCGCTTTCAAATTTAACATTTTTAACTTCACTTGTTGAGGCTTCAGTTGAGTTAAAACCTAGACCAGTTTTATCTCCGGATATTCTTTGAATACTTATAATTTTACTAAGTGAGTTACTACTATTTTCAAATTTATCAAGTTTGCAAATTTCTTCCTTAAGTTTGTTGTTTTCACTTCTAAGCTATTGACATGATTTACATTCTTCAAAAGTTTCTTTACCTTTTTCAAGTTGATGTATTTTAATTTTTAGTTCAAGTACTTCATTTTCTAATTGGTTGTTTATGTATTTTAGTGATTTGTTTTTAGCCATAACTTGTTGTCCTAGTTTGCATAATCTATTGTATTCACTATCTAAATCTTTTTCATCTAATGATAGATTTTCATCACTAAAATATTCGGTTTCGGAACGTACCTCACTTGATGTTTTAGCCATAAGACACTTTTCTTCCTTTGTTGTTTCTTTCTCATCTTCATCGCTATCACTCCAAGCACCTCCAACAAATGCTCTTTGATTTTGATCTCTTGTCATCATTGGACATTTTCCAATAAGGTGATTCGGATCACCACACTTGAAACATTTTCTCTCATTCTTGCTATACTTGTCATCATTATTCTTTTGAGATGTTCTTCTTTCATCGTGTGGTTGTCTAACGAATGTTCCTCGCCTTTTGAAGAATTTCTTGAAATCTCTTACGGCCATGGCATATTCTTCGTCTTCGCTTTCGGAAGATGAACTATCTTCGTTGTTGGATTCCTTTCTAGCTTTCAAGGCGATTGACTTGCTTTGCTCTCGTTTCCCTTTAACCAATTCGGAGTCCTTCTTTATTATTGCTTCGTAGACTTTTAAATTACCAATTAATTCATCAAGCTGTAGCGTTGACAAATTCTTTGATTCTTCAATAGCCTTCACTTTAGCTCGCCATTTTGGGTGAAGAACTCTAAGAAACTTCCTAACAAAATTCTTACTAGAGAAATTCTCATCAAGTGCTTTTAAACTTGTGATTATAGTGTTAAATCTAGAAAAAGCATTGTCAATTGATTCCTCTTCCGGAATCGTGAATTGCTCATATTGTTGAACAAGTAGATCTATTTTGTTATCTTTGACTTGATTATTACCTTGGTGGGTTATTAATAAAGAGTTCCAAATTTCTTTTGCGGTTTCACACATAAAGATCCTTTCGTACTCTTTACGTGGTAGCGCATTGTAAATAACCATTTTTGCTTCATTATTTTTAGCAAGTTTTCTTTTTAAATCATCATTTTGTTTTTCAAAAGGTACGATTTCATCTTTCTTAGTTTCGGGGTTATTTTGAATAGGTAAAAAATCACCATTGGTAATAACATGCCAAAGATCTAGATCTTTTGATTTCACATAAGTTTCGAATCGATTTTTCCAATATAAAAATCCATCACTTTCAAATAGTGGTGGTCTTTGCATAGATTGTCCTTCTAAATATTTTTCAGATTTCATAGATCGTTACAAGTTTTAAAATACAATATATTTTAAAATTCTTGCTAGACGTGGCTCCTGATACCAATTGTGGATAACTAGAAGGGGGGGGGGGGTTGAATAGTTTTACGTCCTTTTAAATTTATAAACACAAGTTTGTTTTAAAAACTTCGATTCTAGTTTATGTGAACTCAATACTTGCACTATATGAACAATTGTATGGTAACTAACTAACAAAGCTAATATAGTAAAGATAAATAAATGAGTAATGAGAAGAGTTGGAAAGATCAAACCACAACACAAGGATTTATAGTGGTTCGGCTACAAGGACACCTTCCTTGTTCCTACTCCACTCCCCGAGTCACCTACTCGAGAGTTTTCATCACTATGTCAAAAAACTCCCTTTTGGCGTAGAAAACCTTACACACCAATTTACACACCACAATAGCTTCACAACTTGATCACAACTTCTACACAACTTCTTCACACCAATATACTACACACCAATCTTCTTCACACCAATCTTCTACACACCAATCTTCTACTTCACACCAATCTTCTACTTCACACCAATCTTCACAACTAACCTACTTCACTACTAATCAACTTCTACTTCCTACACAACTTCTATATCTTCTAAACAATATATAACAAGCACAACACAATATTCACAAATAAATGTATATATACACTATGCACAACTACTCTTCAACACTTCTTGAACTTGGTTGTAGAAAGAGTGTTCTTCTTTTGCACTTTGGATGAGAATGGATGATGAGGGATTGAATCACTTGAAACAAGGATTAATATACAAATGATCAAAGGGTTTTAGAGGATCTTTAGAGAGTTATAGATCTGAAAATTTCGTGCAAAAGGTGAGGCAAAAATCCAGGTTTAAGGTGGTATTTATAGACAAAAGATTCTGACAGAGGAGCGTGGCCGGTCCCCTTAAATCAAGGCCGGTCCCCTTAAAATTAAGGGGACCGCCCCTTATAATTAAGGGGGCCGCCCAGGTGAAACGGCCAGAATCCTTGTCTTTTAGTGGGGAAAGTTTATTTGGTGGAAAACTAACTGATTTTGGTTAAAAATTTGAATTCATATATTTAGTATGAATAAAACATTTTTCTTAATTACCAAAAGTGTTTTTCAAAAGTATATAATATGTTTATATAATTAAATAAACTTTGTGTTAGTTAATTAAATACTCCTTTGATCATGAGATGTATTAAGCACTTGTTTATCCATACCTTAAGTGATTAAGTTGGATATAGGGATATAAACTAGCTTAATACTTGTTTACGTAGTAATTCTACGATTTACGATTTTACATTTTGTGATCGTCAAAATATAGAGGTATCGAAAGATATGAATAACGTTTTCACACATTATTTATGTCAACAAGCCAGCTGTATGAGCTTTCTAAAATGCCAATAATCTCAGGATAAGCTCAAGAGATAAGCAAGATAAGGGCTTAATCAAATTAGCATGTGACCACTGCTATGCAGTCCACACAATGAACAAAGAGAACTAGCAGGGTAAAATGAGTGCTATAAATAAACACAAGATGCCAAGGAAAACTCAGAACTAGCAAGATAGCTAGTTGAGCTTGTCAAAAAGCCAAGAGGCTTAAGCTGTAGCCCACTAATAAGCTCTATGTGAGCTTATCAATGTGCTCTCATACACTGACTTATCAGTGTAGTGAGCATGATGAATCAACATATAAGGCCACAAATAAGCAAACGCATAAGCACTGAGATGAAAAATAAGCACGAGATCATGTAGCTGGCCAGAATGGCTTCTAAAAACAACAAGAATCAGAGTCTAAGGACAACTAATGAGCAATCAACAAGCTTATGAAAATGGTGGTTCTGGTCACTGGGTCAGTGGTGCAGGGCACTCTCAAGCCCTGCTGGCCACTTTAAGCTGTAAGATAAGCCCTAAAGAAAAATTACAAAAACAAGCTCTAAGTAGGATCATAGAGATTAGCTGGGATACTACTACTTCTAAAAGACACAAAGCCTGAATCACAACACAAAATTCCCTAAAATTCTCACTAAATTTAGATTTCCTGAGCAAAGGCAATTTTGACTTTTTTTATAAACATGAACTTTGACTTTCTTGAACTTCTAATGACTACTATAGATTTAGTATGTTGTATTATGCCTATATGTATTGAAATTGCACAACCTAAACTAGATATGAACTGATTTGAATGCTTGTGGAATCTAAAGTCCAGACAGTTAACTAAATGGTGGGGTGAAAGGGAGATTTTGACTATCTAGCTAAATGACTTACTGAAATTATGGTTTGACTATCCTATTCTTACCTAATGAGAGTTATAATAACCAAATGCAACAACTAAAACAAGCATAAACACACAGTGCTCAGCAAAACCAAACACCCCTTAACTTCTAGGTTAACACTGCAACTATGAATTCTAGTCCTTAATCTACAATTTTTTGCTTGAAACATAATATAGGAACATTATTAAACCTAAATGAACACAAATACCACAGGAATAACAATAAGAACCAAGAAATGCAATTATCAAGTTTATGACTTACAAATGGCTCCAACTGAAATACAAGTAACCAGGGCACAAAACTTGTCCTATTCACTCCCCATGAGTTCTAAACCAGTAAAATTCACAATCCATAGCTTTCTTCTTCCTTAAAACTTCTTTTTTTTTTCTATTTATTTTTCTCTTATTTTTGGTATTTTTGAGTTTTTAAACTAAACTTGTTTTAAATGCTTTGAAAACTTTGACAGACTTTTAAATAAGCTTAAACAAGTAGAATGCAACAAGTTTTAACACTTAACACACAATTTGGAATTTTAAATAAAAATGGTGAAAACTGAATATATATATGAGATAACTGAAATTGATGATTCAAATAGTTTACAATTGATGAGTGCTCAAACACTCATCATTTTTGGTCAAATCTGAACTGCAAAATATACAAAAACTAAAAATATTTCAAAATTGTGTTTTATATGTTTTAGATGCAAAATGAGTAAAAACAAATGAAAAACGTACAAAGTTTGCATAATTGGCAGTTTCAGTCCCCCCAACTTTCAAAAATTAGCAAAAATAGTCCCTGGGCACTTATTTGGAAAGAAAAGTCACCAAAGGTCCTTTTACAATCATAAGTTGTCATATTTTGTCCTTTGGTGAAAAATTGGAAAAGTTTTGGAAAATTACAAAATTAGTCCCTAGAGTTTCAAATTTTGGCAAGATTGGTCTCTGATGGGATATTTTTGAAAGAAAAATCATTTTTGGTCCTTGGAAACTCAAAAGTTATCACATTTGATCCCTGGTTGAAAAGTTTGAGGAATTTACATGTTTGGTCCCTGGACTTTGCAAGTTTGGCAGAATTGGTCCCTGGAAATTTTAAAATGGAAATTTAACTTTCATGGCCTTGGACTATTCATATGTGGCAAGAATCACCATCATGACAAATTTGGAAAAGTGCCAAAATAGCCCCCTGGAATTTCAGATTTTACATGTAAGGTCCTTGTGATTCCTTAAGCTTAAAAATAAATAAACACAATCCAATTCCAAAAAATCCAATCCACCCAAAAGCCTTATCCAACCAAATACCCAAGCCCATTCCCTAAGGCCCAACCCCCTAACCCCGTTTGATATAAACCCTGGTCATTTGACCAGGTCAAACCCACACCCCAGTTACTATTTATCACCCCCAACCTCCTGATTATACGCTTCTATGTCGCCCCCCCTCCTCCAATTTCCTCACCAACTCACCTTTTCATTAATATCCTTCACCTGCCAAAACCAACCCCCCACCTCTCCTCATTTATTACCTCACCTATCCCACTCAACAATTTTTCCCGCCAAAAGGTTTTTGAATGGCCATGATCAATTAAGCCCATCCAACGGCTCAAGAAGGTGTGGGAAAGTCAGAAGAGGACACCATGGCTTATATAAGTCAAGAAAAAGTGGAGCAGTTAGCTTAAGTAGTTTTAATATAGTTTTAGCTAAATCAATTTCATGTAATTTTCCTTTCTAGTTATAACATTCAGCTCAAGTAGTTTGTATTCAGTATTTGCATTGTATTCTAATCAATCTTTAATATAAATTTCAGTTATCTTCAATTAAAATCTCATTTTGCACTTTTTACTTGAAATTCCATTTTAGTCTTATTATTGATAAAAGTTGTTATTTCTGGGTTCTATAAGCTCATTTAAGTTCACAAATAAGCTTTTAAAAGTTTGTTAAGCTTTTAAATCAGTTTCCATTAAGTTTACTAAAAATAATCAAAAATAGGAATAAATCAATGAAAAATAAAAAAGACAGTTGAAAAGAAGGAAAGAGGCAAGAAGCATGGTGAAATTTGGATAAAAGTGGTTTTAGAACCTCAGGGGAGGTGTTAGGCTTGCTTTGTCCTTGGTTACTTGGTTCTCAGTCTCAATTCATTTGTAAGACTTTTTCTCTAATTTTGCCAGTTACTATTCAATTGCTTAGGACTGCTTATCTCTGCGCTTGTATGCTTGGTTGGTGTATTCTAGTGATAAAATTGCTTTACCTTTGGTTTTTGTTCATTATCTTTTATTGATGTTCTTATTATTGATGTTCTGCTTATCTCATAATTTCCACTTTAACTGCCATATGAGCTTGATAAGTGATTCTTGTGCATTTGATGTTGTTATTGATGTTCTTATGTCTAGGTGAGCTTATTCTGTCATAATAGAACTTTGTGAATCAATTTTGTGGCTTAAAACAGTCATTTACCTTGAAATACTCAAAAATAGTTTGTATTAGGGACTGTTTGGATTGCACTGCAATCATGTGTTCAGGTTTGGTGTTGTTGTTTTTTTTTTGTTCATACAAGTTTCTTTAAGTCAATTTAGCTTAGTTATGTGATAAAAATTAGTAGTTATTAATTACAAATTCAAAATCCATTTTACAACCCCATGACAGTCCACTGTTGAAATTGGAAGGCCAACTCATCATTGTAGTCTTTAAATTTGCTAACATTGCCTAAGGAAGTTTCATATAATCTTAATACATCAATTTCAGTGAGATTTGATCATTGGAATCTCACCAAAGTCAAAATTCAAGTTTATTTCAAAAAGTCAAAGTTAGTTTGTGCAGAAAAAACCAAAAGTTCAAAGAATTTTATTGATTTTTGTGTTTGCTTTCAGAGGGTGAAACTTGTTCCTAATTATAACCCCCCCAGCTAGTCTTCAAGTTCCTACCTTGCTTAGATTTTTAGGATTTTTCTGTGGGTCCCCAGCTAGGTCCAAACACACCTGCAGGGAGGGGATACCCCCTGCATCAGCAGATACACAACCACACAGCCACCTTTGGTGGTGGTTTCTGACCTCCACAGTGGTCCACAAGCCACCAACTTGGTTCCTTTCAACCCCCCTCCTAGTAGGGTTCATGTTTTGACCAATGGTTTGACCTGAGACCCTGTGGACCCCACTTAGAATTGCCCCTTAACTTTGTCCCATTTCTGAGTAGGGTGTTTGGCATTTGGATTAGCTTAATCAATCTTTTAGGTTATTCAATGCTATTTTCTTGTTAATTTAGGTTTATTTAAGTTCACAAAGCTTATTCACATCTGAATTATACCTTGTGGGCCCCTTGTGGCTTATTTTTAAGCCTAAAAGCTCTAACAGTTGACCAAAGTCAACTGTTAAGCTAATAAGCACTCTTAGTGCTTATTTCTGATATATAAAAAAGTTGTTTTTGTAAAAGTTTTCTATTTTTAGTATTTAAAGAGGTTTGTAAAAGAAAAATCAATTTAATAAAAAGTGATAGTTTCTATTTAATATAATTTAAATTTTCATTTTTATTTTTAGATTTTTATTAAGTACTTGGTATTTTTATATTTTTATTAAATTCTTTTTATATTAAAGTAATTTTAGTAAATTTTTCAAATTTTTATTTTGTCATTTAGTAATTATTAGATTTAATATTAATTTTATTAATAATTAATTAATAATTAAGTTTTAAATAACATAATTAGTTTTTATAAAGTAACACCTAGTTTTTATATCTTTCCTAGCTTTTATATAATATAATATAATTTTTGAAATTTTCTTGTAATTTTTACTGTTCATTTGCTATTTTTTTATAATTTAAAATAGTTTAATTAGGTAATTAATATATAATTAGTAATTAATTAATATAAAAATCACAAAAAGACAAAAATACTTATTTTTAATTTTAAAACTTTTTTTTAGTTATTTTATAATTTTAGGAATTTAATTTTCATTTTTCTAGTGTTTAAATAATATTATATTGTATTTAAGTCATTTAAATAATTAATAATAAGTATTAAATAGTATTTAATTAATATTAAATAATTAAATAGTGTAAAAATTTATTTTCTTTTTCTAAAAATTTTCTTTCATCCTTAGGTTTGTAAAAAAGTCATTTTCACCCCTGGGGGTTTTCAGATTTCAGTTTTCACTTTTTATTTTGTACGTTTACGTTATTTAAAACGTGAACGTACGCGTTTTTAGGTTTTACACGTTTCTGGTTTTTCTGAATTTCAAGTCTTATTCATATAGCTTATTTAAGCTATTTCCTTGTAGATTCCTTAGCTTAATCACTCATAAACCTTTTCCCGTCCAGATTCACCCGATCACAAATCCGTTTTATAACCATCACACCTCGTCGGGACATAACGACCCGGGGAAACCCTATTCTTCACCGGTTATCTTGCACTTTCTCCTGGGGTGACCTATTGACCGCACCCGGTTGACTGGTTGGTTTGGGAGGAGTCGAATTTTGGCGCCGCTGCCGGGGAGGTGTGCGCGTTTTTCTAAACGGTTTTCAGATTAGTGAATCGGGATATACATCCATTGTATATTTACCACCCTTGTTCATATTATCTTCTTATTTTCATATAAAAACAAAATTGTTCACGAAAACTTTTTAAACTCAGTTTTCAACGAACACAAAAAACACAAAAAGATTTTCTTTATCCTTTGTACAAAATGTTCATTCAAAAATCCAAAAATATTCACCTTTACCCTCTCACATCTTTGATTCTTCATTCCTTACCCTCTGTAAACCTTTGATTCTTTTCTATGTCATATCCACACCATTGTGGTTGCCAATGGTGTGGTGGTCCTCATAATGGTGGGAATTGTCCCGGTTGTAGCATGGTAGAGTCAGGAGATGGGTCTGTCTGTAACCAAGCTCCCTATCCTTACCATGACACATCTGATTCATCCTACCAGCCACCACATCATGAGATACTAACATATCTGTGTGAGTTTTGTGGAGGTCCTCACCAAAGATTTGAGTGTCAAGCTGGAAACACGTTTGTCTATGAACAATTTTCCGGTGATACTCAGAACTTTGGTTATGACCAATACCCATATGATTCACCAGTCCAGACTCAACAGTTTTACTGTTGTGATTACTGTGGAGGACCACACTTCAGCTCAGATTGTCAAACAGGGAATCCATATCCTTGTGACAATTTTGACACACCTTACTATGACCAACCTCCACAGTACCAAATGAATCAAGCACTTCTTCCAGAAATGCAAAATATGATGAAAATCGTTGATGAACTTAAGGGTTTAGTTAAAGACTTTGCCCAAAGACATACTCATCAAAAATCCATGGAAGAATTGCTAGCTGAAGAGCAGGCTGCTAGAATAAATTCCCAAGATGCCTATGAAAAATCTGTTAGGGAATCAATTGCAAGAGAAAAAGCAGCCAAATCTAGCTCTCAGTTCCGTTTCATCCCTGATGACAGTGATGATGAAGATACCCTTGATATTCTTCAATTTTATAAAACTTCATCAAGTTCATCAGTTGATATCCCAGCAGTTGAGATTCCATCTCAAACAACTGCTATCACACCCGAGGTTCCCACTCACTCTCTGAGCATGGGGGACGAGCATCTTGACACTGTTCCTAAAAAGGAATCGGACGAATTTATAAAGTCTAGTGTTGAGAACCTTGTCCCAATCCTAAGAGAGTCACAGGGAATTCTTAAGCATATGTGTGATCTTCCTTCCCCTATTGAGTGTCCTAAAGATCAATTTGAGACTTTCTCCGATTGTAGCGATGATTGTACATCTTATAGAGACATTGAGTATATTGAGGCATCACTCCCACAGTCTGATGCTGATCCTCTTCTAGAGGAGTTCGCCGATGAACTTACTGACATCAATCCACTTTCATTGGAAAGTGATGATGGTCTCCTTGACTTTGAAGCCGATCTAGGAGAAATTGAAAGTCTCCTATATCATGATTCACCACTCACTTCTGATCCCGACAGTCCAATAGAGAATGATAATCTCTTTGTTCCCGAAACTTTCACTAATCCTCTATTTGAATTCGAATCTGAATTCACTTTGATTTCTGATAATCCAATCTTTGATATTCAGAATGAGGATTGTGATGAGTCTATTCCGGAACATGAATTCACAGATTCACATCTTGTGAATAATTCTCTTCATGAGGAGTTCTCCGGTGAACTCACTCATCATATCATGACTCCTCCGGAGTTTGATAGCCCGGGGAGAGATGCACTCAATCATGAGAATTTGCAAATTCCCACCCACCCTCCTGGGATATTTTTTAGCTTAACCCTTGAAATCCAAATTCAAGCTAATGAGCCTGCTCTCGAGGAAGAATATCAAATCATGATTGTCATCATGGTTTTCTTCCTTTTCTTCACCTATACGGTGACTTCTTCTCTTCTTCACTCCTTCGGGAATGAAGATACCATCTTTGATCCCGGCATTTTCATGTATCATTATCTTGAGCCGGGATTATATCTCATCGGTGTGGAACTTTCACGTGCTTCAAATGTTTGTCCAAACATCTTGAATGAAAGTCCGATTGAGATTGTTTCTTCCACATCATGCTCCCCCAAGGACAAATGAATTCGGGGTCAAGTCAAGCTAGCGACTCGGTAAACAAAAACAGTAGCATACTTATAGGGTCAAGTCAAGTGATAGTTTCTATTTAATATAATTTTAATTTTAATTTTCATTTTTAGATTTTTATTAAGTACTTGGTATTTTTATATTTTTATTAAATTCCTTTTATATTAAAGTAATTTTAGTAAATTTTTCAAAATTTTATTTTATCATTTAGTAATTATTAGATTTAATATTAATTTTATTAATAATTAAGTTTTAAATAGCATAATTAGTTTTTATATAATATAATATAATTTTTGAAATTTTCTTGTAATTTTTACTGTTCATTTGCTATTTTTTATAATTTTAAATAGTTTAATTAGGTAATTAATATATAATTAGTAATTAATTAATAAAAAAATCACAAAAAGACAAAAATACTTATTTTTAATTTTAAAACTTGTTTTTAGTTATTTTATAATTTTAGGAATTTAATTTTCATTTTTCTAGTGTTTAAATAATATTATATTGTATTTAAGTCATATAAATAATTAATAATAAGTATTAAATAGTATTTAATTAATATTAAATAATTAATTAGTGTAAAAAATTATTTTATTTTTCTAAAAATTTTCTTTCATCCTTAGGTTTGTAAAAAAGTCATTTTCACCCCCTGGGGGTTTTCAGATTTCAGTTTTCACTTTTTATTTTGTACGTTTACGTTATTGAAAACGTGAACGTACGCGCTTTTAGGTTTTACACGTTTCTGGTTTTTCTGAATTTCAAGTCTTATTCATATAGCTTATTTAAGCTATTTCCTTGTAGATTCCTTAGCTTAATCACTCACAAACCTTTTCCCGTCCAGATTCACCCGATCACAAATCCGTTTTATAACCATCACACCTCGTCGGGACATAACGACCCGGGGAAACCCTATTCTTCACCGGTTATCTTGCACTTTCTCCTGGGGTGACCTATTGACCGCACCCGATTGACTGGTTGGTTTGGAGGAGTCAACAATTACACTAAAAATGTAGATTACATCCTTCTAAACTGAAAATTACAACTAAAAAGTGAATTTAAGCTTAATTCGACATCAAAGCTTACACTACAACTATTCTACTACTATATATTTTTTCTTCATTTCCTTCTTGACTTAAATAGGCCCTTGGTAGTTTCTCTGTCTTTCCCATCAAGAATATTGGCCTTTGGATGACTTCTATATGATCTTGTCCGTTTAAACATGTTTGGCGGGAAAAGTGGGTTTTGGCAGGTGGGGTTTCTTGGAGGGATTTTAGGAGCATTGAATGAGTTTTGGTTGTTTGTGGAGGCTATAGGAACAAGTGATGGGTTGTGTTAGAGAGTTGGTGAAGGTGGAGGGGGTACACAGTGATTTTGTATCCAAGTGGGAGTGAAGGAGGTGGTCAAAGGAGTGTTTGACTGGGAGATAATAAAAAATGGGGGTGAGTATTTTTTTTTGGTGTTGGGCCTGGTGTGAGATGGGCCAAAGGTAAGGGTGGGTTGGTTGTGGTGTTTGGATTGGGTTTATGTTTTGGTAATAAAAGGGATCCGTTTGGTTTAAGTAGAAATTACCACAAGGACTAAAATTGCAAAGCTGAAAATTCCAAGGACTGAAAATGTAATTTCCCAATATTATCATGAAGGTAATTCCTGCCAAGTATTAATAACCAAAGGACCATAATTTGTATTTTCCAAAATTCAAAACTCTATGGACCAAAATTGCCAAGTTTGTAAAGTTGAGGGGCCTGTTTTGCCATTTCATGAAAACTTTTATCCAAGGATCAATATTGAACATTTTTAAATTTCCAAGGACTAAAAATGGGTTTTCTTCCAAAAATATCCCACCAAGGACCAAATCTGCCAATATCTGAAACTCCAGGGACTAAACTTGTAAATTTCCAAAACTTTTGAGATTTTTCACCAAAGGACTAAATATGACAGCTTATGATTTTAAAAGGACCTTTGGTGACTTTTCTTTTAAATTACGTGCTCAAGGACTATTTTTGCCAATTTTTGAAAGTTGGGGGACTGAAACTGCCAATTATGCAAACTTTGTACGTTTTTCATCTGTTTTTACTCATTTTGCATCTAAAACATTTAAAACATAATTTTGGAATATTTTCAGTATTTTGATGCATATTTGAGTGTTTTTGTATGTTTTGCAGTTCAGATTTGACCAAAAATGATAAGTGTTTGAGCACTTATCAAGAATAACAAACAACATACATCCAAGATGCATGAACAATACAAACCAATAAACTAAAGCCCTAAGGGCTTACAAGCAACCAAAACTCTAATAGAATTTTTTTTCCTAGAGCTTGCCATTAAAATGGCCAAAACAATTTTATTTTCCAAATATGAGCCATGCTTAGTTTGGGAGGAGCAATGTTGTAGGTGGAGATGATGGAGTTAATGGAGGTGTGTTTGATGTTGATGGAGGTGGAGGTGTGGTTGATATTGGTGGTGAAGGTGTGGATGTTGTTGGTTGAGGTTGAGGGAACAAGCTTTCAATGTATGAAAACATGTAGTGGATTTCATCTCTTAAGCCAAATATGATGGTACGGTTATGGATGCAACAAAGGCAAGTATCACCATGAGCTTCAAGTAAGCTCCATGGGATGGGATTGAAGTTTGGTGGGTTGAGTGTTGATGGTGAAAATTGTGCATCAAGAGGTGTGATGGGTGATAGTGAAAGAGTGATATCCAAGGATGCATTTTCAAGAGGTGGTGGTGGTGGTATTCTTGGTGGAGGTGATAAGCAATTGTTGATGTAGTCATTGATGGATGATGATGATGGTATGGAGGAGTTAGAGGTTCCATGTGTTGATGGTGTTTTGGATGGTGCATTTGGAGCACTAGGAGATAAACATTGAGGTGGTGGGGATGGAGTGGTATTTTCTTCATTAGTGAGATCAATAAATAGTTGTTTTGGTGGGATGATAACAAGTTTTTGTTTCTTGGCTTTGTTCGAGGTGGTGGTTTTTGGTGATGACACGATGAATTGGTTGAGGTTGATGAATGTGATGATGATGGAGTGTGGATGAAAGGTGTATAAGGGTTTTATAGCATGGAATCATGTTTAGAAGTGGTATTAATTTGAAATTGCATTGTTAGATTCCAAAATCAGTTTAGTTTTTAAGGGAAATAGTAGCTGGGACTAGCAAAAGAAGTCACAAGTTGCAAAAGAAAACAGTGTAAAAACTGTTCCAAGTGGCTGGTCCTCTTAATTCATGGCCGGCCCCCTTAAAATTAAAGGCGCCCCCTTAATCTGGTGAAATTTCAGACGACCAAATTTCAAAAAATTTCCAAAAATGGTTTATATTTGTTTTGTGTTTGCAGCAAGCTCTAATGGAACATTTCATTTTAGTTTTGGTCTATTAGAGAATTAAATATATGATTATAAACTAACCATGCAAACATAGATCAAAAACAAGGAGAAAAGCATGCATAAAAGCCAAGCAAATAATATTAATAGAACATAAGTCACATTTATTGATTATTAAAGTAGATTATGTTAAAAACATAATCATTAGTACAAAGGCATACATATATGTGTATACATATATGCTTTTATAGCAAACTACATTTGATATAACTAAGTTGTCGACTTGAGGTCTCTTGAACTTGCATGGGGTACAAAGGTTTGTGGTGAATTTATTAGGAGATGGAAACATGGTGACTGGATTTAGTGGTATGATGGTGAGGGATGTGGAGCGGAAGGAGTGGATCTAGGTATGTTGTACCTAATTAATGGAGGTATTGGATGTGGACGAGTGAGGGGATATTCGATCCACGAAATATTTTCGCTTAGGTCAAGGATTTTCTTTTAGAGAAAGTAGCAACAAGGACAATAGTGGGTGTGGTTGATGACTTGATCCAAGTTAAGGGAGTGAGGTAGGCAATTTGAGTAAGAAGATGATGGAGTTTTGTGCAAGTTGCGTTGTGCAAGATGCATAGCACTAAGATCACTAAGATCACGATTTTGGTTGATTTCGTCATGGAACTTTTGCTTTTCCGTGGTAATGTGGATTGAGTCATTTGGTGGAGGTGGATGAATTGGTGTTGTGTAGTTAGGGTTGTAGTTTGATGATTGACCAAAGTGATATGGATCATTGTAGTTGGATGAAAATGAGGATGTATGATTTGGGATGAAATGGGATGATTGGCAAATGTGGTAAGGTTTGTAGAGTGGTTCAAAGGAGTGTCCTTGCGATTTTGGAGTGTAGTTAGGAAAGTAGGTGTTTGGAGGTGTTGATTGATTGCCAAATCCACTTGTTGTGACGGATTTGTTTCGAGAGCTTTGTTTCTTTCTCCATGTGGGTTTTTCAGTCATCCTTGCTAGCTTAGAGTATTTTGATTTTGGTTTGTTGGGAGAGGTCATGATAGGATGGTTGAGCAAGGATATGTTATAAGGAGAGGTATTTATAGTGTGATGATTATGTGTTTATGGAAGGATAAATTAGTGGAGGATTTACTAGACAAAATGTGTTTGTGAATTTAGGGAAGTAAGGAATCAAAATAGGGTGAAATGAGCTAAAAAGTGGAAAGCAAACAGGGAACCTCGACCATCAGGTGGCCGGCCCCCTTAAAATTAAAGGGGCCACCCTTGATAATTATGGGGGCCGCCCAGAGCCTGGTTCCCAGATTGCCAGAAATGGTTTTTGACAGAAATTTTTCCAGAAAGATCTTTGTTTGTAGGTTTGGTTTTGGGCAATTCCATCTCTTTAGGCAACTTAATCAAGTATTATCTTAATGGAGTATTGATTGGCTCCAAACGGTCAACCTAAATTGATCAGGTGATGGTCAACAAGGTCAAACAACCTAGAGTCAATGCTCCGCGGAAGTATAGTGGTTTCCCCGGGTCGTTATGTCCCGACGAGGTGTGGATGGTTAACAAACGGTTATGTGATCGGGTGAATTTGGACAGGAAAAGGTTTGTGAGCGATTAAGCTAAGGAATCTACAAGGAAATAGCTTAAACAATCTATATGAATAAGACTGGAAGCTAGGAAAAACCAGAAACATTTAAAACTTAAAACACGTACGTTCACGTTTTAAATAAAACGTCAACGTTCAAAATAAAAAGTGAAAACTGAAATCTGAAAACACCCAGGGGGTGAAAATGACTTTTTTACAAACTAAAAGATAAAAGAAAATTTTTAGAAAAAGAAAATAAATTTTTACATTAATTAATTATTTAATATTAATTAATCACTAATTAATACTTATTATTAATATTTAAAACACTTAAATACAATATAATATTAATTTAACACTAGAAAAATGAAAATAAAATTTCTAAAATTATAAAATAACTAAAAATAAGTTTTAAAATTAAAAATAAGTATTTTTGTCTTGTTGTGCTTTTTCTATTAATTAATTACTAATTAATTATTAATTACCTAATTAAAATATTTTAAATTAAGAAAAATAGAAAATGAACAGTAAAAATTATAAGAAAATTTCTAAAATTATTTTACATTATATAAAAGCTAGGAAAAATATAAAAACTAGGTTTTACTTAATAAAAACTAATTATACTATTTAAAACTTAATATTAATTAATTATTAATTAAACTAAGATTAATTCTAATAAATACTAAATGATAAAATAAAAATCCGAGAAAATTATTGAAATTACTTTAACTTAAAAGGAAATTAATAAAAATATAAAAACACCAAGTACTTAATAAAAATCTAAAAATGAAAATTGAAATTTAAACAAAATTAAATAGAAACTATCACTTGAAATTAAAACTTTATTTTTTGGAATTTTCTTTTGGAAACTTATTTTACACCTAAAAACAAAAAACTTTTGTAAAAACAACTTTTTTGTAAACTAAAAATAAGCACTATGGAAAGAAATTAGCCAAACAATTGACTTTTGTTGCCCAAGGGGGAAAATAAGCTCAAACCAGCTTGTGTGGGGTCCACTAGGGATGATTCTGGTCTAATTTAGTTAAACGGACTTGGTTAAACAAGAAAAAGCCAAAAGGTACCATAAAATAAGCCAATGAAACAAAATAAGCACTTCCAAAAATCAAATCCCCCACAGATTTTGGGACAAAGTTTAAGGGCTAATTCAGGTGGGGTCCACTTAATCCAAGGTCAAACCACTGGTCAAATTTCAAAGACTGGTAGGAGGGGGTTTGGAAGGAACAAAGATTGGACCTTGAAACCCACTGAGGTGGTCAGAAAACCACCACCAAGTGGTGGTGGTGGGCTGTTATCTGCTGATGCAGGGGAGTGATGCCCCCTGCAAGTGTTTTTTATCTAAGGTGGGGCCTAGGGAAAAATTACCAAAAATGAAGGAGAGGTGAGACCTCAAATTAGAGCTGATATACAACAAATTTAAACAAGTTTCAATCCATGAAATCAACCACAAAATTCAATAAAATTCCTAGAACTTTTGTAAAAATCTGAAAATGCATATTTGACTTTTTATGAATAAACTTAAAAGTTGACTAAAATGGATTTTGGATGAATCTAAGCTACTGATAATTATGTTTTGGGCCATAATGAAACTACTTTAAGCTATATCAACAACTAATATAGAGATTTGGTGAGGGTTAGAATTCAAAATCTTCAACAGTGGATGAATCAATGAGCAGAAACAAAGATTTTGACTTTTAATCCTATGACCACTAGATTTTAAAGCTAATATGACCTAAACTAACCCTATGTGACATAGCACAATCAAAAACAACAAGACTATCACTCTTGAACCTAGCTTAAAAAGCTAATCCAAACACCCCTTATGGACAGATCTAAGCAATTTTAAGAAGTAAATCCTATCTTAAAACCATGAATCCTCAAAATAATGCTATTAGGATACTGAGTCAATCTAAATAAACAATTAAAACGCAGGAACCACAGCACCATACCACAGATTCACAAGAAGCAGTCATGATTGACTTATCAGCAAATCTATGAGATATGATGAATTAAGCAACTAAAAGCTATGATATGGCTACAACTATAGAAATAAGCTACATTAGGATGAGAATAAGCTAGAAAAAAAACAGTAACAAGCACCATACAGTGGAATGCAAAAATTTAGAAAGAAGCTCACAATTAGTCCAAGGCAAAGAACTGAGTGGAACTGAAACTTAAATCATAACCCTATGCATCCCATGAAGCTCTAATACCATGTAAGTACACAATCCACAAGCTCCTTGCTCTCTTCTCCCTTCTACACTGATTTTTTATTTTCTATCTAATTTTTTTTTTTGTATTTTTGTTAATTTTTGACAAACTGAATTTAGAGTAAGTTATAAAGCCTAGTAAGCTTAAGAAAACTTAACAGGAACCAATTTAAACTTAAAGTAACAGATAACAACAATAATTTATCAAATTTAAGTGAAGTTGTAAATTTCACAAAAAAATGCTAAATACGGATTTACTAAATAAACTAGAGATTAACTTCAAAGGAGGTTTTAAAATACACAAAAGAGCTTGAATACAACTGAATTTAACTGAAATTACAACTGGAAATTGGAAACTAAGCTTTTATGATTACATTGGACTAAACTACACTAATACTATTCTACTGCTACCCTCTAGTTGCTTCATCTTCTTTATTTCTTGATTTTTATAGTACCCTGGGGGTTTCTCTCTCATTCCCACCTTGATTTGTGGCCCTTGGATAGCTTGAAATAATCTAAGTCGTTCAAAATTATTTTGGCGCTAAAAGATTTTTGGCAGATTGTGGTTTGCTTGTGAGATTTTGTGAGAATTTAGTGGGTCTTGGAAGTTTGTGTTTGGCAGGGGAGACAAGGGATGGGTAGAGGAGCAAAGGAGGGGGGAGGTTGAGTGTGTAAGGTGTGTAGCAGGTTGCAAGTTGGGAGGTTAGGGGTGGTCAACGAAGGGGGGTTGACTTCGGGGATAATAAAAAACGGGGTGGGGTGAGGTTTTATTAGTGGTGGGCTGATTTTGTTGTGGGCTTTGGGTAGGGTTAGTTTGGTGGGCTGGATTTAGGATTAGTTTGGTTTTGGTTTTTGGGTTGTAATAATAAAATAGGTCCGTTTGTTATATTGTTATGCACAAGGACCAACTTTGTAATTTAGTGAAACTTGGGAGCTGAAAATGTAATTTTCACAAAGTTATAAAAAAGGTCATGCTTGTCAAGTACCAAAAACCAAAGGATCATAATTTGTAATTTCCCAAAAATTGAAATCCCGGGGACCTTTTATGTTAAATTTGAAAGTTCAGGGACCAAAACTGTAATTTCTTCAAACATTTTACCCAAGGACAAAAAAATGGCTTTTGTGACTTTCAAGGGACCAAAAGTGATTTTTCCTTCAAAAATATCCCACCAGGGGCCAAATCTGCCAATTTCTGAAACTCCAGGGACTGAATTTGTAAATTTCCAAAACTTTTCTAATTTTTCACCAAAGGACTAAATATGACAAGTTATGATTGTAAAAGGACCTTTGGTGATAATTTCCCATATTTTGAATGACCAGGGACTAATTTTGTAATTTTATGAAAGTCGGGAGACTGAAACTGCCAATTTTGCAAACTTTGTGCGTTTTTCATCTGTTTTTGCTCATTTTGCATCTAAAACATATAAAACACGATTTTGAAATATTTTCAGTATTTTGATGCATTTCTGAGTGTTTTTGTATGTTTTGTAGTTTAGATTTGACCAAAAATGATGAGTGTTTGAGCACTCATCAATCCCCCACACTTAAATATTGTTATTCCCTAGCAATAACTGTTTTGAAAACTTGATGGATTTTAAACTCTTTACCAAAAGCCATCACTTCTGGAGTAGCCAGGTGTGAGAACTGTGGTACACCTGATAACCGTGTGATTTTGAGCAAACCACCAGCTGTCAACGGATTTGATTAGTCTTTACCAAAAGCCGTTTGCTTCTGGACTAGCCAACTCTTGATGGAATAGTCAACATCTTGGTGAGCTGATTACCAATTATGGATTTTCCACTGCCTTTACCACAAGCCATAATCTTGCGGGCTAGCCAACTCATTCGCTTTATGGGATATGGCGAGTTGAGGTACCATACACTTTTTGGCAAATTGCAAGCCATAAACGGATTTGAGATGTCTTTACCAACAGCCGTTTGCTCCTGGACTAGCCAATCCCTTTTGTCGGTTAGACAAGGCGGATTGATTACCACAAAAATTTTGAAGCACAAATGAAATTTTTTTGAAATTTTGGCTAAAAACGGGGGTATAAGATAGTAAAATGTGATAAAATTCGCTAGAATAGCGAATACCCCCCCCCCCCCCCACACACACACACACACACTTAGGATGAATATTGTCCTCAATATTCAAAGTCCCGGCTATTATGCCGACTTTTTGAACGTAAAAGGTCAACATTACAAGCTAAGCATGGAAAACACCATTTTTTATTTTCACTTCATAAGTAACCATAGCATGGGGGACTCCCCCACACTTAGGGTGAAAACCCAATAAGCATGCTACTGTTTTTGTTTACCGAGTCGCTAGCTTGACTCGACCCCAAATTCATTTGTCCATGGGGAAGCATGATGTGGAAGAAATAATCTCCATCGGACTTTCATTCAAGATGTTTGGACAAACATTTGAAGCACGTGAAAGTTCCACACCGATGAGATATATAGACCCTGGCTGAAAATAGTATAAACTATGAGCGGTGATGTCGGGGTCAAAGATAATGTCTTCATTCCCGAAGGAATGAAGAACAGGAGATGGCACCCGATAGGTGAAGAAGGGTAGAAAGATCTTGATGACAATCAAGATAGAGTCATCATCATCAAAAAGAGAATTCATGATTGGTGTATCATGAATCTCATCTTCTAAGCTCGTATGATCTAGACATATTATGGGTGGGAGGGTTGGGGTTTTGATATCAATCAAATTCTCAAGGTTGAGAATATTTCCCTCCGGAAAACAAATATGAACTTTGTCTAGATCAAAGTAAAAATTATCATACTCTGGTGGAGATATGATATGAGTGAGTTCACCGAAGAACTCCTCAAAAGTGAAAGAATCATAATCGGGGAGTGAAATTTGATAATGAGAAGTGGTACTGCCACTAATCTTCTCTCCCATATGATCAAAGGTAAAGGCTTCAAACTCCGGTATAGGATCATCGGAGAAAATGTCACTATCCTTTATGGGGATAGGAGATGAAATAGGTTTCATTTTGAAAGCCTCGATTTTAGAAATGAGGAGATCGACATTCAATAATGTTGCACGAAGTGCTTCATCCTTGATTTCAGTTTCAATCTCATCATTCTCTTCTTCTAAGCTGACTAGCTCAGAAGGTAATTCTTCCATAAAAATGATGTCTCAACAAGATAACGAATTGTTATCAGTAGAATCGGAGAACATCTCATCATGATTAGATGGGAAGAATAGAGGAGGAGGAATATCACACATGTGATCAAAAGTTCCCTGTGACTCTCTCGGGATTGGGACAAGGATCTCAACACTAGACTTTATTAATTCGTCCGATTCCTTATTAGGAGCAGTGCTAAGATGCTCATCCCCCATAATCAGAGAGTGAGTGTGAACTTCTGGTGTGATAACAGTAGAATCAGGGAGTTGAGAAGGACTAGCATTCATGGATTGTACAAGTTTCATTTGATCTTCTGCTAGTGATTCAGTTATATTCTTTTCTCCCTGTATATCCATGGAAGGAATCACAACTGATGAATCTGATGAATCTTTTTTAATAATAACAATGTTATCTTCATCATCATCATCATCATATAGAGCAGCATAGCGAAGATTAGCACGTATTTTAGCCGCTCTTTGCTCAGCAAGTAACTCTTCCATGCTCATTTCGTTTCTAGCATCTCGTTCTTCGGCAAGTAATTCTGCCATGGATTTCTCACGAGAATCTTGAAACGATGTAGTAGACAACTCCTCCTTAAATTCTTTAAGTTTCTCAAGAACCTCAAGACAAAGGTCTTGCGGGTATTGAGGAGTTGCTTGGGTAATTTGGTACTGTGGAGGTGGGTCTTGAAACAAATAGTCGTAATTGTTACAAGGAAATGGATTCCCTGTTTGACAATCAAAGCTAGTGTGTGGACCCCCACAATACTCACAACAGTAAAACTAATGTGGCTGATGAGTGCTCAAACACTCATCCTTTTTTGTCTAATCTGAACTGCAAAACATACAAAAACACTCAGTAATGCATCAAAATATTAAAAATATTTCAAAATTGTGTTTTATATGTCTTAGATGCAAAATGAGCAAAAACAAATGAAAAACGCACAAAGTTTGCAAAATTGGCAGTTTCAGTCCCTCAACTTTCATAAAATTACAAATCTAGTCCCTGGATATTCAAAATATAGAAAATTATCACCAAAGGTCATTTTGAAATCATAAGTTGTCATATTTAGTCCTTTGGTGAAAAATTGGAAAGTTTTGGAAATTTACACTTTTGGTCCCTGGAGTTACAGATTTTGGCAGTTTTAGTCCCTGGTGGGATATTTTTGGATGGAAAACCATTTTTAATCCTTGGAAGTTTAAAAATATTCAATATGAATCCTTGGATAAAAGTTTTTCACAAAATGACAAAAATGACCCCTAAACTTTCACACTTTGCAATTTTGGTCCTCGGGGTTTAAAATTTTGGAAAATTGTAATTTTGGTCTTTATAATTTTCAAACTTGTCAATTTTGATCCTTGTAAATACTTTGGGAAATGTTCATTTTCAGTCCCCAAGTTTTTCAGAATTACATAAATGGTCCTTGTGATTACATACAAATACAAAATGGACCCTTATTATTATTTATACCCAAAACCTAAACCTGGTCCAAACACAACCCCAGCCCATGTACACCCTTAACCCATCACAAGCCCAACTCCTAAACTAATAACCCACCCCTGGTCTTTGACCAGTCAACACCCATCTTCAACCTCCCAGCTTCCACGCTCCATGTCTCCCCCCTCCTCTCCAAACTCCACAAATCCCTCACCAAACCCAATTAATACCTTCACCAAATCCCTCCCCCTCATTAATAATCCCATCTACCTAACCTACCCCCACTAAAACTGCCAAAGTCTCATTTCCCGCCAAAACGTTTTAAACGGTTAAGATCAAAGCAAGCCATCCAATGGCTGTGATTCAAGTGGGAAAAGATGAGAGAGGTTCCAGGACTATAAAAATAAGAAAAAGAAGCCAGAAGAAGGAGTATTAGATTAGGAGTAGTGTAATTTTACTTTCTCATGTCACGTTTAGCTTAATTCATTTTTCAGTTCTGTTTTTAAGTTTAAGAATGATGTAATCAGTTTATTTTGTGTAATCTAAACTATCTTTGCAGTTAAATTCAAGTTACTTTTCACGAATTCAATCTTGCAAATTTAAGTGAATCTGACAAGTTCACTCAAACTTGTTAAAGGTTGGTGTTTCATGTTCAATTAAGTTCACTTGTAAGCTTTTATAAAGCTTTCAAGGCTTTCAAGTCAGTTTAGCTCAAGTTAGCAAAAATACTCAAAAATGGATGAAAAATAAATAGAAAATCAAAAATAAGGAAAGAAGAAGAAGAAGGCCAGGAAGCTTGGTAGATTGTAGATGGATTCTGGTTTAGGACTCCTTGGGGAGTAATAGGATTGCATGTTGAGTCCTAGGTACCTCAGTTCTTGGCATTGGATCAAACTGTAAGCTATTTGCCATTTTTTTTAGTATAATCTGTTTCATTCTAATGAATTTGTCATTTGTTGTTTATTTTATTTCAATCTAGTTTAATTTATGTTAATATAAGCTAGTTTAGTGGATTGGAGGTTTAATTTTAGGAGTTGTTGCATGATTCTCTTATTGTCAATCTGTTAAGGGAGTGTTTGGATCTGCCTATCTAGCCTTTCTTTGGTTGTTGCTTTGTTGTTGTTTTAGTTTAAATATATTACATTAGGTATATTAAGGTTTAGTATAGCTTAAAATCCAGGTCTTGAAGAGCCAAAGTCAAAAAAATCAACACCAATTACCTTGACAGTTAACTGTCAAGGTTTTGTGTCTCAAAAATTTACCCACTTTGTTCAAAGTTTGTAGTTTTATCCATATTTAGCTTTCATGTAACTTAATATATCCATTTAAGTCAGATTAGAAGCTCCCAAATTTGGGAAAAGTCAAAGTGCAAGTTTATTTCAAAAAGTCAATTTGGCTCATTTCAGATTTTTACAAAAAGTCTAGGATTTAAATAGAATTTTGTGGATGTTTTCATGGCTTGAACTTTGTTTCCATTTGTTGTCTAACACCTCACCTTCAAGTTAATAACCTCATTGGATTTTTAGGATTTTTTCTGTGGGCCCCATTTTGCTCCAAAAACACTTGCAGGGGGAGTTCATCCCCTGCTGCACAGAACCATCACCCACCACCACCACTAGGTGGTGGTTTTCCAGCCACTACAGTGGTCCACAACCTTCCCTTTTGGTCTCAATCAATGCCCCTCCTACCAGGCTTGGGGTATTGACCTGCCAATTGATCTTGGAGTCCCTGGGTCCCACCTAAATCAGGCCCTAAACCTTGTCCCAAACCTGAGCATTATTTGGTTTTGGAATGTGCTTATTGGTAGCTTTTAGCTTATTCTGAGGTCTCCTTGTACCTTTTCCAGCTTATTTTTGTCCTATTAGCTTATTGAGATCAGATTTAGCCAGAGTGGGTCCCACTTAGTTCCATTTCTGCTTATTTGTCTCCACAGTTGACCAAAGTCAACTGTGTAGCTTTTTCCTTCATAACTAGCTTAATTTTAAGCTCCATTAAAGTTGTTTTTATAAAAAGTTTCTATTTTTAGTTGTAAAATAAGTTTCTAAAAGAAAAAATCCAGAAAATCAAATTAATTTTTAAGTGATAGTTTCTATTTAATTTTATTTAAATTTTATTTTTCATTTTTAGATTTTAATTAAGTACTTGTCAATTTTATATTTTTATTAATTACCTATTATATTAAAGTATTTATAGTAATTTTCTCAGATTTTTATTTTGTCATTAAGTATTTATTAGATTTAATTTTAGTTTTATTAATTATTAGTTAATAATTAGTTTAAAATAGCATAATTAGTTTTTATTAAGAAAAACTTAGTTTTTATATTTTTTATAGCTTTTATAAGCTGTAAAATATTATTAGAAATTTTCTTAGAGTTTTTATTGTTCATTTGCTAATTTTTATAATTTAAAATAGTTTATTTAGTAATTAGTAATTAATTAGTTATTAATTAATAGAAAATTCACAAAAAGACAAAAATATTTATTTTTATTTTTTTTATACTTTCTTCAAGTTCTTTTTAAGGTTTAGAAAATATTTTTGTAAGTTTTTAGTTTATTTTGTAACTGTTATCTTTTTCAGTTTATTATTAAATTAGGTTTAAAATAGTTTTAATTAATTAAATAGAATTTAAATATTAAAATAATCATTTTAATAACTTTATTTTCATTTTAAATTTTCTTTTATCTTTTAATTTGTAAAAAGTTCATTTTCACCCCCTGGGTGTTTTCAGATTTCAGTTTTCACGTTTTATTTCGTACGCTTACGTTTTATTTAAACGTAACGTACGCGTTTTTAGGTTTTTTAACGTTTCTGGTTTTTCCTACCTTCTCGTCTTATTCACATAGCTTGTTTAAGCTATTTCATTGTATATTCCTTTGTTCAATCACTCACAAACCTTTTTCATCCAAATTCACCCGATCACGGAACCGTTTCATAACCATCACACCTCGTCGGGACATAACGACCCGGGGAAACCCTATATTCCACGGAGCATGGACTCTGAGCTGTTTGACTTTGTTGACCATTCCTTGGTCAGTATAAGTTAGGTGGTTCGGGCTCAATCAACTTTTGGCGCCGCTGCCGGGGAGGTTGTGCGCGTTTATCCAAACGGTTTTTCTGATTAGTGTCTTTGGAATTCGTTCCATTGTACATTTATCCATCCTTTGTTCATATTTTCTATTTATCAAAATAAAACCGTTCCCGAAAACTTTTTAAACTCAGTTTTCAACGAACACAAAAACATTTTCTTTCCTATTTGTATAAAATGTTTATCCAAAATCCCAAAAATATTCACCTTTACCCTCTCACATCTTTGATTCTTCATCCCTACCCCTCCCAAACCATTTGATTCTTTCTATGTCTCATCCACACTTTCTGGTTTGCCAGTGGTGTGGTAGTTCTCATAATGGTGGTAATTGCCCCGGTTGTGGCATGGTAGAGTCAGGAAACGGGTCTGTCTATAACCAAGATCCCTATTCTTACCATGACACGACTGATTTTTTCCATCAGCTGCCACACCATGATACTCAGCAGTTTTACTGTTGTAAGTACTGTGGTGGTTCACACTACAGTTCTGATTGTCAATCGGGAAACACGCTTGTCTATGAGCAGTTTCCTGATAACGATTATGACTCTAGCACGTACAACCCACAGCCTCAACAGTTTTACTGTTGTGATTTCTGTGGAGGTCCACACTTCAGTTCAGATTGTCAAACGGGGAATCCATACCCTTGTGACAATTTTGACACACCTTATTACGACCAACCTCCACAGTACGATATGAATCAAGCACTTCTTCCAGAAATGCAAAATCTGATGACAATGGTTGATGAGCTTAAGGGTTTAGTTCAAGACTTTGCCCAAAGACACACTCATCAAAAATCCATGGAAGAATTGCTTGCTGAAGAGCAGGCTGCTAGAATAAATTCCCAAGATGAATATGAAAAATCTATTCGGGAATCCATTGCAAGAGAAAAAGCAGCCAAATCTAGCTCTTTGTTCCGTTTTATCCCTGATGACAGTGATGATGAGGATACACTTGATATCCTTGAATTTTATAAAACCTCATCAAGTTCATCAGCTGATATCCCTGCAGTTGAGATTCCATCTCAAACAACTGCTATCACACCCGAGGTTCACACTCACTCTTTGATCATGGGGGACGAGCATCTTGACACTATTCCTGCAAAGGAATCGGACGAATTCATAAAGTCTAGTGTTGAGATCCTTGTCCCAATCCCAGGAGAGTCACAGGGAACTTTGGATGATATGTGTGATATTCCTTCACCCATTGAGTGTTCAAACGATCAATTTGAGACTTTCTCAGATTTTAGCGATGATTGTACATATCATGGAGACATTGAGTATATCGAGGCACCACTGCCTCAGTCTGATGTTGATCCTCTTCTTGAGGAGTTCGCTGATGAACTTGCTCACATCGATCCACTTTCATTGGAAAGTGGTGATGGTCTCCTTGACTTCCAAGCCGATCTGGGAGAAATTGAAAGTCTCCTACATCATGATCCGTCACTCACTTCTTATCCCAGCAGTCCAACAGAGAATAATATTCACTTCGTTCCCGAAACATTCAATACTACTCTCACCAATCCTCTATTTGAATTCGATTCTGAATTCACTATGATTTCTAATAATCCAATCTTTGACGAGGATTGTGATGAGTCCACAATGGAACATGAGTCCACAGCTTCACATCTTGTGAATAATTCTCTTCATGAGGAGTTCTCCGGTGAACTCACTCATCATATCACGACTCCTCCGGAGTTTGATATCCCGGGGGGAGATGCTCTCAATCATGAGAATTTGCAAATTCCCACCCACCCTCCCGGGTTGTTTACGAGCTTACCTTTTGAAATCCAAACTCAGGCTACGGAGCCTGCTCTTGAGGAAGAAGATCAAATCATGCTTTTTATCATGATTTTCTTCCTTTTCTTCACCTATACGGTGACTTCTTCTCTTCTTCACTCCTTCGGGAGTGAGGACACTATATTTGATCCCGGCATTTTCATGTATCATTATCTTGAGCCGGATACTTATCTCATCGGTGTGGAACTTTCACGTGCTTCGTATGTTTGTCCAAACATTTTGAATGAAAGTCCGATTGAGATTGTTTTTTCCACATCATGCTTCCCCAAGGACAAATGAATTCGGGGTCGAGTCAAGCTAGCGACTCGGTAAACAAAAACAGTAGCATGCTTATAGGGTTTTCACCCTAAGTGTGGGGGAGTCCCCCATGCTATGATTACTTATGACGTGAAAAAAAAAAAAAAAAAAAAAAAATGGTGTTTTCCACGCTTAGCTTGTAATGTTGCCCTTTTACGTTCAAAATGTCGGCATAATAGCCGGGATTTTGAATATTGAGGACAATATTCATGCTAAGTGTGGGGGGGCATTCGCTATTCTAGCGAATTTTATCACATTTTACCATATAATACCCCGTTTTTGCCAAAATTCAAAAATTTTAAAATTTTTTTCACTGGAGCTCAAAATTTTTTGGTAATCAGTCCGCCTTGTCTAACCGACAAAAGGGATTGGCTAGTCCAGGAGCAAACGGCTCTTGGTAAAGACATCTCAAATCCGTTTACGGCTTGCAATTTGCCCAAAATTGTATGGTTCATCAACTCCCCGAAAACAAATGAGTTGGCTAGCCCGCAAGATTATGGCTTGTGGTAAAGGCCGTGGAAAATCCATAATTGGTAATCAGCTCACCAAGATGTTGACTATTCCATCAAGAGCTGGCTAGTCCAGAAGCAAACGGCTTTTGGTAAAGACTACTCAAATCCGTTGACAGCTGGTGGTTTGCTCAAAATCACACGGTTATCAGGTGTGCCACAGTTCTTACACCTGGCTACTCCAGAAGTGATGGCTTTTGGTAAAGAGTTTTTCAAATCCATCAAGTTTTCAAAACAGTATTGCTAGGGACTAGCAATAGTTTAGTGTGGGGGATTGATGAGTGCTCAAACACTCATCATTTTTGGTCTAATCTGAACTGCAAAACATACAAAAACACTCAGTAATGCATCAAAATATTAAAAATATTTCAAAATTGTGTTTTATATGTCTTAGATGCAAAATGAGCAAAAACAAATGAAAAACGCACAAAGTTTGCAAAATTGGCAGTTTCAGTCCCTCAACTTTCATAAAATTACAAATCTAGTCCCTGGATATTCAAAATATAGAAAATTATCACCAAAGGTCATTTTGAAATCATAAGTTGTCATATTTAGTCCTTTGGTGAAAAATTGGAAAGTTTTGGAAATTTACACTTTTGGTCCCTGGAGTTACAGATTTTGGCAGTTTTAGTCCCTGGTGGGATATTTTTGGATGGAAAACCATTTTTAATCCTTGGAAGTTTAAAAATATTCAATATGAATCCTTGGATAAAAGTTTTTCACAAAATGACAAAAATGACCCCTAAACTTTCACACTTTGCAATTTTGGTCCTCGGGGTTTAAAATTTTGGAAAATTGTAATTTTGGTCTTTATAATTTTCAAACTTGTCAATTTTGATCCTTGTAAATACTTTGGGCAATGTTCATTTTCAGTCCCCAAGTTTTTCAGAATTACATAAATGGTCCTTGTGATTACATACAAATACAAAATGGACCCTTATTATTATTTATACCCAAAACCTAAACCTGGTCCAAACACAACCCCAGCCCATGTACACCCTTAGCCCATCACAAGCCCAACTCCTAAACTAATAACCCACCCCTGGTCTTTGACCAGTCAACACCCATCTTCAACCTCCCAGCTTCCACGCTCCATGTCTCCCCCCTCCTCTCCAAACTCCACAAATCCCTCACCAAACCCAATTAATACCTTTACCAAATCCCTCCCCCTCATTAATAATCCCATCTACCTAACCTACCCCCACTAAAACTGCCAAAGTCTCATTTCCCGCCAAAACGTTTTAAACGGTTAAGATCAAAGCAAGCCATCCAATGGCTGTGATTCAAGTGGGAAAAGATGAGAGAGGTTCCAGGACTATAAAAATAAGAAAAAGAAGCCAGAAGAAGGAGTATTAGATTAGGAGTAGTGAAATTTTACTTTCTCATGTCACGTTTAGCTTAATTCATTTTTCAGTTCTGTTTTTAAGTTTAAGAATGATGTAATCAGTTTATTTTGTGTAATCTAAACTATCTTTGCAGTTAAATTCAAGTTACTTTTCACGAATTCAATTTTGAAAATTTAAGTGAATCTGACAAGTTCACTCAAACTTGTTAAAGGTTGGTGTTTCATGTTCAATTAAGTTCACTTGTAAGCTTTTATAAATCTTTCAAGGCTTTCAAGTCAGTTTAGCTCAAGTTAGCAAAAATACTCAAAAATGGATGAAAAATAAATAGAAAATCAAAAATAAGGAAAGAAGAAGAAGAAGGCCAGGAAGCTTGGTAGATTGTAGATGGATTCTGGTTTAGGACTCCTTGGGGAGTAATAGGATTGCATGTTGAGTCCTAGGTACCTCAGTTCTTGGCATTGGATCAAACTGTAAGCTATTTGCCATTTTTTTTAGTATAATCTGTTTCATTCTAATGAAGTTGTCATTTGTTGTTTATTTTAGTTCAATCTAGTTTAATTTATGTTAATATAAGCCAGTTTAGTGGATTGGAGGTTTAATTTTAGGAGTTGTTGCATGATTCTCTTATTGTCAATCTGTTAAGGGAGTGTTTGGATCTGCCTATCTAGCCTTTCTTTGGTTGTTGCTTTGTTGTTGTTTTAGTTTAAATATATTACATTAGGTATATTAAGGTTTATTATAGCTTAAAATCCAGGTCTTGAAGAGCCAAAGTCAAAAAAATCAACACCAATTACCTTGACAGTTAACTGTCAAGGTTTTGTGTCTCAAAAATTTACCCACTTTGTTCAAAGTTTGTAGTTTTATCCATATTTAGCTTTCATGTAACTTAATATATCCATTTAAGTCAGATTAGAAGCTCCCAAAGTTGGGAAAAGTCAAAGTGCAAGTTTATTTCAAAAAGTCAATTTGGCTCATTTCAGATTTTTACAAAAAGTCTAGGATTTAAATAGAATTTTGTGGATGTTTTCATGGCTTGAACTTTGTTTCCATTTGTTGTCTAACACCTCACCTTCAAGTTAATAACCTCATTGGATTTTTAGGATTTTTTCTGTGGGCCCCATTTTGCTCCAAAAACACTTGCAGGGGGAGTTCATCCCCTGCTGCCCAGAACCATCACCCACCACCACCACTAGGTGGTGGTTTTCCAGCCACTACAGTGGTCCAAAACCTTCCCTTTTGGTCTCAATCAATGCCCCTCCTACCAGGCTTGGGGTATTGACCTGCCAATTGATCTTGGAGTCCCTGGGTCCCACCTAAATCAGGCCCTAAACCTTGTCCCAAACCTGAGCATTATTTGGTTTTGGAATGTGCTTATTGGTAGCTTTTAGCTTATTCTGAGGTCTCCTTGTACCTTTTCCAGCTTATTTTTGTCCTATTAGCTTATTGAGATCAGATTTAGCCAGAGTGGGTCCCACTTAGTTCCATTTCTGCTTATTTGTCTCCACAGTTGACCAAAGTCAACTGTGTAGCTTTTTCCTTCATAACTAGCTTAATTTTAAGCTCCATTAAAGTTGTTTTTATAAAAAGTTTCTATTTTTAGTTGTAAAATAAGTTTCTAAAAGAAAAAATCCAGAAAATCAAATTAATTTTTAAGTGATAGTTTCTATTTAATTTTATTTAAATTTTATTTTTCATTTTTAGATTTTAATTAAGTACTTGTCAATTTTATATTTTTATTAATTACCTATTATATTAAAGTATTTATAGTAATTTTCTCAGATTTTTATTTTGTCATTAAGTATTTATTAGATTTAATTTTAGTTTTATTAATTATTAGTTAATAATTAGTTTAAAATAGCATAATTAGTTTTTATTAAGCAAAACTTAGTTTTTATATTTTTTATAGCTTTTATAAGTTGTAAAATATTATTAGAAATTTTCTTAGAGTTTTTACTGTTCATTTGCTAATTTTTATAATTTAAAATAGTTTATTTAGTAATTAGTAATTAATTAGTTATTAATTAATAGAAAATTCACAAAAAGACAAAAATATTTATTTTTATTTTTTTTATACTTTCTTCAAGTTCTTTTTAAGGTTTAGAAAATATTTTTGTAAGTTTTTAGTTTATTTTGTAACTTTTATCTTTTTCAGTTTATTATTAAATTAGGTTTAAAATAGTTTTAATTAATTAAATAGAATTTAAATATTAAAATAATCATTTTAATAACTTTATTTTCATTTTAAATTTTCTTTTATCTTTTAATTTGTAAAAATTTCATTTTCACCCCCTGGGTGTTTTCAGATTTCAGTTTTCACGTTTTATTTCGTACGCTTACGTTTTATTTAAACGTAACGTACGCGTTTTTAGGTTTTTTAACGTTTCTGGTTTTTCCTACCTTCTCGTCTTATTCACATAGCTTGTTTAAGCTATTTCATTGTATATTCCTTTGTTCAATCACTCACAAACCTTTTTCATCCAAATTCACCCGATCATGGAACCGTTTCATAACCATCACACCTCGTCGGGACATAACGACCCGGGGAAACCCTATATTCCACGGAGCATGGACTCTGAGCTGTTTGACTTTGTTGACCATTCCTTGGTCAGTATAAGTTAGGTGGTTCGGGCTCAATCAGTGGCAGTGAGTCATATGTGCTTGAGTCATAATTGTTATCAGGAAACTGCTCATAGACAAGCGTGTTTCCTGATTGACAATCAGAACTGTAGTGTGGGCCACCACAGTACTTACAACAGTAAAACTGTTGAGTCTGGCTTGGTGTATCTTGATACGAAGCATCATTGAAATTTGGGTAATATGATTCTTGCTCGTATGAATGTGATGGGTAATTGGAAAAATTTGAAGAGTCGTTGAATGAGTTCTGATTAGGATCATAAACAAATGAATTACTCGACCCACAAAACAAACAACTCCCATTTTGAATATCATTACCACATTGTACACATGTACACCAACGACATGGAAAACCGAAAAGCGGCTCACCACAACTGACACAAGGAACAAAATCTGGAGGTGGGACAAGTGGTGTGCTCTTAGAGCTAGGAATTTCCACCACTTCCGTTATGGTCTCGGGTTTTTGTTTTTGATAAACGTGAAGATTGGGTAAGTCGTTCTTTTTAGTCACTGCCCTAAGCTCTGTACGTTTGCTTGACAAATTATTAACCGTAAACCGTGAAAGGTTAGGATCAATTCTTGACGGTTTAGGAGCAATTGTGAGCTTAGATTTTTGGACAACCGTAGGTTGGACGTATTTAGCACTTTCATTGTCAGAGGAAAGTACCGGGTCCTTTGTCACCTTGGTTTCTCGTTCCATTTCCCTCACCGGAGAGGGAATATGGATCGATGGTCCATCATGATTAACACGACATCTCGATATTTTTGACAAGGCCATAAGTTTTTCAACCCTGATCTTAAAGGCCCTTGATTCAAAGAAATCGTCGTCGAGAGATGTCATTTAGAATTATACATGAGAGGGGTATAAGAAGGTAGAATCAAACGGATAGAGGGTAAGGAAAAATATTCTTGGCTTTTTATGAAAATATATACAAGGATGGATAAATATACAGTGAGGTGAATTCCAAAATCACTAATCAGAAAAACCGTTTAGAATAGCGCGCACACCTCCCCGGCAGCGGCGCGGCGCCAAAATTTGATTGGCTCCAAACGGTCAACCTAAATTGACCAGGTGATGGTCAACAAGGTCAAACAGCCTAGAGTCAATGCTCCGCGGAAGTATAGTGGTTTCCCCGGGTCGTTATGTCCCGACGAGGTGTGGATGGTTAACAAACGGTTATGTGATCGGGTGAATTTGGACAGGAAAATGTTTGTGAGCGATTAAGCTAAGGAATCTACAAGGAATTAGCTTAAACAAGCTATATGAATAAGACTGGAAGCTAGGAAAAACCAGAAACGTTTAAAACTTAAAACACGTACGTTCACGTTTTAAATAAAACGTCAACGTTCAAAATAAAAAGTGAAAACTGAAATCTGAAAACACCCAGGGGGTGAAAATGACTTCTTTACAAACTAAAAGATAAAAGAAAATTTTTAGAAAAAGAAAATAAATTTTTACATTAATTAATTATTTAATATTAATTAATCACTAATTAATACTTATTATTAATATTTAAAACACTTAAATACAATATAATATTAATTTAACACTAGAAAAATGAAAATAAAATTTCTAAAATTATAAAATAACTAAAAATAAGTTTTAAAATTAAAAATAAATATTTTTGTCTTTTTGTGCTTTTTCTATTAATTAATTATTAATTAGCTAATTAAGCTATTTTAAATTAAGAAAAATAGAAAATGAACAGTAAAAATTATAAGAAAATTTCTAAAATTATTTTACATTATATAAAAGCTAGGAAAAATATAAAAACTAGGTTTTACTAAATAAAAACTAATTATGCTATTTAAAACTTAATATTAATTAATTATTAATTAAACTAAGATTAATTCTAATAAATACTAAATGATAAAATAAAAATCTGAGAAAATTAATGAAATTACTTTAACTTAAAAGGAAATTAATAAAAATATAAAAACACCAAGTACTTAATAAAAATCTAAAAATGAAAATTGAAATTTAAACAAAATTAAATAGAAACTATCACTTGAAATTAAAACTTGATTTTTTGGAATTTTCTTTTGGAAACTTATTTTACACCTAAAAACAAAAAACTTGTGTAAAAACAACTTTTTTGTAAACTAAAAATAAGCACTATGGAAAGAAATTAGCCAAACAGTTGACTTTTGTTGACCAAGGGGGAAATAAGCTCAAACCAGCTTGTGTGGGGTCCACTAGGAATGATTCTGGTCTAATTAAGTTAAATGGACTTGGTTAAGCAAGAAAAAGCCAAAAGGTACCGCAACATAAGCCAATGAAACAAAATAAGCACTTCCAAAAATCAAATCCCACACAGATTTTCGGACAAAGTTTAAGGGCTAATTCAGGTGGGGTCCACTTAATCCAAGGTCAAACCACTGGTCAAATTTCAAAGACTGTTAGGAGGGGGTTTGGAAGGAACAAAGATTGGACCTTCAAACCCACTGAGGTGGTCAGAAAACCACCACCAAGTGGTGGTGGTGGTGGGCTGTTATCTGCTGATGCAGGGGAGTGATGCCCCCTGCAAGTGTTTTTGATCTAAGGTGGGGCCCAGGGAAAAATTACCAAAAATGAAGGAGAGGTGAGACCTCAAATTAGAGCTGATAGACAACAAATTAAAACAAGTTTCAATCCATGAAATCAACCACAAAATTCAATAAAATTCCTAGAACTTTTGTAAAAATCTGAAAATGCATATTTGACTTTTTATGAATAAACTTAAAAGTTGACTAAAATGGATTTTGGATGAATCTAAGCTACTGATAATTATGTTTTGGGCCATAATGAAACTACTTTAAGCTATATCAACAACTAATATAGAGATTTGGTGAGGGTTAGAATTCAAAATCTTCAACAGTGGATGAATCAATGAGCAGAAACAAAGATTTTGACTTTTAATCCTATGACCACTAGATTTTAAAGCTAATATGACCTAAACTAACCCTATGTGACATAGCACAATCAAAAACAACAAGACTATCACCCTTAAACCTAGCTTAAAAAGCTAATCCAAACACCCCTTATGGACAGATCTAAGCAATTTTAAGAAGTAAATCCTATCTTAAAACCATGAATCCTCAAAATAATGCTATTAGGATACTGAGTCAATCTAAATAAACAATTAAAACACAGGAACCACAGCACCATACCACAGATTCACAAGAAGCAGTCATGACTGACTTATCAGCAAATCTATGAGATATGATGAATTAAGCAACTAAAAGCTATGATATGGCTACAACTACAGAAATAAGCTACATTAGGATGAGAATAAGCTAGAAAAAAAACAGTAACAAGCACCATACAGTGGAATGCAAAAATTTAGAAAGAAGCTCACAATTAGTCCAAGGCAAAGAACTGAGTGGAACTGAAACTTAAACCATAACCCTATGCTTCCCTTGAAGCTCTAATACCATGTAAGTACACAATCCACAAGCTCCTTGCTCTCTTCTCCCTTCTACACTGATTTTTTATTTTCTATCTTTTTTTTTTTTTTTTTGTATTTTTGTTAATTTTTGACAAACTGAATTTAGAGTAAGTTATAAAGCCTAGTAAGCTTAAGAAAACTTAACAGGAACCAATTTAAACTTAAAGTAACAGATAACAACAATAATTTATCAAATTTAAGTGAAGTTGTAAATTTCACAAAAAAATGCTAAATACGGATTTACTAAATAAACTTGAGATTAACTTCAAAGGAGGTTTTAAAATACAAAAAAGAGCTTGAATACAACTGAATTTAACTGAAATTACAACTGGAAATTGGAAACTAAGCTTTATGATTACATTGGACTAAACTACACTAATACTATTCTACTGCTACCCTCTAGTTGCTCCATCTTCTTTATTTCTTTATTTTTATAGTACCCTGGGGGTTTCTCTCTCATTCCCACCTTGATTTGTGGCCCTTGGATAGCTTGAAATAATCTGAGCCGTTCAAAATTATTTTGGCGCGAAAAGATTTTTTGCAGATTGTAGTTTGCTTGTGAGATTTTGTGGGAATTAAATGGGTCTTGGAAGTTTGTGTTTGGCAGGGGAGACAAGGGATGGGTAGAGGAGCAGAGGAGGGGGGGAGGTTGAGTGTGTAAGGTTTGTAGCAGGTTGCAAGTTGGGAGGTTAGGGGTGGTCAACGAAGGGGGTTGACTTGGGGGATAATAAAAAACGGGGTGGGGTGAGGTTTTCTTAGTGGTGGGCTGATTTTGTTGTGAGCTTTGTGTAGGTTTAGTTTGGTGGGCTGGATTTAGGATTAGTTTGGTTTTTGTTTTTGGGTTGTAATAATAAAATAGGTCCGTTTGGTATATTGTTATGCACAAGAACCAACTTTGTAATTTAGTGAAACTTGGCAGCTGAAAATGTAATTTTCACAAAGTTATAAAAAAGGTCATACTTGTCAAGTACCAAAAACCAAAGGACCATAATTTGTAATTTCCCAAAAATTGAAATCCCGGGGACCTTTTATGTCAAATTTGAAAGTTCAGGGACCAAAGCTGTAATTTCTCCAAACATTTTACCCAAGGACAAAAAAATGGCTTTTGTGACTTTCAAGGGACCAAAAGTGATTTTTCCTTCAAAAATATCCCACCAGGGGCCAAATCTGCCAATTTCTGAAACTCCAGGGACTGAATTTGTAAATTTCCAAAACTTTTCCAATTTTTCACCAAAGGACTAAATATGACAACTTATGATTGTAAAAGGACCTTTGGTGATAATTTCCCATATTTTGAATGACCAGGGACTAATTTTGTAATTTTATGAAAGTTGGGGGACTGAAACTGCCAATTTTGCAAACTTTGTGCGTTTTTCATCTGTTTTTGCTCATTTTGCATCTAAAACATATAAAACACAATTTTGAAATATTTTTAGTATTTTGATGCATTTCTGAGTGTTTTTGTATGTTTTGCAGTTCAGATTTGACCAAAAATGATGAGTGTTTGAGCACTCATCAAGTATGCATGAGAAGTATGCTGTAGGCAACTAAGCATATAATATAATTTCATGCAAAGAAAATCATGTAAAGGGACAATTAAGCAAGTCATATATCCTAAGGTAACTAACTTAATAAAAGAGGTCAAGGCAACTAGTGAGTGAGAAGCTAGTGATGGAACAAATGTGACAAAATCACTTATGTCTTAGTAATAATTGGTGTCTAGATTTAACATATGTGAAGATGCGATTGCTTCAACTCCTAATTCAAAAAAAAATCCTAAGAAGCAATCCAAAATCTCCCTGATTTTATTTGTTGAACTCACGATTGTCAAAAATATATATTTGATTATATAATATGACAATTACACGTGTAGTATCAAGCATGATTTATGAGAAAACGTTTTTAGCATTATTCAACAATGTGTTTAAGAAAAGTTTTTGAAAAGTAGTGTATAATCAAAGAGAAATTTCATTAAGAGTATTTTTAATTAAAGGGTTTTAATGTTAATAAAGCATTTTAATCTTATGGAAAGCATTTAGTTATGAAAATTCTATACTCGATTTGAAAGAGCCAAAATGATGTTGAAGAAATTGAAGTAAAATACTTAATGATGATTATGACCAAAATTTGATGAAATGTGTTATGAATGACTTACAATATTTGTTGCTAAAAATGTGAATAGTTTAGATAGATTGAGTTTAAAAAAAAAAATTATGCAATGTAGAGTTCTTAATCTTCAATTTTTGTGTGAAGTAGATACCTAGACTCAAGAACGAAGAAGAGAAAATAAAGCAATTTTATGCAATAATTGATTTATGAAAATCCAATAGAACTTTGTCAATTTGCTCCATCATCCCTAATCCTAAACGCTAGTGATTAAGTAGTACATGCTAAAAGGGTTTAGTGAATATATCCACAGTGTAAATAATACAATAAACAAAATTATCACACGAACATACAATAAACAACCTTGGAAGTTTACGTTATAATTAAAAGAGAGAACGTACCTTGAGTCTTAAAATGAATTAATTCAATAAGACTTATGAGAAAGTGAAAAGAGGAAGCAACGAGTTCCCAAGAAGATCAAAGAGAGAAAGCAATGCAATAGAGAACCCGTAACAAGACAACACCATAGTATCGCAAGCAAGTTCTTGAAGCATAAACACGTGAAGGTTTAAATGCATGTCTCAATTGTTCGTCAAATTTCACGTATATGCAAGTGTGCCAATCCTCATGATTATGATACCTAACATGTAAAACAACTTGGTACCCAAAGTCTTATGGGTCCTAGATGGTTAGTTACAACATCCATTACATTTAAAATGCATATGGTATATATGTTGTTAACAAGTGCAAGAATTTCTTATCAATATGTTTTCACACAATGATAATGACCTTCTTGTCTCAAGAGATAAACAATTGTTATGACTAGAGTAATTTTCTAAATTTCTCCACTAGGTTTTACAAACTCTATTTGCTTTGATTTATTTGTCAAAGTATCATTAGCATTAAATCCTAATCTTGTTTTGTCATCAAAAGCCTTTTGAGTATTAAGTAAGTATATTAGTGATTTGGAGCTCTTTTCAAATTTAGCAAGTATTTTTCCTTTTTCAAAATTTTCTTCAGTAGATGCTGAGGATTCATTTTTAAACGTGATATTTGAGTCTATGTTGCAAAAACTTTTGAAGTTACTTTCTAATTTTGAAAACTCTAATATGAATTAATCATAGCAAAAATGTTTGGTTCCGGATTGTACCTCATTTGGGGCTTTATATGCTTCACAATCTTCACATGCTATATAATGATCCTCTTCACCTTTCATGTCGCTCCATGTTTCATTTATAATCTTTCTTCGGATTTGGCTCATGTAATCTTCGTTTTTGATACCTTCAATGACCATGTTTGAACTAGTAGCACTTGTATTTACATCAACTAAATGTTTGTTTATTAAATTTTCTAGAACAATTAATTCTTGTGCAACATCAAATTTATCATCTTTGGCTCGACACTTCCATTGGTGAAAGTTTAAAAAACATTTCCAAATATCATTTGCCGTTTTACAAAAGAATACTCTTTCATATTCAATTCCAGGTAGGATTTTATAAATCACTAATTTGGCTTTAGTATTTTTATCAATCTTTGTTTGGGGGTAATTGTATTGATTTTCAAAATCCGTTTTTGTTTGAATATCACCAATTGAAATGATGTGCCAAAGATCTTGATCTATTGATTTCACATAATTTTCAAATTTATATTTCCATTCACTAAAATTCTCATTTTCAAAATATGGTGGTTTAAATGTCATTTTTCCTTCTAAATATTTTTCCGATTCCATAGATCGATTTCAAGTTTTTTAAAATACAATTTATTTTAAAAATCTTGTTTAACGTAGCTTTGCTGCCAATTGTGAAAAACTAGAAGGGGGGGGGGGGGGGGGTTGAATAGTTTTACGTCAATTTTTATTTCAAAACTTTGTTTTCAAAATCTTCAATACAATATTTGTTGTAAAAATATACTCAATCTAAGTGATCAATTTCACTTGTATATGTGTATGTATATATTGTATCTTTTTAGGTTATTTATAAAAACTTTATTTTGTGAATGAACATTTTGTTTGAACTTTGTGTGAAATCAATTTTAGCACAATATCACAAGCTACAACTAGATGTAAATGTTTATGAGTATGTAAACAATAAAGATGTAAATAAGATAATGAACAAGAGATGGAAAGATCAAACCAAGACACAGCGGATTTATAGTGGTTCGGCTACAAGGTCTCCTTCCTTGCCCTACTCCACTCCTCGAGTCTCCTACTCGAGAGTTTTCTTCACTAACACAACGAGCTCCCTTTTGGCGGAGAAACCTTACACAACTTTTGCTTACACCGATTAACGACACTAAGCTAGATGTCGAGTTCTAATAGTAGCTAGAACCAATCTCACACCACTAGTCACTACACACCTTCTTCACGACTTATACACGCCACTACTACTACACTACTTCTCACACCATCACTACTTCTTCTTCACAACACAACTATTTCTTCACTACTTCTATTCACGACTACTAACCCACCTAGATCTATCTATTACACACCTTCTACACCTTTACAAATAATTTACACAACAACTAACAATATACACAACTCTTCAATACTTCTAAACAAGATGTTGAAGAAGTATTCTTCTCTTGCACTTTGAATGACGATAGATAGTATCACTTGAAAACAAGAACTAATATGTATATGATCAAAGGTTTTAGGAAGATGATTTGAAAGAATTTGGACAGAAAGTTATAGTGCAAAAGGTGAGAAAAAATTACAGATTTGAACAAGTATTTATAGGCAAAATATTCTGACAAAGGAGCGTATGCCGGCCCCCTTAAATCATGGCCGGCCCCCTTAAAATTATGGGGGCCGCCCACTGTAACGGCCTGAATTTTTGTCTTTTGTGGGGAAAGTTTATTTGGTGTACATTTAACTGATTTTGGTTAAAATTTTGAATTCATATATTTTTTAATGAAACAAACATTTTCCTTTAATTACCAAAAGTGTTTTTCTTAAATATATAAAATGTTTATATCGTTTTATATAATTTGTAATTAGTAAATAAACCTTCCTTTGATCATAAAATGTATTAGACACTTGTTTATTCATACCTTAAGTGAATTAGTTGGATATAATGATATTTTGTCACTAAATACTTATTTAAGTAATGATTTTACATTTTGTGATTGTCAAAACATAGGGATATCGAGAAATATTAATAACGTTTTTATGCATTATTTATATCAACATGAAGAATGCATTATTATATGAATGGAACGATCAAATCCCATGGATTAATGAGAAGCCTTGGCTTGAACTTGAAACTTGGGCTCAACTACTGATTCCTCCCGAACCACACATAGGTTTATTACACAAGCCAACCGCTGGTGAACGGTCAACCGTAACAAAGGGTTCCTAAAATGGAGCCCGGGAGAAAAATGCAATATTACCAAGGGTTAAAATATCCTTGAATCGTTTATGTCCTGGCGAGGCGTGATATCCTGAATACAACGACTTGTGAATTGTTGAAATAATATAGTATAGGAAAAATAGGAATCTGATTGACTAACACTGAATGTGAATAGTAATAGCTCTGTCACAGCTACTTCATTTAAGAAACGTACAATTAGAAACCCTAAAATGATAAAGTATTTACAAACGTACGTTTAGTTAAAATAAACGTAAACGTAACGAATAAAACAAAACATTCCCAAAGAGGGAATTTGCATGCCTTAACGGCTTAAATGCAAATTAAAAGAAAATAAAATAACTAACTATATTTATAATATTATTATTATATTAATAAGAAAACCTAGAAAACTAAAATGCTTACGATTACGTAACACTTACGTAACCGTAACAAAATAAAAAGTGAATACCGTCAAATATAACTCCCACAAATGTGAAAATTATATTTTTGGAATCCAAAAAGAATAAGAAAATTATTAGGAAATTAAAAATATTTATTATGCACTTATATTAATTATTATTAATTAAAACTATTATTAACTATTTATTAATTACCTATAAATAAAGAAAATCTAAAGTAAGACTAAATAAACAAACTAAAAACTTAGAAAAGTTTAAAATAATATAAAAGAAATTTTGAAACTAAAAATATATTTATTATACAAGTATTCTATTTATTATTAATTATTTACTATTATCTATATATTAATACTATTATTAAATTATTATATATACTAAATTAGCAAACAAAAATCTAAAACTTTTTACATAATTCTAATATACTAATAAGAAGCTAAGAAAAATATAAAAACTATATGCTATGTAAAAAAATAAGAAAACTTAATTAAAATCTATTATTTATTAATTAGACTAATTAAACTAAATTAATATTTATATATACTAAACTTATTTATAAAATTATAAAACTTCCTAATCATCTCAGGAATACATAAAAATTATAAAAAGTTTGTAAAAATTATAAATAAGCAGTTTTAAAAATATTTTACTTATTATTTCCTAAAAGGTATGTAAATTATATTAATTATTATATATATTGTATGAACAGTAAAAATTATGAAAAAAATACAGAAAGTATAAAATGTTATGAAGATGCTAGGAAAAATAAGCTAGGAACACCAACTTATCCCAATAAGCTTAACAGTCCACATAAGCCACAAGGGTCAAAATACCTTAAGTATATTAAGGGTGCATAGGCTAACGGAACTGGTGCCCCAGAGCAGTTGGAAGGGGTGTGGGCATAAAGCATGTATACTAGCGAGAGGTCCAAGGTTCGAATCCCACACCCAGGCTTTTTGCCATTTATTTTATTTTTTTAATTTTCTTTTTGCAAAACTGTACATTAAGTAAAAATAAGTAACTTTAACAAAACCAACTTTTGTAAAACTAAGAAATAAGCTGTGTAACAGCTTATTTCCATCTCAGTAGGCTAAATAAGCTCAAACTCCTAAATAGAAGCTATCACTTATGGTTAAAGCTTTGTTTTTGGATTATCTTTTTATAAAACTATGTAAATACAGATAATATACATATAAGATGAAAATAGAACTTATAAAACCTAGAAATAAGCAAATCGTGGGCTTATTACCCACACAGTTGAGTTTTTTTGGCTCTCAGTGGGGTAAGAAGCTTGGAATAAGCTTAGAAAAGCTATACAGTGATAAGAAAAAGCAAAAGGTGTTTATGTACATGTATAATAAGTGTATGTGAATAAAAATAAGCACTGAGAAGGGCTTATAAGCATGAGCTTATGGTTTAGTCAGTTTAGCCTTTTTGGGCTAAACTTGGATGGAATTGAGGCCTCTAAAGCCTATAATAAGCTCCATACTTGAAAGTAAAATATAAAAAGTATTTATACAAGTATTATATATATATATGTACAAGCTTGTGAAGTGGGAATCACTAATAAGCTCAGAATAAGCAAATAAGCAATTCCCTGATGCACAAATCCAAACACCCCCTGCAACTATTTAGAGTAGCCAAATAAGCTTAGGAAATAAGCTGAAAATGCCAAACTAAGAATTGGAGTAGCAAGCTGAGGTGGTTGGCTTTTCAAAAAGCCAAAGCTCATCAAGTGGGGTCCACTGATGAGCTTTTGAGAGGCTTATGAAAAAGCTTCCATTCCCTGAGTATGATGGTATAGGCCTAAGTGTACAGGAAATGGGTTAAACAAAAAGCATGTTGCAGCCCTAGTAAATGAGCTACAAGCTAGAAATTAAGCACTGGACTTTGTTTACTGGTGGATAAGCTCCAAAAGGAACCAATTCACACAAGCTAAGTCCAACTGATAAGCTTTTTGTGAGCTTATGAAGTTTGGTGATTATGGTTTAAGCATACTGAGGACTCAGAATGCTTTTCAAGGTTGTGATAAGTTAAAGCTACTTGCAGCCTGTGTAAATAAGCTACAAAGTGAAAATTAAGTGCAGGATCATAAAGCTTGGTAGATAAGCTTCACATGAAGCTAATTTACTCAGGCTCTAGATCACTAATGAGCTTGTGAGAGACTTGTGGAAATGGTGTAATACCCCTGATTGCTCAGGGGTATGTTGTGAGTGGGCAAACAACAATCTCACACAACTTATCTAATAAGCTCATAAGAGCTCAACAAGCACTGAGTCATTGAGATGGGTAGTTAAGCTTTACAAAAAGCTAAACCAAACAAGCTTAAGCTCAGTGAGGAACTTTTTATGGGCTAATGAAAATGACTCACCTTCACTGTTTGCTTCAGTGAAGGGAGTTTGGTGCACAAAAAAGGTGGGTTGTAAAAGCTATCTAAATAAGCTAAAAACAGACAATAAGCATAAACATAAACAAATATGCCACAAAGGCAACACAAATAAGCCAAGTTCACCAAAATGGGTCAAGTCATGAGACTTTGACAAGCTCATGAACTTGACAGTCCATTGGTGACACAGGGCAAATACTAACATAATTAAGCACTAATTTAAGCTAGAAATAAGCTAAACTAAAAATTGATAAAAATCACATAGACAGATAAGCAGCTAATCTAAAACATCCTATAAGCACAAGTTATAAAATCTAATATTAAAAGCACAATGAAAATCACAATTTAATTAAAAAAACAGGTTAAATAATTTTGACTTTTGAGTTTTATGATCAAAGTTGACTTTGATCAACTTTGATCTGAATTTAACTACTGAATAAGACATATTAAGCTATAAGAACATGAAATAAACAAATATGAACAACATTTACACAGATTTGGTGAGTATGACTTTGAAAATCATCACAGTGATCAAATGGTGGTCCAATTTGTTGATTTTTGACTTTTATATAAATATTCAATAGATTTGATGGCTGTCAACCCTCAAAGAACTCAGAGTACTTTATATCAACCAAAAACAACAACTTAGTCTCATCTAAACACCCTTGAATCAGTTGTGCCAAACACACCTTAAATTAACCTAAAATAAGATTTTCATTTCAAAAGTTTGTATAAATCCATTTTATCAAATCCAAAAGCTTTCATCTGTTAAATTAGGACTTTTAAAAGTTTAATCAAGTAGTCACACAAGCTTAAACCATGATTATCACAAATCTATTTATTAACAGTCAAAATGAAAATCTCAAACTTAAACAACTACAAAACATAACAAGCTAATATTATACAAAATTATCATGAACATACAACAAATAAACACAGAAAAGAAGAAATTAAGACAGATAAATAACTTAAGCTATAAAAAACAAAAATTGTAAAAGTGGACTTACAAGTGAATCAACTGAAAAACATGGAACCAATGAACACTATCTATCCTACAGCTTCCCATGAAGCTCTTAAACCCATGGCCATCCAAAATGAACCATGCTCCTTGCAGTATCACCATGAACACACTATTTTTGATTTATTTTCTATTTTTCTCTATTTTTTTAATGATTTTTGGTTTTTAAAAACTATGACTGATTAAGGTTTCTAAAAGCTTAAACAAGCTTTGTCAGGAGCTTATGTGACCTAAAGAGTCCATTAAACAACAATAATCAACATGAAAGTAAATGACATGAAATTTAAAGGAATTATGAAAAACTTGAATTATAAAAGAGACTTGTATTTAAACTGAAAACAGAGTTCCATTACACTATTTTGAGTTTCATTACACTAGTAAAGCTTGTAAATGACATTAAATTAAAATGAAAGCAATAAAGATTACACTACGATTAAGCTAATCTAAGTGACAATGGCTTAAGGCCAAGGTCGTTTTCCCTCTGCTTCTCTTCTTTCTTTTATAGTCTCAGAACCCTTGGAGGCCACTCATAAGTCTTTATTATCAATCTTGACCCTTGAATCTCTGTATTTCATCTCATCCGTTTAAATGACTTTTGGCGCCAAAGTCTTTTGTGACAGTTGAGGCAGTTTGAGGAGCATTTAATGCTTCTTGTATGTATGTAGAGGTGGAGGGAACAAGTTGGGATGACTTTTTGAGCTTGGGGACCAAGTATGTATGAAAACAGGGGAGAGGGTGAAGAGGTGGAGTGTTTGAAGGTGGGGAAACATTTATTGATTGGTGGGTTGATGTGAGGTGGTGTAGGGGAGTAGTATGTGAGCTGGGGTAGACAGGTGGAGGGTGAGAGGTGGCAAAAACCACCTGGTTTTGGGTTTGCAGGTGTGGGAGAGATGGGTGAACAGTGTTGGTGGTTTTGAGCGGGGGTTGACCGTTTGACCTATTTAACTATCAAAGGGCCAGGTTTGTTTGTTGGGCTTGATTGGTGGGCTGGGGTGTTTGTGTTTGGTTTTGGATTAATAATAAGGGTCCGAATGGTTTTAATAATAACAAAAGCCCAAGGACCATTGTTGTCATTTCTGATTTCTTAAAGGACCTTGATTGCCAAAATTCCAAACTTCATATGAGGACCAAACCTGCCATAACACAATTACACAAGGACCAAAAGTTGTATTTTATTTATATTTAAAACTTTAAGGACCTAAAATGTAAATTTGGATTTTAGAGGGACTAAACTTGTAATTTCCCAAAAGTTTATCAAATTGTTCCAAATTGTAAGTTCATGCATAGTACAAGGGTAATTTGTCATAAAATACTATTTTGAATACCCAGGGACCATTTTGCCAATTTTGTAACTTGAGGGGTAAAAATTGCCAGTTTGTATAAACTTTCATCCAGGGATGTTTTGTGAACATTATTGGCTTCCCAAGGATTTAAGTTAACTTTTCTTTCATTTAAAACCTTCAGGGACTAGTTTTGACAACTTATGAAACTTGAGGGACTGAAACTGCCAATTATGCAAACTTTGTACGTTTTTCATCTGTTTTTGCATATTTTGCATTTGAAACATATAAAACACACTTTTAAGATATTTCAAGTATTTTGATGCATATTTGAGTGTTTTTGTATATTTTTGCAGCTCAGATTGGTATAAAATGATGAGTATTTAGACACTCATCAATCCCCCACACTAAACTATTGCTAGTCCCTAGCAATCTTTTATAAAATTTAATGGGTTTGAAAACTCTTTACCAAAAGCCATCACTTCTGGAGTAGCCAGATGTAAGAACTGTGGTACGTCTGATAACCGTGTGATTTTGAGCAAACCACCAGCTGTCAACGGATTTGATTAGTCTTTACCAAAAGCCGTTTGCTTCTGGACTAGCCAACTCTTGATGGAATAGTCAACATCTTGGTGAGCTGATTACCAATTATGGTTTTTCCACGGCCTTTACCACAAGCCATAATCTTGCGGGCTAGCCAACTCATTCGCTTAATGGGATATGGGAAGTTGAGGAACCATACAATTTTTGGCAAATTGCAAGCCATAAACAGGTTTGAGTTATCTTTACCAAGAACCGTTTGCTCCTGGATTAGCCAATCCTTATGTGTGTTAGACATGGTGGATTAATTACCATTTGTTGTATTTAGTGCAAAACACTAATACCAAATGAAAAAAATTTAAATTTTGGTCATTTTGGGGGAAAAGGGCATACAAGGGTATATAAGTGATCAAATTCGCCAGAATTCCCCCCCACACTTAGGATGAATATTGTCCTCAATATTCAAAGCCAAGTGGGGTAACACAACAATTATTTTATTTTTAATATTTACAATTTTTTATTACATTTTCAAGATATATACAACATGTGGGGCACACCCCCACACTTAGGTGGTACACACGGGTGAAAACCCATGTTTATGCTATTGTTTTTGATTATCAAGTCGCTAGCTTGACTTGACCCCGAATTAAATTGTCCATGGGGAAGTGGAGTGGTATTGCCACTCAAAGATTGGGTGAGAAATAGGAGTGGGATTGCCACTCACAGAATTATAAATGATAAGGTAGGGAGAATCTTTTTGGGTTTTTGATATAATATAAACAGAAACGAAAAATGTTTTTGTATTTAAATTTTATATATATATATATACAAAGAAATGGCTAAAAAGGAAATCTAAATGAGATTTTTAATACATGATACTGATTTAAACCTAATCTATCTCATTCCAGGGATAATACTAAGCACAGTAAACCCTTTTTTAGTGTAAACATGGTGTTTAATCACATTTAGACCTAGGAATATCAAGATTAGTAAAATTGACAGTAAAGTGTAAATCAAAGCACAGATAGATTTCAACCATAAAATATCTTTGTATTTTATATTGTTTATATGAAATAAAATATGATATAGTATATGTAATCACTACCTCCCAGGCTTGTGTCAAGTTTACCACGCTAGCTAATCACTTGTGAATGATTAACTGTAATAAATATGCCCTGACAGCCCGGCAGTTGAATGATAATGTATAATATACAAACAAGGATAGGTATTTCAACAAAATATATATAAAATATAAGTCATAGTAGGCAGCACACCTCCCCGGCAGCGGCGCCAAATTTTGATTCCTCCCGAACCACACTTCTTTTATTTCTCTATCACACAAGTCAACCACTTGTGAATGGTCAACCGTAATAAATGATAAAAGGGCGAGAACCCGGGAGAAATGGCAAAGTTAATCCGTGGGTCTTAAGTACAGAAAAGTACGTGAGTACAGAAAAGTACATCCCCGTGTTGTTATGTCCCAACGAGGTGTGAACGTGATACTACAATGACTTGTAATGTTGAAATAATATGTAAATAGAAAAATGGGAATCTGGTTGACTAACACTGAATGTGAATAGTAATAGCTCTGTCACAGCTACTTCATTTAAGAAACGTACAATTAGAAACCCTAAAATGATAAAGTATTTACAAACGTACGTTTAGTTAAAATAAACGTAAACGTAACGAATAAAACAAAACATTCCCAAAGAGGGAATTTGCATGCCTTAATGGCTTAAATGCAAATTAAAAGAAAATAAAATAACTAACTATATTTATAATATTATTATTATATTAATAAGAAAACCTAGAAAACTAAAATGCTTACAATTACGTAACACTTACGTAACCGTAACAAAATAAAAAGTGAATACCATCAAATATAACTCCCACAAATGTGAAAATTATATTTTTGGAATCCAAAAAGAATAAGAAAATTATTAGGAAATTAAAAATATTTATTATACACTTATATTAATTATTATTAATTAAAACTATTATTAACTATTTATTAATTACCTATAAATAAAGAAAATCTAAAGTAAGACTAAATAAACAAACTAAAAACTTAGAAAAGTTTAAAATAATATAAAAGAAATTTTGAAACAAAAAATATATTTATTATACAAGTATTCTATTTATTATTAATTATTTACTATTATCTATATATTAATACTATTATTAAATTATTATATATACTAAATTAGCAAACAAAAATCTAAAACTTTTTACATAATTCTAATATACTAATAAGAAGCTAAGAAAAATATAAAAACTATATGCTATGTACAAAAATAAGAAAACTTAATTAAAATCTATTATTTATTAATTAGACTAATTAAACTAAATTAATATTTATATATACTAAACTTATTTATAAAATTATAAAACTTTTTATAAAACTTCCTAATCATCTCAGGAATACATAAAAATTATAAAAAGTTTGTAAAAATTATAAATAAGCAGTTTTAAAAATATTTTACTTATTATTTCCTAAAAGGTATGTAAATTATATTAATTATTATATATATTATATGAACAGTAAAAATTATGAAAAAAATACAGAAAGTATAAAATGTTATGAAGATGCTAGGAAAAATAAGCTAGGAACATCAGCTTATCCCAATAAGCTGTTATAAGCTTAACAGTCCACATAAGCCACAAGGGTCAAAATACCTTAAGTATATTAAGGGTGCATAGGCTAACGGAACTGGTGCCCCAGAGCAGTTGGAAGGGGTGTGGGCATAAAGCATGTATATTAGCGAGAGGTCCAAGGTTCGAATCCCACACCCAGGCTTTTTGCCATTTATTTTATTTTTTTAATTTTCTTTTTGCAAAACTGTACATTAAGTAAAAATAAGTAACTTTAACAAAACCAACTTTTGTAAAACTTAGAAATAAGCTGTGTAACAGCTTATTTCCATCTCAGTAGGCTAAATAAGCTCAAACTCCTAAATAGAAGCTATCACTTATGGTTAAAGCTTTGTTTTTGGATTATCTTTTTATAAAACTATGTAAATACAGATAATATACATATAAGATGAAAATAGAACTTATAAAACCTAGAAATAAGCAAATCGTGGGCTTATTACCCACACAGTTGAGTTTTTTGGCTCTCAGTAGGGTAAGAAGCTTGGAATAAGCTTAGAAAAGCTATACAGTGATAAGAAAAAGCAAAAGGTGTTTATGTACATGTATAATAAGTGTATGTGAATAAAAATAAGCACTGAGAAGGGCTTATAAGCATGAGCTTATGGTTTAGTCAGTTTAGCCTTTTTGGGCTAAACTTGGATGGAATTGAGGCCTCTAAAGCCTATAATAAGCTCCATACTTGAAAGTAAAATATAAAAAGTATTTATACAAGTATTATATATATATATGTACAAGCTTGTGAACTGGGAATCACTAATAAGCTCAGAATAAGCAAATAAGCAATTCCCTGATGCACAAATCCAAACACCCCCTGCAACTATTTAGAGTAGCCAAATAAGCTTAGGAAATAAGCTGAAAATGCCAAACTAAGAATTGGAGTAGCAAGCTGAGGTGGTTGGATTTTCAAAAAGCCAAAGCTCATCAAGTGGGGTCCACTGATGAGCTTTTGAGAGGCTTATGAAAAAGCTTCCATTCCCTGAGTATGATGGTATAGGCCTAAGTGTACAGGAAATGGGTTAAACAAAAAGCATGTTGCAGCCCTAGTAAATGAGCTACAAGCTAGAAATTAAGCACTGGACTTTGTTTACTGGTGGATAAGCTCCAAAAGGAACCAATTCACACAAGCTAAGTCCAACTGATAAGCTTTTTGTGAGCTTATGAAGTTTGGTGATTATGGTTTAAGCATACTGAGGACTCAGAATGCTTTTCAAGGTTGTGATAAGTTAAAGCTACTTGCAGCCTGTGAAAATAAGCTACAAAGTGAAAATTAAGTGCAGGATCATAAAGCTTGGTAGATAAGCTTCACATGAAGCTAATTTACTCAGGCTCTAGATCACTAATGAGCTTGTGAGAGACTTGTGGAAATGGTGTAATACCCCTGATTGCTCAGGGGTATGTTGTGAGTGGGCAAACAACAATCTCACACAACTTATCTAATAAGCTCATAAGAGCTCAACAAGCACTGAGTCATTGAGATGGGTAGTTAAGCTTTACAAAAAGCTAAACCAAACAAGCTTAAGCTCAGTGAGGAACTTTTTATGGGCTAATGAAAATGACTCACCTTCACTGTTTGCTTCAGTGAAGGGAGTTTGGTGCACAAAAAAGGTGGGTTGTAAAAGCTATCTAAATAAGCTAAAAACAGACAATAAGCATAAACATAAACAAATATGCCACAAAGGCAACACAAATAAGCCAAGTTCACCAAAATGGGTCAAGTCATGAGACTTTGACAAGCTCATGAACTTGACAGTCCATTGGTGACACAGGGCAAATACTAACATAATTAAGCACTAATTTAAGCTAGAAATAAGCTAAACTAAAAATTGATAAAAATCACATAGACAGATAAGCAGCTAATCTAAAACATCCTATAAGCACAAGTTATAAAATCTAATATTAAAAGCACAATGAAAATCACAATTTAATTAAAAAAACAGGTTAACTAAATTTTGACTTTTGAGTTTTATGATCAAAGTTGACTTTGATCAACTTTGATCTGAATTTAACTACTGAATAAGACATATTAAGCTATAAGAACATGAAATAAACAAATATGAACAACATTTACACAGATTTGGTGAGTATGACTTTGAAAATCATCACAGTGATCAAATGGTGGTCCAATTTGTTGATTTTTGACTTTTATATAAATATTCAATAGATTTGATGGCTGTCAACCCTCAAAGAACTCAGAGTACTTTATATCAACCAAAAACAACAACTTAGTCTCATCTAAACACCCTTGAATCAGTTGTGCCAAACACACCTTAAATTAACCTAAAATAAGATTTTCATTTCAAAAGTTTGTATAAATCCATTTTATCAAATCCAAAAGCTTTCATCTGTTAAATTAGGACTTTTAAAAGTTTAATCAAGTAGTCACACAAGCTTAAACCATGATTATCACAAATCTATTTATTAACAGTCAAAATGAAAATCTCAAACTTAAACAACTACAAAACATAACAAGCTAAGATTATACTAAATTATCATGAACATACAACAAATAAACACAGAAAAGAAGAAATTAAGACAGATAAATAACTTAAGCTATAAAAAACAAAAATTGTAAAAGTGGACTTACAAGTGAATCAATTGAAAAACATGGAACCAATGAACACTATATATCCTACAGCTTCCCATGAAGCTCTTAAACCCATGGCCATCCAAAATGAACCATGCTCCTTGCAGTATCACCATGAACACACTATTTTTGATTTATTTTCTATTTTTCTCTATTTTTTTAATGATTTTTGGTTTTTAAAAACTATGACTGATTAAGGTTTCTAAAAGCTTAAACAAGCTTTGTCAGGAGCTTATGTGACCTAAAGAGTCCATTAAACAACAATAATCAACATGAAAGTAAATGACATGAAATTTAAAGGAATTATGAAAAACTTGAATTATAAAAGAGACTTGTATTTAAACTGAAAACAGAGTTCCATTACACTATTTTGAGTTTCATTACACTAGTAAAGCTTGTAAATGACATTAAATTAAAATGAAAGCAATAAAGATTACACTGCGATTAAGCTAATCTAAGTGACAATGGCTTAAGGCCAAGGTCGTTTTCCCTCTGCTTCTCTTCTTTCTTTTATAGTCTCAGAACCCTTGGAGGCCACTCATAAGTCTTTATTATCAATCTTGACCCTTGAATCTCTGTATTTCATCTCATCCGTTTAAATGACTTTTGGCGCCAAAGTCTTTTGTGACAGTTGAGGCAGTTTGAGGAGCATTTAATGCTTCTTGTATGTATGTAGAGGTGGAGGGAACAAGTTGGGATGACTTTTTGAGCTTGGGGACCAAGTATGTATGAAAACAGGGGAGAGGGTGAAGAGGTGGAGTGTTTGAAGGTGGGGAAACATTTATTGCTTGGTGGGTTGATGTGAGGTGGTGTAGGGGAGTAGTATGTGAGCTGGGGTAGACAGGTGGAGGGTGAGAGGTGGCAAAAACCACCTGGTTTTGGGTTTGCAGGTGTGTGGGAGAGATGGGTGAACAGTGTTGGTGGTTTTGAGCGGGGGTTGACCGTTTGACCTATTTAACTATCAAAGGGCCGGGTTTGTTTGTTGGGCTTGATTGGTGGGCTGGGGTGTTTGTGTTTGGTTTTGGATTAATAATAAGGGTCTGGATGGTTTTAATAATAACAAAAGCCCAAGGACCATTGTTGTCATTTCTGATTTCTTAAAGGACCTTGATTGCCAAAATTCCAAACTTCATATGAGGACCAAACCTGCCATAACACAATTACACAAGGACCAAAAGTTGTATTTTATTTATATTTAAAACTTTAAGGACCTAAAATGTAAATTTGGATTTTAGAGGGACTAAACTTGTAATTTCCCAAAAGTTTATCAAATTGTTCCAAATTGTAAGTTCATGCATAGTACAAGGGTAATTTGTCATAAAATACTATTTTGAATACCCAGGGACCATTTTGCCAATTTTGTAACTTGAGGGGTAAAAATTGCCAGTTTGTATAAACTTTCATCCAGGGATGTTTTGTGAACATTATTGGCTTCCCAAGGATTTAAGTTAACTTTTCTTTCATTTAAAACCTTCAGGGACTAGTTTTGACAATTTATGAAACTTGAGGGACTGAAACTGCCAATTATGTAAACTTTGTACGTTTTTCATCTGTTTTTGCATATTTTGCATTTGAAACATATAAAACACACTTTTAAGATATTTCAAGTATTTTGATGCATATTTGAGTGTTTTTGTATATTTTGGCAGCTCAGATTGGTATAAAATGATGAGTATTTAGACACTCATCAACTACCTCACAATATTATTCATGCATGTCAACCTTTTCGATTCAAGGATGGACGCGTTGAATGGCCCACTTGCAATTGGGAGACTGAGGATCGTTGTAATGGCGGCAATCTTCCCGGATTATATAACATTGGGTATTTAACGTATTATAAGGGTTATAAATGGTATGAAGAACTAGATGATGGAGACTTGAAAACTAGTGCATTAATGGAAAGAGCTTTTCTTATCGGACAACATGAGAATCAAGAAGGTGAAGGAGCCGAATTTTTCCATTGGCTTGAGAGATGTTTTGGAAACTATCATGAGCTTGAATGTGAACTTATGATGAGATTGGAAGATTATTGGTGGAATTTACGAGACAAAGAGGCATCTCCTAGTGAAATATGGAATAATTCTGAGCTTCAAGATGATGAAAAATGGACGAGTAATATTTCATTGTCAAGAGACAAGTATGAATTCGGTAATGTTATACAAAGGTGGTTGGAGCATGCTATACTCATTAGAAAAGAAGATGACAATTGGAAGGTCGAAGGATTGTTGGTTAATCGAATAAAATAGGAACTGAACGTGAGTCTAACTTGAAGACTCTTGAATAAAGAGAAGTGCTCACCGGGAGACAACCCGGATTTATCTTTACTATTTTTGTGTCGAGTCTGTCAGATCTGTAGTAGATGCGACGCATCTCATCCCATAGATACGGCGTATCTACTACACAGATCATATCTTTTATTTTTCTGCACTTTTATTTTCTTTTTAGACTTTACAGCATTCTGTCAGTTTATTTAATGCGGCGCATCCCTGGTTAAGGATGTGACACATCTTACTCTCTGATTCGTACTAATTCTAGGCTCGATACGGCGCATCCCTTTCCATAGATACGGCGTATCGAATGACATGATGATTTTCCAGATTTTAATTTTTAATTTTTTAGGTTTTATTTTTACTAACTACTAATGAATTACGTACAAGTTGTGATTTTCTTAATTCATGTGTGTTTCTAAATGGCGGTGTTTATATTTTATGTACTTTCTGTGGAAATATCATCCACAAGAAAGTAGATTTCGCTCAAGAAACGCATAATGGAGGATCAAACCGAGCAAATCTCAAAGAAGTTTTCCGTTCTAATTCTTTTAATTTCCAATTTTTAACTTTTAATACAAACAACGAGGACGTTGTTTAACTTAAGTGGGGGATAGAGAATTAGAATGCTTACTTGTCCTAAATTTTCAAAATATGCCTTAATCTATACTTAATATATCAAAATTTAAAATTTTTTAGCATGTTTTTGTTAAATCTAAGTTGCATAGCCGCACACATAACTTTATTTGCTAAAACATTTTTTTTGCATGTGACTAGTAAACTTTATAACTTGGCTTGTATACTATTTGAGTCCACCATAATGAGTATTATTGATATAATTGGAGTGACTTTTCTAACTTGGTAAATTTCTAGGATTTCAACCAAAAAGCCTACATATGTTATGTGTTATTAACTAACTACACTTGTTAGTTAACCCCCGTATAAAACCATTTGTTACTCTCATTTTTAGAGTAAGATACCCCAAGAAAAACCCTCAGAGCCATTCCTTTCGTTTCATACACATGTGTTAATTGTTTCGTTACACCTTAAACCTTAGCCTACCCTGTAGATTAATGTTCGTGGTTAGTCGCTTTAGGAAAAGTGTGTTTCCTTGCGTTACATGTGTTCGTGTGTGTAAATTCATTATATTTGGTTAGGTCGGGAAATTACACAATGCAATTGGAGTGAAAGTAAATATTTTATATTTTGAGTCTTGTTATTTTTGTGTGATTATTACTTTCACAATTTACTGTAATTTCTGAAGTTATGAAAAGTATGGAAAAATTATCCAGAATTATCGTTATAGTGATGTGGTAAAATTTCAAACATCTTAGTTTATGTTTAAAAAAAAATCGAAAAAATAGAAAAGCAAAAGAAAGAAGAAAAATTGGTAAGTTTGTTATAAACCAATTATGTAAAGTTTTGTATTAAGTGGATTATATCACCACTATTTGTTGTTGTATTATATTTATGGATTGCATGGGAGTTGGCCGTTTTGGGAACACCAACTATGGTTTATTCTTTGATTAAGAGTTTATTGAGTATAATTCGTGTCTACCTAAAGCGTGAGTTACATGAGCCAAAAAGCGTGAGTTATTCAATGATATGAGTCATATTCATGGAATGGTTGAGAAAGTGATATGATATGAGTCTTATTCATGGAATGGTTGGGAAAGTGATTAACCACACTTAGGACTTAATTTATTTGTTTGTTTATTTTTTATTTTACACCAATTCGTATCCTAAATGTTATCCATACCAAACCGTATTGTTATATTCGTTGTTAGCTTTCGAGCATCCGGATATGATGATGGCCAAGTAAGAATGTTAAGTGTATGAATAAGGTAGTGACCATCTGAGTATTAGATTAATTGACTAACGCGCCAGCGATCTGGTGACCATCCGTTATGCAAATAACACGCCAGCGATCCAAGAAGCATACTAGTGACCATCCGTTAGTTGAAGCGTCAAGCACTCGCGCCAGCGATCTACTAAGTTTATGCAGGAATTGTTTGAACGAAGCTAGGTTTAACCCTTAAGCCTCAAAACCCTTTTTACCGCTTTAGACTTATCACTCCTTAGCTTTAGTGGAGGAGATGAGTATCCTTGCCAAGCATATGATAGAATATTCGTCACAACTAAACAATTAAATGATTAGATCGGTTTGAATTGTATATTTTTATTTTGTTTCTAACTTGTTAAGTGTTTGGTTTTGCAATTATGATAAGTCGACGATCTAGAATGGCGATGAGATGATGAAGAAGGTGATGATGACGAAAGAGAGCAAGCAGTAAAATGCACTGGAGTTGATGGAGGTCGTACTGACATGCGTGCTGTAACACGGTGAGTGAATCGAGGAGATAAACGTGCTAGAGCCTGATGCAAAGTGAGCTATCTAGAAGAGTTAGAATGCTCCATCATAGGTGTAGGCATCTGAGAAGAAGCTAAAGTAGGTAAAACTGGAATGCATGAAGAAGATGAAGCAGTAGCTGAACGTCAGACAATCTCAAAGGGATCAACCTGATCTGGAATCATCGGAATCCGTGCTGGGCGATCGGAGCCAGCAAGGATATCCTCAGATACGTCGTAAGCGAATGAAGGCATGTCTATGACAAAGGGGTAGGGGTAGGTGCAAGTGTTTCAAAGTAATCAAACCGCGCAACTCAATATCAAATCAAACATGTCAATCAAAACATAGTTAATAAAATCAATCATGTTTCAAAATAACGTTAACAAGTACCACATTACTCTAAACATGTTTAAAATCGTTAAACCGCTTAAGTCTCAAATCATCACGTTTATCAAAGAATCAATGCTCATATAAGTTCCCAAAACATATCATCATACGCAATCAATCAATCAGAAATAATGTATAAATCATAGTGTGAAGTTCCAATCATAAACTCAAGTTCTCGCATCTATCCCAAAATAATCATATCTTATTCTCATATAGTTCAAAACTTATCTTAAAGGAAAGGCTTCGGCTTGGCAGCTGGCAGGCGTCGGTCGAGGATCGATTTTATGAAAATTGTTGTAGTTTAGGTTTAATATGTACCTAGTTCTCTATAACCTTGGCTCTGATACCAATCTGTAACACCCCCAAAATTTGGTACAATGGAATACTTACAAGCTTTCGGGGTGCTACGGGGATTGGTAACATCACAAGTATAGATAGCAAGATAGCATAGATATAAATGTAAACAAAAGTCAACATTTAGTCAAAGTTTACATTCATCCAGAATCTTTAAAAAGGAAAGCCCATAATAGATAAAAATAGGCCCATAAAAAGAAAATATCAAAGTTTTTGTCGATTCCTCAAACCATGCCAAAGCCACGCCACGCCACCGAAGTCCAAGTTGAAAGCAAGCATGTAGTTACCTGAGAAAAACATGCTAAAAGTCAGCTTACGCTGGTGAGTTCATAGGTTTAAGTTACAAAGCAGTTGTGGACCTGAAGGGTTAAGTGCTATGTGTGACTAGAGGCAGACATAGATTTCTTATTCCAACATCAATTCCATATCAATCACTATTAAGTGGTTGTAGTGGGTGGGCCCCTCGGCGGTCATTAGCCAGACATAAGTTATAGTAAGGAACCACCCGTTACTACCATAAGGGTGTAAACCGAAACGTTGTGGTGTTGGAATGGATCCGAAAGGCAACATATGTCCTCCTCCAGCTTGTAAAGTTGATAATGACTGTAGAGAATATTGTTACCCTAATCCTGAAGCTTATTGTAGATTGGGGGAGTATTGTTGTTGTTACTTAGGTTGAACTTATTGCTTTGACATAGTTAATATTTTTAATAATACTTGTCTTTTTGTATCTTACTAGACGAGTACTCATTTATAAAACATTAATTTTTCCATGGAAAACAATTATAGTTGTAATAATGTTGTTAAGCGTGTTCGTCTAACATGTATGCATACAACGGAAATTAATGAATGTGTAATTAAAAAAGTTTGTAAGATGTGATAATTAAACTAAAAGAACAAATTTTAAAATGTATCAAATAACGTATAAAAACATTTAGTGAAACTGACAATAAATATTCATCAAAATTTGAAATAACTAACAATGCATGTTATTCGTTACGTAAATTTTCTTTTTTTTTATATATGTTATAATAAAACAACATAAACTGCATGCATATATATTAAATTTATAAAGTAATTAAACAATACAAAAACTGATAAGTTTACTTAAATCTTTATATTCTATTTTAAATTTAACAACTAAAATTTTATTAATTACTCTTCTTATTTTTTTTAGTTTGATTTTTTATAAAATTGACACATGTATTATATGCGTATGTTATGATGTATTGTGCGCAAATATATGTGATGTTACGTTTAGACTAACCCATGTTGCAAGTATCCAAATGGTTATCTAACCTATTTTGGACTTCCACATGAGAGGATTTCTTGCTTGTTGCGTGTTGTGTGTTTTATGTAGCTAGGCCACCGCAAAGGCGAGGCTCTTGACCCATGGATCCCCGCCTTGGAACAAGGGGGAGCTATGTTCAAGGGGGAGCACGTTCTGGTGCATTTACAAGCTACTTTGAAGTCCTGCCTTTTTGATTCGACAAAAGGGGGAGAAGAAAGCAAGAGCGTGAAGACCAATTCAAGTTTAAGACAATGGCTTCACCAAATTACAAGGCAAAGGTCAAGACGCAAGCTACATCAAAGGCGTGCTTTGTCTTCGCTAAGTTTTGTAATTTTATTTGCTTTCGGATTTTATTTGTCATCACCAAAAAGGGGGAGATTGTTGAGGCAACATTGACGAGATCTCCTAATGTTTTGATAATGACAAATAAACCTTCAAAACACATAAAATAACAAACGTTAGCCAAAATTCCCCTACTCACATACCTGTTACTGGCGCGCTGCCCGCGCGTTGACGCGTGGGCGACGCGCCAGGCTTCTGTAAATGTCGGGACGAATTTTGAAAGTTGGTTTTCCCCTTACCCGACAAAGGTGGGTCTTTCAATACAGGTATGAATATGTTATGTGCTTAATTGAGAACACTCGAAACAAGTTTTAGGATTAGAGAGATCCAACTTTTTCAATACCCGTTTTTGGGAAAACGCCAACTCATGTTTTGTCTCCCTAAATATTTTGGGATTAGAGAGATTGATGAGTGCTCAAACACTCATCATTTTTGGTCTAATCTGAACTGCAAAACATACAAAAACACTCAGTAATGCATCAAAATACTAAAAATATTTCAAAATTGTGTTTTATATGTTTTAGATGCAAAACGAGTAAAAACAGACGAAAAACGTATAAAGTTTGCAAAATTGGCAGTTTCAGTCCCCCGACTTTCAAAAATTAACAAAACTAGTCCCTGTGCATTTATTTTGCAAGAAAACTCAACCCAAGTCCTTTTAAAATAAAAAGTTATCAAAAATAACACTTGGGTAAAAAGTTTTGTGAATTTACACTTTTGGTCCTCGGAGTTTGGAAATTTTACAAAAATGGTCCCCGGGAAATTTAATATTGAAAAAACACATTTTGGATCCCTGGGTTATTAAAGTTGTCAATTTTCATCCTTGTGATAACTTTAGAACATTTACAATTTCAGTCCTCCAACTTTTGGTAATTTACAATATTGGTCCTTGTTGTTTACTAACTACCTTTTGGACCCTTTTTTATAATCATAAACCATGTACCTGATCCAAACAACACAACCCCAAGCCCATTTTTATTTTCCCAGCCCACCAAGCCAAAGCCCAATCCCCGTCCATTTTTAATACTAAACCTGGTCCTTTGACCAGGTCAAACAGTCAAAACAACCAGTCAACCCACACCCATCTTCAACCTCCCAGCTTCCACGCTCCATGTCTCCCCCCTCCTCTCCAAACTCCACAAATCCCTCACCAAACCTAATTAATACCTTCACCAAAACCCTCCCCCTCATTAATAATCCCATCTACCTAACCTACCCCCACTTATCTGCCAAACCCACTGTTCCCGCCAAAATTGCATTTGAAGGGTGGAGATCATTTAAGCCAATCCAACGGCTCAAGAAAGAGTGGGAATGAAAGAGAAATACTCCAGGACTATAAAAAGAAAAGAAAAGAGAAGAATACCAGAGTAGTTAGGTTTTATTTTTCCTTAGTGTAGTTTTTAGGTCAATCTTATGTAATGTAAGTTTTTAATTGTTGAACTTAGTTTAAAAGGTGTGTAATCTTTTAGTTTTTTATGTAATTTCAGTTTATTTTTAATGTATTGTAACTTATTTTTATTAATGAAAGTCTAGTTTAAAGTTTAAGTTCATTTTCAAGTTTCAAGTTTCATTTCAAATTTGCAAAGTTCTAATCAAAGTCTTTTATGTGTGTACAAGTAATTTAAATGCTTATGTGACCTCAGAAACAAAGTTTAGAAAGCTTTATAAGCTTGTGTGAACACACTAAACTCAGCTTTCAATATTTACTAAAAAAATTAAGAAAAATCAAAAATAAATAAAAAATTGGTGATCATTGGTGAATGAGCAAGGAGCACAGTGTATTGTGGATGGCTGTGGGTTAGGTACCTCAGGGGAGGGCATTAGGATTGGTTAACTTGGTTCTTTGTTCCTTATCAGTTGCTTGAAAGGCTTATGTGAGTTTATCTTTTCATTTTTACTCTCTTATATAGTGTAGTTGTTTGTCACTGTTTAATTTACTCAATGATTGCTTAATATAGTAGTTTTATGCATTAGATTGTGTTGGGGACTTGTTTGACTCAAGTTTTTATCTTAAACTGATTTTTAAGGGGTGTTTGGTTCTAGGGTGTTTGCTTTATTCTACTAGTTCAATTGAGCATCTCTGTGTTTCTTATAGTTGTTTGGGTTGTGTTAGGCCCTAATTGACCAAAATCTGAGTCTCAATTTCAACCCAAGTCAAAATCACAAGGAATCACTCACCACAGTCAACTGTGGTGAGTTTTCAAGTCCAAAACCCACAAAACCTTTTCATAAGTTGAAGTCTTTGCCTAAATTAACTTTCATATAGCTTATCTTAACTTATGTAATCACTAAATCAGCTAAACAAGTTCACAAAAGTCAAAACTCATAATTTCTCAAAAAGTCAAAACTGCAAACTCAGATTTTCATCAAAATGGGGTGATTTTTCATGATTTTTGTATTGTGATTGAGCATTTGAAATTTGTTGTGTGTAATATCTACCAGTTGAACTTTAAGTTTCTACATAGTTTGCATTTTTGCAATTTTTTCTAAGCACCTAAAAGACCCCTTGAATTGGACTGCAGGGCAAAGCTCTGCTCTGTCTCAGCAGACCTATTTCACACCCCCATCTTTGATGCTAGTTTGTGATTGACCCAGTGGGTCCCACACCTCAGACTTGGCACCTTTCAACCCCCCTCCTACCAGGGAGTGTATATTGACCTTTTGTTTGACCTTAAGACTTGTGGACCCCACTTTGTTTGACCCCAAAAGCTTGTCCCATAACTGTCCCAGAAACCAATTGAGCAAACTGCTTATTGGTGCTTTTTGGCTTATTGAAGCCACTTTCTTGGCTTATTCTTGCTTATTCAAGTTATACTAACTCAGAGAAACCCAAGATTATCATTGTGGACCCCACACTCTTCATTTGAGCTTATTTTCAACCTCAGTCAACAAAAGTCAACTGAGTGAACAAATAAGCACTCAAAGTGCTTATTTCTGGATTGTGTGATAAGTGTTTTCATTAAAAGTTCTTATTTTTAGTTAATAATCAGTTTAGAAAAAGAAAAAAACCAAAAAACCAACTTTACTATTAGTGATAGCTTCTATTTAATAGGATTTATCAATTTTATTTTTCTTTTTAGCTTATTTAAAAGTAATATATCACTTTTATATTTTTAGAAATTCTATTTTAGGTTAAAATAATTTTACAAATTTTTCCAGTTTTTTATTTTGTCTTTTAGTGGTTTTTCTAATTAATTTTAGTTTAATTTAGTTTTAATTAATTTTAATAAATTAAATAGCATAATTAGATTTTATAAAGTATAACCTAGTTTTTATAATTTTTCTAGCTTTTATTTTAGTTAAAACATTTTTATAATTTTTTCTAGAATTTTTACTGTTCATTTTCTATTTTTTATAATATAATAAGTTAATTAGAAATTAATAGGTAATTAGATTAATAATTAGTTAATTAGTTTAAAAATACATAAAATTAACTTTTTATAATTTTTTAGGATTCCTGTAATGGTTAATTAGATTTATAAAAATTTTCTTAATTTTCTAAGCCTTTTTAGTAATTTTAATAAATCTAATTAGTTTAATTAGAATTAAATAGATAATTAGTAATTAATTAATAATAAATAATTAAATAGTGTAAAAATAGTTTTTAATTTTCTTAAAATTTTCTTTAATTAATAGGATTGTAAAAATACTAATTTTACACTTTTAACCCTTCCAGTCCATCAGTTGTATTTTTCGTTTTGTTTGTCTGTGTACGTTTTTAATCAAAACGTACGTTTTTAGGTTTTAGCTCAAATCTTCGTAATCCAAATTCCCGTAATCAATCACATAGCTTTCCTAAGCTATATTTGTTAATAATTTCCAAATAATTTTGATCATAACCCTTTTCTGTGAATAACACCCGATTACGAATACGCTAAAGTCACATTTCACACCTCAACGGGATTTAACGACCCGGTGATACATTATATTACCCGGAGTATTGATCTAGGCTATTTGACTTAGTTGACCATTCTTTGGTTAATTTAAGTTAGGTGGTTCGGGCTCAATCAGAGATCCTTATTGTCACCCAATTGCCATGTCTCCCTAGATATTTTGGGAATTTTTTTCTGGGCTAGAAAAGGTAATGCCATTGGGTCACTGGGCTACTTTGGGAATTAGCTCTACATATTATTGGTTTGTTAAACAAAAATCTTTTTGTTAGGTTAAATAAATGTTTATTTGTATATTTATTGCAGGGGCTTTACTTTCTCACATTCTACAGCCAGTGTACATTTTATCAATCACATGTCATTACAGACGGCAAGACAAATACAGAAATACTTACGTATCCATATTTTTTTACAGTGGTTTTCTCTTAACAAAGATGGGAAGAAATGTCATATTTCGGAACAACATGCACTTGACTTTTAAGTCTTCACCCGAATCAATATTTTATGGCTTTCTTGTAATTGTTTTGCATATGTGAACACAAAGCGCCAAGATTGTTTAAAAAGGGGTTTCAACCTAAATGGGAATCCACGAATCCACCCAACATAAGCTAATTAATGATATATTTGAAGAATTGGATACAATTGTTATGCCATTGAATTACCAAAAGACCAATGAGAAATTGATGCTCCTATGAAAATGAGTGATAAAGAACTGCGTTCAGATGATTAGGATGAGTGTGGGGATGTATGTATACCTATATAGATACACCAAAGGTTCAAAACACACACAACCCATTAGATAACCCAAAGTAAAAGGCTGTTCACAAAGAGGGGCGATGGTACACAAAATATTTGCTCCTTTTTATAGGATAATGTATTACGAAGTAACATATTTCCTAAATTAAAAACCCATTTTATTTCACAAATAAATGCTTCTTTTTTGCTCTTTTCTCTTGGTCCAAAACTGGCGTACGCCTAGCCTATGGTCGGCCCAAATGGCTTAGTCCCCAAATGACTTGCCTAGCAAATCACGAGCTTGTCCCGTTACTTGTTCGTTAATTAATGTTTTAAGTTAACTTCTCAAACTAGTAACTTATTTAACCATAATTGCAGTAGTATATGTACAACATACATATATGTAGAAATTCTATTTGTGCTAGATTGTGACCTCATAGGCCAATGACAATAACTAATTGTATTATTTTTGTTACTTTGTGTACACAAAATCCAAAAGCAAGACCATAAAAAAATTGCAAATACAATTCTCAGAAAAGGTCCAATTCTTATCAATTGTCGTAAAATAATTATACGGACTTAAATACATTTAAAAAAATCTACACATAAATAAATATATACATGTAAAGGTGGAATTACGAGTTGTTTTATTAACCTAGTCCTACTATCTAAGACAATCTTAACCCACTCTTTGAATATTTCGTCTCGTATATGAATGCGCCTAAATACTTTACTATTTGAGAAAAATATGACAGCATTTCCCCTCAGCTCTTTAAATATGTGTATTATACAATTATTCATAGGAGTAAAGGGGTCATACGGCCGGAATTTTCTCAAATACTGAATCAATTATACGCATCCATATCCCAAACGAGATTAAAAAAAATTTAAAAACTGATCCTAAATAAGGAACTTTCCGAAACTAATATCTGTTAAATTAATTTCTGACGGGTTTTCTATGAGATGATTAACTTCGGACGGGACTTTCCAAAATTAATCACTAAAATCCTAAAATCATCTACAGTTATACACAAACACATAAACACAATTATGCATAAACAAAATTATACAAATACTACAAATAAACAAAAACAATCTATACTTAATAGTTAATAATGGTGGTGGTTTGGTGGTCGAGTGTGACAGCATGTGGTAGTAGTCCATTGTGGCAGTAGGTGTTGGTGGTCGGTTATACCAGCAGGTGTTGGTGGCGAATGTGGTGGTAAGGACAAATTAACACAATCTAAACAAATACACAACACAAATTATACCAAAGTTCATTAAAAAATCAAATAATAAATACACAAACACAAATTATTCATACTTGAAGGTGGTGGTAGTATGGGTGTCGATGTGGTGGTGGATGACAACAATGGTGGACGATTGTTGTAGCTGGTGCACAGTGGTGAAAGTGGTGGTGAAGGTAGTGGTTAAGGTGGTGTTAAATTGGTGAATTTGGGAGGTGAAAGAATCAGAAAACGGCAAGGTATGTGTTTATGGAAAGTGAAGAAGTTACAAGATATGTATTATTGAAACTACACAATTGGCGAGGACAATATATGATTTTTGGCGAGGAAATGTCGTCGCCAATACCAAATTTTGTCGTTCTGTGCATTCGGTAATATTGGAAGGAGTATCTGTAATTCCTGAAAAAACCTAGCGAGGGCAAAAGAGTATTGACGAGGGCAAGTCCTCGCCAAAGGTCATTTTCATAATATAAAAGTATTTATTTAGTTAAGAATTAATTGAAAATTAATTAATTTACGTATTTAAATAAATATCTAAATTAAAAGATTAACTTTAAATACAAATTAATTCTAAAAATTCTAAAATGTCATCGTATTAGACTTTAATATTTCGTACTTGACTTATACCAAACCATTTTAACAATATTCGTATTTGACTTGCGTAACTCAAAAGATGTAGTCGTGTATTAAGGACACAATAAAATTTAATGAAATTCAATATTCTTATCGAATTAATAAGAAGACACTCTGTTTATATCAATTGAATACTATCAGAAGTGATAGGTAAGACTTTTAGGAGCAATTATACTTTTGTATTTGACTTAAGTAACTCAAAAGATGTTGACGCGTATATGCGCTATCCATATAATTTAATGAAATGCGACGATTCTTCTCGATTGAATAAGAAGACACTTGGTTCATACAACTCGAACACTTGAATATACTCGTAAGTGGCAAGAATTTCTTAGGAACAGCGATACATTCGTATTTTACTTGCGTAACTCAAAAAGATGTCGCGTATATGCGCTATCATTACAATTTAATAAAATCTGATAATTCTTATCTATTGAATAGGAAGGCACTTAGTTAGTACCACTCGCATGTTCATCACTTGAATACTCTCAAAAGTGATATATAAGACTAATTGCTTAAGAATAACGACACCTTCGAATTTAACTTATGTAACCCAAAAGGTTTTGTTGCATATATGCCCTATGAATATAACTTAATGATATGCGGTGATTCTCTCGATTGAATAAGAAGACACCTGGTCATACAATTCTGTCACTTGAATATACTCGAAGACAACAACTATTTGACTTGCGTAACTCAAAAATGTTGTCGCGTATATACGCTTTGAGTAAATTTTATTTAGTTTCGATGATTCTTATCGATTGAATTGAGAGACCTTTTGTTCATACCACTCGCTCAATCAACACTTGATTAATACTCTCGAAACAGGAATGACGATACTTTCGTATTTGACTAAAAAGATGTTGTTGCGTACATGCTCTCTTAGTACAATTTAATGAAATTCAATTATTCGATTCCACTATAACAACGAGTTTCTTTAATTTTGTCGACATTGAAACTAGTAGTTTATATTTTGACTTACGTATATCCCAAACCAAACTAGCATATATGTCAATAATCCATTTAATTAACAAGTTTATATTAGAAGTCCATTTGTTCTTTGCACGAGAATGCAAATAAAGTCTCAACTTTTTCAATGAATTCTTACGTACTTTTCATATTTAAAGACAATACAAATAAATTTTCTAACATACGGAGTATATTTTAATTTATATGTTTTTATAACTTAAATAATGTTTACAATTAAATTTATGTTGAAATTAACATAACTGTACGGAGTAGCATTTTTAAATAATTTAACGAGTATTCTAATGATTTTTATCTTTGGTGACAACAAGTCTTCGCCAAAAGCAAAACCACGTAATTATTTTAATTTAATTACGTATTAAGGTGTTAAATAAATACATAATTAAGTGGTCAAGTTTTGGTGATGACATGTCCTCGTCGAAAGATTGACGGGAAAATGAGAGGTAAAAAATAGTCAACACTAATCAACCTTTTGTCGAAATGATATCATTGCTAATGTGTTTGGTAAACTTTTCTTACCTTTTCGACAAAGTTAAAGTCTCAGCCCGAGGTTTGTATTTTTTTTCATCGTTTAGTGACTTTTGACGAAGACATATTGTCTTCGCCAAAACCTTCATTGGCCGTACTACTTATTCTTGTAGTGTATACACCTTATTTCATAAACATCTTCATCAATTGCCCCATTAGTGTTTCTGTGCTAGTTTGAACTTGATATTGTTTCACTATATGTAGTCATTTAATTATTTAATTAATACTTGTAGTACTGTATTAATTTTGTTTTTAAATTTAAGGTTGAGACTTCAAACTTACCCATTATTCTTTTACATTATATTACTCTAGATAGTAGAATATTAATAGAGGGCAGAAAAGGAAAATCTTAAGAACGTGGATCTTATCATTTTCTTGATTTTTGTGGACAAAGTCATTGAATATCCTATTTTTTTTCATGTAACTAATGAAAGTTTAATCTCGTACACATGTTGTGGTGTTTATGAGTAGCCCAATATGGGTTATGTTTGTGTCGGTGTGGAATTATTTCTTATGCTACCCTTAAGTTGATGGATTAATAAACCTAACATGTAAGAAACGTAGTTTGATAATTTGTCATATAGGTAAATGCATTTCAAGACTTTCATATCTTCATATCACTCTCAAGTTGAGACTTTAATAGACGTAAAGTAAGTTAAAATAATAGAGTTTGTGCTTTTTTTTTAACAAACCGAAAACTTGAAAGTAGCTCCAACTAAGTGAGTTACATTGTTGATCATCATAACAAATTAGTATAATTTCAGGATAGACTTTAGACCTTGCTAGGTGAACATTTTGGAATGATAGAATTTTAAAACAGTCACGAAAATACTAGCTAAGTCGTGAATTCTTAAAACGATAACGAACCAACAAAGTTGAGGGTCACATTTACAAATCAAGCAAACCAGTGGGGTCTGTTCTTAATTCAGGTCACATGCGATGTAAACACGATTTACCCAGTGAAGCAGAAATCCACTTTCCAACCGACAACCCACAAAATCGAATCTTGTTCACTAAATATCCAAAAATGACATTTTCATACTTCAAGGGCTAAATAAAAACACAAAATTTAATAAAATATACAAACGCGTGCACAAAATAGACTACAGCTTGCACCAATATTTTCTTAACGTTAATGATTTCCGAGCCCAATAACCCATTATTGATTATGCTTTGCGAAAAGGTTTATTATTGTCATTGCGGTGAATTTTAGGTGACAAACCCCGTATAGTTGCACACACTTAAATCTAGGATGAGCACGGTATCGGTTCCGTACTGATCTTGTATCAAATTAGTGGTATCAATTTTTCCGTGCATAAATTAGTGGTATTAGTACTGTACCGAACGGGATTCGGATACCGGTACCGGTATCGGTACCGGGAAATCGGGATTTCCCCGTTTTTTTTCAAGAATTTCCCGATTTGGTACCGGTCCCGTACTGGATTAGTGGTCTCGAATTTTTTTCACCTTATTTCGTAGTTCCGGTACCGTACCGTATATCGGGAATCGGTACGGTTCCGATACGGTTTCGGTTCGGTTTCGGGATTCGAGTCGAAATGCTCATCCCTACTTAAATCAAGTAAAAATTTTATTTTTGAAAAAAGTTAGCGTGTTTATTTTAAACTTGTTTGCACCTAAAGTATTTCTTATGTTAGTTGAGTCATTACCTTATATTTGGCCTTATTAGCTATAACACCGACCAGTGGGGCATTTCTCCAATGATATCACTTCCCAACCATACACGTCTAGTTGACCGATTAACGAGTGCTTTTGGAGAAATGGGTCTTGTGTTCAATCACAACTCATGGCTAATTGTTACCACAACGAATGCTCATTGGCTGAGCTAGGTTTTTGGGTAAAGATCAATTGACACATAATGAAGTTAAGGCGTGCAAAGTTTGGGTTTTTCTGCCAACTTAAACCTTTTGTAAATTAGCTATAACATTGACGTTACCACACCTATAAAGTTATACTCTAAGATTATACTATCGATACTTAATTATAACTTCTTGAATTATGTTTTGTGTACTTTAGCGAGTCTTGCAAATGAGAGAGTAAGGGAGCGTTTATTTTTTTGTTACCTAAGGGATGTGTGGGGCCCATGTGAGACCCATGGCTGTTAGTGTGTCTGGATAGGGAGAGTCTCCTTTATAATCCTCTTATGTAACAGACAAAACAAGGGATCAAATGGACTCCACTTTCAAAACAAATAATACTAAATAGATGGACCCATACTTTCTTCCACTAACAGAAAAAAGAAACAATACCTTGTTGATCATTATGCCAATGTAATAATATCTGTTAACGACCTAACAAATTAACATTATCGCATCAATGTCTTAAATATCTACACTAAGTTGAGCCAAACAACCTTTTTCAAGATTTAGAAGATATCCTCAATTTAGACAAACTTAGTCGCACTAACTTATACTCCCTCTTTGCATTTTGAATTGTCTCAACACTATTGTCCCTTTTCAAATTTCATTGTGAATAATGTAACAAGTTTATCGTATTCCACCTAGTGATTAAAAAAAATTACAAACATCAATCAAAACTTTAAAAGAAATTACGTAAAAGTAAACCTGTCAATTTACAGAAAGTATGAAAAACAAACCAGTAATAATTATGCTTTTCTTTGTATGAAGACAATTAGGGTGCGTTTAGTTGGAGGAAAACAACTTTGTTTTTCATAAAATGTTTTGTGAAAAATACGGAAAACAAAAATCGCGTTCAAAGCAACGTTTTACAACAAAATATTTTGCAAAACACAAAATAATTTATTTCCTAAATTAACAAGGAAAATTACAAAACAAATTTTATTTGTTTTTCTTGTTTTCCTTTGTAACCCATAACCTCCATCCTCTTCTTCAAAATAAAAAATAGAAACATTAACTAAACACGCTTTATATATTTTCAAGTGTTTTGTGGAGATAAATTTTCTTTTCAAATTTTTACAAAACTAAACGCAATCTTAGGCACAATTTTAGTCATGTGAATTATGTCTCCTAATCATTTTCCTATTATTATAACCAATGGGCCTGTGGTCTAGCGGTATGGAGGTTTTACCCTCCTAGGCAAGGTCTCAAGTTCGAGCCTTGTCTAAGATGATAGAGGTTTCCTCCCGCGTGCGTAAAGAGAAGGGTGTCATTGTCTTCTGGGCTGGCTGGACCTCACCTGATTGTGTTGCTACACCTTCTGCAATTGCCGAAAAAAAAAAAAAAAAAAAAAAAAAAAAAACTATTATTTTTTGATACGAAAGGAGCATTTCTTAAAAAATAAAATAAACAAACCTGACCGATGAGAAACTAGTAAATCCGTGATACTCTAGGGACCAAACAAAGACACAAAAAAGAAATAAAAAAAGAAGACACGCAGAGTGGAGTGGAGACAGACAGTGAAAGTTTGAGATCTACCCTTTCAATTCTGTTTATATTCCACTCATTATATATAAATCACCAATTTCAGTTTCACAATTCACACCGCTGCTGCAGCAGATAGAGATAGATAGATAGATCTCTAATCTAAACCAAAGTAAGTTCACATTCAATCCTTTTCACTCTCGCCCTAGATCTGATTCCATTTTTCACTTTATTTCTTCTATTGATTCAATTAGGTCATACAATTGTATAGATCCAATCTCTTTTATTAATTTGATTATTATACTGAATTTTATGGTTTTATTTTGACCTAATTAGTGTCGGTGATGTTTATATATGATTCAGTTTAGTTAGTTAGTTACTTATTATATTTAGTTATATTTGAATTTTGATATTATGTAATTTAGCACCTTCATTAGATCTCTCACATTTATCATTAATTAATGTGTTTTGATTCGATCTCCGTTTTCGCGCATAGGGAAAGTAAGCGTGTTACTAGTTAGTTTATATTTAGTTTAGGTCATCAACCTTTAATAAGCGCGTTACTAGTTAGCGGATCATAATGTTTTGTTTTATAAAACTAATGTTATTTAGTTGGTAGCTGTATGTATCAAACTTGATCTACGCTCCCTTTCTGTTATTGCGCTGGTTTTTGAGACTCGTCACTTAACAATGTGCGATCTAAAAACAGTTTATTTAGTGACTAGTACTTACGACCGGTGCTGATATGTTTCGTTTTTAAATTGCAGGTTGGTAAGACAATACAAATCTGGTATCATTGAAACACACAAAATTGAATAGTTTGCATAGCTGATACCAGATTGTTCGACAGGGATCTAACGTTGATTGATTAAAACTATGCGATCGGGCTTGTGATCTAAACATTGCATAGTGAAAACCAATTAACGTTGTGGGGCGTTAAACATAACGTTAATGATGAGAGGAAGAGCAGATGGATCGCAGAAGAAGCGTCTGCTGACTACTTTTGCTCTTGTTGCAGCTGTACTTCTTTTTCTTTATTTGTATTTCGGTTCTCAGAGTCAAGGTGAATCAGCTCTAGAGTACGGTAGTCGGTCTCTAAGGAAGCTTGGATCTTCCTACTTAGGTGGGGATGAAGAGTCTGATCTTGGCGGCAAGCAAGATGATTTTAAATTTGGTCTAGATGACGAAGATGGTATTGTACCAAAGAGCTTTCCTGTAAGTTGCCGTCTTTTATCTTACAAAAATTGGTGCCATCTAACCACAAGGGGTGACCCAGCGGTAAGAATTCCAGCCTTCCAAAGAGGAGGTCAAGGGTTCGAATCCAACGGGGAGAAAATTAATCCCCTTGTGGACACGGAGGTTCACCTGCGCCGACTCCGGGCTATCCAAAAAGGATAGTCGCCGTGGGATTAGTGGGCTCGCAATGTCATGTCGGAAACCCATGTTTACCGAAAAAAAAAAAATTGGTGCCATCTTAGAATATTAAATTTTCACGTCTCATGGTATTTTCCGATTTTAATTTTGTCATTGTTGATTTGTGAAGGTGTGTGATGATCGATACTCTGAGTTGATACCCTGCCTAGACAGGAACCTTATCTACCAGATGAGATTGAAGTTGGATTTGTCTTTGATGGAGCACTACGAAAGACATTGCCCTTTGCCCGAAAGGCGTTTCAATTGCTTGATTCCTCCACCAACTGGGTACAAGGTATGGATATAAATAATATATTTAACCAACATCGTTTATTTGCTGTTTCGAAGTTTAGTTAAGTTGATCTTATCGCTCTTCCCTTGTGGATTTATCTGTTAATGTAGGTCCCGATCAAGTGGCCTAAGAGCAGAGACGAAGTATGGAAAGCAAACATACCACATACCCACCTTGCACACGAGAAATCTGACCAGAACTGGATGGTTGTTAAAGGTGAAAAGATCATTTTTCCTGGTGGCGGTACTCATTTTCACTATGGAGCTGACAAGTACATCAAATCGCTTGCAAATGTAAATACTTTCACTCGTGTTTTAATTATTATGATTAGCTGTAGTTTTACTTGTTAGTTGTAGCTGATTAGCATTTTAAATTGGCAGATGCTTAACTTCCCAAAAGATATAATGAACAACGAGGGAAATTTGCGAACTGTTCTGGACGTTGGTTGTGGTGTTGCAAGTTTTGGGGGTTACCTTCTTGCATCCGACATCCTCACAATGTCATTAGCACCTAATGATGTGCATCAAAATCAGATCCAGTTTGCTCTGGAGAGAGGTATTCCCGCCTATCTTGGGGTTCTAGGCACGAAGAGGCTTCCTTACCCTAGCAGATCTTTCGAACTTGCTCACTGTTCTCGTTGTAGAATTGATTGGCTTCAAAGAGACGGTATCCTTCTTCTTGAGTTGGACAGGTTGCTCAGACCAGGTGGCTACTTTGCTTACTCGTCACCTGAAGCATATGCTCAAGATGAAGAGGATCTTAGGATATGGAAGGAAATGAGTGCACTTGTTGAGCGTATGTGCTGGAAAATCGCTGCAAAGAGGAACCAAACTGTCATTTGGGTGAAACCTTTGACTAACGATTGTTACTTGGAGAGAGCTCCTGGCACTCAACCACCTCTCTGCCGATCAAACGATGATCCAGATGCAGTGTATGGAGTAAACATGGAAGCTTGTATCACACCTTACTCTGACCGTAAGTTTCTTATATCATTTCATTTTACATCCAATAGTGAAATAGTATATTTCCGCTTATATTTGTACAACTTTATTCAGTTTAATATACTTTTTATATCTCCCAAAACTGTAGATCATATCATATGTTTCTCAATCTCAGATGACATGAAGCTATATATTAATCGAGTTTAAAAAGTGATTTTTTTTAGTTCTAAAAGTCAGTGTGTTTAGCGACAAACTGAACAAAAACTCCTATACTTTCCCCGTTCTTTCGAGATCCTTCTGTACATTTGTGGAAGTACTCGTTGTTATTTATTTTCAGTTTGAACTTGTGCAACACACTTACTGTTCTTCATTTTCCTCATCAGATGATCACAATAGTAAAGGAAGCGGATTGGCTCCATGGCCTGCTAGGCTCACTTCTCCACCTCCTCGTCTATCTGACTTTGGCTATTCAAGTGACATGTTCGAAAAGGACACGGTAAATATACAATTTCTATCTTGTCTAATTCAACTCAATTCTTGTCCAGCTCACTAAAATTTGCATACCCTTACAGGAGCTATGGCGTAAGAGGGTTGAGAACTACTGGGATCTATTGAGCTCAAAAATATCAACCAACACTATCAGGAATGTGATGGACATGAAGGCAAATTTGGGTTCATTTGGAGCTGCTTTGAGGAGCAAAGATCTTTGGGTGATGAATGTTGTCCCTGAAGATGGACCAAACACATTGAAGCTTATTTATGATAGAGGCTTAATCGGCTCAATTCATAACTGGTACGTATTTTTGTATTCACTATATTCTATTTTCTATATCATTTTTGTGTGTTTAATGGGTAAGAACTGAGATCCAGTGCGACTATCGAAACCGAAAGTTGAGTTTATTTAGAACCTGGAACCCGAACTTAACGCTTTTTGGTGACTGTTTGATTCCCATCTTTTTTAATGAGCCATGAAACATCTAGTTTCTTGTCTGTTACTTTGTTTTGTCCAAACCAGTCTGGTCCAGTTTGTGGACTCAGACCAACGTGCAGTAACATTTACCATGTACCTTAAACACAAATTCTTTAAAATGACTTGTTAGATAGAATAACCGCTAAGCGTAAAGTTTAAAAGACTTTAGGTTGCATTTTAACCCATCTATATACATGTGGTCTATTTGGGTTACATATTATCTCTTAGCGGTTCAAATGGACAAGCTAATACAGTTTAATAGAGAACAGATGAAATAAGTCAAGCGGGTTGAAACATATCCCTATGTTTAAACTATTCTACATTGCTTCGATTAAAAAGAGTTTGGATTATTATTGTAATACAGGTTTGTAATCATATATAAAACATCAAATAATTTGTGATCAGTGCTAATAAACTGCCTACTTTACCTCCTCCCAGAAGACTTTATGACACCGATATTTGTTTTTTTTTTGTTTTTTTTTCTTCCTACTAGTCAGATTTCTGGTGCATATTTATTGAATCTTCTGATATTCCTATTCAGGTGTGAAGCATACTCAACCTACCCTAGGACATACGATCTTCTCCATGCCAGCAACGTTTTCTCAGACGTAATCGAAAAGAAGGGTTGCAGTGGTGAAGATCTATTAATTGAGATGGACCGTATTCTTAGACCCACTGGGTTCTTAATCGTTCGTGACAAAAAACCAGTCATCGACTTTGTGAAGAAGTATTTACCCGCCATCCACTGGGAAACAGTAGCAACAGCAGACTCGTCATCAGAATCAGACGGAGACGACGTTGTTCTCGTTGTCCAAAAGAAACTATGGCTCACAAGTGAAAGCTTGAGGGAAACAGACTAAAGTTATGAACCTAAAAACCACTCTTGAAAAGGAATACTAAAAGAGCGAGAAATGGTTCTGTTTTGTAGCATCAAATTGTGACTTTAGTTTCCTACTTATGATTTAGTTGATTTATTTGTTATGATGATATACATTTGCATCTACAAACACTTAATTTTCGATATTTATTTGTGTATTATTTTAGTTGGATTTAAGTTAAATAATCCAGATATGCATACGTTTTATAAGTGAATTTTATAGCAATGTTTAGTTAATTTAATGTGATAGTTCAGTTTTTGTGGCTTTGGTTTTATGATAGGCGATGTTATCGTATTTTATCGTAATTCAGTATTCTAATTGATTATTTTAAACATGATATTTTATGTTTTTCAACTGTATATTAGTTAGGAACAGAAACACACCCACTATGTGTGTATGTGTAAAGTATGTTACCTGAATCACAGTTATAAATAAGTAAGGAATAGAAAACACACAATACCCGATCCCGTTGTGGTACGGGAATGGTATAATGGGGACGGTTACACTCTTGAGGGGAAGGTTGTGCATTGGGCCAGAACCGAATAAAACGAACCAATTAAAACTGAACCGAACTGTAAATCGATTTTGTGAAAGAGATGAACCGAGACCGAACCGAAGTGACTCGGGCAGTTTCGGTTTTGTGTCGGTCGGTTCAGTTTGGTTTAGATAGTTTAGGTGTGTTTTCCTCAGGTTTGGCCCGAACCGAGTTAAACCGAAACCGAAAACCGTAAATATACAAGACCGAAAACCGAACTGACTCAGTTTGGTTTCGGTTGAATCGATTTGGCTCGGTTTTTCGATTCGGTTTGATATTCGGTTTGTTTTACTCAGCCTTAGCTTCAACACTTCGGGCTGTGTAACTGTGAAATAAACAGATGATGTTTTGCAAGTGACACAAAAATCATTTGATTATTTTTAGTAATATATTGTATGGTATATTACAAGATTACAAAATGGATAAACATGTTTATTAGAAAGATCAAATCAAAATGTGGTAAGACGTGATAAAAAATCAAACAGTGATTGGGACAAATTTGTTTCTTGGTTTTATCCCCGCGTTCTCTTGTCTTAAATTGGCATTTTACTTTTGTATTCTTAGGGTGCTTGGTGGGAGGTTAAACGGGGTGAGGAATGGGTAAGGTATTTAAAAGGGCTCACATTTCTCAATATATGGTGCTTGGTAAAGGGGATCAAAGGGATTCTTTGGGGTAATCAACCATTATAGAGTAAATTGAGGGGTAAGGTATTGATTACCCACCTCATTCATTCATTTGCCCTTTCCCTTTCCCCACTTTGAACCAAGCGGGCCCTTAGTTTCAAATTGCATTATTTTTGTTATTTAACTTGACTATAAAAATATGTAGTTTATGAAAGTATGAACAACATTTGTTGTATTGTAGTCTCTACAATGAGAACTATATCCAAAAATTTTATATGTTCTACTAAAAAAAATAACTCCGAATACCGTCTTCCACGATGTATCGAGAAGGTTGAGATGTAGACAGCCTTACCCCCTACCTAAGGTAGAGAGGCTGCTTTCGGTTCTACCAAAGGTAGAAAAGGACTTCCGGCCTTGCAAGGGTTGAGGATCCCTTGACCTCTGTCTCCAAAAGAGAGGGTGTTAACCACTTGATCCGACCTTGCTAATTTTGTTTACTTGGGCCTTGGCGCCTTGTGGCATGACTTTCAACAGATAGAAACATAAATTGTTTTTTATGTATGCCATCTTGAGTTATCTAACATTCTAACTTTCCAATGTCATAGATCAATCGAGTGAACTCGTTAGAAAAACCTACACGGTCAATGAACATGGAGATATATTGAGTGATCAATGCATCCATGGTGTCGCGTTTTGAAAAATCACAAGTCCATGTAACGACTTTTAATCACCTTCAAGTCGGTGTGACAGCGATATCGTGTTAATTTCCATCAAGGAAAAATATGTCCAAAGAAATGTTCGTCCTTGGTTGAAAATGGAACAGATCAATAAATGAAATCATAAAAACAAAAGAAACACATTGGTCTTAAGATAAAAACATTCAAAATATCAGTATTTGTGAACTACATTGGACCTAACTAATTGAGAAAGTAAATGAACTTAGGCTTTGAAGTTTTTTTATCTTCTAAAGTTAAGATCTAATAAGGATTGAGGCATCTTCTAATATGAAGATTTTATATGAAACATGTGGTTAAATTTTGTTAGAACATTTTTGTAAAATAATATCTGAAATATTGTGACAGGTATAAAACTATTATGATCCAAATATATTTGTAGGCCTCATGGTCATGGGTATGGGTTCTATTATTGATTCATTGTTATATTTACCTTGTGTTGGTGTTGTCTTGTCCCCTTAATTTCCTAGCTAATAATGGCAAAGTTTCTAGGGCCAAAATTTTCAACACAATCAACTTTGTATTTTATTTGGTTTCCAAAAATATATATATATATATTTTAGGTAATTAAAAATAGATATTACATTATTCATCTAAATCTTAATTTTAAATTACATTTTTTTCCTAATTATCATTAAAATTTTGTGTTACTTACTTGAATACTATGGCATCCATTATTTAAAAAAAAAAAAAAAAAAGTATCTAACATTGACATTGACCAAAAGATTGTTTTTTTCATAGTATATAAGTTATTACTACGTGTATAACATACTATTTAATGGATTTATAGAGCTTTTATAATTAGTTATGTGGCATTCAGATACAAAATATAGCATTATTGGTAATTAAATTTCTTTTAGTAGTATAGTCTTGATAAGCTGGCTTTTATGAAGGGCGTTCACAATTTGGGTAATACCCACAGGAATTGAAAAACATAACCGAATTGAACCGAATAAAATTGAGCCGAGTTTGTAACTAAATCGAATTTGTCAAAACCAAACCAAACTAAAATGAATATTCGGTTTTCGGTTTGGATATGGTTTTGCAAAATGAAAACAGAACCAAACCGAAAACTGAATTAACATAAATACATATATTATTTTTTCTATATTTATATACATAAAAAACCATCAAAACTCTTTTCTAGTATAAATATAACATTTTTAAGCTTTCAAAAAAAAAAAAAAAAAAAAAAATTCCTAAAAAGCTATATAAGTAAATGAAAAAATATATATAAATTACGTAACTCGGGTGTTATTCGGATCAATACGAAAATCAAATCGGATTCAAATTCGGTGTTCATTTCGATTTAATTTTTTATTTTACTAAAAATATTTAACCAAACTAAATTAACCAAATAAACCGAACAATCCATTAAGTGGACCAATTAACTTAATTAACCAAACAAACCTAACTTTTATGTTTGTCAAGTTGGCATGATAGATATGAACATAGCCCACCTTATATTATTGACTATGAATTTTTGTTCTCAAGAAGTCCACTGCACATGGAATGTCATTGTTGCCATTGTTGCCTATAACCTATCCTAATATCCTATCTCTTTCTCATTTCGGGTAGATTAATGTTTAGGTTCTCATATAGATATTTTACTGAGTTACATCAAATAAGAGGTTATTAGCTCATTTTATCAAAACCCTTAACACCTTTTTTATTCAAGTCATGTCATTTACACTAGGTAATTTTGATGCTCAAATCGATGTATAGGAACATTTGATGATATTTCAGTATATGTTTTAAAGATGGAATTCAGTGATATTTTTGTTTATGTTTTTGTAATTCCATTGTAGGTGCGTATCTATGGACGTATGAATGAAGGGTTTATACTCTAGGTATATACAATTTATTGTATACATGTATATTTGTGTGTGCATATATAAGATGTGGAAATTCGACAAATATGTTGATGCAAACTAAAATGAGCTTAGACAAACGATTGACATGTCTCAAGCCGCCTTCGAGCGCAACATTGTTCAAGCCTTCATGGTTGTTATTCCATCAACCTTTTTTTTTTTTTTTTTTTTTTTTTTTTTTTTTTTTTTTTTTTAATGAAATAGTTATTCCATCAACTTATAGACGAGTTTTGCAAACTTTGGGAGTTACATTAATCAATTTGTTTTCTAATACATTGACGTGTGACATGCATTCGTAATTTTTATTTTTATTTTTATTATTATTATTTTTTTTTATGTATGGATGTACATAGTTGGTTCTTGACAATAAGATGTATACGTTAGTTAGCCATTGTGATTACTTTTATATGATTCAAAAGGTGTAAAATGATTCAAAAGATGTGCTTTAACATAATTTGGATAGTTGCTATAGACTTTATTCGGTAACAACCAACAACTATGAAATTAACTTGTACCTATCAAAACAAGAAATCATGAAGATTTATTTTTATTTTTATTTATTTATTTTTTGCTTAAAATGCATAAAATTTTTCTGTACTTAAAATAGCAAAAGGTCTTTATTGAGATGGAGAGTGGATGCAACCAAGACCTACAAGTAGCATAATGTTCCACAATAATATAGGTAGAAGTGTGGGACATGCATGTCAAAATCCCACCTAATGTAAGATTGAGATCACTTGAAGAAACAGAATGATAAAATCTCTGTCTTGATTCACGGATAATTATGTAATCATTTAAGAATTACGACTTACGAGTGTAGGATTCCTTGATAAAACTTTTCCTACTTTCTTATTGTTTAGAACTTTTATATATATATATATATATATTGATAAAACTTTTCCTACTTTCTTATTGTTTAGAACTTTAATATATATATATATATATATATATATATATATATATATATATATATATATATATATATATATATATATATATATATATATATGTCATCATTTAGTTACTATGTTCTCAAGTTTTATTTTTAGATGAAAGGGAATGAAATAGAGTGAAAGTAAAATTATGTGTGTTCTTGAGTTTTTTTCAAGAAAGGAAAGAAAGTAATAGGAGGGATGAAATGAGGTGAAAGTACTTGTATTTTTTTATAAAATGTTTCATTCCACTTTTGGGATGAAAGTTAAGACCTACCTTTTTACTTCAACTTTCTTTACTTTACTTTACCTTCTAAAAACAAAGTTGAGAACATAGTGTTAAAGTTTTAATGGGTTTGTTTAATGGGTACTCATATGTTTTGTTTTAGATGCATATAAAAATGAAATATTGAATTCACAGAACTAAACATCCATGTAATTAAAGTAAATTTTATGTTTAATTAATATAAGTTAAATACATTTTTCAATTTAAAAGAAAACTTTGAGTAATTATATGTTTAATTAATATAAGTTAAATACATTTTTCAATTTAAAAGAAATCTTTGAGTTTATTTTAATAATATCTAACCGTTGTTATGTTCACCCGTTAGGCCGTTACACAAACACACCTTTATTATAACCTAATGTGCTCATTTAGTTCATTTTATACGAGATATTTTGTTTATTTGAAAGAATTTTTTGTGTGACAAATGAGACGTTAAATGCACTAAATTTCAAAGAATTTTATCATTAACTTTATTTGGTTAGTTTTTTCTTTGTTTACTTGCTTATTTATTTATTTATTATTTATTTTTTTATATATATATTTGCAGGCATTTGATGATTTTGGACCATAAAACATAATTCGGAAATGGAAAAAAGGTGAAACACGTAACCCTGCTAATATAACAAAGCAACCATTTACAAAATACAATAAAAATTGAAAGGAGCAAATTGTTCATACGAATGAATGGAATAAAAAAGATGAATGGAACACCAAATTCGACTCAAGGATCGACTTATACGAATGAACAAATGGAATGTAACTAGAAGAATGAATTATAATCTTTTCCAAAACCTCATGCTATAGAAAACTAAAAACTAAGATTACAGAAAAGTTTATTGTTTAGTCGTTTAATAAAACCCGCTCGACGATATATGTACTGCCCCTAAATGTGACCATCATTTGAGGCAAATTTAACGTACAAATCTTGTTGTTAATCTTATGCATGTACCTTAAAAACATGTGAACAAAAAATTATACTTTAGACAAGACATCTACAAATAACTTTGCTGCAAGGTAGCAAGTAAATCAAAGAAAGGTAACACTATTAAATAACAACTCACTTTTGTTATTGTTTTGATTTGGCAGTAACTATATGATGTGGAGCCATGATTAAAACATTCTTTTCACATTTGTGGTCAAATTTATTGTTTTTCTACCAATACCAAAATGGTTGGGTGAATAGAAATTTAAAAAACCCGCGACCAGTTATTTAGGCATATAAATTTTATATCAAAACCATCAATAACTGTTCTAATTATGGTTTTTACATGGGCCGTGATTTTTCTCTTATTTTAGTTATCTGTATTAGTAAGAGGTTTTTTATTATTTTTGCAGTATTCGCAGTTAAAGTCTTGAAAGAAACCTAGATAGTGTAGCTTTGTTTATTTCTAAATTGTATATATACTCTTTAGCTTCTAGTGGCTTGCTAGTAGATTTTTTCTAATAATTCTAATGTTCAAAAAAAATAATAATTAGGGTGTTACGTCAAGGGAAAAAAAAAGTACGTTGTGTTTAATATCATTAACCACATAGAGAAAGTTTAGTGTAGTTTTGTATTTACTGCAAACAACAAGGGGGAATAGGTAAAATATAACTTTACTAATATGCTTCTTGTCGCCACAAAATATCGTATATCGTGATATAATGAGGAGTTATCGTGAATGCGCGTGGATTAAAAGTCACATGATCAAAGGCAAAAGTGAGTTTCAAAGGCAAAAGAAGACGACTTTAATAATCCTGAGATTCTATACCAAGTTATCCAGATGATTTTCCATTGTTCTTTTGGGTAAACTAATATGGTATCGCTGCGGTTACGGCAGAAAAAATATATAAATAAAAATAATGACGTCGATATATAGTAACAATAAAGAAGAAAAAGTCGGTGGTGATTGTTGTCAGTGGGTAATTGTCGAATGCACCTATAAAGGAAAATTATGCAACTCGTCATAAAAATAGGTTTATGCAACTTTTAATAGAAATACGAGATGCTCGATGCGAAATATATATTAAAATCACCAACCATAGTAGTTGTGTCTTATAAATTACGTGAAATTTATTAATACACTATATTTAATGTTTATATTATAGACATGGCTACATATGATTGTCCGTAAAACCTTCATGAGATAATAAGTTGCAAAGTTTCTAATTTTTTTTTTAGTTTAAAATTATTACGTTGATGGTTATATAAATATTTAGCAAATGTGTAAAGCTTAAAAATTTTAAAACTTTTAAAAATAAAAGTCCTAATATTTTATATCTAGTATATCTAGTAGAGATAAAGATTTTAAAGACATTTTTATTTAGTATAATAATATATGCATAATCTATGTATCGGTGTATCCATAATCAAGAAATAGCAGTTTTTATAGAAAGGACATTTTAAGGGTTATAAGTTAAGATAAAATTGAGCTGAAACCACTATATATCATATTCTTAGAGTGAAGAACCCCAATACTTTTATAGAATCCTCAAAAAAGTATAATTTCGCGGAAAAACTATCACATTGTACGCTATTTTTTGTGTCAATTGACAAGCTCCTTAAATAAACATAGCACCAAGCAATGAGCATTACACTCAGGAGTTGAAATTGAACCACTTCTTATATTGTAACTTGTGTTGGTAATTTTAGTGTCATCATTTAATATGTATGATTGTGATTTACTTGACTTCAGAGTCAGAAGGTTCAGAACAAACGCTCGGCTCAGCTAGTTAAAAGTGTGGGGTCAAGGGGCAACATCACATCGATTTTCATAAATTAGCTACTAATGTATTTTCCCTCCAATCGGCATTTCCTACTATAAAGGACCAACCGACACAATGATTAGTTAACCATTGTGTCTTTTTTTTATTAAAGTGAAATTAACCGCATTTAACTACTTTTAACCTAAAGAAACTAAACTTCGGTTTGGTTTTTAAAACAAAAATTAATCTCTTCCAACATAACAATTTAAAGCGTATTTACTTCATTCTCCTGCTTTTTAGAAACAAAGTTCAATTTTTTGAGTTATCCAATTGAGGATTATGTGACATCAACTATTATAAAGTCGAAATAATTTAATATAAAAGTGATCTCTACACGATTTACCATTCACACAAATAAATATATGAAATGGGTCCCGTCAATGTTGGATTTGTCATAGGATCTTTGATCCACAATAAACTTATTGATATGATGATACTGCAATAGGAACTAGACATATCAGGTCATACAAAATGATCGTTGTCATTCTTTTACATGAGTTATAGGCAGGCTTGGGATGTAAAGCATGGACTTCCTGAAAGAGCAAGAAGGAGAGATCAAAATTAGCTAGGAGGACCACAAACATGTCGATGATGATGTTTTAATGACATAGATGAGGCCTATCCAAAATGGGTATATATATTGAATGCAATTAAGATGAATATAAATGTGTATAGTTGTGCCTATACAACATTGACATTGTACATTATGGTCCGAGCCAAGTGGTAGATGAAGACATGGCCGACGTTTTAGTAGCAATACGATGTTCATGACCGTATTCACATTTTCATAAAATCTTGTAACATACATAATAATCTGCTTATCTTCATGCTTGATCCATTCGACTATAATCCTACAAATGCTACACTTCAATAACATTGGTAAATTAGCATGTCATATATGAGTGTGGTGCACCCCCCTTACCAGTCGCTAGTAGTGACTTCTAAGGCTTAACTATGCATCAATATCTTTTTATTAAACTAAAAACTAATAACCTTCATTTTTCATTCGGATTGGATTACATAAATTATCCCTTAACTTTAGGTGCATGTACACTTTAGTTTGCATATCAATTTGCCATAAGTTTCTCAAGTCCAAAGCACATGACATAACAAGTTAAACTAGTTAATTCGCTATATATTATATTGGGTAAATTGCAAATTTAGTCCCTAAAGTAGCCCAAATGCGCAAAAAATACACCGGGACAAAAAGTATTGCAAAAAACGACAATAATGTTTCGTTTTTTTGCAAAACAGCCACCGAGAGCTACTTTTCGCTAACGCCCGTTAATTTACTCGTTAGTAGCATGCAAAATGACTAATATACCCTCTTCTTCTTCCCCGCTTTTAGGGACGTAATTTACAATTTAACCATTCTTTTATTGGAAGCCACCACCCTGTACCACCACACAACAAACACCACCACCCTCTACCGCCACCACCACCACCACACTCTTTCCATTTCATCATTTGGATTCACATCCCCAAATTTAAATCCATTTTCAAATTGACTTTTCTTTCTTTAATGATCGAGTAGATTGTTTAGCTAATAAGCTGGATCGAAAAGAATTGTTCCCTCGTGCTTAAAAATCCAGTTGATTGCAAAACTATTGTTTGTCAACAACGAGATTGATGCGTGGGAATCGCAACAGGCTTTACCTCTCGAGGGATCTCGAGAAGCTTACAACCCCCACCAGGCAGTGTACCTGATCGTTGTAGTATAATATAGTGACAAGTACCGGGGGATTGATCGTTCAGCTTAGGAATAGTGTCGCTAGGATTAGAAAGCCTAAATGCTAGTTCTAAAGGTGAGGGATGATTATTTTTGTGTTTTTATATTTTTTAGAAAGCAAGTAAAAATCTCGGGTTTTGGAAGAGTGGGCGGAATTAGTTGCTATTCAACTAACCCAATACTAAGATGCAATCAAAATAAAATACTAGAAATGAAAATAAGCTAATTTATACTAAAGTTGTGAGCAGTAATTGGAGAAAATGTGTTTACTTAGATTTCACTACTCCCTAGATATCTTTTACACGTTAATTACTTGTTATAATTGCATGGATGACGGATTGTATTCCTTAATACCATTCATGGGGTGGCACACATAACTCCCCAATTCTATGAGCTCTTATCTCCTCCTACACCATGCCCAGCACAACTATAGGGATTGTAAACAGTAGCTCATGCATTAAATACAACCAATAAAGACCTAGTGCGCGTTGGTTCATGTTTCTTAAGACGTTCAAGCATGTTACCAATTGGAGATCTGCCAGTTTTCTTAAGCCTAACATATAAATCATTCATCCAAGACAAGAATAAACAAGTAATCAACACATAATCAATATCTAGGTTTCATTAGATCTAAGCAAACACAAAAGAGATCTAGCCTAGCATGATGGAATTAAGACAAGAACATGATATAGACAACCAACATATAGACATATTGATTGAATTAGAAGAACACTTATCTTGATTAATCATGCAAGGTATCAAGGGGTTGGAACCCTTGAAAAACCTGTAAAGTTACACCAAAATCGTACTTAGGGTTTCTCCCAAAACTTCTCTCCTTAAATGTGAAAAATTAGAAAACTATATATAGGAAAAGGGGTCTGACGGCGTCAAGACCAAATGGGTGACGCCGTCACCTCGCCGCCAAAACAATCCTCGGACTGCCTAGATCTACATTTGACGCCGTCAAGAACAATACATTTCTAGGCCGTCACGACTTTAACTCTTGACGCCCTACCTTCATGACGCCGTCAAAACTCTTCTGGGTCGTCACGGACTTTTACTCTTAACGCCGTCAGGAAACTCCTCTTGACGCCGTCATGCACTGTTCCCAGCATGGAAAATTAAGACTTTGGCGTTTTCTTCACTTTTATGCTCCAAAAACGTCCGAATTGCTTTCTTTTCCAGATTTCACTCCCAAAGTACCTAAAATCACAAAAGGAACGATTTAGGGCAATATTTGATCAAATAAATTCGGATTCGGGCTTAAATGACCCCCTAAAAACGGATCATTTTTCGCCTCATCATATACCCTTACACTTGAGATTTGCTTGTCCTCAAGCAAATGCGCTTTTATTCTACTCAAAAGACAAGTTAGGGGTCATTTAACACTAATATAAAAGTAATTACAACAAATAATCGTTCCACTAAAGACCAATAGACAAGCACGGAGGTCATACACAAGCACCTCACAAATAGTGTTTAGATACTCACATCTCTCGGGTGTAATAAAGTATAAATTACAATATGGAAATGGAAGATATCTCTCACTACCTGTCATAGCAAAATAGATTACCATAGGCTTGAGAAAGGATCAAACCTCCACCACATGGCGTAAGCACCTAGGATAAACTATCAAAGAGGTCTTTTAAATGGTTGTAACGTTAGGTGTAGGGATATGAAATACACGGTTTTGTTGGATAAAGGAAGTTTTATTGGTGGCGAGCTAACAATCTTGGTTAATTACATGTACAATATGGCATTGCTAAGCCAAGACTAGACTCGACTTAAGCTAATAAATGAAAAATAACAAAAACATAAAATGAACATAGAATGAAAAGGGATGGTAGTCCGTATGTTTTTCTCTCTTTTTTTTTTTTTTTTTTTTTTTTTTTTTTTTTTTTTTTTTTTGGCATACACTCTTACCATACCATCCAAAATAATACATCATAGGGAATGAACGTTCCCCTTACACTTGAATCTTTACATACTTTACAATAAACTAAACTAACGACTCGAATTAAGAAAATCAAAACACTTGGAGCACTTTTAAGATTAACGTACATATGGGGGTAATATATGATGTTCTTCCCCATTACTCCATAAATAAGTACTTACCCTTGAGTCCCGATCGTCCCAAAACAATATGTACAAGGATATGACTCGACTTAGCAACCATGTAATCAATTAGATAGTTAACTTAGGGTTTAACAAATAACAATAATGCACTAAAAATGAGCGCATACACGTAAGGCTAAGGCGATTTGGTTGTACATTTAAGTGGGGTGTAACAAATTCTTCCTTTAAGTAAAATGCTTAAAGTTAGAAACGAAAAGATAGGCTCGGAGGGGTGTACTAGGGGTTTCGTGTACTAAAAATGAGTACAACGCTAAGGTGTTTGGAAAAATTAGTTGACTTAAGTAGTCAAGTAATATGACTTAAATGGTCAAGTAATTATAATACGGGTTTAACACAAGGGTGATCCTAATGCCTCTTATCATGTAATAAATCCTACCACACGAATGTAGTCTCACTAGCGGTCTCGGGATGCATCACTAACGCAAGTTCTAGAATCTAAATGCTACCGGTACACTCATAAGCACTAATAGTGAATGTTTTTCCTATCAAATCTAAAGGCGAACCTCACATTTTTTAGTGGAAAATTTTTCTGAATATACGGTTATGTGCTAGTCATACAATCTCCTATCCATGAGACGCTTGCTATGGCTAAAGTTTCACTCCTAAATGTTGTAAAAAATTTTAAATTTGGCGCTAAAATTGCACTAACAAGTATTTCTCATAGTTTTATTACACATCTACCATCAAACAAAACAAACTCAAGCGAAAGTGCATATGTAAGGTATCATCTTTTTACCCTCCCCTTACACTTAAGATGAACATTGTCCCCAATGTTCAAGTAAAGAATGTAAAAGTGAAAAAGTAAAGAGAATGAAATCAAATACTCCCCTGATTCGCTCGGTATGGATAATAAGGTGGCCAGGTTAAATCTTCCTCCAAGAAAATGAACAATCAAAGCTTCCCTTCCAGAATATAAATCATCTTCTTGTCATACATAACATGTAAATCCTGAGAAAATAGACAAAAACCCAACGCATCAATCCGAACAAAGAAAACTCACAACTAGATGTAATTCCAGACTTAGGAATAAAAACAAAACAATTAAACATATAATGCTTGTGGAATGAATGTTTGCAGATTTCCTGGAGATTATAAAACTTAATAATTCACAAAAACTTTAAGACTCCGTTAGAAAAACAAAACCGGTAAAATTTCCAGATTTTTACACGTGACGCCGTCAAGAGTAAACTCGTGACGCCGTCAGAAGTGACCTGCAGAAATTCTTATGTTAAGTTTCCGGAAAATTTCTGGAAAAACTTCGTCCTACTTCCTGGAAAATCCTGCAAAACATCATTATGACTCGATACAAGCATTTGACTCTAACAAATACGAATATACATGCTCATTTAATATTGTGGAGAATCATGATCGGTTTGTTTCTTAAAAACATATTTGGGGTTTCCCCTTACGCTTATCTTTTGCAAAAATACTTCTAGGTGGAGTTAAGATTAGGCCAAAACAACAAAGTAAAGTATTTCCACATTTTAGTTTAGAAACATGATCTACCAACAATAAAAATAAAGCATGCATACGGAAGCAAATAACAATCAAACAAATAAAATCACACAAAACATGGGTTGCCTCCCAAGAAGCGCTTTTCTTTATTTACGAGTCTTGTAGCTAGACTCAAGGTCATGGGTTACTACGTGATACGGGTGAGTTCCTCGTTGAGGACATCTTTGGGATCAAACTTAGGTTTCAACTTCCTATCGGTTTCCTTAGTATGGTATGACCTTTCAAACTTTTCTCCATCCGGATCATACAAAGTCATTCTAATATGCCATGACCCGTCACCTTCTTTAGGTGGCTTGTCCCACCTCCATTTACACTTGTCTCCCTCTCTTTTCCATTTATTCCTCTCTATGTTGATGGGCATTACGCTTAATAACTCAATCATCTTCCTAAAGACTAAGGGGTCCTCAAAGGGGTCTAGCTCTTCATCTCTAGCTATGAGTTGTTCTACCGAATGTGTCTTTTCAACAAAATCTTTTTCTAGATAGAATGGGCATTGAGGTCCTATAAAGTTCCTTTCTATCCAAGGTCCATATCTAGACGGCCTCCTATTCATCTCTACCCAATGCGGTGTCGGTTCATCATCACAATCATAACTATGCTTCTTTACATCATACACCGACCAAGTATCGCCTTCACCTACCGTTATCTTGGATTCCTTGCAATCTATCATGGCACTAGCGGTTGCTAAAAATCCTCTTCCTACCAATAATGGGCATGTAGTGTCACTAACCATGTCTAGGACGTGAAAATCCGCTAATATAGTTAACTTTCCTACGTGAACAACTACATCCTTAATCATTCCAACCGGGTGGGCAATACTCCCATCCGCTAGCCCTATCAATACCTCCGTTTCCTCTAACTTTCCTAGCTTAAGAGCGGTGAATAAGGATAAGGGAATCAAGTTGAGGCTTGACCCTAAATCGGCTAGTGTGTCGAAAGCTTTGGATCTTCCTATCTTACAAGGCAAAACAAATATACCCGGATCATCAAGCTTCTTAGGCAACTTGTTTTGAACGAAGGCGGTCCCATTTTTACCTAGCTTACACTTCTCATATTTTTCTAGGAGGGCACTATAGTAAGGAGCACGCGCTAAGACATCAATGACGGGGCGTTCAAGGTGAAGTTCTTTGAATTCATCGTCAAGGTCTTGCGTAAGAGGTGTTTCAACTATGCTTTTGACTGGCTCTATAGTGGGTGTTTTATTTGATTGGTCCTTTTGGGGAACTTGGTTTTGTTTGAAACACGTGCTCGTTGATTTAACCGAGTAGTATTGCGGACACGAAGTGGGTGACGAAACTGAGGATATGGAATTAACGGTTAGTTTCGGATTCTTGACCGTGTCGCTCGGGAGTGCTCCCATTTCTCGGTCATTGAGAACTTTCAACAATGCATCAATCCTAGTTGTCATCTCGCTTTGCTTTTGTTTGAAATCGGCTTCAAACTTAGATATGCGAGCTTCTTGAGATGCCATGAACTTTGACATCAATCCTTCAAGATTGTTGGTACTACCATAGTTGTTAGAAGGATTGTTGTTGAAAGTACGGTTGGATGGTGGACCGTTTGGTTGGTAACGATTAGGCGGATTGGAAGAATTGGGTTGATTTTGTTTCCACCTAAGGTTTGGGTGATTTTTCCAAGAGGGGTTGTATGAATCACTGTAAATGTTTGGCTCGGGTTTGAAAGTGTACCACTTATCTCCCGCTTCGTCGGTACGCGTGGATGCATAGTCCGCAAAAGCTGTTCTGGGGAGTTCCACACAATCACGAGTGTCATGGGGACCACTACATAATTCGCATGAAGAAGTGATTTTATTCACTTGGCTTGAAGGCTTCAGAGCTTCGTAAGATTTCATGAGAAACTTGACTTGGTCCTCAAGTTCCATGATCCTACGGTCGGGAGTGCTAGAATTGTTCGAAGGCAAAGATATTGCCTTGACCGTTTTGTTCAAATCACGGGGATCATTCCAACTTTCGTTGTCATAGAGAGCAAGATCTTCTATGAGTTCCCATGATTGTTCCGCACTAAGATCACGTAGCTTACCACCGGCCGATTGGTCAATGGCTCGCCTCGTGGAGATTTCGATATGGTCATAAAAAATTTGGACTTGGAGCAAAAGATCTATGCCATGATGAGGGACGTTTTGGAGTAAGTCCTTGAAACGAGTCCATGCTTTATAAAGAGATTCATTTTGACGTTGTTGGAACATCAAGATGTCATTTCTAAGCTTAGTAGTTCTCCCCGATGGGAAAAATTGAGCAAGGAAACGAGTGGTGAGATCATCCCATGTGGTGATGGATCCCGCGGGTAAACGTTCAAGCCATTGACTAGCTTGATCCCGTAGAGAGAATTGGAATAGGCGTAATCGGGTTGTCTCTCTAGTTTCAACATCTAGGTCTATGGAATCTACGATTTTGAGAAAGTCCTTAAGATGTTGGTTTGGATCTTCGGAACGAAGTCCATGGAATGCACATCCGCTTTGCACCAACCGGATGGTGTCGGATCGCAAGGGGGTCACATTGGCTCCGGTGAGCTCAATGGTGTTTCGGTAGCCTTGGTGGCTAGGTCGGGAATACTCTCCTAAGGTTCGGGGCCTAAGGGGTTCTAGTGGTGGGTTTTGTTGTGGTGGGATGACGGGTTCAAAGATGTTACCACCTTCCATGATGTCGGATGGTAAAGAGTTACGAACAAAGGCACGAAGAAATAAGATAGACTAAAGAAGACCTAAAAATAAAAAATAAAATCTTACTAGAAAGGAATCTAGCAAGTAGACCTAATAAAAAGAAATTATAACCTAGACAATAACTATTCCCCGGGCTGCGGCGCCAAAAACTTGATGCATGGGAATCGCAACAGGCTTTACCTCTCGAGGGATCTCGAGAAGCTTACAACCCCCACCAGGCAGTGTACCTGATCGTTGTAGTATAGTATAGTGACAAGTACCGGGGGATTGATCGTTCAGCTTAGGAATAGTGTCGCTAGGATTAGAAAGCCTAAATACTAGTTCTAAAGGTGAGGGATGATTATTTTTGTGTTTTTATATTTTTTAGAAAGCAAGTAAAAATCTCGGGTTTTGGAAGAGTGGGCGGAATTAGTTGCTATTCAACTAACCCAATACTAAGATGCAATCAAAATAAAATACTAGAAATGAAAATAAGCTAATTTATACTAAAGTTGTGAGCAGTAATTGGAGAAAATGTGTTTACTTAGATTTCACTACTCCCTAGATATCTTTTACACGTTAATTACTTGTTATAATTGCATGGATGACGGATTGTATTCCTTAATACCATTCATGGGGTGGCACACATAACTCCCCAATTCTATGAGCTCTTATCTCCTCCTACACCATGCCCAACACAACTATAGGGATTGTAAACAGTGGCTCATGCATTAAATACAACCAATAAAGACCTAGTGCGCGTTGGTTCATGTTTCTTAAGACGTTCAAGCATGTTACCAATTGGAGATCTGCCAGTTTTCTTAAGCCTAACATATAAATCATTCATCCAAGACAAGAATAAACAAGTAATCAACACATAATCAATATCTAGGTTTCATTAGATCTAAGCAAACACAAAAGAGATCTAGCCTAGCATGATGGAATTAAGACAAGAACATGATATAGACAACCAACACATAGACATATTGATTGAATTAGAAGAACACTTATCTTGATTAATCATGCAAGGTATCAAGGGGTTGGAACCCTTGAAAAACCTGTAAAGTTACACCAAAATCGTACTTAGGGTTTCTCCCAAAACTTCTCTCCTTAAATGTGAAAAATTAGAAAACTATATATAGGAAAAGGGGCTGACGGCGGCAAGACCAAATGGGTGACGCCGTCACCTCGCCGCCAAAACAATCCTCGGACTGCCTAGATCTACATTTGACGCCGTCAAGAACAATACATTTCCAGGCCGTCACGACTTTAACTCTTGACGCCCTACCTTCATGACGCCGTCAAAACTCTTCTGGGTCGTCACGGACTTTTACTCTTGACGCCGTCAGGAAACTCCTCTTGACGCCGTCATGCACTGTTCCCAGCATGGAAAATTAAGACTTTGGCGTTTTCTTCACTTTTATGCTCCAAAAACGTCCGAATTGCTTCCTTTTCCAGATTTCACTCCCAAAGTACCTAAAATCACAAAAGGAACGATTTAGGGCAATATTTGATCAAATAAATTCGGATTCGGGCTTAAATGACCCCCTAAAAACGGATCATTTTTCGCCTCATCAGAGATCATGTTGATCTTAAAAATAGAAAATTTCCAGGACCAACCCCAAAGGTTCAGGAACCTTCACCTAAGACAACCTTAACGCCAACTTTACAGCAACCAACAAAGACAACGGCCTTCAACGACCTCATTCTTCCACCCAAGATTGGTTCACGATGATCATATCATCGCCGCATCCACCTGTATTCTCGGAAAGTTAGATGTTAAGCCATTAGAACACTTCTCTTTATATCTTGTAGTAGCCCTAGTTTTTAGTAGTAAACTATCATCTTTTAGACTAACTTAATTGTAATGAATTACTAATGAGAATTTTTCACATTTCGTTCATCTTTTGCTTTTCTTTGCATAATAGCTTTTCAGATGTCCTGTTTAGGTATTTTGTATCTCGTTTTGGTACCATGACTTTTTTAAGTTCTGCAACTAAAATTTAGTCCACAAGAAGTAGTTGTAGGCTTAATTATCGTGACTATTATTAACATTTAATGATTGACACATGATATTTACAAGACAAAGTTAATCAACAACCGACTGAATCATGTCAACTACAACTCCCATCAGAAGGCGTCGTTTTGGATCACGCAAAAGGTATGTATTTGCAATCATGATCATATTCAAAGCATAATCAGTAACGTCTAACATTCGTTTATCAGGAACCCCTTTTGGTCCATCTCTTTTTTCTTTTCTCTGATACATACTCTCCTAATGCTCAAAACCACCTACACCACTAATCCTTTTATAAACTTTTCTAATGATCACCATCGACCCTGTGGAAAACTAGAAGGGGGGTTGAATAGTTTTATGTCCTTTTAAATTTATTTCTAAAAATATTTTGTTGGTTATAAAAACTTTTGATTCGATCTTAAATGAATTCAAGCAACAACCAATATGAGCAAGTCTAAACTAATATTGAAAGTATTGAAATATAATGAAGAAAAGATAGAGTTAGAAAGATCAAACCACAACACGTGAATTTATAGTGGTTCGGCTACAAGGACACCTTCCTTGCCCTACTCCACTCCCCGAGTACCACACTCGAGAGTTTTCTTCACTATGTCAACAAACTCCTTATGGTGGAGAAACCTTACACACCTTGGCTTACACAAGTTAACGACACTAAGCTAAATGTCGAGTTCTAATCGTAGCTAGAACCAATCTCACACCAAATATCACACCACGTGATCTTCACACCTTAATCACACCTTCACACCTTCTTCAAGACTTCACACCGTCTTCACACCTAGTCAATCTTCACACCTTCTTCTATGCACAACTAAGTCACAACTACTAAACTAGTTTACAACACACCAAGATTCTACAATCAACAAATATGCACAACACCTTTACAAATAACTATCACTAGTACTATATGAAACTAGCTATACACAACACCACTACAATAATATGGATGTAGAGAAGTGTTCTTCTTCTTGCACTTGAATGAATGAAGCTTTGGATCACTTGGAAACAAAGACTTATGAAATATATGATCAAAGGATTTTAGATCTAGAGAAGAAGATTGGATCAGAAAGTTTATAGTGCAAAAAGGTGAGGAAAATGTGCAAAATGATCCAGTATTTAAAGGGCCAGATTTTACTGTTCGGGAGCGTGCCGGTCCCCTTAATTATAGGCCGGTCCCCTTAATGATTAAGGGGGCCGCCTAGTAAAATTAAGGGGGCCGCCCTCCTGAACGTTTGAAAATATTCTCTGGATAAAATTTGCCCTTTTTGGTTGGAAATTTGAAATCATATTTTTGTGGTTTAATAAAGCTTTACCAAAAATGATTTACAAATATATATAAAATGTTAAAATCATTTTATATAATGTTATGTATTAATATAAAATTTCCTTTGATCATGTAATGCATAAGTTACTAAGTTTATGCATACCTTAAGTGATATAAGATGTAGAAGTAAATATTTGTCACCAAATACTTGTTTATGTCTTATTTTTGACTTAATTTGATTTAAGTTTTGTGATTATCAAAACATAGGTTTATTGAGAAATATTAATAACATTCACAAACATTATTTATATCAACAATCTCCCCCTTTTTGATGATTACAAAACTTAAACTCATTAACTCATAAATTAGTTTTTAAACAAGTATTTTAGTGAGTTTATGTGTACTTCTCCCCCTTTTTGTAACATCAAAAAGGTTAAGCCGACAAGTTTTCAATCGTGAAAATTTTGACGGGTAGAAACTCCCCCTTGATGTGTACTCCCCCTCGTTTGGGGGCACCAAGAGAACGAGCTATGGAATGCTTGCAAAACAAAAATATTAGAAGCACAAGTATAAACATGCACACAAATATAATGTATTAAGGAAAGAAAGAAGCATTCATATTAGTGCAATGGTTGTGTCAAGACACAACAATACAAGTACAAGTAATGAAGAGTACAAGATATTAGCAACTACATAAGCTAACAACAATAGAAATACATCATCATGCAAAGGGTACATGGACTCCATAGAGCTTGCAAGCAAAGGGGATGGTAAAGGCTTTATTTATTAAGCATATCATATGCTTAATTTGGAGAGCATGATGGTGATGGTGGAGTAATGGGTGAGAATTGTGGTGGAGGGATTATTGGAGAGGATGGTGGAGTTGGTGGTGGTGGTGGGTTGGTAAGCAAATGTTCAATATATGAAAACATATATTGAATTTCATCTCTAAGGCCAAAGATGACCGTGCGGTTGTGGATACAACAAAGGCAAGAATCACCATGTGATTCAAGCATCCTCCAAGGTACGGGATTGGCAAAGTATGGTGGTGTAGTTTGTGGAGATGAGAGTTGAGTATCAAGTGGTGTTGTTGGTGAAAGTGAGATTGTAAGATGGATGGATATAGGTTCTTGTGTGGGAAGTGGTGATGATACTTGTGGTGACAAGTGAGAATTGATGTAGTCATTGATTGATGAGGTTGAGGGTAAGGAAGATGAAGAAGTTCCATGAGTGGAAGGTGTTTTGGATGGTGCATTGGGTGCACTTGGGGATGAGCATTTGGGTGGAGGTGATGGTGTTTTGTTGTCTTCATTTGTTAGGTCAATGAAGAGTTGTTTTGGGGGGATGACCATAAGTTTTTGTTTCTTGGAGGTTTTAGAGTTTGAGGTGCTTGGAGGAGTCATGATGATATGATGAATGATGAGATGAAGAATGGTGATAATGGAGGGAATTTATAGTATGGAAATGGGTGATTTAGGTAAATGTTTGAAATGGTTGAAAGAGATTCTAAAATCAGTTTGGTTAAAATGGGAAAAGATAGCTGAAACTAGAGAAAGGGTTCACAAGATGCAAAAGAAAACAGTGAATCCCGTTCCAGATGGCCGGTCCCCTTAATTGTATGCCGGCCCCCTTAATCATTAAGGGGACCGCCTAGGGAATTAAGGGGGCCGCCCATCTGGTGTTTTCCCAGACGACCAGAAACCCAAAATTTGCAGAATTTGGCCATTTTTCAAGTTTGTTTTTCCAGCAAGCTCTATTAGAATCATATGCACTAGGAATGATGATATATAAACATATTTGTATAACCAAGATTTGCATACAAATTGACATATTATGATCCATATGAAAAGAGAGACATAGCATATCATATAATTAAGATTGTAGCATGATAATTATTCAAAGACTAAAAGTCATCCAAGAAATAAACATGAGCTAACACAAGTACTTCCGAACATGTCGGACAAATATTAAGCCATACATATGTCAAATAGAAACACATAATAAGTAGCAATACATCAAAATATTCTACTTCTTCGTCTTTCCAACCATCTTCCTAAACATCTTCCCAATGGATTTGAATCCCCCTCGAAGTTCTTCATGCATTTGTTGTTGACGATTGATGATAGACGTTTGACGAGTGAATAGAAGCTCATCGGTACGTTCATGAGGAAGAGGAATTTGATATTCGGTATCATCAAGATCGGAAAGATCTTCCACAAAGGTCGTGGGGGATGGAGTACTAACACGTGAGGTGTCTTCCTCCTCATCATCATCGTCATCACGATGAGACGTAGAACCACGACCCCTAGAGTACAAGGGAACACGAGATTTTCCTTTGTCACTACGAGGACGGCGAGTACGAACACGAGTAAGTTGGTTCAAAGTAGGAAGGATATGAACGTAGTAGTCTCTTTGAAGATGTGGGTAATGTTCCATCACATAACGGTAAAGTCGTGTGAGAAACATACCGTAAGGAAGATTGGCATTTGGGGTGTTTTTGCCGGGCATGATTCGATGAATAAAAAGATAAGCCAAATTGTATTGCTCTTCAGCAATGACACAATAAAGCATGTGGGCAATGCTCGCCGTGACATGATCACGGTGACCACCAGTACCAAACGCATTCTCTCGAATGAGTTCTTCCCACTTCTTCATATCTTGGCTTAGCTCTTTGAGGAGGATTTGATTTGCATGAATATCGACATTCTTCGACTTGATTACTCGACTAGTCGTACGACGTTCTAGTTCAAGCATTCGATGAATGTCTTCAGGACTAGGAATCTCAGAATAGTAGGGGCCATCCTGAGGACGATTTCTTTCAAGAGTGGAAAGATCCCATTCATTTGAGAAAACGGCTTGGCCGTTGAATGGGATTCTAAGAATTTGCCCAAATTGAGCAAGAGAGAGAGTGATGAATTGATTTTGAATCATGAATGAAATGAGGAGATGACCATAGGGATCGGTTTGCACCGTCACTTGGCTATAGAAGTCGAGGATAAAACGAGGGATGATAGGTTCGTTGATTTGGAAAAGACATTCAAAACGAATATTGGTGAACATTCGTTCGGTTTGATCATTTTCATAGAAAGATGGATCAACAATTTGTCCTTCGTGAATGTTTCTATTTTCAATAGGACGATAGAAACATGCAACTGAAGGAGACATGCCGAGAGTGGAAGAGACATTTGGAATGTATTGTTTGGTTTTGGAGACATCACCAACCGTGGTCTTAGGCATTTTCACCTAAACAATATAACAACAAAAAATAAAATTAATATAAAAACAACTATCATGCATATGTTATATATTTATATAATTATATGCACTATATGTGGAACGAAATTCTACTTCGACACAAAAAAAATATTCAATGAAGTAGTTTCATGATGTTCCTTTTATTTATTTTTTATTTTTTTTATTTTAAACTCGTTTAGAATATATAATATCGTAGAGTATGATATCATAATTCATTTCGAAATAAGGCTAGATATATATTAGATTATATATCTTCCATTCCATAAGAGTTTGAGACAACACAAGTTTGTCTAAAAGATTAAAATGCGAATTATAGTTTTCAAAAAAAATATCATTTTTGAGACGAACCAAACGCTCCCTTAACTAGATAACAATATCCTAAAAATATCAATATATATATTGATTATATATCTTGATGACCTCTATTGATTCTAGTATTATTAACAAAACTTATAAGCTAGTTTTAGGTTTCAAATAACTTCATATAGTTATGGTTTATTCATGAACCAAACGCCCATGTTGTCTTCATGAACCATTTAACAACAACTTGAAAAGTATGCTTTGATTGTTTAGATCGTTAAAACAACGTAATGTAGTAAGTTTTAAATGGTTTTTAAGAGTTATATCAACAATGTGACTTATGAAAAATAAAATTCGACTAGGGTTTTTGGGCGATTAATGATTTTGACAAGATGATATGTTAAACTAATTTTGAGTTGCAAAACATCATCCTAATCCTATGGGGAGCATTTGGTAGTTCAATTTCTAGCTTCAATTATTCTTAAAATTGAATTAAAATGAATTTTAATAAAATGCATGATTATTGATTAGACACCAAATCGAATGAAATGTGATGAAACGCATGTTGGAAAACTTACAAAAGATGTTGTTATATGTTTGGTTGATGTTTGCCCCTTGCGAAATAACCCCGGATTGGTGATATGATGGAGGATTTTGAAGTTTTTGGGGGTTTTGGTTCGTACTCAGTAGCAGTGGGGAAGAACAAATGAGTGAATGGAGTGTTTGGGAATAGAATTAAGAAGGAAAGACGGATTTGGAACTCTCAGATGGCCGGCCCCCTTAAACATTAAGGGGACCGCCCTCGATAACAAGCCGGTCCCCTTAATCATTAAGGGGGCCGCCTTTGAAATTTTCCAAATTTCGCGGAATTCGTTTCTGGAACAAAAATATTTATACGTATATACTTAGATTTATAATATATCAAAAATACGTAAACGTCTATTGGCACGATGATAAAATTCTTAACAATTTTTAATTACCGTTTCGATAATTAAAATATACCTTTGACAATTTTTGGATAAAATGATCAAAGTGTTAAGTTGATGAGGGGTTTGAGGTGTGTTCGGGAATATGTGAATAAGTGTATATATATATATATATATATATATATATATATATATATATATATATATATATATATATATATATATATATATATATATATATATATATATATATATATATATATATATTGTTTATATATATAAGTATAAATGTGATTGAAAGATGGGTTGATGGGTGAGATTTGAAGGATAGTAGCGGAGATAGGATATAGTTGGCGAGAGGAGTTTGTTTCATCCATAGTGTTCACGTGCGAAGGCGTTCTTGCATTATAAAAGTCCACTTGACTCATATCCCTTCATCATCATGAGTCTCCTAAAAGAGGACTTACTAGAATAACGTGAGGGGGGAAAGAAAGGGTTCGATAAAGAACGATTTCTTGGAGTTCTAAAAAGTCAACAAATGACGTATCTAGGTTATGTGCAAGTGAATATATATATATATATATATATATATATATATTTAATATATTACGTATAATAGTATATATAAGTATATATGTGATTCTAACAAATAGAAGACAATGACAAATCATATCTAAATAATTGACGAAATCAAACAATGCATATTTATCTAAGCATGGCAATGAGTTGTGAAAGAATGGCGTACCCGGTGGTCTTCAAAAGAAGTCTTCAACATCATCAAGATGAAATATAGACTTTGAAAAAAGTCTATGTTGATGGAAAAACCAAGATTGCCTCAAGGAATGTTCGTCTAGCCATTTGATCTCCATTGTCCTTTTGGTCCAAAGTTATTTGGTCCAAACATGTTTAACATTTGACTCGGGTGCATGAAAGGTGGTAGAATGCCCCAAGGATTGTAGCTTTGTTGGTAGTTCCACATTTGATTACTATTGTTATTATAATTTTGTCTATTTTGATTTCTTCTTGGTTGAGGTGTTTTAGACCTAGGATGAGAATTATTTGGTTTTCTAGGTGGTGGAGTTTTAGATCTTATTTTGGGTTTAGACGATCCTACTTCAGTCTTTAAAGACGGTTTATAAAAATCTTTAACTTCTTCATCGTTGGCAAGAGGTATTTTCTTATCATTAATAAGTATATACTTAGGATTAGATCTTAAAGGTTTTTGTTTGTTGAGTTCACTTTCAAATTTTACATTTTTAATCTCGCTTGTTGAAGCCTCATTTGAATTAAATCCTAAGCCGGTTTTGTCTCCGGATGTTCTTTGAATACTTATTATTTTACTAAGTGATTGACTACTATTTTCAAATTTGTCAAGTTTGCGAATTTCTTCCCTAAGTATTTCGTTTTCACCTTTAAGCTCTTGACATGATTTACATTCTTCAAAAAATTCTTTACCTTTTTCTAGTTGATGTATTTTAATTTTTAGTTCAAGTACTTCACTTTCTAATTGATTGTTAATGTATTTTAGTGATTTGTTTTTGGCCATTACTAGTTGTCCTAATTTGCATAGTTTAATATATTCCTTATCTAGATCTTTTTCATCTAATGATATACTTTCATCACTAAAATATTCGGTTTCGGAATGTACCTCATTTGGTGTATTCGCCATGAGACATTTTTCTTCCTTTGTCGTTTCATTCTCATCATCATCACTATCACTCCAAGCACCTCCAACAAATGCTCTTTGATTTTGATCTCTTGTCATCATTGGACATTTTCCAATAAGGTGATTTGAATCTCCACACTTGAAACACTTTCTTTCAATCTTGTTGTTCTTGTCATCTTTACTCTTTTGAAATGTTTTCTTTTCATCATACGGTTGTCTTACGAATCTTCCTCGTCTTTTGAAGAATTTCTTGAAATCTCTTACGGCCATGGTGTATTCTTCGTCATCACTTTCGGAAGATGAGCTATCTTCGATACTAGATTCCTTTCTAACTTTCAAGGCGATTGACTTGCTTTGCTCTCGTTTTTCCTTGACCATTTTGGAGTCCTTTTTAATGATGACTTCGTAGACTTTTAGATTTCCAATTAATTCGTCAAGTTGCAAAGTTGACAAATTCTTCGATTCTTCAATAGCCGTCACTTTAGCTCGCCATTTTGGATGAAGAGCCCTAAGAAACTTCCTAACAAAATTCTTACTAGAAAAGTTCTCATCAAGTGCTTTTAAACTTGTGATGATAGTGTTAAATCTAGCAAAAGCATTGTCAATTGATTCCTCTTCCGGAATCGTGAATTGCTCGTATTGTTGAACAAGTAGATCTATCTTATTATCTTTGACTTGACTATTACCTTGGTGAGTTATTAGTAAAGAGTTCCAAATTTCTTTTGCGGTTTCACACATAAAGATCCTTTCGTACTCTTTACGTGGTAGCGTATTATAAATAACCATTTTTGCTTCATTATTTTTAGCAAGTTTTCTTTTTAAATCATCATTTTGTTTTTCAAAAGGTACGATTTCATCTTTCTTAGTTTCCGGGTTATTTTGAATAGGTAAAAAATCACCATTAGTAATAACATGCCAAAGATCTAGATCTTTTGACTTCACATAAGTTTCGAATCGATTTTTCCAATATAAAAATCCATCACTTTCAAATAGTGGTGGTCTTTGCATAGATTGCCCTTCTAAATATTTTTCAGATTCCATAGATCGTTACAAGTTTTAAAATACAATATATTTTAAAGATCTTGCTAGACGTGGCTCCTGATACCAATTGTGGAAAACTAGAAGGGGGGTTGAATAGTTTTATGTCCTTTTAAATTTATTTCTAAAAATATTTTGTTGGTTATAAAAACTTTCGATTCGATCTTAAATGAATTCAAGCAACAACCAATATGAGCAAGTCTAAACTAATATTGAAAGTATTGAAATATAATGAAGAAAAGATAGAGTTAGAAAGATCAAACCACAACATGTGAATTTATAGTGGTTCGGCTACAAGGACACCTTCCTTGCCCTACTCCACTCCCCGAGTACCACACTCGAGAGTTTTCTTCACTATGTCAACAAACTCCTTATGGTGGAGAAACCTTACACACCTTGGCTTACACAAGTTAACGACACTAGGCTAAATGTCGAGTTCTAATCGTAGCTAGAACCAATCTCACACCAAATATCACACCACGTGATCTTCATACCTTAATCACACCTTCACACCTTCTTCAAGACTTCACACCGTCTTCACACCTAGTCAATCTTCACACCTTCTTCTATGCACAACTAAGTCACAACTACTAAACTAGTTTACAACACACCAAGATTCTACAATCAACAAATATGCACAACACCTTTACAAATAACTATCACTAGTACTATATGAAACTAGCTATACACAACACCACTACAATAAGATGGATGTAGAGAAGTGTTCTTCTTCTTGCACTTGAATGAATGAAGCTTTGGATCACTTGGAAACAAAGACTTATGAAATATATGATCAAAGGATTTTAGATCTAGAGAAGAAGATTGGATCAGAAAGTTTATAGTGCAAAAAGGTGAGGAAAATGTGCAAAATGATCCAGTATTTAAAGGGCCAGATTTTACTGTTCGGGAGCGTACCGGTCCCCTTAATTATAGGCCGGTCCCCTTAATGATTAAGGGGGCCGCCTAGTAAAATTAAGGGGGCCGCCCTCCTGAACGTTTGAAAATATTCTCTGGATAAAATTTGCCCTTTTTGGTTGGAAATTTGAAATCATATTTTTGTGGTTTAATAAAGCTTTACCAAAAATGATTTACAAATATATATAAAATGTTAAAATCATTTTATATAATGTTATGTATTAATATAAAATTTCCTTTGATCATGTAATGCATAAGTTACTAAGTTTATGCATACCTTAAGTGATATAAGATGTAGAAGTAAATATTTGTCACCAAATACTTGTTTATGTCTTATTTTTTACTTAATTTGATTTAAGTTTTGTGATTATCAAAACATAGGTTTATTGAGAAATATTAATAACATTCACAAACATTATTTATATCAACAGACCCATTATCAAGAACAACCTTATAAAGTGTCCCTATTATTTCCTCTCCAAGCCTATTTTTCGGCAACTGAACAAGCTCAGAAGGATCCAAAATTTTAATAGTTTCGACGTCATCAAATATGATCGTGGTAGGCAGTGTGATCTTCACCTCTAGTGAAATCAGTGTCTTGTTAGTGACACATGTATTGCTAAATTTAGTAACTTTAGCTGAGATGTAAGCTATGCCTTTGTGCAGAACCACATGTAATCAACAATAAGAATGGAATGAGCAACTGCCATAAATGAACAAGACGGTTCATTGTTTGTGACTAAAAGTTTGATCGGATTGTTTGGAAAATTTATTAGTTGATAACTAATATTAGTGATGCCTGATGTGTAAGGAAAGCTTTAAATTTATAATACTAGTTTCACCGATTTTAATAAATCAAACACACGGGTAAAGTATAACCCTCGTTGTTAATATAAGTTTTAGGTAAGACCAGGTCATATCCACATGGGACTTAGTTCGTTCGAGTTTAAGTATAAGTAAGTAGTAAACAAGACAATAAGTAACAAATAGCAAATATGATAATATGAAGTATTCGAATAATAAAACATATGATTGCTTTGGTAGCTTAGATAATCTAGTAACAATGCTTATGATTTGATCTCAGTTTGATAATTTAGTAGTGCACAACTTATAACCTCACTATTTTCGTCAAAAGAGCAATTTCATAATTTGTAGGTTCTTTTCAAGATTCATGTTTATCTATCAAGTGATTTCTCTCGAAATAGTATTCCAAATCAAGTCTAGATTAGTATTGATTCTCCTAAGTGGATTTCTTCTTTCAAAGGCTAGGAAAGCAGACAAGTTCCTAGAATTGATTTTAACATATTGGTTCTTTCGACCTATCCCAACACATTATATTCAACCAATTTCAATATCAAAACGGGATAAGACTAAAGATAAAATAGTTCACAACACAAACTTGAAATTGATAGAGATCAAAACATAATCATAAGTCACTTTATTATTTCACATATCCAAGTAATCACAAGAGGTTTAGCCTTTCATGGCTAATGAGTTCATAACAACAGAAATGATTAAATAGTAAACAAGAGACATACGAATAGGATTGATCAAATGGATTACGCAAGTGTCACAAGTAACCAAGATTTCGACACCAACACGCATTCAACACCCCTTGCTCTACTTATTCACGTCTGGCTAAGGCTTAGGATCACATAGTACTTCTTATCTTTGCTTCGTGAGAATTGGTTATTGAGTGGAGAGTTCAAATGCTTGCAAATGAGCTCTATTTATAGGCTTCTGATGTCCAAAGTACGGTTTACTTTGATATGAGTGTGGCGCACTTTGTTGTTTTCTTGGCGCCAAAGTTTTATAAATGCAGAGGAGGTACGGCGCACTTAAAATACAAAACTGACGCACTTTTATTTAATATATCTTATTGACTTCCTTTGACCGAGAGGACAAGTGCGGCGCACTTAGATGGAAAACTGGCGCACTTGCTAGGAATATAATGGACTTCTTATTTCGTTGCTTCGAATGATGAGATAGTTTGTTCTTTTCAGTGTTTCATGCTTCCAAACGTCTGAGAGTGAACCTGCATTCATTTCATGCTATTAAGTACCAAAAGTTCACACTAAATCATCATAAACATATAATATAATGCTCGAGAAATATATATAATTAGAGCATTATCAATGCCCATAGGTGATTTCACCTGAATCTTTGGAATCATCCAGGAGATAACTTGCAGATTGAATCTATGAGGAAATGTACCAAACTTTACTATGTTTTTATATGTTCTAAGAGGCTTCATTGGTTGTATAAAAAAGATTATAGATAGATTCATTAATTATATATATTGAATCATCCTGTTATAGACGAGTTTAATACGGTTGTCGGATACTAAAAACTAGCGAATGTGATTCGTAAGTTTATGATGAGAATCGTAATAACCACCTAGCAGAAAATGTTGTTACGAAATGCCAGCTTTGGAAATATCAATGCCACAGCGACAACATGGTTCAATTGTTTTACGTTTCCTATGCTTTACTCGTTTGATATTTAACTTTCTTCTGTAATCTATAGATTCATATCTTCTTTGAGTTAGCTGAAATAATGTTCTTAGACTTCGATATTTTGGCTTAAGACTAGCTAGATTCCGAAAATAAAGAGTCCATCCAGGTTTTGAGTTATTGAACACAACTCACGGTAAAGTTCTCATATTCTTTCTATTTAGACCAAAAGATCATGTTTGGTTCATTTCATATTTCACATTCTTTGATCTTATATCAAGTTTTAAGATATATATCTACACAATCATTAAAGAAAGAAAAGTCAATTTGAAAATGGAGTTAAATTTGGGGATGTGAATCCAAATGATGAAATGGAAGGAGGAGTGTGGTGGTTGTGGAAAACTAGAAGGGGGGGTTGAATAGTTTTATGTCCTTTTAAATTTATTTCTAAAAATATTTTGTTGGTTATAAAAACTTTCGATTCGATCTTAAATGAATTCAAGCAACAACCAATATGAGCAAGTCTAAACTAATATTGAAAGTATTGAAATATAATGAAGAAAAGATAGAGTTAGAAAGATCAAACCACAACACGTGAATTTATAGTGGTTCGGCTACAAGGACACCTTCCTTGCCCTACTCCACTCCCCGAGTACCACACTCGAGAGTTTTCTTCACTATGTCAACAAACTCCTTATGGTGGAGAAACCTTACACACCTTGGCTTACACAAGTTAACGACACTAAGCTAAATGTCGAGATCTAATTGTAGCTAGAACCAATCTCACACCAAATATCACACCACGTGATCTTCACACCTTAATCACACCTTCACACCTTCTTCAAGACTTCACACCGTCTTCACACCTAGTCAATCTTCACACCTTCTTCTATGCACAACTAAGTCACAACTACTAAACTAGTTTACAACACACTAAGATTCTACAATCAACAAATATGCACAACACCTTTACAAATAACTATCACTAGTACTATATGAAACTAGCTATACACAACACCACTACAATAAGATGGATGTAGAGAAGTGTTCTTCTTCTTGGACTTGAATGAATGAAGCTTTGGATCACTTGGAAACAAAGACTTATGAAATATATGATCAAAGGATTTTAGATCTAGAGAAGAAGATTGGATCAGAAAGTTTATAGTGCAAAAAGGTGAGGAAAATGTGCAAAATGATCCAGTATTTAAAGGGCCAGATTTTACTGTTCGGGAGCGTGCCGGTCCCCTTAATTATAGGCCGGTCCCCTTAATGATTAAGGGGGCCGCCTAGTAAAATTAAGGGGGCCGCTCTCCTGAACGTTTGAAAAGATTCTCTGGATAAAATTTGCCCTTTTTGGTTGGAAATTTGAAATCATATTTTTGTGGTTTAATAAAGCTTTACCAAAAATGATTTACAAATATATATAAAATGTTAAAATCATTTTATATAATGTTATGTATTAATATAAAATTTCCTTTGATCATGTAATGCATAAGTTACTAAGTTTATGCATACCTTAAGTGATATAAGATGTAGAAGTAAATATTTGTCACCAAATACTTGTTTATGTCTTATTTTTGACTTAATTTGATTTAAGTTTTGTGATTATCAAAACATAGGTTTATTGAGAAATATTAATAACATTCACAAACATTATTTATATCAACAATCTCCCCCTTTTTGATGATTACAAAACTTAAACTCATTAACTCATAAATTAGTTTTTAAACAAGTATTTTAGTGAGTTTATGTGTACTTCTCCCCCTTTTTGTAACATCAAAAAGGTTAAGCCGACAAGTTTTCAATCGTGAAAATTTTGACGGGTAGAAACTCCCCCTTGATGTGTACTCCCCCTCGTTTGGGGGCACCAAGAGAACGAGCTATGGAATGCTTGCAAAACAAAAATATTAGAAGCACAAGTATAAACATGCACACAAATATAATGTATTAAGGAAAGAAAGAAGCATTCATATTAGTGCAATGGTTGTGTCAAGACACAACAATACAAGTACAAGTAATGAAGAGTACAAGATATTAGCAACTACATAAGCTAACAACAATAGAAATACATCATCATGCAAAGGGTACATGGACTCCATAGAGCTTGCAAGCAAAGGGGATGGTAAAGGCTTTATTTATTAAGCATATCATATGCTTAATTTGGAGAGCATGATGGTGATGGTGGAGTAATGGGTGAGAATTGTGGTGGAGGGATTATTGGAGAGGATGGTGGAGTTGGTGGTGGTGGTGGGTTGGTAAGCAAATGTTCAATATATGAAAACATATATTGAATTTCATCTCTAAGGCCAAAGATGACCGTGCGGTTGTGGATACAACAAAGGCAAGAATCACCATGTGATTCAAGCATCCTCCAAGGTACGAGATTGGCAAAGTATGGTGGTGTAGTTTGTGGAGATGAGAGTTGAGTATCAAGTGGTGTTATTGGTGAAAGTGAGATTGTAAGATGGGTGGATATAGGTTCTTGTGTGGGAAGTGGTGATGATACTTGTGGTGACAAGTGAGAATTGATGTAGTCATTGATTGATGAGGTTGAGGGTAAGGAAGATGAAGAAGTTCCATGAGTGGAAGGTGTTTTGGATGGTGCATTGGGTGCACTTGGGGATGAGCATTTGGGTGGAGGTGATGGTGTTTTGTTGTCTTCATTTGTTAGGTCAATGAAGAGTTGTTTTGGGGGGATGACCATAAGTTTTTGTTTCTTGGAGGTTTTAGAGTTTGAGGTGCTTGGAGGAGTCATGATGATATGATGAATGATGAGATGAAGAATGGTGATAATGGAGGGAATTTATAGTATGGAAATGGGTGATTTAGGTAAATGTTTGAAATGGTTGAAAGAGATTCTAAAATCAGTTTGGTTAAAATGGGAAAAGATAGCTGAAACTAGAGAAAGGGTTCACAAGATGCAAAAGAAAACAGTGAATCCAGTTCCAGATGGCCGGTCCCCTTAATTGTATGTCGGCCCCCTTAATCATTAAGGGGACCGCCTAGGGAATTAAGGGGGCCGCCCATCTGGTGTTTTCCCAGACGACCAGAAACCCAAAATTTGCAGAATTTGGCCATTTTTCAAGTTTGTTTTTCCAGCAAGCTCTATTAGAATCATATGCACTAGGAATGATGATATATAAACATATTTGTATAACCAAATTTTGCATACAAATTGACATATTATAATCCATATGAAAAGAGAGACATAGCATATCATATAATTAAGATTGTAGCATGATAATTATTCAAAGACTAAAAGTCATCCAAGAAATAAACATGAGCTAACACAAGTACTTCCGAACATGTCGGACAAATATTAAGCCATACATATGTCAAATAGAAACACATAATAAGTAGCAATACATCAAAATATTCTACTTCTTCTTCTTTCCAACCATCTTCCTAAACATCTTCCCAATGGATTTGAATCCCCCTCGAAGTTCTTCATGCATTTGTTGTTGACGATTGATGATAGACGTTTGACGAGTGAATAGAAGCTCAGCGGTACGTTCATGAGGAAGAGGAATTTGATATTCGGTATCATCAAGATCGGAAAGATCTTCCACAAAGGTCGTGGGGGATGGAGTACTAACACGTGAGGTGCCTTCCTCCTCATCATCATCGTCATCACGATGAGACGTAGAACCACGACCCCTAGAGTACAAGGGAACACGAGATTTTCCTTTGTCACTACGAGGACGGCGAGTACGAACACGAGTAAGTTGGTTCAAAGTAGGAAGGATATGAACGTAGTAGTCTCTTTGAAGTTGTGGGTAATGTTCCATCACATAACGGTAAAGTCGTGTGAGAAACATACCGTAAGGAAGATTGGCATTTGGGGTGTTTTTGTCGGACATGATTCGATGAATAAAAAGATAAGCCAAATTGTATTGCTCTTCAGCAATGACACAATAAAGCATGTGGGCAATGCTCGCCGTGACATGATCACGGTGACCACCAGTACCAAACGCATTCTCTCGAATGAGTTCTTCCCACTTCTTCATATCTTGGCTTAGCTCTTTGAGGAGGATTTGATTTGCATGAATATCGATATTCTTCGACTTGATTACTCAACTAGTCGTACGACGTTCTAGTTCAAGTATTCGACGAATGTCTTCAGGACTAGGAATCTCAGAATAGTAGGGGCCATCCTGAGGACGATTTCTTTCAAGAGTGGAAAGATCCCATTCATTTGAGAAAACGGCTTGGCCGTTGAATGGGATTCTAAGAATTTGCCCAAATTGAGCAAGAGAGAGAGTGATGAATTGATTTTGAATCATGAATGAAATGAGGAGATGACCATAGGGATCGGTTTGCACCGTCACTTGGCTATAGAAGTCGAGGATAAAACGAGGGATGATAGGTTCGTTGATTTGGAAAAGACATTCAAAATGAATATTGGTGAACATTCGTTCGGTTTGATCATTTTCATAGAAAGATGGATCGACAATTCGTCCTTCGTGAATGTTTCTATTTTCAATAGGACGATAAAAATATGCAACTGAAGGAGACATGCCGAGAGTGGAAGAGACATTTGGAATGTATTGTTTGGTTTTGGAGACATCACCAACCGTGGTCTTAGGCATTTTCACCTAAACAATATAACAACAAAAAATAAAATTAATATAAAAACAACTATCATGCATATGTTATATATTTATATAATTATATGCACTATATGTGGAACGAAATTCTACTTCGACACAAAAAAAATATTCAATGAAGTAGTTTCATGATGTTCCTTTTATTTATTTTTTATTTTTTTTATTTTAAACTCGTTTAGAATATATAATATCGAAGAGTATGATATCATAATTCATTTCGAAATAAGGCTAGATATATATTAGATTATATATCTTCCATTCCATAAGAGTTTGAGACAACACAAGTTTGTCTAAAAGATTAAAATGCGAATTATAGTTTTCAAAAAAAATATCATTTTTGAGACGAACCAAACGCTCCCTTAACTAGATAACAATATCCTAAAAATATCAATATATATATTGATTATATATCTTGATGACCTCTATTGATTCTAGTATTATTAACAAAACTTATAAGCTAGTTTTAGGTTTCAAATAACTTCATATAGTTATGGTTTATTCATGAACCAAACGTCCATGTTGTCTTCATGAACCATTTAACAACAACTTGAAAAGTATGCTTTGATTGTCTAGATCGTTAAAACAACGTAATGTAGTAAGTTTTAAATGGTTTTTAAGGGTTATATCAACAATGTGACTTATGAAAAATAAAATTCGACTAGGGTTTTTGGGCGATTAATGATTTTGACAAGATGATATGTTAAACTAATATTGAGTTGCAAAACATCATCCTAATCCTATGGGGAGCATTTGGTAGTTCAATTTCTAGCTTCAATTATTCTTAAAATTGAATTAAAATGAATTTTAATAAAATGCATGATTATTGATTAGACACCAAATCGAATGAAATGTGATGAAATGCATGTTGGAAAACTTACAAAAGATGTTGTTATATGTTTGGTTGATGTTTGCCCCTTGCGAAATAACCCCGGATTGGTGATATGATGGAGGATTTTGAAGTTTTTGGGGGTTTTGGTTCGTACTCAGTAGCAGTGGGGAAGAACAAATGAGTGAATGGAGTGTTTGGGAATAGAATTAAGAGGGAAAGACGGATTTGGGACTCTCAGATGGCCGGCCCCCTTAAACATTAAGGGGACCGCCCTCGATAACAAGCCGGTCCCCTTAATCATTAAGGGGGCCGCCTTTGAAATTTTACAAATTTCGCGGAATTCGTTTCTGGAATAAAAATATTTATACGTATATACTTAGATTTATAATATATCAAAAATACGTAAACGTCTATTGGCACGATGATAAAATTCTTAACAATTTTTAATTACCGTTTCGATAATTAAAATATACCTTTGACGATTTTTGGAAAAAATGATCAAAGTGTTAAGTTGATGAGGGGTTTGAGGTGTGTTCGGGAATATGTGAATAAGTGTATATATATATATATATATATATATATATATATATATATATATATATATATATATATATATATATATATATATATTGTTTATATATATAAGTATAAATGTGATTGAAAGATGGGTTGATGGGTGAGATTTGAAGGATAGTAGCGGAGATAGGATATAGTTGGCGAGAGGAGTTTGTTTCATCCATAGTGTTCACGTGCGAAGGCGTTCTTGCATTATAAAAGTCCACTTGACTCATATCCCTTCATCATCATGAGTCTCCTAAAAGAGGACTTACTAGAATAACGTGAGGGGGGAAAGAAAGGGTTCCGTAAAGAACGATTTCTTGGAGTTCTAGAAAGTCAACAAATGACGTATCTAGGTTATGTGCAAGTGAATATATATATATATATATTTAATATATTACGTATAATAGTATATATATGTATATATAAGTATATATGTGATTCTAACAAATAGAAGACAATGACAAATCATATCTAAATAATTGACGAAATCAAACAATGCATATTTATCTAAGCATGGCAATGAGTTGTGAAAGAATGGCGTACCCGGTGGTCTTCAAAAGAAGTCTTCAACATCATCAAGATGAAATATAGACTTTGAAAAAAGTCTATGTTGAGGGAAAAACCAAGATTGCCTCAAGGAATGTTCGTCTAGCCATTTGATCTCCATTGTCCTTTTGGTCCAAAGTTATTTGGTCCAAACATGTTTAACATTTGACTCGGGTGCATGAAAGGTGGTAGAATGCCCCAAGGATTGTAGCTTTGTTGGTAGTTCCACATTTGATTACTATTGTTATTATAGTTTTGTCTATTTTGATTTCTTCTTGGTTGAGGTGTTTTAGACCTAGGATGAGAATTATTTGGTTTTCTAGGTGGTGGAGTTTTAGATCTTATTTTGGGTTTAGACGATCCTACTTCAGTCTTTAAAGACGGTTTATAAAAATCTTTAACTTCTTCATCGTTGGCAAGAGGTATTTTCTTATCATTAATAAGTATATACTTAGGATTAGATTTTAAAGGTTTTTGTTTGTTGAGTTCACTTTCAAATTTTACATTTTTAATCTCGCTTGTTGAAGCCTCATTTGAATTAAATCCTAAGCCGGTTTTGTCTCCGGATGTTCTTTGAATACTTATTATTTTACTAAGTGATTGACTACTATTTTCAAATTTGTCAAGTTTGCGAATTTCTTCCCTAAGTATTTCGTTTTCACCTTTAAGCTCTTGACATGATTTACATTCTTCAAAAATTTCTTTACCTTTTTCTAGTTGATGTATTTTAATTTTTAGTTCAAGTACTTCACTTTCTAATTGATTGTTAATGTATTTTAGTGATTTGTTTTTGGCCATTACTAGTTGTCCTAATTTGCATAGTTTAATATATTCCTTATCTAGATCTTTTTCATCTAATGATATACTTTCATCACTAAAATATTCGGTTTCGGAACGTACCTCATTTGGTGTATTCGCCATGAGACATTTTTCTTCCTTTGTCGTTTCATTCTCATCATCATCACTATCACTCCAAGCACCTCCAACAAATGCTCTTTGATTTTGATCTCTTGTCATCATTGGACATTTTCCAATAAGGTGATTTGGATCTCCACACTTGAAACACTTTCTTTCAATCTTGTTGTTCTTGTCATCTTTAGTCTTTTGAAATGTTTTCTTTTCATCATACGGTTGTCTTACGAATCTTCCTCGCCTTTTGAAGAATTTCTTGAAATCTCTTAAGGCCATGGCGTATTCTTCGTCATCACTTTCGGAAGATGAGCTATCTTCGATACTAGATTCCTTTCTAGCTTTCAAGGCAATTGACTTGCTTTGCTCTCGTTTTTCCTTGACCATTTCGGAGTCCTTTTTAATGATGACTTCGTATACTTTTAGATTTCCAATTAATTCGTCAAGTTGCAAAGTTGACAAATTCTTCGATTCTTCAATAGCCGTCACTTTAGCTCGCCATTTTGGATGAAGAGCCCTAAGAAACTTCCTAACAAAATTCTTACTAGAAAAGTTCTCATCAAGTGCTTTTAAACTTGTGATGATAGTGTTAAATCTAGCAAAAGCATTGTCAATTGATTCCTCTTCCGGAATCGTGAATTGCTCGTATTGTTGAACAAGTAGATCTATCTTATTATCTTTGACTTGACTATTACCTTGGTGAGTTATTAGTAAAGAGTTCCAAATTTCTTTTGCGGTTTCACACATAAAGATCCTTTCGTACTCTTTACGTGGTAGCGCATTATAAATAACCATTTTTGCTTCATTATTTTTAGCAAGTTTTCTTTTTAAATCATCATTTTGTTTTTCAAAAGGTACGATTTCATCTTTATTAGTTTCCGGGTTATTTTGAATAGGTAAAAAATCACCATTAGTAATAACATGCCAAAGATCTAGATCTTTTGACTTCACATAAGTTTCGAATCGATTTTTCCAATATAAAAATCCATCACTTTCAAATAGTGGAGGTCTTTGCATAGATTGCCCTTCTAAATATTTTTCAGATTCCATAGATCGTTACAAGTTTTAAAATACAATATATTTTAAAGATCTTGCTAGACGTGGCTCCTGATACCAATTGTGGAAAACTAGAAGGGGGGGTTGAATAGTTTTATGTCCTTTTAAATTTATTTCTAGAAATATTTTGTTGGTTATAAAAACTTTCGATTCGATCTTAAATGAATTCAAGCAACAACCAATATGAGCAAGTCTAAACTAATATTGAAAGTATTGAAATATAATAAAGAAAAGATAGAGTTAGAAAGATCAAACCACAACACGTGAATTTATAGTGGTTCGGCTACAAGGACACCTTCCTTGCCCTACTCCACTCCCCGAGTACCACACTCGAGAGTTTTCTTCACTATGTCAACAAACTCCTTATGGTGGAGAAACCTTACACACCTTGGCTTACACAAGTTAACGACACTAAGCTAAATGTCGAGTTCTAATCGTAGCTAGAACCAATCTTACACCAAATATCACACCACGTGATCTTCACACCTTAATCACACCTTCACATCTTCTTCAAGACTTCACACCGTCTTCACACCTAGTCAATCTTCACACCTTCTTCTATGCACAACTAAGTCACAACTACTAAACTAGTTTACAACACACCAAGATTCTACAATCAACAAATATGCACAACACCTTTACAAATAACTATCACTAGTACTATATGAAACTAGCTATACACAACACCACTACAATAAGATGGATGTAGAGAAGTGTTCTTCTTCTTGCACTTGAATGAATGAAGCTTTGGATCACTTGGAAACAAATACTTATGAAATATATGATCAGAAAGTTTATAGTGCAAAAAGGTGAGGAAAATGTGAGGAAAATGATCCAGTATTTAAAGGGCCAGATTTTACTGTTCGGGAGCGTGCCGGTCCCCTTAATTATAGGCCGGTCCCCTTAATGATTAAGGGGGCCGCCTAGTAAAATTAAGGGGGGCGCCCTCCTGAACGTTTGAAAATATTCTCTGGATAAAATTTGCCCTTTTTGGTTGGAAATTTGAAATCATATTTTTGTGGTTTAATAAAGCTTTACCAAAAATGATTTACAAATATATATAAAATGTTAAAATCATTTTATATAATGTTATGTATTAATATAAAATTTCCTTTGATCATGTAATGCATAAGTTACTAAGTTTATGCATACCTTAAGTGATATAAGATGTAGAAGTAAATATTTGTCACCAAATACTTGTTTATGTCTTATTTTTGACTTAATTTGATTTAAGTTTTGTGATTATCAAAACATAGGTTTATTGAGAAATATTAATAACATTCACAAACATTATTTATATCAACAGTGGTGGTGGGTGGTGGTAGCAGTAGAGGGTGGTGGTGTTGGTTGTGTGGTGGTAGAAGGTGGTGGTGGTGGTGGCTTATAATAAAAGAAAAAAATAATTGGGTAAATTGCAAATTACGTCCCTAAAAGTGGTGAAGAAGAAGAGGGTATATCATTCATTTCGCATGCCACAAAGGAGGAAAATAAAGGGCGTTAGAAAAAGTAGCTCTCGGTGGCTGTTTTGAAAAAAAAACGAAACATTAATGTCATTTTTGCAATACATTTTGTCTCGATGTATTTTTTGCGCATTTGGGCTACTTTAGGGACTAAATTTGCAATTTACTGATAAGGATTTATTTGATACGTTTTTATGGGGTCATTTAAACCCTAATTCATGATTTCTCATTTTAGGTACTTGGAACGTGATTTCTGGAATATGGAGCATTTTGGAGCTTTTCGGACGTTTTTATGCTTAAGAATGAAGAAACAAAAAAGTCAAGAAAAATCAGGTTTTTACACCTGACGGCGTCACACTTTAGAGGCTGACGCCGTCACCTTGTGACAAGAATGGAGGACTTTTATAACGAGACGCCCCAGAAAAATTTTGGAAGTTAACACCTGACGCCGTCATGCACAAAAGGAGTGAGACCGTCTGGCTTTGCTACTACACGAGATGGCCCATAATTATTTATACGTGACGACGTCATAGGATTGTTTGGGTGATACGAAACCCTAATTGCGGCATTCTGACGGCGTCAAAAGCCATAACCTGGCGCCGTCAGCTTTGTAAATCTATATATAGTTTTGGATTTTTCATTCATTAAGTATGCAACTTGGAGATAAACCCTAGTCCGACTTTTACAGTATTTTAGGGTTACAAACCCTCTTTCCTTCCATGTTCAATTGAAGATAAGTTCTTCCTTTAATCATTCAATATGTCTATGTATTGTTTGATTAATTGCTTGTCTTTTCTTTATATTAACATGCTAGTTTAGATTTCTTAGTATTTGCTTAGATCTAATGGAACCTAGTTATTGATTGTTGATTTGTTGTTTGTTGTTTGGTTGATTGACTCACGTTAGGCTAAAGAAAACTGTTAATCTCCTATACGGTAACAAGCTTGAACGTCTTAAGAAACGTAATCGGATGTGTACTATGGTTTCATTGATTGTATTTAATGCATGAGTAGATGTTGATGATTTTATGATAGGATACTAAACGTGTTGTCATAAGAAGAAATAGATATTCATATAGTTGTGGATGGACGTACACGCCCTCACGACTGGTATTAAGGAATACAATTCTTCAACAAAACAATTGTGACAACTCAACAAATCAATAAGAGATAACTAGAGAGTAGTGAAATCTAAGTAAACACAATTGTCTCATATAAGAAGTTCCCCACTTTACTTTTCCTGTTATTTATTTTATTGTTTTTAGTTTAATTAGTAATTTTGGGTTAGTTGACTAGCAACTAATTCCGCCCACTCTTCCAATACCCGAGATTTTTATTGCTTTCCATAAAATATAAAAATACAAAAAGAATCACCCCTCACCTTTAGACCTAGTTGACCTACACTTCAATCCTAACGACACTATTCCCCTAGAGAACAATCAATCCCCCGGACCTACCATTTACTACACTACAACGGTTAGGTACACTGTCTGGTGGATTGCAAAATCTCTCAAGATCCCTTGAGAGGTAAAACCTTTTGCGAGGTTGCAAAACACGCATCAAGTTTTTGACGTCGCTGCTGTGGAATAGTTATTGCTTAGGTTTATTTTTATTTTGATTAGGTCTACTCATTAGATTCACATCTAGTGAGATTTTTATTTTCTTTTTCATAGAATTTCTTTAATCTATCTTTTTCTTCGTGTCTTTGTTTGTAATCCATATCATCTCCCATCATGGAGGATGGTAATATCCTAGAACCCATCATTGCACCAAACCACCAAAACCCACCCGAACCACCTATAGCAGGCACCTTAGGAGACTACTCCTGACCTAGCCACCAAGGCTATCGAAACACTACTGATCTCAACCAAGGAGCCAATGTGTCTCCCTTGCAATCCGACACCATCCGGTTGGTGCAAAGCGGATGTGCATTCCATGGACTTTATTCCGAAGATCCAAACCAACATCTCAAGGATTTCCTTAAAATCATTGATTCCATAGACCTTGATGTTGCCATTCGAGACATGACACGATTGCGTCTCTTCCAATTCTCTCTACGTGACCAAGCTAGTCAATGGCTTGAGCGTTTACCTGCAGGATCCATCACCTCTTGGGATGATCTCACCTCTCATTTCCTTGCTCAATTTTTCCTGCTGGGGAGAACAACCAAGTTAAGGAATGATATATTGATGTTCCAACAACATCAAGGTGAAACTCTTTGCGAAGCATGGACTCGTTTCGAGGACTTACTCCAAAAAGTCCCTCATCATGGCATAGATCTTTGGCTTCAAGTCCAAATCTTTTATGATCATGTCAATCTCTTCACAAGGCAAACCATTGACCAAGCGGTCGGTGGCAAGCTACGTGATAAGAATGCGGAGGAATCATGGGGAATCATAGAAGATCTTGCTCTCTATGACAACGAATGTTAGATTGACCCCCGTGATTTGAACAAAATGGTCAAGGAAATATCTTTGCCTTCGAACAATTCAAGCATTCCCGACCGTAGGATTATGGAACTTGAGGACCGAGTAAAGTTTCTTATGAAATCCTACGAGGCTCCTAAACCTTCAAGCCAAGTGAATAAAATCACTTCTTCATGTGAGTATTGTAGTGGTCCCCACGACACACATGATTGCATGGAACTCCTCAAACAAGCTTTTGCAGATTACGCATCCTCGCGTACCAACGGAGAGGAAGAAAAGTGGTACACTTTCAAACCCGAGCCAAACCTTTACGATGATTCATACAACCCTTCTTGGAAAAATCACCCAAACTTTAGGTGGAAACAAAACCAAAACCTTCTCAAACCAATTCTTCCAATCCACCTAACCGTTTCCAACCAAACGGCCCATCCACGAACCATACTTTCAACAACAATCCTTCCAACAATTACGGCAATACCAATAATTTTGAAGGATTGATGTCCAATTTTATGGCATCTCAAGAAGCGCGTTTGACAAAGTTTGAAGCCGACTTCAAAAAAAAAAAAAAAAAAAAAAAAAAAAAAAAAAAAAGAGCGATATGACAAGTAAAATTGACATCTTGTTGAAGGTTCTAAATGACCGAGAATTGGGAGCTCTTCCAAGTGACACCGTCAAGAACCCGAAACTAAACTTTAACTCCATTTCATCAGTTTCGTCTCCTAGTTCTTGCCCACAATATTACTCAGTCAATGCTATGAGCACGTGTTTAGAGCAAACTCAAGTTCTTAAAAAAGACCAACAAGATGAAACAACCAATAAAAAGTCAGTGAATAAAATAAATGAAACACCTCTTACTCAAAACCTTGACGAAGAATTCAAGGAGTTTCACCTTGAACGTCCGGTTATTGATGTCTTAGCTCGTGCTCCTTACTACAATGCCCTTTTCGAAAAATATGAGAAGAAGCTTAAGCTAGGTAAAAATAGGATCGCTTTCATTCAAAATAAGTTACCTAAAAAATTAGATGATCCGGGCATATTTGTTTTACCATGCAAGATCGGGAATTCCAAAGCTTTTGACACATTAGACAATCTTGGATCAAGCCTCATCTTACTTCCATTATCCCTCTACACCACTCTAAAGTTAGGAAAATTGGATGAAACGGAGGTAATAATTTGCCTAGCGGATGGAAGTGTCGCATACCTGGTGGGAGTAATAAAGGACGTATTAGTGCATATAGGAAGGTTAACTATTTTAGCTGATTTCCACGTCCTTGATATGGTTAGTAACACTACATGCCCTTTGTTAATAGGAAGAGGATTTTTAGGTATCGCAAGTGCAATGATTGATTGTAAGGAATCTAAAATAGTGGTAGGAGAAGGTGAAACTTGGTCGGTCTAGAATGTTAAGAAACACACCTATGATAATAATGAGGAACCAACACCACATTGGGTAGATGTAAATAGGAGACCCTATAGATATGGACCTTGGATTAATAGAGACTTCATAGGACCCCAACGCCCATTCTTCCTAGAAGAGGAATTTGTAAGCCAAACACATTTGGTAGAACAACTCTTGGCTAGGGATACCGAATTGGACCCATTTGAAGATCCTCTGGTTTTTAGAAAGATGATTGAATTCCTAGGAGTTTTGCCAATTAACCTAGGAATAAATAAGTGGAAGAGCGAGAATGATAAATGTAAGTGGAATTGGAACGAGCCACCTAAGGAAGGAGATGGATCATGGCACATAAAAATGACATTATATGATCCGCATGGAGAGAAGTTTGAAATGTTTTACTAACTCATAGTGTTTAGATTCATATAGTATGTGTGTTTTATGGTTTGATTTTGAGTTGAACTTCTAGAGAGATGTTAGAAAGAGAAATAAGAGTGGGAGCCTTTGAGAGAAACTAGAGATTTGTTAGATTGCAAATGAAAGGTCCAACCCTCTCCCTTGGTGGGAGAGGGGTATTTACAGTACAAGCCTAAACGCCCTCACTCAGGCTGTGGATCGGGTATACAGTGGGTAAAGACCCGTCCTTCCTCCACGATGTTACTTAAACTAAACTATTACTAACTAATGATAGTAATGACTACGAGCTAACTTAATGCTATTAGATACTCGGGGTGACCGAGTCTTTCATATGAATATTTATATTCCTAATAATATCCCCCTAAGGGAGGTCACCCCGGAATTTAAAAATTGAATTCTAGCATTCTAATCTTTGAAGTAAACTTTGTAGCTCGTAGTCTTTGATTCTTCAAAGTCCTTAATCATTGTGCTTCAAGCAGTGAGCTTTTGATGGCTGTTCTTAGGTCTTGGATGATCTTTGAGAATTCATTGAGGTCATCATCCAACTTTCATCTTTAAGTCATCTTTAGCATAATCGTCATCATGTGAAGTTGTGATCGTTGAACCGGCATGCTCACACTTTTCTTTAATCATGTTTTCAGCATCATAGTAGCAGAAGCTTTGGTTGAAGGCCTTTGAGTTCTCATGATTCCTTTGACAAAGATGATTAAGTGTGAGAACGGGGTGATGGATCAGCATCTCTTCAGTAATCAACAACAACCGCCAGATATTCCTGCAAGTAAAAAGTTAACAACAAATTATCCGGCACTTATAGGTTCAGACTTTGAGATTGTAATCAGCATAGCATGAGAACTTTCTCTAATCCTTGTCAAGGTCGTTCCTAAATCGGATACCCTTGAAAAGGCTTACAAGATCTACTGAAGTACATCAACGTTTTAGGTGAGTCATTAGAGGTCACTCCACGACTGTAGATCGTTTGATACCGCTGCAACCACTAAGAGTAATCCACAAGAGATTACCTAAGTGACCAGCTTTCAGGGCTATTTGATGTTGACCCTGGCAAGAATTTCCATTCAATCATTGAGAATTACATTAGTAATTTCTCTCATGAATATTCTAGCAGATTGCTAAGATCTACGTAGGACTCTTAAGTGTACATCTGGTGTCCTTGATTATGAACCACCAGTGCAAAAGTATCAAGTGATCCTATTGAGATCTTATGATGTATCTCGCGGCTCTAGACTCAATAAGTGCAATATTTGGTAGTCGGAGACTGGAGCGGTGTCTCCTGTTTCAATATCAACATGGCTCATAATGAGCGGTCGATAGATTATACAGGGTTCCCCGTGAGAATGAAACAAGCTCTTTTGAGAGAACTTGAGTGGTTTAGAAGGTTTGGTGCAGTGTGTCACTAGGTCCATGACGTCTTAGTCTTCAATACCGGTTTTGCCTTAGCAACAACCAGTAGCATATGAATTGAACCCGGTTTCTGCCCTATGGTTGAATAATTTGGAAGGTTATTTCTTTTCACCCTTTCTCAATTCATTTCTTTTTAATTCTTCAACCTCTTCTTTCTCCTTTCTCACATTACTCCTTTTTTCATAATCACACCTAAGGACTTTTTAAGACTAACTATTCGGTGTTGTCCTTGGGTAAATCCCTCCGGCTCTGGCGGATCATAGGACGGTTTTCTTAACCTTAGTCACCTTATAACTTCATGACTATCCTATGTTGTCGTAGACCAAAACTTTGAAAAATCTTCTCAAAGTGTTTATGATTATGAAAAATATTTTGTTAACACTTTGAGAGTTTTGTATTTTTCAAATACTCCCCCTTAACATGTGCTCATATGATCTTTATTTAAAATTTGCACATGAAGGGTAGAGATTGCACATTTTGAATTGATCCACCGTCAGTGAACATGATTGATTCAAGACACACTTACACCACTGGATAAACCAGCTTGAAATTATTACCCGGCCAGGACAAGTCTTTTCGATTAATGACAATTTTGTTTTGTCAATTCATTGGTTAAGTCTGAGTCGCGCTCACATGAGATGCCAAATCCATTTAGTCACCACAAACCATTTGCTCCCCCTCAATATGATCATTGATATACAAAAGAGTTTAGCACATATGGGAGAGCTTAAATTCAAGTCCAAAGAATCACATTTCAGATTTCATATTTAAATCACATTTTCTCCCCTAATCAAAAATTTCAAACTATTTGAGATTTGTGATCCCAAGTGATTTAAATAAGTTAGAAAAGTTTGGGAGAAAAATGTGGTCTAATTAAAGATATTCTTATAATGAGACGATACAATACTCCATTTCAATTATTGAGGGAGCATGTTATGTGTCAGAAATGATGAGTTTATAAAGGATTCTGAGTTTACCAATAAACTCATGAAAAATTCATATTCTGACACATAACAATCACATTTTATTCACTGCTTGTTATGAATAAAGTAACGTGTTTTTGTTGATATATAGTTTTGAAATCATTCTCCCCCTCAATCGATGACCCATTTTCAATTTAAAATTTTAATGAGAAATTTAAACTTGTTTGTCATCGATTGAGTGGCAAATTTAATGAAAACTTCAAGTCTGATTGAATTTTAAAAAAATATGGTACCACTAAGTTTGAGTACAAATACTCCCCAGAAGAATCATAGAAAGGAAAGTATTTGTGATGTAAAGAAGACTTCTTTTCTTATACAAGAAATGATGCACTGAAACGTACATCAAGTTGATGAAACATGGATATAAAAAAATCCATGCCCGGGAGAAATTAATCACCCGTTGACAGGAACAGCCGTCCTTTTGGCGACATCCTTTCCACATTTTGAAGAGAGGGTTGCTATCTGAAGTAATAGCAAGCCGTTTTGAAAGAATATTTTGAGAAACGACATGTTTTAGAAAAAAACATTATTTGAAGTTAAAAGAAAAACTCTTTCTCAAGCATATTTATGTTTCCGTGTCATTATTGAATGACATTTCTAGAAACATACATAGTATTGATTAGACAAGAGACATGTCGTGAGAATAATATTTTTGTTTTTTATGATTTTCTAAATTTTTATGGTTTTTGTTGGTTTTATATTTTTCTATTTCTTTTCGTTTTAAAACTATGTACAAAGGATCCTTTACTCCTCATTCTCTTCCTGGAGACTTTTGAGAGATTCTGGTGTAAGACACTTCATTCCAAGTTGCGGAAGAATGAAATGAAATCTTTCTCGCGGAAGAGCCTTTGTAAAGATGTCAGCCAGCTGAAACTCTGTCCCCACGAAGTAAAGTTCCACTACCCCTTTCTCAACTTGTTCCCTGATAAAGTGATGACGGATGTCGATGTGCTTGGATCTGGAATGCTGGACATTGTTACAGCAAAGAGCAATGGCACTTTTGTTATCACAGTACATCGGAACCTTGTTGAAAGCAAAACCATAGTCCGATAGTTGAGATCTCATCCACAAGATTTGAGCGCTACATGAAGACATGGCAATGCATTCATCATATGTGGAGGATATCGATGTACTCATTTGCCTCTTTGATGACTAGCTTACAAGTTTTTCTCCCAGAAATTGAGCACCTCTTGAAGTACTTCGTCGAGTATCCTGACACCCCGCATGATCTGCATCTGAATAGGCCGTGAGTGCCATAGCAGTGTCCTTAGGATACCACAGACCCATATGTATAGTTCCTTGGAGATACCTAAAGACCCTTTTGACAGCTTCCAAGTGCTTTTTGGTACGCTTGGATTGGTACCGAGAACACATGCATACAACAAATAGAAGGTCTGGCCTGCTGCCAGTAAGATACATTAGGGATCCAATCATACTTTTGTACTTAGTTTGATCAACAGGGATCCTAGAACGGTCATCATACAGCTTCGATCTTTCAACCATGGGAGTATCAACAACATCACTATCTTTAAATCCAAATTTCTTCAAGTTTTCATTAGCCTATTTGGCTTGATTTATGAAAATGCCACTTGGATTCTGAGAGATTCGTAACCCCAATAAAAACAACATATGTCCCATCATCGACACTTGGAACTTTGAACCCATCTCTTTAGAAAAACGGTCACATTCCATAGGATCAGAGGAGGAAAATATTATGTCATCTACGTAGATGAACATGAAGTAGATGTTTGATTGTTTTCCTAGTGAACAAGGTAGGATCAACAACACCTTTGGAGAATTTGTTTTCAAGAAGAAACTTAGACAACGTGTCGTACCACGCCCTTGGTGTTTGCTTAAGACCATAGAGTGCCTTCTTCAAGCAATAGACATAGCTAAGACGCTCAGGGTCCACAAATCCTTCTTGTTGAGTAACGTAGACTACCTCCTTTAAGTCACCATTCAAGAAAGCTGTCTTGACATCCATTTGGTAGACTATCATGTTTGACTCGCAGCATTAGCTAGAAAGATTCTAATGGCCTCAATATGAGCGACTAGTGCAAAGGATTCTTCAAAATCAATTCCTTCTTCTTGGCTATATCCCTTAGCAATTAGCCGAGCCTTGTTTTTCAAAACATCACCATGTTCATCAAGTTTCACTTTGAAGATCCACTTGAGAGCAATAATCATTGAACAGTCTGGAGGAAGCACTAATTTCCACACATCAAGTCGATCAAACTCGTGAATTTCTTATTACATTGCAGTGAACCAAGAATCTTTAGACAACGAATCTTTGAAATCTTTGGGTTCGGCTTTGGATAGTAAGGAATTGAAAAAGCACCACAATGCATCGGTGGCAAGTTGCTTTCGTGTGGACACCGGTTGAGAGGGATTCCCAATAGGGTGATCGTTGGTCCATTTTCTGAGGTGTTCATGTGGTTGAGGGTAGGAAACCGATGTTGCTGTAATGGAATCCCCTAAGGAAGCCGTATCATTAGTAGGTTCAAAAGCAAAGAAATTTTCGAATGCAACATCATTAGCAGAGGCAAAAGGATTCACTTCAAAAGAATTATCGACTACTGTCCCTTGATGTACAGACAATGATTGAGCATTTGAATTTATTGGTGAATGAGTGGTAGATGGTGCATCTTGATCGATGGAGACCGAGATAGATGGACCATTTGTGTCTTGTGGATCATTTGCAAAAGCAGCAGGAGGATCGGCAACTTGTGATTCAGGAGCATCAATACGCTTTGGCTCAAAATATTCATCAAACATGGGATCAAACAACTTCTTCAAGTCATCACATGTTGGTGGTACATAAGGAGTAGCAGGAGTGGGATTATATACAAGTCCTGAACTAATTGGTCCAGGAGACAAAAGGTTAGGTACGGGTCCAGAACTTGAGTGTCAAGGAGCCAGTTACTCTGTCAGCTCATCGAATGTCAAATGAATTGTTTCCATGATTTCTCGGGTACGTCTGTTTTAGATTTAGTATCCCTTTCGATCTGGAGCATATCCAATGAAGAAGCCGATGTCAGCTTTAACTTTAAGTTTTCCAAGGTCTTCACCATCATTTGTTGGATAACAGAGTGCACCAAATACTCGTAGAAATGAGAGGTCTGGTTTTCTGCAATGCACCAGCTCACATGGGGTCTTGCAGTGGAGATGATGTATCAAGGATCGGTTTTAAGTGTAACAAGCAGTTGCAATGGCTTCAGCCCAAAGGAACATCGGAGATTTAAAAAATATTAGCATGGTCCTAGCAGCTTCAACAAGGGTACGGTTCCACCTTTCAACAACTCCATTATGTTGAGGTGTGTGTAGAATGCCCTTTTGGTGACTGATGCCAATACTTTCATAAAATTGAGTAAGTTGTTTGTTAACAAACTCCATTCCATTGTCAATACGATTGAATCTGACTGTTTTGTTGAGTCTAATTTGCAATTGCTTGATAAGTCTTATGATAATCTCTGGAGTTTCATCATTGGATCTCAAAAACTTCACCCATGTAAAGCGAGAGTAATCGTCAACAATCACTAAAAATATATCTCTTTCCAGATACTTTGTACTCTCATTGGTCTGCATAGATCCATGTGAAGGGTATGAAGAACTTCCATGATGGTGTTGACAGTTTTGGGTTTATGAGTGTGCTTTTTGCTTTTAGCCATTTGACATGCGGAACATAGATGATCCTTTTCATACTTTAATCTAGGCAAGCCTCGAACTAGATCCTTGCGAGTAAGTTCATTTATGGTGCTAAAGTTCAAGTGGTTCAAACGACGGTGCCAAAGCCAGGATTTGTTCTTTGAAGCCTTAGAGAGTAGGCAAATAGGGGAGGACCGCATCATGTCTTCAATTGAATGGTGTATAGATTAGTGCCATGACTGCCTTTAAGAAGATCAATACCATCCAATTCTTTAACTAAGCATGTGTGTTTTCTGAATGCAACTTCGTGATCTGAATCACAAAATTGACCAACAGAGAACAGATTGTGCCCAAGTCCTTCCAAGTAGTACACCCTGGAAATTACACTGTTTCCAAAGACATAATCTCCATAACCCATAATTGTCCCAAAATGGTCGTTCTTGAATCTAACAGTCCCAATAAACTTTTTCAAAAAATTCTTGAGCTGTGAGCGATCCCCAGTCATATGTTTTGAGCAGCCTGAGTCCAAATACCAAAGGTCGATGACCTGCATTTGAAAACAGACACCGGTGGATAACTGAAAAAGTTGGAGCCCCACATGCAATTGGGTCCATTTAGTTAGCACACACAAATATTGGTATCAGAAAGCCATGGTTCCATCTTAGGGATTGTTTGCATACGAATTCGTACTTGGTTTTGTGATTTGCTTTTAGTTTGAATAGTTTTAGGAGAAAATACCTTGGTTTGATCTTGTTGGTGATTGTATATGTGTTATTATTGTACTTTCATGCCTAGAGGTATTAGAGGTACTTAGTTGTTCACTTGCTTAGGTTTAATCAATTGTTGGTTTGGTGTTTGATGCATTCCATGGTGAGTTTCCTCGTAGCGATTTGCTTCTCGGTGTGCATTTCTTTGTAGTGATTTGTCTCCTTTTGGCAGCGATTTGGTTGGAATTTGGTGGGTATTTGGACTTATTTTGGTAGCGATTTGCTAAGTTTACTATTTCAGGTATAAAGGACAAAACGCTAAACAACGACTTGTTTGTCTTTTGTATTTAGCTATTTGTTAGACTTTGTTTGTTTCTCCCAACGATTTCATTACTTAGTGGTTTTCTTACTTTGTGATTTGGGTCTCTATGATTTGGTTCTTAGCAACTTGGTTCCTTGCGATTTAGTTCTTAGCTATTTGTGTCTTAGTGATTTGGTGGATAGCGATTTGCTTATTTGAGATTTGTGTTCCTGCGATTTGCTTGTTTAGCGATTTGGTACTTTAAGATCTGGTGTGTAGCGATTTTCATGAGTCTTATTGTGTTTTGAATTAATCTAGTGATTTGTGAATTGTCACAATTTAAGTTGTTACGACTAATCTGATTGTGATTTTACGTTGTGAGTTAATTCTTACGACTTGACTTATTACAATTTGATCTGCTGTAATTTGACTTGTTATGACTTGACGCTTATTATAATTGTGATTTATTCAAGATCTTACACTAAGACTTCCTCGCTATTTACATCTTTTACTTTTGTTGATTTTAGAAAATCCCGCGAAAGAATCAATTTCTCGGTTTAAATCACAAGAGTTGTAAAATCCTGTGTAAGATTATACTATTACAAGCACCACTACTTCTGATGACATTCAAGCTGCCGGGTCCGACACCCGCCCTTATATGCTGGATAGGATGGATTACAAATCATGGGCTCAAAGAATTCGACTCTATTGTAGGGGCAAAGAGAATGGTGAAAACATTCTTCGTTCAATTGATGAATGACCATTTCAAATGGGTACTACAAGAAATGTTATCACCACCGGTGCAGATGGAGCAGTTACCTTTGGAATCGACATACCACGCACCTACAATGATCTTAGTAAGAAGGAAAAGAAGCGTTATGATGCTGATATTCATGTGTCTAACATTGTGATCCAAGGACTTCCCAAAGATGTTTATAAGCTTATCAACTTCAACACGGAAGCCAAAGCTGTTTCGGACAATGTCAAAATGCTTCTAGCTGGCTTAGAACTGACCAAGGAAGATCGTGAGTCTCAGTTGTATGATGAATTTGAGCATTTCAAGATGAATCCTAGTGAAAACATCACTGACTACTATGTTAGATTTCACAAGCTTGTGAATAACATGAGAATGATCCGAATGACAATCCCAAACATCCAACTCAACTCTAAGTTTGTGAACAACATGTCACCAGAGTGGCATCATTTTGTCACTACTGTGAAGCTCAACAAAGGATTGAGAAATACCAACTATGAACAGCTTTTTGCTTACCTACAACAACATGAGAAGCACGCAGTGTACGATCGTTAATTAAGGGAAAAGCTCAATCCAGTTTCGACAAATGATTCACTTGCATTTATGACTAGTATTCTACCACTCAATCAATCCTCAAAAAAATCAACCCTCATCTCTTTGGTTCAATCATCTTTGCAATTACCATCTGCCATGAATACCCATCTGGACTCAGGTTATTCTCATACTGACAAGATGATTGACAATCTTTCCAACCAAGTTTCTCTACTTTTCCAACAATTCAGGGCAACACTTCCACAAACCAACAACCAACTTAGAACCTCGTCTAATCCACGTAATCGGGCTGTTGTGAAAGATGGAAGAGTGATGGTTCAGAATGTTGATGAGGCGAAAAATGATCCGTTTTTAGGGGGTCATTTAAGCCCGGAATTGAATTTATTTGATCAAATATTGCCCTAAATCGTTCCTTTTGTTATTTTAGGTACTTCAGGAGAGAAATCTGGAAAAGGAAGCAATTCGGACGTTTTTGGAGCATAAAAGTGAAGAAAACGCCAAAGACTTAATTTTCCATGCTGGGAACAGTGTATGACGGCGTCAAGAGTACTTTCCTGAAGGCGTCAAGAGTAACTACCATGACGACCCAGTACAGAAATGAAGGCGTCACAAGTAGAGCGTCAAGAGTTAAAAGTGTGACGGCCTGCAAAAATGGACAACATGACGGCGTCAGATGTAGATCAAGGCAGTCCGAGGATTATTTTGGCGGCGAGATGACGGCGTCACCCATTTGTTCTTGACGCCGTCAGCCTCTAATATCTATATATAGTTTTCTAATTTTCATTCGAAAGGAGGACAAGTTTGGAGAAACCCTAAGGCCGAACCATATACGAATTTTACAGCTTTTCAAGGGTTTTCAACCTGTGTTATTAAGAAAAGTCTTTTCTTAATTCAATCAATATGTCTATGTGTTGGTTGTCTATATCTTGTGCTTGTCTTAATTCCACCATGCTAGGCTAGATTTATCTTGTGTTTGCTTATATCTAATGAAACCTAGATGTTGATTATGTGTTGATTACTTGTTTATGGTTGTATTGGATGAATGATTTCAATGTTAGGCTTAAGAAAACTGGCAGATCTCCAAATGGTAACATGCTTGAACGTCTTAGGAAACATGAACCGATGTGTACTAGGTTTTATTGGTTGTATTTAATGCATGAGTAAATTCTAATGATCCCATGTTAGGAGCTTCTTGCAGGCTCGACATAGGAGTGAAGTAGGCACTCATAGGATTGGGGAAGTAAGTACGCCACCCCATGAATGGTATTAAGGAATACAATCCGTCATCCACGCAACTATAACAAGTAATTAACGTGTAAAAGATATCTAGGGAGTAGTGAAATCTAAGTAAACACATTTCTCCCACTTATTGCTCACAACCTTAGTTTAAATTAGTTTATTTTCATTTTTAGTATTTTATTTTGATTGCATCTTAGTATTGGGTTAGTTGACTAGCAACTAATTCCGCCCAAAATCCTTTAAACCCGAGATTTTAATTTGCTTTCATAAAAATACAAAAATACAAAAAGAATCATCCCTCATCTCTAGAACTAGTATTTAGGTTTTCTAATCCTAGCGACACTATTCCTAGCTGAACGATCAATCCCCCGGTACTTGTCACTATACTATACTACAACGATCAGGTACACTGCCTGGTGGGGGTTATAAGCTTCTCAAGATCCCTTGAGAGGTAAAGCCTGGTGCAATCCCCGCGTATCAAGTTTTTGGCGCCGCAGCCCGGGGAATAGTTATTGTCTAGGTTAGAATCTCTTTTTATTAAGTCTACTTGCTAGATTCCTTTCTAGTAAGATTTTATTTTTATTTTTAGGTTTTCTTTAGTCTATCTTATTTCTTTGTGTTTTTGTTCGTAACTTTTCACCACCCGACATCATGGACGATGGGAACATCTTTGAACCCGTCATCCCACCACAACAAAACCCACCACTAGAACCTCTTAGGCCCCGAACCTTAGGAGAGTATTCCCGACCTAGCCACCAAGGCTACCGAAACACCATTGAGCTCACCGGAGCCAATGTGACCCCCTTGCGATCCGACACCATCCGGTTGGTGCAAAGCGGATGTGCATTCCATGGACTTCGTTCCGAAGATCCAAATCAACATCTCAAGGACTTCCTAAAAATCATAGATTCCATAGACCTAGATGTTGCAACTAGAGAGACAACCCGATTACGCCTATTCCAATTCTCTCTACATGATCAAGCTAGTCAATGGCTTGAGTGTTTACCCGCGGGATCCATCACCACATGGGAGATCTCACCACTCGTTTCCTTGCTCAATTTTTCCCACCGGGGAGAACTACTAAGCTTAGAAATGACATCTTGATGTTCCAACAACGTCAAAATGAATTTCTTTATGAAGCATGGACTCGTTTCAAGGACTTACTCCAAAAAGTCTCTCATCATGGCATAGATCTTTGGCTCCAAGTCCAAATCTTTTATGACCATATCGATCTCTCCACGAGCCGAGCCATTGACCAATCGGCCGGTGGTAAGCTACGTGATCTAAGTGCGGAACAATCATGGGAACTCATAGAAGATCTTGCTCTCTTTGACAACGAAAGTTGGAATGATCCCCGTGATTTGAACAAAACGGTCAAGGCAATATCTTTGCCTTCGAATAACTCTAGCACTCCCGACCGTAGGATCATGGAACTTGAGGACCAAGTCAAGTTTCTCATGAAATCTTACGAAGCTCCTAAGCCTTCAAGCCAAGTGAACAAAATCACTTCTTCATGCGAATTATGTAGTGGTCCCCATGACACTCGTGATTGTGTGGAATTCCCCGGAACAACTTTTGCGGACTACGCATCCTCGCGTACCGACGAAGCGGGAGATAAGTGGTACACTTTCAAACCCGAGCCAAACCCTTACGGTGATTCCTACAACCCCTCTTGGAAAAATCACCCAAACCTTAGGTGGAAACAAAATCAACCCAATTCTACCAATCCGCCTAATCGTTACCAACCAAACGGTTCACCCTCCAACCGTACTTTCAACAACAATCCTTCTAACAACTATGGTAGTACCAACAATCTTAAAGGATTGATGTCTAAGTTCATGGCATCTCAAGAAGCTCGCATAGCTAGGTTTGAAACCGAATTCAACCAACAACAAACGGAGATGACTAACAAGATAGACAACTTGTTGAAAGCCCTCAACAACCAAGCATTAACCACACCTAGGAAGGACACTAGAAACACCAATAACGGAATCCAAATTAAGGACCCCTCATCATCTAAACATGTCTACTTTGTCAATGTTGTCACCATTAAGCCAATAGATAAGGAGATAGAAGAAAGTGACAAGGATGAAGTTGGAGTAGAAACCGAAACTAGGGATAAAAGTAGGGAAGTTGAGGTTAATAAGGGAAAGGAGTTAGAGGAAATAGAAACCTTAGAAAAGCACTTTGATAAGTTGCCCACCAAGGAAGAACGGGAATACCATAAGGATTTATTCGATAGTCCCGAGAGACCATATATCCTTGGCACACCCCTTATCAAAATGGGAGACCCCTCTAACATTAACATACCATGCAACATCGGGCACATGCATATATGGAAAGCTTACATCGATCCTAGATCTCCCGTAAACATCATGACTAGGACTTATTACAATTGGGTAATGAAGAAGCAACTTGATTATAGGATGATGCCCAATAAGAATTTGATAAGTAATTTTGTAGGAAGAGTGAAGGGATTGCATGTGATTATAGGTAATTTCACTTATGAGATCGATTTTATGATAGTGGAACACACTCGTCCGGTGATAGATGATTGCCTAAGCCAAATAATATTCGGAAAACCATTTGCTGAGGCCACTAGGATGAGTTATGATCCGACTTTGGGGATAGTTAGATTCAAGGAAGAAAATGATGAGATTGCCTACCAAATGCCTTACAAAATTGAGCAATACCGCCTTCTCTCTAATATAGAAAAGGAACACAAGCAAGCGGCTTATTATAGGAATGACGAGGATAGACGTAGAGGAGTAGAGTATGTGAAAAATAGGATGCTTGGTTTCTATAAAGAATGCTTGCAACTAGGTCTGGAATACAAAACTGGCTTAGAAGACGACCTAGAGAGTGGAACCAACGATGAGGTCACGTAGTAACCCATGGCCTTGAGTATAGCTACAAGACTCGTAAATAAAGAAAAGCGCTTCTTGGGAGGCAACCCATGATTTTGTGTGATTTTATTTTGTTTGTTTGTTATTTGCTTTCATATGCATGCTTTATTTTTATTGTTGGTAGATCATGTTTCTTAACTAAATAGTGAAAATACTTTACTTTGTTGTTTGGCCTAGTCTTAACTTCACCCAAAAGGTATTTTTGCAAAAGATAAGTGTAAGGGGAAACCCCAAATATGTTTTTAAGAAACAAACCGATCATGATTCTCCACAATATTAAATGAACATGTATATTCGTATTTGTTAGAGTCAAATGCTTGTATTGAGTCATAATGAAGTTTTGCAGGATTTTCCAGGAAGTAGGACCAAGTTTTTCCAGAAATTTTCCGGAAACTTAACATAAGAATTTCTGCATGTCACTTCTGACGGCGTCATGAGCTTGCTCTTGACGGCGTCACGTGTAAAAAATCTGGAAATTTTACCAGTTTTGTTTTTCTAACGGATTCTTAAAGTTTTTGTTGAATTATTAAGTTTTATAATCTCCAGGAAATCTGCAAACTTCATTCCACAAGCATTATATCTTATTTTGTTTTCCAGGATTTAGTAACTTATGTAGATTGCCGCCGATTTTATGCGAGGTTGCTTTGTCTGTTTTCTCAGGATTTACAGGTTATGTATGACAAGAAGATGATTTATTTTTCTGGAAGGGAAGCTTTGATTGTTCATTTTTTTGGAGGAAGATCTAACCTGTCCACCTTATTATCCATACCGAGCGAATCAGGGGAGTATTTGATTTCATTTGTTTTACTTATTTCACTTTTACATTCTTTACTTGAACATTAGGGACAATGTTCATCTTAAGTGTAAGGGGAGGGTAAAATGATGATACCTTACAGATACACTTTCGCTTGAGTTTGTTTGTTTGATAGTAGATGTGTAATAAAACTATGAGAAATACTTGTTAGTGCAATTTTAGCGCCAAAGTTAAAATTTTTTACAACATTTAGGAGTGAAACTTTAGCCATAGCAAGCGTCTCATGGATAGGAGATTGTATGACTAGCACAAAACCGTACTATTCAAAAAAATTTTCCACCCAAATATGTGAGGTTCGCCTTTAGATTTGATAGGAAAAGCATTTACTATTAGTGCTTATGAGTGTACCGGTAGCATTTAGATTCTAGAACTTGTGTTAGTGATGCATCCCGAGACCACTAGTGAGACTACATTCATGTAGTAGGATTTACTATATGATAAGAGGCATTAGGATCACCCTTGTGTTAAACCCGTGTTATAATTACTTGACCATTTAAGTCATATTACTTGGCTAGTTAAGTCAACTAATTGTTCCCACACCCTTAGCGTTGTACTCATTTTTAGTACACGAAACCCCTAGTACACCCCTCAGAGCCTATCTTTTCGTTTCTAACTTTAAGCATTTTACTTAAAGGAAGAATTTGTTACACCCCACTTAAGTGTACACCCAAATCGCCTTAGCCTTCCGTGTATGCACTCATCTTTAGTGCATTATTGTTAATTGTTAAACCCTAAGTTAATTATCTAATTGATTACATAGTTGCTAAGTCGAGTCATATCCTTGTACATATTGTTTTGGGACGAATGGGACTCATGGGTAAAGTACTTATTTTATGGAGTAATGGGGAAGAACATCATATATTACCCCCATATGTACGTTAATCTTAAAAGTACTCCAAGTGTTTTGATTTTCTTAATTCGTGTCATTAGATTAGTTTATTGTAAAGTATGTAAAGATTCAAGTGTAAGGGGAACGTTTATTTCCTATGATGTATTATTTTGGATGGTAGGGTAAGAGTGTATGAAAAAAAAAAAAAAATCTAAAAAGAAAAACAATAAAAAGAAAAAAAAAATAGAAATAGAAAAGAGAAAAACATACGGACTACCATCCCGTTTCATTCTATGTTCATTTTATGTTTTTGTTATTTTTCATTTATTAGCTTAAGTCGAGTCTAGTCTTGGCTTAGCAACGCCACATTGTACATGTAATTGACCAAGATTGTTAACTCGCCACCAGTAAAGACTGCCTATATCCAACAAAACCGTGTATTTCATATCCCTACACCTAACGTTACAACCCTTTAAAAGACCTCTTTGATAGTTTATCCTAGGTGCTTACGCCATGTGGTGGAGGTTTGATCCTTTCCCAAGCCTATGGTAATCTATTTTGCTATGATAGGTAGTGAGAGATATCTTCCGTTTCCATATTGTAATTTATACTTTATTACACCCGAGAAATGTGAGTATCTAAACACTATTTGTGAGGTGCTAGTATATGACCTCCGTGCTTGTCTTTGGTCTTTAGTGGAACGATTATTTGTTGTAATTACTTTTATATTAGTGTTAAATGACCCCTAACTTGTATTTTGATTAGAATAAAAGCGCATTTGCTTGAGGACAAGCAAATCTCAAGTGTAAGGGTATATGATGAGGCGAAAAATGATCCGTTTTTAAGGGGTCATTTAAGCCCGGAATTGAATTTATTTGATCAAATATTGCCCTAAATCGTTCCTTTTGTGATTTTAGGTACTTTGGGAGAGAAATCTGGAAAAGGAAGCAATTCGGACGTTTTTGGAGCATAAAAGTGAAGAAAACGCCAAAGACTTAATTTTTCATGCTGGGAACAGTGTATGACGGCGTCAAGAGTACTTTCCTGACGGAGTCAAGAGTAAATACCATGACGACCCAGTAAAGAAATGAAGGCGTCACAAGTAGAGCGTCAAGAGTTAAAAGTGTGACGGCCTGCAAAAATGGACAACATGACGGCGTCAGATGTAGATCAAGGCAGTCCGAGGATTATTTTGGCGGCGAGATGACGGCGTCACCCATTTGTTCTTAACGCCGTTAGCCTCTAATATCTATATATAGTTTTCTAATTTTCATTCAAAAGGAGGAACAAGTTTGGAGAAACCCTAAGGCCGAACCATATACGAATTTTACAGCTTTTCAAGGGTTTTCAACCCTTGAATCCTTACATGTGTTATTAAGATAAGTCTTTTCTTAATTCAATCAATATGTCTATGTGTTGGTTGTCTATATCTTGTGCTTGTCTAATTCCACCATGCTAGGCTAGATTTATCTTGTGTTTGCTTAGATCTAATGAAACCTAGATGTTGATTACGTGTTGATTACTTGTTTATGGTTGTATTGGATGAATGATTTCAATGTTAGGCTTAAGAAAACTGGCAGATCTCCAAATGGTAACATGCTTGAACGTCTTAGGAAACATGAACCGATGTATACTAGGTTTTATTGGTTGTATTTAATGCATGAGTAAATTCTAATGATCCCATGTTAGGAGCTTCTTGCAGGCTCGACATAGGAGTGAAGTAGGCACTCATAGGATTGGGGAAGTAAGTACGCCACCCCATGAATGGTATTAAGGAATACAATCCGTCATCCACGCAACTATAACAAGTAATTAACGTGTAAAAGATATCTAGGGAGTAGTGAAATCTAAGTAAACACATTTCTCCCACTTATTGCTCACAACCTTAGTTTAAATTAGTTTATTTTCATTTTTAGTATTTTATTTTGATTGCATCTTAGTATTGGGTTAGTTGACTAGCAACTAATTCCGCCCAAAATCCTTCAAACCCGAGATTTTAATTTGCTTTCATAAAAATATAAAAATACAAAAAGAAGCATCCCTCACCTCTAGAACTAGTATTTAGGTTTTCTAATCCTAGCGACACTATTCCTAGTTGAACGATCAATCCCCCGGTACTTGTCACTATACTATACTACAACGATCAGGTACACTGCCTGGTAGGGGTTGTAAGATTCTCAAGATCCCTTGAGAGGTAAAGCCTGGTGCGATCCCCACGTATCAAATGTTCAAGGAAGACAGAATGTGAACCAAAGGAATGTTGCTTGAGGTAATGGGCAGAACATGATTGGGAATGTTAATCAGGGACAAGGAAGGCAACCCAAGTGCTACAACTGTAGGAGTTTGGGTCACATAGCCAGAAACTGCACACAGCCGAAGCGTCCTCAGAACTCCGACTACTTCAAGGACAAGATGTTGCTTATGCAAGCACAAGAGAATGGAGTTGTGCTGAATGAGGAAGAGTTGGCGTTTCTTGCTGGGGATCAGCGTAATATATTTGATGCCGATGTGAATGACCAACCTGTTCAAGATTTAGCCCTTAATGACCCGAACATCTTCCAAGCTGATGATTGTGATGCCTTCGACTCAGATGTTGATGATGAACCCACTGCTCAAACCATCTTCATGGCCAACCTATCTACTGCAGTCTCATTACCTCATCAATCTAGTCCCTCCAACTCATCGGTCATATCTGAGGTACTTAAACTATATGACATGTGTGATAAAGTGGATGAACCGAAGATTTCCTATAATGTACAACAGACAAATGTCGTTGAGTCAGATGTTGTTGAGTTGGAAGATTGTGATGATTTCCCAATTAAACAACATGTGAATCATGACAAAGAAGCTGTTGTACCTTGTGGAGAACCTTATAATATTCACTTTATGAATGTGGTGCATGAACAAAATATTCCTTGTGAAGTACAACAAACTAACGATGATGATTCAGATGCTGCAAATATGGGTAATAGTAATGTTATTCCATATGAGCAATATGTGAATCACAACGAAGAGTCTGTTGTACCTAGTAATGCATCTTCTATAGTAGATAACTATGAGTTGCATGAGACCACCTTATCTGTCCCTGATGACACTTTGACCACTAGAATTAATATCCTTAAGGAGCAGATGACCATGTATGAACAACGTGCAAAATTTGAACTCACTGAAAGGGAACAAAAAATGGATTAGCATATGCGTGCAGTTATAACAGAACGTAATTTAAGGGAAGAAGTATTAAAAAGGGAGTTATATTTGTTACAAAAACAACTTGATCAATCCGTTAAACAAAAAAAGGAGATTCAAGAAAAGGTAACTACATTGAAACATGATTTTCATGAAAAAGAATCAAAACTCTTAAATGATATTTCCAGAATAAAGACATTAAAAAAACAAACTTGAATACAAACTATACAAGCAAGGCTAAACCGTTCAAACCGCTCAAATGATACATATGCACAAAAAATTACGTGATGAACATAGTGAGAATAAGGTAAGTGAATCTAAAATAGTCTTCCTTAGGAACCCTAAAACTGCTCAACCTGCCTTATATGATAGTAATGAGTTGTTTAAACCTGGTCATGCCCCACCTGATGTGTTGTCATTTGAGGAAACTATTGAAATTGAGGATGTAAATAGAAAGATTAGCTATGAAAATGAAAGATCCCCTGTGCATTAAATTTGGTGTTAATGTCAAACCTCATGATTACACTAAGGAAAACCGCGTAGCCATCTTTGTTCCTCAAACTAAGCTGACACATGAACAAATTTTTTGGTCCATTGACTCTGAAAAACTGAAAGCAAAAGCACTTCAAGAGACTCCGCCCCTTAGGAAAATCGCTCCTGCAACGGTGTATCCTCTCAATACACCAATGCACTTAGTGCCTCTATCTCTTCCCACTAAATGCAATACTCTTATAAGTATATATGTTCTGTGTCAAAAGTACCAACGGGAATTACTGAAAGAGAAAGGGGATTTGAACAAACAAAAGAGTGTTATTTAACAGAGGTTATACCTTTTCTTAAACTCATCAAAGAACATTTTGAGGGTATGTAAAAAACTCTTGAAATTGAAGTAAAAGAGATGAAAAATGTGTTTAAAAATGTGGAAAATGAGGGAAAACAAATTGCAAATGATCTTAAATGTTGTGAAATTGAAAAGAAAAACATCCTCATCACAAATGAGGAATTGATTGCTAGATGTATTGCACAAGATGTATTCTATACTGCTACTGATTCTGCATTGTTTGCTTGTCAATTTCATGAGATGTCTGTTGCATTGAATGTTCTCCAGAATCATGTTGTTAAGCTTGAGGGGGAGAATTTAAAATTGCATGAAAAAATTCAAAACGATGACCATGATAACATGGTTAGGAATTTTTCAAAACTAGATGTTGATAATCTTAACTTGCAATTAAAATATCAACATCTAGAAGAAATAATTAAAATCTCAAAGGCCAAGACATCCTCGGATGCTCCTGAATTTAATGCATATTTTGAATTAGCCAAACGGGATGAAAAAATTCAAGCTCACACTAACAGGATTCGAAAGTTGAGGGCTCAAATTGCCCAACTGAAGTCTAACTCGAGTGAAATGACTGACACTAATAACCTCAAGTCGATAGATTCTCAGAATTTTCAAAATAAAGACACCATTAACAAATTACAACATGATAATGTGTAGCTTCATGCTAAAATGCCTAATGCAAAGCAATGTTATAAAGAGTTATTTGATTCAATTAAAATCACACATGAGAAAAACAATGAAAAAATAACTTCTTTGCTAAATGAGATTGAGAATCTAAAGATCAAGGTGAAAGGAAAAATGCCAGTTACTTCATGTGACCATGTGATTCCCAAGGTTTGTGCTTGTAAGAAATATGCATGTGATGCTGTGAATATTCCTCTTCCCCTTAGGAATAATAAGTTAGTTCATAGTGACTATCTTAAACATCTTAAGTATTGCCTTGACATGCTTCGTGAAACCATTGAAGAGGATAGGATAGCAAAAACACTTGATGATGCTATTGTAGGTGCCTGCTTTCTCACTAATAGATCTCAGGAACTCTTGGAATATGCAATTGGTACATGTCTTAAGATTGATAACATGCAAGATAGGTCATCTTCATCATCCTCTAAGACTAAGAACAAGCATGTTACCTTTAGTGAACCTTTGAAAACATCAGAACTCAACACATCAACATCTGAAAAACAAATGACAATCAAACAAACTAATGTTCCCATCGTTGCTTCTACAGGAGTAAAAAGTGTCACTAAAGCTAGCGGGTCACAGCTTAGGTGTAATACAAAGAATGATAGGGCTTCGGCGACTAAGAGTACACATGAGAAGGAAGTAGAAGACTCTATTAGGAACAATAGATTTGTGTTAAATGGAAAGAATTGTTTTGATTCAAGTCATTGCTCTATGCATGTTATAATTAATTCGAATTCTGATGCTATTTGTAAGACTTGTAATGACTGCTTAATTTCTGGTAATCATGATGAATGTGTTGTGTCATTTTTGATGAAGTCTTTTAATCGAACCCCACTCAAAAGTGTTAGGAAATCTAAATTGAAAAATCGTGCTTGGAGAGCAACTGGAAAAATATTTACCAATGCTGGTTATCAATGGAAGCCCACTGGAAGGAAATTCACTCTAGGAGAGAAGTGCCCCTTAACTAGGCTCACCAATTCTAAAGTAGTGTCGATTAAGGAATGGAGACCAACTGGTAGAGTATTCCCACTAGAAACACAATGCACCATAACTAGACCTATTGCATCAACTAGTAAATATTCCACTAGTGTCCCCATAGCCTCTGATAACCCAATATTTGTATGTGTTAACCAAACGGACCCCATGATGTGTGCTTTTTCACACATCCTTTTTAGCCTTAAAACAGATCAAATACACCAAATACTAACCAAATATGCCAAGATAATGTATGTTTTTGTATTTGTGTATGTGCAAGTACGGATATGTGAAAAATGACAAAAAATAGCCAAAACCGACAAAAACGAGCACGAGACTTGGAAAAGTGTCAAAAGCCGAAACCAAGGAAGCAATCTATCTAAGAAAAAGCCCAAAACGACAATTCAAATCCTTAAAGATTCAAAGAATGACAAAAGAGACCCTTTGAAGAACTTAGGAAAAAAATACTCCAAGTATTCACAAGTTGTCGATTTTGATCCTTTGAAGAACTTAGGAAAAAAAGTCAACTCAAATCATCCAAGTTACAAGAAATGCATTAGGATCATTCTCGGTCATTACGTTTTATATTAAGTTGTATTAGTTACATTTTATAATGTTTTAAGCTTGAATTTCATGTTTTGTAAAGGTCTAGGGGCTAATTATGCAACAATGTAAAAGATTAGAGAAGCCCTAGCCCCTAGCCTATAAATAGATATGTAAGCCTCATTTGAGAGGTTGGTTAGTCCTAGAGTTAATTTTTGTCTAGTCTTAGTTTTATTAATGAAGTATTTGTTTTATTTTACTTTCTCTCTCTAAAGCTTTATCTCTCTCTAGAAATCTTTAAATTTTACTTGTTAAAATCTTGTTTTTGTTGGTGGGAATTATAGTTTAGGGTTAAACTAAGTTGTTTAGTAATAAATTTGGTGGAAAAACATTAGTTTTTGGCTTTATTTTGGATCAAAATGGTGTTTAGTTACGGTTTTTATCGAGTATACTAAGAAATTTTCGAGTATGCTATCCTAAAAAATAGGGTTTTATCGAGTATGTGTGTGTTTTGTCGATTATCATAGTTTTTATCGAGTATTAGTTTGTGTCTTTGTCGAGTATGCAGTTTGCTTTTATCGAGTATGTGTTCATTTGATTTTATCGAGTATAGTTCAAAAATTGTTATCGAGTATTAGTTTTAAGATTTATAAAATATGCCGTCTTGAAACTTATCGAGTATCCTTTTTAAAAATAATTTTTGAGTATGCTGTTTTTTAGTCAAGGACTAATTTGCAAATTCCAAGTTAAGTTTTGTTTTAACTATTTGAATAGGCAGATTTGCAAATATCGAGTATGGTGTCAAATTTTTTATATTATCGAATATAAGTTTCACTTTCATTTTTATTTTTATTTTTGTCGAGTCTTTGTCTTTTGTTACCGAGTAACATTCATTTGGTGAGTTAGCCAAGTTTATCTAGTAAGATAAACATTACCTCATCGTATATCGAGTGAGGTCTTTTCTCTTTAGTTTTCAAATCATTTTTCATTTCTAAAAATTAAAAAAAAGCCAAAAATATTATTTTCCTTTCACGTTAATTTTCTTTTATCGCTTCTTATTTAGAAAAACTCATTTCGCACTATTAGTATTAGTATTGTTTTTATTTCTTTTTTTTTTAGTTTGTCGTGTTAAGTTTTATTTAAGTTTACATCTTCATTTAAAGTTTCGTTTTTGCAAATCCCTTTTTATTTGTTTGTTTCTTTCGCATTGTTTTCTTGTTTCTTCTTGTTTTAATCGTGTTTTGAATTCCTTTTGTAGTGTAATCAAAAATCTAAAATATTTCTTCCATCCTCATTCACTTCACAAGATTCACAAACCGAACCGACAAGATCGAATTCAACCCTTGTTGGGACTACGACCCGGGGAATTACTTTTACGAGTGATCCTTCGGTAAACTCTTCATTCACTCTACACCACACCAACCCTATATCATCACCCCAATTGCATGTGGGGATCCAACTTTTTCAATTATCCACCGGTGTCTGTTTTCAAATGCAGGTCGTACAAATCGTCCTTTGTATTTGGACTCAGGCTGTTCAAAACATATGACTGGGGATCGCTCACGGCTCAAGAATTTCGTGAAAAATTTTATTGGGACTGTTAGATTCAGGAACGACCATTTTGGGGCAATTATGGGTTATGGAGATTATACTTTGGAGACAGTGTAATTTCCAGGATGTACTACGTGGAAGGACTTGGGCACAATCTGTTCTCTGTTGGTTAATTTTGTGATTCAGATCTCGAAGTTGCATTCAGAAAACACACATGCTTTGTTCGAGAACTGGATGGTATTGATCTTCTTAAAGGCAGTCGTGGCACCAATCGATACACCATCTCAATTGAAGACATGATGCGGTCCTCCCCTATTTGCTTACTCTCTAAGGCTTCAAAGAACAAATGTTGGCTCTGGCATCGTCGTTTGAACCACTTGAACTTCGGCACCATAAATGAACTTACTCGCAAGGATCTAGTTCGAGGCTTGCCCAAATTAAAGTATGAAAAGGATCATCTATGTTCTGCATGTCAAATGGGTAAAAGCAAAAAGCACACTCATAAACCCAAAACTGTCAACACCATCACGGAAGTTCTTCATACCCTTCACACGGATCTATGCGGACCAATGAGAGTACAAAGTATGAATGGAAAGAGATATGTTTTAGTGATTGTTGACAATTACTCTCGCTTTAAATGGGTGAAGTTTTTGAGATCCAAGGATGAAACTTTGGAGATTATCATAAGACTTATCAAGCAATTGCAAGTTAGACTCAACAAAACAGTCAGATTCATTCGTACTGACAATGGGAACGGAGTTAGTTAACAAACAACTTACTCAATTTTATGAAAGTATTGGCATCATTCACCAAAAGAGCATTCCACGCACACCTCAAAAGAATGAAGTTGTTGAAAGGCGAAACCGTACCCTTGTTGAAGCAGCTAGGACCATGCTAATATTTTCTAAAGCTCTGATGTTCCTTTTGGCTGAAGCCATTGCAACTGCTTGTTACACTCAAAACCGATCCTTGATACATCCTCTCCACTACAAGACCTCATATGAGTTGGTGCATTGCAGAAAACCAGACCTCTCATTTCTATGAGTATTTGGTGCACTCTGTTATCCAACAAATGATAGTGAAGACCTTGGGAAAATTAAAGCCAAAGCTGACATCGACTTCTTCATTGGATATGCTCCATATCGAAAGGGATACCGAATATACAACAAATGTACCCGAGAAATCATGGAAACAATTCAGGTGACACTCGATGAGCTGACTGAGCAACCGGCTCCTGGACACTCAAGTTATGGACCCGCACCTAACCTTTTATCTCCTGGACCAATTAGTTCAGGACTTGTAAGAATCCCACTCCTGCTACTCCTTATGTACCACCAACAAGTGATGACTTGAAGAAGTTGTTTGATCCCATGTTTGATGAATATTTTGAACCATAGCGTATTGATGCTCCTGAATCACAAGCTGTTGATCCTCCTCCTGTTGTTGCAAATGCTCCACAAGACACAAATGGCCCATCTATCTTGGTCTCCATCGATCAAGATGCACCATCTACCAGTCATTTACCAACAAATTCAAATGCTCAATCGTTGTCTGTATATCAAGGGACGGTAGTCGATAATTCTTTTGAAGTGAATCCCTTTGCCTCTACTGATGATGCTCCATTCGAAAAGCCAAGTTCGACCCTAAAGATGTCCTCGATGAGGAAATCACTCACATAGGATAGGGTGTGACTTTGAGTCTAGCTAAAAGACTTGTAAATAAAGAAAAGCGCTTCTTAGGAGGCAACCCAAGCTTCTTTTTCATTATTTGTTTGTTTATTTGATTTGATATTATTTTTTTCCGTATGTATACTTTTTCCTATTGTTTATTGTTCATGTCTCAAATAAATTATGAAAATGCTTTATTTTGTCTTTAACCTCGTCTTAATTACATATAAAGGTATTTTACAAAAAGATAAGTGTAAGGGAAGATCATATTTGTTTCTAAGAACAGATTGAACATGAACAATAACAATTAGAAATTAGTATACATATTAATATTTGTTTGAGTCAAATGCTTGTATCGAGTCACAATGAATATTTTGCAAGATTCCAGATATTAAAAAATAGATTTTTCCATAAACTTTTTGGGAACAAAATATAAAGAATTCTGTCAGATCACTTCTGACGGCGTCAGGAGTTATTTTCTGAAAAATTTTCCAGGTTTTGTTTTTTTGCTGGAATTATAAAGTTTCATAAAATCTAAAATTTTTAAACTCCAGGAATCTGCAAACATTTATTTTACAAGCATTATATCCTTTTAATTCCTAGAAAGCAACGTAAGATATATATGCTTCTTTTTTCTAGGATTTACTTCTACATAAAATTTACCGCTGATTTTATGTGAGGTTTCGTGTTTGTTTTCTTAGTTGTTTAACATGTTATATTGGACAAGAAGATGATTATATTTCAGGAATGAAGCTTTACATGTTCATTTTCTTGAAGGAAGATTTAACCATGTCACTATATCGTCCATACCGAGCGAATAAAAAGAGTATTAGTTTCTTTCATTTTTATTAACTTTGATTTTACACCTTTTATTTTGAACATTGGGGACAATGTTCGACTTAAGTGTAAGGGGGGGGGGGGGGCATAAATTGGGATACCTTAGAAACTACAACTTCACGTGATTTTTGTTTTGTTTAATAGTAGATGTGTAATAAAACTAAGAGAAATATTTGCTAGGGTAATTTTGGCACAAAATTTAAATTTTTTTGCAACATATAGGAGTGAAACTTTAGTCTTAACAAGCGTCTCATAGATAGAAATTGTATGACTAGCACAAAAACTGTACCCCTCAAAAAAATTACACCCCAAATATGTGAGGTTCGCCTTTAGATCTTTAGGAAAAAGCATTCATCGTTAGTGCTTGTGAGTGTACCGGTATCATTTAGATTCTAGAACTTGCGTTAGTGATGCATTCCAAGACCGCTAGTGAGACTACATTCGTGTAGTTAGGATTTGCTATATTATAAGAGGCATTATGATAACCCATGTTTTAAACATGTATTATAATTACATTGACTTCATTGGTCAAGTAATTTCCCTACACCTTTGCGATGTACTCATTTTTAGTACACGATACCCCTAGTACACCCCTCAGAGGCTATCTTTTTCATTTCTAACTTTAAGCATTTTACTTAAAGGAAGAATTTGTTTACAATCCACCCCTAAATGCTTGTATGCACTCATCTTTGGTGCATTATTGTTACATATTTAAACCCTTAGTTAGTTGTCTAATTGATTATATGGTTGCTAAGTCGAGTTATATCTTGTACATATTGTTTTGGGACGATTGGGACTCATGGGTAAAGTACTAGTGTTATGGAGTAATGGGGAAGAACATCATTTATTACCCTTATATGTGCGTTAATATTTTAAAAGTACTCCAAATGTTTTGATTATCTTAATTCAAGTCTTTATTTTTAATTATGTAAAAGTTTAAGTGTAAGGGGGAAGCAAGTTCCCTTTGATGTATATTTTGGATGGTATAGTAGAAGTATATGCAAAAAAAAAAAAAAAAAAAAAAAAAAAAAAAAAAAAAAAAAAAAAAAAGGCTACCATCCGCTTCTTTTATTCATGTTGAATCAAATAGTGTCTTGAAAATACCAAAAATAGTTGTGGTTAGTTGAGTTGAGTCTTGGCTTAGCAACGCCTCATTGTGTATGTAATTAACTAAGACAATTGACTTGCCACCAGTAAACTATCCCTTTATCCAACAAATCGTGTTTTTCCTTACCCCTACACCTAACGTTATAACCCTTTAAAGACCTCTTTGATAGTTTATCCTAGGTGCTTACGCCAAAGTGGTGGAGGTTTTGATCCTTTCCCAAGCCTATGGTAATCTATTTGCTATGACAGGTAGTGAGAGATATTTTTTTCCATTTCCATTTGTGATATATAAACTTATAACACCCGAGAGATAAGAGTATCCAAACACTTATTGTGATGTGCTAGTGTATAATTTTCGTGCTTGTTTTGACAAAGGTAGAACGATCATTTGTTGTAATTACTTTTATATTAATGTTAAATGACCCCTAACTTGTATTTTGATTAGTATAAAAGCTCATTTGCTTGAGGACAAACAAATCTCAAGTGTAAGGGTATTTGATAAGGATTTATTTGATACGTCTTTAGGGAGTCATTTAAGCCCTAATACGTGATTTTATAATCAAATATTGGCCTAAATCATTCCTTTTCTCATTTTAGGTACTTGGGACGTGATTTCTGGAATATGGAGCTTTTCGGACGTTTTTATGCTCAAGAATGAAGAAAATAAGAAAGTCAAGGAAAGTAAGGTTTTTACACCTGACGGCGTCACGCTTTGGAGGCTGACGCGGTCACCTTAAGATGTGAAGTGTTGGATTTTTACACGTAACGCCCTAGAAAGATTTTGGAAGTTAACACCTGACGCCGTCAAGCACAAATAGAGCAAGGCCGTCTGGCTTTGCAATTACGCGAGACAGCCCAGAAGAATTCATATGTGACGATGCCAGAGGCTTGTTTGGGCGATACGAAACCCTAATAGTGGCGTTCTGACAGAATCAGAAGCCATAACCTGATGCCGTCAGCTTTATAAATCTATATATAGTTTTGGATTTTTCATTCATTAAGGGTGGAACTTTAGACTACAACTTGGGAGATAAACCCTACTCCAAATTTTACAGCATTTTTAGGGTTTCAAACCCTCTTTTCTTCCATGTTCAATTAAAGGTAAGTTCTTCCTTTAATCATTCAATATGTCTATGTGTTGTTTGATTATTTGTTTATCTTTTCTTTACATTAACATGTTAGCTTAGATTTCTTAGTGTTTGCTTAGATCTAATGAAACCTAGTTATAGATTATTGATTGTTGATTTGTTATTAGTTGTTTGGTTGATTGACTCGTGTAGGCTTAAGAAAACTGGCTAATCTCCTATACGGTAACAAGCTTGAATGTCTTAAGAAACGTAATCGGATGTGTACTACGGTTTTATTGATTGTATTTAATGCATTGGTAGATGTTGATGATTCTATGATAGGATACTAAACGTGTCGTCATAAGAAGAAATAGATACTCAAAGAGTTGCGGAAGGACGTACACGCCCCACGACCGGTATTAAGGAATACAATCCTTCAACTAAACAATTGTGACAACTCAATAAATCAATAAGAGATAACTATGGAGTAGTGACATCTAAGTAAACACACTTGTCTCTTATAAGAAGTTCACCACATTTACTTTTCTTGTCATTTATTTTATTGTTTTTAGTTTAATTAGTAATTTTGGGTTAGTTGACTAGTTGACCTACACATCAATCCTAACGACACTATTTCCCTAGAGAACAATCAATCCCCCGGACCTACCATTTACTACACTACAACGGTCAGGTACACTGCCTGGTGGATTGCAAAATCTCAAAATCCCTTGAGAGGTAAACCTTTTACGAGGTTGCAAAACACCCATCAATAAATGTGGCGAGTAAATAAGGGAAATCCAAAAGGCAATATTTCCTACATATTCACTAATCATCTGTTAACATCCTCAACTCATCTTTGGTGCCTTATATGCAAGCAAATTGAATTGCAAATTTTAAACAACAATGGATAAAGGTATAATCAAATTGTCTAATTTGCCATGTATTTAAATGATATGAATAACTACAACTATATGCTTTTTTTTTTTACTATTCCAGGTGTAGAAAACAATCGTGCCCAGATTTCATCATTCTCCAGTACACTAAACAATTCTATAAGGATGCATTCAGAAACTACTGTTGGTCAAGATGGGCAGCTATAGTTATACTGTGGTTTGAAACTAACACAAGATACAATTGCAGGACCAAGTAAATACACATACATGTTTTTGGATTGTAAAGGAAAGTCACACAAATGTGATAACAATTTAATGTCTTACATCAGGTACATCAACAGGCCCATAAAACACACTACCAGATCCTACACAAAATACAGGGGGCTCTACTTCCAATAACCACGTAAACAGACCTAACATCAACAAACAGTTAAAAGGCGCAATCCTAAAAAATTTAAAGAGAACCGCGATCACATCTGAAGGTAATTTTGTATCTTATTTAAACCTATTAATAAATTACACTTTATAATTTGGTAAAATATTATGAAATCAAACTAGAGGTCATGATCTAAAAAATACTAGATTAGGATCAGATTATCCATTTCATTTAATAATAGTAAATTATGCTTTCGTAGGCATTCCTATCACTTACAATAATTTAGGTCTTCTATCGCATCAATGTTGTTGCTATGATGCAATAATGTGGTACGATGAGAGAAGTAATAAGGCTAAAAGAGCTATCAATCCATCATTCACACTATGTTGCCAAGATGGTAAAGTACTCCTCCCCAGATTCAGGGAATCCCTGCCACCCTTAAATACTCTATTGGATTACACCGACCCTACAACATCAAAATTTAGAGACCAAATTAGAGTATACAATAGCATGTTCTGCTTTAATATTTTGGGGATAGAATATACCATTCCATTAATACTGGCAGAGTGCATTACACAGTCAGGATAAGTGGTCAAAATTATCACCTACTCGAATCTTTACTACCAAAAGTAGGCGTTCAACCTAAGCTTTGTGATTGATGCTAAATCACCAACTTAAATTGACCAGGGAATGGTCAACTAAGTCAAACAGCCTAGAGTCAATGCTCCGCGGAAGTATAAGGTTTCCCCGGGTCGTTATGTCCCAGCGAGGTGTGATGGTTATAAAACGGTTTCGTGATCGGGTGAATTTGGACAGGAAAAGGTTTGTGGGTAATTAAACTAGGGAATCTACAAAGAAATAGCTTATACAAGCTATAAAGATGATTACGTGAAAGTTAGATACCTAAAAACGCTTGAAATCTAAAAACGCGTACGTTTACGTTTGAAATAACGCGAACGTACAAAATAAAACGTGAAAAATTCAATCTGAAAACACCCAGGGGGTGAAAATGATTTTTTTACAAACTAAAAGATAAAAGAAAAGTTTTAGAAAAAGAAAATTAATTTTTACACTAATTAATTATTTAATATTAATTAAATACTAATTAAAACTAATTATTAATATTTAAAACACTTAAATACAATATAATATTGATTAAATACTAAAAAGGTGAAAATAAAATTTCTAAAATTATAAAATAAATAAAAATAAGTTTTAAAATTAAAAATAAGTATTTTTGTCTTTTTGTGATTTTTCTATTAATTAATAACTAATTAATTATTAATTACCTAATTAAACTATTTTAAATTAAGAAAAATAGAAAATGAACAGTAAAAATTATAAGAAAATTTCTAAAATTATTTTATAAAATATAAAAGCTATAAAAAATATAAAAACTAGGTTTTACTTAATAAAAACTAATTATGCTATTTAAAACTTAATATTAATTAATTATTAATAAAATTAAGATTAATTCTAATAAATACTAAATGAGAAAATAAAAATCTGAAAAAATTATTATAAATACTTTAATATAAGAGGAATTTAAGAAAAATATAAAATAGCTAAGTACTTAATAAAGATCTAAAAATGAAAAATAAAATTTAAATAAAATTAAATAGAAACTATCACTTAAAATTACTTTGTTTTTTTTTGGCTTTTTATTTTAGAAAACTATTTTACAACTAAAATCATGAACTTTTTATAAAAACAACTTTAGTGGAACTTAAAAATAAGCAAAGTACAAGCTATTTGGCTCAATAGTTGACTTTCGTTGACCAATGGGCAAATTAAGCTAAAATGGGCTTAAGTGGGACCCACTATGGTTAAAACTGATCCAAATAAGTTGTTAGGACATGTTTAGACAAGAATCAACCACATAAGCAATCTGAATAAGCTAAAAAGCTTGAATAAGCACAATGAGAACCTTGCTCAACTCAGAAAAAAAAAAGGGACAACTTTGAGGGCCAAATACAGGTGGGGTCCACTGAGTCCTAGGTCAAAACAATGGTCAAAGGTTGAACCCTGCCAGGAGGGGAGTTGAATGAACCAAGAAATGAGCATGTAGGACCACTATGGTGGGCTGCAACCACCACCAAAGGTGGTGGTTGTGATGGTGGCCTACTGATGCAGGGGAACCACCTTCCCTGCAGGTGTGTTTGGGACTAAGTAGGACCCAGCATAAAATTGCTAAAAATATAAGGAAGTTGGGACATGAAATTTGAGCTAGGAGACAATAATCTCAAGAAGTTTCAGAATCTAAGACCTATCACAAAATTCTAATAAATTCATGCAATATTTGTAAAAACCTGAAACTTGCACATTGACTTTTTAAGCAAAACTAGGAATTTGACTTTTATGAACTTAGGACCCTAATCTAATGATTGAATAACATGTAATAAACTGAATTAAAGTTAAACTAACCTTAAGTTACAAGTTACAAGCTAATTTAGAAGTTTATGGATCTTAATTAACACCACAGTTACTGTGGTGGTGGTATAATTGTGATATTGACTTTTTTCTTCAAATGGGACTGTTTTTAAGATTACACTGAGCTACCATTAACTAAAGCAACAAATGGAAACCAAAACCAACTCAAATGCTAGGCCTAAACACAGATTGAAGGGTTAAGCCAAACAGCCCTTTATGTGAAACTGTTTTTGGTTTTCAAAGCAAACTAACAACTAAAACCTTAAACATGAAAGCTAATCTTAAATTAACACTAAATGAACTTAAATGAACTGAAATAAACACCAAATTACCTATGCTACAGTAAATCACAAAAATTTATAAAAAAGCTTACAGTGAGATCAAACTGAGACAGATGATTCAAGTACCAAAGAACAACCTAAAGCCTACCACTAGGCACTAAACCCACAGTAATCCAAAACTAGCCATGATCCTGCTTCCTTTCCTCTTGAAACTTGATTTTTTATTTTTTTTTCTATTATTTTTCTCTATTTTTGGAATTTTGAGTGAATCTTAGCTAAATCTATTTAAAGGTTCAAACTACCATTCAAAGTTTTTAAATAAGCTAATTTGAGCTCAGTGGATCAACAAACAACAACTTTGAACAAACTTAGAAGCTGATATGGAACTTTGAACTAAAATGATACACTAAGAAATTTGAAAAACAAAATGTGATTGCCATCACAGAATTTGAGATTACAAAGTTATATAAAACTGAGAAATACACTTATGATTACAACTTATAACTAAAAAAACATGTGAAAACTAAATTCGACAAGAAATTTTACATTAAAAATTAAAACTAACTACCTACTGCTACACTACTCTCTTTCTCTTCTTTTTCTTTTCTTATATAAGCCCTGTAAGTCTTCTCTTTATTTCCCACCACTTTGGACCGTTGGATTAGCTTAAATTCATCTCAGCCTTCAAATTGGGATTTGGCGGGAAAACGTTTTTGGGGCAATTGGTGGGCTGGGGGGGGGGGGGACAGGAAATGGAGAAGGTGAGTTGGAGGGATGGGGAGGTGGAGTGTAGTAGGGAGAATAGCAGGTTGCAAGTTGGGAGGTTAGGGGTGGTCAACGTTGGGTTTGACTGAGGGAGTTTATATTAAAAACGGGGGTGAGTGGATTATTAGGGAGTGGGCTGGGTGAAGTTTTGGGCTTGGGGGGTGTGTGTTGGATCAGGGTTAGTTTGGTTTTGGTTTTGGACTAAGTAAATAACAAAAGTCCCTTTGGTTTATTTAAATTTCACAAGGACCATATTTGTAACATTCTGAAATTCCAGGGGCTGTTATGGCACTTTTCCAAATTTGTCATGATGGTGATTCCTGCCACATATGAATAGTCCAAGACCATGAAAGTTAATTTTCCATTTAAAAATTTCCAAGGACCAATTCTGCCAAACTTGCAAAGTCCAGGGACCAAACATGTAAATTCCTCAAAATTTTCATCCAGGGATCAAATGTGATAACTTTTGAGTTTCCAAGAACCAAAAAATGATTTTTCTTTCAAAAATATCCCACCAGGGACCAAAACTGCCAAAGTTTGAAACTCTAGGGACTAAATTGTAAATTTCCAAAACTTTTGAGATTTTTCACCAAAGGACAAAATATGACAACTTATGGTTTCAAAAGGACCTTTGGTGACTTTCCTTTTCAAATAAGTGCTCAGGGACTATTTTTGCCAAATTTTGAAAGTTGAGGGACTGAAACTGCCAATATTGCAAACTTTGTACGTTTTTCATCAGTTTTTACTCATTTTGCATCTAAAACATATAAAACACAATTTTGAAATATTTTTAATATTTTGATGCATTTATGAGTGTTTTTGTATGTTTTGCAGTTCAGATTAGACAAAAAATGATGAGTGTTTGAGCACTCATCAATCCCCCACACTAAACTATTGTTAGTCCCTAGCAATAACTGTTTTGAAAACTTGATAGATTTTAAACTCTTTACCAAAAGCCATCACTTATGGAGTAACCAGGTGTGAGAACTATGGTACACCTGATAACCGTGTGATTTTGAGCAAACCACCAGCTGTCAACGGATTTGATTAGTCTTTACCAAAAGCCGTTTGCTTCTGGACTAGTCAACTCTTGATGGAATAGTCAACATCTTGGTGAGCTGATTACCAATTATGGATTTTCCACTGCCTTTACCACAAGCCATAATCTTGTGGGCTAGCCAACTCATTCGCTTTATGGGATATGGCGAGTTGAGGTACCATACAATTTTTGGCAAATTGCAAATCATAAACGGATTTGATATATCTTTACCAAGAGCCATTTGCTCCTGGATTAGCCAATCCCTTTGTCGGTTAGACATGGCGGACTGATTACCACAAAAATTTTGATGCACTAGTGAAAAAATTTTGAAAGGCCAAAACGGGGGTATTAGATAGTAAAATGTGATAAAATTCGCTAGAAGAGCGAAATACCCCCCCCCCCCCCCACACACACACTTAGAATGAATATTGTCCTCAATATTCAAAGTTCCGGCTATTATGCCGACATTTTAAACGTAAAAGGGCAACATTACAAGCTAAGCGTGGAAAACACCATTTTGTTTTTCACTTCATTTGTAACCACTGTAGGGGTAATTCCCCCACACTTAGGGTGAAAACCCTATAAGCATGCTACTGTTTTTGTTTACCGAGTCGCTAGCTTGACTCGACCCCGAATTCATTTGTCCTTGGGGAAGCATGATGTGGATGAAACAATCTCAATCGGACTTTCATTCAAGATGTTTGGACAAACATTTGAAGCATGTGAAAGTTCCACACTGATGAGATAAGTATCCGGCTCAAGATAATGATACATGAAAATGCCGGGATCAAAGATGGTATCTTCATTCCCGAAGGAGTGAAGAAGAGGGGAAGGCACCTCGAGAGCAGGCTCATTAGCCTGATTTTGGATTTCAAGGGTTAAGCTCAAAAACATCCCGGGAGGGTGGGTGGGAATTTACAAATCCTCATGATTGAGCGTATCTCCCCCCGGGCTATCATACTCCGGAGGAGTCATGATAAGGTGATCAATGATGGGCTCAGAAGGAATTTCATCAACATCACTGATGTCTCCATAAGATAAAGACTTTTCATCAGTGTGTGAATCACTAGGCCCGATATTGAGATAAGAATTGAGTGATGGATCATCATCATTCAATCAGCTTTCAAGGAAAAGAATATCCCCCTCAGAATCAAGATAGTTATCATCAACTTCATACAAAGTTGAACTATCTAGGGCGAGGAATGCTTCGACTTCTTCCATATCATCTTTGAAATCAAAGAGATCATCATCACTTCCCGATGGAAGTGGATTGGTATGAGTGAGTTCATCGGTGAACTCCTCGAGAAGAAAGTGAACATTAGAGTGGGGAAGGGATGCATCAACATACTCAATGTCTCCATAAGATAAGCAATCATCACTAGAATCAGAGACAGTCTCAATTTGATCATTTGGATTATTAGGGTGAGAAGGAATATCACACACTTGATCAAAAGTTCCCTATGAGTCTCTCGGGATTGGGACAAGGATCTCAACACTAGACTTTATTAATTCGTCCGATTCCTTATCAGGAACAGTGCTAAGATGCTCATCCCCCATGTTCAGAGATTGAGTGTGAACTTCGGGTGTGATAACAACAGACTGAGGGAGATGAGAGGAGCTAGCATTCATGGATTGTACAAGTTCTATTTGATCTCCTGCTAGTAATTTCTCCGTCTCATTATTTTCTCCCTGATTTTCAATGGAAGGAATTACAAGTGATGAATCTGACGAACCCTTATAAAATTGAAGGATATCAAGGGTGTCTTCATTATCACTATCATCATCACAGTCTAGAAGAGCAGCTTGACGAAATTTGGCACGTGTTATAACTGCTTGTTCTAAGACTAGCAATTCTTCCATGCTCAATTCGTTTCTAACCTCTCGTTCTTCAGCAAGTAATTATGCCATAGATTTCTCACGAGAGTCTCGAAACGGTGTAGTAACCAACTCCTCCTTAAGTTCTTTTAATAAATCAAGAGCCTTTAGTAAAAGGTCTTGCTCAGTATCATGAGGAGTTGTGTGAATCATATGGTACTGTGGAGGTGGGTCTGAAAACGAATAGTCGTAATTGTTACAAGGAAATGGATTCCTTGTTTGACAATCCGAGCTAGAGTGTAGACCTCCACAGTAATCACAATAGTAAAACTGATGTGGCTGTGGGTTGTATGTGCTAGAGTTATAATTGTTATCAGGAAACTGCTCATAGACAAGCGTGTTTCCCGATTGACAATCAGAATTGTAATGTGAACCACCACAGTACTCACAACAGTAAAACTGCTGAGTCTCATGGTGTGGTAACTGATGGAATGAATCAGTCGTGTCATGGTAGGAATAGGGATTCTGGTTATAGACAGACCCGTTTCCTGACTCTACCATGCCACAACTGGAGCAATTGCCACCATTATAAGGATTACCACACCAATGGCAAACAAGAAGGTGTGGATGAGACATAGAAAGAATCAAAAGGTTTGGGAAGGGTAGGGATGAAGAATCAAAGATGTGAGAGGGTAAAGGAGAATGTTTTTGGATTTTTGGAAAGACATTTTGTACAAATAAGGAAGAAAATGTTTTTGTGTTTTTTTGTGTTCGTTGAAAACCGAGTTTAAAAAGTTTTCATGAACAGTTTTGTTTTTATATGATAATAATAAGATAATATGAACAAGGATGGGAAATTTACAAAGGAACGAATTCCAAAATCACTAATCAGAAAAACCGTTTAGAATAGCGCGCACACCTCCCCGGCAGCGGCGCCAAAATTTGATTGACGCTAAACCACCAACTTAAATTGACCAGGGAATGGTCAACTAAGTCAAATAGCCTAGAGTCAATGCTCCGCGGAAGTATAAGGTTTCCCCGGGTCGTTATGACCCAGCGAGGTGTGATGGTTATAAAACGGTTTCGTGATCGGGTGAATTTGGACAGGAAAAGGTTTGTGAGTGATTAAACTAGGGAATCTACAAAGAAATAGCTTATACAAGCTATAAAGAAGATTACGTGAAAGTTAGATACCTAAAAACGCTTGAAATCTAAAAACGCGTACGTTTACGTTTGAAATAACGCGAACGTACAAAATAAAACGTGAAAAATGAAATCTGAAAACACCCAGGGGGTGAAAATGACTTTTTTACAAACTAAAAGATAAAAGAAAATTTTTAGAAAAAGAAAATTAATTTTTACACTAATTAATTATTTAATATTAATTAAATACTAATTAAAGCTAATTATTAATATTTAAAACACTTAAATACAATATAATATTGATTAAATACTCAAAAGGTGAAAATAAAATTTCTAAAATTATAAAATAACTAAAAATAAGTTTTAAAATTAAAAATAAGTATTTTTGTCTTTTTGTGATTTTTCTATTAATTAATAACTAATTAATTATTAATTACCTAATTAAACTATTTTAAATTAAGAAAAATAGAAAATGAACAGTAAAAATTATAAGAAAATTTCAAAAATTATTTTATAACATATAAAAGCTATAAAAAAATATAAAAACTAGGTTTTACTTAATAAAAACTAATTATGCTATTTAAAACTTAATATTAATTAATTATTAATAAAACTAAGATTAATTCTAATAAATACTAAATGATAAAATAAAAATCTGAAAAAATTATTATAAATAATTTAATATAAGAGGAATTTAAGAAAAATATAAAATAGCTAAGTTCTTAATAAAAATCTAAAAATGAAAAATAAAATTTAAATAAAATTAAATAGAAACTATCACTTAAAATTACTTTGTTTTTTTTTTGGATTTTTATTTTAGAAAACTATTTTACAACTAAAATCATGAACTTTTTATAAAAACAACTTTAGTGGAACTTAAAAGTAAGCAAAGTACAAGCTATTTGGCTCAACAGTTGACTTTTGTTGACCAAGAGACAAATTATGCTAAAATGGGCTTAAGTGGGACCCACTATGGTTAAAACTGATCCAAATAAGTTGTTAGGACATGTTTAGACAAGAATCAACCACATAAGCAATCTGAATAAGCTAAAAAGCTTGAATAAGCACAATGAGAACCTTGCTCAACTCAGAAAAAAAGGGACAACTTTGAGGGCCAAATACAGGTGGGGTCCACTGAGTCCTAGGTCAAAACAATGGTCAAAGGTTGAACCTTGCCAAGAGGGGAGTTGAATGAACCAAGAAATGAGCATGTAGGACCACTATGGTGGGCTGCAGCCACCACCAAAGGTGGTGGTTGTGATGGTGGTCTGCTGATGCAGGGGAACCACCTTCCCTGCAGGTGTGTTTGGGACTAAGTGGGACCCAGCATAAAATTGCTAAAAATATAAGAAAGTTGGGACATGAAATTTGAGCTAGGAGACAATAATCTCAAGGAGTTTCAGAATCTAAGACCTATCACAAAATTCTAATAAATTCATGCAATATTTGTAAAAACCTGAAACTTGCACATTGACTTTTTAAGCAAAACTAGGAATTTGACTTTTATGAACTTAGGACCCTAATCTAATGATTGAATAACATGTAATAAACTTAATTAAAGTTAAACTAACCTTAAGTTACAAGTTACAAGCTATTTTAGAAGTTTATGGATCTTAATTACCACCACAGTTACTGTGGTGGTGGTATAATTGTGATATTGACTTTTTTCTTCAAATGGGACTGTTTTTAAGATTACACCGAGCTACCATTAACTAAAGCAACAAATGGAAACCAAAACCAACTCAAATGCTAGGCCTAAACACAGATTGAAGGGTTAAGCCAAACACCCCTTTATGTGAAACTGTTTTTGGTTTTCAAAGCAAACTAACAACTAAAACCTTAAACATTAAAGCTAATCTTAAATTAACACTAAATGAACTTAAATGAACTGAAATAAACACCAAATTACCTATGCTACAGTAAATCACAAAAATTTATAAAAAAGCTTACAGTGATATCAAACTGAGACAGATGATTCAAGTACCAAAGAACAATCTAAAGCCTACAACTAGGCACTAAACCCACAGTAATCCAAAACTAGCCATGATCCTGCTTCCTTTCCTCTTGAAACTTGATTTTTTATTTTTTTTTCTATTATTTTTCTCTATTTTTGGAATTTTTGAGTGAATCTTAGCTAAATTTATTTAAAGGTTCAAACTACCATTCAAAGTATTTAAATAAGCTAATTTGAGCTCAGTGGATCAACAAACAACAACTTTGAACAAACTTAGAAGCTGATATGGAACTTTGAACTAAAATGATACACTAAGAAATTTGAAAAACAAAATGTGATTGCTATCACAGAATTTAAGATTACAAAGTTATATAAAACTGAGAAATACACTTATTATTACAACTTATAACTAAAAAAACATGTGAAAACTAAATTCGACAAGAAATTTTACATTAAAAATTAAAACTAACTACCTACTGCTACACTACTCTCTTTCTCTTCTTTTTCTTTTCTTATATAAGCCCTGTAAGTCTTCTCTTTCTTTCCCACCACTTTGGACCGTTGGATTAGCTCAAATTCATCTCAGCCTTCAAATTGGGATTTGGCGGGAAAACATTTTTGGGGCAATTGGTGGGCTGGGGGGGACAGGAAATAGAGAAGGTGAGTTGGAGGGATGGGAGGTGGAGTGTAGCAGGGAGAATAGCAGGTTGCAAGTTAGGAGGTTAGGGGTGGTCAACGTTGGGTTTGACTGAGGGAGTTTATATTAAAAACGGGGGTGAGTGGATTATTAGGGAGTGGGCTGGGTGAAGTTTTGGGCTTGGGGGGTGTGTGTTGGATCAGGGTTAGTTTGGTTTTGGTTTTGGACTAAGTAAATAACAAAAGTCCCTTTGGTTTATTTAAATTTCACAAGGACCATATTTGTAACATTCTAAAATTCCAGGGGCTGTTATGGCACTTTTCCAAATTTGTCATGATGGTGATTCCTGCCACATATGAATAGTCCAAGACCATGAAAGTTAATTTTCCATTTAAAAATTTCCAAGGACCAATTCTGCCAAACTTGCAAAGTCCAGGGACCAAACATGTAAATTCCTCAAACTTTTCATCCAGGGATCAAATGTGATAACTTTTGAGTTTCCAAGAACCAAAAAATGATTTTTCTTTCAAAAATATCCCACCAAGGACCAAAACTGCCAAAGTTTGAAACTCTGGGGACTAAATTGTAAATTTCCAAAACTTTTGAGATTTTTCACCAAAGGACAAAATATGACAACTTATGGTTTCAAAAGGACCTTTGGTGACTTTCCTTTTCAAATAAGTGCTCAGGGACTATTTTTGCCAATTTTTAAAAGTTAAGGGACTAAAACTGCCAATATTGCAAACTTTGTACATTTTTCATCAGTTTTTACTCATTTTGCATCTAAAACATATAAAACACAATTTTGAAATATTTTTAGTATTTTGATGCATTTCTGAGTGTTTTTGTATGTTTTGTAGTTCAGATTAGACCAAAAATGATGAGTGTTTGAGCACTCATCAATCCCCCACACTAAAGTATTGCTAGTCCCTAGCAATAACTGTTTTGAAAACTTGATAGATTTTAAACTCTTTACCAAAAGCCATCACTTCTGGAGTAGCCAGGTGTGAGAACTATGGTACACCTGATAACCGTGTGATTTTGAGCAAACCACCAGCTGTCAACGGATTTGATTAGTCTTTACCAAAAGCCGTTTGCTTCTGGACTAGCCAACTCTTGATGGAATAGTCAACATCTTGGTGAGCTGATTACCAATTATGGATGGCAAGGGATTGGTGCACTGCTCATAATTCAAACAACTTTCAGCTCCGGCTACTTGGCCAAAGAACATCTTCAAGGCAGTACAACGCCCCTTCGGTTGCGGAAGTGGAAACACTAATTACTATCGATTTCGGTGAAGGCATAGCCGTTAGAGATATCATTGTAAACAACAAAGGTATAGGGCCACAAAGAATTTCAGAATTACATCCGTCCTATATGGTGCTTCAATCTCCGTTGCTATTTCCATTGGGGAAGATAGGTTCCATGATAAAATACCTTATCATGACAATACAAGAAAAAGGAAAACCACATGGGGTTTTGTCACTATGAAAGAGTATTACGCTTACATGATCCAACAATAAAATAATCAAGGGGCCATTTATTTGAACATTATTTAGTAAGTGCATACACGGCTGTTGAAGAACAAAGGCTTAAATGGAACAGGAATAATCAAGATGCCCTCCGTGTAGATCTCTATCATAATGTATGCGATGTTGTGACAAGAGGAGACACCGACGCAACAGCAATTGGAAAAAGAATAGAGTTGTCATCGAGGTTTACAGGCGGTCCAAGATATATGATGCAAAATTACCAAGATGCAATGGCCCTATGTCGAACATACAGGAATCTGGACCTCTTCATCACATTCACCTCGAACCCAAAATGGCCCGAGACATCTACAATGCTATCCCATGTTCCTGGACAGAAGCCACACGATCGTCCAGAGGTTAGGACTCGGGTTTTTAAAATAAAACTAACTGATACTAATGAAATGTTCAACGATGTGTGATTTCAGTTGTGTATGTCATTGAATTCCAAAAGCGTGGCCTTCCCCATGCCTATATTATGTTATGGCTCAAAGAGAAGGCTAAGTGCAGGACTCCAAATGAGATAGATGACATAATTTTAGCCGAGTTTCCATCTCCAACAGATGATCCGGATGGATACAAAGCTGTTACTGACTATATGTTGCATGGTCGTTGTTGATATAAATAATGCCTAAAAACGTTAGTAATACTTTTCGATATCTCTACGTTTTGATAATCACAAAATGTAAAATCATTAATCGCAAAGATTAGTATGTAAACAAGTATTTAGTTGTTAATATACATTTCAACAACTCAATCACTTAAGGTTTGAATAAAGAAAATGCCTAATGCATTTTATGATCAAAGGAATATTTTCTTAAACACTAGATTTTTTATAAAATGTCACAAAACATTTTATATCTTTTACAAAATCATTTTTGGAAATAAAGAAATATGTTTAATTTAAAATAAATACATAAACTTAAATTTTCAACCAAAAATGGCAAAAATGTTTCAGAAAAACCTTCCTCACAAAAAGACAAAGCAGGGCAACGTTCTGATTGGGCGGCCTCCTTAATTAACTAGGCGGCCCCCTTAATTATTAAGGGGACCGGCCACGCTCCTCAGGCCCCCTGCTCTGCCTATAAATACTGGATCATTTCTGGACTTTTTTCCCACCTTTTGCACTCAAAACTTTCTGATCTAATTCTCCATATCTATTCTCTTAAATCCTTTGATCATATAATCACAAGCTTTTGTTTCCATGTGATCCAAGCTTCAACCATTCTAGTGCAAGAGAAGAATACCTCTAACCTTCAAGATTAGAAGTATTACAACTCTGTGTGATCCTTTCACTCAAGTTGTTGGTGTATCATTCTTTGTAATTCATTCATTCATTTGTGTATAAGTTGTGTATAACTGTAAACACAAGTGATTAGATTAGGTTGGTGTATGTGAAGTAGTAAAGGTGTGTAAGCATAGGAGCTTAGAAGAAGAAGTGTAAAGAAGCAGTAGTTAGCATAGAAGAAAGTGTGTATAGGTGTATAATAGTTGTGGTGTAAACTAGTAGTGTTACTTAGTAATTGTGAGACGAGGTAGTAAAGTCGTGAAGAAGTGAATAAGAAGAAGTCGTGCAGTAGCGGAGAAGTCGTGAAGTAGGAAAGAAGAAGAAGTCGTGAAGTAGCGGAGAAGTCGTGAAGTAAGAAAGAAGAAGAAGTCGTGAAGTTGTCAAGAAGTCATGAAATAGTGAAGAAGTCGTGAGAAATTCGTGAAAGAGTCGTGTTGTGATTAAAGTAGTGAGATTGGTTCTACCTACGATTAGAACTCGACATTTAGCTTTGTGTCGTTAAATTGGTGTAAGCGAAAGTGTGTAAGGTTTTCTCCGCCATAAGGGAGCTCATTGACTTAGTGAAGAAAACTCTCGAGTAGGTGACTCGGGGAGTGGAGTATGGTAAGGAAGGTGTCCTTGTAGCCGAACCACTATAAATCCTCTGTGCCTCGGTTTGATCTTTCCATCTCTTACTTACTATCTTACCTATATCGTTATTACTTTCGTAGACATAGACGTACATATATATAGTTGCTCATATAGTGCTAGTATTGATTTCATATAAAGATCAAACAAAAGTTTCATTATAAAACAAAGTTTTTACAATCAAACTAAAAGGTAACATACATATAATTGATCATTTCGATCAAGCCTAGCTTTCATACAAAACTACAATTAAAGGTTTTGAAATAAACGTTTTATAATAAGAAAAAGAGGTAAAACTATTCAACTCCCCCTTCTAGTTTTCCACAGTCGTTGCGGGAAAAAAAAAAGTAAAATATGCTGCTTGCAACATTGAAGGCAAATGTTCAAAACACTATCCCAAAGCATTTTAAACAAAAACAACGCTAGATGGGGATGGATACCCTGTTTACCGGCGGAGAGATAATAGAGTGTATGCAATCAAAGGAATACACACTTACTCTAACAGAGATGTGGTCCCCCACAATTGGTATCTGCTCCTTAAATATCAGGAACACATCAATGTTGAATGGTGCAATAGAACAAAGGCCATTAATTACTTATTAAAATACTTAAATAAAGGACCAGATCAAGCAAGTATTATTATACAGGAAAACATTACAAGAGTTAATCAGGAAGGGTCTGAAAAACATTATTGCAGTTGATGAAATAAAAAATTTCTTAAAATACCGTTTTTTAGCACCATGTGAGGCAGTATGGCATTTGTTTTCATTCGACATACATTACTCCTACCCATCAGTCATGAAGCTTAACTATCATTTACCTAATCATAACGTCATCACGCTGCGTGACTCAGAAAGCTTGCCCGCTCTTCTGGCAAAAAAAAAGGAATCAATATAACAATGTTCACCTAGTGGTTCTAGCTAAACAAGCAGGACACAGATGCTAGGAAACTCACGTATGCTGAAATTCCCCAAAAAATATGTGTGGCAAGAACAAGCCAAATTTTGGAAGCTTAGGAAGCAAAAAAAAAAAAAAAAAAAAAAGCATTGGGAGGATTATTTACTCAAACCCTGCTTCAGGGGAGCATTACTATCTTAGGATGCTACTGAACATAGTAAGAGGAGCTCAATTGTTCGAGGAACTGATGACAGTCAATGGCATAGAATATAGGAAATTTAAAGCAACATGTTTTGCATACCGACTACTCAATGATGACAAGGAGTGGAAACATCCTATAACATAAGCAAGACAATGGGCTTTAGCACCACAGCTTCATGACTTATTTGTCACCATTTTGCTGTTTTGTGACATGAGCATGCTACTGCAATTTTGGGAAGAAAATTGGGAGGCTTTATCAGAGGATACTCTGCATAAAAAAAGGAAACATTTTAGATACCCTGATCTGGAGCTTATGGACGAACAAATAAAGAACTACTACCTCATGGAAATACAAGAGTTGTTAAACAGGAATGGTAGATCTTTGGCAGATCTTTAGGATCTTCCACGGCCAGGCCCAAGGCTACTTACTAACATGGACAACTGGCTAATAAGAGAGGCCCTTGACTTTGATATGAAAAAGAGCAAGGTTGAGCATAATCAATTGAATTCATTGTTAAACACCGAGCAACGCTTAATCTATGATGAAATCATCGACTCTGTGCATAATCAGAAGGGACGGTTTTACTTTGTTTATGGGCCTGAAGGGACAAAACTATAATTTCAAGGCTAAGATCAGAACGAGCCATAGTTCTTGCAGTCACATCTTCAAGTAGCACGGTTTATACATGATTGTTACTTGATTGCATCTTTCTTGCATCCATTACACAACATATGTCTTATTTAAATAATTTACGAATAATCCCAAAATTTCATATGTCTTAGAGATTGCTTCATTACTTCTGCCAAGCGGGAGGACTGCTCATAACAGGTTCGTTATTCCGCTAGAATTAATGGAGAATAGCACACGTGGAATAAAAAAACACGCACTCAACAGAGCTAATGCAGGAGCTAAAATTGATAATATGGGATGAGGCACCAATGACCCAAAGATATGCTTTTAAAGCATTAGACAAAACGTTAAGAGATATATTGGGATCATAATGCTGGGAATATAGAACGCATTTTTGGAGGGGTGACAGTATTATTGGGAGGAGTCTTTAGACAAATTTTACCAGTCATTACCAAAGGTAAGCGGGCAGATGTGCTTAATGCTTGCATTAACCGATCACCATTATGGAAATCTTGCAAGGTCTTCACCCTCACTTAATTCATGAGAGTGAATGAATAGATTGTGGACGGCAACATTGACTTTAGAAAGCATGAATTCAATAAATGGGTTTTAAATGTGGGCGATGGGAATCTACCAGCGAAGATTAAAGAAAATGAGGATGAGCCAACTTGGATTAAGACTCATGAGGAGTTCGTTATCAATTCATGGAATACTCCTATTGAAGAGATAGTCAACGACACCTTCCCAGAATTTACAACAAGACAGCATGAGGACGAGGTATCCAAAAGAACAGGCATTCTAACACGTAAAAACGATGCTGTAGATGCAATCAATGCCTATATGTTTGAAAAGTTGCAAGGCCTACCCATGACCTAAAATAGTGTAGATGAGATATGCAAGGCTTCAACCGATGGTTCTGGCCAAGAAGACCTATACCCAATTGAGTTCTTAAATTCGTTAAATTTTTAAAGGATGCCATCGCATGCATTATACTCAAAGAAAGGAAATCCCAGTAATGCTTTTACGAAATGTAAATCCAAGCCAAGGGCTATGCAATGGGACTCGGCTCATCATTACTAATTTAGGCAAATTTGTTATCCGTATAAAAATCCTAACTGGGTCGCATATAGGAGACATTGTGCTTATACCTAGAATTACACTGACATCAATGCAATCAAACTGGCGATTCATAATGAAGCGACGACAGTTCCCTATCAAACCATGCTATGCAATGACCATTAACAAAAGCCAATGACAGTCGCTAGATCATGTAGGTATATACTTGACAAATCATGTGTTCAGTCACGGGTAACTTTATATAGCAATATCTAGGGTGACAAGCCCCGATGGACTCAAAATTCTTATGATGGAAGACACAGACACCGATATAATGGGCCATACCCGAAATATTATTTATAAGGAGACTTTTGGAAACCTATATTAACAGCCACAGGTTTTCTTCCACTAATAAAACACCACTCCTAAATCCATATTTATATCCTTCTAAATTTATAACAACTATCTCACACATTTGTACTTGCAGGGTACTCTGCAGGATGCATAGGCGCCACAAGCCAGGGAATTGAGCTACTTATGCTTATTGTTTGTTTGCTTTTAAATAATTTGGAAGGACTTCTTTGGTATATAGATCAATGTTCTGTTATCACTATCTATGTTATGCTTATTAAATTTCGCAAAGCAACAATGCCACCTATTAAACTACATGCAGCAAAATAATCCTCTTTAAACTCAAGATTCATTCAACAAAAAATATACACCATAGTAATTATCAAGCCAAAACATCAGCAAAGAAACCAACCTACTTTTCTAAACACTCAAAACCAAATTTATGTTGTATCATAACACGCCTAACCTTCTGAAGAGTTCTTCAGATGTTGCACTCAAAAGTGCTTTCTAGCAAGCAAACTATTATTACTTACTCCAAACTTCTTCAAACTCCAAAACCAAAGTCAATGCTCACTCCAAAGTGCAACCCAATAATACCTGTTTTGAAAAATACATATTAGTACACGCATTAATAAGTAATTTATTTTTCAAATCTAAACAAGCTGATCAACACAGTGTGTAATTTAAACTTATCTTTTGGCCTTATGAGGATGAAAACACAACAACAAGCATTTTTATACCAGACCATGGACTACCATCAAAACATTATTTGCTTCTTCTACACTTCACCCATGATAAGTCTGTCGCCTTGGCCCAAAATTCCTCCATGAACATACTTCCAAACACAATGACAAATATCAAAATTTAAGCTGGACAAACATGAGTAACACATAACATACCATCTCTGCACTAAATCCGCAGCAAACAACACTAAAACTTTAACATGCTATTATGTAACAAATGAATAGATAAGTTTCAATCTTTCATACATCATTATAGATATAACCCCAAATCAGGTCAGGCATATTAGTAATCCCAAAAACAAACTTTAAATTCTTAGAAAAACAAGAACAAACAAAATAGGAATACCAACATACAAATCCAAATATTAACAAAATGTTATATCTCCTTACATTGCAAACCTGTGGATAGCATCTTCATTTGATTCTTCAAAATAAGGGCATTGATGTTCATTTCATGAGAAATCAAACAATTGTTCGGATGCTGAAATACTAAAAACCGTAAATCAGATGCGTATAAGTTTTGATTTGATTAATGCCGTGAATAACTGAAAGCCCTAATTTCGCGTGGCTAATTTACGTATCCATATCTACTTTGTCAGTGTGTGTTACTCATGTGTGTGAGAAAGAAAAAGTCAAATTACTAAAAACAATTATAAATAATAATAATAAAAAACATACAACAATATTAGAACAATATGAAATATTAAAACTAAGATTTTATTTATTAAAATAAGGCCTTCAGCCTTGATTACATAAGGAGCATCGTTTAATGACAGACAACCAACAAGACCATAGCTTTCTTGACAAACAACCAACAAAAACAACCACTTACAGACCAAACAAAAACCATAACCTACCACTTACATGACCAACCTAGAAAAAGAACCTAATCATCTGAAAGTTCTTCATCAATCTGTATCAGATTCACATGGAGATCCTTCTCCCTTATACCATCACGGGCTTCTGCAAGAATGGCAGTCAACGCCTGGAGCCTCTGTCGCTCCCTTTCCTGTGTCTTGAGCAGGCAAGCCAGGCCATCAACACCTTTCTCATTAAAATGACCAAGAAACTGAGCCTCCCTTATACTCTGCTCTCGGTTGGATTGGAGTTGATTACGCTCCTCCCCAGTTCGAATCAGAAAGCCTTCATCTTCAGTGATTTCTTGCGAGAATAAGAACTTGAAGCATGTGACTACATCATTTGAGCCACATGCTTCTTTAAGCTCATCGAGATTGGGAGTAGAATTAGCCATTGATGAAGTTAGGTGACACAGAGAATGATTAATGTTAAAGAAAATAAATGGATGAGAAAAATCAAAGGATTAAGTGTCTTAAATAACATAAACAAATGGGGTGTTACAAATGTGAATAACAAATAGACAAATGAGAAGACATTATTATACATAATAACATCCATTTAATTGAAGGTCACTTATTCTTCCTCTTCCCCAATGCAATGCAGAACTATCATTTAAGCATTTAACAGAAAAATTGAAAAGATAACATAAAACCCCTCATATTTAATATTTTGACATAAAAAGCCTTTCAAAAAGACAATACATACCATTAACATACTACACCATAATAATAAGCAAGAAAATATATATACAAACCTTAAAATTTATCATTTTTTCATAAAAGGCCGTTCAAGTAGACAATGCATAACATTAATTCTGTTATTAACCCTGCGTAAAAAAATGAACGTTCGGACACAATTTATTTCACAATCATGTTGTCTATTAACATGTGACTGACGCTTTTACTCAACATCCCGATTTTAACATTTTCATATAAATTAGTGCCGCAAATTACGCAAACAAAAATTAGATCAAACCGATGTGCGTAGCATGGGTCTAACACTCTGTTCCCGAGTTTTAATTTGGAGAGAAAAGAAAAGAGGGGGAGAGGAAATGACAAAATATTTATGTTCCCGAGTTTTTTTTGGAGAGAAGAGAAGAGAAGAGAAGATGAGAGGAAATTATGCCAAAACTTCTTTCCTAATATTCTTCCCAAATTGGGATGATTTGGAGAGAAGATGATTTTTGTGCATAATTTTATTGATTCTATCTTCTTTTCTCTCTAACTTGTGAACACAAACAAAAAATCAATATTTTTTCCTTTTCTCTTCTTTTCTCTCGTTTTTAACCTCTTCATTTCTCTTCTTTCCATTTTATATCTCGGGAACACAGTGTAAATGACTCGTTATTATATAAGACTGAGTAATTTATTAAATTTAGTATTACATTATCTATACTACATATAAAGCATGAATGACTCTCTTTCCAAAATTTTAAGACTTACAAGAAATTAAACATGGATTACAACACTTTAATGCATCCAATTTTCAGAATTACAACAAAGTAAGCATATTGTACAACAAAATAAAGCGTGGTGTCTTTAAGACCAAAATTCTACCAAACAACATTAATGCTATTAAAACACCCCTTCACCAAAAATTACAACAATTTAAGCATAATGTACAATAGCTGCAACCAATTTTCAGATTTGCAACAAAATAAGTATAGTGTACAACAAAATAAGCATGATGTAATTTTCAAACTTATTTTCAGACTTACAACATTAATGCTATTAAAGTGGTCAATATTATTAATGACTATAATGACTAATACTTACAAGAAAAGAAATATAGTGTACAACAAATAATAAAGCACATTATACAACATTAATGCATTAAATTTCACTACTACAAATAATAAAGCACATTATACAAATATTCAAGCACGAACGGGCAACGAGCCAAATAAACTTAAGCCCGAACGGGCGCTGACCAAACGGGTTCGAGCCTGAACAGGCACGGGCAAACGGGTTCGAGCCCGAATGGGCACGGGCTATACGAAAATTTTGATTCCGTAAATTTATTGTCAAAAAGAACCTAATAAATAATAAACTAAAATACATTATTTATCGAAAATTTTATTTTAGGGTACCCGGCGCTGCAACGCGCGGATACCCTGCTAGTAATCTTACTATCTTATCTTATAATGGAGAAAGACCTACTATTAATAGAAATACTTAAAATTAAGCAATACAACTTTTAAAGCTATAAGTACAACAACCAATGCTACTTTTAAAAATTCCCCTCATATTTAATTCTAACATACAATTAATACTAACATTAGATAAAATAAATAAATTATTATATACATTAAATACAATTAATTAACTGGTCAATAAATATAATTAATGCACTTATTAAAACACCCCTTACATAAGAAATAAAAATTATCAAGCATATTGTACAACCAACTTAAACACAATTCCTACATTAAATGTCACTAATACAAATAATAAAGCACATTATACAAATATTCAAGCCTGAAAAGGCAATATGCCAAATGGGCTCGAGCCCGAACGGACACGAACTAAACGAAATTTTTGATATCTGTAAATTTATTGTAAAAAAGAACATAATAAACTAAAATACATGATTCACCAAAAATTTTTATTTCAAAGTACCCGCCGCCGCATTGCGCGAGTACCCTGCTAGTATTCTATAAACAGTGTAATAAGTCATGATTATATTAGTAATAAAATAAAGAAAAACATTCATTGTGTAGAGCTCAATGGGACTTTAATACACATTTAATCCAATTTAATGTATACCAATAAGTCAAATGGCACTTCTATTCATTCTAGTTTCTCACCATTAAGATATCATTCAACTAGAATCTTGAGACATAATTATAACTTATAATAACAATTTCATTTATCTCACAGGTGTCATAACGTTATGAATACGAAAATACAAACAAAGATAACAGTATGTCAGAAAATTATGAAAACGAAAATACAAACAAAGTACTTGTTCTCATTCCAAATTAAATATCTAATTTCCAAAATGTACACTGAAGCACAATCATTACGTCCTATGAATCCCGATCGTGTTTAACTTTTACAAACTTGAATTGTCTAAAATATACTAAATAGAAAACATATCGTGAGATAAAACTGGAAAAAATAGACATTTAATTTTGAACCAAAAAAGTAGCTAAACTGTGAATAAATTACCTATTTGAAAACATTTTTTTTAAGAGTTTCTTTTAAGCTATCAATTTATTGTCTTGAAAACTAAGTTGCGAATAATTATAAGGATGTGTTTTGCAAGGAACTTTTACTAGCGTTTAAAATTTAAGGTAATGTTTGGCAAAGAGCGTTTTGAAGTTTTTCGGGACGATGAGCGGTGCAATGAGCTTTTTGATTTTTACTGTTCGTTTGACAAAAGAGCGGCGAGCTTTGCTATTTTTTAGAAAAGCTTATTTTTCCAAAGCTTCTTTAAGAAGCTTTGAGTTGTAGCCGCTTTGGCTCACAGCAGCCACATCTCACAACTACTGCTAATAGTTACTTTTACCAAACATAGCCTAAAACTCTTTTTTGCAAAAAGCTTTTTTTTCCCATAATATTGAAAAAGCGTTTACCTTTATGTTATTTCACACTTTATAATCCTGTAATGCGACTATGTTAATCAACCACTTTTATAAAACAAACAGCTACCGCAAACTGCCAGTAAAAAATAGTTTCGACAAGCATAATAACCATTACCATAAAAGCACACAACATTACCAAAATTGGAAGACATTTATAAAGAAAAAAAAAATGACAAGACAAAATCCATTGACAGTAAGTTATACACACTACACACACTAAAAATAAAAAAGCACTAAAATAGAAACCTAGAAAAACATAATACCAATATCTCGTGACGATAAATTGAAAAAAAAAAAAAAAAAAACAATAAAGGTCACGCGATAGAAGCACTAAAACAACAAAACCACAATCCAACAAACAAATTCAATTTCAAAAAGATTTCAACATTTCTTCTCTCTAAAATACCAACTCTCTCACTCCGCTTTTTTAGGGTTCACAGTTATTCGGTAAATTTTTGCTTAATTCTTCAATTTTAGGGTTTTTGAATTTGTTGAAATTAGTTTGATTTAGTGTTGACTGTGGCACATTTGTTTACTGATGGTTAATTTTGATCTCTCAATTATATAAAGTTTGTAAATTCTGGTTTGATTTAAAAATTTGGGGGTTTATGATTGATTGAATTCTTACTAATTACTAGTTGCTGTTTATTTATTTTTTATTTTTTTTTAAATAATTGGGAGATTTTTGTATAATGGCAGGAGGTAATTAGGGGGTGTTTTGGGATTTTATTTTATGGGTTATTAGCATCTGATTGCTGTGTTCGTAAGACGCCCGTAATCCGAAAATAGTGTTTTATAAACTGTTGGAAAATAGAAGTGATTATCTACGCTTTCGTGTTCGTAAAACGCAAATAATTAGAAGAAAAAAAAACTGTTTTTATGGAGAGCAGTGAAAAACGCAGTATTGCAAACGCGTTGGTATCGTTGATAAAATGATTTGGAGAAAAAGTAGTTTTTAAGGGTAATAGTGTACTAGTTTGTGTACGTTATGTTGAATGAAGCAGTTTTTTGATTGATGATTAAGTGTGTGTATATGGATGAATCGGTTAAATTGCGTAAAGTATGTGACTTTTTGTTTTGTGTGTATTTTTTCTGTCGTTATATTGAGTGTAACGGTTGGTTTATTGTTGCAGATAATTTCGGATTGTCGGCTTTTGAGTTGGTGATGGTTTGTTAGTTTTTGTTGACGCAGAATTGGGTATCAATGTCTTGGAACGCAAAGCAAAGATAACAGTGGATTACGTTTTTTATTGTAGTTGAGTAGTTGTTAGGAGAAAGTGTTTTGGTTGATTAGAGAAGATGGATTTTGCGAAGCGTTTGTGTAAAATGTTACGGCCAAAAGATAGGAGTAGATCTACTCAGAGAAATGACGTTAGAAGTAATGGAAGGGAAGGTGTAAGAGTACCGAACGATGAAGCGCCGTCAAATGCGACTAAGCAGAAGGTTGAAGCTGCAAAACAGTATATAGAAAAACATTACAAGGAGCAAATGAAGAATTTGAATGAACGACGGGAACGGTATGAATTCTATGCGTCAGTTAGTTTGTATGATCGCAGCGAATAAAATCCGCTCATAATTAAGCCTAACTTGTATTCTAACTGTACACGCATGTTCTTCCCGCGTTTTACAAAATTAAAGTCTTAGCGTATATGCATGTTCCTTTACTGGAAACTTTTATAATGGATTCTGGTTTTCGAGGTTTAAAAACTGCATCTTTTAAATTGCTTGATTACTTCTAATGTAACCGTCATCTATGTTGTCGTGATTCGTTATGTTAATAAATGATTGATATTACTTATCGGAAATGTGGGTATTTTTTTACTTTTATTTATTTATTTATTTATTTTAGAACTGCAAATTTTTCACACCCTATACCACCTATCTCACAATATATCTCACAAATGCCTTTGCCAGGCTTGAACCGACAACCTCTTGGTTGGTGGGCAACTCACATACCACTAGACCAAATGCCTTGGGTAAAAATGTGGATATTGTTTCTGCTTTTTATTATAATACTTAAAATGATAACAAAATTTCGTTCTTGATTTAGGCGTCACGTACTTGAGAAGAAATTAGCTGATTCGGAGGTTACTGAAGAAGAGCAAAACAATCTACTTAAACATCTGGAGAAGAAGGAAACCGAATATATGCGTCTTCAGAGGCATAAAATGGGCGCGGATGATTTTGAGCCGTTGACAATGATAGGAAAGGGTGCATTCGGAGAGGTATTTTACCAATTTACACTAAACGGTTATAAAGTTGGTCTATATTCTAAATATATTTACCTTACTGGATACATGAGTCAAATCCGCGAACCCTTTTATGATATGCCTTGACTATTTGACTTTTGTACTTCCAGGTTAGAATATGCAGGGAGAAAACAACTAGCAATGTGTATGCAATGAAAAAACTTAAGAAGTCTGAAATGCTTCGTAGAGGCCAGGTAGAAGATTATTCCTGTCAAATCGCTTCTTATGAATTTTCTGCTAAAACGGGATAAATTTGGTTTTTACACGAGTTTTTTTTAGGTTGAACATGTCAAAGCAGAAAGGAACCTACTTGCAGAGGTTGATAGCAATTGCATTGTTAAGCTTTATTGTTCATTTCAAGATGAAGAATATCTCTACCTCATAATGGAGTATCTACCTGGTGGAGATATGATGACTTTACTGATGCGGAAGGATACTTTAACTGAAGATGAAGCTAGGTTTTATGTTGGGGAAACGGTTCTTGCAATTGAGTCCATACACAAACATAATTATATTCATAGGTTGTTACAGGACTTTGTTTTTACTTCACTTTATACATGTATTAAAGCACGTGGTAGTTTTTATCGAAAAAATAATCCTTTTACGATTGATGCAGGGATATTAAACCTGACAACTTGCTTCTTGATAAATTTGGGCACATGAAATTGTCGGACTTTGGGTTATGTAAGCCATTAGACTGCAGTAATCTCCAGGAAAAAGATTTCTCTGGGGCAAATAACTTAAGTGGGGCCCTTCAAAGCGATGGCCGCCCTGCAGTACCAAAGCGCACGCAACAGGAGCAATTGCAGCATTGGCAGAGGAATAGGAGGATGCTTGTAAGTTATTTTTACGTGCCTGAGAAAAGACCTCCAATCTTGTTTTCTTCAAACCTTTGATATTGATTATTAAGCATCATAAATTTATGATTATCTATAATGTTGTTATGATGTAGGCTTATTCCACTGTCGGGACACCTGATTATATTGCTCCTGAAGTTTTGTTGAAGAAAGGATATGGAATGGAATGCGATTGGTATGTATCTTTGACATTGTAAAAATAAATACTTATTGCTATAATAATGAAATAAATTGGATTTTGTTTTCTTGCCATAGGTGGTCTCTTGGGGCTATCATGTATGAAATGCTTGTTGGGTACCCACCTTTCTATTCGGACGAGCCAATGTCTACTTGTAGAAAGGTAAATTGTTCACTCTAGCATAATACATTATTAAATTTGTATCATGGTGCACAGTTTTGTATATGTATCCATATCGATGTTTATTCATTTCATACTGTTAATACAGATTGTGAACTGGAGAACTCATTTAAAATTTCCCGAAGAGGCAAAATTGTCTCCTGAGGCAAAAGATCTTATCTGTAAACTTCTATGCAATGTTGAAAAGAGGCTTGGAACGAAAGGCGCTTACGAGATAAAGGTGTTGTGTAATGTGTCGTATTTTTTTATTTTTAAAATATAAATGTGCCGTTAAGATTCGTTGGTCCATTTTCTGAATGCTACAAATGAAAAAAATTATGTTTTTCTATTTACAGGCACACCCGTGGTTCAAGGGTACAGAATGGGATAAGCTGTATCAGATTAAGGCTGCATTTATTCCAGAAGTAAACGATGAGCTGGATACCCAAAATTTCGAGAAGTTTGAAGAGGTGGATTCTATAGTTGGTCCATTATTATAGCTATCACCAGTGTATATACTTCTTATATCCTGGTTTTTGCTCACTGTTTTTGCCATTTATGTTATACGAATGCAGGGTGACAACCAAATTCCCTCCTCAACAAAAGCAGGCCCTTGGAGAAAGGTTAGTAAGAATCTTGGTATAGCAATTGCAATCAGCACATTATTATTATATCTTGTGAATTGTACTACTTGGAAGTTATTCAAACCTTGCTTTATAACCCTTGTTTTTTCTATCAATTTTTCTTTGAATTTGTGACAACCTTCTGCCTATGTGTATTTCTTAATTTATCCACCCGTGTTTAACGTCTGTTGGATCTCTTACAACAGAAGTTCCTCTTATGTTTCCTCAAATTTATTGCATGGTCTTTTACTCTGCTTGTAAATATGTTTGATATCATGTAGGTATTTGGTTGTTAATTGCTTTATAAACTTGTACATGTTAACATGTAATTAGATGTACCACTCGAGTAATATTAGTTATAAGGAATTAAATATACCAGTGTTGTAAAAATCGGCCTAGGTGGCCGTGGGCGATTAGTCACTAGGCGTCCATATGCCTAGGCAATGTGAGTTGAATCGGCCATGTTAGTCAGCCAGGTCAAAACATTTAAAAAATCGGCTAAATCTGGCCAATTAAAGGTATCAGCCCCTACTTGCGGTATTATTATTTTTTAATTCTTGTTTCAGTCGATTTATGTTTGTCTGTTTGATTTATGCTGTTAGAAGTTGATGATCGATTGGTTCAGAATCTCTTAGTATGCTTATAACCATCATAAAGAAATAAAACTTGAAAAGATTTGGAGCAAAGAGTATGATCATGCTAATTTGCATCATAAAAGGCATAACTCGAATTAGAGCAATAAACTCTGCATACACATAGAATTGTTGAAATGAATACTATTACGACGGATTTTTCCCCTAGAGAAAGGAACTTTATTAAGCTACCCTCTTATCTTTTTGTGGTGAACTGGTAATAATTATCTTTATACTGTATTCTTGAAGATATTACTCTCTAGTCACTAGCTTGAAAGTTTTGGAAAAAAAATATTACTAAAGGCGTTCTATCAGAGACAATTAGTATAGTTCATTTCACGTGATAATGGGAAATTTTCTGACTTTCTACATCTATCTTAAATCTTTGTAGCATTAAATGAGATACGGACACTTGTTTACCGACTTACCTGAATTTTAACTAGGGCATATAAAACGTGTTTAAATAAAGATAGAGAGAATAGAAAATTAAGTCAACCGAGTAGTAAGTAGGTTTGTAAGTTGTAACTTCCGGACCTGAAAAAATCATCATTATATAGTCAGTTATGGAGAAGTCACCATTATGCGTAATGACTTTATGAAAATCATCTTTAAATGTTTAACACTTGAAATTGTAACATAGATTTTTTTAGGTATTGGACAGAAATAATAAAATCCCAAGATGGAATAATTAGATCAATATGTTCTATGCAGTAGGAACAAGTGTTAAGAACTTTAGATCAATAATTAGATCACTTGCATATTATCATGAATAAATGAATTTAAAGGTACTACCCCACGTGGATGGTTGAACGCTAAAGTAAGTGATGAATCATGTCTGACGTGTACAAATACTCAGCCATATATGGCAAAGTATCGCGGTTCTCCATATTTGTCTTGCAATCTGATTCATGATATAAACAAGATAGTGTCGCTAGCAAATCAGAACTTTTTCCATGTCACTATATGGCAGACTTGTCATTTCTGTTGTTGATTTGAGTCATATTATTTGATTCTATAGGTTTTACCTGTGACTTACTACGGTTGTGTGTGAGTGTGTTCCTTTTTTTTTGCGTGTGTGTGTGTGTGGCGTATTTGCAGAATTTATTGCTCTAGAACTTATTAGCATCCACGTGAATAGGAAATTTATTTCTTTTGACATTTGTCAAAGTGGTGTGGAACATCCTTTTGACTTGCGCTCTACACGTCATTATATGCTTACATTTTTTATATTTGTGCATGTGGAATGATGTATTTTTTAGGAAAAGTTGAAAACTTATCTATAGTCTGTTTGGGTTTATAATTCACAATTTATGAAATTAGCATAATGATTATAGGCTCGTTCATGCATTCACCCTATAAGGCACCTCAGTAAATTGTTTTCCACCATACACGGCTCCTAAGGTTTTCTTCCCATTTTGTTATTATTGTTAAGGTATAAAATTATCAAATTCTTGCTCTGTTCTGCTGTAATTTTCTTATATTCGATTTCTTTATGGTGAGTGCAGATGCTCTCTTCTAAGGATGTCAACTTTATGGGGTACACATATAAGAACTTTGAAATAGTAAATGAACATGAGGTCCCTGGAATTGGTATGTATTTCTCTCCTTGCTTGCATAACTCTCTGCACTAGTAATTTAACATATGTTGCTCCTTTTGTTCCTTAAAAGTTTATCATGAGGATAAAGCATTAGAACTTTTGGATAGGCCAAACTGTAATTCCTTGTTTAGTGATAATGACTTTGTTCATAATTAATTATTCTTTTACATTTTCAGCTGAGTTGAAGAAGAAGAGTACAAAGCCTAAGAGGCCGACAGTGAAGTCACTTTTTAGTAAGATAACTCTCTTTATTCCCCACCTTATTAATTATTCTTCTCAAGGGAAGCACACAATGACCCACTGAACTAATCATTAATATATCACTTCATCCATAAAAATGGCAATGGTCGACTGTGCTAGTGAAAATATTTGATTATAATCAAATATTTAAAATACCCCTTTATATTAGAAATAGAGTAATCTTCCGCCTATTATGTGTCTAATGATTTTCAAATGACGAAGGAGAGTTTTTGATTGAATTTTGCTTGCCAAAAAGAAACTTCGCAAATGTTTTGGGACATTTGAAATGGAAATTATTGCCCAAAAAGAAACTTTGCTTTCCTTGCCCCCCTACATTTCGAAATTAAGCACCATCTGATTACTGTTCTTCCTTCTATAGTAATATAAAGATTTTGTAACTGGCTCTGGATAAGATACATCATTCCTAGTGTATGCAATTCTAGTTTTCCATCAACGAACAGTTGACACCACATGTAAATCTGATTAAAGTGTGGTTATTAGTCTCATCAATCATGAGCAAATATAGGAGATTGTGCTGACCAAAATTTATGCCACAGACGAGTTTTAATGATGTATGGACTTTGCATGTGAATATAGGGTTAGAGGGACTGTTATGGGGGTTGTCGTCCTCTCATACCATTATATCCAAAAGCAAACTCCAGAAACCCTTATTTATGTCAAAATAGCATAATCTTGTTACCAGTGACCAATGTGTAAATAGATGGCGGTAGTTTGATTATTATTATTATTTTCTTCCAAAAATGAAGAGTTTGCGATCAACATTAGGGGGTCCTATTATTAGAACTATCACAATCTTCAGATGACGGGTATGTTTTTGTGGGTTTTCTTTTCTCATCTGCAGTAATGATCCTAAAACTGATACTATAACAATTTTGTGAGACATGCAAGGTATGTGAGATCCTGAGATTAAAGATTTGATAAGCATGAAAAGTGAGAAAATACAGAAATTAAATGGACTGGGATTAAATAACAGAGATCTTAGTGTAGGTGGCAACATGATTAGCTGGGCTGAAGGGTGGGTAACGGGTAAATTTTGGTATGGGTCGAAATAGGTCAGTCTGGTTTGGATTGGCCTGAAACTATTTTGCTAATATACTAATTACTGTGTCGAACAGGACTTCTGTCAATATTAGAATATAGTGATTTAAGAGGTTTTCTGCACTAAACATACACTTGAGGCGACTTCCTAAGCGTGCGACTCACTACAGACAATTCACTGCACAAATCAAACCATTCATAAGTAAATGAGCCGAAAATGCCACCTCTTCTTACATTGCTGTGTTTTCTTTTGCAGAAGAAGAAATAGATTCGACATCCTCTCAACAAACTCAAGGAAGCTTTCTCAACCTCCTACCTCGCCAGCTAGAAGTCTCAAAGGAAGAAGAGTCTAAATGAACCGTTTACTGATCTGTTCATAACAGTCACATAGCCATAGTTATAAAAGCAATCAAAATCAAAAGCAATGTGTTCTTTGCAACTGGACAGCTTTTCATTACATGTGAGTGGGGGTATATACAGAATGAAAGAGGGGATTTGCAGTTTGTTCAATTTGCAGACGAAAACGATTTGTTTGATATTTATGGATGACCGACCGTTTCGTGGCTTTCGGCTTATTTTCTTTTCGGTTTTTGGGTCTCTTGTAAATTGGTAACTTGGGATTGTGTATATTTGTTTTAGGTTTACTTACTGTAATTGGTGTGTAACTTATCCAAGTGTCAAAGTAATATTCATGAGATCTTAATTGTTCTTGTAAGTACTTTGAACATTATAGGGTTGAAGTTGAAGGTAGTAATACCTTTTGTTTGCCAGTTTGCTTTAGTTTGGAACGAGGGGTTGTTTAAGAGTACTTTTACTTGACCACATTTTTTAGTCAAGAAAGAAATCAGAAACCTGCAAGTCCATTTGAAAGAGTTAGGTTACGGTATTTACATATCCTGCGTCTCATTTCTTAGGTTTGGTTACATTTTTATACAAGTATCACTAGTGTTGAAGACCGAAATCATGTCGCGCTGTTGAGCTAACCATGAAGGAACGCCTTTCTGTAAGCCTTTTTAATTGCTAATATGTTGAGGCGCGAGATCCATGCTTTCCTTTGATATTGTCATAAAAAACTTGTACGACCCAATAGTAGCACGTGACTCTATTTAGCGCTAACTAAAGCTAGAAATTATGACACAGATGATATTTTCATGAAGCATGGCCCTACAACGATTCTAACATGAAAAAGTCGAAGACTACACACATATATACTAGTAATTGATTTTGGTTTAGCTATATGGTTCTTTAAATCGGTTCGAAACTCACCCTATAATGTATTGTACTGTATTAATAAAAAAATGTGACTGCACTTTTTTTAACAGTAAGGATGCAAGAATCCATAAGTGATGTCTAAGATTTAAGTCAGACATCAATATCATTACCACAAGTGACATTGCAATGCAATCTAACCATGAGAGCTAATTTTAAAGGGAAGAGGATCTCTCAAGTTGTTTATAACTTGATTGATCAAGTTAGACAACTACTAGTCATTTTTGACAGTCAAAAGACATCATTTATATGATTTTACAAACCATAACACTTAAAACTACAACTAAAAAGTAACCTTGTAGTCTTGTACTACTTGTAATAAGAAAAGGGGGAGTACTCATACTCGCACCATATAAATTGATGCATACACCACAATTATGCACATATCATGTTGTAATGCATTAGTAATGTGATATTGTGGTGTGTGCATCAATTTTTGTGGTGTGAATATCAATACCCATAAGAAAAGGAGTCGAGGCCAATAAATAGCAACAAACTATCTTTATAGTTTGAATACGTGAAATGAAAAATGTCATATAAATAAGCAAAACTTTCAACAAGTGTTCTAATATACAAATTTGGTGACGTGTCATACCCCAAAATGTGGCAAGTGTCACCGTTTTTTTTTTTTTTTTTTTTTTTTTTTTTTAGTAGGAGTGATCTTGGGATATTAATATGTAACTTGAATGGTGTTACATAATCCAGTTTTGTCAACACCATTCAAGTTACCTATTGACATCGTATAAACATCTTCATCTCTACTTCTAATCTCTATTTTCGTATTTTCCTTCATCTTCAATAATTTTGTTTTTAGTATAAACGGTCTGACGCCTTCTCCTTTGATCATCACACTTTCTTCCCATTTGTTTTGAAGCATGAGACCTTCCTGATGAGAATGGAGTGAACTCGTCATCGTCATCATCATTCTCACTATCCGCATAAGAATCACCAATATCATTCTCATCAATGTTTAATGTTTTAAAATGAAAACCCAACATATTATGGGTGTTAAAGTGGAAGAAGAAGATTAGAAGAGGAGATTTGCATGAGTAATAATCCAAATATATAAAATGACTGTTATGCCTTTCACTAAAGACAAAACAAAACATATGGGTTTAAGTCATTGCATGTTGTTATCCAAATAAGTTTGGTGGAGGGACGAATTCAGACTTAAAATTTCACTATTTGGACTCCAGGCGACAAAAAAAAAAAAGAAGTTAAGGTGGCATGTGATGTTTCGTCACAAGTTTAGGGACCAACGGTGTATTTTAGTAAAAAAAAAAAAAAAAAAAAAAACTACTACTCTACCACAAAGTAACAAAATAGGAGTAACAAGTAGGTACACCCGCACTTCGTTGCGGTATACGCATCATTTGATTTTTTTTATTTTCTATAGTTCTTCATTTGGGCCAAAAAACAGAGAAGTAGCAGCCTAGCAGAAAGCCCAAAAAAAGCCCGGAGTATTTGCAATATTATATTAATCCCCCTCTTTTATTTTTTTATTCTTTTGTGTCGGTGGGCCACCAGTTTTGGGCTGAAAATAATTACTGTACTAATTTTTTTGCTTGCCTAATATTTTATTGCCGAAGGGACCGTATTGATCGGTCGTTGAGAAAATATTTTTTTATTCAAAGTTCGCTGATAATGTTGTGCTATAATATATAGTAGGGAATAGGGAATGGTTAAAAAAAAGAAAAAACAATATAGAATTATAGATAATCCAAAAAGTGCTTAAAAATAAGCGATGCACAAACCCTATCACATAAACCCGATAATAAGCTCCCTCTAAATCTCATCGCCGGTCGATCTCAGTCTCACCGTTTCTTCTTCATCATTCACTTCTCAGGTCTTTCAATTTACCCATTTATTATACCATCTTTTCATCTTCATTTAATTTTTTTATAAAGTACTTATTATTTTTTTTAATCCGCATCAATTTATTAGTTTTATGGCCAATTAAAACTATTTATTTTTTTTAATTGTTTTTGGAATCAAATTGATCATCTGTTATTTGCTAGTTTTACAAGCCCTAGTTTTTTGGATTTGGGAATTAAAGGTAATTATTATTAAAAAATTACTGATAAGCAATGTTGAGAATATTAATCTTACTTATAAGTTGATTTATTTATTTATTTAATTTGTTGAAATTTATTATTTGTTTTTCGGACCGAATTTGTTAGTAAGAAGAAAGTACATTTGTTTGTATATTTGGGGCGAAGTTATAGACACTTGATAAGTAAGGGGGTGTTTGTTTAAGCTTATATGTGGGCTTATGAGCTTATTTGGTTTCAGCGTATATTTCAACAATTTCTTCATTAATTTACACTATTTAATTTCATCTTATTGTTATACAACGTTAGGCTTAGTTTTTATAGTTATGTACGGAACCCTAGAATTTTTAATTTCGAGCCCTAATTTCTCAATTTGAAGTAATTAGTTAATAGCTCGTAATCGGTTGATTGAATAATTGAATTTAAGCGAGATTATTGATGTCGTTTAGATGATGTGAAATAGGGACAGTTGTTATGAATTACTACTAGTTATATGTAGTATTTGCGCTTTTCCTCAGAACAAGTAACAGACGAGTAGAAATGGTTTTTTGATGGCTCTATGTGGGACCTTTATACTTTCTGCAGTAGAGAATAACTAAAAAATTTCCTAATTGTCGATCTGCATTCGTTTAGTGTCTTACCACATAGAAATGCTATGACAGCTAGTTTGCGACTCGGACTCCCTTAATACTAAAGAATAAAATGGACAGATGTTCTTAGTTTTTAGTGTGCTCGATGGTTTGTTGAGTTTCCTTACATGTTGATCGTTTCTAGTTTTTTTTTTTTTAATTAATCTTCATTTTGGGCATAAATTGGTGGTTTTTACTTCTTACATGTAGTTTTAGAGTATATCTGTTGTTGGGTATTTTAGATTGTTACATTTTTGATGTTTTAATGATTACATGGAAACACGGGAAAGAAAAGAATAGGTAAAAGTGTAAAACAAATATATGCCCATGCTTGACGGTCACTCTTGACAACCAATATTAGTAGTCTAGTACGACATGGAGTCATGGATATATGAATTGATATACCTACTATGTTTGACTATGTACTATGTAATGCATTATTTGATTTGATACTAATCCAAGTTCTCTTTTATTATTGACATTGCAGCTTTTGGAAAATCTGACTATTTGAAGTCTGAGCTCATCATCCATCCCAACAAGGCCAATATGCAGGTAAGCATGGCTAGTATCCGTACTTGTTTTCATTATACTATACACTTGTCAGCGTTATGGCTGTATCATTGTTTCCTGTAACATAAACTTTTTGATAATAGAAAGAAGTCACCATTTGACAAACAACATAGGTGATAAATTTTTATAGTCTTCACTTTACTCAAATTAAGTGTGGATGTCATTTTTTATTACCAAGACACCTCTGATCACTATTTTTTTTGTTTTTGATGTTTAAATAGTATTTTGCAGTCACCTGTATGGGTCGAATTTCTATTGTCTTTTCTGTTATCATGTTTAACTTATCTGCTCAAGTTCATTGCATAGCTTACAGCCTAAAAATAATGTATTATTTCCTGGCTTTTCATTTGTTTTCATAATTTGTTTGTACAGTTATTTAATAAAATTGTTTTCTTATTTGAGTGCTTGGCAGGCAAGTGACAGGTTTAATATAAATTCCCAGCTCGAGCATCTTCAAGCCAAGTACGTTGGAACTGGACATGCTGATATGAATAGATTGTAAGTCCTTGTTTTTTTTTATACGACTACTCTCAGTTTGGGCTTACTTCTGTTAATTTTGTTACTAAAAAAGGAATGTGATTCATTTTACAAAATGAGAGACGTGTTTTACTTTGAGGTTCTTGCTTTTTTTATACTAGAATGTATATATCATGTGCAGCATTTTTATACAATATGGGAAGAATGTTTTACTTTGAGGTTGAAATGTGTAAGTTTATGATTTAAAATTCATGTGAATTTGGTTGAAAGTCTTTCTTTTAGTTTAAGGTGGATTTGGTCGAAAGTCTCATCAACGCATCTCTGTTTCTAGCAGTTGTCACATAGTGTATGTCATGATCATTTTTTATCTAAAATTTATAAAAGGATCCATATCAGTCTGAATTGTATAATTAGTACTTTTCATCTCAAAAGTAAATCCCATATACAATCATGCTCATTGTAATTTTTTCCCTTGTGAATAAAGGGTCTAAACTACACACAATCATTATGACATTTTCTTGTTTCCTTGCAGTGAATGGGCCGTTAATATTCAGCGAGACAGCTATGCCAGTTATGTTGGGCATTATCCGATGCTTGGCTACTTTGCTATTGCCGAGAATGAGTCCATAGGAAGGGAACGATATAACTTCATGCAGGTATTATATGATTCAACTTTCTTCTATGAACGTTGTTGTAAGTCATTAATTTTGATCATGTCTTAATTTTTTCTCTCCTTTTTTCTATTTTGCAGAAGATGCTATTGCCTTGTGGACTTCCACCAGAAAGAGAAGACGAGTAAGGAAATTACATGTGTGGCTGTTGTGTCGTCACTGTGTTTATGTATGCTTATGAATCTTTTGTAATGTTGACCCGATGTGATAGGATAAAAAAGATTTGATTTTGATAGATGTCGTCTGTATGTTACCATTTGATTAACGTTCATTCCTCCATGTACGCAGACATGCTTTTGCTAAACCCGCTGCTCTTTTTATCAGTATTATGGGTTTGTTATGTGTGAGATCGCAAAAGGTTAAAAAACAAATTCCTGAGGAAAAAAACATCATATAATTGACCCATTTGATTCCTAAAGATGCTATTACAGAAGGTAAACTGATTGCATATTTAGACAATATTCATTTTGGGGTTTTAAACACTGATGTAGAGTTGATTTGCTTATTCAATTATTTAATCTGTTGTTCTCATAAATTAATCTGTAATTAGCTTATTGTTTATCAAAAATTTGATAAAAAAAAAACAATACTCACTTTTCTTTGGTTTACGCAGTCATTAGCGACTTTGTAGGCTTATTAAGATGCGGTAACCCCAAGCTACTTGATAAGCTCAAATAAAAGAGCTTATTGGGTTTTGTACTTTCTCATTAAACCAATAACTCCATAAAATAAGCAAATTCAAACATGCCATGTATCTCAGTATACAGTTTTACTTATATAGAATGATCCGTTTAAAAGAGACATTACAAATAAGTACTTAGAATTTTAGTTTACCCTTTTGTTTAAGCTCATAGAGTACACAGCCAACACCAAGCTTTTCAAATAATGGAACCACCAATTAAAACACTAATCAAAACCCTTGTAAAAACCCCAACACAAATCAAAACCAAACACCAAATTACCCCATCACTAACCACTTTACATGATTACAAATCCATGATCAAATACTACACTTTTAATTCACTTTTTATAAATTCTCTACATTGTTTTCATCAAATGAGACAAAATGGATTCTACCCAGATCATAATGTTTATCCTTCTGTAATAAAATGTTGTACTAGTTTAATGTGGGCCAAATTTGGTGCATCTCTTCATGGTTGCGTTATTCGGGCCGGGTTAGAAATGGACCTTTTTACGGGTAACGCGTTGTTAAGTATGTATGCCCACCATGTGTTTGATGAAAAAACGCGTGTTATGGATGGGATGAGAAATGTGAAAAGGGTGTTTGAAAGGATGGTGGCGAGAGATGTTGTGTCGTATAATACGGTTGTTTTGGGATATGTGAAAAGTGGGATGTTTAATGAGGCGGTGAGGGTGATTAGGGAGATGGGTAGTGCTGGAATAAAGGCGGATGCGTTTACTTTGTCGAATGTGCTTGGCGTTGTAAAGGAACGTATGGATGTTTTGAAGGGGAAGGAGATTCATGGGTATGGGATTAGACATGGGTTTGATGGGAATGAGTTTGTTGTGAGTCGGTTGACTGACGTGTATACTTGTTGTAATATGGTTGAGGATTCATATCGGTTGTTTTGTTTGTTGCCTAGAAAAGATTGTGTGTCGTGGTGTTCTATGATTGCGGCGTGTGTGCAAAATGGGTTGTTTGATGAGGGGTTGAGATTGTTTCGTCAAATGTTGAGTGCTGGTATTAAGCCTGTTCCTGTTTCATGTTCTAGTATTATTCCTGCTTGTGCACATTTAACGACGCTGCTGTTAGGACAACAACTACATGGGTATATAATTAGGAGTCATTTTGATGATAATATGTTTATTTCTAGCTCACTTGTTAATATGTATGCTAAATGTGGGAACATTAGACTTGCTAAATATATTTTTGATGGTATGAAGCAACATGATTTGGTGTCGTGGACTGCTATGATAATGGGGTGTGCTTCGCACGGTCACGCGTATGAAGCTATCTCATTATTCAAGCAGATGGAGGTTGAAAGGTTTACACCGAATTCCGTGACCTTTGTGGCGGTTTTGACAGCTTGTAGTCATGCAGGAATGGTCAATGAAGGTTTGACCTTTTTTAATAAAATGGTCCAACATTATAACATAAGTCCTGAATTTGAGCACTATGCTTGTATGGCGGATCTTTTGGGTCGGGCTGGGAAATTGGAAGAAGCTTTTAGGTTCTTACGTAAGATGCCGGAAAATAAAACAGCTAGTGCGTGGTTACCGTTGCTAGCTGCTTGTAGGGTCCACAAGAATGTTAAATTGGCTGAGAAGATTGTTACGCGTATAAATGAGTTTGACATTGACAACATGGGTGCATATGTTTTGTTGTCAAATACGTATTCTTCTATTGGAAGAAATAAAGATGCAGCGAATTTGAGAAGTATGTTGAGTAAGAAAGTTGATACCAAGAAGCCTGCTTGTAGTTGGATTAGCGTTGAGAAGAAAGTACATGCTTTCATTGCTGGAGATGAGTCTCACTCCTGTAATGATGGTATAATTAATGCATTGGGTATTCTGCTAGGACATATGGAAAACGATGGACATGTTGCCGAGTATACCACACCGATGGTTTGCTAAATAGTGAAGTACATGCAATAAATACATTAAGACTCTTGCTGGTATGCACATTCATGTGTATTGTCTGCGACTAAACTTGTACCGATGAGTGTTATAAGAGAGATATATGGAGTGATGGCAACAGGTCTAGGGTCGAATAGTGACAATATGGAGATTATTCATCACAAAACTGAGACTATCCGCGAAAGAAGGTGCAACTTTTATATGAGATTGTTCACATTCAAATTTGATTTGATCAGGGGCGTAGCCAGGAATTTGCTTTTGGGGGGGGGGGGGGGGGGGGGGGCAAAAATAATTTTAAGACATTGCAAGTGCTAAAAAAACATCATAACATATAACTATGTAAAATGTTACAGCAAATTTGTTAATTTAGTGCTTTAATTGCACACGTCGCTCATCTGCATCACTAAAATCATATAAAAGTGAATATAAACTGTTAATGATTATTTATTTATTTAGCCAATCAATTTTGTAAAGTATTTATAGAGATAAGTACAACAATTAGTATTCCTACTGCATGGACTTTATCATGAGATATGGTGGGCCAGAAAAACAATATTTGTTACCTTTTACAACATTGAGCTTTTACATAATACTTATGTACAAATTTTAGGGCTTTGTGGGTGGGCCATGGCCCACTTTACCCCCACATAGCTCCGCCACTGGATTTGATATTGTTGCATACGTAGTATATATTATCACTGTGATCAATTTCTTTCCCCCTATTTGTTTAAAGGTTCGATTTAGCTATCAACTTTTTCTTAACATGTGCAGAATGTAAGGTAACCACCACCTGCAGGTGTGCGCACCCACAACATTAGGAAGGTAAATCATGGTTTTCCTGAGAGTAAAGGAAAACAAAAGGGCACGGGTTCTGAAGTTAAGACATCCGCTTTCTCTTTTGCATGCTTTGCCACCCTTTACCACCAGGGCACTCGGGGACACATGTGCGTAATTATGTTTTTATTGAAGAAAGGATATCTTATGTTGGATGTGGGCCAAGCATTCTGGTTGATTAAACAGAACTTATGTTCTAAACAAAACACATATTTCTCATGAAGTTCAACAACTCGTTTGATCAAATATGTGTTCATTTGGTTGCAAGTCACAAGTTAATTATGTTTAGTTTATAGTTCAATGGTGGTTATCCGAGAACTCAATATCAAAATTACCCCTAGGTTGGTAACTTTTTTCTTCCCGAACATCCTAGGTTGGTAACTTGTAGCCATAATCTGCAATTCATATAGCAGCTCCATATTCCCATTCAATATGATCTTATGTTAACTATATAAACTCACAATAATAACCATATTAAGTGATTGTAAACATGAATTGTAATGCAAAATATAGAAAGTTTGTATTCATTGATGTTGCTTTTGTAATTAGGGATTTTCTAACATGTGCCCTTAAGCACATGATAAGAGTGAACCCTTGTGTCATTCTTTATGGATTCTTGTCATTTGTCAAATAAAAAAAATATTTTTAGTGTCCTTTTTGTGGATCCTTGAGTAAAGGACACTCGGGGCCACGTCTTATCATGTGCCTAGAAAACCCATTGTAATTATGATTCAGTTGACCATGAGTGTTTTAAGTAGTATAAATTTGTACTTTTAAAACATAGAGTGCTTAGGCTAGGCACAATAAGCAATTACTAGCACATTGATTACCCGCCACATAAGCTTTCTATCTCTGGCGACATACATGTGATTTTTTGCCACAGTAAGAGCGACCTTTATCTTCTTTTCTTCTTTTATTTTATTTTTTATTTTTATTATTTTTTTTTCAATTTTTTGTAACAAAAATAAATTTCATTTATAATAAAAACAAAACTAAATTTCATTAACAATATAATCATGCAAAGGATTAATTTTGCAAGAGAATAAAGATTAGGGACTAATAATGTAAATGAAAATACTATAAGGTTATAAAGCAAAAATGAATATTGATAATAGTCAAATTGCTTATCTTCCTCCAACCTCTTGCTGCAAGTAGGATGGCAACGGGGCGGGTTTTAGTTTACCTGTACCCGTACCCGTACCCGTTTATAATATCTAAACTCGTACACGCCCCATTAACCGCCGGGTACCCGATTAATATTATCCATCAGTTTTTGGTTTTCCTCGCGGGTTTCAGTTATCCCCAATTGAATAATCTATGGACAAAATGACGGTATTAAGATTAAGTCACACACTAATATATTCGCTTTTTGTTAAAGTGAAAGAAAATGAATATCGTATCAAACGATTTAATGTTTTTGAATAATTCATGTACAAAATAAAATATATTATGTAATAGAGATACGTATATAAAAAATATAATGGAAAAAATTATATATGATGTATATATATTCTAGTTAAATATAATATAAATAAAGCGGATGTAGATTCGGGTAAACGGATACGGGTAATCGGGCGGGTATTATTAGAACCAGTACACGAACCCGTACCCGGCTAAAAAATTATATCAATACCCAAACCCGTATCCAAACCCGCCAACCCGCCCCCGAACCCGACCCAACCGGTTCGGGTTTCGGTTTTCCCCGTCGGTTTCGGGTGCTTTTGCCATCCCTAGCTGCAAGCCTGCAACACACCGAAGAAGGAAAAAAATAAAAATAAAATAAATAAATACAACATACAAAATATTGCCGAATAGAGGGAGTGTTCATTTCGGTCGAGTACACGATCTACAAAAAAATAATAATAAAAAAAAATAAAAAAAAGCCAATCGATCGACACCCACGGTAAAGGCGATCGATCGCCCTGTTGATCGATCTATAGATCCCAAGCCTTACTGCGCATAGACTTAAGAAAAGCTGATCCTTCTATTTTAAATAACTTAAGCTTCTTAAATATTCTAAACAAAGGCATTCACATATCCAATTAGGAACTTAGAGATAAATGTCGATATAAAGTGCAACACAAACTCGACTAATAAAAATTTATCAAATTTCCTCTTTTAATTTTGAACCAACATGGAACCAACAATTCGTTTGTAATTGCATGATATATGCAGTGAAGTATGTGTATATGTTGAGAAACAGAAACTGATACGAATACCAGCTGGCGTCTTCAGCTTAGATAACAAAATGTGACCAACGCCTGCCCTAAACTTAGCACTCATTGTGCACAAATGGACTGACCGAATCACGAAATACAACCCAAAAGACAGTTTTATTTTGTGTTTGTGCAGAACTCTAGCAAACTATTACGCACTGCATTTTTCAGTTAAATGTGAAAAAAACAGAAGAAATATGGTCACTTTGCAAGTAGATCTGGTGCAGAAAGATTTAAATAATTTAGTTTTGATTTCTAATACATGGCTGCTTTTACAAAAGAAGACTTATGATGCAGCTATGACATCCGAATTGTTGATATAAAATCTTACAAGCGCATAAACAATAAAGTTCCGAACCTCAGGTTAGGCAAAAAGAACATCATAAATAAGAGGTTGGCCGCTAGTAACCATGAAACTGGAAATACGTCATTCCACGACGACAAATTCAAATACCTAACAGTTGTTAATTCATTACAATAATAATGTCATATAACCAAACACACAAAGTAAGATGAAATTTGGTGCTAATTTCTCACTTTCTACATTTTGCAGGTTCACTCTTCATTTCTCCAACACAGTATCTGTTTTACAGTTGCAATCCCATTACATGATTTAAGTAGAAAAAGCACCCACCAACTCTTTTGGCACAAGCTTACTGATCAACTCAAGCAAAGCCAAATCCAGCAAACCCGCTGCAATTTCATCTAATAACAATGATAAAGTAGAAGCATCAAGTGTGTAATGTCTTCCATACATTTCTTGAAAAAGCATCTCTATATCATCATAATATTGGTTCCATAGATATCCTTGAAGAAGAACATTGTAAGTAACATTATTTGGTGGGGAGTCACTCTCTGCCATTTTAAGAAACAACTGTTTTGCATCCGTGAAAAAGCCTTCCCTGCACAACGCACTAATCATGACATTATATGTTTGCACATCAGGATGCAAACCTGTATTAGTTAGATCCTGGAAAAGCAACCTTGACATATCAAGCTTCCCACATTTACTTGCACCATCAATGAGGATGGTGTACACATTAATACATGAATTAAGCTTGCTGTTACCCATCAAATGGAACAAAGAGAGTGCCTCTTCTATAAGATTGTTGTTGCAAAGACCCTCTAAAATTACTGGATAAGTGCATTTATTTGGTTTTAGACCTTTTGCACGCATCTCATCAAAGAGTTTGCGTGCAGCTCCACAATTTCCAACTCGAAACAATCCCCATAACATGGTGTTGTAAGTGACTACATGGTGTTGTAAGTGAACTGTATGTCACTATGTCAGGAACAATACCTCTTTCAAGCATCATGTTCATAACATCCTCAGCGGTTTCAATCCTACCTTCTTTGCAATATGCATCAATTAATATATTAAAGGCTTGCACATCTAAAGAGATCCCAACATCCAACATCTCTTGTAGCATTTTAGAGGCTTCCTCCCAACGACTTAAGTTACAGAGGCCATCAATCAAAGAGCTGTAAGTGATGACATCGGGTGAGATGCCTTGTTGGAAAACCATTTCTTTGAAAAGCTTAAAGGCATCGTCAATCATTTGGTCCTTGCAAAGACTATCAATTATGTTGTTATATGTCACAACATTAGGTTTGCAACCTCTTTCATCCATTAGCCTAAGCAATTGAATGGCAATAATGTTATTCCCAAACTTGCAAAGCCCTTTGATCATTGTGTTATAAGTAACCGCAGTAGGTTCACAAAGTTTATCTTTGATCAATTTCTTGAAGAAAATCTCAGCCTCAAGAATCTTTTCTTCACTGACAAGTCCATTTAGGAGCGTATTAAAAGTGACCACATCGGGTGAAATACCCCGCCTAAAACAAAAGCCTAGGACCGCAAAAGCATCATTAGTGCGATGCAACTGACAGAAACACTTTATAACAATGTTCATAGTGTAATTATCAACAGGAACACGAAGGGCACACATTTGTGTGAACATGTCAATTGAATGAGAAAAATGCTTCATTTTGGTAACAGATTGCAACAATTGGGTAAAGTAAATAATGGAAGGAAAAGGTCGTGTTTGTGACATTTGATCGAACAGGTACAAAGCATCATCCAAGTTGGAAACTTTCTGGTACTTGGATTTAGAATGTTGTTCATAATCAGCAGAAGCATTTGAAGAAAAAGAATTGGAATGAATTAAAGATGTGGTATGAGCAGAATATGAAAAAGGGGGTTTAAGGTAACAGTTAGAGATTAATTGTTTACCTCTACTATTAAATTTGAAGAAATGTTTAACAGCAGAATTTGAGCGAATCATCATCATCATCATCTTGGTAGCCATCTTCCACAGAATGATGCTTTACTCTTTCACAAGGTGTGTTTGGTTTGGTACAAAAATGCCAAAAAGCATGTTTCATCTATTTCTTATTCTTATTTTTATTTTATTTTTATAAATGAAAGTTTAAAGAATACTTTTGTATTCCCCCGCCGAGAGAAAAAAATATAGTTTTTAAAAACGTTATTCTTTTACCAAAGAATATATTGGAGCAAAGCTATCATTTTTATAACTTATACTATTTGGACTCACTAATTTTCTCGACACTAGATGTCCGCATTGAGAACATGGGGAAAGTAAATCACAGTTGTCCCAGTTAAGAGAAGAATAAGGGTCTCGGGTTTTTTACACTATCCCTTTTTGAAGAAATTTAAATTCTTTACATGTAATTTTAATTTAAAATTATTAAATTTTCCTCCATATATGTTTGGTGAAATTGGCTGGGGTTATATTATAAGCCGAAATAAAATTTGTATTTTTATAAACTTGTTTGACAAATGAACTGGAGCTTATTATTGCAAAATTATTAAAAAGACATAATTAAATGAGTTTTTGTATATGTTAGATATTTTTGTGGGTAAATAATTACTCCCTCCGTCTCAAAATTATGGGCAATTTCATTCATATCCTTGCAAAATTCAAAAATTTCATATATATCCTTTTGATGCATTAAATGCATTGTACTTTATGCATAAAAAACTAGTAAAAATGATATATATGAAATTTTTAAAATTTTCAAGGATATACATGAAATTTTCCTCAAAATTATTGTCATGAGAGAGAAATTGCAAAGTTTAAGAAAAGTGGGGGCACTTTTATTTTCAACCACTAAAATAGAATATTCATCTATTAGATTCTCTAGTTTTTACTAAATAAGGAAAGTGGACAATTATTTTGAGACATCTAAAAAGGGAAATATGGACAATAATTTTGAGACGGAGGGAGTAATTTATTCTTCAAAAGCCCTTGGCTAAAGTTTTTAGCCCCTTCTATGGGGATAAAGTTTTTAGCTGACTTATTTTATAAGCACTTTCATAAGCCATATGACAAACGAGACTTACTTTATTAGCCGACTTATTTTAAAAGCCCAAGCCCCTATTGCCAAGCAAAGCCTTAGTACAAGAGTGACACTGACCATCACATAATAGTTATAAGAACTTGTCGTTGAAAAAACTAACCTCGAGAATTGAGATGAAGTATCTATTTTTCCCCTCCAATATAGATGTCGAACAAGATGATGATCTTATTAGGGAAAATCTATTTTAGAACAGGTGTATGTAAAACTGTATGGAACTAAGTAACTATCAAACTATGTGATGTTTCAAGCTACTAATACTCGTAGCGAACAACTAAATTATAAAAAGGTAGTTTTTCTTATCTTATATGTGTATGTACTTTTTTAAATCCACAATTAAGCATGCTCGAGCAAGAGTTGTATTGGCTTAGATGACCTGTACTCTGGATATCCTTTTACTCCATTTGCAATCTAGAAATAAATAAATAAATGGAACCCACGCGGATCATTCCCGGTTCTGCCTTGTCTCCAAATTCAAATTCACCAAATAACCACCAATTAAAACACAAATCAATACAAAACACAAAATAAGCCAATTCCACATGCAAATCATAAAACAATTCTCACAATTCACCTAAAACATTCTCACACTTTACTCAAAACACAACTTTTCAAAACAATCCTATTTCATATTGACATCACTCGCATCACCCACTTTACTGATGATTGTTATAAGAGAGATATATATGGAGTGATGGCAATGGCAGCAGGTCTAGGGACAAAAAGTGATAATACATCACAATACTAAGACTTCCCGGCCGACAAAAGAAGGTCAACTTCTTTATGAGCTTGGAGACCAGGGAGGGTCATGACATTACCAAAACTTTGAAGTCTTACTTATATTTGCTTAAAATTAACTTTGGCCCTTCCTGCCTCCCAAATTAGTTGATATAGCATTTGGCCCACCAAATAAATTTACCCAAGTTCCATCTATGTTTATGTGATCATTCACTTTTAAATTTGATTTGATAGACCTATCGAAAAATCAACCACTCTAATTAATTACTCTCTCTGTCCCAATTTATTTGTCCACTTATGACTTTTTGAGTCTTTTTTTTAAAACTTTGACCTTAATTATTTTTTATTATATTATGTAATACTTGATAAAAATTATATCAATGAAAATATATTTAAAACCCAATCTATTTATATAATTTGCTTCAACTATTATATAACACAAAAGGAAATAGTTACAGTCAAAATTATAGGAAAAATACTTTAAAAGTCAAAAGTGGACAAATAAATTGGGACGGAGGGAGTAATAATTTATTATTATTAATATCTTTTAACATATAAAAAAGTCCTCACTGTAATCATCACTTGTAATGTAGATGGGAGGTGATTTGCACATTTAACTTTGTGATTGGGACACTCAACTGTACAGACAGTTAAAACACACTATGAACCTTGTACAAGTATCCAATGCACACAGTGAAGTGTCCCAATCAAAAGTTTGAGTGTGCAAATCAATTCCCAATGTAGATACTCAAGGAAATGCATGTATCAAAGACAATGTTTTTAAACCCGGGTCGACCTGACCGGGTTAACCGGTTCGACCGGTTCTGGCAAAAAAACGGTTAAAAAAACCCGGGTTTCTAAAACTGGGTTAACCGGACCCACCGGGTTTTGTGTGACCCGGGTCAATCCGGTTCTCAAAACCCGACCGGGTTTTGTTTTTTCAAAATTTTTTAATAAAAACCCGGGTTGACCCGGTGGTCGAACCGGTTGACCCGACGGTCGAACCAGTTGACCCAGTCGAAAAAATAAAAAAATAATAAATTGAAAACCGGGTTAACCCGATTTTCGAAACAACACAATTCATAAACAATGTTTAAAAGTCAACGCTAAAGTCAAACACAGTCCCGGCAAAGTATCAGCTACTTCACCAAGCCAAAATACAATGCAAGAAGATTTGATTGTAATATAAAGCTTAGATGTAGCTTCATTTTACTTAGACTTTGTAATGACATTTTAAAGTTATTTGTAACACATATAACCTCCAATAATGAATCCTCTCAATTTCCCTCAATTGTTGTAACTTGAAACAAATAAATTAATTTATGTCAGTAACTTATTCTTTTTTTTCCAACAAATTTTTGGCCACATTTAATAATCACGTAACCAAACAGTATGGTCATGCTATCGTGGCATAATAGGTATCCACTCATTTGTCTTTACTCACTCAGGTCACATGCTACACTTTTAATTCACTTTTTATAAATTCTTTACATTGCTTTCTTCGAATGACACGAATGGAGTCTACCCAGATCATAATGTTTACCCATCTGTCTTAAGATGCTGTACTAGTTTAATATGGGTCAAATTTGGTGCATCTCTCCATGGGTCCATTATACGGTTGTTTTGGGATATGTGAAAAGTGGGATGTTTAATGAGGCGGTGAGGGTGATTAGGGAGATGGGTACTGCTGAAAAAAATTATTACTAAAGGCGTTCTATCAGAGACAGTTAGTATACTTTATTTCAAGTGATAATGGGAAATTTTCTCTGACTTTCTACATCTTTCTTAAATCTTTGTAGCATTAAATGAGATACGGACACTTGTTTACCGACTTACCTGAGTTTTAACAAGGGCATATAAAACGTGTTTAAATAAAGATAGAGAGAATAGAAAATTAAGTCAACCGAGTAGTAAGTAGGTTTGTAAGTTGTAACTTCCGGACCTGAAAAAATCATCATTATATAGTCAGTTATGGAGAAATCACCATTATGCGTAATGACTTTATGAAAATCATCTTTAAATGTTTAACACTTGAAATTGTAACATAGATTTTTTTAGGTATTGGACAGAAATAATAAAATCCCAAGATGGAATAATTAGATCAATATGTTCTATGCAGTAGGAACAAGTGTTAAGAACTTTAGATCAATAATTAGATCACTTGCATATTATCATGAATAAATGAATTTAAAGGTACTACCCCACGTGGATGGTTGAACGCTAAAGTAAGTGATGAATCATGTCTGACGTGTACAAATACTCAGCCATATATGGCAAAGTATCGCGGTTCTCCATATTTGTCTTGCAATCTGATTCATGATATAAACAAGATAGTGTCGCTAGCAAATCAGAACTTTTTCCATGTCACTATATGGCAGACTTGTCATTTCTGTTGTTGACTTGAGTCATATTATTTGATTCTATAGGTTTTACCTGTGACTTACTACGGTTGTGTGTGAGTGTGTTCCTTTTTTTTTGCGTGTGTGTGTGTGTGTCGTATTTGCAGAATTTATTGCTCTAGAACTTATTAGCATCCACGTGAATAGGAAATTTCTTTCTTTTGACATTTGTCAAAGTGGTGTGGAACATCCTTTTGACTTGCGCTCTACACGTCACTATATGCTTACATTTTTTATATTTGTGCATGTGGAATGATGTATTTTTAGGAAAAGTTGAAAACTTATCTATAGTCTGTTTGGGTTTATAATTCACAATTTATGAAATTAGCATAATGATTATAGGCTCGTTCATGCATTCACCCTATAAGGCACCTCAGTAAATTGTTTTCCACCATACACGGCTCCTAAGGTTTTCTTCCCATTTTCAGGGCCGGCTTTGAGGGTGTGCAAGGTGAGCGACCGCACAGGGCCCCAAAATTTGTAAGGGCCTCAAAATTTGTCCCGTTAATAATTATATGCATGTGTACACATATTTTTCACAAAGAAAAAAGTATATAGATGAGAAAGTATCTTAAATAAGTAATATGTTAGAACGTTTAGCTAACTAATTATATTATATCTTATACATAGTGACACCTTATATATAGCATTTCTTAGCGAAAGGCCTCATTATTTAATTTCGTCCAGGGCCCTCAAAAATTTTATAAATTCATGGGACGGCCCTGCCCATTTTGTTATTATTGTTAAGGTATAAAATTATCAAATTCTTGCTCTGTTCTGCTGTAATTTTCTTATATTCGATTTCTTTATGGTGAGTGCAGATGCTCTCTTCTAAGGATGTCAACTTTATGGGGTACACATATAAGAACTTTGAAATAGTAAATGAACATGAGGTCCCTGGAATTGGTATGTATTTCTCTCCTTGCTTGCATAACTCTCTGCACTAGTAATTTAACATATGTTGCTCCTTTTGTTCCTTAAAAGTTTATCATGAGGATAAAGCATTAGAACTTTTGGATAGGCCAAACTGTAATTCCTTGTTTAGTGATAATGACTTTGTTCATAATTAATTATTCTTTTACATTTTCAGCTGAGTTGAAGAAGAAGAGTACAAAGCCTAAGAGGCCGACAGTGAAGTCACTTTTTAGTAAGATAACTCTCTTTATTCCCCACCTTATTAATTATTCTTCTCAAGGGAAGCACACAATGACCCACTGAACTAATCATTAATATATCACTTCATCCATAAAAATGGCAATGGTCGACTGTGCTAGTGAAAATATTTGATTATAATCAAATATTTAAAATACCCCTTTATATTAGAAATAGAGTAATCTTCCGCCTATTATGTGTCTAATGATTTTCAAATGACGAAGGAGAGTTTTTGATTGAATTTTGCTTGCCAAAAAGAAACTTCGCAAATGTTTTGGGACATTTGAAATGGAAATTATTGCCCAAAAAGAAACTTTGCTTTCCTTGCCCCCCTACATTTCGAAATTAAGCACCATCTGATTACTGTTCTTCCTTCTATAGTAATATAAAGATTTTGTAACTGGCTCTGGATAAGATACATCATTCCTAGTGTATACAATTCTAGTTTTCCATCAACGAACAGTTGACACCACATGTAAATCTGATTAAAGTGTGGTTATTAGTCTCATCAATCATGAGCAAATATAGGAGATTGTGCTGACCAAAATTTATGCCACAGACGAGTTTTAATGATGTATGGACTTTGCATGTGAATATAGGGTTAGAGGGACTGTTATGGGGGTTGTCGTCCTCTCATACCATTATATCCAAAAGCAAACTCCAGAAACCCTTATTTATGTCAAAATAGCATAATCTTGTTACCAGTGACCAATGTGTAAATAGATGGCGGTAGTTTGATTATTATTATTATTTTCTTCCAAAAATGAAGAGTTTGCGATCAACATTAGGGGTCCTATTATTAGAACTATCACAATCTTCAGATGACGGGTATGTTTTTGTGGGTTTTCTTTTCTCATCTGCAGTAATGATCCTAAAACTGATACTATAACAATTTTGTGAGACATGCAAGGTATGTGAGATCCTGAGATTAAAGATTTGATAAGCTTGAAAAGTGAGAAAATACAGAAATTAAATGGACTGGGATTAAATAACAGAGATCTTAGTGTAGGTGGCAACATGATTAGCTGGGCTGAAGGGTGGGTAACGGGTAAATTTTGGTATGGGTCGAAATAGGCCAGTCTGGTTTGGATTGGCCTGAAACTATTTTGCTAATATACTAATTACTGTGTCGAACAGGACTTCTGTCAATATTAGAATATAGTGATTTAAGAGGTTTTCTGCACTAAACATACACTTGAGGCGACTTCCTAAGCGTGCGACTCACTACAGACAATTCACTGCACAAATCAAACCATTCATAAGTAAATGAGCCGAAAATGCCACCTCTTCTTACATTGCTGTGTTTTCTTTTGCAGAAGAAGAAATAGATTCGACATCCTCTCAACAAACTCAAGGGAGCTTTCTCAACCTCCTACCTCGCCAGCTAGAAGTCTCAAAGGAAGAAGAGTCTAAATGAACCGTTTACTGATCTGTTCATAACAGTCACATAGCCATAGTTATAAAAGCAATCAAAATCAAAAGCAATGTGTTCTTTGCAACTGGACAGCTTTTCATTACATGTGAGTGGGGGTATATACAGAATGAAAGAGGGGATTTGCAGTTTGTTCAATTTGCAGACGAAAACGATTTGTTTGATATTTATGGATGACCGACCGTTTCGTGGCTTTCGGCTTATTTTCTTTTCGGTTTTTGGGTCTCTTGTAAATTGGTAACTTAGGATTGTGTATATTTGTTTTAGGTTTACTTACTGTAATTGGTGTGTAACTTATCCAAGTGTCAAAGTAATATTCATGAGATCTTAATTGTTCTTGTAAGTACTTTGAACATTATAGGGTTGAAGTTGAAGGTAGTAATACCTTTTGTTTGCCAGTTTGCTATGACTCCACATTTTCGTCTCAAAAGAGTTTGCTTTAGTTTGGAACGAGGGGTTGTTTAAGAGTACTTTTACTTGACCACATTTTTTAGTCAAGAAAGAGAAATCAGAAACCTGCAAGTCCATTTGAAAGAGTTAAGTTACGGTATTTACAGATCCTGCGTCTCATTTCTTAGGTTTGGTTACATTTTTATACAAGTATCACTAGTGTTGAAGACCGAAATCATGTCGCGCTGTTGAGCTAACCATGAAGGAACGCCTTTCTGTAAGCCTTTTTAATTGCTAATATGTTGAGGCGCGAGATCTATTGTCATAAAAAACTTGTACGACCCAATAGTAGCACGTGACTCTATTTAGCGCTAACTAAAGCTAGAAATTATGACACAGATGATATTTTCATGAAGCATGGCCCTACAACGATTCTAACATGAAAAATTCGAAGACTATACACATATATACTAGTAATTGATTTTGGTTTAGCTATATGGTTCTTTAAATCGGTTCGAAATTCACCCTATAATGTATTATACTATATTAATAAAAAAATGTGACTGCACTTTTTTTAACAGTAAGGATGCAAGAATCCATAAGTGATGTCTAACCATGAGAGCTAATTTTAAAGGGAAGAGGATCTCTCAAGTTGTTTATAACTTGATTGATCAAGTTAGACAATTACTAGCCATTTTTGACATTGTCAAAAGACATCATTTATATGATTTTACAAACCATAACACTTAAAACTACAACTAAAAAGTAACCTTGTAGTCTTGTACTCAGCGGCGGAACTAGGAGCTTCTGTCAGGGGTAGCGAAATACGAAAATTTATTTAGGGGTAGCGAAAATTCGTTTCAGGGGTAGCGAAATCGCCAAAAAATGGCCAAAAATCGCCAAAAAACGTAAAAAATCGCCAAAAATTCCACTACCGGGTAAAAGTTCAGGGGTAGCGACCGCTACCCCTGAACTATACATGGATCCGCCCCTGCTTGTACTACTTGTAATAAGAAAAGGGGGAGTACTGATACTCGCACCATATAAATTGATGCATGCACCACAATTATGCACATATCATGTTGTAATGCATTAGTAATGTGATATTGTGGTGTGTGCATCAATTTTTGTGGTGTGAATATCAATACCCATAAGAAAAGGAGTCGAGGCCAATAAATAGTAACAAACTATCTTTACAGTTTGAATACGTGAAATGAAAAATGTCATATAAATAAGCAAAACTTTCAACAAGTGTTCTAATATACAAATTTGGTGACGTGTCATACCCCAAAATGTGGCATGTGTCACCGTTTTTTTTTTTTTTTTTTTTAGTAGGAGTGATCTTGTTTTATTCAAGTGCTAGCTAATTAGAGTGTTTATACGATATCAATATATAACTTGAATGGTGTTACATAATCCAGTTTTGTCAACACCATTCAAGTTACCTATTGACATCGTATAAACATCTTCATCTCTACTTCTAATATGAGCTCTATTTTCGTATTTTCCTTCATCTTCAATAATTTTGTTTTTAGTAGAAACGGTCTGACGCCTTCTCCTTTGATCATCACACTTTCTTCCCATTTGTTTTGAAGCATGAGACCTTCCTGATGAGAATGGAGTGAACTCGTCATCGTCATCATCATTCTCACTATCCGCATAAGAATCACCAATATCATTCTCATCAATGTTTAATGTTTTAAAATGAAAACCCAACATATTATGGGTGTTAAAGTGGAAGAAGAAGATTAGAGGAGGAGATTTGCATGAGTAATAATCCAAATATATAAAATGACCGTTATGCCTTTCACTAAAGACAAAACAAAACATATGGGTTTAAGTCATTGCATGTTGTTATCCAAATAAGTTTGGTGGAGGGACGAATTCAGACTTAAAATTTCACTATTTGGACTCCAGGCGACAAAAAAAAAAGAAGTTAAGGTGGCATGTGATGTTTCGTCACAAGTTTAGGGACCAACGGTGTATTTTAGTAAATTAAATAAATAAAAAAAAAAAAAAAAAAAAAAAAAAAAAAAAAAAAAAAAAACCTACTCTACCACAAAGTAACAAAATAGGAGTAACAAGTAGGTACACCCGCACTTCGTTGCGGTATACGCATCATTTGATTTTTTTTATTTTCTATAATTCTTCATTTGGGCCAAAAAACAGAGAAGTAGCAGCCTAGCAGAAAGCCTAAAAAAAGCCCATAGTATTTGCAATATTATATTAATCCCCCTCTTTTATTTTTTTTATTCTTTTGTGTCGGTGGGCCACCAGTTTTGGGCTGAAAATAATTACTAACAAGGTGGTTGCCCCGCTGCGTTGCGGCGGGTTTAATTCGTTTTTTTTTTTTTTTTTTTTTCGCTAAGAACATGCAAGTTATTTTGGCAAGTAGGCGTTTTGCAAATCCTTGAGGTGAATATTTCATCTGTGTATAAAGGCCTGCATCTCACAAATGGTACAAAACCAATACAAAGCCACATACACGGACTTATTGGCTTACAACTTTAACGGGCTAAAAAACAGGATTGCAACATTGGGCCAATTTTTTATTTGTTTATTGTTCACCGAATATTTCAGTCATTAATGGACCACTAATTTTCCAGGAGCCCAACTAATATTTTAATAGTCACCGACGCCGTGTTTTAGTATATATATATAACAAGTGGGAAGGTGCCCGCTGCGTTGCAGCGGGAATTTTTGAGGAATTTTTGTCACAATTATTTACGAATAATGTTTGGGTGTTTGGGTGGGGTTTCTCGTTGTAAAATTACGTGCGTCAAAAGCATATCAATATTGGGTTTGTTTTATTCGTCATCGAGAGGCCTTTTGCTAGTATATTTTTTTTCAAGAAACCGCTAAATATCTGTTACATAGCAAATAAAGTTTGTTATTGAGGGTGTGTTTTGTAAGTTGTTGTTTTTTTATATTTTTTTTAATTATTTTTTTTAATACTAATATTGGTATTGTTTATTGATAGTATATCTTAATTTTTTTTTTTTTTTTTTTTTTTTTTGAACAGAGTATCTTGATATTCAACGAAGAGGGGCCTCGATCGAAGTGACGTGTCAGTCAAACTTTAGACCATATAATAACCCGTGGGCCATATCTTTGCCTATTATTTACGTTGACAAATGATTATTTATTCTGGTTTGTGCATTCTTCATGGGCTGTCAATTGGGCTTCCTATAATCTGATACTGGGCTGAAGTTTATTATTATTTTAAAGACATTGGATTCCGAATTTTTTTGCTTGCCTAATATTTTATTGCCGAAGGGACCGTATTGATCGGTCGTTGAGAAAATATTTTTTTATTCAAAGTTCGCTGATCATGTTGTGCTATAATATATAGTAGGGAATAGGGAATGGTTAAAAAAAAGAAAAAACAATATAGAATTATAGATAATCCAAAAAGTGCTTAAAAATAAGCGATGCACAAACCCTATCACATAAACCCGATAATAAGCTCCCTCTAAATCTCATCGCCGGTCGATCTCAGTCTCACCGTTTCTTCTTCATCATTCACTTCTCAGGTCTTTCAATTTACCCATTTATTATACCATCTTTTCATCTTCATTTAATTTTTTTATAAAGTACTTATTATTTTTTTTAATCCGCATCAATTTATTAGTTTTATGGCCAATTAAAACTATTTATTTTTTTTAATTGTTTTTGGAATCAAATTGATCATCTGTTATTTGCTAGTTTTACAAGCCCTAGTTTTTTGGATTTGGGAATTAAAGGTAATTATTATTAAAAAATTACTGATAAGCAATGTTGAGAATATTAATCTTACTTATAAGTTGATTTATTTATTTATTTAATTTGTTGAAATTTATTATTTGTTTTTCGGACCGAATTTGTTAGTAAGAAGAAAGTACATTTGTTTGTATATTTGGGGCGAAGTTATAGACACTTGATAAGTAAGGGGGTGTTTGTTTAAGCTTATATGTGGGCTTATGAGCTTATTTGGTTTCGGCGTATATTTCAACAATTTCTTCATTAATTTACACTATTTAATTTCATCTTATTGTTATACAACGTTAGGGTTAGTTTTTATACCTATGTACGGAACCCTAGATTTTTTAATTTCGAGCCCTAATTTCTCAATTTGAAGTAATTAGTTAATAGCTCGTAATCGGTTGATTGAATAATTGAATTTAAGCGAGATTTTTGCGGTGTCGTTTTTTAGATTATTGATGTCGTTTAGATGATGCGAAATAGGGACAGTTGTTATGAATTACTACTAGTTATATGTAGTATTTGCGCTTTTGCTCAGAACAAGTGACAGACGAGTAGAAATGGTTTTTCGATAGCTCGATGCGGGACTTTTAAACTTTCTGCAGTAGAGAATGAGTAAAAAATTTCCTAATTGTCGATCTGCATTCGTTTAGTGTCTTACCACATAGAAATGCTATGACAGCTAGTTTGCGACTCGGACTCCCTTAATACTAAAGAATAAAATGGACAGATGTTCTTAGTTTTTAGTGTGCTCGATGGTTTGTTGAGTTTCCTTACATGTTGATCGTTTATGATTTTGTTGGTTTTTTACATTTTTTAAAAATCTTCATTTTGGGCGTAAATTGGTGGTTTTTACTTCTTACATGAAGTTTTAGAGTATATCTATTGTTGGTAGAGGTGGCAATTTGTGCCCAAAATAAAAAAAGGCTATTTGGGCAAAATTTGTAAAAGATTTGGGCACATTTAGCCCATCTTTTTTTTGAAATGGGCATACATTACCCATTTAAAAGTTTGATGGGCACAAACGGGCACATATTTTCTCTCAATTGGAGAATATATAATTGTTTTTAAAGAAAAACTTATGAATATAATATATTTAATTTTTTTTAATATAAATGAGGTGTCAAGTTTGAGGAATTTATTTCGTCGTTTTGGGTAATTTCTAAAGCGATTTGTATGACATGCGCCCGTTTGGCCCGTAGCCCATTTGAACCGTGGCCCGTGCCCTCCCGTTTTGCCACCTCTAGTTGTTGGGTATTTTAGATTGTTACATTTTTGACATTTTAATGATTACATGGAAACATGGGAAAGAAAATAATAGGTAAAAGTGTAAAACAAATATATGCCCATGCTTGACAGTCGCTCTTGACAACAAATATTAGTAGTCTGGTACGACATGGATATATGAATTGATATACCTACTATGTTTGACTATGTAATGCATTATTTGATTTGTTACTAATCCGAGTTCTTTTTTATTATTGGCATTGCAGCTTTTGGAAAATCTGACTATTTGAAGTCTGAGCTCATCATTCCAACAAGGCCAATATGCAGGTAAGCATAGCTAGTATCCGTACTTGTTTTCATTATACTATGATTACTATCCACTTCTCAGCGTCATAGCTGTATCATTGTTCCCTGTTAAACATAAACTTTTTGATAATAGAAAGCAGTCACCATTTGACAAACAACATAGGTGATAAGTTTTTATAGTCTTCACTTTACTCAAAATAAGTACGGACATCATTTTTTATTACCAAGATACCTCTGATCACTATTTTTTTTGCAGTCACCTGTATGGTTTGAATTTTTTATTGTCTTTTCTGTTACTGTATCATGTTTAACTTATCTGCTCAAAGTTCATAGCCTAAAAACAATGTATTATTTTCCTGTCTTTTCATTTGTTTTCGTAATTTGTTTGTACAGTTATTTAATAAAATTGTTTTCTTATTTGAGTGCTTGGCAGGCAAGTGACAGGTTTAATATAAATTCCCAGCTCGAGCATCTTCAAGCCAAGTACGTTGGAACTGGACATGCTGATATGAATAGATTGTAAGTCCTTGTTTTTTTATACGACTAACTCTCAGTTTGGGCTTACTTCTGTTAATTTTGTTACTAAAAAAGGAATGTGCTTCATTTTACAAAATGAGAGACGTGTTTTACTTTGAGGTTCTTGCTTTTTTTATACTAGAATGTATATATCATGTGCAGCATTTTTATACAATATGGGAGGAATGTTTTACTTTGAGGTTGAAATGTGTAAGTTTATGATTTAAAATTCATGTGAATTTGGTTGAAAGTCTTTCTTTTAGTTTAAGGTGGATTTGGTCGAAAGTCTCATCAACGCATCTCTGTTTCTAGCAGTTGTCACATAGTGTATGTCATGATCATTTTTTATCTAAAATTTATAAAGGATCCATATCAGTCTGAATTGTATAATTAGTACTTTTCACCTCAAAAGTAAATCCCATATACAATCATGCTCATTGTAATTTTTTCCCTTGTGAATAAAGGGTCTAAACTACACACAATCATTATGACATTTTCTTGTTTCCTTTGCAGTGAATGGGCCGTTAATATTCAGCGAGACAGCTATGCCAGTTATGTTGGGCATTATCCGATGCTCGGCTACTTTGCTATTGCCGAGAATGAGTCCATAGGAAGGGAACGATATAACTTCATGCAGGTATTATATGATTCAACTTTCTTCTATGAACGTTGTTGTAAGTCATTAATTTTGATCATGTCTTAATTTTTTCTCTCCTTTTTTCTATTTTGCAGAAGATGCTATTGCCTTGTGGACTTCCACCAGAAAGAGAAGACGAGTAAGGAAATTACATGTGTGGCTGTTGTGTCGTCACTGTGTTTATGTATGCTTATGAATCTTTTGTAATGTTGACCCGATGTGATAGGATAAAAAAGATTTGATTTTGATAGATATCGTTTGTATGTTACCATTTGATTAACGTTCATTCCTCCATGTACGCAGACATGCTTTTGCTAAAAACCGCTGCTCTTTTTATCAGTATTATGGGTTTGTTATGTGTGAGATCGCAAAAGGTTAAAAAACAAATTCCTGAGGAAAAAACATCATATAATTGACCCATTTGATTCCTAAAGATGCTATTACAGAAGGTAAACTGATTGCATATTTAGACAATATTACATTTTGGGGTTTTAAACACTGATGTAGAGTTGATTTGCTTATTCAATTATTTAATCTGTTGTTCTCATGAATTAATCTGTAATTAGCTTATTGTTTATCTAAAATTTGATAAAAAAAACAATAAACTCACTTTTCTTTGGTTTACGCAGTCATTAGCGACTTTGTAGGCTTATTACGATGCAGTAACCCCAAGCTACTTGATAAGCTCAAATAAAAGAGCTTATTGGGTTTTGTACTTTCTCATTAAACCAGTAACTCAATAAAATAAGCAAATTCAAACATGCCATGTATCTCAGTATACAGTTTTACTTATGTAGAATGATCCGTTTAAAAGAGACATTACAAATAAGTACTTAGAATTTTAGTTTACCCTTTAGTTTAAGCTCATAGAGCAAGCTTTTCAAATAATGGAACCACCAATTAAAACACTAATCAAAACCCTTGTAAAAACCCCAACACAAATCAAAACCAAACACCAAATTACCCCATCACTAACCACTTTACATGATTACAAATCCATGATCAAATACTACACTTTTAATTCACTTTTTATAAATTCTTTACATTGTTTTCTTCAAATGAGACAAAATGGAATCTACCCAGATCATAATGTTTATCCTTCTGTAATAAAATGTTGTACTAGTTTAATGTGGGCCAAATTTGGTGCATCTCTTCATGGTTGCGTTATTCGGGCCGGGTTAGAAATGGACCTTTTTACGGGTAACGCGTTGTTAAGTATGTATGCCCACCACGTGTTTGATGAAAAAACGCGTGTTATGGATGGGATGAGAAATGTGAAAAGGGTGTTTGAGAGGATGCTGAAGAGAGATGTTGTGTCGTATAATACGGTTGTTTTGGGATATGTGAAAAGTGGGATGTTTAATGAGGCGGTGAGGGTGATTAGGGAGATGGGTACTGCTGGAATAATGGCGGATGCATTTACTTTGTCCAATGTGCTTGGCATTGTAAAGGAACGTATGGATGTTTTGAAGGGCAAGGAGATTCATGGGTATGGGATTAGACATGGGTTTGATGGGAATGAGTTTGTTGTGAGTCGGTTGAGTGACGTGTATACTTGTTGTAATATGGTTGAGGATTCATATCGGTTGTTTTGTTTGTTGCCTAGAAAAGATTGTGTGTCGTGGTGTTCTATGATTGCGGCGTGTGTGCAAAACGGGTTGTTTAATGAGGGGTTGAAATTGTTTCGGCAAATGTTGAGTGCTGGTATTAAGCCTGTTCCCGTTTCGTTTTCTAGTATTATTCCTGCTTGTGCACATTTAACGTCATTAGCTTTAGGACAACAATTACATGGGTATATAATTAGGAGTCATTTTGAAGATAACATATTTATAGCTAGCTCACTTGTTAACATGTATGCTAAATGTGGGAATATTAAAGTTGCTAAACTGATTTTTGATAGTATGAAGCAACATGATTTGGTGTCATGGACTGCTATGATAATGGGATGTGCTTTGCACGGTCATGCATATGAAGCTATCTCATTATTCAAGCAGATGGAGGTTGAAGGGTTTACACCAAATTCTGTGACCTTTGTGGCGGTTTTGACAGCGTGTAGTCATGTAGGAATGGTCAATGAAGGTCTGACCTTTTTTAATAAAATGGTCGAACATTATAACATAAGTCTTGAATATGAGCACTATGCTTGTATGGTGGATCTTTTGGGCCGGGCCGGGAAATTGGAAGAAGCTTTTAGGTTCTTATGTCAGATGCCGGAAAATAAAACAGCTAGTGCGTGGTTACCGTTGCTAGCTGCTTCTAGGGTCCACAAGAAGGTTAAATTGGCTGAGAAGATTGTTACGCGTATAAATGAGTTTGACGTTGACAACATGGGTGCGTATGTTTTGTTGTCAAATACGTATTCTTCTAGTGGAAGAAATAAAGATGTGGAGAATTTGAGAAGTATGTTGAGTAAGAAAGCTGATACAAAGAAGCCTGCTTGTAGTTGGATTAGCGTTGAGAAGAAAGTACATGCTTTCATTGCCGGAGATGAGTCTCACTCGTGCAATGATGATATAATTAATGCATTGGGTATTCTGCTAGGACATATGGAAAACGATGGACATGTTGCCGATTATACCATACCAGTGGTTTTCTAAATAGTGAAGCACCTGCAATAAATACATTAGGACTCTTGCTGGTATGCACATTCATGTGGATTGTCTGCGACTAAATATTTACCGATGAGTGTTATAAGAGAGATATATAGAGTGATGGGAACATGTGTAGGGACAAATAGTGATAATATGGAGATTATTCATCACAAAAGTGAGACTATCCCCACAAAAGACGGTGCAACTTTTATATGAGATTGTTCACATTCAAATTTGATTTGATATTGTTGCATATATATTATCACTATGATAAATTTCTTTTCCTCTATTTGTTTAAAGGTTTGATTTAGCTATCAACTTTTTCTTAACACGTGCAGGAATGTAAGGTAACCGCCACCTGCAGGTGCGTGCACTGACAACATTAGAAGGTAGATCATGGTTTTCCTGAGAGTAAAGGAAAACAAAAGGGCACGGGTACACCTGCTTTCTCTTTTCCATGCTTTGCCACCCTTTACCACCCGGGCACTCGGGGACACGTGTGTAATTATGTTTTTATTGGAAGAAAGGGATGTAAGCCAAGCATTCTGGTTGATTAAACAGAACTTATGTTCTAAACAAAACAAATATTTCTCATGAAGTTCAACAACTAGTTTGATCAAATATGTGTTCATTTGGTTGCAAGTCACAAGTTAATTATGTTTTATTTACAGTTCAATGGTGGTTATGGCCGAGACTCAATATCAACGTTACCCCTAGGTTGGTAACTTTTTTTTTGAACATCCTAGGTTGTAACTTGTAGCCATAATCTGCAATTCATATAGTAGCTGGATCCCATATTCCCATTCAATATAATCTTACGTTGACTATATAATGTTAGACCTTGTAATTGCATAAATCTTGAAAGACAAAGGACTAAACATGTATGATAGATAGTTTACAACCGAATAGCGGTTAAGTTGGTTATTAGTTAGTTATGGCAGTTAGAAACCGAATGGGTGTGATGTTTGGAAGATATCCATTCGAACAAACACAACCCTTAGTGAATAGACATGATGGTTCACTCGCAACCATTCGACTAGTATATATAGGATACAATGTAATGTTTAGAAAGTGTGTCTCTTTTATACAATGTAACCTACTGTTATGTTGATTGATAATAGAATCATTTCTTGTCATTCTTGTTCATATATCGATCCTGGAATTATTGTTTGTAGACCTGTGATAAAATCTAACATGGCATCAGAGCCGAAGGTTGCAAGATTACAAGTTTTGATTCAAGTTTCTTGATCATACTGATCAAAAGACATCGAGGGGAAGACACCAAGGATGTTGGGGAAGATAATGCATGATCGGAACCAACGGAAGTTGCAAGATAGCAACGACTTCGATCCAACGAAGATTGAAGGAACAAACGTTGACACCAAACGTATTGGTGGGATAAAACTTTGTTGGGACTGAAAGTAACGACAAAGGGAAGGAGAAAAAAAAACTGTACAGGGACGTTGTTGGTGACTTACATCACGCGACAACTGAAGAAGAAGGATACCTTTGTTGCTATACAGCGCAACAAGAAGAAAGGATACGACGAGTCAAGAAGAAGGATACTTTGTGTTAAGACAAACCGGTTGACAAAAGAGAACACAAAAGGGAATACACATTATAAACGCAAGAAAAAAGGCGTTGCTTGTAGATGTGATAAGGTATACCGAGATTGAGAAAACAATCAAGGATTGTTTTGGAAGACGCTCGCAATACAAGGAAGGACAACAAGAAGAACAAAACAGACTGATCACTTGATTTTGTAAGAAGAATACCGACGGGTATTAGGAGTTGTTGAAGATATGGCGTGGAGGAGTATTGTGGAACGCGGACAAGCAACGATGGCAACAAAGTTTTAAGCATATCGCAACTTTGTTGAAGAATACTACCGTCGAGTAGCAAGAAAAAAAAGCAACATCGCTTGTTTTTTTTGGAAATACCGAGAGGTATTTGAGAGAAAAGGATACTTGTGAAGAACTTGGAATGAAACAACAACAAACAATAGAGTTTGATTGTGGCCAAACAACACTTTGGGTGTTTTTTTGGAGAAAGAAGTCTATGGCACACACGCCGGTAACCAAGTAGGTTACATTGTATAAAAGAGACACACTTTCTAAACATTACATTGTATCCTATATATACTAGTCGAATGGTTGCGAGTGAACCATCATGTCTATTCACTAAGGGTTGTGTTTGTTCGAATGGATATCTTCCAAACATCACACCTATTCGGTTTCTAACTGCCATAACTAACTAATAACCAACTTAACCGCTATTCGGTTGTAAACTATCTATCATACATGTTTAGTCCTTTGTCTTTCAAGATTTATGCAATTACAAGGTCTAACATTTTCCCCCCTAATTGCTTAAATCTTGTTCTTCGAATCTTCATACTCTTTTCTGCGTCTCTTTCGTTCCTTCTTCTTGTCTCACCAACGTGTTGTTGTTGTTGCTTTGCCACGTTGTATTCTTCTTTCTTTTGTGTCCAACTTGGTTACCGGCGTGTGTGCCATAGACTTCTTTGTCTCGACTTCTTTCTCCAAAAAAACTCCCAAAGTGTTGTTTGGCCACAATCAAACTCTATTGTTTGTTGTTGTTTCATTCCAAGTTCTTCACAAGTATCCTTTTCTCTCAAATACCTCTCGGTATTTCCAAAAAAAACAAGCGATGTAAAGTCACAAATTTATCTTTGTATTTTGCGAAGGTTGATGGTTAGGGTAATTATGATTCAGTTGACCATGAGTGTTTTAGAGCATTGGGTGTCTTAACCCGGAGTTAAAGCTTAACCCAGTCCACGTCAGCACCACCTTGGCATTTAATCAATTCCTTTTTTTTCTTCCTGCGACCGAATCACTACACAAACACGACCGAGTAACGATCGATCGACTTGGCGATCCCTTGGTCCTTCTGTGAGTAGCCTAAGGCAACCTACACACTAGGAAGTGGAAGGGTTAACTACATGTTGGGTTCATATGTATTTGGTTTAATATGTAATACCTCTTAGAAAGACAAGAACAGGGCAAACTTACAAAAACTAATTGGTCAATTTTATATCATGTATGAACTACTGTTTCGAGTGGGTTTTTTTTACCGAGTACATGTATAATGGATGAAACCTTACAAAAGATTCAAATAGCTCATATATGGTTTTGAATTGACTAATGTTGCAAGAAATGAGCAAAACAACACATATATTACTATGTAATATAAACCAACCACATGAAGCCCAAATTACATTAATACTCGGTTCCTACATTCTACAGATTCTAGGTACCATCTTCTTTTCTTTTCTTCTCCCACAAAACAACTTGAATACCAACAACTTTTTAGCCTCTCCATGAACCATTATCTAGACAGACTAGCAGTGAGAATCAATCAATTCTTTTGGTACAAGCTTACCGATCAAATTAGATAGAGTGGTATTTAGTGATCCAGCTGCAATTTGATCTAGTAACAGGGATAAAGTCGAGGCATCAAGTGAGTAACCTCTTACATCCATTTCTTGTAAAAGCATCTCTATACCATCATATTGTTGGTTATTTAAACATCCCTGGAGAAGAACACGGTAAGTACCATTATCTGGAGGGAACCCACTCTCTTCCATTTTTTTGAAAAAGCTGCTTCTCATCCAGGGGTAGACCTCCGCGACAAAAACCACTAATCATCACATTATACGTTTGAACATGAGGATGCAAACCTTTATTAGTTAGATCCTGGAAAAGAACCCTTGCAATATCAAGCCTCCCACATTTACTTGCACCATCAATGAGGATGTTGTACACCTTGATACATGAATTAAGCTTGCTGTCACCCATCAAATGGAACAAAGAGAGTGCGTCTTCTATAAGATGGTTGTTGCAAAGACCCTCTAATATTACTCGATACGTGCATTCATTTGGTTTTAGACCTTTAGCACTCATCTCATCAAAGAGTTTTGCGTGCAGCTCCACAATTTCCAACTCGAAACAATCCCCATAACATGGTGTTGTAAGTGACTACATCTGGTTTTGGACCTTTTTCATTTTGTGAAACAGAAGCATGGCCTCATCTATCTTCAAACTCTTGCAATACCCATTTAATAAACTGCTAGGACCAATATTTCTAAACACCATAAAATCAAAAATTGCCTTTGCTTGGGCCATTTCACCACGCAAACAATAACCATCTATAAGTGAATTGTATGTCACTATGTCAGGAACAATACCTCGTTCAAGCATGATGTCGACAACATTCTCAGCTTCTTCTATTTTACATTCTTTGCAAAATGCATCAACTAATATATTAAAGGCTTGCACATCTAAAGAGATCCCAACATCCAACATTTCTTGAAGCATCTTAGAGGCTTCCTCCCAACGACCTAAGTTACAAAGGCCATCAATCAAAGAGCTGTAAGTGATGACATCGGGTGAGATGCCTTTTTTGAAAACCATTTCTTTGAAGAGTTTGAAAGCATCATCAATCATTTTGTCCTTGCAAAGACTGTCAATGATGGTGCTATATGTGACAACATCAGGTTTACAACCCCTTTCATCCATTAGCCTAAGCAATTGAATGGCAATATCGTTATGACCAACCAAACTTGCAAAGGCCTTTGATCATTGTGGAGTACATAACCACATCGGGTTCACAAATTTTATCTTTTATCAGTTTCTTGAAGAATATCTCTGCCTCGAGAATCCTATCTTCTGGAATGAGTCCATCTAGAAGCGCACTAAATATGAATACATCGGGTACAATACACCGCCTAAAACATTAACCTAGGATTGCAAAACCGTCATTGATGCGAGACAACTGACAACAACACTTGATGGCAATACTCATTATAAATCTATCAACAGGAACGCCAATCGCACACATTTGTTTAAACATATTAATTGAATGCGAAAAATGTTTCATTTTGGTAACAGATTGCAACAACTGGGTAAAGTCAATAATCGAAGGAAAAGGTGTCATGCCGTGAAATTTTGTTATTTGTAATTTGGAAAGTATGAAACTTTATGTGAATAGATTGTTATTGGGACATAATATTCAAAGGGAATAGAGGTCCGAAGAGTCATTAGCTGAGTAGTTCTTATCTCGGTCAAACTTGATTCCGCTGTTGACTTTTATGTTGGGGAGAGACTTGGACTTTTGCTTGCCCGGAGTTCGGGAACTGGAATTTGGACTTAACATTTTGTGAATGAGATTGCGCGAATGTCTAAAACCAATTTGAGTGATGATGAGGATAGATTTGGGTTTTGGGCAGGAAAGTTATTGGAAACGAAAGGTGTTATTGTGTTAAGTTAAAAGGGTCAATGAGGCAGGGTTTAGTGTTGAAATTGGCACGAGGAACGATAATGGAACCTCATTGAAGAATGACACAAAGCTTGCATTTTGGTCTTCTAATATGGGTTCGGATTTAGTTCAAAGTAGGCTGGAAAGATTAGGTTTGCGGATTATAGATGCCGAATCCATTTGTACGGCTGTTTATTGCCACCGACATTTCACTAATTCTTTGACACCTAGATAATCAAATAGTTCATGTAAACATTTAGAGCTAATATTCCAAGTCATAATAAGTAGATAACCAGTATCAAAACACATTGTGGAAGCCGAAAGAAAACATGAATGTAACAGAAACCAGGGTTCTTTTTCACTCCTCTTAGCTTCATCAACTCTCTGATCTTATCAGCTTCAGACCACTATCCTGCTTCTGCATACATATATAAGAAAGCAATGTGTAATACCCCGAATGACCTGGTTTTAGCTTAAACAGATGCCCGGCTGCCCAGTGACCCAACTCAATATTTCAATTACATGCTCCAAGCAAAGACCATACATTTGCATCGGGTTCCGTTTCTAACCCATTTATCATCTCTAATGCCTCATCCATTAGCCCAGCTCAACCCAAAAGATCAACCATACATGCATAGTGCGTTTGCGTTGGTTCAATCTTATGTTCCTTCGCTTCTTCAAAGTATCTTTTACCTATATCAACTAATCCTCCATGCCTACATATGGACAAAACTGCTATATAAGTAATAGAGTCACGTTTCACATAATCATCTTTCACGGCTTCAAATAGACTAATAGTAGTGTTGAGTTTGCCACTATATGATGAATACATTGGGAGAAATATTCTGCCTAAAACAAAAAGCCTAGCATTGCAGAACAGTCATTGGTCCGATACAGCTGACAACAACAGTTGATCACAATACTCATTCATCAACAGGAACACGAAGAGCACACATTTGTTTGAAAATGTCAACGGAATGAGAATAATGTTTGATGTTGGTAACAGATTGTAACAACTGATTGAAGTAAATAACCGAAGGAAAAGGTCGTCTTTGTGACATTTGGTCAAACCGGCACCCTAGGAAGTGGAAGGGTTAACTACATGTTAGGTTCATATGTATTTGGTTTAATATGTGATACCTCTTAAAAAGACAAGAACAGGGAAAACTTACAAAAACTAACTGGCATATGGATGAAACCTTACAAAAGATTGGGCCAAAACAACAGGGCCTAAATGTTAGAAAAGCATATAGTCCTACAATATAGAAATGATTGAGTAAATGGTGGCCGGATGTAGAAAAGATCACGTAAATAAAGGTTAATTACGATCAACATGAATAGAGCTTTGATTATGCACATAATCATTGAGACCATTAGGGCAGTGTTACAGGAACACGACGTGCAGTTCTATGAACCCATGCATGTAACTGATGTAAACTGAAATTAGAGGAATAATATGTTTGGACATACCTCCTTTCTAACACCAGTACAATGTTTTGGAAATCTGGAATCCTTTCTTATCTGGTTAATATTACTTCTGAATATCTAGCTAAAATGAAGCGGATCAAAGAATGCTTGAGAGAACCTATGTCCACTTAATAGAAAATTTTTACTTGTCTACAATTTCTAAAGTTACCAATAGCAGAAGTGAAGTAATTCACATAGAAAACCTCCAGTTGACACAGTGGAGTGAGTTGTGGAACTCTCCAAATAGAACTCAAAACTGATTCCTACTTTCTATACGAGCCTTATGCTGGGCATAAGTCAAATCACTGATCAAGGTGTCTCTGGTTGTCAGTTTAAAGGGTAGAAAAAGTAAGCAGTTGCAGCATTTAACTTATATAACTATGCACATAAACGGATTCGCTTAAGAAACATGACCGGTACAAAGTGCAAAAAAGAAATATGAAAGCCTTATCCATGAAATGAGATAAACAACATTCGATTACAACATATATTACTACGTAATATACACCAACCACATGAAGCCCAAATTACATTAATACTCGGTTCCTACGTTCTACAGATTCTAGGTACCATCTTCTTTTCTTTTCTCCTCTCACAAAACAACTTGATTACCCAATAACTTTTTAGCTTCTCCATGAACCATTATCTAGACAGACTAGCAGTGAGAATCAATCAATTCTTTTGGTACAAGCTTTCCGATCAAATTAGATAGAGTGGTATTTAGTGATCCAGCTGCAATTCGATCTAGTAACAGGGATAAAGTCGAGGCATCAAGTGAGTAACCTCTTACATCCATTTCTTGTAAAAGCATCTCTATATCATCATATTGTTGGTTATTTAGACATCCCTGGAGAAGAACACGGTAACTAACGTTATCTGGGGGGAACCCACTCTCTTCCATTTTTTGAAAAAACTCCTTCGCATCCAGGGGTAGACCTCCGCGACAAAAACCAGTAATCATCACATTATATGTTTGAACATCAGGATGCAAACCTTTATTAGTTAGATCCTGGAAAAGGACCTTACATATATCAAGTTTACCACACTTTCCTGCACCATCAATGAGGATGTTGTACACATTAATACATGAATTAAATTTGCTGTCACCCATCAAATGGAACAAAGAGAGTGCCTCTTCTATAAGATGGTTGTTGCAAAGACCCTCTAAAATTACTCGATAAGTGCATTCATCTGGTTTTAGACCTTTTGCACGCATCTCATCAAAGAGTTTGCGTGCAGCTCCACAATTTCCAACTCGAAACAATCCCCATAACATGGTGTTGTAAGTGACTGCATCTGGTTTTGGACCTTTTTCATTCATTTTGTGAAACAGAAGCATGGCCTCATCTATCTTTAAACTCTTGCAATACCCATTTAATAAACTGCTATATGTAACAACATTAGGACCAATATTTCTAAACACCATAAAATCAAAAATTGCCTTTGCTTTGGCCATTTCACCACGCAAACAATAACCATCTATAAGTGAATTGTATGTGAATATGTCAGGAACAATACCTTTTTCAAGCATCATGTTCATAACATCCTCAGCTGTTTCAATCCTACCTTCTTTGCAATATGCATCAATTAATATACTAAAGGCTTGCACATCTAAAGAGATCCCATCATCCAACATTTCTTGGAGCATCTTAGAGGCTTCCTCCCAACGACCTAAGTTACAAAGGCCATCAATCAAAGAGCTGTAAGTGATGACATCTGGCGGGATGTGTTTTTGGAAAACCATTTCTTTGAAAAGCTTAAAGGCATCGTCAATCATTTGGTCCTTGCAAAGACTATCAATTATGTTGCTATATGTCACAACATTAGGTTTGCAACCTCTTTCATCCATTAGCCTAAGCAATTGAATGGCAATAACGTTATTCCCGATCTTGCAAAGTCCTTTGATCATTGTGGAGTACATAACCACATTAGGTTCACAAAGTTTATCTTTAATCAATTTCTTGAAGAAAATCTCAGCCTCAAGAATCCGTTCTTCACCAACAAGTCCATTTAAGAGTGTGCTAAAAGTGAAGACATCGGGTGAAATGCCCCGCCTAAAACAAAAGCCTAGGACCGCAAAGCAGTGGCGAAGCTTGGATTTTGTAAGTGGGGGGTCGGGATCTAAATTTTTTTTTCCTAAGGCTATATTTCAGGTATACCGAAATTTTTGGGGGGTCGAAACCGAATATACCGAAATTTTTCTACACGAAAACTATATACCCCCTACATCGCAAAAAAAATTTCGGGGGGTCGGGCGGCCCCCCCGGCCCCTATGAAGCTTCGCCTCTGCCGCAAAGCCATCGTTGGTGCGATGCAAATGACAGAAACACTTGATGACAATGTTCATAGTGTAATTATTAACAGGAACACGAAGAGCGCACATTTGTTTGAACATGTCAATTGAATGAGAAAAATGCTTCATTTTGGTAACAGATTGCAACAATTGGGTAAAGTAAATAATGGAAGGAAAAGGTCGTGTTTGAGACATTTGATCGAACAGGTTGAGAGCATCATCCAAGTTGGAAACTTTTTGATAAATGGATTTAGAATGTTGCTCATAATCATCAGCAGAAGCATTTGAAGAAAAAGAATTGGAGTTAATTAAAGATGTGGTATGAGCAGAATATGAAAAAGGGGGTTTAAGGTAACAGTTGGAGATTAATAAGTTACCTCTACAATTAAATTTGAAGAAATGTTTAACAGCAGAATTTGAGCGAATCATCATCATCATCTTCTTGGAAGCCATCTTCCACAGAGTGATGCTTTACTCTTTCAGAAGGTGTGTTTGGTTTGGTATAAACATGCTAAAAGCATGTTTCATCTGCAATTTATTTTTTCACCAAGTATATACTTCATTTCTTTAACAATTGTGTTCTCGAATATAATATTGAAGATAAATGAAAGGAAAGAAAACGTGTTTGGTTTGGTACAAAAATGCCAAAAAGCATGTTTCATCTATTTCTTATTCTTATTTTTATTTTATTTTTATAAATGAAAGTTTAAAGACTACTTTTGTATTCCCCGCCGAGAGAAAAAAATATAGTTTTTAAAAACGTTATTCTTTTACCAAAGAATATATTGGAGCAAAGCTATCATTTTTATAACTTAGGGCTGAGCATCGGGCGAAAACCGGACCGGACCGACCAAGACCGGACCGGACCGAGGACCGGAAAAACCATAGACCGAGACCGGACCGAATGTGGTCGGTCCGGTCTCGGTCCGGTCGGTCCGGTCCAATTAGGCAAGTTTTTTCGGGTTTTTGGTCGGTCCGAACCGGACCGACCGGACCGAGGACCGAATTTTCCAAAAAGCTTAGACCGAGGACCGGACCGAATGTGGTCGGTCCGGTCCGGTCGGTCTCGGTCCGGTCCATCCGTCCGTTTGCTCAGCCCTATTATAACTTATAATTTGGACTCACTAATTTTCTCGACACTAGATGCCCGCATAGAGAACATGAGAAAGTAAATCACAGTTGTCCCAGTTAAGAGAAGAATAAGGGTCTCGGGTTTTTTACACCATCCCTTTTTGAAGAAATTTAAATTCTTTACATGTAATTTTAATTTAAAATTATTAAATTTTCCTCCATATATGTTTGGTGAAATGGGATGGGGTTATATTATAAGCCGAAATAAAATTTGTATTTTTATAAACTTGTTTGACAAATGAACTGGAGCTTATTATTGCAAAATTATTAAAAATACATAATTAAATGAGTTTTTGTATATGTTAGATATTTTTTTGGTAAATAATTACTCCCTCCGTCTCAAAATTATGGGCAATTTCATTCATATCCTTGCAAAGTTCAAAAATTTCATTTATATCCTTTTGATGCATTAAATGCATTGTACTTTATGCATAAAAAACTAGTAAAAAGGATATATATGAAATTTTTAAAATTTTCAAGGATACATGAAATTTTCCCCAAAATTATTGTCATGAGAGAGAAATTGCAAAGTTTAAGAAAAGTGGGGGCACTTTCATTTTTAACCACTAAAATAGAATATTCATCTATTAGATTCTCTAGTTTTTACTAAATAAGAAAAGTGGACAATTATTTTGAGACATCTAAAAAGGGAAATATGGACAATAATTTTGAGACGGAGGGAGTAATTTATTCTTCAAAAGCCCTTGGCTAAAGTTTTTAGCCCCTTCTATGGGGATAAAGTTTTTAGCTGACTTATTTTATAAGCACTTTCATAAGCCATATGACAAACGAGACTTACTTTATTAGCCAACTTATTTTAAAAGCCCAAGCCCCTATTGCCAAGCAAAGCCTTAGTACAAGAGTGACACCGACCATCACATAATAAAACAAGAAAAACATATTATGAGTATTTTAGCAACTAGCAACCATATATGAATATAATAGTTATAAGAACTTGTTGTTGAAAAAACTAACCTCGAGAATTGAGATGAAGTATCTATTTTTCCCCTCCAATATAGATGTCGAACAAGATGATGATCTTATTAGGGAAAATCTATTTTAGAACAGGTGTATGTAAAAATGTATGGAACTAAGTAACTATCAAACTATGTGATGTTTCAAGCTACTAATACTCGTAGCGAACAACTAAATTATAAAAGGTAGTTTTTCTTATCTTATATGTGTATGTACTTTTTTAAATCCACAATTAAGCATGCTCGAGCAAGAGTTGTATTGGCTTAGATGACCTGTACTCTGGATATCCTTTTACTCCATTTGCAATCTAGAAATAAATAAATAAATGGAACCCACGCGGATCATTCCCGGTTCTGCCTTGTCTCCAAATTCAAATTCACCAAATAACCACCAATTAAAACACAAATCAATACAAAACACAAAATAAGCCAATTCCACATGCAAATCATAAAACAATTCTCACAATTCACCTAAAACATTCTCACACTTTACTCAAAACACAACTTTTCAAAACAATCCTATTTCATATTGACATCACTCGCATCACCCACTTTACTGATGATTGTTATAAGAGAGATATATATGGAGTGATGGCAATGGCAGCAGGTCTAGGGACAAAAAGTGATAATACATCACAATACTAAGACTTCCCGGCCGACAAAAGAAGGTCAACTTCTTTATGAGCTTGGAGACCAGGGAGGGTCATGACATTACCAAAACTTTGAAGTCTTACTTATATTTGCTTAAAATTAACTTTGGCCCTTCCGGCCTCCCAAATTAGTTGATATAGCATTTGGCCCTCCAAATAAATTTACCCAAGTTCCATGTATGTTTATGTGATCATTCACTTTTAAATTTGATTTGATAGACCTATCGAAAAATCAACCACTCTAATTAATTACTCCCACTGTCCCAATTTATTTGTCCACTTATGACTTTTTGAGTCTTTTTTTTTAAACTTTGACCTTAATTATTTTTTATTATGTTATGTAATACTTGATAAAAATTATACCAATGAAAATATATTTAAAACCCAATCTATTCATATATTTTGCTTCAACTATTATATAACACAAAAGGAAATAGTTACAGTCAAAATTATAGGAAAAATACTTAAAAAGTCAAAAGTGGACAAATAAATTGAGACGGAGGGAGTAATAATTTTTTATTATTAATATCTTTTAACATATAAAAAAGTCCTCACTGTAATCATCACTTGTAATGTAGATGAGAGGTGATTTGCACATTTAACTTTGTGATTGAGACACTCAACTGTACAGACAGTTAAAACACACTATGAACCTTGTACAAGTATCCAATGCACATAGTGAAGTGTCCCAATCAAAAGTTTGAGTGTGCAAATCAATTCCCAATGTAGATACTCAAGGAAATGCATGTATCAAAGACAATGTTTTTAAACCCGGGTCGACCTGACCGGGTTAACCGGTTCGACCGGTTCTGGCAAAAAAATGGTTCAAAAAAACCCGGGTTTCTAAACCCGGGTTAACCGGACCCACCGGGTTTTGTGTGACCCGGGTCAATCCGGTTCTCGAAACCCGACCAGGTTTTGTTTTCTCAAATTTTTTTAATAAAAACCCGGGTTGACCTGGTGGTCGAACCGGTTGACCCGACGGTCGAACCAGTTGACCCAGTCGAAAAAATAAAAAAATAATAAATTGAAAACCGGGTTAACCCGATTTTTGAAACAACACAATTCATAAACAATGTTTAAAAGTCAACGCTAAAGTCAAACACAGTCCCAGCAAAGTATGAGCTACTTCACCAAGCCAAAATACAATGCAAGAAGATTTGATTGTAATATAAAGCTTAGATGTAGCTTCATTTTACTTAGACTTTGTAATGACATTTTAAAGTTATTTGTAACACATATAACCTCCAATAATGAATCCTCTCAATTTCCCTCAATTGTTGTAACTTGAAACAAATAAATTAATTTATGTCAGTAACTTATTCTTTTTTTTCCAACAAATTTTTGGCCACATTTAATAATCACGTGACCAAACAGTAAGGTCATGCTATCGTGGCATAATAGGTATCCACTCATTTGTCTTTACTCACTCAGGTCACATGCTACACTTTTAATTCACTTTTTATAAATTCTTTACATTGCTTTCTTCGAATGACACGAATGGAGTCTACCCAGATCATAATGTTTACCCATCTGTCTTAAGATGCTGTACTAGTTTAATATGGGTCAAATTTGGTGCATCTCTCCATGGGTCCATTATACGGTTGTTTTGGGATATGTGAAAAGTGGGATGTTTAATGAGGCAGTTAGGGTGATTAGGGAGATGGGTACTGCTGGAATAAAGGCGGATGCGTTTACTTTGTCCAATGTGCTTGGCATTGTAAAGGAACGTATGGATGTTTTGAAGGGGAAGGAGATTCATGGGTATGGGATTAGACATGGGTTTGATGGGAATGAGTTTGTTGTGAGTCGGTTGAGTGACGTGTATACTTGTTGTAATATGGTTGAGGATTCATATCGGTTGTTTTGTTTGTTGCCTAGAAAAGATTGTGTGTCGTGGTGTTCTATGATTGCGGCGTGTGTGCAAAACGGGTTGTTTGATGAGGGGTTGAAATTGTTTCGGCAAATGTTGAGTGCTGGTATTAAGCCTGTTCCCGTTTCGTGTTCTAGTATTATTCCTGCTTGTGCACATTTAACGACACTGCCGTTAGGACAACAACTGCATGGGTATATAATTAGGAATCATTTTGATGATAATATGTTTATTGCTAGCTCACTTATTAACATGTATACTAAATGTGGGAACATTAAACTTGCTAAATATATTTTTGATAGTATGAAGCAACATGATTTGGTATCATGGACTACTATGATAATGGGATGTGCTTCACATGGGCATGCCAGTGAAGCTATCTCGTTATTTAAGCAGATGGAGGTTCAAGGGTTTAGACCAAATTCTGTGGCTTTTGTGGCGGTTTTGACTGCTTGTAGTCATGCTGGAATGGTTAATGATGGTTTGTATTTTTTTAACAAAATGGTCGAGTACTATAAGATGAGCCCAGAACTTGAGCACTATGCTTGTATGGCGGATCTTATGGGCAGGGCTGGAAAATTGGAAGAAGCTTTCAGGTTCTTATGTAAAACGCCGGAAAATAAAACAGCTAGTGTGTGGTTACCGTTGCTAGCTGCTTGTAGGGTCCACAAGAATGTTAAATTGGCTGAGAAGATTGTTACGCGTATAAGTGAGTTTGACAGTGACAACATGGGTGCGTATGTTTTGTTGTCAAATACGTATTCTTCTAGTGGAAGATATAAAGATGCAGCGTATATGAGAAGTATGTCGAGCAAGAAAGGTGATGGAAAGAAACCTGCTTCTAGTTGGATCAGAATTGACAAGGAAGTACATGCTTTCATTGCTGGAGACGAGTCTCACCCCTGTTATGATGGCATAGTTAATGAATTGGATATTCTTTTAGGACATATGGAAAAACAAGAATATGTTGCTGCGGTCTGCTAAATATTGACATAGGACTTAAAGCCTTAAACATAGTGAAATACTTGCAATAAGTATTAGGAATCATTAGGACTCTTGCTGGTATTGCACATTCATGTGGATTGTTACTGTGAAGCTAAATTTGTACTGATGATAGGATGATTGTTAGAAGCAAAGTATATGTGGAGTAATGGCAACAGGTCTAGGGAGTAGGGACATCAAGCGATAGTATGGAGATAATTCATCACAAAACTGATACTTTTTCGCAAAAGAAGGTACAACTTTTATATGAGTTTACTTTGTCAAATTTGCTTGGTGTTGTATAGGAGCGTATGGATGTTTGGAAGGGGAAAGAGATTCATGGGTATGGGATTATACATGTGTTTGATGGGAATGAGTTTGTTGTTAGTGGGTTGAGTGACGTGTATACTAGTAATATGGTTGAGGATTTGTATCGGTTGTTTTGTTTGTTACCTAAGAAGGATTGTGTTTCATGGTGTTCTATGATTGCGGGTGTGTTCAAAATGGGTTGTTTGACGAGGGGTTGAGATTGTTTAGGAAAATGTTAGAGTGCTGGTATTCAGTTCCCGTTTCGTGTTCTAGTATTATTCCTGCTTGTGCCCATTTCACGACACTACCTATAGGGCAACAACTACATGGGTATATAATTAGGAGTCATTTTGATGATAATATGTTTATAGGTAGTTCACTTGTTAACATGTATGCTAAATGTGGGAACATTAAACTTGCTAAATTGATTTTCGATAGTATGAAACATGATTTGGTGTCATGGTGTGCTATGATAATGGGATGTGCTTTGCATGATCACGCATATGAAGCTATCTCCTTATTCGAGCAGATGGAGGTCGAAGGATTTAGACCGAATTATGTGGCTTTTGTGGCGGTTTTGACTGCTTGTAGTCATGCAGGAATGGTCAATGAGGGTTTGAAGTATTTTAATAAAATGGTAGAACATTATAATATAACTCCTACATAGTAGGGTTGGATCAGTTGGAAAACCCCTTGCCTCTCAACCTACAGGTCAAGGGTTCGATCCTCACTCCCTACAAAAGGCTGGAGGTCCTTTTCTACTTAAGTAGAACCGGAAGCAGCCTCTCTACCTTAGGTAGGGGTAAGGCTGTCTACATTTCAACCTCCCCCATACACCGTGAAAAACGGTATTGGGACCCATAACCCGTGGAAGACGGTATTGGGAGTTACTTTACTTTACTTTACTTTTATTATAATATAACTCTTGAATTTGAGCACTAAGCTTGTATGGCGGATCTTTTGGGTCGGGCTGGGAAATTGGAAGAAGCTTATGGTGTTTGGTTCCCATTGTTAGCTGCTTGTAGGGTCCACAAGAATGTTGATTTGGCTGAGAAGGTTGTAATGCGTATATGTGAGTTTGATAGCGGCAACATCAGTGTGTTTGTTTTGTTATCAAATACATATTCCTCTAGTGGAAGATATAAAGATGCAGCGAACTTGAGAAGTATGTCGAGTAAGAAAGTTGATAGAAAGAGGCCTGCTTCAAGTTGGATCACTGTTGAGAAGAAAGTACATGCTTTCATTGCTGGAGATGAGTCTCACTCGTGCAATGATGGTATAATTAATGCATTGGGGCAAGGTTGGATCAAGTGGTTAACACCATCTAGAAACAGAGGTCAAGGGTTCGATCCTCACCCCTTGCAAGGCCGGAGGTCCTTTTCTACCTTTGGTAGAACCGGAAGCAGCCGGTCTACCTTAGGTAGGGGTAATGTTGTCTACGTCTCAACCTCCCCCATACACCGTGGAAGACGGTATTGGGACCCATAAACCGTGGAAGACGGTATTGGGAGTTACTTTCTGTATTCTACTAGGACATATGGAAAACGATGGACATGTTGCCGGATGCCGATTATACACAAGTGGTTTGCTAAATAGTTAAGTACCTACAATAAATACATTAGGACTCTTGCTGGTATGCACATTCATGTGGATTGTCTGCGACTAAATTTGTACCAATGAGTGTTATAAGATAGATATATGGATGGCAACAGGTCTAGGGACAAATAGTGATAATATGGAGATTATTCATCACAAAACTGAGACTATCCGCGAAAGGTGCAACTTTTATATAAAATTGTTCACATTCAAATTTGATTTGATATTGTTGCATATATATTATCACTGTGATCAATTTCTTTTTCTCAATTTGTTTAAAGGTTCGATTAGCTATCAACTTTTTCTTAACATGTGCAGAATGTAAGGTAACCACCACCTGCATGTGTGCGCACAGGCATCGTTAGGAAGGTAAATCATGGTTTTCCTGAGAGTAAAGGAAAACAAAAGGGCACGGGTTCTGAAGTTATGACATCCAGGGCACTCGGGGACACATGTGTGTAATTATGTTTTATTGGAAGAAAGGGTATCTTATGTTGATTGTAGGCCATGTAATTTGGTTGATTAAACAGAACTCATGTTCTAAACAAAACACATATTCTCATGATCAAATATGTGTTCATTTAGTTGCAAGTCACAAGTTAATTATGTTTAGTTTATAGTTCAATGGTGGTTATGGCCGAGAACCCAATATCAACGTTACCCCTAGGTTGGTAACTTCTTTTTGAACATCCTAGGTTGGTAACTTGTAGCCATAACCTGCAACTCATATAGCAGCCGGATCCCATATTCCCATTCAATATAATCTTCACGGTAACTATATAAGCTTAAGCTTCTTAAATCTTCTAAACAAAAGGCATTCACATATCCAATTAGGGACTTAGAGACGAGTGTCGATATAAAGTGCAATACAAACTCGACTATTTTAAAATTTTAATCAAATTTCCTCTTTTAATTTTGAACCATATATGTAACCAACAATTCGTTTGTACTTGCATGATATATGCAGTGATGTGTATAACTTGAGATACAGAAACTGATGTGAATACCAGCTGGTGCCTTCATCTTAGATAACAAAATGTGACCAATGCCTGCCCTAAACATAGCACTCATTGTGCACAAATGGACTGACGAAACCATGAAATACAACCCAAAAGACAGTTTTATTCTGTGTTTGTGCAGAACTCTAGCAAACTATTACGCACTGCATTTTTCAGTTAAATGTGAAATAAAAACAGAAGAAATATGGCCATTTTGCGAGTAGATCTGGTGCAGAAAGATTTTAATAATTTAGTTTTGATTTCTATTACATGGCTGCTTTTACCAAAGAAGACTTATGATGCAGCTATGACATCCGGATTGTCAATATAAAATTCTTACAAGCGCATAAACAATGAAGTTTCAAACCTCAGGTCTTGATAGGCAAAAAGAACATCATAAAGAAGAGGTTGGCTGCTAGTAACCATGAAACGGGAAATACGTCATGCCGCTACGACAAATTCAAATAATGTCATATAACCAAACACACAAAGTCAGATGAAATCTGGTACTAATTTCTCACTTTCTACATTTTGCAGGTTCACTCTTCATTTCTCCAACACAGTATCTGTTTTACAGTTGCCATCCCATACCACTATTTAAGTAGAAAAAGCACCCACCAACTCTTTTGGCACAAGCTTACTGATCAACTCAAGCAAACCCATATCTAGCGAACCCACTGCAATTTGATCTAATAACAATGATAAAGTGGAAGCATCAAGAGAGTAATGTCTTCCATCCATTTCATGAAAAAGCATCTCTATATCATCATAGTATTGGTTCCTTAGATATCCTTGAAGAAGAACACTGTAAGTAACATTATCTGGAGGGGAGTCACTCTCTGTCATTTTAAGAAACAATTGTTTTGCATCCGTGAAAAAACCTTCCCTGCACAACGCACTAATCATTACATTATATGTTCGCACATTAGGATGTAAACGTTTATCAGTTAAGCCATTAAAAAGCAGCTTTGACATATCAAGCTTCCCACATTTACTTGCACCATCAATGAGGATATTGTACACCTTGATACATGAATTAAGCTTGCTGTCACCCATCAAATGGAACAAAGAGAGTGCGTCTTCTATAAGATTGTTGTTGCAAAGACCCTCTAAAATTACTTGATAAGTGCATTCATTTGGTTTTAGACCTTTTGCACGCATCTCATCAAATAGTTTGCGTGCAGCTCCACAATTTCCAACTCGAAACAATCCCCATAACATGGTGTTGTAAGTGACTGTATCTGGTCTTAAACCTTTCTCACTCATTTTTTGAAATAGAAGCATGGCCTCATCTATCTTTAAATTCTTCCAATACCCATTTAACAAACTGTTATAAGTAACAACATTAGGACCAATGTTTCTAAACGCCATTGAATCAAAAATTGCCTTTGCTTTGGCCATTTCACCACGCAAACAATAACCATCTATAAGTGAGTTGTATGTCACTATGTCAGGAACAATACCTTTTTCAAGCATCATGTTCATAACATCCTCAGCTGTTTCAATCTTACCTTCTTTGCAATATGCATCAATTAATATATTATAGGTTTGCACATCCGGAGATATTCCAACATCCAACATTTCTTGAAGCATCTTAGAGGCTTCATCCCAACGACCTAAGTTACAAAGGCCATCAATCAAAGAGTTGTAAGTGATGACATCGGGTGAGATGCGTTTTTTGAAAACCATTTCTTTGAAGAGTTTGAAAGCATCATCAATCATTTTGTCCTTGCAAAGACTGTCAATGATGGTGCTATATGTCACAACATCAGGTTTACAAACCCTTTCATCTATATGCCTAAGCAATTGAATGGCAATAATGTTATTACCAACCTTGCAAAGCCCTTTGATCATTGTGTTATAAGTAACCACAGTAGGTTCACAAAGTTTATCTTTGATCAATTTCTTGAAGAAAATCTCAGCCTCGAGAATCCTATTTTCCAGAATGAGTCCATCTAATAGTGCATTAAAAATGAAGACATTTGGTACAATACACCGCCTAAAACAATAACCTAGGATTGCAAAACCGTCATTGGTGCGAGACAACTGACAACAACACTTGATGGCAATACTCATTATAAATCTATCAACAGGAACGCCAATCGCACACATTTGTTTAAACATATTAATTGAATGCGAAAAATGTTTCATTTTGGTAACAGATTGCAACAACTGGGTAAAGTCAATAATGGAAGGAAAAGGTCGTCTCTTTGACATTTGATCAAACAGGCACCAAGCATTATTCAAGTTGGTAACTTTCTGGTACTTGGATTTAGGATGTTCATTATCATCATCAATTGTACAAGATTTGGAATGAATAAAGGAAGCTAAAAGTGTGTTGTGAGGACCAAATCCGAAACCAAATTGTGAAAATGAAAGATGGGTTTTAAGGAAATAGCTGGTGTTAAAGTTACCTTTGAATTTAAGAGCAGATTTTGAGAGAATCATCTTCATCCCCATTATCTCTCACTGTGTGTGAATTTCAGTGTCATATTACAAGGTTGATTTGTTTGTTTGGTTGGGTATAACATGTTAAAAGCGTGTATCATCTATAAATTTCTTTTTTCTTAAAATACATATCCAAAAATGGAAGTTTTAAGACCAACTTTTGTGTTGACCCATTTCACCAGCGTGTCATGTGCATGTTCCAACCGTTGGTTTAAACGGTTACAAAACTAGCCATTGAATTTTTAATTTTTCTTTTACTTTCTTAAACCTTTATAAATACTAATAGTAACATTTTTACTACACCCATTTACGTACATAACAAACCTAAAACATTTCAACTTTCAATATGGCCCATTTCGACATAAAACAAGTTATTTTCTTATAATGAAAACTTTTGAGCATCAAGCATCGCAACAACAAAAGGCTCAATGTTCACCTTCACAAACTTATATACCCCACGAATGAGAATATGCATAAGAATGTTTGATGCACGGTTATTTTACATAACCTACTAAATACGCGGACTTGTTTTGTACCGTATAAGCATAAATCTATTTTTATCTAATAATCAAACATATATTTAGTTACGAGTTTGAACCTCTAAGAGCATAAAGTGTAGTGACCACCTATTATTGTCGCTAGTTATATGTTGTAGCATCATGTTATATAAGCTTTTGTATTCAAAACATGAACAATTTCTTTCTTTGTATATTTTATTCAACGAGCAAATACTAGCAATAGATTATGCTTACTACCTATTATCATGTTTATTTATTTATTTATTTATTTTTTTTCATCATCCTTACATTAGTTTCGTCAACTGTGTGATTTGGTAATACAGAGGTCAATGACGAAAATTTTGGCGCTTGATATTAAGCGTGAATTATGTGCTGAATCAGTGGCTTACAAAAGTAATGAAAAAGCAGTGGTAATATCACGGACAAATGACAATCACATATAACCTCATTAAGGTAAAGTGTTTATGTTTCATGTTTGTGAGTCTTAGATCCTTCGTTTGGGGTGAAATGGATATGTTTTGTATTTGTGTCTGCATAATTAGTTTCTATTGTCATATCAATAAATGTAGATTTTCATAAGAATATGAGTTTATGTTTCATGTTTGTGAGTCTTAGATCCGGTTGCATTTTGCCAAATCACAGTCTAATCCGAATGCATCTGTATCTTGTTTCTACTAGATTTGTTTGAGCCATTTTTATATTATTTCTATAAGTTCTTTTTTACCAAAATATTGTCATCTGATCCGATTGCATCTATCTTGCGAAGGTATTGTCTTTTTAGTGAGTTTTAGAAATTGTCCTTTTAATAGCACTTTATAAATTTGAGGTTCCTAATGAAAGATGAAGTCATGAAACCACTTCAATAATAGTTTTATGTAAGCATTAACTTGTATGTATCTCCACCTTATTAGAGCATGAGGTACGCATGAGCCATGGGTGGCGCCATGGCCACCAGCTCATTTTTTTGACAGGGCACCACACCGTGGGTGGCGCCATGGCTGCTCGCGCCGTGGTGGCCAGCCCACGCGGTGGATTTTTTTTTTAATCCGAACATTAAATAACGTATATATGACAGTTTTTATTATTTTTTATTTTATTCCATTTAATACATTAAAACATTAATATTAAACCCTTTAAAACCCTTATAAATACCCCTTATTATTTCATACTTCCATTATACTACTAATCTCTACTTCTCTTATTTTTTTTCAATCCAAAATGAATCCCAACTCACCATAGATTAACAACATGCTAAACAACCCGTTATTATCGTGTATGTTTTTTTTAATGTAATATGTTTTTTTTTTTTAATTAATGAAGTTTATTTTAGTTAATATTGTGTATGTCTTATTTTATGTAAAAAAAAAAAAAAAAAAAAAAAAAAAAACGACGACGACGACACCACATTTTCTGTTGCCAAGGGTTACAGCCAGAATGTGGTGCCATGGGATTTCTGGTGCCATGGAGATTTTTGCTGACGTGGTAGCACTTTTTCCCCACGGCACCACCTCCACGGCACGAGGGTACCAATGCTCTTAGCTACTGTAAGAAAGTATCCTTTATGGATGTTTGAAACTGGTGCTTTCATACAAAAATTATATTGTTCTTGGTAGATTATTTGTGTATGGTATGACCTTCCATTATTGTAAAAATGTTTCACTTGACAATAACTTTTTTATTTTTCAGGACAAGCTCTACCGATTGTAGTAGGAATTTGGAAATGATTAGTTGCCCCACAAAATGTTGCTTAAAATACTATGTGTTGGTAGTATGTTGCATTGGTCATGTGATACTATATCCTGAATTATCTCAAGATACCTTCCAATGATGTGTAGCATATAAAAAATGTAGATATATAAATAACTGTGATCAGTCTAAAACCCTTAAATGTGTTTGATAAGCAAAACGATTTTCGCAGTGTGGCTCTTTGTTTATTAATTCTCTCTCGGCACCCGTTGATGTTAATTGGAGTGTCTATCCCTAATAACTTTCAACTATTGTAAGACACCATTAAAAGTGGTGTGCACACGCAACACACCACTAAATTTCACTGATGATGCATACAGTACAACATCCAGATGCTTGATTAGTGGTGTGCACACCACTTTTAGTGGTGTACATATCACCTCCCTTTTACAAAAGCCAACTTATATTATACTTTTCGTTTATTCTACTGAATTTTACAAACTAATACATAGTTTCTTATATTATTACTTTGCGCAATTCTACCAAATGTACTCTATCATAAAATTGGCAATTTGTGTTCTCATTACATAATTTTCGGTTTAGCTAGATCAATTTACTTTGAATAGCCCGTGTTTAACACGGGTTATGAGCTAGTTTACGTACATAACAAACCTAAAACGTTTCAACTTTCAATATGGCTCATTTCGACATAAAAAATGTTATTTTCTTATAATGAAAACTTTTGAGCATCAAGCATCGCAACAACAAAAGGCTCAATGTTCACCTTCACAAACTTATATACCTCACGAACGAGAATCTGTAGAAGAATGTTTGATGCGCGACTATTTTACATAACCTACCAAATACGCGGAGACTTGTTTTGTTTACCGTATAAGCATAAATCTATTTTTATCTAATATCGAACATATATCTAGTTATGAGTTTGAACTCTAAGAGCATAAGGTGTGGTGAACTTCATTTTTAGTTCATTTGGGTCCACTTGGTGCCAAATCATCTTAACACTCCCCATAACAAAACCCTACTTTATCATAAACCACAACAAACCTTTTCATTTGGGCCTTACCACTCTCAATTTTATTTATTTCTTACTCTATATCTTATTTATATATACTATAAAAAAAGGCTGCAAAGTTGTTTGTCTCTTTCCAATTCACTGCAACGAACCAAAACGAACCAAGTTGATATAAAATTTATTATTATTATTATTATTATTATTATTATTATTATTATTATTATTATTATTATTATTATTATTATTATTATTATACACCGTCACTTTTCATTGAAACCAAGGAAATTACATGAAATTGGAGGGGAGTCTAGACACAATATGTGCTCCCACTCCTTTTTGAATACACAAACTAACTCGATGAAAAATAAAAGCACCGCTCTTAACGTTGTTAGAGTGGCTGCTGGCAATAGTCCCAACACGCGAGAGTATATTCAAGGCTTCCACATCAAGTTCCCCAAACGTGGAAAAAGCGAAAGGGACGAACTTGTATCCATTGTCTTCACACTTGAACGCATACTTCTTCCTTTTCTTTTCCACAGCATTACTCAAAGCAGCCCCAGGAGCCCATGTCGTTACCCCAGTCCTAGCAAACGGGGAGACCCCAGTCACATCCAGACATGCGTCCTTACCTTGGAACCAGTTAAACAAGAGCACATCTGCAGGACGTAATTCTCTCCCTTCCTCCGAAAGAAATCCCATTGGAGCCTCTTTACGCACCATAATCCCGGCTTTGGAACATATATCAACAAGGATATCACGCACCAAATTATGCCTGAACTTAACACCCACTTCGCTAGCGCAGTGGACCGCGTGATCCCCCCACTGGTCCATACGGTGTACATTGCAACTCGGGCATAAGCTGCCTTCAGGGAACATAGGAACCGCAAGCCTGTAGCATAACACCAATCAAAATTGGCGAGGATTCATCCTTTGTCCGAGACCGTCAATAGGGATGGCGAAGAGGAAGTCCTGCGCATGTGGGGCGTGGATACTACTAAGTATAGCCACCTGCCTTGGATTTAGTGAGTACATGGAAACAAGGTCTTTCTCAATGACACTGAAATAACACTTTGCCAAAGTTTTCATCATTTGGGGGGCAGAAGCGCCCCCGGTGACAGTGAGGAAGTCGGTGTTACAAGTAGCGTTGAATATGTCCAAAGCATGCTAGAATGAAGGGCCTTGTGTAACAATACCCGTTTTGGTGAGTATCTTATCCTGTAAATCGTTCGTTTGCATCCAAGAAGCGAGGAAATCATATTGGATGATATCCCCCGCTGAAAGGATGCCAAGACCTCCGAGCTTTATTGGAAGAGTGGCAAGCCTCCACTGCCAATCACCAAACCCTGGCCCCGAAGCAGTAACAATCTTCTCCAAAGAGGCACGTAATGTCGGATCGAACTGAGCTTGGGCCTCTGATAAGTGCAAGGGGGAGCAAGTTCTCAAAGCATAAGATAGTTTCGAAACTCCTGCACAATTACGCAAAAGGAGAAGCTCACATTGCGGATCATTGAGTTTGTTAATCGCCTCGATTAAATGTATGGTTTTGGAGATCCTTTTGGAAGCCAAATCCCGACAGAAACGTTCGTCGAAACTAACCGGACCACCAAGAAGTTTGACACCATTGAGCGGGTGAGCAATATTTATAGGAAATATGCCCTCCACTCTGCTTCTAGGGTCTTCGGCAGGCCAAAAGAGTTCAGTCTTGTCAACATTTAAAAACAAACCACGAGCGGGGCCCTCTGTCCTAATGATATCAAGCGCCTTGGCGACCATGAGCGTATCTCCAACAATAGTACCATCATCGAGGTACCATGCCTGAAGGGTAAGTTCACATGACTGATTGATAGCATGAATCAAAGGGTGCATAGCTAGGGCAAACAACAAAGGGCCCAACGGATCACCTTGTTGGACACCCTGACATGACCAAAGGATGGAGTCCTCATAATAGAGCCTGACAGGGCGCGCATAACAGAACTCAACCCACTGTGCAATAGAAGGGCATCGCCCTTAGCTTCCTGAAGCAAGACACTCCTGTCAACAAGATTAAAAGCATTCTTAAAGTCCACTAAAAGCATGGAAAGTCCAACTTCACGCTCCTTAGACTCAATGAGCCTATTTACAGAGTGAAGGACAGCCTCGCACCCCCCAGGGACTCCAACCCCGAATTGAAAATCCTGCAAGTAAGAGTTCATAGAATCACCGATCGAAGCGGAGGCAACCTTTGACACAAGCCTACGCCAAACAGTGCCAACAGCAATAGGGCGTATACCGAAGAGGAGGCAACCTTACTACACCCATTTACATACATAACAAACCTAAAACATTTCAACTTTCAATATGGCTCATTTCGACATAAAACAAGTTATTTTCTTATAATGAAAACTTTTGAGCATCAAGCGTCGCAACAACAAAAGGCTCAATGTTCACCTTCACAAACTTATATACCCCACGAATGAGAATATGCAGAAGAATGTTTGATGCACGGCTATTTTACATAACCTACTAAATACGCGGAGACCTGTTTTGTACCGTATAAGCATAAATCTATTTTTATCTAATAATCAAACATATATCTAGTTATGAGTTTGAACCTCTAAGAGCATAAGGTGTAGTGACCACCTATTATTGTCGCTAGTTATATGTTGTAGCATCATGTTATAACCTTTTGTATTCTAAACATGAACAATTTGTTTCTTTGTATATTTTATTCAACGAGCAATACTAGCAATAGATTATGCTTACTACCTATTATCATGTTTTTTTTGTTGTTTTTTGTTTTTGTTTTTGTTTTTTTTGTTTTTTTTTCATCATCCTTACATTAGTTTCGTCAACTGTGTGATTTGGTAATACAGAGATCAATGACGAAAATTTTGGCGCTTGATATTGAGCGTGAATTATGTGCTGAATCAGTGGCTTACAAAAGTAATGAAAAAGCAGTGGTAATGTCACGGAGAAATGACAATCACATATGACCTCATTCAGGTAAAGTGTTTATGTTTCATGTTTGTGAGTCTTAGATCCTTCGTTTGGGGTGAAATGGATATGTTTTGTATTTGTGTCTGCATAATTAGTTTCTATTGTCATATCAATAAATGTAGATTTTCATAAGAATATGAGTTTATGTTTCATGTTTGTGAGTCTTAGACCCGGTTGCATTTTGCCAAATCACAGTCTAATCCGAATGCATTTGTATCTTGTTTTTACTAAATTTGTTTGAGCCATTTTATATTATTTCTATAAGTTCTTTTTTACCAAAATATTGTCATCTGATCCGATTGCATCTATCTTGCGAAGTTATTGTCTTTTTAGTGAGTTTTAGAAATTGTCTTTTTAATAGCACTTTATAAATTTGAGGTTCCTAATGAAAGATGAAGTCATGAAACCACTTCAATAATAGTTTTATGTAAGCATTAACTCGTATGTATCTCCACCTTATTAGAGCATGAGATACGCATGAGCCATCGGTGGCGCCATGACCACCAGCTCATTTTTTTTTCTGACAGGGCACCACACCGTGGGTGGTGCCATGGCTGCTCGCGTCGTGATGGCCAGCCCACGCGGTGGGATTTTTTTTTTTTTTTAATCCGAACGTTAAATAACGTATGTATGACAATTATTATTATTTTTTATTTTATTCCATTTAATACATTAAAACATTAAAATTAAACCCTTTAAAAACCTTATAAATACCCCTTATTATTTCATACTTCCATTATACTACTAATCTCTACTTCTCTTATTTTTTTTTCAATCCAAAATGAATCCCAACTCACCATATATTAACAACATGCAAAACAACCCGTTAATATTGTGTATGTTTTATTTAATGTGTGTTTTTTTTAATGTAATATATGTTTTTTTTTAATTAATGAAGTTTATTTTAGTTAATATTGTGTATGTTTTATTTTATGAAAAAAAAAAAAAAAAAAACGACGACGACACCACATTTTCTGGTGCCAAGGGTTACAGCCAGAATGTGGTGCCATGGAGATTTTTGCTGACGTGATATCACTTTTACCCCACGGCACGAGGGTACCAATGCTCTTAGCTATTGTAAGAAAGTATCCTTTATGGATGTTTGAAACTGGTGCTTTCATACAAAAATTATATTTTTCTTGGTAGATTATTTGTGTTTTATATGACCTTCCATTACTGTAAAAATGTTTCACTTGACAATAACTTTTTTATTTTTCAGGACAAGCTCTACCGATTGTATTAGGAATTTGGAAATGATTAGTTGCCCCACAAAATGTTGCTTAAAATACTATGTGTTAGTAGTATGTTGCATTGGTCATGTGATACTATATCCTGAAATATCTCAAGATACCTTCCAATGATGTGTAGCATATAAAAAATGTAGATATATAAATAGGGGGGGGGGGGGGGGGGGTGATAATTACACGGAGTAAATTGATTCTTCCACAGAAATTAAATGTGATATTACTTTTCTGTCCTCAATACATTTCTTTTTCACCAGCACTGTTTCAAGAGCTACTGCAAGAACGCCATTACGTAAGACCTGTAACATAACAATAAAAATCACCAACATTTTGCAACATAAAAACTACACACATTAAGTAAATATACTCATATGTTGCCCTTACCTTTGCCTGGCCTTCGATGTTAGTTATAGAAGGTCACCTTCAAAGGTGAATAAATATGAATCTGCAATAACTACATTGGTTTAGGAGTAGATTTACTCATCCAATCCTATGATGAAGAAAAGTACAACATAAACCAAATATATGTAGTCATGGATTAATGTTCCTGGAAAAATATTTCTTATTCACTCACAATAGACCTTTCAAAAATTAATACCATGTTAAGGCCTTGAGGGTAAGACCAATTAGCCTTATACTCATGATGAACTATACTGATTTCAATGGTTTCAGGGTAAGAACCAATGTTGGTGGTGGGGAGATTAGGAAGGCTAAGTTTTTTTTTTTTTTTTTTTTTTTTTTTTTTTTTTTTTTTTTTTTTTTTTGCCCTAACATTGGTGAAATGATGTCCTTGTATACATGCTATGTGTTACTGCATGAACAAATCTATGAAAATGTAATGTATATAAATTGTTTAAAATTGCACCATTTACAGATGATATTATTTTCGTATTAACAGCCTATAAGATCAGAAAAACCCTTGCACATCAATTTCTTGACTATATATAAATCAAGACATCACTAAGTTCGTTGTGTTTACTATTTGTGTAATAGCATAACTGATAAAGTTAAAGCAAAAAATTACCATTTTAACCCTTGGTCTAGAAAACAAAGCAAACGTTCTAGGAGAAGTAGATACGCCAAAAACTTAAAGCAAGAACTATCTTGTTCTTATCAGGTACTACGATAAATCGTAGTTACCTATTTACCCGTACTCGACCTAAGTTTTAAGGTACTATGATAAACTAAGAAGAGGGACAGTTACACAATTTACCAAATAGTTGGCGTGCATAGAAAACACATATAAAACATAAACTACAAAAAATCATTTTCATCAATCCATATCATTTACTAACAATTAAATTAAAGAATGAAAAAAGATAAAACTTGTCAAACCTGGTCAATCTTCCTCAATCACATTCTACCTACAAAAATAAATTATAACATAATCAATCGAAATATATCAAGGTTATTTCTGCCAAAAAAAATTTAAGGTTCTGATTAAACACAAATATTAAAATTAATTCATCAAGTAATTAATTGAAACCTAAATATTAAAATTAAATGGATACTTACCAATTCGTCCATATTGTCAATGTACAAATCACTTGCACAGTGATGTAACCAATATTTCTTGATCTTGAACGATGCTGGTGTCTTGATTTGGAATTGTGTGTGCCTTTTGAATCGGAGGAGAAGAGAAGCGTTTTGAACATTTTGGAGAGGATGATTTGATTTCACAGGATATGGTTTTGAAAAGTATTAGCTTTCAGTTACAAAGGATTGATGAATTAGACAACTTAACAAAAATAAGAGAACTGAATTGAATGTGACACGCACAAAATGAAGCTAAAGGAGAAATGCAATGATGTGTTGTACGCATTAAATCACCGGCCAATCACAAGTGAGACACATCATCACATTGATTGCATAGGCTGATTCAAAGAGTTGTAACATGTAGTTGTTTATTATATAGTATAGATATAGATAGATATAGATTGTTCACATTCAAATTTGATTTGATATTCTTGTATATATATTATCACTATGATCAATTTCTTTTCCTCTATTTGTTTAAAGGTTCGATTTGGCTATCAACTTTTTCTTAACACGTGCAGGAATGTAAGGTAACCGCGCACCTGCAGGTGCGTGCACCCACAACATTAGAAGGTAAATCATGGTTTTCCTGAGAGTAAAGAAAAACAAAAGGGCACAGGTTCTGAAGTTAAGACATCCACTTTCTCTTTTGCATGCTTTGGCACCCTTTACCACCAAGGCATTCGGGGACACATGTGCGTAATTATGTTTTTATTGGAAGAAAGGGTATACGATGGATGTAGGCCAACCATATTCTGGTTGATTAAACAGAGCTCATTTTCTAAACAAATAAATATTTCTCATGAAGTTCAACAACTCGTTTGATCAAATATGTGTTCATTAGTTGCAAGTCACAAGTTAATAATGTTTTGTTTATAGTTCAATGGTGGTTATGGGCCTTATGGCCGAGACTCAATATCAACGTTACCCCTAGGTTGGTAACTTTTTTTCCCCCTCTTCCGAACATCCTAGGTTGGTAACTTGTAGCCATAATCTGCAATTCATATAGCACCTGGATCTCATATTCCCATTCAGATAATCTTACGGTAACTATATAAAAGTCACATATTATTATTTATACTTGGATTTTGCGAATGGTCGATGGTTAGGGTTACCATGATTATGAAAATAACATTTTTATAAACTCACAATAACCATATTAACACATATTCAGTGATTTTAAGCACGAATTGTAATGCAAAATATACAAAGTTTGTATTCATTGACGTTGCTTTTGTAATTATGATTCAGTTGACCATGAGAGCAAACGGTGTGGTAATTTTCAAGTGCTCGTCGTTCCTACGTGGCATGCACTTCACTCCTATTCGTTTCTACCCACCACACCGTGACTCCTCTTCGTTGCTCGCCGGTTGAAGCTTCGTCGGGGAAGTGAAGCACAAAAAGACAAAGTGTTTTGCAAGTTACCGTTTTATAAACGGTTTGATTTTGAGTTAATTTGGGGTTGGGTGGGGCTCAAATGAAGAGAAGTTTTTTTTTTTTTTTTTTTTTTTTTTTTTTTTTTTTTATTATTTTTTTTAAGAGATGGTATTTTGAAGTGGAGTGTTAAGGTGATGTGGCACTTTGTAGGACCCAAATGAAGAGAAATGTTGCTTCACCACACCTTTTGCTATGAGTGTTTTAATAGTAGAAATTTGTACTTTTAAAACTTGGAGTACTTAAGAAAAGCTGATCCTTCTATTTTAAATAACTTAAGCTTCTTAAATCTTCTAAAACAAAGGCATTCGCATATCCAATTAGGAACTTAGAGATAAGTGTCGATATAAAGTGTAATACAAACTCGACTAGTAAAAGTTTTAATCAAATTTCCTCTTTTAATTTTGAACCAATATGGAACCAACAATTCGTTTGTACTTGGATGATATATGCAGTGACGTATTTGTATATGTTGAGAAACAGAATGTGACCAACACCTGCCCTAAACATAGCACTCATTGTGCACAAATGGACTGATGAAATCACAAAATACAACCCAAAAGAAATATGGTCATTTTGCGAGTAGATCTAGTGCAGAAAGATTTTAATAATTTAGTTTTGATTTCTAATACATAGCTGCTTTTACAAAAGAAGACTTATGATGCAGCTATGACATCCGAATTGTCGATATAAAATCTTACAAGCGCATAAACAATAAAGTTCCGAACCTCAGGTCTTAATAGGCAAAAAGAACATCATAAATAAGAGGGTGGCCGCTAGTAACCATGAAACTGGAAATACGTCATTCCGCTACGACAAATTCAAATACCTAACAGTTGTTAATTCATTACAATAATAATGTCATATAACCAAACACACAAAGTCAGATGAAATTTGGTACTAATTTCTCACTTTCTACATTTTGCAGGTTCACTCTTCATTTCTCCAACACAGTATCTGTTTTACGTTGCCATCCCATAACTCTATTTAAGTAGTAAAAGCACCCACCAACTCTTTTGGCACAAGCTTACTGATCAACTCGAGCAATGACGTATCTAGCGAACCCGCTGCAATTTGATCTAATAACAATGATAAAGTGGAAGCATCAAGAGAGTAATGTCTTCCATCCATTTCATGAAAAAGCATCTCTATATCATCATAGTATTGGTTCCTTAGATATCCTTGAAGAACATTGTAAGTAACATTATCTGGAGGGGAGTCACTCTCTGCCATTTTAAGAAACAATTGTTTTGCATCCGTGAAAAAACCTTCCCTGCACAACGCACTAACCATTACAGTATATGTTTGCACATCAGGATGCAAACCTTTATTAGATAGATCCTGGAAAAGCAACCTTGACATATCAAGCTTCCCACATTTACTTGCACCATCAATGATGATGTTGTACACATTAATACATGAATTAAGCTTGCTGTCACCCATCAAATGGAACAAAGAGAGTGCGTCTTCTATAAGGTGGTTGTTGCAAAGACCCTCTAAAATTACTTGATAAGTGCATTTATCTGGTTCTAGACCTTTTGGATGCATCTCATCAAAGAATTTGCGCGCAGCTCCACAATTTCCAACTCGAAATAATCCCCATAACATGGTGTTGTAAGTGACTACATTTGGTTTTGGACCTTTTTCATTCATTTCTTGAAATAGAAGCATGGCCTCATCTATCTTCAAACTCTTGCAATACCCATTCAATAAACTGTTGTGTGTAACAACATCAGGAACGAGACCTCTAGAAACCATGAAATCAAAACTTGTCTTTGCTTTGGTCATTTCACCTTGCAAACAGTAACCAGCTATAAGTGAGCTGTATGTCACTATGTTTGGAACAATACCTTTTTCAAGCATGATGTCAATAACATTCTTAGCCTCTTTTATTTTACCTTTTTTGCAAAATGCATCAACTAACATAGTAAAAGTTTGCACATTTGGAGATATCCCAACATCCAACATCTCTAGTAGTATTTTAGAAGTTTCCACCCAACGACCTAACTTACAGAGGCCATCAATCAAAGAGCTGTAAGTGATGACATCTGGTGAGATGCCTTTCTGAAGAACCATTTCTTTGAAAAGCTTAAAGGCATCATCAATCATTTGGTCCTTGCAAAGACTATCAATTATGTTGCTATATACAACAACATCAGGTTTACAACCTCTTTCAACCATTAGCCTAAGCAATTGAATGGCAATAACGTTATTCCAGATCTTGCAAATCCCTTTAATCATTGTGGAGTACATAACCACATTGGGTTCACAAAGCTTATGTTTTATCAATTTGTTGAAGAAAATCTCAGCCTCAAGAATCCGTTCTTCACCTACAAGTCCATTTAAGAGTGTACTAAAAGTGACGACATTGGGTGAAATACCCCGCCTAAAACAAAAGCCTAGGGCCGCAAAGCCATCATTGGTGCGATGCAACTGACATAAACACTTTATGACAATGTTCATAGTGTAATTATTAACAGGAACACAAAGAGCGCACATTTGTTTGAACATGTCAAGTGAATGAGAATAATGCTTCATTTTGGTAACAGAATGCAACAACTGGGTAAAGTAAAAAATAGAAGGAAAAGGTCGTGTTTGAGACATTTGATCGAACAGGTACAAAGCATCATCCAAGTTGGCAACTTTTTGATAGATGGATTTAGAATGTTGTTCATAATCAGCAGAAGGATTTGAAGAAAAATAAGAATTGAAGTGAATTAAGGAAGCTAAAGATATGGTCTGAGCAAAATATGGAAAAGGGGTTATAAGGAAAGAGTTGGTGATTAATAAATTACCTATTAAACTAAATTTGAGGAAAGAATTGGGAGCATAATTTGAGCGAATTATCATCATATTGGTAGCCATCTCCCACAAAATTGAAATGAAAGGATGGGATATTAAAGAAAAATGACATGAAATGAGGTGTTCTTCAGTCGAAAGAAATTGAAAGGGAAAAGAATGTATCTTTCATGTTATAAAAAGAAAAGTAAATTTGTTAATTTTACCATTTTGCCCTTCATTTTTATCAACAAATAAGCAAATGAATGGAGAATAAATGGTTGGTCAAGTATAACACAAAAACACACTATGGGCTCAAATAATATCCCTCCAAATAGCCCAAAATTTCCCCCCTTTTTCTTACATTTACTTCCTTTTTCTTTCTAAAAAAACTTAAAAACATGATACATTTTTTGTTTTCTTTCATTCCTTTCCTTTTCCTTTAAAAACCAACTCGAGAACACAGTGTTACTGTTTCACAATGTGGCTTTGTTTGGTTTGGTTTGGTATAACTAAAAAGCATGTTTCATTTATACATCTTATAATGCATCTTTGACCCTCTCTCTTCCATTTTTTTTAAGATTTTCATATATAGATTTTAAGTAAATACAACAAATTAAGTTATATGTACAATCAATTTAAGCATTAGCACCTACACATATTGATTGGTCAACACTTATAATTAATATAACATTTAAAACACCCTTTCAATTAAAAGTATCATTTATAAACCACAATGTACAAACAAATCAAGCTGGTAAACACTCTCTTCCTAAAATTTGTAAGACATTTTATGAATAACTTTTTTTTATTTAATAATATATATTTTTATTACATATAGTATAAACTTATAAAACACAAAAAGTAACATATATATATATATATATATATATATATATATATATATTTTCAGAACCCTGTTAAGTGCGGGAACTGTGAGAACTCTAATTTTGCATTAGAAAACATGTATGTTCATATAAAACAAGTATGTTTTCTTACATACACCTTAATACACATACATACATAACATAAATGTTCATATAAAAACATGTTAAGTGCAACAAATCAACGCAAAATGGTATTATTTTTAGAACCCTGTTAAGTGCGGGAACTGCGAGAACTCCAATTATGCATTAGAAAATATGCATGTTCATATAAAACATGTATGTTTTCTTACATACACCTTAATACGCAGGCATGTGTATTAAGGTGTATGTAAGAAAACATACATGTTTTATGTGAACATGCATGTTTTCTAATGCAAAATTGGAGTTCTCGCAGTTCTCGCACTTAACAGGGTTCTGAAAATAAAGCCCCCTATATATATATATATATATATATATATATATATATATATATATATATATATATATATATATATATATATATATATATATATATATATATATCAAGAGTTTTTTGGCGACAAAAATAACAAAACTACCTCTAAATCACATGGTTTTTATGTTCGAATTTTTTTAAAAAAAAAGAAAAAAAAAAGTTCTAAGTGGACTCAGTCACTCAGATAATATATCATTTCTCATAACTTCAACAGTTTATCATGCATCCAAAAATATTTTCGCTATCTGTAAAGTAATTTTCATCGTAAATAAATGCTAATAGAGCAACATTGTTCGCCAAAACATCAATTACAGGGTACCCGCCGCCGCAACGCGCAGGTACTGTGCTAGTTATTTATATATTTATTTATTATTTTTTTTATAATGAAAGTTTAAGACAACATTTGCATTCCCCTGCCGAGAGAAAAAAATATAGTTTTTCAAAATACTTTTAGAGCATTAGGTACCACCATATCTTGCCGTAGGGTGATGCCATGAGAAAATTGGTATCACTTCAGCATTTTTTTTATATCATACCACACAAAACACTCTCCCTCCTATTTCTGCCTTTATGGTGTCATGGGGGTCTCTAGCTCACACATAACCCGCTAAAACACTAATACAACACAAATAATAATATTATGGGGGCTCAATTGGTTTCTCGGCTCCCCACTAAGTTCTTGTAATTCCTATGATTGATTTTCTAATGAAGTGATAATAATAATAATAATAATAATAATAATAATAATAATAATAATAATAATAATAATAATAATAATAATAATAATAATAATAATAATAACATTCAGAGGAGTGTCTTTATTTTTGCCATCAGCCACTCTAATAACGTTCAGAGGGGTATCTTTATTTTTCATCGTGTTAGTTTTTGCATTCAGAAAGAAGTGGGAGCACAGATTGTGTCTAGACTCCCCTCCAATTTCATGTAATTTTTCATGTTTATAATGAAAAGCGGTGGTTTTTATAAATAATAATAATAATAATAATAATAATAATAATAATAATAATAATAATAATAAGTAAATAAAAAAGAAAAAAAAAGTAAATTTCTAACCGCTTGGCTGGTGGGTACGGCGCGAAGCACCACCAATCGAGGCCCGGTCATGTTTGCGTCATCGTCTTGGCATTGTGGTACTATCCCAGGCTAAAACGCATGGGTACTGAGCTCTCTTATTATTTCACCAAAGAATATATATTGGAGCAAAGCTATCAGTTTTATAAGTTATAATTTGGACACACTAATTTTTTCGACACTAGACGCCCGCGTTGAGTACATAAAGGAAAGTAAATTACAACTGTCCTCGTTAAGAGAAAAATAAGAGGTCTTGGGATTTTTGTGCAAAGAAGGTGACAGATAACAAATAGTTTCCCATATAAGGATGTGTAGTTTTCGTGGTGTGAGTATGCATACATTTTCTAAATATGAGTATTTGCTAGAGCAATTCAGGTGGTTTTGATCGGAAATGTGGATCTCATAGTGTGGTAGTGAGCTGATTAGTGGTGGTTTGATGTGAGAGGGTGTGTGACGTGTTTGGGTGATCACAACTGTTGGATTGTTTTTGGTGGGGCCTACTGTATTTCTTCATGACTATTGTGTTTGTTGCCTACTCTTTCATTGCCTACTGTATTGCCTACTGCATTGGGTATCCTGCTAGGACATATGGAAAACGATGGACATGCATGTTGCCGATTATGCCACACCAGTGGTTGCTAAGTAGTGAAGTACCTGCAATAAATACATTAGGACTCTTGCTGGTATGCACATTCATGTGGATCGTCTGCGCCTAAATTTGTACCGATGAGTGTTATAAGAGAGATATATGGAGTGATGGCAACATGTCTAGGGACAAATAGTGATAAAATGGAGATTATTCATCACAAAACTGAGACTATCCCCGCGAAAGAAGGTGCAACTTTTATATGAGATTGTTCACATTCAAATTTGATTTGATATTGTTGCATATATATTATCACTGTGATCAATTTCTTTTCCTCTATTTGTTTAAAGGTTCGATTTAGCTATCAACTTTTTCTTAACACGTGCAGGAATGTAAGGTAACCGCCACCTGCAGGTGCGTGCACTGGCAACATTAGAAGGTAAATCATGGTTTTCCTGGGCACTGGTTCTGAAGTTAAGACATCTGCTTTCTCTTTTGCATGCTTTGCCACCCTTTACCACCCGGGCACTCGTGGACACGTGTGTAATTATGTTTTTATTTGAAGAAAGGGTATCTTATGATGGATGTAAGCCAAGCATTCTGGTTGATTAAACAGAACTTATGTTCTAAACAAAACAAATATTTCTCATGAAGTTCAACAACTCGTTTGATCAAATATGTGTTCATTAGTTGCAAGTCACAAGTTAATTATGTTTTGTTTGTAGTTCAATGGTGCTTAGGGTCGAGACTCAATATCAACGTTACCCCTAGGTTGGTAACTTTTTTTTTCCGAACATCCTAGGTTGGTAACTTGTAGCCATAATCTGCAATTCATATAGCAACTGGATCTCATATTCCCATTCAATATAATCTTACGTTAACTATATAAAAGTCACATATTATTATTTATACTTGGATTTTGCGAATGGTCGATGATTAGGGTTACCATGATTATGAAAATAACATTTTTATAAACTCACAATAACCATATTAACACATATTCAGTGATTTTAAGCACGAATTGTAATGCAAAATATAGAAAGTTTGTATTCATTGATGTTGCTTTTGTAATTATGATTCAGTTGACCATGAGAGCAAACGGTGTGGTGATTTTCAAGTGCTCGTTGTTCCTAAGTGGCTGCACTTCACTCCTCTTCGTTTCTACCCACCACATCGTGACTCCTCTTCGTTGCTCGCCGGTTGAAGCTTCGCCGGGGAAGTGAAGCACAAAAAGACAAAGTGTTTTGCAAGTTACCGTTTTATAAACGGTTTGATTTTGAGTTAATTTGGGGTTGGGTGGGGCTCAAATGAAGAGTAGTTTTTTTTAGTGTTAAGGTGATGTGACACTTTGTGGGACCCAAATGAAGAGAAATGTTGCTTCACCACACGTTTTGCTATGAGTGTTTTAGTAGTAGAAATTTGTACTTTTAAAACATGGAGTACTTAAAGAAAAGTTGATCCTTCTATTTTAAATAACTTAAGCTTCTTAAATCTTCTAAAACAAAGGCATTCACATATCCAATTAGGAACTTAGAGATAAGTGTCGATACAAAGTGCAATACAAACTCGACTAAAAGTTTTAATCAAATTTCCTCTTTTAATTTTGAACCAATATGGAACCAACAATTCGTTTGTACTTTGGATGATATATGCAGTGTGGTATGTGTATATGTTGAGAAACAGAAACTGATATGAATACCAGCTGGTGCCTTCAAGTTAGATAACAAAATGTGACCAATGCCTGCCCTAAACATAGAACTCATTGTGCACAAATGGACTGATGAAATCACGAAATACAACCCAAAAGACAGTTTTATTTTGTGTTTGTGCAGAACTGTAGCAAACTATTACGCACTGCATCTTTCAGTTAAATGTGAAAAAAAAACAGAAGAAATATGGTCATTTTGCGAGTAGATCTAGCGCAGAAAGATTTAAATAATTTAGCTTTTACAAAAGAAGACTTATGATGCAGCTAAACAATAAAGTTCTGAACCTCAGGCCTTAATAGGCAAAAAGAACATCATAAATAAGAGGTTGGCCGCTAGTAACCATGAAACTGGAAATACGTCATTCCGCTACGAAAAATTCAAATACCTAACAGTTGTTAATTCATTACAATAATGATGTCATATAACCAAACAAAGTCAGATGAAATTTGGTACTAATTTCTCACTTTCTATATTTTGCAGGTTCACGCTTCATTTCTCCAACACAGTATCTGTTTTACAATTGCCATACCATACCGCTATTTAAGTAGAAAAAGCACCCACCAACTCTTTTGGCACAAGCTTACTGATCAACTCAAGCAAAGCCGAATCTAGCAAACCCGCTGCAATGTGATCTAATAACAATGATAGAGTGGAAGCATCAAGTGAGTAACGTCTTCCATACATTTCTTGAAAAAGCATCACTATATCATCATAATATTGGTTCCTTATATATCCTTGAAGAAGAACATTGTAAGTAGCATTATCTGGAGGGGAGTCACTCTCTGCCATTTTAAGAAACAACTGTTTTGCATCCGTGAAAAATCCTTCCCTGCACAACGCATTAATCATTACAGTATATGTTCGCACACCAGGGTGCAATCCTTTATTAGTAAGTTCCTGGAAAAGCAGCTTTGACATATCAAGCTTCCCACATTTACTTGCGCCATCAATGAGGATGGTGTACAGATTAATACATGAATTAAGCTTGCTGTCACCCATCAAATGGAACAGAGAGAGTGCGTCTTCTATAAGATGGTTGTTGCAAAGACCCTCTAAAATTACTCGATAAGTGCATTCATTTGGTTTTAGACCTTTTGCACGCATCTCATCAAAGAGTTTGCGTGCAGCTCCACAATTTCCAACTCGAAACAATCCCCATAACATGGTGTTGTAAGTGACTGCATCTGGTCGTATACCTTTTTCATTCATTTTATGAAATAGAAGTATGGCCTCATCTATCTTTAAATTCTTCCAATACCCATCTAATAAACTGTTATAAGTAAAAACATCAGGACCTATGTTTCTAAACGCCATTGAATCAAAAATTGCCTTTGCTTTGGCCATTTCTGTTGGAATTATGATATCATGACATTCATATATTATAAACCAAACATATCAAGTGAGCATAGCGGAAGCAATTATAACAAGATCAAATAACATGTAATTAATTAATCAATATTTAAATAGTAAACATACCTTTGTGATTCTAGCCCGAACAAGAATCAAATTGCAATCTTCAATCAAGAACCCTAATTAGGGTTTATATGGATTACAAGAATTACCCCTTACCTCTTTTGTAATTCAATCCAAGAATCAAACAATAATGTGTTTGATTCATGTTCTTGTACACACGTACTAATTCAAGAAAAAGTTTATGCAAGTAATTAAACACAAAACTTTGTAGATCAAGAAAATCGAATCCCTTAGGGGATAAGTATGATGAATCGACCAAGGGACAAAGAGAGGAGAGAAAACACCAAGATGTGTGTGTACAAGTTATGAGAAAACATGTATCTTGGGTTTGCTTATACACTAATCAACACTTGGAGCACAAGGCACAAAGGAGGTGGGATTACCCCCCTTGGCCGATCGGTTGTGAACCCCCCAAGGGGATTCCGGAACCTTCTCTTGTTTCCAAAATTTCCTTAGTATTACTTTCCTAATCTTCGTTTAATAGGTCATTAGTCATTTATCATTAAATACTAATTACTATTATTAATTTTGTGTTTATTAATAATTACTTATAACATTTTATAAATAATTATTTCTTTTTCTCTTTATACGTATTGTGTGCAATCCCGTGATCTCAAGTTCGATCCTAACACACGACTATTATTATAATGTCTATAAAACCAACAGCTCCCACTTAGACATATCATAATAGTGTGATCACATCGGTTAGCGTCTTGCAACACGCCGATGCCTCTAGTACAACTTGAGTAAGGCTCCTGGAAAACCTTTTAATGATTTCTCATTATTATTATCCCTTTGTTTCTAATACCATGTTAAATAAGGATATGGATCTAGGTCATTCCTTAATTAACCATTCTGTTTCTCGTTGTTAGAAATTGACAAGATTACCAAATCTTCTGAACCTTTCAGGAAAGACCTTGGGCGTGGCCACGCAAACACCTTGACAACCCTACGAGAGGCCCAATAGTATTAAACTCCAAAAATTAATTTGAAGGAACAAATTCTTTATTGATTACAAGCAAAACACACAAACTTTGTAACACTTCCGAAAACAACCCTTGTGACTACCAGTTACGTATAGCGTTAAGTTGTTCCACAAAAATGTACTACATTCATGACCGTTATCTTGTATCTCAAGTCTAAGGATAACTTCTTATGATTTACTTAATGACAAGATCCATAAAGTAACATCATATAGTTGGGATAAGTCCTATATTCAGTATCATCGAATATCGTCTGAAATGGCATGACTACGCATCAATATACTTTAAGTATATTATACCAACTTCAGATTTGTCTTAATTTAATAATATTCCCATATTATTAACTGACAACGGACAATTTAGAATAACTCTTATTCATGGATTTAAACATGCACAAATAGGACGACAATAATTAACAATAGAAATAAACATACCAACATACTTTATTTCATTAAAATAAAAATTGTTTACAATATCCTTTATCCAAATACTAATCACAGTTATGCATGAAACTACTAGCTAATTTAAGTCCAATTCCATTGGATAATTCATTAAGCTTTTCTTTCGCCAAAGCCTTAGTGAACGGATTAACTAAGTTATCATCTGTGTGAACTTTCAGCAGATTTATTTCACCTTCGTTAACCTTTTCACGAACAAAGTGATACTTCTGTAGAAAATGTCTGGTGCCTCTCATGACTCTAGGTTCATTGGCAAATATGATTGCAGCAGAATTGTCACAATACATATTAATAGGTAATTCAATTGAAGGCATAACACCAAGCCCTGAAACGAATTTCCTAATCCAAACAGCCTCCATAGCAGCTTCTGAAGCAGCAATGTATTCAGCTTCTGTTGCAGACATCGCAATTGTACTCTGCTTCTTGCTCCTCCAGTCTACAGCTCCTCCATTAATAACAAAGACATAACCCGTCTGAGACTTCGAATCATCTTTATTACTTTGAAAGGATGCATCACAGAAACCTGTAACACAAAGTTCTGCAGCTGTATCTCCACCATATACCAAAAACATATCTTTTGTATTCCTCAAATACTTAAGAATATGCTTAACAACAATCCAATGTTTTTCACCTGGATTCTGTTGAAATTGACTGGTAATATTTTGAGCAAACGCCACATCTGGCCTTGTGCACTTAACCGCATACATAATAGATCCTACAGCCGAAGCATAAGGAACTTTACTCATGCGAGCCACCTCAGCAGGTGTTGAAGCACAAAACTCATTACATAAGCCATGTTTTACTTCCATTGGCAAATATCCTTTCTTGGAATTTTGCATATTGAATCTTTTCAATATTTTGTCAATGTAAGCACTTTGACTTAATCCAATTAACCGCCTTGATCTATCTCTATAGATTTTGATTCCCAGAATGTATGAAGCTTCTCCTAAATCTTTCATAGAAAAGCACTTTCCAAGATATGCCTTAACCTTTTGCAAACTTGGAATGTCTTTTCCCATGATCAATATGTCATCAACATAAAGAATTAGGAAAATTACATTATCACTCCCACTAGCTTTGTGATACACAAATGGCTCATCAAGATTTTGAGTAAATCCAAACTTTTTGATCTCAGCATCAAATCTCTTGTTCCATTGTCGTGATGCTTGCTTCAATCCATAAATGGACCTTTTAAGCTTGCATACACGATTTGGAAACTCTGGATTTTCAAACCCTTCTGGTTGTGCCATATAGATGTCTTCATCTAGATGACCATTTAAGAAAGCGGTTTTCACATCCATTTGCCAAATCTCATAGTCATAGTACGCTGCTATAGCTATGAGAATCCTTATAGCTCTTATGTCTGCTACAGGAGAAAACGTCTCCTCGTAATCAATTCCAAAAGTTTGAGTAAAACCTTTAGCAACTAGACGAGCCTTATAAATGTGTGCATATCCATCCATGTTAGTCTTAATCTTGTAGAGCCACTTACTCCCAACTACCTTGGCACCAGGAGGTAAGTCAACTTCTTCCCAGACTTCATTATCATGCATGGATTGTATTTCCCCATCCACAGCAGCTTTCCACTTAACCTTTTCAGGGCTATTAATGGCAGCTCTATAACTAGTAGGTTCATTAAGATCCCCTAGTAAATGCCCATCAACCTCTACATTAAGACATAGACGGTCAGGAGCTTTCACAGATCTTGAAGATCTGCGAATGGGAACTACTTCAACTTCCGGTGGAGGACCCAGACTTTCCGGTTCTACAGGAAGTGTGCTAGTGTTTTCTGAAGGTAATGCATTATCTAGATTATCTTCTAGATCATATACTCTCCCACTGATTTCTTGAGTCACAAAATCACTTTCAAGAAAATCACCATATCTAGCAACAAACACTTTGTTCTCAGGTGGGTAGTAAAAGTAGTAACCCATTGTTTCCTTTGGGTATCCTACAAAAATGCACTTTACAGATCTTTGTTGGAGTTTATCTTGTGAGTCACGTTTAACATACGCCTCACAACCCCAGACCTTTAAATAAGACAAGTTCGGAGCTTTTCCAGTCCATATCTCATATGGTGTCTTATCAACCTTCTTGGTGGGAACCATATTCAAAATACGAACAGCTGATTCAAGAGTATAATCCCAAAAAGACAAAGGAAGATTAGTAAGATTATACATTGATCGAACCATATCCAACAATGTACGATTCCTTCTCTCAGATACACCATTTTGTTGTGGAGTATATGGAGATGTGAGATTCTGGACAATTCCATTCTCACTTAAGAAATCTTTAAAATCTTGACTAAGGTATTCACCACCTCGATCAGAACAAAGAGCTTTAATCTTCTTTCCCAATTGCAATTCTACTTCTACTTTGAAAACTTTAAATGTTTCAAACACCTCATGTTTATGTTTAAGTAAATAAACATAACCATAACGGCTGAAATCATCTATAAAAGTTAAGAAGTAAACAACACCTCTCCTTGACACATGTCTAAGTGGTCCACATACATCCGTATGTATCAAACCAAGTAGATCTGAAGCTCTTTCCATATTATTATGAAAAGGTTTCTTCGTCATCTTCCCAGAAATACAAGACTCACATTTATCAAATGACTCATCATTGATATTATTCAAAAGCCCTTCATGTTGCAGCTTTTGCATGCGAGTCTTGCCTATATGGGCAAGTCTACAGTGCCAAAGGTAAGACGAATTCAAGTCATACTTCATTCTCTTACTTATGCTGTACATCGAATTATTATTATTGTTGTTGGTTATACAATCATTCATATCAATTTCAAACACACCATTCATAGCAACAGCATTAAAATAAAATACACCATTTAAAGAAACAGAAATTTTATTGCCATCAATAGTATGAGTAAAACCAAGATCCAACAAACATGAAAAGGAAACAACACCTCTAATTATAGAAGGTGCATAATGACAATTGTTTAAACAAAGTACTAAACCCGAAGGTAAAACTAAATCAAACACTCCTATGGCTTCAACTGCTGCTTGTGCTCCATTGCCCACATGCAGAAATTGCTCCCCATAAGCTAGTCTCCTTTCCTCTCTAAACCCCTGAAGTGTATTACAAATATTAATACCACATCCAGTATCATATACCCAGGAATTTAATTTATGAGATAAAGTAAATAATTCAATGACAAATAAGTTACCTAAAGTGCTGGCGCCCATGTGCCCAGTATTCTTAACCTTATTGTTTCGCAAGTCATCGAGATAAAGAGAACAATTCCTCTTCCAGTGACCCATCACCTTGCAGTAATGACATCCTTGATCCTTCTTTGGATTATTCTTCACAGGAGGGTTCTTCTTAGGTTGAGGTGGTTGATAAGCCATAACTTGCTTATTCTTATCAGCCTTCTTCTTTCCTTTACCCTTCTTCTTGTTCGCATTTGGCTTGTTAATTCTACCCCCTTGAATAGCAAGTACTTGGGGCGTAGGAGCCTTTGGTGTTAACCCTTTTTCATAATCAATGAGCAGTGCGTGCAATTCACTTACTGTCTTCCCCACGCAATGCATATTGAAGTTCCTCACAAAACCATTAAAATCCTTGTTAAGGGATCTATTGATTAAGTTCACAGCCATATCATTGTCATAGGGTTTCTTAAGTGTTTGTAGTTGATCCATGAAACTTTTCATCTTCAACACATGAGCACTCACAGGTTCACCATCACCCTGCTTACAACCATGTAGAGCCTCCATCAAATCGTAAATCTCTACATTTGATGGTTTCTCATATAGTTTCTTGAGTTCATCAATCATGTTCATGGGGAAATACTCTTCAAATTGCCTTTGAAGAGGTGTGGACATCGCCCCTAACATCATTTTAGCCACATCAATATGTTCCTTACAATCAAGATTCCATTTAGCCTTAGCAGCTTCCGTAGCTGCATCGCCTTCAGGTTCAGTAGGACAAGGCGTTTTCAAGATTTTAAGTTGACCAGTCACTCGCAGGACAATCCTAAGTGAACGATACCAATCATTGAAATTCTCTGAGCCAGTCAATTTTTCTCGTTCAAAATAAGTTTTGAACACAGAACGAAAGTTGGTGTTATCAGTTTGAGCCATTTCTACAAATAAAGAAAGTTCAAAACATTAGTATTTTTGATAATACAATTTTTCAAGAAAATTAAAATACCCAAGGAAATCATATCCATAGAATAATCTTGAAAACTAGGATCCTCCATAAACATAGTTTCATCACATCAGTTGATCTGCTAGTAATGAAAGTATAATATGAGGTAACTTGTCTTACAAGTAATTGGCATTACATTTGTCCAATTCCTAGATATATGGGATTTACACTCACAAAACATTTGTATTGTAAGCATGTTTAGTCCCCATCTTAATGCCTTGAGTCCATGATCTCACTTACTACTCAATTTAAGTCTTCTAACTTAAAAACTGCAAACTCACAAATCCATCACATCAGTTGATCTGCTAGCAATGAATTCATGAAATTTACCTCTCCATTGAAATTTCGCCAAGTTCTCACATGACGTAAATTACAACTTCAAGTGTTCTTAATTAGATGGCATTCGACTTAATTTTATAAGGGTATTAATATTTTGATGTGATCAAAATAATGTATGAAGATGCATGCATACAACTTCATAACATTGGTTTTACAAAACATTTTTATTACCAATTTGCTAAGAGTAAAATAACAAAGTTTTGATTGAGGTATCGGGTTCACCAATTAAAGAATTACCATCAATTATCGTCCACTATATTGTACTTTTGCATAAGCCCGAAAGCTTAGTGTTTCGGATAATCATTGTGGAATTGTGGTTAATTCACCCTTAAGATGACAATGTACGTAATATAGTGATATAGGTAAGTCTAGGGTCGGCAACCAGGCAGTTGTAGAGAACCGGTAGGTGCATGAGCTTTAAAAACCCCTCTCTACAAGTACGTTGGATGGCAACCTTCGGTCCGCCTTTCGCACACTATGTACAAAAACATCAATCAACAAATCCTTTGAAATTTTTTCTTAAAAACCAAAACAATTTCGTCATTATTTAGTCCGTATTATTTTTCTATTCAAAAATTACCCTTTTCGTTTATAAACATGTCTAACACAATTAATAAACAAAAACAAGTAATGTACAATAAAAAAATAAAACAACTAAATAAACAAATATACATAATCATAACAATTAAATATGTATAAAAACATGTAGCCACATGCAAATCTTATTCAATAGTCCTATTAATAATCAAATCTAGGTGTATAACGTATTAATTCAATTAAGGCTTTCTTCTTCTAGGAAAAAGAGCCACATACATCGATAAATCAATTGCGTAAGCCAAAATTAAATAAATACCACATAGCACATAATTGATTACTTAATATTGGAGTCTTCCCCAATTCGACATCTATTAATAAATTTACATGTTTCGATATAACTTAACCATTAATTAATATAAACAATTTAAACCATTTAAATTATCACACAATTAAAAATCCATGCAAATATGCACTTTTTCATGGATTTAGCTTAACAATTAACATATTGCACCAAGATCGTTTACTAAAACGCATAACAATTACATGACATCCTAGGGTTTCTAATCATATTAAAAAATCAAAAACCAAAACCCTAAAAACCCTTAAGGTCAAATCGACCCAAAAAAATTTTAGGGTTAGGAATCTAGCAAATAAACCCTAAAAACATGTAACTAAACGAATCAAGATCCAATGTTTATGTGTTTCGATAATTAATTACACATTATAACGGCTCTAGATGCCACTGTTGGAATTATGATATCATGACATTCATATATTATAAACCAAACACATCAAGTGAGCATAGCGGAAGCAATTATAACAAGATCAAATAACATGTAATTAATTAATCAATATTTAAATAGTAAACATACCTTTGTGATTCTAGCCCGAACAAGAATCAAATTGCAATCTTCAATCAAGAACCCTAATTAGGGTTTATATGGATTACAAGAATTACCCCTTACCTCTTTTGTAATTCAATCCAAGAATCAAACAATAATGTGTTTGATTCACATTCTTGTACACACGTACTAATTCAAGAAAAAGTTTATGCAAGTAATTAAACACAAAACTTTGTAGATCAAGAAAATCGAATCCCTTAGGGGATAAGTTTGATGAATCGACCAAGGGACAAAGAGAGGAGAGAAAACACCAAGATGTGTGTGTACAAGTTATGAGAAAACATGTATCTTGGGTTTGCTTATATACTAATCAATACTTGGAGCACAAGGCACAAAGGAGGTGGGATTAGCCCCCTTGGCCGATCGGTTGTGAACCCCCCAAGGGGATTCCAGAACCTTCTCTTGTTTCCAAAATTTCCTTAGTATTACTTTCCTAATCTTCGTTTAATAGGTCATTAGTCATTTATCATTAAATACTAATTACTATTATTAATTTTGTGTTTATTAATAATTACTTATAACATTTTATAAATAACTATTTCTTTTTCTCTTCATACGTATTGTGTGCAATCCCGTGATCTCAAGTTCAATCCTAACAAACGACTATTATTATAATGTCTATAAAACCAACAATTTCACCACGCAAACAATAACCATCTATAAGTGAATTGTATGTCACTATGTCAGGAACAATACCTCTTTCAAGCATGATGTTAATAAGATCCTCAGCTTCTTTAACCTTACCACCTTTGCAAAATGCATCAACTAATATACTAAAGGTTTGCACATCCAGAGAGATTCCACCATCCAACATATTTTTTAGCATTTTAGAGGCTTCCTCCCAACGACCTAAGTTCCAAAGGCCATCAATCAAAGAGCTGTAAGTGATGACATTCGGTGGGATGCGTTTTTGGAAAACCATTTCTTTGAAAAGCTTAAAGGCATCATCAATCATTTGGTCCTTGCAAAGACTGTCAATTATGTTGTTATATACCACAACATCAGGTTTACAACCTCTTTCATCCATTAGCTTAAGCAATTGAATGGCAATACTATTATTCCAAATCATGCAAAGCCCTTTGATCATTGTGGAGTACATAACGACATTGGGTTCACAAAGTTTATCTTTGATCAATTTCTTGAAGAAAATCTCAGCCTCAAGAATCCTTGCTTCACTGACAAGTCCATTTAAGAGCGTATTAAAAGTGACAACAGTGGGTGAAATACCCTGTCTAAAACAAAAGCCTAGGGCCGCAAAACCGTCAGCAGTGCGATGCAACTGACAAAAACACTTGATGACAATGTTCATAGTGTAGTGACTAACAGGAACACGAAGAGCACACATTCGTTTGAACATGTCAATTGAATGAGAATAATGTTTCATTTTAGTAAGAGAATGCAACAACTGATTAAATTTAACAATGGAAGGAAAAGGTCGTGTTTGAGACATTTGATCGAACAGGTTGAGAGCATCATCTAAGTTGGAAACTTTTTGATAGATAGATTTAGAGTGTTCATAATCATCAACATTTGAGCAAAAATAATTGGAGTTAGCAGAAAATGAAAACGGGGTTTTAAGGAAAGAGCTGGTGATTAATTGTTTACGTCTTAAATTAAATTTGAAGAAAGCAGAATTGGAGCGAATCATCATCATCTTCTTGGTCGCCATCTTCAACAGAATGATGCTTTCCTGTTTCAGAAGGTGTGTTTGGTTTGGTATAAAAAATGCTAAAAAGAATATGAAAGTTAAGACCAAAGTTTTGTATTGACCCCATGTTTGGTAGGGTGAAATGAGCTAAAAGGAATAGAAATGAATTCATTTCTCATGTAGCCAAAGAAATAAAAAAGTGAAAATTTGCAACTCTTAGAAAGTTAAGTTTACATAAAAATTCAAGGAATTCATTTCCTTTACATTTTGAGTGGAAATCAATTCCTTGAAGGATAATAATAATAATAATAATAATAATAATAATAATAATAATAATAATAATAATAATAATAATAATAATAATGTATTAATATAAAAATAATAATAAATAATAATAAATAATAAATAATTATAAATAATAATAATAATAATAATAATAATAATAATAATAATAATAATGTATTAATATAAAAATAATAATAAATAATAAATAATAATAATATAATAATAATAATAATAATAATAATAATAATAATAATAATAATAATAATAATAATAATAATAATAATAATAATAATAATACTGATTTCTTGAGTCAATTCTCTGGTGTTACCAAACACTGGAATTTATATTGAATTTCTGTGAGAATTCAATTATGTGATTTGATTTCTTCACCTTATTTCATTTCTCTGAATTTCACCCTACCAAACATGCCCTAAAATGAATTTATCTTAGAGCCTTTGGTTCGAGATATTTAAATGATGCTATTAAAAAATTTAAGGAAATGAAAATGCCTCTCATGTGGAAGGAATTATTAATGCCCCACTTTTACCTCAATTAATACAAGAAAAGGAAATGAAAAGGGCCCATATATTTCTTGTGAACTAAACAAAAAAGTTGAAGCAATTTCAATTATAAATCCTACCAATTTACTTAAAATTGCCCCAACCAAACACCCCCTTATACTCGATTCTCAAGTTATTTAACTAAATAAAAGTAAAGAAAATCGAAGGTTTGAGCGGAAACATTCTACCTCGTAATCAACTAAATCACTTTTTTTTTTCTTCATTTCATTTCTTTCTCATCTTAAGTGATATATGAAAACACAATTTTTTCCGTTTCTCTTTATTTTTTGTCCTTTCCTTCTTTAAAAGATACTCAAGAACACAGTGTCAGTCTCATCATATTTGTACAAAACACGATGAAGAATAGTTTTAGGTATATGTTTGTTTGGGTTTTACCAAAGGCTTTGTGGTTCACCCTTACCGATATTGTGTGAAGAAATATTTTTCAGCAGTTGTTAGTTCAAATCTTACTTAGAATATGTAATGATAGATTTATGATAATATACAATTTTACTCCAGTAATTTGCAAACCAAAAAATTGCAACAAATGACTTAAATCTATATAGCTTTTCTAGTTACTATATAATTGGGATCTTTCTTCTAGCTTTTTTAAAAAGGTGTGGCTATCTATTATTTATGTTCAGTTTACCGATATGAACACCGTCTAACAAAATGAACACAAAATTCATTTATGAAAATGAACTCCTTGCGTGTGTACGCTTTAACGCATGGGCATATCCATTATTAAAATGACACGTGCCACATGTTTTTTTATTACAACGAATAGTAAGATGACATTTGGAGGCCAACGTGCATGGTCTAGGTGTGCACGTAGTATCAATACATTTCAGCAAGGTCACTGACTCAACAGCGTGCTCCACATTTTTCTCATGCGCGATTCAACTTATTGATGAATAGATGCCATAACAAACGGCGTGCTCCACACTGCACATGCTCTATAACAAGCGCACGACCACGTGTCCTGGTTGTCAGACGGCCTCACATATGCGCACAAGATTGTGTCTTTTCAATTATAGATCTATGTAACACCTCCAAAATCTGGTTTAGCGGAAGCATACATGTTCGGGTGCTACTAAATTGGTATCACAACACAAAGTACAAAGAACGTGTGGAAAACTAGAAGGGAGGTTGAATAGTTTTCCGTCTTTTTAATTTATTATGAAAACCTTTGTTTTTAAATATTGATTTGAGTTTATACAATTGTTTGTTTGAAAAGCCTTTGATTAGAGTTTAGTATGAAAGCAACTATATGATCTTTTATATGTGTCCTTTTAGGTTTGTTATAAAAACTTGTTTTTGAAAACTTTGTTTACTTTAAAAAGTTTAGATTCGATATTATGTGAATTCAAGTCTTGCAAAATATAAACAATTATAACTAAGTACTAAAACAATATTAAGATAAGTAAATAAGTAAGAGATGGAAAGATCGAACCGCGAGACAAGAGATTTATAGTGGTTCAGCTACAATGACACCTTCCTTGCCCTACTCCATTCCTCAAGCACCAAACTCGAGAGTTTTCTTTCACTATGTTAACAAGCTCCCTTATGGCGGAGAAAACCTTACACACCAATTATCACACCACAACTTCGTTACACCTTTTTCATAACTTCTACATAACTACTTCACAACTTCTTTACAACTTCTTCACAACTACTTCACAACTTCTTCACACTTAAGCACTACCTAATCACGCTACTTCTTCTTCACACCTATACTACTTGCACACCACAATCAATTCACAACTTCTCTGCCTACACACCTTACTAGCCTAACTCCTTATGCTTACTTCTATCTAACCAATATTCACAACTAATACACAAATGGATGAATACTATACAAATGATGATGCACAAACAACTTGGATGTGGAGGTCACAACAAGTTGTAATACTTCTTGTCTTGAAGGATTGAATTATTCTTCTCTTGCACTTGAAAGGTTGAAGTTTGGATCACATGGAAACAAAAGCTTATGATTGTATGATCAAAGGGTTTAAGAGAATGGCATAGAAGATTTAGATCAGAAAGTTTATAGTGCAAAAGGTGAGGAAAAATGCCAGATTTGAGCCGGTATTTATAGGGGAAAAATACTGTTTGGGAGCGTGGCCGGTCCCCTTAATTAGGGGCCGGTCCCCTTAATAATTAAGGGGGCCGCCCAAAAAAATTTTCCAGAACTTTTGTCTTTTGTGGGGAAGGTTTTTCCTGAAGAATATAGCTGTTTTTTGGGTAGAAATTTGAATTCCAAATATTTATTTTGAATAAAACATTTCTTTAGTTATAAATACAAAAACATTTTGTGTTGATATAAATAATGCGTAAAAACGTTATCAATATTTATCGATATCCCTATGTTTTGACGATCACAAAATGTAAAATCATTAAACGTAAAATCATTACGTAAACAAGTATTTAGTGACAAAATATCAATATATCCAACTAATTCACTTAAGGTATGAATAAACAATTGCCTAATACATTTTATGATCAAATGAAGGTTTATTTACTAATTACAAATTATATAAAATGGTATAAACATTTTATATATTTAGAAAAACACTTTTGGTAATTAGAGGAAAATGTTTATTTCAAAATAAATAAATGAATTCAAATTTTTAACCAAATTCAGTTAAATTTTCACAAAATAAACTTTCCCCAGAAAAGACAAAACTTTCTGGCCATTACAGGTGGGCGGCCCCCCTAATTTTAAGGGGCCGGCCATGAATTAAAGGGGCCGGCCTACGCTCCTGTGTCAGAAAGTTTTGCCTATAAATACTGATTCAAATCTGTAATTTTTCCTCACCTTTTGCACTATAACTTTCTGTCCAAATTCTTTCAAATCGTCTTCCTAAAACCTTTGATCATAAACATATTAGTTCTTGTTTTCAAGTGATTCTATCCATCCTCATTCAAAGTGCAAGAGAAGAATACTTCTCCAACATCTTGTTTAGAAGTATTGTAGAGTTGTGTATATTGTTAGTTGTTGTGTAAATTATTTGTAAAGGTGTAAAAGGTGTGTAATAGGTAGATCTAGGTGGGTTAGTAGTTGTGAATAGAAGTAGTGAAGAAATAGTTGTGTTGTGAAGAAGAAGTAGTGAAGGTGTGAGAAGTAGTGTAGTAGTAGTGGCGTGTATAAGTCGTGAAGAAGGTGTGTAGTGACTAGTGGTGTGAGATTGGTTCTAGCTTCTATTAGAACTTGACATTTAGCTTAGTGTCGTTAATCGGTGTAAGCAAAAGTTGTGTAAGGTTTCTCCGCCAAAAGGGAGCTCGTTATGTTAGTGAAGAAAACTCTCGAGTAGGTGACTCGAGCAGTGGAGTAGGGCAAGGAATGAGACCTTGTAGCCGAACCACTATAAATCCGCTGTGTCTTGGTTTGATCTTTCCATCTCTTGTTCATTACCATATTTACATCTTTATTGTTTACATACTCATAAACATTTACATCTAGTTGTAGCTTGTGATATTGTGCTAAAATTGATTTCACACAAAGTTCAAACAAAAGGTTCATTCACAAAATAAAGTTTTTATAAATAACCTAAAAAGATATAATACATACATACACATATACAAGTGTAATTGATCATTTAGATTGAGTATATTTTTACAACAAATCTTGAATTGAAGATTTTGAATACAAAGTTTTGAAATAAAAATTAACGTAAAACTATTCAACCCCCCTTCTAGTTTTCCACATTTTGTATAAGTTTAAAAATGTTTGTCCCACTTTAAAAAATGTAAGGTTTGTAAAAATAAAAAATCTAGTGAATTAGAAAATGTTCATTTGATCATAAAATGCATTAGGCATTTTGTTTATTCATACCTTAAGTGATTGATTTGTTAAAATGAATATTTACAACTAAATACTTGTTTACGTCATAGTATTTTAGTTTAATGAGTTTACATTTTGTGATTATCAAAACGTAGAGATATCGAGAAATATTAATAACGTTTTTAGGCATTATTTATATCAACAATCTCCCCCTTTTTGGTGATTATAAAAGCTAAACTCATTAAATCAAAATTTAATTTTTAGACAAGTATTTAGTGAGTTTATATTCACTTCTCCCCCTTTTTGTAGAATAAAAAAGGTTATGCCGACTAGCTTCATAAATGAAGTTAGACGGGATGAAAGCTCCCCTTGATGTGTGCTCCCCCTCGTTCGAGGGCACCATGGAATCGAGCAATGGGAATCTTGGCTGCAAAAATATTAGAAGCACAAGCATACATAGAAAAATATGCAATATACAAATAACAAGCATAGCACACAAATATTAACGATACATAACAATTAATTCAAAGTGATTATGTTAAAGATCCTAATTTGCCAAAGAGAGCCATTGGACTTGCTTGTAACAAAAGGTTGGTTGGTTCTTATTTTAAAATGAAAATCATAAGCATATATTATACTTAGATGGTTGATGATTGAGAGTTTGAAATGAAAATGGTTTAGTTAGGGTAAGATTGTTGTATTAATGGAGGTATGTGTTTGGGTGCATGAGTGTTGGAGAGTTTGGTGGTGGAGAGTTTAGAGGTGTAGAGTTAGGAGCGGAAGAGGTTGATTGAGAGTTTGGATGTTGTTCAAGCGAGGATTGTGGATGAGATCTAGTGAGAAGATACTCAATCCAAGTGAAGTGTTCATTCAATGAAATGGTTTGTTTTTAGAGAAAGATGCAACAAGGAAAATTGTTGACATGTTTTGCAGCTTGTTTCAAGTTGTGGGGTGATGAAGGAGAGCTAGAGGAAATTTGTTCCAAGTTGCATTGAGCAAGGTGTAAGGCAAGAAGAACACAAAGCTCATGGGCTTCCTTGAGTTCTTCGATGAACTTCAAGTGTTCAGAGGAAGGTGATGATGGTGGAGTGTGGTTGTTATTAGGGATGGATGATTGGATATATAGCATAGGGATATCATGTGTGTTGGTAGGTGGTGGTGGTGATACTCTTGGTAGTGGAGATATTTGTGAGTTTGGGTAATCATGAATGGATGAGAATGAAGTTGTGGAAGAAGAGGATTTTTCATGAGTGGAGGATGTTTTGGATGGTGGATTGGAAGGTTTGAACAAAATGTGAGGTGTTGGGAATGAGATTGGGATTGTTGTTTTGAGATTGAGCATGCTCTTCATATGACTTATGTGGGTGAGATGAAGGTGTATTTTTGGGAGCAAGGATGGATGTTTGGTTATTATGATGAGGTTTTTGAAAGGGTTCATTTGAGTGAACATGAGGTTTATGTATCATGAAATATGGTTTGACCTTCATGGGTTAAGTTTTAGTGGTGATGACACACTTTGTAGAGTGTAGGGAATGGTTATATGGTTGAATCTTTTTGTGAGGATGACTAGGTGGAGTTGTTGGTGAAGATGGGAAATGAGTATCAAGTGATGTGATTTGTGAGAGTGAAAGAGTGATGTTCATGGAAGGGATTTCTTGGTAGGAGGGTGTTTTGGATGGTGCACTAGGAGATGAAATTTGAGGTTGAGGTGAGTAAAGGTTATGAGGTTTGAGTGTAAGGTAGAAGGATATGGGTGAGCAAAGGTTGTTGATATGTAATGTTGAAGACATAGGAGGATTTTGGTGTTGGATGTTTGACAACATCATTTGGTTTGATGGGCTTTTAATGGAAGTTGGGCTTTCTTCTTCAAACGGGTTTCTTAGTAGTTTTGGTTTGATGGGAGAGGACATGAAGAGATGAATGGAGATTATGAGGAATGAGAGTGTTTATAGTGTAGGATAGGTGGGATTAAGGATGGATAAACTTTGATAGAAGGTTTAGGATAAAATAGGTTTGTGAATTTAGGGAAGTGTAGGATGAAATGGCCTAAAAAGTAGAAAAAGGAAACAACACCTTCGACAATCAGATGGCCGGTCCCCTTAATTGGAGGCCGGTCCCCTTAATAATTAAGGGGGCCGCCCATTTGGTGATTCCCAGATTACCAGAAAAGGGTTTTTGGTAGTGAATTGCAGAAAGGTTGTATTTTTTGTTTCAAACAAGTCCAACTCTTTGAGGCAATTAAGCATATACTAATTATGTACGCAATTATGTAGCCAAAGCATGTTAACGAAAGAGATTAAGTAAACAAGCAATTTCATCTAGCATGAAAACATACTCATCAAGCAAGTAAAATATAAGTGCTAGGAAACAATAAGCAACATCAAGTATTTCATAACTACATAACTAGGAGGATTAATCCTAATGTGTATCAATGTGCAATAAGTGGCTAGTTATGATAGCATGGATTTCTAGACTTGTTTCAAACAAAGTCTTAATAGACAAATCATGGTCCTCTTGATTTCATTTAGTTCACTTATAAGTATCATTTATGTAAATATAGATGACAAATATGAGATCACCATGCATGATTTAAAGAGACGTTTTTAGCATTATTCAACAATGTTTGAAAGTAGGTTTTCACGTAGATGTGAGAGTTATTTGAATAAAATAGATTGGGTTTTACTTCAAAATGTGTTAATGAAAGGTAAAGAAAATTTTCCCAATCTTTGGTTTTGATCAAAACAAAATTGTGGATATTGATAGTGAAAACATGTTATTGAAAAGTGGATAGTCGTTTGAAAAACTATTTTCCAAAATGTGAGGTTTTTGCATATTTTTAGAGATATTAGATTTTTGAGAACAAATATCATTAATCATAGATTTTAAAAGATGTTTATTAAAGATCTCATGCTCAAGAGAATTGGTTAAGCCTATTGTCATATGCTATCCTTTTCTACATAACCTATGATCTTAAGTGAGTGATGACGTAATTCTACATGTTTGATGCGAGGGTGTTGAATGGGGTATATCCTAACATCTATAGCTCCTTTATTATTGAACACTTATCTAACTTAATGCGATAGTCTACGAGAGCTTGTTTCATCTATAGTTTTCTTACGCAAGGGATCTAATCCTACTTCTATATTAACGATTAATCCACTTAACTCATTTCACTTCATCACCATGAGTTTGCTATTAGTGGATATAGAAGATTTCCATTTTCTAGTTTGTTCGACAATGAACAATTTCATTTTATTCCTTGGAAAGTCAACTAATGATGTTTCTAGGTTATAAGTATATAAGCTATTATGTACGTATATATGTATAACAGTTACAAACAATATATATGTATAACTAAGCATTAATCTAATTAATCATTTATCTAAGCATGCAAATTATAGCGATGAACTTAAAAGAGACGCGTACCTTTTAGTCTTCAATGGATTTTCTTCAAGCACTTCAAGTGAGTATGTTGACTTATAGAAGTCATTTGTAGATGAGATTCCAACTTCTTCGAAGAATAACAACTTAGCCACTTGGTCCCCATTGTCTCATTGGTCCAAAGTTGTTTGGTCCAAACTTAACATTTGGCTAGGATTCATGTATGGTGGTAATATTTCCCAAGGATTGTAACTTGGTTGATAATTCCACATTTGATTTCTAGTGTTATTGAAATTTTGTCTATTTTGATTTCTTCTAGGTTGAGGTGTTTTAGATCTTGGATGATGATTGTTAGGTTTTCTTGGTGGTGGAGTTTTAGATCTAAATTTGTGTTTAGATGATCCTACTTCGGTTTTTAAGGATGGTTTATAAAAGGTTTTTACTTCTTCATCGTTGGCAAGAGGTATTTTTCTATCATTAATAAGTATATATTTAGGATTTGATTCTAAAGGTTTTAGTTCATTAAGTTCACTTTCAAATTTAACATTTTTAGTTTCACTTGTTGAAGCTTCGGTTGAGTTAAATCCTAAACCGGTTTTATCTCCTGATGCTCTTTGAATACTTATTATTTTCCTAAGCGAGTGACAACTATTTTCAAATTTATCAAGTTTATAAATTTCTTCCTTAAGTTTTTCATTTTCGTTTTTGAGATCATGACATGATTTACATTCCTCAAATTTTTTTTTTACCCTTTTCTAAGTGGTGTATTTTAGCTTTCAATTCAAGTATTTCATTTTCTAGTTGAGTATTTATGCATTTTAGTGTTTTATTTTTAACCATTATTTTTTGACCTAATTTGCATAATCTATTATATTCATTATCTAGGTATTTTTCATCTATTGATAAATTTTCATCACTAAAGAATTCGGTTTCGGAATGTACCTCTATTGACGTCTTAGCCATAAGACACTTTTCCTCCTTTGTGGTTTCTTTCTTGTCCTCCTCGCTATCACTCCAAGCACCTCCAATGAACGCCTTTTGATTTTGATCTCTTGACATCATTGGACACTTTTCGATGAGATGATTTGGATCACCATATTTAAAACACTTCCTTTCATTCTTCCATTCTTGTCATCTTTACTTCTTTGAGATACTTTCATTTCATCATGCGGTTGTCTAACGAATCTTCCTCATCTTTTGAAAAATTTATTGAAATCTCTTACGGCCATAGCGTATTCTTCATCATCACTTTCGAAGGTTGAGATTTCGTCGTCACTAGATTCCCTCCTGGCTTTCAAAGCAATGGATTTGCTTTGTTCTCTTTTTCCTTTTACTATTTCGGAGTCCTTCTTTATTATAACCTCGTGTACTTTCAAGTTCCCAATTAATTCGTCAAGTTGTAGAGTTGACAAATTCTTTGATTCTTCAATAGCCGTAACTTTAGCTCGCCATTTTGGATGAAGAGCCCTAAGAAATTTCCTGACAAAGTTCTTACTAGAAAAATTCTCATCAAGTGCTTTTAGACTTGTGATGATAGTGTTAAACCTAGCAAAAGCATTATCAATTGATTCCTCTTCCAGAATCGTAATTTGCTCATATTGTTGCACAAGTAGATCTATTTTGTTATCCTTGACTTGACTATTACCTTGGTGAGTTATTAGTAAATAATTCCAAATTTCTTTTGCGGTTTCACACATAAGGATCATTTCGTATTCTTTACGTGGTAACGCATTGTAAATAACCATTTTTGCTTCATTATTTTTAGAAACTTTTCTTTTTAAATCATCATTTTGTTTTTCAAAAGGTACTATTTCATCTTTATTTGTTTCGGGATTATTTTAAGTAGGTAAAAAATCACCATTAGTAATAACATGCCAAAGATCTAGATCCTTTGATTTCACATAAGTTTCGAATCGATTTTTTCAATATAAAAATCCATCACTTTCAAATAGTGGTTGTAAAACCCCGCAAAAATCCATATAGTTAACAAAGGTTAATTATATATTAATCTCTGTCATTATTTTAATCACCATTTTTATAGGAAAATTTGAAACTTTCCTTATAATATTAAATGGTCACGATTACGATATTGCAAAATTCACCAAATGACGAAACAAGTTCTCGACACGTTTAACGAAACTTAAATAATTCACTAATCTTAATATATCCTTAAACTACATTTAATCGGGCCCTTAATTATTTCTCAGCCCAATCCTTAAATTGATCCAGTTACTATTCATCCAGCCCAAAAACATTAAGCCCAACTTTGATTTATATTATTTTACATATAACTCGACTAGAACCATGTCTAAAACGCATCTCGTACACTCAAATCTTAAACACGACACCTATGTATTTTTGCACCACCTCATTCCTCACCATGCTGACTATGCGTATGCTAAATCTCGAAATCACATGTCGAGATTTGCTAGGTATTCGAAAGGCAAAGTGTTTAGTCCAAAAACTACCCATTCCACATATATTTAATCCAAAATGTAACCGTTTTAAACCCGGATTGTTTCTACATGATCTTAATATTTATTCCATCATATTTTCATGTTAGTAAACATGTTTCATCAGCTAGAAAGCCAAGTGCAATACGATTTTTCCAATTGTGCATTATATAAATGCATGTCGACATACAATTCTATCACAAGGATATACATCCTTATTTTAAGCACACCTATGCTTCCTTAAAGTCCTAAAATGAATGAGGAACAAGCTACCTTTGATTATTTACTGACAATGCATAGTGTTTCTTATCTCCTTGAAAATTTGGCACCTTTACGTGTTAACAATTTCATGCTATATATACACAACCCTCATTCTCTTGTTTCCTCCATTCGACACAACCATAATAACTCCTTTATACTCTCAAAACACTCACTGAAAGACCAGGAACTTACGTACTTGCGTTTGGAGGTTTAACGAGAGCATAGGATTAAAGGTATAAATCATTTCTTGAGTTTAAAAGCTAACGTGGGATTTTATTGCATTTCCTTCATCACTCACGACTCTCTACCACCCTAGAGGTGTAGTAAGTTACCTTGAATCTATTCCCATTTCATTTCGAGCGTTATTTCATTTTCATGCATTACATATCTTTATGTTCGAACGTATATATATACTTTGCTTATTTTTCTACGTACACACTCACGTATAGAACACTAAAAGTGACTAGCCTCCCTTGTGGAAGGCCTAGAGGTCTCGTTACACACTCCTTTCACTTTCATTTTCACGTTACATGCATCGTTTAATTTATTTTGATCATGTTTCCTTCATATATAAAAATCTGCCAAAATACTTAGACAAATTTCTAAGTCATTTACATATATAAAAACGTTCCAACAGCCTAAGAAATGAACGTATATTTTAAAAATTAGTTTAATAAGCATACTATATTTTTACACGACCTATTAGACCACCTAACAAACTATCACTTTCATATATAAAACTTGTGAAAATACTCGCGTCTCGACACTCTAGATTCACCCAAGTGAATCGTAGTTAAAACAACTAAAAACAGCGACATGGGCCTTTAAACCCATTAAGCACTTTTTAAGCTCTTTGAATAAGTTGGCTTATGGGGACTTTTTGATATGAAAATAGAACATGAAAAATGATAATTTTGATGGGCTCAACTCGTCTCACGAAGTACGGTTTTTAAAACGTTATTGGGCCTTTCTTTTGGTTCGTTAAAAGCCCATAAGCTGAAAAATAAGCTCTTTGCCTAATAAGCTGTCAAAATAAGCTTTTTATTTCTAAAATAAGCCTCGGAAATTTTTATAGAATTTTTCCCATGATTTTTATGAATTTGGACTAAAAATGTAACGCGACGACGCTTGGAAGGACTAAAACTGCCAAACCTTTTAAACTTGGACTGAAATTGTCAAAACAGAAAGTTTAGGATAAAAATTGATATTATTTAATATTCCAATCTTAGAATGCTATATTGGACAAGTAGTGGACTTTAAATGCAAATATTGTAAAATAAGGACTAACGGTGCAACACTAACGCCGTTAGAGTAAAAGGTGTAAAAATTGGATAAAGGACAAGGACCCACATATTGTATTTGACATTCTTATTTTATTTTCTATTTTACATCACCCCATCACGTTATATGCATTTTCATTACATTTTATTGTTACATGAATAATATATATATATATATATATATATATATATATATATATATATATATATATATATATATATATATATATATATATATATATATATATATATATATATATATATATATAACGATATTTTAACTAATTATCTTTACGTACTATTATCATCATGGTTAAGAAAGGAAAACTTTAGAAATAATAACATATCTCGTTATACTATTATAAACATAAGAATTTCATTCGCATATCATCTTTTCATCATAACGATTAATCGTTATTCATTTACCAAATAGTATTTGGTTAGATTCTCAGATAAATTTATTTATCAGGTTTTATACTGAAGCCGTTACCATAATCTCACCCGAACTTACTTTCATCATTCCTAGTATCACTTAAGGTGAGTTTCATAACCCCATTTTTCTAATGTTTGATTGTTTTATAAATGCTTTGGGGGAGATACATGCTCAAACATATATTTTATCCTTTTACAAGTACTCTTAACTATTTACAAATTTCTGTGAGTCATAGCCCCTACTTTTACTGGTTTTTATAATTATTTTACAAATGTTTTGGGGGAGATACATGCTCAACTACTGCTTTTACTTTCACAAGTATTTTAAACTTTTACATATCACTGTGGGACCATAGCCCACTATTTTATACATTTTATATCTCATGGAGAGATAACTGCTATAAACCTGATTTCAAGTAACTTATCAACTGTATGCTATACCTGATTTCTACTCCCTAAGTTTGCTATTGCTAAAAAGACCCTCATATCATGAACCTTAATCACTTGAAGGGTGAACGTAAATAGTTGTGAATAGATCTATTAGGGACTGACGATCCTCGTTTGAGTCTGCCAGGATGGGCCACCAAACGTACTTTATTTAAAATTAATAGGTGAATGGCAAAACCTATCCAGAGGGCCATTGTTACTTTCCATCATAGTTGATGTGACCAGTTAATCGTTGAGTGTCATGAGGCTTAGAGAAATCAAGTAGTAGTGTTGTGGTCATGACACAGAACTACAATGACTGTTTTTATCAAATGACTAAATTGTGTTCACTATATAGCAGAAAATCACTATTTCTTAGCAAATCATAACTAATTTGGTGTTGACCCAGTTAGGGCAAACCGACAAACTATTTCATGTTAACTTTGATTTTGATACATCAACTGTTTTTGTCACAACTCGTAATTTCAGTTCCTTTTTCAAACGTCGAAATTTCATTATTCATCTCGGGAAGTTACTATTCATCATTTACTATTCACCGATCACTATTCATCATTTTGCTATTCATCATTTTCGGAGTCAGTTTGAGATTCTGAGAAGTGTTTTAAAATTTTACTATTCATGTGACACTATTCATTCCCGGAAGGAAATCACTATTCACGATTGTCGTTCACCACTTCGTAAATCTAGTTGACAGGTATTTAAATTCGCGTAACCAGTTTGGTTTAGCTGCGAATTCATGCATCATCAGTAGGGACACGTCATGTAGACTGGAGTAGTCTACATATCATCAGTAACGTCATCAGCACTTTAGATCATGCACGGATATGCATTATTTTAATTTACGTATGCTTAATTTGTAATTAATGTTACCACTCAGTTTTTACTACTAACATATACCCGACACTCCCGAATACGATCCTAATATATTTTCATACTCATTATAATAATATAAAATTTATATTATTAATTTACCCGGTGTTTTAAAACAATTTGCTATATTTTATGATATACGTTAATAATTTCGTCGGATTACGATATTTCAACACGACAATTATTTTAACACCCGATTCTCATCAGGAATGTAATTTAATAATTTTTACAACTTCGTCACATTTTATTTCCACTCGTCACGATTTATTTTTAGTTAACTCGGTACCTGGTAACACCTAAACTACACAATAACTAACTAAATCTACACAAAAATCTTCATTTCACTTACACACTCATCCTTTTCTTACTAAAACCCACGCCCACTACCTTGAATTAGGGATCTTGTCTCATAAATATCTACAACTAGTTCTATACTTTCATTTTTCTCATTTACATACTATTAACCAACACCAACTAGCAAAAATTCTATCTACTTCCTCCTTCTTCATATGTTTCGGCCAAAGATCAAGGAACAAGAAAAATCCATCAAACTTTCAAGATCAAGACATAATCAAGCTTTACTTTCATTCCTTATTAAGGTTTTGTGATAAAAACCTAGGTTTCTTAATAAATTTCTCATCAAATCACCTCAAATCTTCAAGTAAGCTTCAAGTAAACTTTTTAATCTTTTCATACTTTGTAGGATCGAAACATATGTTGATTCATGTGTGATTCAGGTGGTCTTGGGTTATGGAAGATGAAGATATACATTGTTAGAGTTAGAGAGAGAAAGAGAGTAGAGAGAGGTGGGAGGATTTCTTTGAGAGAGAAAACTTCACACTTGTGTGTGTATTATTGAAATCAACCAACCTTTCCAAATGGGGTGGAAAGGCTATATATACAATTACAAGTATAGTGCCTCATGAAACAGGCTGTAGAGCGAGTACAGTGGGTGAAGACCCGACTCATTTCACGAATACTATTTACATATTAACTAACTATTAAACTAATATCTAACTAATCTTAATATGACTACGAGCTATCTCAATGCTATTACATTCTTCTGGTGACCGAGTCTTCAATAGGAATATTTGTATTCCTAACATACTTCCATTTGATGTATTTTCAAGTCATAGTAGTAGATCATGCAAATATATATGTTATATATACCACTTTATACAATAATACTCTTTAATTTTAGATCTATAATTTTTATTAGTAACTTCATGAAATCTACCAAGATTGGTGATGTTTAGGACCCCCATGACACCCTAAGAAGGTGTATGGTAGGATTGAGTATTTGTGGAGTTGATTTGTAGTAGTTTGGTTAAGTTTTGGACAAGTTATAAACTAGAAAATCACATTTTTGACACTATTAGAAAGTTGCTGTCCCTTTTTGTAAAATATAGAAAACTCAGGGGTTTCTGGATAACATCGGGCTAGAGATTCAGAAAATACATTCAAAAACGAAGCTGTAGGCGAAAGAACGGATTAAAACGAGTTTATAATGAAGGAGATATGTTAAAAACAAGTTTAATGACGAAAACTATTTTCTGAAAATAATACGTGATGTTGCACAAATTTCAACGGACAAAATGAGCCGTTAAACGTAATCTAGAGGAGCCGACCTACTGAAAATATATTAGTTTATATTAATACGAAACCGTGGATATAAAGAACGTAGAAAATGAGCTTATAACGACCAAGATATAGGCATTTGAAACCTGGTAAATCATATATATTTCCATCAGCTTTTAACCAAATATTTCTAAGTATAGAAAAACTGTTTTTGCAAGTAATCGTGTTGCGAGCCGATTTTCTCATTGATCAAGACCCGTATGGTCAAAAGTTAAATGATAAGACTTCTATACATTGTTACAAGGTTTTCAAAAACGCCGAGTTTCATCACTAACACTTAACGTACAATATTTTGCGACTAGTTTTGCAAGGCCATTTTGGGCATATTTTCAAGTAATGAAAATGTTATTTTTGCGACGAAAACCTTATAATTACCGATAGAACACCAAACGAGGATCGTGAAGTACCGTTTCAACATATTTACATGAAAAGTGGTTATTAACGTAATGAGACGTCAAAAATGTATTTTTTGACGATAAACATTATTTTCAAATTTCACGAGTGGTATCGATAACATACGTATTTGCATGTGTAGCATCATTTCATTTCTTACATTAGAGACTATCATTCATATTAGGTTGCGGTTAGAGATCATGCCTCATTTCAGTGTATTCACTTTTGTCATCCTAGCTATCTCACCAGGTGAGTCATAGCCCCTACTCTTTTAATTGCTTTGGTAAACTCTTTGGGTGAGAATACATGCTCGTTTTCATCTAAATGTATACTTGATTTAATTTATTATGCTACATGTTTAGTCAAACATTTATTGTTCCAGTTATGAATTCGTTACTCAATCGAATGTAGTGTATATTCATTTGCATCACACTTAATCCTTTTTACCTTTGGACTCAAGCCTTTTCCACTATTATGCACACTTAACCAAATGAACCGGCTTTACCACTATGTACATACATGACAGAATGAACGGGTAACATAACCGAATGTACGGGTCACATAACCGAATGAACAGGTCACATAACCGAATGAACGGGTCACATAACCGAATGTACGGGTCAGATAACCGAATGTACGGGTAACATAACCGAATGAATTGGTCACGTAGCCAAATGTATTGGTCGAATTACACTTATCTTTGAATCTTGGTCCACATATTACTTTTGTTTACACAAACCAAATCATATTTGGCAGTGGGTTGTAAAAACACAAGTTGTAAGTCTTTTATGGGCGGGACTTGCAACTGAGTGGATTTACGATGCCTTTGCTGGGAGATCTTCACTTAAATGCAATGTATTTCATTTTACACTAAACTCTATGAACTCACCAACCTCGTGTTGACACTTTAGCATGTATTTTCAGGTATTAAGCAACGGCACACTACTGGAGGTTTTGTCAGGGAATGGCAGGGTTATAGAAGACTCTGATATTCATTTGGGGACCGTTTTAAACTATTTTAAAGGCCTACTTCCGCACTACTTTTAACAATGTAAATTCAACACTTTTGGTTAAACGATTTTATTCTAAATGATTGAAGTGAAAACCATTTTTGTACTAGTGTTGGGATACCAATTGAGTTACACCCCAGCTACATGTAAGCTTTCACTGGACCCAATTTTAGGGGTGTGACAGATTGGTATCAGAGCTTTGGCTATAGAGAACTGAGTGTTTTTAAAACCTAGACTATAGCTACATTCACAAAAACTTAAACCTATGACCGCCACGTGCCTGCCTGCCAAGCTGATGCCTCATTTGTGGTTTGTTGCTGACATATGTGATGAGATTTGTATCTCATTATCTGATATATTATATTCACTCATTCTAGTTGATTACTATAATTGCCTTCCTTATAAGCATGCTCATGTATCATATATGTCACCGCGTTATGTTTCTCCTTACGTAATTTCATCATTTGACCTCGAGTTTGTCACTTGCCTTAGTCTTTCGGAACGTCTTTGTATTTGTGAAGGACATAGTATTAGTATAACTGAACTAAGTATTTCAAAATTCATGGAACCTCGGTGGAATGTAGACTGGTCATCTATATTCGACCCGGGATAGTGGGATATAGGCTGACCACCTATGTCTGACTCAGAGATGAATTTTGCAACACTGAGAATAGTTATAATAAAATTTTGTCTGGATTGAATTCTCTACCTAATATCCAAATGTGTCATTCATGTGTGCGTACTCAAACGTTGCAAGAACATTCACACCTTCATCACCTCGTGAACTAACGCCTAGAAGCACGCCAACTAATCATGATGACTTCAACCTTTCATTCTATGACAATCCACTCTCGAACACCTACTACTAGGAAACGTCTTATATATGTCTCACCCTTCTTTTCTTGTTTTGAAGAGCTATGCCACCAAGGAAAGTTAAAGCTACTCCAACTATGACACCAGCTGCTATTCAGAAACTTGTTAAGGATAGTATAGCCGAAGCTATAGAGATCGAGAGAGCTGAGGTAGCTGCAAGGGCTGCTGAAACCGCTTCACAGACAGAGACGAATGAGCAATCCAATAATAGGCGTGAATGCACTTAGAAGGATTTTAAGATTAGTGATCCCATCAAGTTTAAGGGCACTGAAGGAGCGGTCGCTTTGATTCGCTGGTTCGAAAAGATGGAGAATGTGTTCCTCATGTGCGGCTGTCCTGATGTCAGCAAGGTAAAATTTGCTACTGGTATGCTTTTGGATGAAGCTATGTCATGGTGGAATTCTTATGCTCAACCGATTAGTATGGAAAATGCCTACAAGCTCACTTGGGATCAATTCAAGAAATTGATGACTAAGAAGTTTTGCCCTCGTACCGAGGTGAAGAAGTTGGAAACGGAGTTCTATGAGTTGGTAACTAAAGGTGATGACATCGAGACCTACATTAGGAGGTTTCAAGAGTTAGCCGCGCTATGCCCAACTATGGTTCCTGATAATGAGAAAAGGTTGGAAAACTTCATTGGAGGACTGCCCAAAAGCATCCAAGGGGATGTGATTTCTTTTGATCCCCAATCAATGGAAGAAGCTATCCGAATAACTCAAAAACTCATGGCTCAGATAGTAAAGAAAGAAGCTACTGTCAACAATAACAATAACAACGAAAACAAGAGGAAAAGGGATGACAACCAAGGAGACGATCAAGTGTGGCAGCCAAACAAACAACATAAAGTGGTTAGGGCCTATGTTGCGGAGCCAAGTGAAAAGAAAGGAAATGCAGGTACTTTACCTAAGTGCAACAAGTGTCAATTTCATCACAAAGGACCTTGCCCCACTAAATGTTGAAACTGCCAAAAGGTCGAACACAAAGCCAAGGATTGCAAGGCTCCCGCCCTTGTAATGCATTAGAAAGTCACGGTAACCTGTCATGAGTGTGGAGTAATTGGACACTTCAAGAGTGAATGCCCAGAGTTGAGAAACCAGAATGGAGGAAGAGTTCATTGAAATGCGAAGCTCGTCAGGAAAACAACAACAATGTCAATGTTTAAAAAGAGAACTCCTGCCTTGTATATAGATGGAGACCTAAACCCTGTAGTGTTGTATTTCTTTTGTGTTTTATTCTACATTCTATCGTATAAGTTTCATGTACTATTAACGAATTCTGATCTAATGAATGTTCTATCTTTTATCAGCACAACGCGACTCAATTATCCTCACTTTTCCACCAATACCACTCCAGAGACCAACACAAACTAAACTTTGGGACGAAGTTCCTTTTAGAGGGGAAGACTATCACAACTCGTAATTTTAGGTCCCTTTTCAAATGTCAAAATTTCATTATTCATCTCGGGAAGTTACTATTCATCAGTTACTATTCATCATTTACTATTCAATGATCACTATTCATCATTTTCGAAGTCAGTTTGAGATTCTAAGAAGTGTTTCAAAAATTTACTATTCATGTGACACTATTCATTCCCGGAAGGAAATCACTATTCACGATTGTCGTTCACCACTTCGTAAATCTAGTTTACGGGTATTTAAATTCGCGTAACTAGTTTGGTTTAGCTGCGAATTCATGCATCATCAGTAGGGACACGTCATGTAGACTGGAGTAGTCTACATATCATCAGTAACGTCATCAGCAATTTAGATCATGCACGGATATGCATTATTTCAATTTACGTGTGCTTAATTTGTAATTAACATTACCACTCAGTTTTTACTACTAACATATACCCGACACTCCCGAATACGATCCTAATATATTTTTGTAAGACCTTAGATATCACAACTTTATCAAAAATATAGAAGCAAAGATGAAGTAGAGGTGGTGACTTGATGATGTATATGTATGTCATGTATAGAGAGAAAGAGATGAAAAGATGAGAACTTTTATTGAAAGAAAACACATACACTACACACATAAGCACACACCTCAAATGAGCTTTGAGGTGTTTATATAGTAACTTACATATTGCCCTAAAAGGCTTTCCATGGGCTTTATGTAATGGGCTTGATTTACATTTTCTAATAAAGGCTTACATGATATAGTTAATAAGTACCAAGTCCATAGCCCAATATTCTTAACTATTACAATACTTGTTGACTCAATAATGATCGTCACTTTTAATGCTAACAATCTCCCCCTAAGGGACGATCATTGAGATCTCCCTTTGATTACATAAATGATCAACACTTCTAATGCTAACAATCTCCCCCTAAGGGTGATCATTGAGATCTCTCTTTTGTGACCTTGATCTTTGATCTTTGAAGCTTGTTCTCTTTGAACTTTGAGTCTTTGTGTAATAGCTTTGCTAGATTCTTTGTTCCAATCATGCTTTGTGATCTTTGATAAATGTCGTTTGGTTGTTCTTGCCTTCGATCAACAACTTTACTCTGTTGTCTTTACGTCTTTTCCAACATGCTCATATTTTGTTTGACATTGAATCTTTGTGAAGTTCTCTTTTCTTTGACTTTAATCTTTGTTTCTTTAGTTTGTAGATTCTTTGACTTTGACTTAGAAATGTTCTGAACTTTGTTTTGCTTTGATCTTTGAAGAGAGCTTTGCAGGGTATGAGCATGTGGATCTTTGAGTGATGGTAACGGTCTTTCTCCAAGGAACATTCATCAGTACCTGCATAAAACAGTTAGCAATAAAGTATCCGGTACTTACAGGTTCGGAATTAGAGATTGTTAACATCATATTGTGAAAACTCTCTCTAACCCTTGCCAAGGCCGTTCCTGAACCAGATACCCCCCGAGAGGGCTTACTAGATCTACCTAAGTACATCAATGATTCAGGTGAGTCGCTGGAGATCACCCCACGACTGTAGACCATTTTGGGACACATTAACCATCATGATAGATAAGGCAAGATCCGTAGATCTCATAAAAGACTCTTACAACTTGTGTCCTTTTTGGCGAACACAAGTGTATTCATAGGAAGTGTATCCTAAGAGATCTTTTAATGAATCTCGGGGCTCTAGACTCGATAAGTGCACATTTGGTTTCTTATGCGGAGATTAGGGATGGGACTCCTACTTCAATATCAACCATCTCTAAGAGATAAGTTGATAGATTACACCAGTTCCCCGTGAGAATGAAACAAGCTCTTTTGAGAGAACTTGAGTGGCTAGAAGGTTAAGTGCAGTGCGTCACTGGGTCCATGACGTCTTTATCTTCAATACCGGTGTCACCTTAGTAACAACTAGTAGCATATGAGTTGAACCCGGTGTTTGCCCTAAGGTTGAACATATGGAGGGCTATTTCTTTTCACCCTTTCATTTGCTTTTCTTTTTAATTCTTCAACCCCTTCTTTCTCCTTTCTCATTTTCTCCTTTTTTCAATCATACCTAAGGACTTCTAATTCTAATCTATTGGATTTGTCCTTGGGTAGATCCCTCCGGCTCTGGCGGATCATAGGACGGTTTTTCCTAACCTTAGTCACCTTATTACTTCATGACTATCCTATTTTTGCCATCAAACCATTTGTGAAAATCTCTCAAAGTGTTTATGATAATAAAACATACTTTATTAACACTTCGAGAGTTTTGCATTTCATTTGAAGGACTCCCCCTTCGCATGTGCTCATGGATTTTTGAGAAATTTGCACATGTGGGAGGAGTTTGCACTTTTTGAATTGATCCACTTTCAGTGAACACAACCGATTCGAGACACGCTTACATCACTAGTTAGACTAGCTTGAAGTTATTACCCGGCCTGGTCAAGTCCACAGAAAGTCTCTCGATACGGTACATTCTACTAAGACAAATCCTTTTCGAGACACGCTTACGTGGCTAGTTAAAGAGTTCTGTTGTCAGCTTTTAGGTGACAACTAGCTCTAGTAACTAACTTGATGTTATTACCCGTCGAGGATAAGTCTTTTCGATTACTAACTTTTGTTGTTTCGTCAATTCTTTGGTCATTTCTGAGTCTAGCTCGCACGAGATTCAGTCACAATCTTAAACACATTGATCACATTTCTCCCCCTCAAAAATAGCTTATCCATGGTATTTTTGATACCAGTTGATTAAAACCTTTTCTTTTTGGATAGCTTATGGGAGAAACAGATGTTTGCTAATTCCGTATTAGTTTCCTTTAAGCATGATCATTTTGGAACATCTTTTTATTACTCCCCCTCAAAAATAGAACATTTTGAGTAAATTTAAGCTTTTAAGGATTTAAGGGAGTAATATCTTGAGCTACATCGTGAAAAGTTTGAAAACCTTTTGAAACATTTTTCAAAATTTTGCTCAAAAAATTAAGAAGACTTTGATAAGTTTTTAGGTGAGAAGTCTTCTTATCTTTTAGGATTGTCGCACATAAATGTACAACAGGGTCCTTTCTTTGAAAATCACGGGTTATACACTGTTATGTGTGCATAAGCCATAATGTTTTTAGGATAAGTGCTCAAAAAATATTTAAAACCTTTGTTTTGATTTTAGCACTTTCCTTTCTTTGAAGAACGAGTCCTTAGCTGAAATACTAAGAAGTCATTATTTTGAAGAACGAGTCCTTAGCTGAAGTACTAAGAAGTCATTATGTTTTTGGATTAGACAGCAACTTTTGGAACCCATTTAAGCACGGCGCCAACGGGGTTACCATATTTTGAAATCCATTTGTAAGTTGTGTTAATCCGAGACAAAGAAGTTGAATTCCAACGAGGACTGAAAACCGGTGTTTCATTTTGAAATAAAGCTCGTGGAATCAACGGTGATTTAAAATTCTTTTTCTTTTGAAAGTTGTTTGAGAAACCCGATGTCTCTCTTGGAGTTTCAAAACTTGAAGAAGAAGTTTTCCATCCATTGTTGAAACTCGGTGTTTCATTTTGAAAATTCGTTTTTGAGATGAATGGAAACCTTCCAGAATTTGGATTTTTCAAAGCATAGCCATTCTTTTGTTGTAGCGGAAGCATTTCAGAGTATGAATATTTCAAATGTTTTGAACGACTTTGCTTTGTTTCCCACACCGGCTTTACCGAAGTAAAACGAGAGTATGGAGTTTGATAACCTTCATTCTTTTCTTTATGAGCATTTGCATTTGAAACCTTTTGAGGAGTAAATGTTTCAGAACAATTTGGTCTCTTTGAAAACTTCCTTCCTTTATGCAAAGAATATGTAGTAAACTGAGAAACCCTTTTTGAAAATGGTTTTGAAGATTCACCTGTGTAAACCTTCTCTGAAACACTTACTTGTGGTTTAGACTCGTTTGAAACTTGAGATTTTCCTTTTGACCGGATAAAAAAATCAAACTTTGCTTTTAAGGCATTGTATGAAGTTCTCAAATCATTGTATTCTTTTTGAAGATAGAGATGATCTGATGATGCCAGTTTTTCATGCAAAGAAGCATTTTGATTTTCAAGATGTGCAAAATATTTTTCATATTTGTCTGTTTCGATTGAAAAATCATTGTTGGCATCACCAAAATCCTTAATTTGTTGTGCAATCATTTTTTCCAATTCAACAATTTTCTTTTGAAGCACAGATTTTTCTTTTTCAAAAAGATGATTTTGTGTGATCTGAGAGTCAGATTTGTTTGAAGTTTGATTCTGAACTCTTGACCGCTTGATTGAATCAAACAAGTTTTTGTAAGTTTGTTTCAAATGCTCATTTTCTTTTTGTAATGATGCCACAGCATGTTCCAATTCAAGATTTTTTGTATCAAGTTCGTCAAAATCAAACTTGATATTGGTATCATCACAATTTTCTTCAAAAATCTTTTCTTTTCCTTTAAGCACCGATGTCAAAGAGTTTTCAGAAGACATTTTCTCATTCTTCTCTTGCAGTTTTAGTTGGAAAGAGATACTATGAGCTTCGAGTTTTGCAAGATGTTTCTCAAACTGAGCAGTTCTTTTTGACAATTCATCTTTGACATCAGCTGCTTCTTTTGAAAGCTCGGTGATTTTCTTTTTGAGACAAAGATTTTCAGATTTCAAAGAAGATGCTTGTTCAAAATGCACGTTCTCATACTCATGGTTGACAGATGCTGACTTGAACGACTCTATTTGATTTGTGAAAAATTCCTTTTGAATGTCCAGAATTAAGCATTTTTCATCAAATTCGTCTTCAAGAGAGTGAACGTACTTTAGATCTTCTCCTCAGTTACAAGATGTTTTTCACAGTACTCAAAACATAAGTTGATATCTTTCACACGAGGTTCAATCTCATCTTTCAAATCCTTTTTTACTTCAATCTTAAGGCGTATATCTGATGAAAGAGGATTAGAGAAAACGTTGTATTCGATGTTTTCTTGCTTAAACCAAATGACCATTAACGTTTGCATAATGTGATGTTTAAGACTACAAAATTGTTTCCTTGCTCTATTTTGCCATAACTTAGCATCATAAGTAGCAAGTTAAGCTTCTTTGAAAAATCTTTTCACATTTGTGTCTTTTCTTTTGAAAGGTTCTTTTGGTATATCTGTCAATTGTGTACAACCATACACAAAGCCATGGTACGAGAGTGGGTATTTTGTTTGTTTTACTTTCAAACATTTTTCCTCTTCAAATTTTAAAATATCTTGAGACTCAAACAAAAGATCATCTGACAATTCTTTTCCCATATCATCAGCGTTATACAAAATAGGTGTCAACTTTTGCACTTTGTTTAAAAAACAAGGTTTTTCATTTTCCACATGAGCACTATTCTCAAAACCAATTCCAGATATTTGTTTATAAACTTCCTCATATTTAGTAGGTAACATGTTGACAGTCTGAGAAGTTTGTCCCAATTTTCGAAGTTTGTTTTCAAGATCGTTTGTTCGTTTAAAAAATTATTGATTTTCATTCTCATGTTTTGTATTAACAATCTCAAAATTTGAAGTGGTTTTCTTAAGCCTTGAATTTTCACTTTTTAAATCACTGTTCTCTTTTACAAGCGCTTGAACCTTTCTGTTGTTAAGAACCATTTGAGCATCCAGATTTTGAATGGAACGTTTTTTTTTTATCCAAAACAGCTTCTCTATAACCAACTTCAAGTTCTTCATTTCTTTTTAAAAGTGGTTTGACAGATTCTCCATACATTTCAAACTTTTGAGCTTAAGATTTAAGGTTTGAGTTTTCAAGTTCAAGTTCAGCTTTTCTTTTTGTTGCATTTTGAAAACCTTTTTCCATTTCTTTAAACCTCTCAAGCTCTTTTGTCAATAAGACATTTGTTTGCTTAGCTTTGCGATTGTCCTCTTTGCACTTTTCAAGTTCATGTTTGAAATTATCGATTAAAGAAGCAAATAAAGCACGATCTTGTTCATAAGAAGATCCATCCTGGGCAGGCTCACCTCTATTAGGATCCATATCTGGAGTAGCAAAAGTGATATTCCTATCATTTTGTTCCACCACATATGTGTCACTAATAGACTCAGGATGCGCATGATGTGTCTGATCATGAGCAAACACATTATCAAAGATATTAACATTATCATGAGCATGTGAATGTTGTACCGTAGCCAATATCTCTGTGTCTGATGAAGGTCTGATATGATCATCTTCGGTGTCCCAAACAGCTTCATTCCTTTGTGTACCATCAGTATCTGAATCATAGCTAGGACTGCTGCTTTCAACCTACTGTTCTGAAGATGAATTACTACCCGTGAAAACCAAACTATCATCAGATGCTTCACCATCATTGACCGTTTCCTCATCTGTTTGAAAATCTTTGTCTGTCTCTCTTTCAATCACCTCTGTTTCCTTTAACTGCATCTCTCTTTCAATTAGCTCTCTTTCTTTTAACTGCATATCTTTTTCAATCTGCTCTCTTTCCTTTAACTGCATATCTTTGTCAATCTACTCTCTTTCCCGATTCAGCTTCTCAATTTCATTTACTCAGCTTCCTCAGCATCAAGTATCTTTTCGAGTTCCGCCATGTCATTTATGCATTTAGTTCTAAAGGTCGAATAGCTTACCCAAAATTGTTGGTAAAATGCATCGATAAACTCTGACTGGTTCATTATCCAAGGGTTAAAGATACTCTGAAATTGAGTTTGGATCACTTTAAAAGCTTCCTTGCAGTTACTCGTATCAAGTTCTTCTTCATTAAGTAGCATCTCAAGTTGATTCAGGCTTTGGTTGAGTTTGTCTTTGAAATTGTGATATCGGACTCGGATGAAGTATTCAAATGCCTGATTGAACCTTGAGTCATAACCATAAATATTGATGACCTTCTCTACGTATGACTTGAACACTGTAAACACTTTCTTTGAATCTGTAGGAATACGATTATTCATATGAAGACTCGGTCACCCTGAGTATAGTTTAGCATATTGTAGCTCGTAGTAATTATCATATTAGTTAGTATGTAGAGTAGTATTAGTTAGTATTTGTGGAGTCGGGTAGGGTCTTTTACCCACTGTCAGCCCGCTCTACAGCTCGTTTCAAGGGGCGTTTCCATTGTAACTATATATACCCTTTCCCACCCAAGGGAAAGGGTTGGACCTTCATTTGCAATCTAATATTCTACAAGTTTTCTCTCACAAGGCTCCCAACTTTCTCATCTCTTTCTCTCTCTAACTTCTCTCTAGAAAACATAACCTTGAATCAATCTAATCACTAAACCATCCATGTTCTCACATTAGAGTATACTACAATTGGTATCAAGAGCCATGGTTCTATCCTAGGATTCGTGGTATGCTCGAATTTATAGTGTGGTTTGTGGTTTTAGGTTGGTTCGAGTTTTTCTAGTGGTTTTCACACGAGTTTGATCTCGTTAGGTGTTAATATTGGATTGTTTCTTGTACTTTCTTGATTAGTAGTGTTGTAGACATCTCGTGTTACTTTTGGTTTTATCATTTCATCACTTTTGTGGGCTTGGGTGGAATTTCGTTGGATTTTTCTTTCCAGCGAGTTGGCATAATCTTGGTAGAGGGTTGGCACGATTTACTAGCGAGTTGTCGTTAGCATTTTGGAGCTTTACTATTTTGGTACATACGGACAAATCGCTACGAAAGGGACACTTTTGTCTCATTACTAGCGAGTTGTCAGATTTTGGAGTTTTGTGGATCTGGCGAGTTGATAATTAGCGAGTTGAGTATTAGCGAGTTGATACCCAACGACTTGATTAGTAGCGAGTTGACTGTTAGCGTGTTGTTTACTAGCGGGTTGACTATTGGCGAGTTGTTACTAGCAGCGAGTTGTGTATAGCGAGTTGGGTTGATAGTGAAGTGGCAGACTAGCGAGTTGATCATCCAGCGAGTTAGTGAAATAGCGGGTTGATATTAGTGAGTTGATCCTAGCCTAGCGAGTTAGTGCAGTGTTGTGGCGAGTTGAGCTGTTTCAGTGACTTGGTACTTGTAGCGAGTTGTAGCCTTAGCGAGTTGTGATTATCTTAGCGTGTTGACATTCGTGAAATTTGTGAGTTGTAGCGACTTAAGTTGTTACATCTACTCCTTCAGTAACTTGACGTTGTGAGACTATTCCTACAACTTGACTTGTTATTTTAATAGTAACTTGACGTTGTGAGTTTAATCTTACGATTTGACTTGTTTTCTGAGAAGTGATTGTAATTCGACTTGTTGCAACAAAACACGAAATTCACGTGTGTTTAACAGGTTGATACGTGCAACTACTCATTCTTCACAGCATGGCAAGCACTGCATCGGATGACATTCAGGCAGCAGGGTCGGATACTCGTCCTCCTATGCTGGACAGGACCGACTATGAATCATGGGCACAAAGGATTCGTCTATACTGCTTGGGTAAGGAAAATGGTGTGAACATCTTGAAATCCATTGATGAAGGACCTTTCCTCATGGTCACAACCAGAGATACAATCGCAGCTACTGATGACCATCCTGCGGCTGTTGCTCCAGAAAGACCTCGCACCTACAATGATCTTTCTGATGAAGATAAGGAACGCTATGATGCTGACATCAGAGCATCGAATATTGTCATTCAAGGGCTTCCTAAAGATGTCTACAAACTCATCAACTTTAACACAGAAGCCAAAGTAGTTTGGGATAATGTGAAGATGCTTCTTGCTGGGTCTGAGTTAACAAAAGAAGATAGGGAGTCTCAGCTGTATGATGAATTCGAGCACTTCAAAATGAATCCAGGTGAAAGCATCACTGACTACTACGTCAGATTGAGAGCCATCAAGATGACAATGCCCAACATTCAGCTCAATTCAAAATTCGTGAATAACATGGCACCTGAATGGGATAGGTTTGTTACAGTTGTCAAACTCAACAAAGGTCTCAGGCATACTAATCATGAACAACTTTATGCATACCTCTAACAACATGAGAAACATGCAACTTATGATCGGGTAATGCGAGAAAAGCTCAGTCCTACAACAACAAATGAGTCTCTTGCCTTTGTCTCTAATGTTCAACAATTCACTCAATCTTCAAATGATCAATCTCAACCACCTTCATCCAGGTCTACCTCAACTAATGGACAATCATCAACTCCCTCACCACCTGCCGTAAACAGCCATCTTGACTCTGGATATTCTCATACCGACATGATGATTGATAACCTATCCAACCAAGTCTCCTTATTAGTCCAACAGTTCAGAGCTATATTTCCACCAACTAATAACCAAATCAGGACTTCGTCTAACCCACAGAATCAGGCAGTCATTAAAGATGGAAGAGTGGTGGTGCAGAATGTGCAAGGTAGACAAAATGTCAATCTAAGAAATGCTTGTAGAGATAATGGGCAGTATAGAGTCGGGAATGCGCTTCAAGTGCAAGCTAGGCAGCCTAAGTGCTATAACTGTGGAGGATTGGGCCATATAGCTAGGAATTGCACTCTCCCAAAGCATCCTCAAAACTCTGAGTACTTCAAGGACAAGATGTTGCTAATGCAGGCGCAAGAGAATGGTACTGCTCTGGATGAAGAAGCTTTGCTCTTTCTAGCTGGTGATGACAAGAATACGTTTGATGCTGATGTGGATGATCAACCTGTTCTGGACATGGCACTAAATGATCCGAACATTTTTCAAGTTGAAGACTGTGATGCTTTTGATTCAGATGTTGATGAAGAACCCATAGCTCAAACCATCTTCATGGCTAATCTGTCTGCAGCTACATCATCTCCACAGCAGTTTGGCTCCTCCATCACATCTGCTATCTCTAAGGTACCAAAGCCACTAAATTCTAATCTGAATTACTCTACCAATCCACAGGGGGCATGTGACTCGGTACAACCCAAGAATATTGACAACACATATATCATTAATATGGGAAATACCAATAATATCCCATATGAACGGTATGTGAATGACAATAAAATGAAAGTTGTACCAAGTGACATGCCGTCGGTTGATGCTAGAGAACTTGAGTTACATGAGCACACTATATACAACCCTGATGACTCCTTGATCACTAGAGTTAACATCCTTAAGGATCAGGTGGCCATATACGAGCAGCGTGCTAAATTTGAACTTAATGAACGTGAGCAGAAAATGGAATGGCAAATGCGTACTTACATATCTGAAAACAATGCCAAACAAGAAACATTGAAAAAGGAGTTAGTATCTTTAAAAAAACAATTGGATCAAACTGTCAAGCAAAGGCAGGAAATTCAAAAGGGGTTGACTTCAATTAAACTCGAATACCAAGAAAAAGAAACTAAACTTCTAAATGATTTCTCAAAACTTAAAACGTTGAAAAAAAAATTGGAAGATAAGTTGTACACGCAAGGCCAAACCATTCAATCTGCTCAAATGATGCAAAACCATAGGAAACTAAGAGATGAATTTAGTGAACTAGATGCCTCTAAGACTAAAGCCAAATTTCTTAGAAATGGTATAGGTGCTCAACCTGCGCTATATGATGCACACACTATGCTTGACCCTAACCATGCCCCTCCTGATGTGAAATCATATGACGAGATTGATGAGGCTAAGGATAGAACTAGGGAAAAACTTGCTGAGCGACTTAAGGATCCCCTGTGCATTGCAAAAAATATTGTGTTTCACCATGATTATACTAATGACAATCACTCAGCCATTTTTGTCCCTCAAAAGAAAATCCTCCCTGAAAAAGTGTTTTGGAATATTGACATGGAAAAAATGAAAGCTGAAAGAATCATTGGTAACACACGTACCATCTTTAGGATTGCTGACCCAACCATCTATCCCCTGCACACACCCCAGCATCTAGTACCATATACTTTACCCACACAATGTAATACCCTAATTGCGTTATATGTTCTAGGTCAATTGTTCAAGGACTTTGAAAAAACATGTAAAACAAGAATTACACCAACGGGGATTACAGAAGGGGAAAGGGGTTTTAAACAAACAAAACAGTGTTACCTAACTGAAGTCATGCCATTTTTCGATCTTCTTAAAGAACATTTTGAAGGCCTTAAAATTACCATCAATAATGATGTGACTCAAATAAAAAGGTCTTTAAAGAGGTGGAAAATGAGGGTAACCAATTGGCAATCGATCTCAAATACAATGAAATTGACAGAAAAAACATTCTCATCATGAATGAGAACTTAATTGCTAATTGCATTGCACAAGATGTCTTTTACACTATTACTGGCTCTGCCCTATCTGCTCGGCAATTTCATGAAATGTCAATTACTTTAAATGTATTTCAGAATCGTGTGATTGAGCTTGAGGGGGAGAATTACAAACTAAATTACAAAATTCAAAACGACGACCATGATAACATGGTCAGGAGCTTTTCAAAACTAGAAGTTGATAATTTTAACTTGCAACTAAAATACCAACATCTGAAAGAAAACATAAAATTATCAGATGCCAAGACATCTTCGGATGCTCCTGAGTTTGACACATGTTTTGAATTAGCCAAAAAGGATGACGTAATTCAAGCTCACTCAAACACGATTCGGAAGTTGAGGGTCCAAATTGCACAATTAAAGTCGAACAAAGGCGACGTGACCAATACCAATTACCAGATGTCAATAGATTCTCAAAACTGTCAGAAACAAGGCATTATCAATATATTACAACATGAAAATGAGTGGCTTCGTACTGAAATTTCAAAAGCTAAAGAGTTATTTGAGTCTATTAAAATAACACGCTACCAAAACAATGAAAGAGTCACTTCTTTGCTAAACGAAATTGAGAATCTAAAGACTATGGTGAAGGGTAAAATGCCCATCGTCTCATGTGATCATGCAATCTCCAATGTACATGCTTGTAAGAAATATGCGTGTGATGTTGTGAATGTCTCTCTTACCCTTAGGAACAATAAGTTAGTTCATAGCAACTATCTTAGATATCTTAAGGACTACCTGGCTATGCTTAGAGAAACCATTGAGGAGAAGAGGAAACCTAAACCACAGGATGATGTTATTGTTGGTGCATGCTTCCTCACTAATAGAGCCCAGGAATTATTAGAATATGCTATAGGATCATGCCCCAAGAATGATAACAAGCCGGATAGGTCATTTGCGTCGCACTCCAACAGTGGCAACAAACATGTTACATTTGATTATCCCCAAATCATGTCACAATCCACCATCATGATCACCGGTAAACATGTTGCAACTAATCATACTAATGTTCCCGTCATGGCTTCTACAGGAGTAAAAGGTGTATCTAAAGCTAGCAAGTCTCAGCCTAGTTGCAATACAAAGAATGATAGGACTTTGCCGGCTAAGAGTACACTTATGAAGGAAGTAGAAGAATCCTCTAGGAACAATAAAGCTTTGCTTAATGAAAAGAATCGAGTTGAATCAAACATTTGTGTTAACAATGATGTAATTAATTCGAATTCTGGTGCTATTTGTAAGACCTGTGACAAATGTTTATTTTATGGTAATCATGATGCTTGTGTTGTGTCCTTTCTTAAATCTACTATGAAATCTCCTGTTATGAATGTTTCGAGTGTTAAAAGGGTAAAACAAGTATGGAATAAAACAGGAAAAGTGTTCACTAATGTTGGTTATCAATGGAGACCTACTGGAAGGAAATTCACCCTAGGTGAAAAGTGCCCAATGACTAGGATCACTAATTCCAAAGTTGTGCCTATTAAGAGGTGGAGACCTACTGGTAGAATGTTCCCAATAGAAGCACTTAGTACCACTCCTAGTTCTAGTGCATCAAAATGTGAAAATTCCAGTGAGATATCTGTAACATATGATAATCCAATATTTGTGTGTGCTAACCAAACGGACCCCAACTGTTTATGGGGCTCCAGCTTTTTCAGTTATCCACCATTGTCTGGTTTCAAATGCAGGTCGTACAAATCGTCCTTTGGTATTTGGACTCAGGCTGCTCAAAACATATGACTGGAGATCGCTCGTGGCTCAAGAATTTCGTGGAAAAGTTTATTGGTACGGTTAGATTTGGGAACGACCATTTTGGATCTATAATGGGTTATGGTGATTACGTCGTTTAAACCATTTGAACTTTGGTACCATCAATGAACTCACATGTAAGGATCTTGTTTGAGGGTTGCCCAGACTTAAGTATGAGAAAGACCATTTGTGTTCCGCATGTCAAATGGGCAAGAGCAAAAAGCACACCCATAAACCCAAGACTGTCAATTCCATCATGGAAGTTCTACATACTCTACACATGGATCTCTGTGGACCAATGAGGATTCAAAGTATCAATGGAAAGAAATATGTGCTTGTTATTGTTGATGATTTCTCTCGATTCACGTGGGTAAAGTTTCTGCGATCAAAAGACGAAACTCCGGAAACCATCATCAAACTCATAAAGATGTTGCAAGTTCGTCTCAACAAAACAGTTAGATTCATTCGTACTGATAATGGAACGGAGTTTGTGAACAAACAACTTACTCAATTTTATGAAGGTGTCGGAATTAGTCATCAAAAGAGCGTTCCACGTACTCCTCAACAAAATGGAGTTGTTGAAAGACGCAATCGCACCTTAGTTGAAGCCGCAAGGACTATGCTCATCTTCTCCAAAGCTCCTATGTTTCTTTGGGCTGAGGCGATTGCAACTGCATGTTATACACAGAACAGATCCTTGATACATCCTCTCCACTGCAAGACTCCATATGAACTGGTTCATGGCAGAAAACCAGATCTTTTGTTTCTTCGTGTATTTGGTGCATTGTGCTATCCAACAAACGACAGTGAAGACCTTGGGAAACTCAAGGCCAAGGCTGACATTGGTTTCTTTGTTGGCTATGCTCCAGAACGAAAGGGATACCGAATCTACAACAAACGTATGAGAGACATAATGGAAACAATCCACGTCACTTTCGATGAGCTGACAGAGCAACTGGTTCCTGGACAATCAAGTTCTGGACCCGTACCTAACCTCTTGTCTCCTGGACCTATAAGCTCCAGGCTTGTATAGAATCCCACTCCTGCTACTCCTTTCGTACCTCCTACAAGTGATGATTGGAAAAAGCTATTTGACCCCATGTTTGATGAATACTTTGAACCTTAAAATGTGGATGCTCTAGAAGCCACAATCGTTCCACAACCAGCTGGGGTAGCTAATGTCCCAGATGTTAATTCTGGACCATCTACTTCGTAGTCATGGGATTCGGAAGCTCCCACCATCAGTCATTCAATTACCACATCTAATGGTCAATCCTCATCTGTACAACGAGTAGCAGCTGTAGATAATTCTTTTAATGAGAATCCCTTCGCTCCACCCGATCATGAGCCGTTTGTTAACATCTTTGCTCCTGAATCGTCAAATGATGCTACATCCTCAGATGAATCTAACACAGCTACCTCAGTTCCCTACCCTCAACCTCATAAACACCTTAGGAAATGGACTAATGACCACCCAATTGACAACATAATTGGAAACCCCTCACGTCCGGTATCAACCCGTAAGCAACTTGCTACAGACGCTTTGTGGTGCTTCTTCAATTCTGTCCTCTCTAAAGTTAAGCCAAAAGATTTCAAGGATGCAATGTCTAAACACTCATGGTTCATTGCTATAGTGGATGAAATTTATGAGTTTGATCGACTTGACGTGTGGGAATTAGTACCGCCTCCTGAGTGTGCTATGATCATTGCTCTCAAATGGATATTTAAGGTGAAACTTGATGAGCATGGAGATATATTAAAGAACAAGGCTAGGCTTTTGGCAAAAGGATATCGTCAAGAAGAGGGTATTGACTTTGAAGAATCCTTCGCACCAGTTGCTAGAATTGAAGCCATAAGAATATTTCTGGCAAATGCTGCTAGTCAAAATATGGTGGTGTATCAGATGGATGTTAAGACTGCATTTTTAAATGGCGATCTTAAAGAAGTGGTGTATGTAACTCAACCCGAAGGATTCGTGGATCCTGAACGCCCTAACCATGTGTATCGCTTGAAGAAGGCCCTTTATGGTCTTAAACAAGCTCCTAGGGCGTGGTACGGCACCTTGTCAAAATTCCTTCTTGCCAACAAGTTCTCCAAAGGTGTTGTTAATCCTACACTCTTTACCAGAAAAACGGGCAAAACATTTCTTCATGTGCAAATCTACGTAGATGATATAATATTTGCCTCTTCTGATCCCAAAGAGTGTGATCGTTTCTCCCAAGAGATGAGTTCTGAATTCCAGATGTCCATGATGGGTCAAATGTCCTTCTTTCTAGGCTTGAAAATATCTCAGAATCCCAATGGGATCTTCATCAATCAATCCAAGTATGCTAATGAAATTTTGAAGAAATTTGGATTCGATTCATGTGACGCAGTTGATACCCCTATGATGGAAAGATCAAAACTTGATGAAGATGATCTTGGGATCCCAGTTGAACAAACCAAGTATCGAAGCATGATTGGTTCCTTAATGTATCTTACTGCTAGCAGACCGAATCTACTATTTGCAGTTTGCATGTGTGCTCGGTATCAATCCAAACCTACCAAGAAACACCTGGAAGCTGTCAAGAGAGTCTTTCGGTATCTTAAAAGAACAATCCACTTGGGCCTATGGTACCCAAAGGACACTTCTATGGCACTCACAGCCTATTCGGATGCTGACCATGCGGGATGTCAGGATACTCGTCGAAGTACATCTGGGGGTGCTCAGTTCTTGGGTAACAAGCTAGTTAGTTGGTCTTCAAAGAAACAAATGAGTACTTCAATATCCTCCACAGAGGTTGAATACATCGCCATGTCCTCGTGCTGTGCTCAGATCTTATGGATGAGATCTCAACTTTTGGACTATGGCTTCGCATGCAACAAGATTCCCATGTATTGTGACAACAAAAGTGCGATTGCACTTTGCTGCAACAATGTCCAGCACTCAAGAACTAAGCACATTGACATTCGACATCACTTCATCAGGGAGCATGTTGAGAAAGGAATTGTGGAACTTTACTTTGTGAGGACTGAGTTCCAGCTAGCTGATATCTTTACCAAAGCACTTTCTAGGGATCGATTTCAATTTATCCTCCCTCGCCTTGGTATGAAGAGTCTCACTCCTGAGGATCTCATAAGTCTTTAGGAGGAGTAAAGGGGTTGCTTTATATATCCTTTGTACATAATATCAATATCAAAAGGAAAATAGAAAAATATAAAACCTTCAAAAACCCAAAAAAAAAAATCATAAAATCATAAAAACCAAAAATATTCTTCTCTCGACATGTCTCTTGTCTAATCAATATTATGTGCGCTTCTAGAAATGTCATTCAATAATGACACGGAAACATACATATGCTTGAGCAAGAGTTCCTTTATTAATAATGTTCTCTAAAACATGTCGTATCTAACACTATTCTCTCTACGTGGTTTGCTATTACTTCAGATAGCAACCCGGTCTTTATATTGGGGAAGGTTCATCGCCAAAAAGACAACTGTTCCTAACAAAGGCATGAATTACTTTACATTCGTGCCTTTCCAATTTGATGTACGCCTAAGTGCATCATCTCTGGTAAAAGAAGAGAAGTCTTCTTTACATCTCAAATATTTTTCCTTCAATGATTCTTCGGAAAAATATTTGTTCCAAACTTGGTGGTACCATATTTTTTGAAGATCAAACAAACTCAAAATGTGGTTTAAAACTTGCCACTCAATCGATGCTAAAAGAATTAATACTTTATGCAAAATGTTTAATTTTAAACGTGCCATCGATTGAGGGGGAGAATGATTTCAAAAACTATATATCATCAAAACAAGATCTTTGTACATAATTACAGTGGATTAAATGTAATTGTTATATGTTAGTATATGAATCTTTCATGAGTTTCTCGCTAAACTCAAAACTATTTTTAAACTAATCATCTCTAACACATAACATACTCCCTCAAGTTTTGAGGGGGAGCTAAAATGTCGTGTCAAAATCAGTCATTCTTAAAAATGTCACATCTTTTTCCAAAAAACTTTAAACTTATTTAAATCACTTGGGATCACAAATCTCAAGTTGATTTGAAATTTTTGATCGGGGGAGAAGATGTGATTTAAATAGGAAAAACTGATTCAAAAGTGATGTTTTTGAACATGAAAAACAAAAATCTGCTCTTTCCTATGTGCCAAACTCTTTCGCATATCAGTGCACATATTTAGGGGGAGCAAAATGATTTGTGTAAAAGGATCCTTGCATCTCATATGAGTGCATCTCAGTCTTGACTAATGAATTGACGAAACACAAATGTCCTGAATCGAAAGGACTAGTCCTGGACGGGTAATAACTTCAAGCTGGTTTAACCAGTGATGTAAGCGTATCTCGAAGAGGACTAGTCTAAGTAGAATGTACCATTTTGAGAAACCTTGGGTGAATCTGATCGGGCCGGGTAATAACTTCAAGCTAGTTTAACTAGTGATGTAAGCGTGTCTCGAATGCCCGGTCATGTTCACTCAAAGTAGATCAATTCAAAAAGTACAACTCTTCCCGACATGTGCAAATTTTCAAATCAATACATATGAGCACATGTTAAGGGGGAGCATTTGAAAATGACAAAACTCTCAATATGTTCACAAAATGTGTTTCTTTATCATAAACACGTTGAGAGAATTTTCAATGATTTGGTATATGGCAACATACGATAGTCATGAAGTTATAAGGTGACTAAGGTTAGGAAAACCGTCCTATGATCCACCAAAGCCGGAGGGATCTACCCATGGACAATACCAAATAGATAGTATTAGAAAGTCCGTAGGTATGATTATGAAAAAAGGAGAAATGTGAGAATGGAGAAAGAAGGGGTTGAAGAATTAAAAAGAAATGAAATGAGAAAGGGTGAAAAGAAATAGCCCTCCAATTATTCAACTTTAGGGCAGAAACCGGGTTCAATTCATAATCTACTGATGGTTGCTAAGGCAACATCGGTATTGAAGACAAGACGTCATGGACCCAGTGAAGCAATGCACTAAACCTTCTAGCCACTCAAGTTCTCTTAAAAGAACTTGTTTCATTCTCACAGGGAACCGGCGTAATCTATCAACATATCTCTTAGAGATGGTTAATATTGAAACAGGAGACCTCTCCCTAATCTCCGCATAGGAAAACCAAATGCACTTATTGAGTCTAGAGCCTCGAGATGCATAAAAAGATCTCATAGGAACACGTGCTACTTATACCCTGGTTGTTCAACATTAAGGACACCAGTGGTAAACTATGAGTCCTACGCAGATCTTAGCAATCCGCTTGAACATTTATGAGGGATGTTGCTTTAGTAACTCCGAGTGATTGAATGGAAATTCCTGCCAGGGTCAACAACAAGCAGCCTTGAAAGCAGGTCACTTAGGTAATTCTGTGAGGATTATGCTTAGTGGTCGCGATGGTTAATAACGGTCAACAGTCGTGGAGTGATCTCCAGCGACTCACCCAATCGTTGATCTACTTAGGTAGGTCGTGTAAATCCTTTCAGGGTTTGCCGATTGGGAACGGTCTTGGTAAGGGCTAGAAGGAGTCTTCATACTATGCTGTTGACAATCTCTAATTCCAAACCTTTAAGTACCGGAAGATTTGTTGCTAACTGTCTACTTGCATGAATTTCTGACGGTTGCGGCTGATTGCTGAAAAGATGCTGATCCATCAACACATGCTCACACTTCAACTTCACAATCTAAGAAATCATGATCATTGATTGGGCCTCAAATATGCTTCCACAACTCTGATGTAAAAGATCATGATCCTGAAAAGTGTGAGCATGTCAACACAAAGATGTTCGAATCACATGGAGACGTTACTACTCATAGATGACCCTCTGACGACCATTTGGATGATGAAGCTGTTACAATTTCCAAAGATCATCCACCATATTGAAGGTGTCATCTAGAGTCTACCACTTAATGCACAAAGATCTCAACAATGAAGAATCAAAAGACTACGAGCTACGAAGATGTCATCTAAGATCTGAATGCTATGATTCAACACTTACTTTCCGGGGTGACCTCCCTTAGGGGGAGATTGTTAGGAATACGATTATTCATATGAAGACTCAGTCACCCCGAGTATAGTTTAGCATATTGTAGCTCGTAGTAATTATCATATTAGTTAGTATGTAGAGTAGTATTAGTTAGTATTTGTGGAGTCGGTTCGGGTCTTTTACCCACTGTCAGCCCGCTCTACAGCCCGTTTCAAGGGGCATTTCCATTGTAACTATATATACCCTTTCCCACCCAAGGGAAAGGGTTGGACCTTCATTTGCAATCTAATATTCTACAAGTTTTCTCTCACAAGGCTCCCAACTTTCTCATCTCTTTCTCTCTCTAACTTCTCTCTAGAAAACATAACCTTGAATCAATCTAATCACTAAACCATCCATGTTCTTACATTAGAGTATACTACAAAATCTCTCTCTTGGATTTGCATTTTCATTTCCATTGTAAAACGATGTGTGATAAAGTTGATCTTGGATCGGCTCAACGAAATAGGAGTTGGGTTTGGTGAAGGTTACTTTCCTTGGTCAACGAACTTTTAATCCACCAACAATTTTTGAAACTTTATCCACCAAAAGATTTTCTAAAAAGGGTTATAGGAAAAAAAATTTCTAAAAGTGTTCTAGAAAAAAAATTCTAAAAGGTGTTCTAGAAAAATTTTCAGTGTTTTAGAAACTTTTCTGTGTTCTAGAAACTTTTCAGTGTTTTAGAAAATTTTCAGTGTTCTAGAAACTTTTCAGTGTTTTAGAAACTTTTCAGTGTTCTAGAAACTTTTCAGTGTTTTAGAAACTTTTCAGTGTTCTCGAAACTTTTCAGTGTTCTTGAAAATTTTCAGTGTTTTAGAAACTTTTCAGTGTTCTAGAAACTTTTTAGTGTTTTAGAAACTTTTCAGTGTTCTAGAAACTTTTCAGTGTTTTAGAAACTTTTCAGTGTTCTAGAAACTTTTCAGTGTTCTAGAAACTTAGCACCAAAACTTTCTAAATTATACAATTTAGAGAGTATACCACGAGTCGAAGTGTTTTCTCACTTATACAAGCAAGGGAAACACCGAGTAAGCAACGGTAGCACTTAAGGATCAACGAGGTGTAATCTCGAAACTTGGTACAAAGGTGTTCTCTGTTAGGTCACCATTTATGTAAACACAAGTATGATAATGAAATAAATGAGAGATGGTTGATTATAAGAAATGAGAAGATTGTAAGAACAAGAGTTTCACTAAGATATTCAAATAACCAACAATAATAAAGTGTACATAAGCTTGGTATTTATAAGGGGAGGAGTAGGGCAACACTCCCTTCCTCCCTCTTACACCTTAACGTGGGCTTTACAAGGCCCATGGACTAGCTTACTTAAGCCTAGTAACATTAACATAGTGAAATAAATAACTAAGCAACCTATTACAAAAGGTAATGACCAAGACTTGACTAAAATACAAAAGTATGATCCCAACAATCTCCCCCTAAGGGTCGGTCATCACGGTTGCTTGACGTCTTCATCTTTGTCGTTGACTTGTGACATGTAAAGCTTTAGACGTCTTCAAAAATGGTTGAATGATTAATGAATGTACTTTGCTCTACGTCTTTGTTCTTTGGTGATGATGTAGTGATTATGTCATGAAGTAGTCTGCCATTCGTCACTCCTGCGTCTGTGGTGGTTGTCCGCCATTCCAACATACTCATACATCTTTGGACTAATACTATCACGTGCACGAAGTTCCTTTTCATATACTAAGATCTTTAGTCTTTATACTTTGTAGATTCTTCTTATTGGCGTAGAATCTTTCTTTGAACTTTGTGTTGCTAAGATCTTTGGGGGAGCTATCATTTGCTTCAAGATGTATGTATGAGCATGTTGGAATCTACCATCATGGAAGTGAGGTACCTGCAAGTAAACAGTTAGCAATAAATACCCGGTACTTACAGATAAGGAATTAGAGTTCATCAACAACATATTGTGAAGACTCCCTCTAATCCTTATCCAGGCCGTTCCCATATCAGATACTCCCGAAGGAGCTTACGAGACCTACTAAGTAGCTCAATGACTGGGTGAGTCGCTGGGGATCACTCCACGACTGTAGACAGCAATGGAACCACCGCAAACACTAAGCGTAACCCTTGTGGGGTTATCGAAGTGACCTGCTGTCAGGGCTGTTTGATGTTGACCTTGGCAGGATTTCCGTTCAATCACTGAGAAATACATTAGTAATCCTCTCATAAACGTTCTCGGCAGATTGCTAAGATCTGTGAAGGACTCGATAATTTACAGCTGGTGTCCATTGATGTAGAACACCAGTTGTAGAAATACTAAGTGTTCCTAAGAGATCTTTGATGTATCTCAAGGTTCTAGACTCTATAAGTGCACACTTAGGTTTCCTATGCGGAGACTAGGGAGGGGTCTCCTGCTTCAATATCAACTATCTCTAAGAGATAAGTCGATAGATTACACTGGTTCCCCGTGAGAATGAAACAAGCTCTTTTAAGAGAACTTGAGTGGTTAAGAAGGTTTAGTGCATTGCGTCACTGGGTCCATGACGACTTTATCTTCAATACCAGTGTTGTCTTTTGCAACAACCAGTAGCATACGTATTGAACCCGGTGTCTGCCCTTAGGTTGAACATATGGAGGGCTATTTCTTTTCACCCTTTTCTTTACTTTTTTTTTAATTCTTCAACTCCTTCTTTCCCTTTCATTCTTTTCTCCTTTTTTCGTATCATACCTAAGGACTTCTAATTCTAACTATGGGAGATGTCCTTGGGTAGATCCCTCTGGCTCTGGCAGATCATAGGACGGATATTCCTATCTTATTCACCTTATAACTCCGACAGTAGCCAAGAAACCTTTGATAGAAAAATCTCTCAAAGTGTTTGTGATAATCAAATATTTTGGTTAACACTTTGAGAGTTTTGTGTACACTTTTGAAGGGCTCCCCCTTCACATCTGCTCATAAGTATTTAATAAATTTGCACATGCGGGAGGAGCAAGCATTTTTGAATTGATCCACTTTCAGTGAACAAGACCGATTCGAGACACGCTTACATCACTAGTTAAACTAGCTTGAAGTTATTACCCGGCCTGGTCAAGTCCACAGAAAGTTTCTCGAGATGGTACATTTCTACTAAGACAAATCCTTTTCGAGACACGCTTACGTGGTTAGTTAAAGAGATACATTGTCAGCTTTTAGGTGACAACTAGCTCTAGTAACTAACTTAATGTTATTACCCGTCGAGGATAAGTCTTTTCGATATTACTAACTTTTATTGTCTCGTCAATTCCTGGGTCATTTCTGAGTCTAGCTCGCGCATGATACAACTTTTAGCTTTGACTACTTATATTTTAATCACTTTTTCATTTTCTCCCCCTCAAAAATAGCATATAATATGATGTTTTTGACAAACTTTTTAGATTAAAATATGACGTTTTGAGTCTTATGGGGAGATTCACCAAGAACTTTTGATTTTGAACAAAGTATTTTGTTTTGACAAGTGCTCCCCCTCAACAAGTGATTAGGTCTTATTGAGGTGAAATACTTGTCCTTTTGAGCAGAATTATGAAAATTCATAAACATTTGATTAATTCTACTCAAAAGTAAGAAGCCTTCGCTCCTTATATTAGGATTGAGGCACTGATGCGTACCTCAGGGTCCTTTCTTTACAAGTTCGGGTTGTGCACTGTAATGTGTACACAAGCCATAATGAAGTATAATATTGAAAAATCAAATCAAATTCTTACAACATTCTACCATTCAGGTCTCTGAAATGTCAACACCGGAAATCCTGGTCTGCCTCCAACATAGCTTTCCAATCTCCGAAACTGATCCCTGCACTTCAACCGGTTCTTAATCCTTAAAATGAATCTGCGAGCGTCCCTGGCCTCATTGGTATTCCACCTTTTAGATTTACCCAGTGCTATGCCATCCAATCTGCTTTTGATTCCATCACTGACGAACTTCAAGGTTTCATCACAGAACTTATGTATTTCTCCATAGGCCATGAAGCAGTTACGACCGTTTACACTGCGGTATGTGAACCCAAATGCCGGATGCCTGATCAAGGAGTATTGAGATAGATGTTGAAGGTTGGGGATGTCGAACATATTAGGTTTGGTGAGATTCAGCTTCTTCTGATAACTTTCCACTCCCAGTTAAAGATCTTTTACTCTTTCTCTGATGACTATCTGCCTAATGAAGATTAGGAGAGCTGTGATAAAGGCAAGCTGCATCTCTTTGGGCAAGTTGCAAAGCTTTCCTTGAACTTTGAGCAGGTACATATCTTCTATGTCATTGAGGAGTAGTCGTGGAAAGTCTGACTCGGAAATCTCGTACTCTTTTTCATCAAGTCTTTTGAGTACAAGTTTGCTGAGGAAGGGGTACCCAAAGTGAGTGACCGTCGAAATGAACTGAATTGAGACAATCTTCAACTCACTTGTCACATTACCCATCGTCTGATTGAGTCTGCTGCTTCGATAATACTGTACCCGGGTTTCTGGCCAATGATGTATACCGTAGAGTGCGTTCCGGTCATAGTCAACAACTTTGTCGATGAATAAGGCAGAGGCTTCTTCTTCGATGGCATTGTTGAGGTATCTAGCTGCAGGGAGAAAGGCAAGTGATGTAACGTACTTCTTCTCAATCTTGCTGCCGAGTTGCAGAAATTCCAAGTCGTTGTTGAAGAAAAACTTGTAAGGGATCTTTGGTTCCTTAGGCTTCCCAATCATCGGCAGTGGTTTGGACCAGTCAGTTATGTATGGTGCGGTTTTCCTTGTGACCGGATCGACGTAAGATTCGGGATTGATCCAGTCAATATTGCTTGACATAGCTCGAGCAATATTTTCTAGATGGTACTCAAGTTCGATGGAGTTAGCAGACCGATCTTTCAGAAGATTGAACGCATCATTCTTGATTCTTCGTAGCTCTTTCTTGTTCATCTTTTTCATCTAAAACTTATGCTGAATCAACTGAGCGTATTCCACCGTTCGACCATCTTGAGGTTCTTGATTGTCTGCAAGTGGCGGTTGCGAATTAATCATCTTGTCAAACCAGGAGTAATCGGCAGTTTCGTCTTGGTCTAGCCATTTGAGGACGGTTTTTGGTTTCTTGGGTTCTGTGCCTTTTGATGAGGTGTCTGGTTTGTGCTGATGATGTTTTCGTTTCCTTTCTTTTTTCTTCTTAGATAACGGTTCTGGAACTTCATCGGTATGAGGAATCTCGTCTCCGCCTGTATATTCGAAGTGGTCATGTGCTTTGGGAGCGGAACCAGATGCCTTGGGTTGTTGTGAAGATGTTGTAGTAGTTGGAGGGATGAACGGTGCTTTTGGTTGAGATGAGGGTCCTTCGGCTTGCTTTTGTTTCTTTGCCTGAGAGTTAGGATCCTGATCTTCATCATCTCTTGGACGTTTCAGTTTATCGGCCTCAGTGCTGCAAGTCTCTTTAGACATTTTGGCTTTCAAAGCTTCCAGGATTTTAGCTTCTTCAGGTGATAACGTGAACTTGCTAGCCAATTTGTCTAAGAGCTGGGTTTCTAATTCGTCCATAGATAACCCCGGTAGTGGTACAGTTGATTTGTCAGCTCGAAGAGTAAACGTGGTAGATCGGATCACTTTCTTGACTGCTTGCTCTGTGAACTTGGTGAGTTCATCTCTCATGGGTGCCAGCAGCTCTTTCAACTCAGCAACTAAGTGTTGTTCCATATACTGATGTGCTTGAGCTGCTAATGTGGCTTCCAAGTTCTCTTGCACATCCTTAGCTAAGAATGTATCAACTTTTTCTTGCAGTTCTTGGACATTTGTGTTTAGCTTTGTCAATTCTGCAACTTGGCTTGCAAGTGATTCAACTCGATCTTCTAACTTGCTTTTCTTCTTTTCATGAACTCTTCTAAAAGCTTTCTTGATCAACTTGGATGCAGCAGAGGCTTTGGTACTTGCGGGTTTCTTGATTGATTCGTCATGGGTAGATTCGGATGCTGGAGGTGATGATTATGAAGATTCAATGTTGGTGGTTATGTCTTTGTCATCTCCTCTTTGTGGTTCGGGTTGATCAACATTTGTAGCTTTGGTTGCTTCCTCTTTCAATCTCTATTCTTCAGCCAGTCTGTCAGCTTCGGCCTTAAGTTTTTGTTCTGCGGCTAGCTTGGCTTCTTCTTCTTTCTTTAACTTATCTTCTGCCAGCTTAGCTGCCTCTTCAGCCTTTCTGCTTTCCTCCATACGGATTGTTTCTTCCAATTTGGCTTGTGCAAGCTCCTCAAGCCTAGCCTCTTCAGCTTCTTGCTTTTTCTTTAACTCTGCTTCTTGAGCCCTTTCTATGAGCTCCATTTCTTCCATAGACAGCAGATGAGGAGCTTCAGTATCCATGTGATCCTCCTCTTCCTCTTCTTCTGCTGCTGAAGTATTAAGCATTTCTGTGTCTGTGGGTGATACTGTGGGGGTGTCGTAGACGACCAATTCAGCATTGGTTCCTGTAGTTGGTTCAGGAATACTGCTAGACCCGCCAGCTTCATTAGTATGAGAGAACACAGGAGGTGGAGGTTGATCATCTTGGAATGCATCTATCTTGCTGTGGAGGAGACCTAGCTTGAGAGCTCTTTCATTTTCTTCTTCTACTGAAAGGCCTATGTTTGAGTGAGCAGACTCTTGTTCGACAATCATAGGTTCCTTCAGCTTCTCCCTCCTGATCCTTTCTTCTTCCAATATTGTTTCTACTTCAGTGAACGGTCTTTGATTGAGATCTGCTGGGTATTCAGCATTATCAGCAAATTCGTCAATGTTCTTCTCCCAGTCTTCGAACGTCAAGTCTTTATCATCAATATCTTCAAGATTAACATTCTCGTTGATATTGGCATAGGCTTCCCTATATACTGGACCTTCGTCGGATTCGGTTTCTGAGTCAGAAGGTTTTGGAGAAGTTGGTGGTGTGGGGAACCACCCTGGTTCAGGGATGGATGCAGGTTGCTTGACAGGAATTCTTCGCTTGAGTGTACCCTTCTTCTTTTGTTTAGACTTGGTTGAACTGCCGGAGCTCCCAGACTTGCTACCTTTCTTCCCCCTAAATGGTTGAACTTCGTCCAAGAAACCAACTTTGTCTTCCTTAAGTGCTTGTTCGTAGTACTTGTAATTCTTGCAAAGCTTCACTTTAGCAGTTAAGAGACAATCGGGAAATTTCTTTCCTTGCTTACGTGTGCTGGTGTCAAGTCTCTTAATAATTCTGAGAGTTTCTTCATTTCTGAAAGTATGCTTGGCTTCGTCATCAAGTCTCTGTGGAATATCGTCATACTCACGAAGGAAGCTTTCGATGAGTAGTTTGGTGAAACGAACAAATGGAATGTTGGTGGTCTTGTGTTGTATATGCCACACAAGGTCTTCCCAGATAATGCTGGCATAGTCCACCTTCTTGACGTTTGCCACGGCCCAGAAGAGTTTGAGGTGTTGGAGCTTGGGGTGTTCATGGCCAGTGTCTCTGCCAGATAAGGACTTGGCAATCAGAATGTACAGGGTTCTCCATGGTTGTGGAAGAAATCTGATGTTGACCCTAGAGTGTCTTGTCACTACTTCTTCTGATTCATCGTACCCAATATCCCATAACCACTCTATCAGCTCTTCCTCAGTAGGTACTTGATCATATTCTTCATCTGGGCCAAGTTCGGGTAACCCAAGAACATTCCTAAGTGTATCTATGTCCACAGTAACCTGTCTGTTATGAAGCATGCAAGTGAAGGATGCTTCCCCAAGGTCTAGCTGAAGTGTATGCTAAAATTGGTGTATGTAGAAGCAGGCCACTGATGCTGACTTAGTGAACAAGAGCTTGTTGGGGTGATATAGGAGAGCATCCACTGCAACAATGCATGAGGATTCGTTGCATGTGATTTTGTTGAAGTTGATTCGTAAGTTGTTCTTTCCTATCTTCCTAGTGCAATCTTCGGGAAAGGTTTCTTCCCATGAGAGTTTTGGTTCAGGTTCTGGTCCATATGGAATGTCATTGTGTTCTGTCATCTGAATTAATCATAAACAAACACAAACATAGCAATGATTACTTTGTTAGCTCAGACATTCAATTACATGATTGTGCATATTTTGAATTGATCAGTGGGTGTTTGTGTGTGAAAACTTTTGTTATATGACAAACTTGTGTTTTTAGAAGTTAACACATGGTAGAAGCTTATAACAATCTAGTTACAACATGAGTTTATCATTACAAGAGATTACACATTGGAAATATTACAACACTTAGAAAATTTCATGACTTTGACAATGTTACGCGTAAGTTGGAAAAACTACGCATAACATGACTTATGCGTAAGAAATGGTTTTAGGCGTAAGAGCAAAAAGCTACGCATAACCTTATATGTTACGCGTAAGATAAATCTTATGCGTAGGCTCAATCTTACGCGTAGGATAAAATCTTAGGCGTAGGATATGAGCTTATGCAAAGGATTAACCTTATGCGTAAGATATAACTTATGCGTAGGTTTTGACTTATGCGTAAGTTCAAGACTTATGCATAAGATCAAGACTTATGCGTAAGTTTATCTTTTAAGCGTAAACATTGTCTTATCCAAGACAGTGTTTTCAACGTGTTGAATCTTACGCGTAAGATTCAATCTTACGCGTAGGATGAACATCTTATGCGTAGAAACGTTTTGACGTTAATCACCTTTGGAAAAATTCAAGTCTTTTGATTCCTGAAAGTGTATAATACAACCACTGATCAATATTTAAACCAACACACTTAATACTTATTATTTAACGCGTAAACATGCCATTTCCTATCTTACGCGTAGGATAGTTATGAACACATAATCATAATCTTAATCAAACATGATTCTGGGTAAGAATAGGCATAGGGCAAGTGTTTCTAACATCCTAAGGAACATATGGTCCAAATTATAACAACAATCGACCACAAAATCATAAGATCAAATCTGCTTGTGCGTTCGAACCCTAAATCTATGATTCATGATCAATACCAGTTTATGAAACAATTAAACCACATGAACAAGTTCCTAGGCATATAAGAACACAATCCCCATCAAGAATTTCAATCATAACACACAAAATCAAGAATCCCTAAAATTTCGTATGAACCCTAAATTTAAATCAATCAATTTAGTGTTTCTGGGTACGATTAGAGATTAGAGACATGTTTATTAACATCTTAAGACCATTTCCCAACAACAAATTTAACCACAAACATAACAATTTTCTGGGTTCGATCTCTACGCAAAACCCAAAAACAATTTTAACGATTATGATAAAATTAGCCATTGGATTAAGATGAAATTTAAAACCCTTGTTAAGAATGATGATCAAAACATGTTACAACTTACAGATTAGAAGATAGATACTTGGATTAGTAGAATGATTGTGAGTCGTTGATGATGGTTGGTGAAATCTTAAATGTGTGTAAGTAATTTTTGCAGGTGCAGTAAATGACCGGTCAAACTTAGTTTTGACCAAAGGTTATTATGAGTTTCAAATATTGACACATGTAGTCCCTTAACCTTATGTTACATTCATACTTAATGCCCAAACTAACTCTCACATTTAACTTTCGTTAACTACACCAAGCTATGACAAGAACAACTTGTGGAATTTTACTCCCCCTCGACCTTAGACCGTAGTCTTAAAAAATCTTAAAATTTATTATTATGGTCAAGGTGAGTATCCCGAAACACTTTTGAAGCATCACTTTTTGATAAAAATGTAATATTTTTGGTAAAATGCAAGTATAAAAGTAAATATTTTGAGAAAATTTTTAAAAAATACTTTTCCTCCCCCTCAACACTTGTTTTTAATAATTAAAGACATTTTACAAAAAATTAGTGTTGAAAAGAGTGGTATATACTTGCCTTTTTTTTTTTTTTTTTTTTTTTTTAAGTGAACAAAAAATCTTTTTGTGTTTTTTATTGGTTTTATATTTTTGTATTTTGTTTTTGAAAAAGATATGTACAAAGATAGTTTGGATGTTTGACGATCAATTGTGTTTTAAAAACTTTTCCAGATCATCTGGAGTCAAACATCACATACCAATTTGGTGAACTAGACTAGCAAACCTTGATGGTGCTAAGGATTTGGTAAGTAAGTCCGCCAATTGGTACTCAGTCCCAACAAAATACAGTTCAACGGTACCCTTTTCAACGTGCTCTTTGATGAAGTGATATCGGAGATCGATGTGTTTGGATTTGCAGTGATGAACTGTGTTGCAGGAGATAGCAATGGCACTCTTGGAATCACAGTAGATTGGAATCTTATTGAACAAGTAGCCATAATCCTTAAGTTGTGATCTCATCCAGATGACTTGAGCACAACAAGCAGACATAGCTACATATTCAGATTCTGTTGACGACAGTGATGTGCAGTCCTGCTTCTTTGATTGCCATGACACAAGTTTATCTCCGAGAAACTGTAATCCACCAGATGTACTTTTGCGTGTGTCTAAACATCCTGCATGGTCAGCATCTGAAAAAGCAATTAGTTCAAAACCAGAATCCTTCGGATACCAGATTCCCAAGTTAATGGTTCCCTTTATGTATCGAAGGATTCTTTTGACCTCACTGAGGTGTTTTTCAGTTGGTTTGGACTGATAGCGAGAGCACATGTAGACAGCAAATACTATATCAGGTCTACTAGCTGTGAGATACATGAGTGACCCAATCATACTTCGGTATTTGGTAGGGTCAACCGGTGTCCCATGTAAGTCAGCATCTAGTTTTGTGGTATAGCCCATTGGTGTATTATAAGTATCACAAGTCATCATTCCATGTTTCTTTAAAATTTCAAGAGCATATTTGGACTGATTTATAAAAATTCCACGGGGTGATTGATGAACTTGTAGTCCTAGAAAGAACGAAAGTTTACCCATCATGGACATTTCAAAATTATCTTTCATTAATTTTGCAAAATCATTAGAGTAATTTCTTTTTGTTGAGGCAAAAATAATGTCATCGACATATATTTGAACAACAAGTAAGTCCTCCCCGCAGGTTTTTGTAAACAGTGTTGGATCCACCGAACCTTTAGAAAATTTATTGGCCAGCAAGAAAGTGGACAGTTTGTCATACCACGCCCGTGGGGCTTGCTTAAGTCCGTAGAGTGCCTTTTTGAGTCAGTAAACGTGATTAGGACGCTCAGGATCAACGAAGCCATCTGGTTGGCTAACATAAACTTCTTTATGGAGTTCTCCATTAAGAAATGCTGTTTTCACATCCATTTGGTAAACCACCATGTTCCTGTGTGCAGCATAGGCCAAAAAGATCCGAACAGCTTCATGTCTAGCCACTGGAGCAAAGGATTCAGCAAAATCAAGTCCTTCTAGTTGAGAGTATCCTTTCGCTACCAGGCGTGATTTGTTACGTATGACAGTGCCTTCAGCATCTAGCTTATTCTTCCAAATCCATTTTAACCCGATGACAAAGACTCCGTCAGGTCTTTCAACTAATTCCCAGACTTCTAATAGTATGAACTGCTGAAATTCCTCTTGCATAGATTCAATCCAGCCGTCTTAAGTCATTGCTTCTTTGATGTTCTTAGGTTCTTCGTGACAAACTGTGAGTGCATAGATACAAGTTTCTCCATCAGTGTGAAGTCGTTGTCTTGTCATTACAGGTGCATCTGGATGGCCAATAATATGAACTAGTGGATGGTCTCGAGTCCATTTGTGTGTTGAAGGGTGTAGTTGATAAGTATCTCGCATGTTAGCAGGATCCAAATTGCGTGTAGACGACTCAGCTATATCAGGAAAGGTAGGAGTCGGTGCAAATGGATTAAAGAACGCATCAGGATTATGCTCTGCGGGTTGTGGAACTGATTGTGGTGTAGGATCTTCAGCTGATTATCGGGAGTTAGAAACAGTTTGTTCTGCTGTAAATGGTGATGCAATTGGAGGACCGTCTTTCTCAACAGTTGTTGTTGTTTGTTGAGGAGAGTCTGGTACTGGAATATTATCAGGTTGAGCAGCAGAAATAGGTGAGACCTCAGTAGGACGGTATTCAATTGTGTCATCAAACAGTGGAGCAAACAAGGTTTCCAATTCTTTGCGGTTGAGTGGCAATGGTTCAGCCGAAGAGTCCGGAGAGTTAAGACGGTTGAATTCGGGTCCTAAACTGTGTTGCTCAGAAGCCATTTGTGTGAGTTCATCAAAATTAGCGTGAATGGTTTCTTGAATTTCTCTTGTTCGACGATTCCATATCCGAAATCCTTTAGAATTTTCACAGTATCCAACGAACACTCCGATGTCAGCCTTTGCTTTAAGTTTACCTAAATCATCACGATCATTTTTCGGATAACAAAGTGCTCCAAATACATGAAAGTAATCGATGTTCGGTTTTCTTTTGTGAACAATTTGATAAGGTGTTTTGCGATGGTGTTTTGTGATCATGCAACGGTTTTGGGTATAACATGCGGTTGAAACAGCTTCCGCCCATAAGTAATCTGGTAATTGAGCATTAATCAACATAGTTCTAGCAGCTTCCACTAACGTCCTGTTGCGTCTTTCAACAACTCCATTCTGTTCTGGGCTTCTAGGAATAGATGTTTGATGTTCAATTCCCACTTTCTCAAAATATGACCGAAGTGTCTGATTCTTAAATTCAGTTCCATTGTCAGTTCTGACTATTCGTACCATGTTGCGTAACTGAACTTGAATTTTAGTGAGAAAGGTGATGATCATTGAAGGAGCCTGATCTTTACTTCGTAGAAAATAAACCCAAGTCCATCTTGAGTAATCATCCACAATTACAAGAACGTAGCGTTTACCGTTGATACTTTGAACACGCATCGGTCCACACAAATCCATATGAAGCAATTGTAAAACATGATTCGTACTGTTCTCAGGTTTAGAAGGAAAATGAGCCCGAGTACTTTTTCCTTGTTCACAGGCTGAACATAAGTGATCTTTGGTAAAACGGAATCTTGGAAATCCATCAACAAGTTTGTGACGAGCAAGGTCAGTCATAGTTTTGAAATTCAAGTGTGAAAGACGTTTGTGCCATAACCAAGATTTAGTCGATTCCGCTTTGGAGAGAAGACATATCGGAGATGTAGCAATCATATCTGACATTGATATTGTATAAAGATTTGAACCACGTGAGCCAGACATTAGATCGTTTCTTTGTAAGTCACGAACGAAGCAAGTTTTCTCACGAAATGCAACTTCTAGATCCCCATCACAAAATTGACCAACAGAGAAAAGGTTGTGTCCAAGGCCTTCCACATAATAAACACGACTGATTTCAATGTTCCCACTGACATAGTCACCATATCCCATGATTAAAGCGTAATGATCATTCCCAAATCTGACAGTACCGATGAACTTTGAGACAAAGTTGTGTAACAGTTTAAGATTGCCTGTCATATGTCGGGTACATCCGCTATCAACAATCCAGAGAACAATCTGTACCACCTGCATCACAAGAAGAAGACACGGATGGAACAGAAGTAAGGGTGGAACCCAAAGAAAGTGCGGGTTCCTGTTGGTTAGAAGCACAGGTATTCAATAATTTAGGAATCCATTTAAAGTCTGGTCTATATTGTAACCAACGTTGCCAATTCCAACTAGTTCTTGCTTTCTTAATGGTGAATTCACTAGTAGTTGGCTTATTCCTAGATTTGTTCTCTGCACTTATGGGGGTAACCTCAACTTCATTAGAAACCGTAGAAGGCGGCTTTCCTAAGATAGACTTAGAGGCAGTAGTGGGCCTAGAAGGAATGCGTGTCCTACATTTCTTATGACAATTAAGAAGAGAATTAGCTATACATTTTGTATGATCACCAGATGATACGCTTTTACGACAAAACACACAAGATGCATTAATATTCAAAACATTCAAAGGTTCATCATTCGTTACATTTAGATTGTGATTACAATTTGCCAGATTAGAATCTAAATCTGATGCAACATGAGTTTTATTCAAATTCCTAAGTTGATATTCTACTTCTTGAGCTTCTAGTGATCCTCTTTTACGTTGCCAGAGCCTATTCTTCCTTTTACTTTTTCGCTTGGGTCTGCTAACGCTATTAGTGGAGACTAGTCCTGTAGAAGTGGAGTTATCAACATTAGTGTTTTGAACAACATTTCCTTTAGCAGTTTTGTCTAATTGATACAATCCTGGTGCTATCACCGTGGTGTCAACAATCTTTCCTTTTTGAAGTAGCTTAATTTTCTCTTTCAAATCGATGATGATGTGATTTTTATCCTGAATTTCAGACTCAAGTAAACCATTGCAATATTTGATGTCATCGCGGTTTTGTTGCCATTCGGCGTTTTCAATTTTTAAACCCGCAATTTCTTTCTCGTATTTGAGACACAGACTTTTGAAAGACTCATTGTTTTTACAAAGCTGACAAGAGTTTGAAATATTTTGACTTTGAAGTTTCAATTCCATTTTAATACTTTGAGCTTGACACCATTCAAGCCTTTGTTTGAGTTGACAAATTTCTTTTGAAAATTGTTTTGTCACATCATCATTCTGTATTCTGAGCTTGTCATTTTCATGTTTAAGTGTCTCGATTTCCACATTCAACAAGTTATTATCAACACAAAGATCATCCACAAGCATAGAAGTACCAGATTTATAGAGATCATTCATGATAACAGAATAAATATCAGCATGGAGAATTTGTTCCAAGAGTCGATCAGCATCATTTTTTAAAACTCTATTTCTTTGCTTTTGAACCAAAATCTCATTTTCAGTAGAGTTGAAAACGTTTATCATATTTTTGACCTCGTTTTGAAGTTCCTGATCCCAACGTGTAGCACAGAGACGGAGGTGTTTGACAATTGGCAACATTTGTTTTTGAAAAATATCTCTCTTTTCTCGCTCGTAAGCGGATTGAAAAGTTTCAATTTTTATTTCAGAATTTTGTTCAATTGTTTCCTCCAAAATTTCGATGTCTTCCATAAATGTTTTGAAATAATTTAAGACACGACAATTTTTCGGTAAAGGTGTAAGTTCACCGGATGATGGTAAAGGACCATTGATTTGTGCTACAGTTTGGACAGGGGCCGCATTAGAGGATGAAACATATGACTCTGTGACATACCATGATTTCTCAGGTAATTCCTTTTGAGGAACAAAAGATTTAGAAATATGTGGAGCTTTTGAATAATCATATGGTGTCCAATATTGAACATATCTCATTTTTGATCGACTCTCGTCTTCAAGTTCTTCCTCTTCTTCAGTATCAAAAACAACAGCACGCACAATCGTATTATCAAGCAAGTAGTCCATACTATAAATTTTAGGAATTTCTTTGAATGTCGTGTGAAGAAACATTGAATTGTAATCGCCAAGTGCAAATCCTATATCGGGTCTCGGTTTTAAAGTAAATTTCTGAATTGTTGTGACAAAGTTCCCGTGTTTGTAAACTATATTCCGAAATTCTTTGAGTTGTTTTTCAAGGTCAACAATCTCACCGGGTAAGTTATCTATATACTTCCTTTTTCGTATTTTATGTTCACAAAAATCCTTTTTACAACTTGACAATTCTGTTTCTGTTTTTGAAAGTACTGTTTGAAGACGTTCAACTTGCATTTTCAATTCACACTTCTCACTTTCGAGTTTAGAAATCAACTTCCCATTTGACTCAATTAAATCTTGCATTTTGTGTTGAAGATCTTGCTCTTTGTTGTAAGAATCTTGAAAAGCTTTTTCAAAACTTTTTGCATGTTTAATCTTGTCTTGCTGATTTGAAAGTTGAATTTTATAACACTCAATATCTCTTGCAAGTGACGCATTAGTTTCTTTTAAAACTTTGTTTTTCTCGTTGCATTTTATGATTTGCAATTGTTGAGCATTCAGTCGTGTATGTAACAATATGAGGTCAGGGTCTGGATCAAATGATGGTTCATGTTGTTCTATATGGTCATGTTTATCATTCTCAATAGGATCATCAAATGAAACAACTGTGTCATCATCAAATATGACAACTGTGCTTATTTATTCATCTGTTTGAGAAGATGAAGATGAGTCAGATGGAACAACTTGCGCCATATCTGATTCAGAAGCAGAAGGTGAGGCTATTTCATGTATTAGGCATGCTTTTTGGTCATGTACCTGAGACAAGCCGTCAGTGTCATACACTGGACCTGAATCATTAAACTGAAGTTCCTGCATGTTGGCCATAAGCATCACAGCTGCATTGGCTTCCAGATCTTCCATGTCATCATCATTGTTCACATTTGCCATGAAGTTGTTATCCTGTTCAGGGAAATGTCCATCTTTTTCATCTTGAAGAGCCATGAGTAATGCCTGCTTGTGAAACTTACTACCCCGAGTTCTCGGTTTGGGACATGTTGTCGCTATATGACCTTGTTCATTACAGTTATAGCACCACACTGCATTCCCTGAGTTGGAGTTCCTAGTTGCAACTGGTTCAGACCTTTGCTGAGAAGATCCTGAGTTGTTCCTGAACCCTGCATTGTTACTATACCTCTGACCATTCCCAAAATTTCCTGAAGAACTTCCTGAACCAGATCGACCATAGTTACGATTCTGAATTTCCACCCTTCCATCATTAACAACAGCTTGATTCCTTGTGTTAGAAGATGAACGTTGACGGTTGTTTGTTTTGTTGGAGAATTTGCTAAAAGCACGAGCAATAAGAGCAAGTCCCTGATTCAACGTATTAAAGTCATCATCGTCATCGTCATTGGAGTTTGAGTAATATACTGCATCATTGTTGTTTAATGGAACAAGTTGAGTAGAAGCATTCTGTGGAGATGAATCATAAGGGACCATTTGGTTCGAGGTAGAAGATTGTGGATAACTGAAGTAGTTTTGCTCTTGAGCATATGCATGATTTGACATTGGTGGTGGATCATAGGGAGATTGAGCTACGAGTGCCAAAGAATTTGGTGTTGGTGTGTATCCTCCTCGTAGAGCCCGATCTTTTTCCACTTCAGGTTCATGGTGTTTCAGAAAATCATACAACAAACCATATGGTGCATCATGAAGATTTTTGGTTTGACGAACAAATGTCACATATTTATGCCAATCTGGGCCAAGACTACCAACGAATTTGGAGTTCACTGCGATCCTTGGTACTGTGATTTTGTAACGTTCCAGATCATTGACCACATTTGTGAAACGATGATAGTAGGATTCAAGTGACTCTCCTGGTTCAATTGTGATGTCAGTGTATTCCATGTAGAGTTTGGATTCCATATCATCTTTGTTCAATTGAGTGCCTTCCATAAGGAGATGAACATGTTCCCACATAGCTTTGGCTATTTTCTGAGCATCGACACTTCGATAAATTGGATTAGGTATACCTTGAAGTATATAAGCCATTGCATACTCATCAGCTTCACGATGTAATTTCTGTTCTTCTGTGAGTTGAGATTCTGGAAGAGGTCTATCACCAGGAGGACGTGGAGGATCAGCAGTTGGATCACCAATTTCAAATCTTGTTGGCCACTCAAATGGTCCTTCAAGTATCACTTGTTTCAAGAATTTCCCATGAGGTTTCTTTAGTTCAAGAAATCGTAAGAATCGACTTGACCATTGAACATAGTTCCCAGGTGTTAGCATTGGAGGTGTTTCAAGTGATCCTGCCTCATGTCTGGATTGTTGAGTTGTAATAACTTCACACATTCTATCAAACCAGTGAGGTTGTTTGGAGGAAAACTGAGTGTTTTGTTGTGACATCTGATATGATTGTTGTTGAGGAATGATTTGATGTTGTTGCATCATGAGATATTGTGGTTGTGGATTAAACGGTTGTTGATGAAAGTGTGATTGTGAAGGTTGTTGATATGATTGTTGTTGATGGTATTGTTGTTGCTGATACTGCTGATGTTGTTGCTGAGGATTAGAGAAGTAGTAATGTGGTGGTTGAGACATCTTTGAACACTTGTGTAGTAATAGATCTTTGTATAAGATTGAAATGCACGTTCCTTTGGTTAAGTTCAAAAATCCCTGGGGTAAGTTGAATTCATACGCGTAAACTTTAGGTTATGCGTAAAGAGTAGTTTATGCGTAAACAAAGAGTTTATGCATAAGTTTTCTCTTTACGCGTAAGCTTTGGCTTATGCGTAAGTTTAGACTTATGCGTAAGGTTAAACAACCAAACAAATCTTTCAAACTTATCCAAGCTTGAAAGATATCCGAAGTCGAAGTATTCCACTAACTTATCCAAGCTAGGGAAGTACTGAGTCACCGTAACACAAGAAGAAGACCTTTGATGAAACTTAAGCGTAGATTCTGGCAACTTACGCGTAAGATTAACTCTTATGCGTCTTACGCGTAAGGTTGAACTTCTGCGTAGAAAAGGTAACTTATGCGTAGGTTGTAACTTCAGCGTAGGACTTAGGCGTAGGAAATGGACTTACGCGTAGGATTTAGGCGTAGACTTCCAAGTTAAGCGTAGAAACAGGGTTTTGACTCTAGTTACGTGTAGGAAAAGGGTTTTGACCAAATCTTATGCGTAGAAGGGACAAAAAGTACTGTTGACAGCTTTTGAATCGTATTGTTCACGTAAGTTACGCGTAAGGAGGTCAGTAGCTTGAAAAATCTCAAATTTTTGAAGAAAAATGCTTATAAATAAGGTACTTTTGATCAAATAACTTCACCAATACTTAGAAAACACTAAAAATGAAAGATTTTGCTACCAAAAACTAGTTTTCCAATATCAAAGAAGCTATAAAACCTTAAGAAACTATAAGAACATGTGATAAAAGCTTTAAAAATCAAAACTTTATGCAAAAACTAAGCTTCAAATCACTATATCAACCTTGAAACTTGTCCAAGCTTCAAGATTTGAGTGAAAGAAACAAAGAAAAATGCAAAAAGAAGATGAAATACACCCTAAACCCCACGTAAATTCCAAGAAACACACTTCAATCTCTATTAGGCGAATGATACCACTTGTTAGGTCACCATTTATGTAAACACAAGTATGATAATGAAAGAAATGAGATGAGAATGAGAGATGGTTGATTATAAGAAATGAGAAGATTGTAAGAACAAGAGTTTCACTAAGATATTCAAATAACCAACAATAATAAAGTGTACATAAGCTTGGTATTTATAAGGGGAGGAGTAGGGCAACACTCCCTTCCTCCCTCTTACACCTTAACGTGGGCTTTACAAGGCCCATGGACTAGCTTACTTAAGCCTAGTAACATTAACATAGTGAAATAAATAACTAAGCAACCTATTACAAAAGGTAATGACTGAGACTTGACTAAAATACAAAAGTATGATCCCAACATTCTCGAAACTTTGTGTTTTAGAAAGATGGTACAAGTGTGTTCTAGAAAGTTTGCTAGAATTATGATTTTGCAAAAAGCTCACCCAAATGAAATTTGTATTCCAAGATTCTTGTACTTCTAGTTATAAAAACACCAAAACTTGAAGAAAGTTGCAAACTTGATGATTTTTATGAAAATATTTTGTGTTCTAGAAAACAAGTACAATAACCAAAATCGAATTTTTTAAGCTTTGAAACTTCAAAAAGATTAAAACTTTCTTGTTGGAAAAGGTTTATAACACTAGTTTGTAATAAAAAAAAAAGTGTTAAAAGCCAAGAAAAACAAGAAAAGTGATGAACTTTTTTGAAAAAAAAACGTGTATAAAGCTAAAAAAACGAAACACACAAACTCAAATCACTCCTAAATCATTGTTTGGCTCTGATACCACTTGTAAGACCTTAGATATCACAAATATAGAAGCAAAGATGAAGTAGAGGTGGTGACTTGATGATGTATATGTATGTCATATATAGAGAGAAAGAGATGAAAAGATGAGAACTTTTATTGAAAGAAAACACACACACTACACACACAAGCACACACCTCAAATGAGCTTTGAGGTGTTTATATAGTAACTTACATATTGCCCTAAAAGGCTTTCCATGGGCTTAATCTAATGGGCTTGGTTTACATTTTCTAATAAAGGCTTACATGAAATACTTAATAAGTACCAAGTCCATAGCCCAATATTCTTAACTATTACAATACTTGTTGACTCAATAATGATCGTCACTTTTAATGCTAACAATTTTCATACTCATTATAATAATATAAAATTTATATTATTAATTTACCCGGTGTTTTAAAACAATTTGCTATATTTTATGATATACGTTAATAATTTCGTCGGATTATGATATTTCAACACGACAATTATTTTAACACCCGATTCTCATCAGGAATGTAATTTTATAATTTTTACAACTTTGTCATATTTTATTTCCACTCGTCACGATTTATTTTTAGTTAACTCGGTACCCGATAACACCTAAACTACACAATAACTAACTAAATCTACACAAAAGTCTTCATTTCACTTACACACTCATCCTTTTCTTACTAAAACCCACGCCCCCTACCTTGAATTAGGGATCTTGTCTCATAAATATCTACAACTAGTTCAATACTTTCATTTTTCTCATTTACATATTCTATTAACCAACACCAACTAGCAAAAATTCTCTCTACTTCCTCCTTCTTCATATGTTTCTGCCAAAGATCAAGGAACAAGAAAAATCCATCAAACTTTCAAGATCAAGACATAATCAAGCTTTACTTTCATTCCTTGTTAAGGTTTTGTGATAAAAACCTAGGTTTCTTAATCAATTTCTCATCAAATAACCTCAAATCTTCAAGTAAGCTTCAAGTAAACTTTTTAATCTTTTCATACTTCCATTTGATGTATTTTCAAGTCATAGTAGTAGATCATGCAAATATATATGTTATATATACCACTTTATACAATAATACTCTTTAATCTTAGATCTATAATTTTTATTAGTAACTTCATGAGATCCACCAAGATTGGTGATGTTTAGGATCCTATGACACCCTAAGAAGGTGTATGGTAGGATTGAGTATTTGTAGAGTTGATTTGTAGTAGTTTGGTTAAGTTTTGGACAAGTTATAAACTAGAAAATCACATTTTTGACACTATTAGAAAGTTGTTGTCCCTTTTTGTAAAATATAGAAAACTCAGGGGGTTTTGGGTAACATCAGGCTAGAGATTCAGAAAATACTTTCAAAAATGAAGCTATGGGCGAAAGAACGGATTAAAACGAGTTTATAATGAAGGAGATATGTTAAAAACAAGTTTAACGACGAAAACTATTTTCTGAAAATAATACGTGCTGTTGCACGAATTTCAACGGACAAAATGAGCCGTTAAACGTAACCTAGAGGAGCCGACCTACTGAAAATATATTATTTTATATTAATACAAAACCATGGATATAAAGAACGTAGAAAACGAGCTTATAACGACCAAGATATAGGCATTTGAAACCCGGTAAATCATATATATTTCCATCAGCTTTTAACCAAATATTTCTAAGTATAGAAAAATTGTTTTTGCAAGTAATCGTGTTGCGAGCCGATTTTCTCATTGATCAAGACCCGTATGGTCAAAAGTTAAATGATAAGACTTCTAGACATTGTTGCAAGGTTTTCAAAAATGTCGAGTTTCATCACTAACACTTAACGTACAATATTTTGCGACTAGTTTTGCAAGGCCATTTTGGGCATATTTTCAAGTAATGAAAATGTTATTTTTGCGACGAAAACCTTATAATTACCGATAGAACACCAAACGAGGATCGTGGAGTACCGTTTCAATATATTTACATGAAAAGTGGTTATTAACGTAATGAGACGTCAAAAATGTATTTTTCGACGATAAACATTATTTTTAAATTTAACGAGTGGTATCGATAACATATGTATTTGCATGTGTAGCATCATTTCATTTCTTACATTAGAGACTATCATTCATATTAGGTTGCGGTTAGAGATCGTGCCTCATTTCAGTGTATTCACTTTTTTCATCGTAGCTATCGCACCAGGTGAGTCATAGCCCCTACTCTTTTAATTGCTTTGGTAAACTCTTTGGGGGAGAATACATGCTCGTTTTCATCTAAATGTATACTTGATTTAATTGATTATGCTACATGTTTAGTCAAACATTTATTGTTCCAGTTATGAATTCGTTACTCAATCGAATGTAGTGTATATTCATTTGCATCACACTTAATCATTTTTACCTTTGGACTCAAGCCTTTTCCACTATTATGCACACTTAACCGAATGAACCGGCTTTACCACTATATACATACATGACAGAATGAACGGGTCACATAACCGAATGTACGAGTCACATAACCGAATGAACGGGTCACATAACCGAATGAACGGGTCACATAACCGAATGTACGGGTCACATAACCGAGTGTACGGGTAACATAACCGAATGAATTGGTCACGTAGCCTAATGTATTGGTCGAATTACACTTATCTTTGAATCTTGGTCCACATATTACTTTTGTTTACACAAACCAAATCATATTTGGCAGTGGGTTGTAAACACACAGGTTGTAAGTCTTGTATGGGCGGGACTTGCAACTGAGTGGATTTACGATGCCTTTGCTGGGAGATATTCACTTAAATGCAATGTATTTCATTTTACACTAAACTCTATGAACTTACCAACCTCGTGTTGACACTTTAGCATGTATTTTCAGGTATTAAGCAACGGCACGCTACTAGAGGTTTTGGCAGGGCATGGCATGGTCATAGAAGACTCTGATATTCATTTGGGGACCGTTTTAAACTATTTTAAGGGCCTACTCCCGCACTACTTTTAACAATGTAAATTCAACACTTTTGGTTAAACGATTTTATTCTAAATGATTGAAGTGAAAACCATTTTTGTACTAGTTCTGGGATACCAATTGAATTACACCCCAGCTACATGTAAGCTTCCGCTGGACCCGATTTTGGGGGGTGTGACAGTTTTTTACTATAAATACTATGGATTTACTCACACTTTGATTTTGATAATAAATTGTTTATCATGACTACTATGGACTCACAAACTCTTTTGATTCTTGAAAATCAACTACTCTACTTGTAAACTCTATGAACTCACCAACCTCTGTGTTGACACTTTTAGCATGTGTTTATCTCAGGTCCATAATGAGCAAGGATGGTACGGAGGAGCACGGATTATTACAAAGGCTATAAATTTTACCATCATTCGAAAACTTATTTAACAAACTTTGAAAACCACTAGGACCTCATTTGGAAAACTCTGATATTTATAAAATTCGAATGGTAAATGTTTTAAAACGACTAAAATAATGATCGTTTTCTACTACTAAACCGTTGTTCCATGAAGTAACACCCAATTTAAATTCCGCTGCATATATTTTAAAATTGGGGGTGTTACAGATTGGCATCAGAGCATTGGTTATAGCGAAACAGGTCTAATTTAGATCTGAACTATAACTTCATTTTACAAACAAAACATTTTATAGCCTTACACTCTCCGTGCCTTCCGTGTCTGCAGACTGCCGTGCTCAGTACATTACCTGTTAAGATCATTCTACATGTTTAGAAATTACTCTCACACAATTATTATTTCATCCGTACTGATACATCTTTAACGTAAAAAAAAATTACTCATAAAATACTATTCTCGGTTACTACAGTAACATGTCTCCCGAAACTTCCGTGAATGTCAAAACCACTCTCCGTAATACTAATACATCACCTATCAATCAAAATCCTCCGAATACTGAAGACCCTTACGTACAAATATCACAACCCCAGGTTGATATAGAAATCACTCAGGGATCACTTCCATCGTCACCTATTTGTTCACCTTACGTCAAAAACTCAGGAGAGCTACTGAATCATATGAAGATATGATTGGTGGTCAGGCAACATTCAAAGTTGGACAAAGTTCACGCCAAGAGATGACGTGGAAGAATGTTGAGCCAAATTATCCGTTAACAAATACTCCAGATTCCTCAATACCAGATATTCCAACTAATTTACCCTCACCTAATTCACCCAACTACAATATAAGCACTCCTGATTCAATATGGACTCTTATTTATCAACAAACCAACATATTAGATGCTCACACTGAATAGCTAAAGAATTTACAACCAACGCGATTTGAATGGTACGACCGTAACCTTGACACGTTGTTCAAAAGAGCGGATGCTGAAAGACTAGCAACGTATGAATTAGGAATAAAGATCGGCGAGATAAAGGAAAACACCAACCAGGAGCTTAGAAGTGTGGACTCCAGGATCCGTTATGCAAGAAGAGAACACGGTCATACACATAGTAGAGTTGAGGATATTGAAAGAACCCTATAGATGGCCAGAGACACAGCCAGAAACCAGGGTCAAAAGATTTCCGCATTAGAGACTATGTTGGCTAATCAAATGAACATGTGTCAGGAGCGTTTCTCAAACATGGAAGCTGCACAACTTGAACTTGAGAAAGAAGTTAAATATTTACGTCAGAGGCGTAACTAATCTTGAGTTTACAGGCATCCTTGTTGTACCTACTAAACCAAATAGGTTTTGGTTAGTATTTCATGTAATGTTCAATAAATATGAAACCTTCAGAACTTGTAATCAAATCATAATAACCTCTTTTCTGTTATACCTCTTCGTTATGAATCAATCTTTCCTATCATAACAAACATGCAGTTAATGAATCCTCATACCTTCATGCAAAAGTCTCAACATTTGCTACTTCCTTGATAAACAAATGACTCCACGTAGATCAATGACATATTAATAAAAGACCTTGTACCAATTGTTTTGCTGAAACAATCAGTCAAGTTATTAATATTATGTTAAATTCTGCGATGTTATTCAAATCTACCTTAAGACTTCTTACAATTATTAAGATTTCTTAAACATACCATAATTAAACCAAAAACCAAAGAATTCCTTCGAGAGAGAACTTGAAGAATGGAGAGAAGTTATTTTAGTAGAAAAATCTGTTTGATCCTTAGTAATCCCATATCAAGAGTTGAGTATTTATCTGTGATACAACACAGGCATATCTTGAAATTAGATTACAGTAGGGATTCAATTCAGTCTATCATCAATGAAATAATTAGCTTCATTAGTTGAATTATTCTGACCTTAGATGGATTCTAAGTTGAGTTTCATTAATGATTTCAGAAGATGGACAACCTGAACAATATACATGCTCCATCATCATCAAACATCATCATGACTCCTGGAGCCATCAAGAAATTGGTAAACAACATCGTGTCAGTAGTACTCGAAGGGACTACCATAGTTTACCCAATAAGAGAGACGGGTATACCTGGTAAGCCTAACCATGAAAGCTGCATGGAATGTGGGCCAGCTCACTTTAAAACTCCAGAAAGAATGATAAACCCTTCCAGCACCCATAACCAAGGGATTAGGCTACCTAATGGAAATAAACAAAAGTGAAAACTCACTGAAATAGGAACCATCAACCCCATCTACTACAATTCCACCAATGCTCAAGACTGCTATTGTAAACATCTGGAAGATCGTATCAGCTATCATCGTCAGCTGGAATACAAACAGAAAGCTAATAGAGACTGCCTCGCCACACCTATTACCAAAAGTGGTTATCGTGGAAGTAAACCCCTGTGTCAAAAATGTAAGGAGCATCACACAAGAACCTGCATTGTTAAGTGCAAGAAGTGCCAGAAAACAGGTCTCAAGGCAAATAACTGTAAGACTTCGGGCAGAAAAGGACAACCAACAGCTGTAGTATGCCACGGATGTGGTGCAAAAGGGCACTACAAGAGGCAATGTCCAAACTACAATACCAACTGGAAAGCCAAGACTTTTACAAGAGAATGAAGAATCTTTAAAGACTTCGATAGTATCAAGGGAATTATAACTAGATTTATGTAGATGGATAAATTCCTGTTGTAAATAAATAAACCCTAGTTCAAAAATTTCCTAAGTTGTACCTCTTTCTTGTATTTTACTTTAAGTTATGATGGATGTAACCTAAGTATAACAACTATCTTCCTACCATATCGAAAAATCTACCTTGTAATATTTCCATAATAATCATAATCTACGTCAATTTCAATTTCTACTCCATTTACCAAATAACAATATACTGTTATTACCCTAAAAATTTCTGACTCATCATCATAGTATGAACAAAAATTTTCTACTTTATTCTTAAAAGAAATTACGTGTTATAAAAACAACACGTTGAACACCATCTAAAACAAGTTAAAGAAAAACATAAATACCACTGTGACTGAGCCAAGCATCACATCATTTAGTCCTCAATTATACATAGCCTGATCAACTATGTCTAATTTAGGAAGAATCATGTTATGAAGGGAACAGGCATAATTTCAGATTTTTTTTTCTAAACTAACAATCTTCATTCAAAAGCAAAATATAGAAATAAATTGAAATGTTCATAAATATTACATTGGACAACCCCCAACAAATACCTATCTTATCCCCACATCCTTATGATGAGAAACCAACAAAAATACCAGTAGGAAAACACTAATAATTCACAAAGACTGATAAGAAAACTCAAATAAACAAAAAATTTATTCGAATCCGTGGAAATTAATAAATAAACACATAATTAGCATCGGAAGTGCTAATGTTACAATAATTACAATATAAATCAAAGAATCTTCAATAGGTTGATCCGCTATGGCAACAAAGACCCCACCAACACAGCAATAGCAAGAGCCACCACAGGATGAATCACCCTAATTATGCTGAAAGATAAATATAAACAAACCATTAAAAACAATAATGAGACAAATTCCTAAACATAAAAACAAACGAGTTTTATTCCATATTCGTTAAGGAGTACATTGAAAACACAACAAAAACTTAATTTAAAAAAAAACAAACAAAAAAAACAACCCTAGCTCAAGATTTGTACCTGATGGGGCGAAAAATGATCCGTTTTTAGGGGGTCATTTAAGCCCGAATCCGATTTTATTTGATCAAATATTGCCCTAAATCGTTCCTTTTGTGATTTTAGGTGTTTGGAGAGTGAATTCTGGAAAAGAAGCCATTTTAGACGTTTTTGGAGCATAAAAGTGAAGAAAACGACTAAGTACCAAATTTCCATGCTGAAGATACAAGGTGACGGCGTCAAGACTACCATCTTGACGGCGTCAGACATGAGGAATTAAACACCGTAGGTGGTGACGGCGTCAGAAGGCTTCATGACGGCGTCAAAGTGGCAAGAATAAAATACCGTGGGTGGTGACGGCGTCACATAGGCCGTCATAAGTGGATCAAGGCCGTCCGAGGAAGTATATGGCGGCGAGGTGACGGCGTCACAAGTAACTCTTGACGCCGTCAGCCTGTTTTTCCTATATATAGTTTTCTAGTTTTTTCATTAAAAGGAGAGAAGTTTTGGTGAAACCCTAAAGACGATTTTGGTGCCTCTTTTACAGGTTTTTCAAGGGTTCCAAACCCTTGAAACCTTGCATTGTAATTGAGATAAGTGTACTTTCAATTCAATCAATATGTCTATGTGTTGGTTGTTTATATCTTGTTCTTGTCTCAATTCTACTATGCTAGGCTAGATCTCTTTTGTGTTTGCTTAGATCTAATGAAACCTAGATGTTGATTATGTGTTGATTACTTGTCTATTCTTGTTTTGAATGAATGATTTATATGTTAGGCTTAAGAAAACTGGCAGATCTCCAAATGGTAACATGCTAGAACGTCTTAAGAAACATGAACCGAGGCGTACTAGGTCTTTATTGGTTGTATTTAATGCATGAGCCACTGTTTACAATCCCTATAGTTGTGCTGGGTCATGGTGTAGGAGGAGATAAGAGCTCATAGAGTTGGGGAGTTATGTATGCCACCCCACGAATGGTATTAAGGAATACAATCCGTCATTCATACAAGTGTAACAAGTAATTAACATGTAAAAGATATCTAGGGAGTAATGAAGTCTAAGTAAACACAATTTCTCCAACCACTGCTCACAACCTTAGTATAATTTAGTTTAATTTCATTTTCATTATTTTATTTTAATTATATAATAGCTTTGGGTTAGTTGAATAGCAACTAATTCCGCCCACTCTTCCAAAACCCGAGATTTTACTTGCTTTCATAAAAATATAAAAATACAAAAATAATCATCCCTCACCTTTAGAACTATTAATTAGGTTTTTTAATCCTAGCGACACTATTCCTAAGCTGAACGATCAATCCCCCGGTACTTGTCACTATACTATACTACAACGATCAGGTACACTGCCTGGTGGGGGTTGTAAGCTTCTCGAGATCCCTCGAGAGGTAAAGCAAGGTGCGATTCCCACGCATCAAGTTTTTGGCGCCGCAGCCCGGGGAATAGTTATTGTCTAGGTTAGGATTTCTTTTTATTAGGTCTACTTGCTAGATTCCTTTCTAGTAAGATTTTTATTTTTATTTTTAGGTCTTCTTTAGTCTATCTTATTTCTTTGTGTCTTTGTTCGTAAACTGTTTCAATGGATAACAATAACATTGATCGTTTGATTCCTGTTATTCGTGTTTTCCGTCGTAGGATGTTCCAATTGCCCACCCCACTTCCTTTAGCAGAAAATGAGAACCCACCTAACCTCTCACCCAACCACCACTTTGACAATAATTCTGAGCTAGAAGAGTCTGATCATGATGATGACCGTAGGGCTAGTCCTTTTTACTATTCAGACTCCGATGAGGATCTTGATGATGGTGATGTGATTAATGAGGATAGAATGGAAGAAGAAGTAAACCCTCTTAGGTATGTCGACCCTAGAACTAGGATTGAGTGTGATAGTTCATTTAACATGCAATTCCCTTGTAAGATTGGATTTAAAAGCTTTAACGCCTATCTCAACTCATCTCTTCCAATGAACATAATCTCACGTAATGAATACAATAAAATCATGGTAGATGAGTTAGAATACAAAGGAGAAAACATTGTGGCTAGGGCAATACCATTGCATGTGTTTGTAGGAAATTTGGTTTATCTTGTTGAGTTCATGATTATGGAGAATCTAGGAGAGTTTATTGATAATAAATTGACCCAAGTTGTGTTTAGAAAACCCTTTAAACGGTTGACCAACCTCGATGAAAAACTCATAGAAGGGCTAATTACATTCTCGGATGGGGATGAAGATTTTGTCTATCAAATGCCCCGCGCACACCCTAGGTTCAAAGATTTCTCCATGGAAAAGTGTAGTAGGTATCCGCCCATGGAAATGCTAAGTGAGAATGATAAGAGAAAGGGGCTTAAGTACACGCATGAAAAGAATAAAAAGTACTATCGCGGGTGCCTAGAGTTAGGAGAAGAATATAAGAAAGATGAGGCGACAATTAGATGGCTCACACTTGGTTATGTGAGCATAAGCGATACACGATAACCCACGACTTTGAGTCTAGCTACAAGACTCGTAAATAAAGAAAAGCGCTTCTTGGGAGGCAACCCATGTTTTGTGTGATTTTATTTGTTTGATTGTTATTTGCTTCCGTATGCATGTTTTATTTTTATTGTTGGTTGATCATGTTTCTCAATTAAAAATGTGGAAATACTTTATTATGTTGTTTGGCCTAGTCTTAACTCCAACCTAAAGGTATTTTTGCAAAAGATAAGTGTAAGGGGAAACCCCAAATATGTTTTTAAGAAACAAACCGATCATGATTCTCCACAATATTTAAGGAACATGTATATTCGTATTTGTTAGAGTCAAATGCTTGTATTGAGTCATAATGAAGTTTTGCAGGATTTTCCAGGAAGTAGGACAAAGTTTTTCCAGAAATTTTCCGGAAACTTAACATAAGAATTTCTGCAGGTCCATTCTGACGGCGTCAGGGTATTGCTCTTGACGGCGTCAGGAGTTAAAAATCTGGAAATTTTACCGGTTTTGTTTTTCTAACGGAGTCTTATGGTTTTTGTGAATTATTAAGTTTTATAATCTCCAGGAAATCTGCAAACTTCATTCCACAAGCATTATATCTTACTTTGTTTTCTAGGATTTAGTAACTTATATAGGATGCCGCCGATTTTACGCGAGGTTGCCTTGTCTATTGTTGTCAGGATTTACAGGTTATTTGTGACAAGAAGATGATTTATATTCTGGAAGGGAAGCTTTGATTGTTCGTTTTCTTGGAGGAAGATTTAACCTGGCCAACCTATAATCCATACCGAGCGAATCAGGGGAGTATTTGATTTCATTCTCTTTACTTTTTAACTTTTACATTCTTTACTTGAACATTGGGGACAATGTTCATCTTAAGTGTAAGGGGAGGGTAAAAAGATGATACCTTACATATGCACTTTCGCTTGAGTTTGTTTTGTTTGATAGTAGATGAGTAATAAAACTATGAGAAATACTTGTTAGTGTAATTTTAGCGCCAAATTTAAATTTTTTTACAACATTTAGGAGTGAAACTTTAGCCATAGCAAGCGTCTCATGGATAGGAGGTTGTATGACTAGCACATAACCGTATATTCAGAAAAATTTTCCACCCAAAAATGTGAGGTTCGCCTTTAGATTTGATAGGAAAAGCATTCATTATTAGTGCTTATGAGTGTACCGGTAGCATTTAGATTCTAGAACTTGCGTTAGTGATGCATCCCGAGACCGCTAGTGAGACTACATTCGTGTGGTAGGATTTACTACATGATAAGAGGCATTAGGATCACCCTTGTGTTAAACCCGTATTACAATTACTTGACCATTTAAGTCATATTACTTGGCTAGTTAAGTCAACTAATTTTTCCCACACCCTTAGCGTTGTACTCATTTTTAGTACACGAAACCCCTAGTACACCCCTCCGAGCCTATCTTTTCGTTTCTAACTTTAAGCATTTTACTTAAAGGAAGAATTTGTTACACCCCACTTAAATGTATAACCAAATCGCCTTAGCCTTCCGTGTATGCGCTCATTTTTAGTGCATTATTGTTATTTGTTAAACCCTAAGTTAACTATCTAATTGATTACATGGTTGCTAAGTCGAGTCATATCCTTGTACATATTGTTTTGGGACGATTGAGACTCATGGGTAAGTACTTATTTATGGAGTAATGGGGAAGAACATCATTTATTACCCCCATATGTACGTTAATCTTAAAAGTGCTCCAAGTGTTTTTATTTTCTTAATCCGAGTCACTAGATTAGTTAAATGTAAAGTATGTAAAGATTCAAGTGTAAAGGGAATTCTCATTCCCTATGATGTATTATTTCGGATGGTAGGGTAAGAGTGTATGCAAAAAAAAAAAAAAAAAAAAAAAAAAAAAAAAAAAAAAATCGAAAAAATCAAGAAAAAGAAAAAAAAATAGAAAAAGGAAAAAGAGAAAAAAAACATACGGACTACCATCCCGTTTTCATTCTATATTCATTTTATGTTTTTATTATTTTTCATTTATTAGCTTAAGTCGAGTCTAGTCTTGGCTTAGCAACGCCATCTTGTACATGTAATTAACCGAGATTGTTAACTCGCCACCAGTAAAATTTCCTTTATCCAACAAAACCGTGTAATTCATATCCCTATACCTAACGTTATAACCCTTTAAAAGACCTCTTTGATAGTTTATCCTAGGTGCTTACGCCGTGTGGTGGAGGTTTTATCCTTTCCCAAGCCTATGGTAATCTATTTTGCTATGACAGGTAGTGAGAGATATCTTCCATTTCCGTAATGTTATATTACTTTATTACACCCGAGAGATGTGAGTATCTAAACACTATTTGTGAGGTGCTTGTGTATGACCTCCGTGCTTGTCTATTGGTCTTTAGTGGAATGATTATTTGTTGTAATTACTTTTATATTAGTGTTAAATTACCCCTAACTTGTCTTTTGAGTAGAATAAAAGCTCATTTGCTCGAGGACAAGCAAATCTCAAGTGTAAGGGTATATGATGAGGCGAAAAATGATCCGTTTTTAGGGGGTCATTTAAGCCCGAATCCGATTTTATTTGATCAAATATTGCCCTAAATCGTTCATTTTGTGATTTTAGGTGTTTGGAGAGTGAATTCTGGAAAAGAAGCCATTTTAGACGTTTTTGGAGCATAAAAGTGAAGAAAACGGCTAAGTACCAAATTTCCATGCTGAAGATACAAGGTGACGGCGTCAAGACTACCATCTTGACGGCGTCAGACATGAGGAATTAAACACCGTAGGTGGTGACGGCGTCAGAAGGCTTCATGACGGCGTCAAAGTGGCAAGAATAAAATACCGTGGGTGGTGACGGCGTCACATAGGCCGTCATAAGTGGATCAAGGCCGTCCGAGGAAGTATATGGCGGCGAGGTGACGGCGTCACAAGTAACTCTTGACGCCGTCAGCCTGTTTTTCCTATATATAGTTTTCTAGTTTTTTCATTAAAAGGAGAGAAGTTTTGGTGAAACCCTAAAGACGATTTTGGTGCCTCTTTTACAGGTTTTTCAAGGGTTCCAAACCCTTGAAACCTTGCATTGTAATTGAGATAAGTGTACTTTCAATTCAATCAATATGTCTATGTGTTGGTTGTTTATATCTTGTTCTTGTCTCAATTCTACTATGCTAGGCTAGATCTCTTTTGTGTTTGCTTAGATCTAATGAAACCTAGATGTTGATTATGTGTTGATTACTTGTCTATTCTTGTTTTGAATGAATGATTTATATGTTAGGCTTAAGAAAACTGGCAGATCTCCAAATGGTAACATGCTTGAATGTCTTAAGAAACATGAACCGAGGCGTACTAGGTCTTTATTGGTTGTATTTAATGCATGAGCCACTGTTTACAATCCCTATAGTTGTGCTGGGTCATGGTGTAGGAGGAGATAAGAGCTCATAGAGTTGGGGAGTTATGTATGCCACCCCACGAATGGTATTAAGGAATACAATCCGTCATTCATACAAGTGTAACAAGTAATTAACATGTAAAAGATATCTAGGGAGTAATGAAGTCTAAGTAAACACAATTTCTCCAACCACTGCTCACAACCTTAGTATAATTTAGTTTAATTTCATTTTCATTTTTTTATTTTAATTATATAATAGCTTTGGGTTAGTTGAATAGCAACTAATTCCGCCCACTCTTCCAAAACCCGAGATTTTACTTGCTTTCATAAAAATATAAAAATACAAAAATAATCATCCCTCACCTTTAGAACTATTAATTAGGTTTTCTAATCCTAGCGACACTATTCCTAAGCTGAACGATCAATCCCCTGGTACTTGTCACTATACTATACTACAACGATCAGGTACACTGCCTGGTGGGGGTTGTAAGCTTCTCGAGATCCCTCGAGAGGTAAAGCAAGGTGCGATTCCCACGCATCAAGTTTTTGGCGCCGCAGCCCGGGGAATAGTTATTGTCTAGGTTAGGATTTCTTTTTATTAGGTCTACTTGCTAGATTCCTTTCTAGTAAGATTTTTATTTTTATTTTTAGGTCTTCTTTAGTCTATCTTATTTCTTTGTGTCTTTGTTCGTAAACTGTTTCAATGGATAACAATAACATTGATCGTTTGATTCCTGTTATTCGTGTTTTCCGTCGTAGGATGTTCCAATTGCCCGCCCCACTTCCTTTAGCAGAAAATGAGAACCCACCTAACCTCTCACCCAACCACCACTTTGACAATAATTCTGAGCTAGAAGAGTCTGATCATGATGATGACCGTAGGGCTAGTCCTTTTTACTATTCAGACTCCGATGAGGATCTTGATGATGGTGATGTGATTAATGAGGATAGAATGGAAGAAGAAGTAAACCCTCTTAGGTATGTCGACCCTAGAACTAGGATTGAGTGTGATAGTTCATTTAACATGCAATTCCCTTGTAAGATTGGATTTAAAAGCTTTAACGCCTATCTCAACTCATCTCTTCCAATGAACATAATCTCACGTAATGAATACAATAAAATCATGGTAGATGAGTTAGAATACAAAGGAGAAAACATTGTGGCTAGGGCAATACCATTGCATGTGTTTGTAGGAAATTTGGTTTATCTTGTTGAGTTCATGATTATGGAGAATCTAGGAGAGTTTATTGATAATAAATTGACCCAAGTTGTGTTTGGAAAACCCTTTAAACGGTTGACCAACCTCGATGAAAAACTCATAGAAGGGCTAATTACATTCTCGGATGGGGATGAAGATTTTGTCTATCAAATGCCCCGCGCACACCCTAGGTTCAAAGATTTCTCCATGGAAAAGTGTAGTAGGTATCCGCCCATGGAAATGCTAAGTGAGAATTATAAGAGAAAGGGGCTTAAGTACACGCATGAAAAGAATAAAAAGTACTATCGCGGGTGCCTAGAGTTAGGAGAAGAATATAAGAAAGATGAGGCGACAATTAGATGGCTCACACTTGGTTATGTGAGCATAAGCGATACACGATAACCCACGACTTTGAGTCTAGCTACAAGACTCGTAAATAAAGAAAAGCGCTTCTTGGGAGGCAACCCATGTTTTGTGTGATTTTATTTGTTTGATTGTTATTTGCTTCCGTATGCATGTTTTATTTTTATTGTTGGTTGATCATGTTTCTCAATTAAAAATGTGGAAATACTTTATTATGTTGTTTGGCCTAGTCTTAACTCCAACCTAAAGGTATTTTTGCAAAAGATAAGTGTAAGGGGAAACCCCAAATATGTTTTTAAGAAACAAACCGATCATGATTCTCCACAATATTTAAGGAACATGTATATTCGTATTTGTTAGAGTCAAATACTTGTATTGAGTCATAATGAAGTTTTGCAGGATTTTCCAGGAAGTAGGACAAAGTTTTTCCAGAAATTTTCCGGAAACTTAACATAAGAATTTCTGCAGGTCCATTCTGACGGCGTCAGGGTATTGCTCTTGACGGCGTCAGGAGTTAAAAATCTGGAAATTTTACCGGTTTTGTTTTTCTAACGGAGTCTTATGGTTTTTGTGAATTATTAAGTTTTATAATCTCCAGGAAATCTGCAAACTTCATTTCACAAGCATTATATCTTACTTTGTTTTCTAGGATTTAGTAACTTATATAGGATGCCGCCGATTTTACGCGAGGTTGCCTTGTCTATTGTTGTCAGGATTTACAGGTTATTTGTGACAAGAAGATGATTTATATTCTGGAAGGGAAGCTTTGATTGTTCGTTTTCTTGGAGGAAGATTTAACCTGGCCAACCTATAATCCATACCGAGCGAATCAGGGGAGTATTTGATTTCATTCTCTTTACTTTTTAACTTTTACATTCTTTACTTGAACATTGGGGACAATGTTCATCTTAAGTGTAAGGGGAGGGTAAAAAGATGATACCTTACATATGCACTTTCGCTTGAGTTTGTTTTGTTTGATAGTAGATGAGTAATAAAACTATGAGAAATACTTGTTAGTGTAATTTTAGCGCCAAATTTAAAATTTTTTACAACATTTAGGAGTGAAACTTTAGCCATAGCAAGCGTCTCATGGATAGGAGGTTGTATGACTAGCACATAACCGTATATTCAGAAAAATTTTCCACCCAAAAATGTGAGGTTCGCCTTTAGATTTGATAGGAAAAGCATTCATTATTAGTGCTTATGAGTGTACCGGTAGCATTTAGATTCTAGAACTTGCGTTAGTGATGCATCCCGAGACCGCTAGTGAGACTACATTCGTGTGGTAGGATTTACTACATGATAAGAGGCATTAGGATCACCCTTGTGTTAAACCCGTATTACAATTACTTGACCATTTAAGTCATATTACTTGGCTAGTTAAGTCAACTAATTTTTCCCACACCCTTAGCGTTGTACTCATTTTTAGTACACGAAACCCCTAGTACACCCCTCCGAGCCTATCTTTTCGTTTCTAACTTTAAGCATTTTACTTAAAGGAAGAATTTGTTACACCCCACTTAAATGTATAACCAAATCGCCTTAGCCTTCCGTGTATGCGCTCATTTTTAGTGCATTATTGTTATTTGTTAAACCCTAAGTTAACTATCTAATTGATTACATGGTTGCTAAGTCGAGTCATATCCTTGTACATATTGTTTTGGGACGATTGAGACTCATGGGTAAGTACTTATTTATGGAGTAATGGGGAAGAACATCATTTATTACCCCCATATGTACGTTAATCTTAAAAGTGCTCCAAGTGTTTTTATTTTCTTAATCCGAGTCACTAGATTAGTTAAATGTAAAGTATGTAAAGATTCAAGTGTAAAGGGAATTCTCATTCCCTATGATGTATTATTTCGGATGGTAGGGTAAGAGTGTATGCAAAAAAAAAAAAAAAAAAAAAAAAAAAAAAAAAAAAAAAAAAAAAAAAAATCGAAAAAATCAAGAAAAAGAAAAAAAAATAGAAAAAGGAAAAAGAGAAAAAAAAACATACGGACTACCATCCCGTTTTCATTCTATATTCATTTTATGTTTTTATTATTTTTCATTTATTAGCTTAAGTCGAGTCTAGTCTTGGCTTAGCAACGCCATCTTGTACATGTAATTAACCGAGATTGTTAACTCGCCACCAGTAAAATTTCCTTTATCCAACAAAACCGTGTAATTCATATCCCTATACCTAACGTTATAACCCTTTAAAAGACCTCTTTGATAGTTTATCCTAGGTGCTTACGCCGTGTGGTGGAGGTTTTATCCTTTCCCAAGCCTATGGTAATCTATTTTGCTATGACAGGTAGTGAGAGATATCTTCCATTTCCATAATGTTATATTACTTTATTACACCCGAGAGATGTGAGTATCTAAACACTATTTGTGAGGTGCTTGTGTATGACCTCCGTGCTTGTCTATTGGTCTTTAGTGGAATGATTATTTGTTGTAATTACTTTTATATTAGTGTTAAATTACCCCTAACTTGTCTTTTGAGTAGAATAAAAGCTCATTTGCTCGAGGACAAGCAAATCTCAAGTGTAAGGGTATATGATGAGGCGAAAAATGATCCGTTTTTAGGGGGTCATTTAAGCCCGAATCCGATTTTATTTGATCAAATATTGCCCTAAATCGTTCATTTTGTGATTTTAGGTGTTTGGAGAGTGAATTCTGGAAAAGAAGCCATTTTAGACGTTTTTGGAGCATAAAAGTGAAGAAAACGGCTAAGTACCAAATTTCCATGCTGAAGATACAAGGTGACGGCGTCAAGACTACCATCTTGACGGCGTCAGACATGAGGAATTAAACACCGTAGGTGGTGACGGCGTCAGAAGGCTTCATGACGGCGTCAAAGTGGCAAGAATAAAATACCGTGGGTGGTGACGGCGTCACATAGGCCGTCATAAGTGGATCAAGGCCGTCCGAGGAAGTATATGGCGGCGAGGTGACGGCGTCACAAGTAACTCTTGACGCCGTCAGCCTGTTTTTCCTATATATAGTTTTCTAGTTTTTTCATTAAAAGGAGAGAAGTTTTGGTGAAACCCTAAAGACGATTTTGGTGCCTCTTTTACAGGTTTTTCAAGGGTTCCAAACCCTTGAAACCTTGCATTGTAATTGAGATAAGTGTACTTTCAATTCAATCAATATGTCTATGTGTTGGTTGTTTATATCTTGTTCTTGTCTCAATTCTACTATGCTAGGCTAGATCTCTTTTGTGTTTGCTTAGATCTAATGAAACCTAGATGTTGATTATGTGTTGATTACTTGTCTATTCTTGTTTTGAATGAATGATTTATATGTTAGGCTTAAGAAAACTGGCAGATCTCCAAATGGTAACATGCTTGAATGTCTTAAGAAACATGAACCGAGGCGTACTAGGTCTTTATTGGTTGTATTTAATGCATGAGCCACTGTTTACAATCCCTATAGTTGTGCTGGGTCATGGTGTAGGAGGAGATAAGAGCTCATAGAGTTGGGGAGTTATGTATGCCACCCCACGAATGGTATTAAGGAATACAATCCGTCATTCATACAAGTGTAACAAGTAATTAACATGTAAAAGATATCTAGGGAGTAATGAAGTCTAAGTAAACACAATTTCTCCAACCACTGCTCACAACCTTAGTATAATTTAGTTTAATTTCATTTTCATTATTTTATTTTAATTATATAATAGCTTTGGGTTAGTTGAATAGCAACTAATTCCGCCCACTCTTCCAAAACCCGAGATTTTACTTGCTTTCATAAAAATATAAAAATACAAAAATAATCATCCCTCACCTTTAGAACTATTAATTAGGTTTTCTAATCCTAGCGACACTATTCCTAAGCTGAACGATCAATCCCCTGGTACTTGTCACTATACTATACTACAACGATCAGGTACACTGCCTGGTGGGGGTTGTAAGCTTCTCGAGATCCCTCGAGAGGTAAAGCAAGGTGCGATTCCCACGCATCAAGTTTTTGGCGCCGCAGCCCGGGGAATAGTTATTGTCTAGGTTAGGATTTCTTTTTATTAGGTCTACTTGCTAGATTCCTTTCTAGTAAGATTTTTATTTTTATTTTTAGGTCTTCTTTAGTCTATCTTATTTCTTTGTGTCTTTGTTCGTAAACTGTTTCAATGGATAACAATAACATTGATCGTTTGATTCCTGTTATTCGTGTTTTCCGTCGTAGGATGTTCCAATTGCCCGCCCCACTTCCTTTAGCAGAAAATGAGAACCCACCTAACCTCTCACCCAACCACCACTTTGACAATAATTCTGAGCTAGAAGAGTCTGATCATGATGATGACCGTAGGGCTAGTCCTTTTTACTATTCAGACTCCGATGAGGATCTTGATGATGGTGATGTGATTAATGAGGATAGAATGGAAGAAGAAGTAAACCCTCTTAGGTATGTCGACCCTAGAACTAGGATTGAGTGTGATAGTTCATTTAACATGCAATTCCCTTGTAAGATTGGATTTAAAAGCTTTAACGCCTATCTCAACTCATCTCTTCCAATGAACATAATCTCACGTAATGAATACAATAAAATCATGGTAGATGAGTTAGAATACAAAGGAGAAAACATTGTGGCTAGGGCAATACCATTGCATGTGTTTGTAGGAAATTTGGTTTATCTTGTTGAGTTCATGATTATGGAGAATCTAGGAGAGTTTATTGATAATAAATTGACCCAAGTTGTGTTTGGAAAACCCTTTAAACGGTTGACCAACCTCGATGAAAAACTCATAGAAGGGCTAATTACATTCTCGGATGGGGATGAAGATTTTGTCTATCAAATGCCCCGCGCACACCCTAGGTTCAAAGATTTCTCCATGGAAAAGTGTAGTAGGTATCCGCCCATGGAAATGCTAAGTGAGAATTATAAGAGAAAGGGGCTTAAGTACACGCATGAAAAGAATAAAAAGTACTATCGCGGGTGCCTAGAGTTAGGAGAAGAATATAAGAAAGATGAGGCGACAATTAGATGGCTCACACTTGGTTATGTGAGCATAAGCGATACACGATAACCCACGACTTTGAGTCTAGCTACAAGACTCGTAAATAAAGAAAAGCGCTTCTTGGGAGGCAACCCATGTTTTGTGTGATTTTATTTGTTTGATTGTTATTTGCTTCCGTATGCATGTTTTATTTTTATTGTTGGTTGATCATGTTTCTCAATTAAAAATGTGGAAATACTTTATTATGTTGTTTGGCTTAGTCTTAACTCCAACCTAAAGGTATTTTTGCAAAAGATAAGTGTAAGGGGAAACCCCAAATATGTTTTTAAGAAACAAACCGATCATGATTCTCCACAATATTTAAGGAACATGTATATTCGTATTTGTTAGAGTCAAATGCTTGTATTGAGTCATAATGAAGTTTTGCAGGATTTTCCAGGAAGTAGGACAAAGTTTTTCCAGAAATTTTCCGGAAACTTAACATAAGAATTTCTGCAGGTCCATTCTGACGGCGTCAGGGTATTGCTCTTGACGGCGTCAGGAGTTAAAAATCTGGAAATTTTACCGGTTTTGTTTTTCTAACGGAGTCTTATGGTTTTTGTGAATTATTAAGTTTTATAATCTCCAGGAAATCTGCAAACTTCATTCCACAAGCATTATATCTTACTTTGTTTTCTAGGATTTAGTAACTTATATAGGATGCCGCCGATTTTACGCGAGGTTGCCTTGTCTATTGTTGTCAGGATTTACAGGTTATTTGTGACAAGAAGATGATTTATATTCTGGAAGGGAAGCTTTGATTGTTCGTTTTCTTGGAGGAAGATTTAACCTGGCCAACCTATAATCCATACCGAGCGAATCAGGGGAGTATTTGATTTCATTCTCTTTACTTTTTAACTTTTACATTCTTTACTTGAACATTGGGGACAATGTTCATCTTAAGTGTAAGGGGAGGGTAAAAAGATGATACCTTACATATGCACTTTCGCTTGAGTTTGTTTTGTTTGATAGTAGATGAGTAATAAAACTATGAGAAATACTTGTTAGTGTAATTTTAGCGCCAAATTTAAAATTTTTTACAACATTTAGGAGTGAAACTTTAGCCATAGCAAGCGTCTCATGGATAGGAGGTTGTATGACTAGCACATAACCGTATATTCAGAAAAATTTTCCACCCAAAAATGTGAGGTTCGCCTTTAGATTTGATAGGAAAAGCATTCATTATTAGTGCTTATGAGTGTACCGGTAGCATTTAGATTCTAGAACTTGCGTTAGTGATGCATCCCGAGACCGCTAGTGAGACTACATTCGTGTGGTAGGATTTACTACATGATAAGAGGCATTAGGATCACCCTTGTGTTAAACCCGTATTACAATTACTTGACCATTTAAGTCATATTACTTGGCTAGTTAAGTCAACTAATTTTTCCCACACCCTTAGCGTTGTACTCATTTTTAGTACACGAAACCCCTAGTACACCCCTCCGAGCCTATCTTTTCGTTTCTAACTTTAAGCATTTTACTTAAAGGAAGAATTTGTTACACCCCACTTAAATGTATAACCAAATCGCCTTAGCCTTCCGTGTATGCGCTCATTTTTAGTGCATTATTGTTATTTGTTAAACCCTAAGTTAACTATCTAATTGATTACATGGTTGCTAAGTCGAGTCATATCCTTGTACATATTGTTTTGGGACGATTGAGACTCATGGGTAAGTACTTATTTATGGAGTAATGGGGAAGAACATCATTTATTACCCCCATATGTACGTTAATCTTAAAAGTGCTCCAAGTGTTTTTATTTTCTTAATCCGAGTCACTAGATTAGTTAAATGTAAAGTATGTAAAGATTCAAGTGTAAAGGGAATTCTCATTCCCTATGATGTATTATTTCGGATGGTAGGGTAAGAGTGTATGCAAAAAAAAAAAAAAAAAAAAAAAAAAAAAAAAAAAAAAAAAAAAAATCGAAAAAATCAAGAAAAAGAAAAAAAAATAGAAAAAGGAAAAAGAGAAAAAAAACATACGGACTACCATCCCGTTTTCATTCTATATTCATTTTATGTTTTTATTATTTTTCATTTATTAGCTTAAGTCGAGTCTAGTCTTGGCTTAGCAACGCCATCTTGTACATGTAATTAACCGAGATTGTTAACTCGCCACCAGTAAAATTTCCTTTATCCAACAAAACCGTGTAATTCATATCCCTATACCTAACGTTATAACCCTTTAAAAGACCTCTTTGATAGTTTATCCTAGGTGCTTACGCCGTGTGGTGGAGGTTTTATCCTTTCCCAAGCCTATGGTAATCTATTTTGCTATGACAGGTAGTGAGAGATATCTTTCATTTCCATAATGTTATATTACTTTATTACACCCGAGAGATGTGAGTATCTAAACACTATTTGTGAGGTGCTTGTGTATGACCTCCGTGCTTGTCTATTGGTCTTTAGTGGAATGATTATTTGTTGTAATTACTTTTATATTAGTGTTAAATTACCCCTAACTTGTCTTTTGAGTAGAATAAAAGCTCATTTGCTCGAGGACAAGCAAATCTCAAGTGTAAGGGTATATGATGAGGCGAAAAATGATCCGTTTTTAGGGGGTCATTTAAGCCCGAATCCGATTTTATTTGATCAAATATTGCCCTAAATCGTTCATTTTGTGATTTTAGGTGTTTGGAGAGTGAATTCTGGAAAAGAAGCCATTTTAGACGTTTTTGGAGCATAAAAGTGAAGAAAACGGCTAAGTACCAAATTTCCATGCTGAAGATACAAGGTGACGGCGTCAAGACTACCATCTTGACGGCGTCAGACATGAGGAATTAAACACCGTAGGTGGTGACGGCGTCAGAAGGCTTCATGACGGCGTCAAAGTGGCAAGAATAAAATACCGTGGGTGGTGACGGCGTCACATAGGCCGTCATAAGTGGATCAAGGCCGTCCGAGGAAGTATATGGCGGCGAGGTGACGGCGTCACAAGTAACTCTTGACGCCGTCAGCCTGTTTTTCCTATATATAGTTTTCTAGTTTTTTCATTAAAAGGAGAGAAGTTTTGGTGAAACCCTAAAGACGATTTTGGTGCCTCTTTTACAGGTTTTTCAAGGGTTCCAAACCCTTGAAACCTTGCATTGTAATTGAGATAAGTGTACTTTCAATTCAATCAATATGTCTATGTGTTGGTTGTTTATATCTTGTTCTTGTCTCAATTCTACTATGCTAGGCTAGATCTCTTTTGTGTTTGCTTAGATCTAATGAAACCTAGATGTTGATTATGTGTTGATTACTTGTCTATTCTTGTTTTGAATGAATGATTTATATGTTAGGCTTAAGAAAACTGGCAGATCTCCAAATGGTAACATGCTTGAATGTCTTAAGAAACATGAACCGAGGCGTACTAGGTCTTTATTGGTTGTATTTAATGCATGAGCCACTGTTTACAATCCCTATAGTTGTGCTGGGTCATGGTGTAGGAGGAGATAAGAGCTCATAGAGTTGGGGAGTTATGTATGCCACCCCACGAATGGTATTAAGGAATACAATCCGTCATTCATACAAGTGTAACAAGTAATTAACATGTAAAAGATATCTAGGGAGTAATGAAGTATAAGTAAACACAATTTCTCCAACCACTGCTCACAACCTTAGTATAATTTAGTTTAATTTCATTTTCATTATTTTATTTTAATTATATAATAGCTTTGGGTTAGTTGAATAGCAACTAATTCCGCCCACTCTTCCAAAACCCGAGATTTTACTTGCTTTCATAAAAATATAAAAATACAAAAATAATCATCCCTCACCTTTAGAACTATTAATTAGGTTTTCTAATCCTAGCGACACTATTCCTAAGCTGAACGATCAATCCCCTGGTACTTGTCACTATACTATACTACAACGATCAGGTACACTGCCTGGTGGGGGTTGTAAGCTTCTCGAGATCCCTCGAGAGGTAAAGCAAGGTGCGATTCCCACGCATCAAGTTTTTGGCGCCGCAGCCCGGGGAATAGTTATTGTCTAGGTTAGGATTTCTTTTTATTAGGTCTACTTGCTAGATTCCTTTCTAGTAAGATTTTTATTTTTATTTTTAGGTCTTCTTTAGTCTATCTTATTTCTTTGTGTCTTTGTTCGTAAACTGTTTCAATGGATAACAATAACATTGATCGTTTGATTCCTGTTATTCGTGTTTTCCGTCGTAGGATGTTCCAATTGCCCGCCCCACTTCCTTTAGCAGAAAATGAGAACCCACCTAACCTCTCACCCAACCACCACTTTGACAATAATTCTGAGCTAGAAGAGTCTGATCATGATGATGACCGTAGGGCTAGTCCTTTTTACTATTCAGACTCCGATGAGGATCTTGATGATGGTGATGTGATTAATGAGGATAGAATGGAAGAAGAAGTAAACCCTCTTAGGTATGTCGACCCTAGAACTAGGATTGAGTGTGATAGTTCATTTAACATGCAATTCCCTTGTAAGATTGGATTTAAAAGCTTTAACGCCTATCTCAACTCATCTCTTCCAATGAACATAATCTCACGTAATGAATACAATAAAATCATGGTAGATGAGTTAGAATACAAAGGAGAAAACATTGTGGCTAGGGCAATACCATTGCATGTGTTTGTAGGAAATTTGGTTTATCTTGTTGAGTTCATGATTATGGAGAATCTAGGAGAGTTTATTGATAATAAATTGACCCAAGTTGTGTTTGGAAAACCCTTTAAACGGTTGACCAACCTCGATGAAAAACTCATAGAAGGGCTAATTACATTCTCGGATGGGGATGAAGATTTTGTCTATCAAATGCCCCGCGCACACCCTAGGTTCAAAGATTTCTCCATGGAAAAGTGTAGTAGGTATCCGCCCATGGAAATGCTAAGTGAGAATTATAAGAGAAAGGGGCTTAAGTACACGCATGAAAAGAATAAAAAGTACTATCGCGGGTGCCTAGAGTTAGGAGAAGAATATAAGAAAGATGAGGCGACAATTAGATGGCTCACACTTGGTTATGTGAGCATAAGCGATACACGATAACCCACGACTTTGAGTCTAGCTACAAGACTCGTAAATAAAGAAAAGCGCTTCTTGGGAGGCAACCCATGTTTTGTGTGATTTTATTTGTTTGATTGTTATTTGCTTCCGTATGCATGTTTTATTTTTATTGTTGGTTGATCATGTTTCTCAATTAAAAATGTGGAAATACTTTATTATGTTGTTTGGCTTAGTCTTAACTCCAACCTAAAGGTATTTTTGCAAAAGATAAGTGTAAGGGGAAACCCCAAATATGTTTTTAAGAAACAAACCGATCATGATTCTCCACAATATTTAAGGAACATGTATATTCGTATTTGTTAGAGTCAAATGCTTGTATTGAGTCATAATGAAGTTTTGCAGGATTTTCCAGGAAGTAGGACAAAGTTTTTCCAGAAATTTTCCGGAAACTTAACATAAGAATTTCTGCAGGTCCATTCTGACGGCGTCAGGGTATTGCTCTTGACGGCGTCAGGAGTTAAAAATCTGGAAATTTTACCGGTTTTGTTTTTCTAACGGAGTCTTATGGTTTTTGTGAATTATTAAGTTTTATAATCTCCAGGAAATCTGCAAACTTCATTCCACAAGCATTATATCTTACTTTGTTTTCTAGGATTTAGTAACTTATATAGGATGCCGCCGATTTTACGCGAGGTTGCCTTGTCTATTGTTGTCAGGATTTACAGGTTATTTGTGACAAGAAGATGATTTATATTCTGGAAGGGAAGCTTTGATTGTTCGTTTTCTTGGAGGAAGATTTAACCTGGCCAACCTATAATCCATACCGAGCGAATCAGGGGAGTATTTGATTTCATTCTCTTTACTTTTTAACTTTTACATTCTTTACTTGAACATTGGGGACAATGTTCATCTTAAGTGTAAGGGGAGGGTAAAAAGATGATACCTTACATATGCACTTTCGCTTGAGTTTGTTTTGTTTGATAGTAGATGAGTAATAAAACTATGAGAAATACTTGTTAGTGTAATTTTAGCGCCAAATTTAAAATTTTTTACAACATTTAGGAGTGAAACTTTAGCCATAGCAAGCGTCTCATGGATAGGAGGTTGTATGACTAGCACATAACCGTATATTCAGAAAAATTTTCCACCCAAAAATGTGAGGTTCGCCTTTAGATTTGATAGGAAAAGCATTCATTATTAGTGCTTATGAGTGTACCGGTAGCATTTAGATTCTAGAACTTGCGTTAGTGATGCATCCCGAGACCGCTAGTGAGACTACATTCGTGTGGTAGGATTTACTACATGATAAGAGGCATTAGGATCACCCTTGTGTTAAACCCGTATTACAATTACTTGACCATTTAAGTCATATTACTTGGCTAGTTAAGTCAACTAATTTTTCCCACACCCTTAGCGTTGTACTCATTTTTAGTACACGAAACCCCTAGTACACCCCTCCGAGCCTATCTTTTCGTTTCTAACTTTAAGCATTTTACTTAAAGGAAGAATTTGTTACACCCCACTTAAATGTATAACCAAATCGCCTTAGCCTTCCGTGTATGCGCTCATTTTTAGTGCATTATTGTTATTTGTTAAACCCTAAGTTAACTATCTAATTGATTACATGGTTGCTAAGTCGAGTCATATCCTTGTACATATTGTTTTGGGACGATTGAGACTCATGGGTAAGTACTTATTTATGGAGTAATGGGGAAGAACATCATTTATTACCCCCATATGTACGTTAATCTTAAAAGTGCTCCAAGTGTTTTTATTTTCTTAATCCGACTCACTAGATTAGTTAAATGTAAAGTATGTAAAGATTCAAGTGTAAAGGGAATTCTCATTCCCTATGATGTATTATTTCGGATGGTAGGGTAAGAGTGTATGCAAAAAAAAAAAAAAAAAAAAAAAAAAAAAAAAAAAAAAAATCGAAAAAATCAAGAAAAAGAAAAAAAAAATAGAAAAAGGAAAAAGAGAAAAAAAACATACGGACTACCATCCCGTTTTCATTCTATGTTCATTTTTTGTTTTTATTATTTTTCATTTATTAGCTTAAGTCGAGTCTAGTCTTGGCTTAGCAACGCCATCTTGTACATGTAATTAACCGAGATTGTTAACTCGCCACCAGTAAAATTTCCTTTATCCAACAAAACCGTGTAATTCATATCCCTATACCTAACGTTATAACCCTTTAAAAGACCTCTTTGATAATTTATCCTAGGTGCTTACGCCGTGTGGTGGAGGTTTGATCCTTTCCCAAGCCTATGGTAATCTATTTTGCTATGACAGGTAGTGAGAGATATCTTCCATTTCCATAATGTTATATTACTTTATTACACCCGAGAGATGTGAGTATCTAAACACTATTTGTGAGGTGCTTGTGTATGACCTCCGTGCTTGTCTATTGGTCTTTAGTGGAACGATTATTTGTTGTAATTACTTTTATATTAGTGTTAAATGACCCCTAACTTGTCTTTTGAGTAGAATAAAAGCTCATTTGCTTGAGGACAAGCAAATCTCAAGTGTAAGGGTATATGATGAGGCGAAAAATGATCCGTTTTTAGGGGGTCATTTAAGCCCGAATCCGATTTTATTTGATCAAATATTGCCCTAAATCGTTCCTTTTGTGATTTTAGGTGTTTGGAGAGTGAATTCTGGAAAAGAAGCCATTTTGGACGTTTTTGGAGCATAAAAGTGATGAAAACGGCTAAGTACCAAATTTCCATGCTGAAGATACAAGGTGACGGCGTCAAGACTACCATCTTGACGGCGTCAGACATGAGGAATTAAACACCGTAGGTGGTGACGTCGTCAGAAGGCTTCATGACGGCGTCAAAATGGCAAGAATAAAATACCGTGGGTGGTGACGGCGTCACATAGGCCGTCATAAGTGGATCAAGGCCGTCCGAGGAAGTATATGGCGGCGAGGTGACGGCGTCACAAGTAACTCTTGACACCGTCAGCCTGTTTTTCCTATATATAGTTTTTTAGTTTTTTCATTAAAAGGAGAGAAGTTTTGGTGAAACCCTAAAGACGATTTTGGTGCCTCTTTTACAGGTTTTTCAAGGGTTCCAAACCCTTGAAACCTTGCATTGTAATTGAGATAAGTGTACTTTCAATTCAATCAATATGTCTATGTGTTGGTTGTTTATATCTTGTTCTTGTCTCAATTCTACTATGCTAGGCTAGATCTCTTTTGTGTTTGCTTAGATCTAATGAAACCTAGATGTTGATTATGTGTTGATTACTTGTCTATTCTTGTTTTGAATGAATGATTTATATGTTAGGCTTAAGAAAACTGGCAGATCTCCAAATGGTAACATGCTTGAACGTCTTAAGAAACATGAACCGAGGCGTACTAGGTCTTTATTGGTTGTATTTAATGCATGAGCCACTGTTTACAATCCCTATAGTTGTGCTGGGTCATGGTGTAGGAGGAGATAAGAGCTCATAGAGTTGGGGAGTTATGTATGCCACCCCACGAATGGTATTAAGGAATACAATCCGTCATTCATACAAGTGTAACAAGTAATTAACATGTAAAAGATATCTAGGGAGTAATGAAGTCTAAGTAAACACAATTTCTCCAACCACTGCTCACAACCTTAGTATAATTTAGTTTAATTTCATTTTCATTATTTTATTTTAATTATATAATAGCTTTGGGTTAGTTGAATAGCAACTAATTCCGCCCACTCTTCCAAAACCCGAGATTTTACTTGCTTTCATAAAAATATAAAAATACAAAAATAATCATCCCTCACCTTTAGAACTATTAATTAGGTTTTCTAATCCTAGCGACACTATTCCTAAGCTGAACGATCAATCCCCCGGTACTTGTCACTATACTATACTACAACGATCAGGTACACTGCCTGGTGGGGGTTGTAAGCTTCTCGAGATCCCTTTAGAGGTAAAGCAAGGTGCGATTCCCACGCATCAGTACCCTCATATCTTGTCTATGGAGATGGCAAGGACCGTGAAGGGTACGACAAACAACAAAATCACGATCAAGAATCCAAAGTCTTCATCTGGAACATACGCTAAGTAGATAGCGGCAAGGACGACCTACACAATCGCTAATATAGTGATAAGGTGCGGCATTTTGAGATGGAAAATGAGAGAAAAAAGGTTGATGGAAGAAATGGAAATTATAAAGGGGTATTTATAGGCTATAATATAGTCGTTAGTGCACTATTCCCGACCGTTGGAATTCACTATTCCCGACAATTGGAATACTGTGCACTAGCTGTTATTTTACTATTCATGACCACTATTTTCAATATTCATAACCCTTAAATACATCAGTTACTTGGTCTTGTCTAGTACGGATAAATCTAACTAAATCACGTTTCCTTAACTTTAATAATGAAAATCTCTTGACAACCCTCTGACCAATATTCTATACTCCAGTAATCACGTTAAACTTGAATTTCAGGATGAAATTCAGAATGACACGTGGGTACTGTAAAAACGCAAAAATCTATATAGTTAACAAATGTTAATTATATATTAATCTCTGTCATTATTTTAATCACCATTTTTACAGGAAAATTTGAAACTTTCCTTATAATATTAAATGGTCACGATTACGATATTGCAAAATTCATCAAATGACAAAACAAGTTCTCAACACGTTTAATGAAACTTAAATAATTCACTAATCTTAATATATCCTTAAACTACATTTAATCGGGCCCTTAATTATTTCTCAGCCCAATCCTTAAATTGATCCAGTTACTATTCATCCAGCCCAAAAACATTAAGCCCAACTTTGATTTCTATTATTTTGCATATAACTCGACTAGAACCATGTCCAAAATGCATCTCGTACACTCAAATCTTAAACACAACACCTATGTATTTTTGCACCACCTCATTCCTCACCATGCCGACTATGCGTATGCTAATTCTCGAAATACCATGTCAAGATTTACTAGGTATTCGAAAGGCAAAGTGTTTAGTCCAAAAACTACCCATTCGACATATATTTAATCCAAAACTTAACCGTTTTAAACCCGGATTGTTTCTACGTGATCCTAATATTTATTCCATCATGTTTTCAAGTTAGTAAACATGTTTCATCAGCTAGTAAGCCAAGTGCTACATGATTTTTTGAATTGTGCATTATATAAATGCATGTCAACATACAATTCTATCACAAGGATATATATCTTTATTTTAAGCACACCCATGCTTCCTTAAAGTCCTAAAATGAACGAGGAACAAGCTACCTTCAATTATTTACTGATAATGCATAGTGTTTCTTATCTCCTTGAAAATTTGGCACCTTTACGTGTTAACAATTTCATGCTATATATACACAACCCTCATTTTCTTGTTTCCTCCATTCGACACAACCATAATAACTCCTTTATACTCTCAAAACACTCACTGAAAGACCAGGAACTTACGTACTTGCGTTTGGAGGTTTAACGAGAGCATAGGATTAAAGGTATAAATCGTTTCTTGAGTTTATAAGCCAACGTGGAATTTTCTTGCATTTCCTTCATCACTCTCGACTCTCTACCACCCTAGAGGTGTAGTAAGTTACCTTTAATCTTTTCCCATTTCATTTCGAGCGTTATTTCATTTTCATGCATTACATATCTTTATGTTCGAACGTATATATATACTTTGCTTATTTTTCTACTTACACACTCACGTATAGAACACTAAAAGTGACTAGCCTCCCATGTGGAAGGCCTAGAAGTCTCGTTACACACTCCTTTCACTTTCATTTTCACGTTACATGCATCGTTTAATTTATTTTGATCATGTTTCCTTCATATATAAAAATCTGCCAAAATACTTAGACAAATTTCTAAGTCATTTACATATATAAAAACGATCCAACAGCCTAAGAAACAAACGTATATTTTAAAAATTAGTTAAACGAGCATACTATATTTTTACATGACCTATTAGACCACCTAACAAACTATCACTTTCATATATAAAACTTGTGAAAATACTCGCGTCTCGACACTCTAGATAAACCCAAGTGAATCGTAGTTAAAACAACTAAAAACAACGACGTGGACCTTTAAGTCCATTAAGCACTTTTTAAGATCTTTGAATAAGCTGGCTTATGGGGACTTTTTAACATGAAAATAGAACATGAAAAATGATAATTTTGATGGGCTCAACTCGTCTCACGAAGTACGGTTTTTAAAACGTTATTGGGCCTTTGTTTTGGTTCGTTAAAAGCCCATAAGCTGAAAAATAAGCTCTTGGCCTAATAAGCTGTCAAAATAAGCTTTTTATTTCTAAAATAAGCCTCGGAAATTTTTATAGAATTTTTCCCATGATTTTTATGAATTTGGACTAAAAATGTAACGCGACGATGCTTGGAAGGACTAAAACTGCCAAACCTTTTAAACTTGGACTGAAACTGTCAAAATAGAAAGTTTAGGATAAAAATTGATATTATTTAATATTCCAATCTTAGAATGCTATATTGGACAAGTAGTGGACTTTAAATGTAAATATTGGAAAATAAGGACTAACGGTGCAACGCTAACGTCGTTAGAGTAAAAAGTGTAAAAATTGGATAAAGGACAAGGACCCACATATTGTATTTTACATTCTTATTTTATTTTCTATTTTACGTCACCCCATCACGTCATATGCATTTTCATTACATTTTATTGTTACATTAATAATATATATAACGATATTTTAACTAATTATCTTTACGTACTATTATCATCATGGTTAAGAAAGGAAAACTTTAGAAATAATAACATATCTCGTCATACTATTATAAACATAAGAATTTCATTCGCATATCATCTTTTCATCATAACGATTAATCGTTATTCATTTACCAAATAGTATTTGGTTAGATTCTCAGATAAATATATTGGTTTTTATAATTATTTTACAAATGTTTTGGGGGAGATACAAATTTCTGTGAGTCATAGCCCCTACTTTTACAAAAAGTAGCCCCTACTTTTACTGGTTTTTATAATTATTTTACAAATGTTTTGGGGGAGATACATGCTCAACTACTGCTTTTACTTTCACAAGTATTTTAAACTTTTACATATCACTGTGGGACCATAACCCACTATTTTATATTTTTTATATCTCATGGAGAGATAACTGCTATAAACCTGATTTCAAGTAACTTATCAACTGTATGATATACCTGATTTCTACTCCCTAAGTTTTCTATTGCTAAAAAGACCCTCATATCATGAACCTTAATCACTTGAAGGGTAAACGTAAATAGTTGTGAATAGATCTATTAGAGACTGACGATCCCCGTTTGTGTCTGCCAGGATGGGCCACCAAACGCACTTTATTTAAAATTAATAGGTGAATGGCAAAACCTATCTAGAGGGCCATTGTTACCTTCCATCATAGTTGATGTGACCAGTTAATCGTTGAGTGTCATGAGGCTTAGAGAAATCACGTAGTAGTGATGTGGTCATGACACAGAACTACAACGACTGTTTTTATCAAATGACTAAATTGTGTTCACTGATGAGTGTGTAAATACTCATCATTTTTGTCTCACCTGAACTGCAAAAACATTTAAAAACACTCAGAAATGCATCAAAATACTGAAAATATCCCCAGATTGTTTTTATATGTTTCAGATGCAAAATGATTAAAAACAGATGAAAAACAAACAAAGTTTGCATAATTGGTAGTTTCAGTCCCCAAACTTTTAAAACTTGTCAAAATTAGTCCCTGAGCATTTATTTTGAAAGATAAGTCAACCCAAGCCCTTTAAAAGTCAAATACTATCAAAAATGATCCTTGGGTAAAAAGTTTTGAGAATTTACAAGTTTAGTCCCTGGAGTTTCAATTTTGACATAAATGGTCCCCGGATATCTAATTTTGGAAAATATTATTTAAGGTCCTAGGATTATGGAATATGGCAAGCTTGGTCCTTACTTGAACTTTGGGAAAGTTTCAAAATCAGTCCATGGGTTTTCAGCCAATTACAACATTGGTCCTTGTGATTTATCTAGCTACTAAAACCAAATGGACCATATTTACTTAACACAAAACACACCACCCTTTATAAACTAACCCATTTATCCCTACCCTTTCCCTGGCCCATTAACCAAAACCCAAAATAAATCCACAAACACCACCCCTGGTTCTATAACTCTCACCAGGGTCAACCATGGTCAAGCATTAACCATTCCCTCCACACCCGCGACCTGCAAACCCAACATCCCATCATCACACCTTCTCTGCTACTCACCCACCTTACACCCTTTCCACCACCAAACTTCAAACCTTGTCACCCTGCCACAATTAAACAGAAAAGTTTTCACTCCACTAGCAAAATGGTTTTCCCGCCAAAAGAACACAAACGGCCAGGATTGTAACACCCCAACCCGAGAAGGGCTAAAGTGCAACATTATGGAGTCAATTCAAAGCACAAGTGAAACGGAGATACAATACTAATTCAAAATTTACAAGATAACAAAAGAAAACAAATCAAAGTACGAGGTACAAAAGGGGTAACAATAATACTAAGCCCAAATCATAAGATACTAAGCCTAACATAACATCTTCTAATCATCTCTAAGTCCAACAAGTATCTAACAGGGTGAAGTCTTCTAAGCCCAAAAGCAAAACCTTCGTCCATAACCCAGCTTCCTACTAAACCTGCCGCAGGAAAAGAAATGTGGCTGAGCTTACAAAGCTCAGTGAACAGATATCAAACGAATAACAATACAATACAAAAGAGATATGATAAGCAAAGGAGTACGAAGATAGTTTACATACGGTGTCAATGGATAATCAAAGGTTGTCAAATGTTAAGTATAAAGGTTAAGTGTATGATGTAAGATGTGATGTATGTGGAATTCAGTATTTCCCCAGGCCCAATCAATCAATCAATACAATACAATAGTAGCCCAATATGGAGTAGTTAGCTCCCAATATGTGAGGGGTTGCAATGCACGCACACCCAGTCACCAATCAATGTAGCAATAATCAATGTAGTCAATATCCAATCAATCAATCAATCAAATCTAGGATGCGTCCATACGCCCCTGCAGGCCAATAATAATCATAGCAATAGTCGATAACAATAATCAGGGACGGCGTGGTACATCTCTCCAACCACACTAGAGTACATAACATTGGTGCATCAATGCTATGGTTGTAGCTACTCCACAACAAGTAATACCTGGGTAAATACTGAAGGGTCATGTAGTCAAGGTTCAATATCAAAGCATAAGTGCCAAGTCAAGTTCAAAGGTTCAATGTCAAAGGTTCAATATCAAAGGTTCAGTATCAAAGGTTCAGTATCAAAGATTCAATATCAAAGATTCAGTATCAAAGGTTCAATATCAAAGGTTCTGTCTCAAAGGTTCAATATGAAAGGTTCAATATTAAAGGTCGATGTCAAAGGGATCAATCAAAGATGTAATATCAATGGGTCAAAATGGAGAGGTCAAACCCAAAGTTCCCAATCCACAAGGTTCACTATTTCCAAGTTCCAAAGTCCCATAGTTCATAAATCAAAGGGTCATAATGAGAGTTTAAAACAAAAGTTCAATTTAATAGGTTCCCATCATTTGTTTAAAAAGGTTCATAGTACAATCCCATTTAAAAGTTTATAACAAGGTTCATTGATCTTCCAAAAGATGACATTTATAAAAGTGATCTTTAATAAAGTTTTTCATAAGATATTCTTCAAAAGTGGTCTTTTAGAATTTATATAATCCCATAAATAAGTGGTCTTAAATCATATTATAAGTGTTGTTATAAAATAGTTTCTCTTTTAAATATTTCCATGTCATAATTAAGAAAAGGAATTTCACCTCCTGTTATATTATCCCAAAAGAACATTCAAAGTATCACAAGGGTTTCACCTCCCGTTACAATATCCCAAAGAGTATCCAAAGTCTCACAAAGGTTCAAAGGTTAAGGTCACAAAAGGTTATCGAACGGATCATAAGAGTTCAAACGAATAACAATAGGATCGCAAATACCGGTGAAACACATCAATCATAGAGCCAAGTACGAAGGATCAAAATCAAGATCAAACGTAATCATAATACGATAACAAATCTAAGACAAAGTCAAGAGAGAGGAAGTGTGCACTCTTACTGAAAGAGTACGGAATATCTGTACCTTAAACCACCAACGAAACCATATCATAACATAAGAATAGGAGTCATTCCTTCTTCAGCGAATCTACACGAATTAATGATCGTCTTATAGTTAATAACTTATTTTAAATCAGACTACTCATTTTAGTCGACTTTCCATTTTTTAGCAACTTTCAATTTATAGCATCTTTCCAAAAATAGTAACTTTCCAAAAATAACAAGTTTTTATATTTAGCAAGTTTCCCAAAATAGTAATTCAATGCTTTAATGTTATAATTCACAGTTAATAATATTTAAGGGTTAAAATGACAATTATAGTAGTTTAGAGTTAATTATGTCAATTTAGTAAAGTTTAGGGTCAAAATCAAAATTAAATATTAAAAATGTCAAATAAAATTATTTTAAAGTTTATACCCAAATTTTATATTACGATGATAATTTTAGACCCCATCGTTCATAATTTATTAACATACCCTCGACATTAATCCTAGACCGCGATGACCAAAACATGTTACTATCAAATGCATAATCACACGACTCGCATACACACTCACACAACTTATATGTCTTAACCTTCACACATACTACTCGACGTACACATGTTTTCCTTTCGTTGACGTTATATATATTTATCCATGTTTAGATGCTAAGATTGATATTAATTCTTTATGTTAGTACAAAGCCTATTCATATCATCATTTATGTGTTTCATGCATGCGTATTGTCCTATATCCATATATCGTATAGTCATTGGTTTCATTTCAAAATTATATTCATAACTTTATAAAATTAATACCTCATAATTTTTAAAGCAAGAATTTAGTACTTGTATACGAATTGTAATAAGGAAACGCTAAGTGCATGAGACTCATTTAAGTCAACACATATAATTTTGAATGCCCTTTACCATTTAAGCAAAAAAAAAGTATTTAAGTTTTCAATATAATAACAACTAACTCTTATATATATCCCATGCAATAAAAAAAATGTTTCTTTGTTGTACTAGCTCATTTTCAATGGCGTATTAACATGAACAATAGACATCGTTGAAGTTACGAGAAAAACGTAGTTCGTGAACCTATTTGTAGGATGACCATAAAATTTACCAATCTTTTAATACAAAGGCCATGTTATCATATAGTAAGATTTCTTTACTTAATGACTATATGTACTGTATGATTTTAGATTATCATGATAGTTCGAAAGATACCTCTAGGCTAGGAAAGGACGGATGTAGCAGAAATCAAAACCCAACTCGAAAATGAACACATACATGAGCATAAGATCTCGCGAGACACGATAGAACCTAAAACCCAAATGCAAACTGATCGATTTAAATTCGAACAGCCCTACAATCGTGAGCTATAATGCACTAAAGAACCCATACCATAAACCGGATCACGAACCGCTCGAACCATACCTTTTACGAATCAAACATCCTACGAAAGAAAAGTTCCCTTCTCCTGCTGGTCGTTTCTTGGAAAAATAATAATGGTCGGTATGCTTGTTGTTCTTGTGTTAGGCTTTTAGGTTTTGAATGTGTAAATAAATGGGTATACGTGTTATGACATAACAAGTAGTGAAGGTTTAACAAATTGGGAAAATCATAAACAGAATAACAATCAGGGACATATTTAGGGGGGAATTAGCCGAGATAAGGGGAATTGCAAAATATATTGTGTTGTGTTTTTAAAGATTTGTGGGATACGGTTTTAATGAAAAGAAAAACGTGTAAGTTAGGAGTCAAAAGGGAAATTGCTGAATATGGGGAAATTTGATTGAGCCTTCCCAAGTTTATTTCTAGTCATGTATTTAGACTCATTTCTAGCCTCGATTCGTTTGTACACATTACATAATTTCGGCCCATACACTTTATTTTAGGCGTGACATAGATTTAAAAGGTACAACATAGTGTATAGTTTTATTTATCTTAAGTTTATGGGTTCCAAAAGTCGTGAAACGTTCATGTATTATCATTTTAATACTTAGGATATAATTATCATTCGTATTTCAAAAGTTTTAGATTGAAGGGTATTTTGGGTACTTTCCGCATTTAGAAAATCTAGGTTTTACAATTCTTCCCCTCTAAAAAGAAATTTTTGTCCGCAAAATTGGATGTATGTAAATCAAATGGGAACATATCAAATTATGCAAACACGAAGACTTGGTTTCTCATGACCCTATCTTGTCGATCTAAGATGGTTTTCCATTTCACACAAAAGAAACATAACAAGTGGCTTCAAATCTAGCGATTAGGTTGTCACATGTAAGGATGATAAGGGTGATCCCCTCGGAAAGATACGCGGAAGGTGTTATAAACATGTGACAGCTGAGGAGGTAGAGTTAGACGATAGGAAACCCCCTCCGAAACGTACAAGAATCAAACGGTCCAAATTTGGTTCCACACAATTCCGGTCCTTAATCAAACAATCCACAAAGTAATGGTCTCACATAAGCGAATCGTATAAGTAGGAAAACACATGTGTACCCCTTAAAATGAACAATGGCATTCAAGCAAAGAGAAGGCAATTTAATCGATAACATCGGACGGTAGAAAGCTCTACAACGAACCCTAAGATCATTATCAAGATACAAAGGTCAACAAACATATCCTCGAAGATCCAAACACATCAAAACATACGGCGATAAGGCAGATCAAACGTATAGGTCGAAAGAACCTAAAGCCTTACTATTCGCAGATAGTCGCAAACAAAAACAGAGATCTAAGGCTCCACTAAGGCACTTCTCAAGACATCCTATGAACACAACAAGTGCACGTTATATGATGTAAGTATTATCACGGTGGCCAGGCGTTATAATACTAGCATCATATAAATATGCCCTCATGATGGTCATACTTTATCTCAATCAGTGAAATGAATCTACAAATCCACCTAACAGTTCAACTAACTCCTAGGTTCGTCCTATTCAAAGATCAATAACAAACGATATCGGCAAAACAAATAAAGCTCGAAAAGACGTAAAAAAGTCAAACAATCATCATTAGAAGAAACATGTCGCCAAGGCATCAATTCTTCCATCATAAAGTTTGCTTCAAGAATTCGTCCCTTCAGACTCTTCTTATGTCCGAGTAGTCAGTCTTCATCCATCTTCCAATCGGAGAGTGAAACGGAATCATAAACTTGAGTTTGGTTTCCTCAAGCCTTCCGCAGCTCTTCTTGGAATGTGATGGAGTAATGTGAACCTCTGGTACGATATTCAATCTCCTCATCATCCAGTCTGCTTCCGCTCTCAATTCATCTTAGTACAACTAAGATGGATAGGGAAATGAGACTGTATGTCTTCATCGGCTCCGGGTTCGCCATCTTGACTGGTTCTTGTGCTCTGCTCGTCAACTCTTCCGTATGACGAGGAATGTCTTCTACATTTCAGGGTAGTCATCGCTGTTGTCAACTTCGGGTTCTATCCAGCTTCATCCTCCGGTGGAAAACTTGGTGGTTCAGCAGTAATCATAACCGGAACTCAGGGTGCCAAAATAATTGTCAAGATAAGGTTCATTCATCGGTGTACAAAATAGGTGTAAGGGAACTTCATAACCGCGAAAGTAACATACGAGTCTCTAGAGTAAAAGTGATATCAAAGTTTAACAATCGGAAATCATAGTAGGGAGTTCAAAATAGTTCAAAACACCAAATGTGAGACATAGTAGAGCAGTCGTCAACATCTTGAATGCTTAAACAACAAATCTCATATCAGAATCAAATCGAAGTTGGCTATCCAAAGAAAGGCAGATTAACACAGCAGATTTTATCGTTTCAAAGGGGAAAAAAATATTCTCATACTCGTGGTTAAACATCACCCGACTTCTCAAAGATGGAAAAGGTGAGTAAAACAAAATCAAATAACGTCAGAAAGCTTACAAAGGATTTACCAAAATCAAGATACGAACATAGAGTGCATCAAATACGTCATCGCCATGTAGATTCTCAAGATGCCCAAAGAGATGTCAAAAGGGTTAACAAATAGATCAGGGATCAAAGATAAAATCAAAATAGCGTTATTCATTTCCATTCAATCTTAAATGCCTTCAAACTTACTAATGTAAACTTAGGTGGTGCAAAATCTCTAACTCCAAAAGGATGATTCCAAAAAGGCATAACTAAACGTAAGGCATGAATCAGAGTAATGCGGAAGCAAAGATACATAAGCAAAATCTTAAAGTCTACCAATTCCTTACTGGTCAAAACTTAAGTTCATATAGGCGATCCCTAAAGCAAGTTCCCAAGGCAGTTTCCTATGTTCCTACAGTGGAAGCCTAATGGTCCAAAACTCACAGGTCATAGCCTAAGCTCTACGGATATTGCATCCGCCGATCCAAACCTGTCTCTGATACCATAATTGTAACACCCCAACCCGAGAAGGGCTAAAGTGCAACATTATGGAGTCAATTCAAAGCACAAGTGAAACGGAGATACAATACTAATTCAAAATTTACAAGATAACAAAAGAAAACAAATCAAAGTACGAGGTACAAAAGGGGCAACAATAATACTAAGCCCAAATCATAAGATACTAAGCCTAACATAACATCTTCTAATCATCTCTAAGTCCAGCAAGTATCTAACAGGGTGAAGTCTTCTAAGCCCAAAAGCAAAACCTTCGTCCATAACCCAGATTCCTACTAAACCTGCCGCAGGAAAAGAAATGCGGCTGAGCTTACAAAGCTCAGTGAACAGATATCAAACGAATAACAATACAATACAAAAGAGATATGATAAGCAAAGGAGTACGAAGATAGTTTACATATGGTGTCAATGGATAATCAAAGGTTGTCAAATGTTAAGTAGAAAGGTTAAGTGTATGATGTAAGATGTGATGTATGTGGAATTCAGTATTTCCCCAGGCCCAATCAATCAATCAATACAATACAATAGTAGCCCAATATGGAGTAGCTAGCTCCCAATATGTGAGGGGTTGCAATGCACGCACACCCGGTCACCAATCAATGTAGCAATAATCAATGTAGTCAATATCCAATCAATCAATCAATCAAATCTAGGATGCATCCATACGCCCCTGCAGGCCAATAATAATCATAGCAATAGTCGATAACAATAATCAGGGACGGCGTGGTACATCTCTCCAACCACACTAGAGTACATAACATTGGTGCATCAATGCTATGGTTGTGGCTACTCCACAACAAGTAATACCTGGGTAAATACTGAAGGGTCATGTAGTCAAGGTTCAATATCAAAGCATAAGTACCAAGTCAAGTTCAAAGGTTCAATGTCAAAGGTTCAATATCAAAGGTTCAGTATCAAAGGTTCAGTATCAAAGATTCAATATCAAAGATTCAGTATCAAAGGTTCAATATCAAAGGTTCAATATCAAAGGTTCTGTCTCAAAGGTTCAATATCAAAGGTTCAATATTAAAGGTCGATGTCAAAGGGATCAATCAAAGATGTAATATCAATGGGTCAAAATGGAAAGGTCAAAGCCAAAGTTCCCAATCCACAAGGTTCACTATTTCCAAGTTCCAAAGTCCCATAGTTCACAAATCAAAGGGTCATAATGAGAGTTTAAAACAAAAGTTCAATTTAACAGGTTCCCATCATTTGTTTAAAAAGGTTCGTAGTACAATCCCATTTAAAAGTTTATAACAAGGTTCATTGATCTTCCAAAAGATGACATTTATAAAAGTGATCTTTAATAAAGTTTTTCATAAGATATTCTTCAAAAGTGGTCTTTAAGAATTTATATAATCCCATAAATAAGTGGTCTTAAATCATATTATAAGTGCTGTTATAAAATAGTTTCTCTTTTAAATATTTCCATGTCATAATTAAGAAAAGGAATTTCACCTCCCGTTATATTATCCCAAAAGAACATTCAAAGTATCACAAGGGTTTCACCTCCCGTTACAATATCCCAAAGAGTATCCAAAGTCTCACAAAGGTTCAAAGGTTAAGGTCACAAAAGGTTATCGAACGGATCATAAGAGTTCAAACGAATAACAATAGGATCGCAAATACCGGTGAAACACATCAATCGTAGAGCCAAGTACGAAGGATCAAAATCAAGATCAAACGTAACCATAATACGATAACAAATCTAAGACAAAGTCAATAGACATCGTTGAAGTTACGAGAAAAACGTAGTTCGTGAACCTATCTGTAGGATGACCATAAAATTTACCAATCTTTTAATACAAAGGCCATGTTATCATATAGTAAGATTTCTTTACTTAATGACTATGTGTACTGTATGATTTTAGATTATCATGATAGTTCGAAAGATACCTCTTGGCTAGGAAAGGACGGATGTAGCAGAAATCAAAACCCAACTCGAAAATGAACACATACATGAGCATAAGATCCTGCGAGACACGATAGAACCTAAAACCCAAATGCAAACTGATTGATTTAAATTCGAACAGCCCTACAATCGTGAGCTATAATGCACTAAAGAACCCATACCATAAACCGGATCACGAACCGCTCAAACCATACCTTTTACGAATCAAACATCCTACGAAAGAAAAGTTCCCTTCTCCTGCTGGTCGTTTCTTGGAAAAATAATAATGGTCGGTATGCTTGTTGTTCTTGTGTTAGGCTTTTAGGTTTTGAATGTGTAAATAAATGGGTATACGTGTTATGACATAACAAGTAGGGAAGGTTTAACAAATTGGGAAAATCATAAACGGAATAACAATCAGGGACATATTTAGGGGGGAATTAGCCGAGATAAGGGGAATTGCAAAATATATTGTGTTGTGTTTTTAAAGATTTGTGGGATACGGTTTTAATGAAAAGAAAAACGTGTAAGTTAGGAGTCAAAAGGGAAATTGCTGAATATGGGAAAATTTGATTGAGCCTTCCCAAGTTTATTTCCAGTCATGTATTTAGACTCATTTCTAGCCTCGATTCGTTTGTACACATTACATAATTTCGGCCCATACACTTTATTTTAGGCGTGACATAGATTTAAAAGGTACAACATAGTGTATAGTTTTATTTATCTTAAGTTTATGGGTTCCAAAAGTTGTGAAACGTTCATGTATTATCATTTTAATACTTAGGATATAATTATCATTCGTATTTCAAAAGTTTTAGATTGAAGGGTATTTTGGGTACTTTCCGCATTCAGAAAATCTAGGTTTTACAAGGATTGAAGTAACTCATCCAACGATCCATAATTGAAGTGGGAAAGAGTCAATGAGACCCAAGGAACCCTAAAAGTCAGATATAAAAGAGAAAATAGAGGAGTAGAGTTGGCAGTTAGAATTTTTTAATAATAGGCCGGAGTAGTTTAAAATTAGCTTAGTGTAATTTCAATGTATTCTTAGTTTAATTTAGTATTCATTACTGTACTTTGCATTCAAGTTAATAAAAATTCCAAGCTTTCTTTTTCATTTTGTTTTCAAATGCTTTATTGGTAAACTGATTATTTACTCCTGCTTAATTTAACTGCTTATTTGGTGCTTATCCCTGCTCATTTTATTGCTCAGTATAGTCCTTAGTTACTTGTTCCTTATTTCTTTCAGATTGATGCCCATTAGGATAGATTTTGCTTGAAATTTTCTCATTTAGCCTACTTAAGCTTTTGGCTTTTTGGCTTTTTCCAAGTGCTTATCCATCACCTCTTATGCTTGTTTAGATCATATTAAACTTAGTTTGCAGTAGCCTTCCCAAAACATAGCTCAAAAATCTGTTTCTAGTTTTAAATTTCCAAACAGTCACCCATAAGGGACTGTTTGGCACTAGGCCTTTTTCTTTGTTAATAAATGGTTTTTACTTTTTTTCTCACTAAAGTCTGTTCTATTTAATAGTATTTAGTTGTTGTTAATTATAAATTTCCATTTTCAAAAGGTTTTGAGATACTTTACCTAGCTTTGCAAAATGTTTTTATATTGACTGTCTTTATCTAATTGCTAGGTCATGATCTTAGTTATGGTTCTTTATTTGTTTAAACTGCTCTACCCTAGCTGCATTTAGGATAAACCAAGTGTGTACCACTTGGTCTTTGACTCTTGCAGGTCAAATGACCCATTTTATGCCCACTGGTTCATCAGCAGCCCTGCCCCAAACCCAGTAACTCCAACATTTTTAATCTACTCATTACTAGGTATTTAGGTTTAGAATTTGGTTTACAACTTATTTGTAAGCTTGTTTACAAGCTTATATTTTTATCTTATTTTATTTATTTTTTCTTGACTGCTTATTTAGCCCCAAAAGTAGCCCATTTCACTGTTTTGCCTGTCCCATTAGCAGCCTTGGTGATTTGATTTATTTGGCTTATTAGGTCTGTAGAGTATGCTTATTTAGGAGTACTTTGCTTAATTAGATTGTATTGTTTTAGGTTTAGCTTATTTAGGTATTCATTAGCTTATTTGAGCTTGTTGGTTTAAGATCAGTTAATGTGTGTCTCTTGTTCATAATAAAAGGTCACTGATAAGCCAATAGCTTATCCTGCTTTTTTGCTATTTCTATTCAGTAGCTTAGGGTCTCTCTTTTTTTTAGCTTACTTGAGTTGTCTGCGTGCTTGTGTAACCTTGTGTTTGTTTGAGCTTTTAGACTCAAACAGTTTAGTTTGTGGCTTTTGGCAGTTTAGCATTAGGTGTTGGGTATTGATATCTGTTTAGCTCATAAGCCTCCCCCCTTAGCAGCTCATTTAAGCTCTTTGTTCTTTGAAATCTGGTATGCTTAATCCCTGTCAGGTAGTTGATGATATTTTCAGGATTAGGAAGCTGAGCTTATCAATTTGTAGCTTGTGCAGTAGCTTATTTAAGCCCTCAGTGAACCTAACATGCCCTGCTCCAGGGAATTGATCATACTTCACAAGCTCCTCAAAAGCTTATTAGTGGGTCCCACTTTAAGCTCTTTAGCTTTTTGGAAAGGTCTGTAGTTAAGCTTGTTAGATCAAGGGTTATTTTTGGCTTTTAAGCTTATTTGATAAGCTCAAGCTTGGCCTGCAAGTAGTCTATTGGCCTGTTTGGACAGGTGCATTGTATTTGCTTATTTTGTACTATCTGGCTTATCATTGTGCTTTTTCAGTTCTTTTAGCTTGTTTTGAGTACATCTCATTTGGTAGTAGCTTATTGAACCTTTGTGGATTCATAAGATAGCTTCTTGGTCAGCTTTTGTGCACATCAAAGTCCTAATAAGTTTATTGTACAAACTGTTCAGCTTTTCAGTTTGTAGTTTGCTTATTTTCAAGCTTTAGCCAAAGTCCTTTCATTAAAGTTGTTCATTTTGAGTATTTAAATAGTTTTTGAAAAAGAAAATCCAAAAAAGACAACTTTAATTGAAGTGATAGCTTCTATTTAAGTCAATTGGCTTATTCTCAGCTTTTTGTAAAAGCAATTTTCATTTTTATATTTTTCTTAGGTTCCTGGTATCATAAAGTATTTTTAGTATTTTTTTTTTTTTAGATTTTTCCCTGTTCATTTAATACTTTTCATAATTTAATTTAGTTTTTATTAATTAATAATTAGTTAATAATTAATAATAATTAATTTAAAAGTCAGAAAAATACAAATTTAATTTTAAAATTAGTTTTTAGTTATTTTAGATTTTTCCAATTATTATTTTCAATTTTCTAGTGTAATTTTATAATTTAGAGTAATTTAAATAATTAAAAAGTAATTAGTAATTAGTAATTAATTAATAATAATTAATTAAATAGTGTAAAATTTAATTTTCTTTTTCTAAAAATTTTTCTTTTATCATTAGGATTGTAAAAATGTAATTTTCATATTCGTAGGTATTTTATTTCTCTAAAACTCGCGTTTTATTTCGTACGTTGACGTAAATTTTAATCAGACGTACGCGTTTTTATTTTAAATACTCCCTCCGTCCCAATTTTATTGTCCACGTTTCCTTTTTGGGATGTCCCAATTTAATTGTCCACTACTAAAAATAGATAGGGAAGTTTAATCAAGTTTACTATCTTACCCTTGTTTAAAATTATTATTACATACCTTAAAGAAGAGTTTAATTAATTACCTAAGGGCAAAATTGTCATTCTGTCTAAAAGTAAGAAAGAGAAAGCTGTAATAAATGTATTTTTCTTAACTTGTGTGTTTTTTGTCTGGGGACAATAATTTTGGGACGGAGGGAGTACGTTTCTGGGTTTCCTGATTTCACAATCTTGTTAATGTAGCTTACTTAAGCTATTTCCTTTCACATTTCAGTAGTGTAATCATTTACAAACCTTTTTTGTCCAAATTCACCCGATCACAAGCCCGTTTTCAATACCATCGCACGCCTCGTCGGGACATAACGACCCGGGGAAACACTGTACTCCTTGGAGATTTGGTTTGAGCTGTTTGACCACATTGACCACGTCCATAGTTGACTTTGGTTGACTGCTTGGGGCCAATCAAAATTTTGGCGCCGCTGTCGGGGAGGTTGTGCTCGTTATTCTAAACGGTTTGCAGATTAGTGATTTTGGAATTCACTTCTTTGTAAATTTACCATCCTTGTGTATATTATCATATAAAAACAAAACGTTCTCGAAACATTTTTAAAATTAGTTTTCAACGAATATATATATATATATATAAAAAAAAAAAAAAAAAAAAAAAAAAAAAGATTTTCTTTCTTATTTGTACAAAATGTATTTCAAAAATACCAAAAATATTCACCTTTACCCTCTCGCATCTTTGATTCTTCATCTCTACCCCTCTGTAAACCTTTGATTCTTTCCTATATCGTATCCACACCATTTGGGTTGCCAATGGTGTGGTAGCCCTCATAACGGTGGTAATTGCCCCGGCTGTGGCATGGTAGAGACAGGATACGGGTCTGTCTATAACCAAGATCCCTATTCTCACCATGACACGACTGATTTATTCCATCAGCCACCACACCATGAGATACTGACATATTCGTGTGAATATTGTGGAGGTCCTCACCAAGGATTTAAGTGTCAAACCGGAAACACGTTTGTCTATGAACAGTTTTCTGGTAACACTCAGAATTTTGAAAATGACCAATATCCATACGATTCACCAAACCAGACTCAACAGTTTAACTGTTGTGAGTACTGTGGTGGTTCACACTACGGTTCTGATTGTCAATCAAGAAACACGCTTGTCTATGAGCAGGTTACTGGTGACAATTATAACACATATGACTCACAGCCACATCAGTTTTACTATTGTGATTACTGTGGAGGTCCACACTTCAGCTCAAATGGTCAAATGGGGAATCCATTTCCTTGTGACAATTTTGACACATCATATTATGACCAACCTCCACAATACCAAATGAATCAAGCAATTCTTCCAGAAATTCAAAATGCACTGGAAATACTTGATGAGCTTATGGGTTTAGTTAAAGACCTTACCCAAAGAGACACTTATCAAAAATCCATGGAAGAATTGCTAGCGGAAGAGCATGCTGCTAAAATAAATTCCCAAGATGCCATTGAAAAATCTATTAGGGAATCAATTGCAAAAGAAAAAGCAGCCAAATTTAGCTCTCAGTTTCATTTCATTCCTGATGATAGTGATGATGAAGATACACTTGATATTCTACAATTCTATAAAGAATCATCAAGTTCATTAGTTGATATTCCAGCAGTTGAGATTCCATCTCAATCGACTGCTATCACACCCGAAGTTCTCACTCACTCTCTGATAATGGGGGATGAGCATCTTAGCACTATTCCTGAAAAGGAATCGGACAAATTCATAAAGTCTAGTGTTGAGAACCTTGTCCCAGTCTAAAAAGAGTCACAGGGAATTTCTGATCATATGTGTGATTTACCTTCCCCTCTTGAGTGTCCAAAAGATCAATTTGAGACCTTCTCCGATTGTAGCGAAGATTGTGCATCTTATGGAGACATCGAGTATGTTGAGGCATCAGTTCCACATTCTGATGCTGATCATCTTCTTGAGGAGTTCGCCGATGAACTCACTCACATCAATCCACTTCCAACGGGAAGTGACGATGATCTCATTGACTTTGAAGCCGATGTAGGAGAAATTGAAAGTCTATTACATCATGATCCGTCACTCAGTTCTGATCCCAATAGTCCAATAGAGAATGTTAATCACTTTGTTCCCGAAGCATTCAAAACTACTCTCACCAATCCTTTGTTTGAATTCGAATCTGAATTCACTTTGATTTCTAATAATCCAATCTTTGGTATTCAGAATGAGGATAGTGATGAGTCCACAATGGAACAAGAGTTCGCAGATTCACACCATGTGAATGATTCTCTTCATGAGGAGTTCTCTAGTGAACTCACTCATATCATGACTCCTCCGGAGTATGATAGCCCGGGGGGAGATGCACTCAATCATGAGGATTTGCAAATTCCCACCCTCCCACCCAGGATGTTTTCAAACCCAATGAGCTTAACCCTTGAAATCCAAATTCAGACAACTGAGCCTGATCTCGAGGAAGAAGATCTTATCATGATTATCATCATGATTTTCTTTCTTTTCTTCACCTACCTGGTGACTTCCTCTCTTCTTCACTCATTCAGGAGTGAAGATACCATCTTTGACCCCGGCATTTTCATTTATCATTCTTTTGAGCCAGGGTCTCTCTATATGTCTCATCGGTGTGGAACTTTCACGTACTTCAATGTTTATCCAAACATCTTGAAAGAAAGTCCGATGGAGATTATCTCTTCCACATGATACTTCCCCATGAACAAATGAATTCGGGGTCGAGTCAAGCTAGCGACTCGGTAAACAAAAACAGTAGCATGCATATGGGGTTTTCACCCTAAGTGTGGGGGAGTTACCCATGCTGTTGTTACCATGTATATAAGTTTCACAAAAAAAATGTATGTATAGAAATAAAGTGAAAAATGGTGTTTCCACATTTAGCTTGTAATGTTGCCTTTTTACGTTCAAAGAGTCGGCATAATAGCCGAGACTTTGAATATTGAGGACAATATTCAATTCTAAGTGTGTGGGGGGGGGGGGGGAATTCTAGTGAATTTGATCACATAGGGCTTAAATAAGCTACTGCACTGTAGGACCCTTGATTACTATATCTAACACAAGTTTATTAATGATTATAGAAGAGATAAGTAGAGAGAGAGAGAGAGAGATGGTAACTTCTAGAGAGAGAAAGGAAGATGTATTAGATTAGATAGAGAAAGAAGGAAATACACACATAGAAAACCCTAGAGGCAACACCTCCAAATGGGAGCATTTGGAGGTATTTATACGAAGATAAGAAGATGGGCCGGGCTTGGGCTTATGTAATGAACTAGACATAACCTTTTACAATATTAGATTAAGCCAAGCCCGTTTACCCTTAACTAAACTACAAGACTGTTACAAGACTAAATGACTTAATAAATGATCGTCACTTCTATTTCTAACATTCACAAATTCAATTCTAAGTGTGGGGAATTCAGACCTTGAAGCAGAAGCTTTATAGCGCACGGATATTGGCATTGCCAGATGGAGTGGCAGATTTTGTGGTTTATTGTGATGCCTCGTATCAAGGATTACGAACAGTTTTTATGCAACGAGGGAAGGTCATGGCATATGCTTCCCGACAGCTTAAGACTCATGAGGAGAAGTATACCACTCATGATTTGGAGCTAGGAGCCGTGGTTTTTGCGCTTAAGTTGTGGAGACACTATCTTTATGGTACAAAGTGTGTTATCTTCACCGATCACAAGAGTCTACAACATATTTTGGATCAGAAGGAGTTAAATATGTGACAACGACGATGGTTGGAGACGTTGAGCGATTATGATTGTGAGATTCGATATCACCTGGGAAAAGCGAACGTTGTAGCTGATGCCTTGAGCCGAAAGGAGCGATTGAAGCCACTATGAGTTAGAGCTTTGGTTTTGACGATCAACTCAAACCTTCCAGCTCAGATTTTACAAGCCCAAGAGGAAGCCGTGAAACAAGAAGATCTCAAGAGTGAGAAACTGGATGGAATGATCAAGAAGAAGTTTGAGAAGCGTTCAGATGGAACCTTGTGTTATAAAGGAAGAAGTTGGGTGCCATTGTTTGGAGGACTTAGAGATTTGATTATGCTTGAGTCTCAGAAGTCGAAGTACTCCATTCACCCAGGATCTGATAAGATGTATCTGGATGTGAAGAAGTTATGTTGGTGGCCCAATATGAAGGCTAAGATTGCTGATTATGTCCGTAAGTGTCTTACGTGTGCCAAAGTGAAGGCCGAACATCAGAAGCCGTCTGGTCTACTACAGCAACCCGAGATTCCTGAATGGAAATAGGAACAAATTACGATGGATTTTATCACCAAACTTCCTAAGACTTCTACTGGATTTGATGCTATTTGGGTAATAGTTGATCGATTGACGAAATCTGCTCACTTTTTTCCGATCAGGGAGAACTACAATATGGATAAGTTGACTAGACTCTATGTGAAAGAGATAGTATCTCGACACGGAGCACCAGTGTCTATCATATCCGACAGAGACAACATATTTACTTCGAATTTTTGGCGATCGCTTCAAGATTCGTTTGGCTCGCATCTTGATATGAGTACCGTTTACCATCCACAGACCGATGGTCAGAGCGAGAGAACCATTCAGACTTTAGAGGATATGCTCCGCGCGTATGCGATTGATTTCGGGAATGGATGGGATGTCCATTTGCCTTTGGTTGAGTTTTCCTACAACAACAGTTATCACGCGAGTATTAAGGCTACACCGTTTGAGGCACTTTATGGTCGAAAGTGTCGTTCACCTATTTGTTTGGATGAAGTGGGAGAAGCTCAGCTTATTGGTACAAACTTGGTCCGTGAGACGACTGAGAAGATTGCTAAGATTAAGGACCGATTGAAAGTTGCTCATGACCGTCAGAAGAGTTACGCAGATGTGAGGCGTAAACCCCTGGAGTTTCAGGTTAGGGATAAAGTTATGTTGAAAGTATCGCCGTGTAAAGGTGTGATCAGGTTTGGTAAGAGAGGAAAGCTAAAACCCCGTTATATTGGACCGTTCGAGATTTTGGACAGGATTGGTCCCGTGGCTTATAAGCTAGACTTGCCACCCGAGCTCAGTAGGGTTCACCCTACTTTTCATGTGTCGAATTTGAAGAAGTGTTTGACCGATGGGACTGTATATTAGTGAAGAAAACACCAAACTAATGTGTTTGGTCTGGTCCGTTTCAACAAAGTATATTAGCCGGTTGTTGACCGAACTGGACCAAAGACTAAATATGAGAAATAAAGTGGACCAACAGAATTAAGATATGTTTAAGCCAGATCAAGCTGATTTTACCAAAACCATAAACCACAATCCTCTCCTTTTTTTACTAAGCGTGTACCCATGCATAGAGACGAGATTTTATAACGACAAATAATTATAATTGAGATATTTTTGTTAAGTGTTTCATATAACGTTTAGCAATTGACGTTTTCATCATCCAAGATAACAACAACATCATACCAATTTCATTTTAGCAAATTGTGATCAAAATATGGATCGGGACTAAGACCATGATTGTGATGAATTTGTTAAAAAGAAAAAGAAAATAGAGGTTGGGTAATTTTAGAAAGAACTAATTCTAGAAATAAGAATTATTTTTAATGCAACTATTTCAAAACTTTTTTAAAAAATATTTTTATCTGAGAAAATAGATAAAAGATTAAAACTTTAAGTTCTGAAAATGTATTTCAACTTATAAAGATTAAACATTACCTATTTTTAAGTTTTTAAGATACTCTTTAACCTTTTAAGGATTAAGTAAAAATATATTTTCTCTTTAGAAACAAAATCCGTAAAATCATACAAAATTCTAGTATAAAATATTCCATAGAATATCTTATTAACTTTTAACCCAAAAACAAGAAATTGGTAAGAAAGTCAAAGACTTCATTCAATCTGTCCAAATCCTTTTCTTATCCCTATTTTTCTCTCTCTTTCAACTAACCAAAAACAATTTCCCAAAATATCCGTCAAATTTATATTTTTCCTCAATTATTTCTTCCAATCTTCACTCAGATCCTATCAATTCTCAAACCCTTTAAAAACCCAATTCATATTTTACTATGCATTGCAATCTTAACTTATTAAATTCACAATAAAGTTAGTATCTTTTTATGAAAAAGTTTTGATTTTTTTACTGATGGTGTAACTGATTGCATTTTTGAGATCTTAATTATTTAAATCTTGGGTGATTTAGGGTTTGTTAATTATAATAATGGATCATGTAATTGGTGGCAAGTTTAAGCTTGGGAGGAAGATTGGGAGTGGATCTTTTGGTGAACTTTATTTAGGTGAATTGAAAAAATGTTTGATTTTTTATTTATTTTTTAAGGTTTTATATTGTATTTTTAATGTTTTTTTTTTTTTTTGTTGCGTTTGTAGGAGTAAATGTTCAAAGTGGAGAAGAAGTTGCTGTTAAGTTGGTATGTTTGTTTATGCGCGTAGATATTGATGTTATACTTATAATCTACTTGTTACTTTGTGTTTTGTGGAAACTGTTTATATCGAGTTATCAGTCGCAAATGTGACTTTTTTAGTGTTTGTTGGAGTATAGTGGTTTCATAGTGTATCTTTGTTTTAGTGCATTGTTTTAGGCTATAGGGAAGGAGTTCGAAAAACAAAATTTCGGGGCTTGACTTGAAAAGAGATTAGGAAGATACAAAATTAGACCCTGGATAGACATCAATGGACAAACTAAAAGAGAGAGGATTGTTGTTAATTAAACGAGAAATCAAACTAAGCTGCCGACGGGGCATGATTAACCGATTGTGGGTAAACAGAAGCCGGCAAAAAAATAGAGTGCAAGTTACTCGCAAAAAAAGAGAGAAAGTTACTCGAGGCGATGGTAGGCAAATAAATGTTCAGAGTGGTGCGATAAATGTATATGCCGTGATGACAGGAACTGTGCTTTAGGTAGACATATATTATGATAAACCCTGACAGCTTATAAGCATTTGTTCCTTTCATCTCCCTAGCGAACGATGATTCCCCATCCCTAGCGAACGATGATAGTGCTACTTACACCAGCCCGGCATTTGTCGCATGCCGCCTCTGCTTTTTGTTGAACAACTTTCTTTGGCTTTTATTGTTGTTTGTTTGAGACCATGATCCACTTTCAGCTAGCCATACTTCGTTGCCTTGACATTGCTGCCGACATCCTTCTCTGATTCATTGCTTTGAACTTGATCAACCCCCTTCACTTCTTTTCCTCGTCCGTCATATCCTTCTTTAGGTCTCATTTTGTACATTCAAGAACTTTCCCATCTCTTTTTAGACCAAGCCCGACGTTCCATTTTCTAAGCTTCTATCTTCTATGTATGACATGTCAATACTGTCAACAACCTCATCAACTCATCATGTTGGTGGTGCTGTGGACAATGTTTAACGAAAAAAGAGGAATTTTTATCCATTGAACATTAACTCTGGCAATGAACAATGTTTTTCGTGTCAATGAACAATAAATCGTTACTTTTTTTGGTTGTCACAATATAAAAAGTAGGTGGTCTCATAATTTCTTATGACTTAAAAGTTCTGCATATAAGGAATTTGATAAACCTAGGACTCCTCAAATACCGTTGTATATTTTAAACCGACCGCCTGTCAATAATTCAAATACAAATCAACTATTCTAATCATGGGTGATAAGTTACTTGCTCTCCAAGAACTTGCGAAACTTGTATTAATAATCAAATACTAATAGAAAATATTATTACTAAGCCCCTAACCCAACCAACCCTTAAAGTTGTAATTGCCCGAAAATGATGGATCATACCATATTCCAGGTAGCATAACACTTTTTCTTGAGAATACTCATACTTGATGTATTATTATTATATATAAGCCTACATGGTTACTTCAATTTCTGTTTATATGCATATAGATTTATTAGTTTCTATAGGTACTCTAGAATCTAGATGTACATGTTCAAGCCTTTAAAGTCCATGTTTTAAGACATGTACGCATTGGTATGATGTTGTTAGAATTTATATGAATGCCAAAGCAGAAAATGAACTATGGCGTGTGGTGTGCATTGTGGCATGTGTCATCTTCCAGATGTCATATGAAAGAAAATATGTAAATCTAATCAATTCGTAAGGCAATTAGTATTTCTGAGCTATAAGCTACTAATAGGTAATACAATAGTTAAAAGAAAATACTTAATATGATGTTAGAGTATTTATAAAAGTCAGCAACATACCAAGCAATTAGCAATCAGCCAAGAAACTTATGATTAAAAGCTAACCAATCTTGAAGGTTATAGTTACTTACATATTTCAACGGTAAATGTAATTTATAATGTAACATAAAGTTAAATAAATTAATAACTAAAAAAAAAAAAAAAAAAAAAAACAATATTCTCATATATTTATTCAACAGAAAATGCTAAGCTAATAGTAATTTGTATTCTACACTAATACAGTAGATGGTAAAAGTAAACCAGCAGAGTACCTGCTAAAATTCACGCAATATTTTACTAATGTTTTCATAAAAAGTGTTACGAGTCTTAATTAACTTAGTTATTTATGTTTTTTCGTGGGGCCTAATATGTTTTTGTACCCAGGAATCTGTTAAGACCAAACACCCACAGCTGCACTATGAGGCTAAATTGTACATGCTTCTTCAAGGAGGAAGTAAGTTTCATGTGTTTATCTGTTTCTGTACTTGTCGTGTTACCCACTTTCCTACCAGTAGTTTTATTTATGCCTCGAAACTTATAATACACGTTTATTATAATGCAGCTGGTGTTCCCCATCTTAAATGGATCGGAGTCGAAGGAGAATACAATGCTATGGTTATTGATCTTCTTGGACCGAGTTTGGAAGACTTATTTAATTATTGTAATCGGAAATTCACTTTGAAAACAGTTTTAATGCTTGCAGACCAGTTGGTAAGTATGACACCTTTGTGTAATGAGATCATTGATATTTAAATGTATCATATCAACACTAAAACTTTGTACTATTGTTTCATTTGTAGATAAACAGAGTTGAGTATATGCATTCAAGAGGTTTTCTTCACCGTGATATAAAGCCAGACAACTTTTTAATGGGTCTAGGACGGAAGGCAAATCAGGTATTTGTTTCTATAATATATCTTCATTTCAACACTGTAATCTTGATGTCGGCATATTAAACGTTTCAGCATGTTTTTTCTTTTTGTCACATGGAATGACTTATTTAGTTACACATATACATCTACTTATCTTTTCTAATTTGTCAACAGGTTTACATTATAGATTATGGTCTTGCAAAAAAGTACAGGGATCTTCAGACGCACAAGCATATACCATACAGGTATTGTCACTGATATGCATATAGATATTACTTTTCCTATCTTGTAACTGATATGTTCTTGAACAATCCAATATTAGTTTATTTTATGCTCTTATAATAGATGCTTTAGTGAAGAGTCGCATAATAAGGTTAGATGATTAATTGTATTGTAGAAGCTTACAAATATTATGCGATTTGTATCCTATAGGGTCTTGAAACTTCTCTTGCGGGATCATCATTATACCATTTAATTGTATACAAAATAGGTCACAGTATAGCAGACAATAGTAATCTCGTGGGTAACTTGTGAATTGGCTCTTGTATTAGGCTCCCTTTTGTTGCCTCTTGTATTATGCTCCCTTTTGTTGCATTATTCTATTTAAATTACTGACGATATATTCTTCTGAAATGTTATTTCAGGGAAAACAAAAATCTCACTGGTACTGCTCGTTATGCCAGTGTTAATACCCACCTTGGAGTAGGTATGTGATCTTTCTTATCCCAGATTATTAGCGGAGTTCCTAATTTTGGACCAGATTAGAATAAAAATTTTAAAATTCCCTAGTAAACATCATAAAATTTTGTAAGGAATAGAAGTTTCCATTATGACATTGTTATTGGTTTTTCCTCATAGAGCAAAGCAGGAGGGATGATCTGGAGTCTCTTGGTTACGTTCTCATGTATTTCTTGAGAGGAAGGTAACTTACATACAATTCTTTTCTTTTGCTTCCTCTTTGTAACCTTTTCCACTATAACTCGGTTCTTTTATTTATGCGGTTGCAGCCTTCCTTGGCAGGGGCTGAAAGCCGGCACTAAGAAGCAAAAATATGATAAAATCAGTGAAAAGAAGATGCTTACTCCTATAGAGGTATGATTATCAAACACATTTATTAAGCATTTCCTTATTTATGATGAAACGATTCTAAATGACAAAATATACAGGTGCTATGCAAGTCTTATCCAACTGAATTCATATCATATTTTCATTATTGTCGATCATTGCGCTTTGACGACAAACCAGATTATTCATATTTGAAAAGGCTTTTTCGCGATCTTTTCATACGAGAAGGTAAAAAGTCTTGATTTCTATTATCATTGGTATCAATATTATTTGTAATATGCCTCAGATAGATTCCAATGTTAAAGCATCAGTGTTTGTATTTCAGGTTATCAGTTTGACTATGTTTTCGACTGGACTATTTTGAAGTACCCCCAAATTGGTTCTGGTTCTAGTTCTAGAGGGCGGGTTGGTTTTCTTGTTCTAGACTTCTATTCTATTTACTTTTCTATAAACAGTTTTGCTTACTGATAAAGTTGTACCACAAATCAGACGGCTGGCAAACTACCACTGAATCTCATCGGGTCTCCAGCAGAAAGAGTGGGAAAAACCCCAGGTTTGATACCATCTCTATTCAAGTATTTACAGTGTGTCTAAGATCTTCTTTTATGCTTATAGGAAGTGTTAATATACTCAGAAGATATTGTTGTTGTGTGTTTCGTATCTGTATTAGGATGCAAAATGGTGATAAATTATATTATTTATATATATCTTGCAGTGAAACCAGAGGTTCGAGATAGATTCTCAGGCACAGTAGAGGCATTTTCTAGGCGTAATGTTTCTAGTAGCGGTTTGCATGGTGATCACTCAAGACACAGATCTTCAGAACATGCTACACCATCCAAAGATGTGGTGAGTATACTCTTGTTACTGAGTTGTAGTTGTGACCCGTTTAATTGTGTGGGGTTGATTTAGTTTATGTCATGACTCAAATAAAAAAGTTTAGCTAATAAGGGATAAAGGATCAAATGGGTTGAAACAGTCAAATAAATTGAACTGGTCAAATGGGTTGAAATGGTCAAGGGAATTTAATGGGTCAAAGAGTCAAAAGTCATTTTTAATGCAGTTATTATTATTGCAATGACTTAATTTTGTACTCATAACACTTCATTTTTTGGAAATGTTAATATGAAAATGGACTAGTGTTTGTGGGTAAATCTGGCCCGGCCATTATGGTTTGGGAAATTCATCAAAATAGCTGATAACAATATGTCACAGAATTTCTTGTTTATACCACAAATAGCCATCGATTCTGCAAACTTAGCTGGGGGCTAATCTCTTATTTTGAGGAACAAATTTAAGCTTAAATAAGCATTTTCTGCCAACAAAAAAAAAAGAAAAAAAAAATAGTTTGTAAATAACTATTTATGAATAAATGACTTTTTAACATTTTGCTAAAAAACAATGATTGATATGGCTATTTTTAATGAATACTCTAAAACTAAAAGTGAACATCTTCTATGGGTTTGTGTACATGTATAGTGATATATGTTTTCATCTTTCTGTAGAGTCCGCATGTTGACTCGGATAGAGGCCGGATTTCACGAACTGGTAGTACCTCAAAAAGAGCAGTAATGTCAAGCAGCAGGCCAAGCTCATCCGGTGAAGCCAACGATAGCCGATCAAACAGGCTCGGTTCAGGCAGTGGTCGCATATCTACGGCCCAAAGGCTTCACTCTCAGCCTGGGTTCGAGTCCAAATCATCATCTTTCTCACGGGCTGTACCATCATCAAGAAGTGGCCGTGACGATGCTCTTCGAAGCTTTGAATTGTTAACTATTGGCAAGAGAAAATAAGAAGCTGATAATCATGTGGGCCTCATCGGCAATAACCATTTCTATAAAATCGATTTACAGCAAAACCTTGAAGAAAGAGATGCTGCATCTCACTTTAGGGGTTCATGTGTTGTCAAAATGTTTATTTCTAAGAATCATTGAAATCGGGTTTTGCTTCTTATTATTATTTTTTTTTTTTGCTATTTGATTGTCTAGTCCAAGCGCAACTATCTCCAATTCCCCCTGTATCTTATGCATTAAAAGTTAAAAGATATGTACTCCTTTTATCTGTATAAACGTGTAACCGGAAATTTTCATTGTTATTGAGAATATTGTATTATGAAAATCGTATCTTGTTGGTTTGTTTCATATCATGTGAATGTTATGTCATAGTTTTTGTGACTTACGTTGTAATAATCTACACGCTTTAAGAAAGTTAGGAGGGTATTTTGGTTTTCGAAATGCTTATTTAAGTGCTTCAACAGCAAAATCCCAAAGCACATAAGCAGCTTTTGGTGTTTGAATGAAACTGCTTCTCAGAGTAAAATAAGAGCGTTGGCACATGTATATAAATTAGATAAAGTTGTCGATTTTATTACTAACTTACATCTGAACACAAGCAAATAAGATGCAAAACATCATAACAAAAACCATAATTAACTATTTACAAAGATTTAGACCTGAAACATCTTTTAACTGTTACATCAAAGAAAGAAAGAAAGAAAGAAAGAAAGAAAATCCTATTATACCCTTGCATTATATTAAAGTTCTGTCATGAAAACTTCAGAACATGGAGTCATTGCCAAAATTATTATTGTCACCAGAAAAGTTTCCCATACCACCTTCTTGAACACTTTGAACAAACCCATATTGATGATCACCACCAGCAGTGTAGTACTGCTGCTGTAGTGGTGGTCGAAGCTCTACGCTATAGCCACCCAAAGGAGGGGCTGTAATCCTTGAACCCGTACCATGATAACTTAAACCGGGCGAATCAGTATTGTAACTATTCAAACTAGTAGGAGCAGATGCAAAAGCATTAGAACCATTTCCACCACCAGTGAATTGTTGGACCATGGCACGAAAGTTAGTGGTGTCAGTATTGAGTAAGGTGGTTGGGGTCCTTCTGGAAGCTCTGGACCTGCGACGTGGATTGTTGGGCCGTATCACACGGCCCAACTGATTATTACCACTACTAGTAGTAGTACTAGTAGTGGTGGTTACAGTTGTTGCGTCAGTGACAACGTCACCAGACCATCCAAACCTAACAGGTTGAGATGAACCGGTGACGAGGTTGTTTTGGTAGATTTGGAGCCACTCATTGTTGTTAGAATTGGAAGTAGCCATGGTTCCACTAATTGTAAAGGAATGAAAATTCGTATATATAATGAAAAGCTGGTCATTGGTCAATAGAGTTGACTATTCTATTAGTATAAAAAATGACACGTGACATGCACGTGATGAGTTGATGGCGGATTAGGAGCCGAAAGTTTGGCAGATTGAAGGTGTTTCATAGAAGCAACCTTAAAAAATCAACTATTTTAGTCTTCACACGTGTAAATGTTTTCATATTTTTTCATATGTTTCTTTAGTGGATTAAGTACTGAATTTTCTAAAGTTAAACTGCTACATCAATAGTGATCATATGGTAAGAACTTGTGTTTAGAAAATTTGTAAGATAACGATAACTTTAAGCAGGTTGAATAGAAACTATTAGATGTTGTAAATGTTTAGCTTTATGCAACATTGAATGCATAGTGCAGCAAATGGAAATTTTTTTGACTTTTGCTGAGAATCACATATACGTACGTTATCTTAACGTGTTGTGTTGGTCACTAAAACCGCATCCCTTCTAGACGATAATAGGATACCTATAAAAAAGTAACGTTACCGTCGTTTTTGTACATTGTACATGTAATTGATTACTTATGTTTGACCTCAAAAAGAAATCATGGGTCAAAATGATCATCAATACTTTGGTGAAAAGTAAATGGAAGTTTATCAAGTATCTAAGAGAATATAGAAAAGTTTGTGGAGCACATAATTCCTGTTTATTAGACTAATCTCATTTAAATTGATGTGCCATATCTTGATTTCTGAAATAACAGGTGACTTGGTGACTATTACCGAATGGACTTTGCTAATCATAAGCATCTGTCTATTACTATAGATGCTTGCAACCAAGGGCTGACCCAGGGTCATTTCTCAGGGTTCTCGTGAACCGCATGGATTTACATCGTGTAGTGTAAAATATAGTTAAAAATCTCAGACTTTTTTGAAATGTACGATGCGTAGGAAGGAAAGTAGCTATATTTACTAGGAAGATATCCGTTGAGAAGAAAAAAATAGAATAAAAGAAATAAAACTAATCTAACTAAAGCATACATTTTGAATAAAGAGAGAGAAATTAATGGGAGATGCATCTTATTTTATAAGTGCATCTAAAATTTGCGGTTATTGTTACTTACCATCATTTTCATTTTTATTTATTTATTTATTTTTAAAGGCATCATTTTTTCATTTTAATTTTATTTCTCATGTAATCCTACCTCTATTTACTTGAGGATAATATTTTGCTGCATCTATAAGAGCATCTCCAATGGCTCAAACAAGCAAAAGCTTTTCACTATTACAAAAAGCTTTTGAGGATGGTTTTTAGCATTGCATGACAAGCTTTTTGTAAAGCTTTTTAAGAAGACTTGGTGAACTCCAAGTCATTCCTAAAAGCTTTAGTTATTAAATGTGTGTAGCATTAATGGCATTAAATGCTCCAAGTCTTTATGACTTAGTGCCATTGTAGATGCTCTAAGGACATCACAACATACTTGGATTGAAAAACGATAGCCATTAGTTAACATCAACCTTGGACCATTTAAAACGGGACCCATTGATCATTCAACGAATGCTATAAACTTGGTCTATTCACACTTTAGAAGAAACAACAATTAGCTTTTGATAAAACGATACATCAACTAAAGAAATAAACGACGTGAAAGCAATTTGAAGCTATAATTACAAATTAATCGTTACTTAGTAAAGAATTAATGGTTACTTATTTTTACTAGTGTTTTTCTAACTTGCGTCTAGAAAAAAGGGTTAAAAAGTAAAGGCTCATAAAAAAAATGTTCATAGACTCATAAAAAGTACAAAAAATTACTCCAATTATTCAAGGCATAATTTTTTTGGCATGAGTTATAAGGACCCCATAGGGAGGGTTTGTGGAAGTTTTGTGCTGCCGCCGCCTGTACTGTCTGCTTTAATGCTTGTACATTTGACTAAAAATAGGTGAGACCCCCACAGTAGACCCCGTCCTTATAGGACAACCAAATTTTTTACTTTTTGTGATCCCTAAATACTTTTTTGTGGGTCCTAGCTCCTGGCCCTACGAGCATAAGTTCGAAAAAAAAAAAAAAAAAAAAAAAAAAAAAAAAAAATCCACTTGCTGACGTGTAAGCAGTTGATCACTTGATTGGTGTGTTTATGGTTGTTTCTCTTTCCTCTATATGATTACACCAATCATCAGCTAACACGTCAGCGAGTGAATTTCTTTTGTGGATTATTTACGTGGGACTACCATGGCTAAAAAAAAAAAAAAAAAAGTGTTTAACAAACTTGTGTTCAGGCGCGGAGCCAGAAAGTTATAGTCGAAGAGGGCAAACTTTGATAATATTTAAAAACTATAATACAAATATGTTGTTCGTTAGAAGAGCAAATTACAAACTAGTTTCTCGTCTTGATTGCTGGCAAAACCTTTTCTCGGTTGTTTCCTATAAAAGAGAAATGATTTTGAAAGATAAACGCATGCCCCGAAAGTCCCCTGCCACTTCCCACCAACATACTATTGATCTAGCCACTTTACGTATCTTTCAATTTATATTTGATACAATACAGTTTAGTTATTTTTGAATTTATAATCTTATAAATTTTGTTTAATCTTCTCTTGTATGTTAGATATATGTTTAAAGTTTGTTTAAATGTACTTCTATATCCTTTATACAAATCAAATTAAGCAACAAACATACGAGCTTTTCTCCGATCGGATTATTTGGAAAGAGCAAACGTTTGACTTACATGCACATGTACATGGCCTAATTTAATATTGGTTGCTTAAACTATTTTCATGTCAGCTAAATGCGTACAAATAACATGATTTCTAATATAAAAAGAATAACTAAAAGTACAATAGAAACAAATATACCACTTCAAATACTGAATATTTTGAAGTCTCAATAACGTTTAATACACTAAATGGTCAACCTAGTCCAAATACTTGTTTGTGAAGGCATAAAGTCTTCAATTGTTATTTTGTTTGTGAAGGCATAAAGTCTTCAATTGTTATTTGTAGACCAAACGAACACAATGCGAATGTGTATATATCGACAAATAATTATATTTGTGGATTTTTTATTTTGATATGACACTTAATGCAACCGTATGTTTTTTGTACGTGTTTATTTATTTAAATTGATGGAATCGGTTGCAACCATGTGACCCTAGACGAATACCAACTCAAACAGCGAGTTTTCGTTTTTTGTAAATTTATAAACAACCGTGTGATTAGTTGAGATTTATAAAGAGATTCTCCTTTGTTAGAGCATAAGGTGTGGTGGCTCAAGTCGTTTCGCCACCTCACCTCCAACTCTACATTTCACATTCATACAACAAAATACTTTTTCAGTAGTGGTTCAAGCCGTTTTTAGTTTTTGAGCCTCACAATTTTATTTTCTTGTCAATTTTTCAAACACACTAATTTTTCATTCATTCAAAATAAAATACAAATTACAATAAAAAATTGAATGAAAAACAAAAAATAAGAAATAAAAAAAAAAGTACAAACCAAATAAATTAACAATTACTCACATAAATAGTCAAATATTTTAGTTTTGACGAAAGAAGGTCCTTCCTCTTCTTCACAACACACACTTCACAAAAACACACACACTTCACACAAACACAATACAAATAAACCAAAAAAATAAAAATAAAATAAAATAAAAATAAAAATTGTAAAACGCGTTGCTCTTAGTAATGCAATCGTGTTTCTTATTAATACCAAATAGTAAAATTTGTCACATTTAAAAAGTAGTGTCATGTAAATTTGTTTTGTAATGGGTATATCAGACATTAAACAATACTCAAAATAATAATAATAATAATAATAATAATAATAATAATAATAATAATAATAATAATAATAATAATAATAAGTTTGAGGATACATTTACATGCATTATAAAAACCCTTTTATTATTTGGGAGAAACTAAATAATTATCTTTAATCATTTTATTGAACATCATATCAAACAAAAGCCTTTTCACTTATGTCTTAATAATAGAAAAGAATAAAAGAATGAAAAGAATGTTTGCTTAAACTTAAGTGATCATTCTGAAGGAATTTCTCACTACACCCAAAATATGGTGGAGTTTCAAGATTGTGTGAATACAGTTGAAATGGATGACATCAACAGTACTGGCTTGCATTTTACTTGGACAAAGAGTCTCATGAATCATGATGCTACAGTTCTTAAGAAGATTGATAGAGTTATGGGTAACTGTAAGTTTTTTTATTTGTATAATAATGCAAATGCAATATTTTTTCCCTATGGAATTTCTGATCACAGTCCAGCTGTACTGACTATTCCTCAAGTAATGCACAAGAAGAACAGGTCATTCAGATTTACAAACTATATTGCTGACAAAAGTGAGTTTCTAGATTTGGTGGCTGAGAAGTGGAATATGAAGATTCAAGGTCATGCTATGTAGACTGGTCAAGAAGCTAAAAGCCCTTAAACCTCATCTTAACAAACTTAATTGGAGAAATGGAAATTTATTTGATAAAGTGGCTGAGTTAAGGAAAAAACTTCATGATGTCCAGGGTAAAATTGATTTGGATCCAGTTAACAGGAATTTGAGAAAGGTATAAAGTGAGCTTTTAATTGAATATAAAGATGTTGTGTCAGATGAAGAAGTTGTTGAGACAAAAAGCTAAAGTTACATGGCTCAATGTTGGTGATAAAAATTCTGCTTATTTCCATAAGGTAATTAAGGGGAGAGCTAATAAGAGCAGAATTATGTCAATATGTGGAGAAGATGGCACAGGATATGATCACAAAGATGTTGCTGAACAATTTTTCAAGCATTTTGAAGGTTTTTTGGGTATAAATTCTGAAGTAGGCAGTCTTGGAGAGGAGGATGGAAACCTGTTTGTTAATAAAGTGTCAAATGAAGAAGCAGCTATTATGGTTAGAGAAGTTACTGATGATGAAATCAAGATGGCATTGTTTGACATTGATGATGATAAAGCTCCTGGCCCAGATGGATTTACATCAAAAATTTTCAAAAAAGCTTGGTCGATTGTTAAAATTAATTTTTGTGATGCTATCAAAGATTTCTTTTTAGAAGGGAAGCTACTTGGTGAAGTTAATGCCACACTTATAGCCCTTGTTCCCAAGTCTCAAACTCCACAGAAAGTATCTGAATTTTGACCAATTGCCTGCTGCAATGTCATTTACAAGTGCATAAGTAAAATTCTTACCAACAGAATCAAGAATGCTCTAAGTCAGGTGGTTGAAGAGAATCAAAGTGCATTTATACCAGGAAGGGCTATTACTGATAATATACTGTTAACACAAGAACTACTTAAAGGGTATAACTATATCAATGGTCCTAAGAGAGTATCTTTTAATATTGATATTCAGAAGGCTTATGATACTGTCAATTGGAAGTTCATTGATGAAATTATGATCAAGTTTGGATTCCCAAAGCAGATGGTTGATTAGATCATGGTATGTATTTCTAGCTCTAAATTTACTATATGTGTGAATGGTGAAAGGCATGGATACTTCAAAGGAGGTAGAGGTTTGAGGCAAGGGGACCCGATATCTCCTTATATTTTTACATTGGTGATGGAAATGCTGAATTTAATTGTGAAAAATGAGATTAGAAAAGATAACAGATTCAAATACTATTTTTGGTGCAAACAATTGAAGATAACTCACTTGTGCTTTACTGATGATTTAATTATGTTGTGCCATGGTGGTGAAGATTCTGTTAACATTCTTAAGAGAGCCCTTAATAAATTCAGTGAGGTTTCTGGTCTCTATCCTAATCTTGGTAAGTGCACTATGTTCTGTGGTAGCCTTGATGAAGTTACTAAGAATGCAATTAAGGAGATTATGCCTTTTAAGAAAGGTAAGCTGCCAGTCAGATATTTGAGTGTTCCATTGATTACTAAAAAGATTGGAGTCGGCAACTGCAAGCAATTGGTAGAGAGTATACAAAGAAAGTTAAGTGATTGGAAAAACAAAAGTTTATCATATGCTGGAAGAGCACAACTCATCTTCTCTGTACTGGCTTCTATGCAAATTTATTGGGGTTCTGTGTTTCTCCTTCCTAAAGTTGTGATTGATGAAATTAAAAGCCTTTTAAAAAAGTTTCTGTGGAATAATGGTGATAACTGTCAAGCTAAGGCAAGGGTTGCTTGGAAAGATGTCTACAAACCAAAAGATCAAGGTGGTTTGGGCTTTAAATCTTTGGATAAATGGAACAAGACACTGCTTGTTAAACACCTTTGGAATGTGGCATCCAGAAAAGAATCTTTGTGGGTCAAATGGGTCAATGTGGTCAAATTGAAAACAAGGAGTGTTTGGGATGTTGCTATTGATAATAAAGACAGTTGGTTTTGGAAATGTTTGTTGAATCTTAGAGATTGGGTGGGTAAACATATTAGATATCAAATTGGAGATGGAAGGACTATCAATGTTTGGCATGATAAGTAGACCAGTGGTCTACAATTGTCCAAGTTTCTCAGCAAAAAAGATGTATTCTATGCTGGTTTTCAAGACTCTGCTACTCTTGCTGACAATGGGTGGAAGTCGCCTTCTCAATGGGTTGATAAGTATCCATTATTACAAAACCTAGAAGTTCCTGTTTTGAATGATCAACCAGATAGAGCAGTGTGGATTGATAAGAATGGTTATGTGAAGAAATATGCTACCAATACTGTTTGGCAAGATGTTAGAGAAGAAGGAAATGGTGTTAACTGGAAAAGTTTGGTTTGATACTCACATTGCATCCCAAAACGTGTTTTCATACTTTGGCTTGCAGTAAAAAATAAGCTATGCACACAAGATAAACTACAAAAGTGTACCCAAACAGACAATATGAGTGCAGTTTATACAAAAGTGACATTGATTCTCATGACCACCTGTTCTTCAAGTGTGAATATTCTAAAGTTGTTTGGGAGAAAATGAGTAAGATGGCTGATATTCAGGATAATGAAAGTTCATGGGAAGAGATAGTAAACAAGATGAGTTTGTACAATAATAGTAAGAGTATTTGGGAGATTATTAGAAAACTTTGTCTTGGTGCAATAGTCTACTTCATTTGGCAAGAAAGGAATGGAAGACTGTTTAGTGATAACAAGAGAAGTGCAGAAGGCCTTTTTAGCATAATAAGTGATGAAGTCAGAGCAAAGATTGTTTCAATCAAGGTCAAACAAAATGCTAGTGTCATCAAGGCTGAAAATAAGTAGAATGTTAAATTTGACAGGAAAGTTAGAAAGTATGCATAGTGGAATAAAGGGGTGTTTGGAAGTGTGGATAAGAGTAATATTCAAGCAAAGTATATTGGATATTTGTTACATCAGGCCATTACATTTGAGAAGCACCTTGTAACTTGGAGTCCTAACTGGGAAACTGTACCTATATTACCCCATAGTCTTTTTTGGTTTGGCTTTGGTGGGGAACCAAGAAGCTATACTGGCAGTATAGGAGGTTTCCTTAGTATGGATGTACCATAAAGTAGGGCTTCCCTATGTGAAGGGTAAATGGTCTTGGAGGGGAATGTAAGCAGTATGGAATTGTGAGTGGTGAAAGATGACACTACATGGTCCGTACTTTACATTCCCACAGGAGGAATGGTTGGTCCTCACTGGAGGAGTGTGTTCCCAGTTATATGAAGCCATTCTTGAGATGGAAATGTAGTATAACTGGCAGAGCCCTTATGTGGAGGGGTATGGGTACCTAGTGAAGCCTTTAACCTTCTTGCTATGTTTTACTGTGGATGTGGGATAAGTGATCATGGCAAGAAGGTAAGATGGAAATGTAGCTAGATGGTGAATGGTGCAACAATAAGGTGATTGAAGCTGAATAGATTGATCAGTGTAGTAATTTTTTACTCATCTGTTTCTTAGTATTGATTCTGTTTGATTTCTGTATTACCCGATATCTGAGATAGTTAGGTCAGATATCGGATGTAGGTAGTTTTAGAGTATAGTCCAATCTGTATAAGACTTTGGGGTCCGTCCCACACTTAATCATCTAAACTCATATTGTACATATGTTTGGAAGTTAATATAATCTCACCTTTGTAGAAAAAAAAAAAAAAAAAAAAAAAAAAAAAAAAAAACCACTTCGTGTTAACCTGTAGGAGAGCTCAATTTCAAAATCGAGACCTCTTATTGCTCAACTGAAAGTCGAAACTAAGTTTTTGGTCAACATTGCTTAATTTTTCGTCCAGTTAACAAAATGCATATACATGAGTCAAAATTCTAAAAGAAAAAGAAAAAAAAAAGTTATTATTGAAACTTTAGTGGGTTAAGTTTAAAATATTAATAATTTCGGCTTTGTAATTTGAAAAATGACATTTAATGTTATTGTTTTAGTTTATAATATTTTTATTTAAAATACAATGAAATAAGTAAATCGAACTATAGCAAACTCAATTAATACAGACTTATATTAAAATTCTTTTAGTACGGGATAAAAAACTAGCTTTTTTTTTTTTTTTTTTATTATTATTTTTTTTTGTGTGTGTGTAAAAATTAACTGTTTACCAGTGTCATTTTATTTGTTTTTCAGTCACCGTTAATGGCATCAAAATAAATTTTGATTTATGTTGACAATATAAATTACAAGAGACTTGTTATTGGTAATACATTCTAAAATGCTATCAATATACCCTATGTTGTATTATTATTATTATTATTATTATTATTATTATTATTATTATTATTATTGTTGTTGTTGTTGTTGTTGTTGTTGGTGTTGTTTTTGTTGTTGTTGTTATTTATTATTATTATTATTATAAGTTTGTTTTTATTATAAAATTATGAAACAAAAATTATAAATTTGACAAGTCAAAAGTAGTAAAATTAAAAATATACGAAACATAAAACTATAAAAATTTGTCTTTTCCTATTTATAAAATAAGTTCAAGGCTAAAAGGACTGGATAGTGACCTATCACTCGTCACCCCCATCCAACAAACATTGCTCACATGAGGTCGTGAGGATATGAAAAAAGGGTAGTGAAAGGTGACCGAGTCACCTCTTATTTCTCATGTTATTTTATTATTTTATTTGTTAGTGTGTATAAAGTATATTTATATAAAGTGATAATTTTAATAAAAGGTGATAAATGATGTTAATAGTGAGAAGAAGTGAAAAAATAGAAATAACTAAAATAATGCTGATAAAAAAAAATTGAAAAAGGAGTGATCAAAGATGACCACTTCCTTTACTCTAAAGGTAACGAATAGTACAACCCAAATTACAATTGAACGTGTGTGCTTACGTAATAATATGAATGTGGTTTTCATAAGAGTATGTTGAGTATGTATCAATCGACAAACAAACTCGGTAAATTATCGTGATTAAAATAAGGAAAATGCTAGATCCACCTAAGGTTTACAAAATTTCAGCCACATGCTGACGTGGCAGAGTGCTGATTGGTTGGTTTTCTGTGGGCCACAGAAAATCAACCAATCAGCACTCTGCCATGTCAGCGAGTGGGTGAAATTTTGTAAACTTTATGTGGGTGTAGCACACCTCTTAAAATAATGACCCGATGATATTTTAAAGGCTATTTTAGTAAAATCGTCTCATTGTCACGCTTTATTAATTATTAACGCCACGTGATAATCATGAGAAATGCTTATTGCGATATTTTCAATTGCGATTCTTTGTAAACATTTTGATAAATAGGTAGAAAGTCTCGTAAAAAAACGAAAATAAGATATAGTCATTCCCTCTAAAGATTATTCTACTGTTTTTTATTTTTTTTATTTTTTTTTTTTAAATTTTCTTTTCAACTATAATCTTAAATATTTTTCTTTTTGTTATATAATACTTGATATATTATATTAAATTAAAAAATATTTAAAACTCAAATACATTCATATATTTTGCATCAAAGTATTATGTAACACAAAATAAAATAAATATAGTTAAGATCAAAGTCGAGAAAAGAATACTTAAAAAATTCAAAACAAGACAATTATTTTTAGACGGAAAAAGTATATGTTTTAACTTTTTTTTGTTTTTTTTTTTCTAAATGTGAAGATGATTTTTTTGAACGAAATGGATTATTTAATATATATATATATATATATATATATATATATATATATATATATATATATATATATATATATATATATATATATATATTACGTTATCACTATGATATTGAGAATAACATGAGTAACTATCTTTTAACAGGACACTTGCACAAATTCATTATTCTGTAGATTACAAAAGATAAACACTTGCACAAATTGGGCGTTCCTGATTATGGGCTCTTGCTCTCGTACCAATTCGCTTATTAATGTTTATAACCTGCGCACTAAGAAAATAAACAACACCGTTAGGCTTATCGTGGGATTGTCTCCCACGATTAGACTCCGGCGTGAGAGTAAGTAATCGATTTAGGGTTCTCGTAAAGAGTTTAGGGTTTTGTGAATCGTACCTTGAATGAGAGTTGTGTCATTCCTTATATAGGCGCAGAATCCTTGTAGGGTTCGTGCTCCTTACGTTTCGCACAAATGGTGCTTATCCGGGTAAGGATATCTATTCCATAGATAGAAGATCCTTACCTAAACCGTATATGTAGTTTAGTTGGACTTGGGCTTATGTGAGCCCATTCCCTTTATTGGTGCGGCCCAAGTCATAATAGCCCACACATGGTGGCTTTGGGTCTTAGTAATGTTTATCATTTGGGCTCGTGGCCCATATATAGACTATACGTCATCACTTACTTTATTTAATCTTTACTAATTATCAAATTTAATGATCATGGATTATTATTATATTTATTATAGGATCTTAACTTAAGTGATGCGACATGTACGTATTACCTACAAAACTTTTCTGTAAATCATGAATTCACGATACAAATAAGACAAATCAATAAAATAAACTAGTGTTTTTTCTTTGCACACGCAAGTTTTAACCACATTGTAAACTATAAGAGAATTTTAAAGATCAAAAAGAAAAATAAAACATGATACTCCTTATGTAACCACAAAAAAATAGTAAAGCAGTTTACACCTAGTGTAGTTTTTAGGCCACAAATTCTAGTCATGCAATGATAATTCATATTACATTATTCGATCAATACTCGTGTTCATAGAGCGTCCAGTGAGATAACTTCAAAAATTGCAACAAATTTTAGACCATATATCACATTGTCAAGACTTAAGATAGTATCATATAATCCACGTACTGTTATAAGCAACAAGCAACATTAAGTATCACACTCATAACAAAGATCATGCGGGAATGCATTATGCAAAATTCTGTTAGCATCGTATATTATAATATTAAACCAGTCTTAAGATCAAGGCATACATATATAATAGCAAATGTGATATATGTATACGCAATAAGAACCACCCTTTAAAACATTAACAACCTGTGATACATGTATATGCAAATGTAGTCATTGCAAATACAAAAGTATTATAATATCAATTTAAATAATTTTAAGTTTGAATATCTACTGCAGTTGCTTTTATTTGTTAAAAACAGGTCAAATTAAAATAATATGAAACTAGAGTTCAAGAATAACAAAAAATAAATAAATAAATAAACGACAAATATCAAGACGTTAATGAAAATTTAATATGTCAACCAATAAATAGATCTAAACATGCAATAATATATGAATGAGGTTGAATACGCAAGCACCTTTTCGAATCGAAAGACAATATGTGACTTCGAAAAACAAACCTGTTATGTCATCATGTGGGGTTTTAGCTCTTCCACGACCTGAAAAAGATAAAGAATTAGATAACTTTAGAGAGCGTGCTGATAACGTGTTGTAAACAAGAATTAAGGGAATGAAACTATTCTTTTATTGATTATTAACTAGGAGATTTACATAGAGTATATATAGACAAACATTAGGGCAAACCCTAATAGCTAACATGCTTTTAAGAAAGTTTTATATAAGAGACAATAAAACACTTGATTTAAAAACCATATGTAAAATAAAGGTAATTTAGTGGTGCCAGGTATAACAATAACAAAGTTTAATTGGATTAAATTGGGAGGATCCAATTAAACCAAACTAGAGGTCAAAATAATACATATATTTACGGGCGAGCAAAACCGCCAAAGTCTCGACAACCGACCCGATTTCGACATAAACTGATAGTCTCGAAACCAAATAATAGCTTCCCGAGCCGGGAGTCGGAATGGATTTTTAGCATTTTCGGGATTCAGGACGGGTTGAGACGGACCAAAAACCAAAAAAATACAAGAAAAAACCAACTACTTTTGGGATGGGTCGGGACGGGACGGGACGGGCAAAAAAATCGACTACTTTCGGGTCGGTATTCGGTTTACGATTTAGGTGACTTTCAGGATCGGGATTAGTCGGGACAGGTCGGGTCGGGATCCGGCCCGATGCTCAGCCATACATATATTTCTAACTGACGGTCTCAAGACCATCTGAAGTCTGGACCGTCCATTATGAGCCCGCCGTTTATATCTAAAAGGTTCACTTAGTCGGGGTTCAATCGCATTTTATTTTTTTATTGTTGTTATTGTTTTGTTCAGCTCAGCCGGCACAACATTTTATTTTAGCTTGTTAAACAGTTTTGTGTTTATTCTTTAAAAGAAAAAAAAAAAAAAAAAGTTTTGTGTTCATGTTGTGCTTTTTCGGTTTTATATAAAGATGTATTTCGTGACACTTTAAAACTTGAGATAACTATATAAAAAATATTCGGAGAAAATTTCACTAACATTTTCTTTCATAACATATCTTAACCACTTATTATAAAAGAAAAGAAAATTAAAAAATAATTAATATTTTTAATTAAAATCTACTTTTACCTTTATTTTAGAAAAACTACATATCTCAAAAATCATTAATCGTTAAATTACATAATTACACAATTCCGATAAGCATATAATTATCTTTCAATATAAGTGCACTTTCATATACTTTTGACAATTTTTTTTTTTTTTTTTCTTTTTGTGGGGGAGGGGTTCGATATAGGAATTTGCAAGATATCACATATAATATAACAATAATATGTAAGTTCAAAAACTAAACAATTGTAGTAAAATGATCATAAGTATTTGTATATAACTCCGAAAGATTCACCCTCTTTTGCACTAAATATTATACATCCTTACATTTCCAATAATATATCACACATTATATTTTGAATCTTAAGTTAGATATGCTAATTCGTTAAAGTTAAAAAAAAAAAAAAAAAAAAAAAAAAAAATCAAAATTTCACTTTTGTTGTTGCGTATTGATAAATAACGCTATAAAATTACATGTGATTTATAGTATGAGTTATAAAAACCCCCGTTTCTAGTCATTTAGTACATTCTGGTTTATATATAAAATTACATTCATTGTCAAAGTTGACACGTGCATACCTTAAGCTCTAACACACCAAACACAACTTAAATGATTACCACACATCTAACACCCTAATTGTACCGCTAACGACTTATGCATTAATGAAATAATTAAAATCGGGTGGACATTTTGTCCAAAAATTTACACCCACTTATCCTCTTAATAATATAACGACGATACTTAACAGTTAACACTCATTATGTCTTAAATTAAATGTACAATTTAAAATTGCACACGGGCTAAAAAAAATGTGACCATTACACTTTGCACCAATAAATATCGTCTATAAGACTAAACTCTCTTTTGATAGGCTAATATTTGAAACTAGACATATATTTTCGATAGGCTAATATTTGAAACTAGACGTATATTTAAGACATCTTTAAATGAAAAAGATGCACATTTAAATTGGAGCTGGGGAAGTAAAAGAAAGAGTTAGGTTAGAAGAGTATCATTAACTCACACATGTCTTAATTCTATTAGCATTAAAAAAAAGATGATAATGTATATGGAAGCCACTTAAGTTTTCAATCTTTTACATATGGGTCACCAACTTATTGAAATTAACTTATATGCCATTCAACTGTTTTCGTTTGCACCAATTATGTCTAAATTTATGCCCGAAAATTGTAATGCATGTATAAGGAACCAACCTTAACTTATCAAAACAATACGAATGACCATTTTGTTGTAAAGTACCAATTATACTCTTGTTTTATATATATTATCAAAAGTAATTTAGGAGGATAAAAATGAAATTTTGTAACTAGTTTTTAGGTTGTATAATTTTAACATGTTAGTGTTGAGTCATTCTCGTTGTTTAATAATTCTCCATATTAAATTTGATTCAAATTGACGTAAATGAAAACAAACAGTAATTTGGTGACTTATAAGTAAGTTTCGATAACCGAACCTGACCGACAAAACAGAGCATCAAAGGTCCAAAATCGAACCGGACCGACAAAACCGATCGAACCGACAAAAACCGAGCCGACCCGACAGCCCATCGATTCGGTTTCGGTTTCATGTTTTACATGTTTTCGGTTTCGGGTTGGTTCAGTTCGGTTCGATTCGGCCCAAAACCGACAAAAACATACCTAAATCCACTTAAACTGAACCGAACCGAAGAACCGACAGAAACCGAACCGACCTGACCCGTCGGTTCGGTTTCGGTTTTTGTTTTTCATGAATTTCGGTTTTCGGTTTTGTCGGTTCGGGTTGGGTCTAGACCGATGCTCAGCCCTACGTAAAACACTCACAAAAATAATTCGAAAAAAAAAAGTACGTAAAAAATATATAAGTGTCCCTCCATAAAAAGAATTAATTATCGTCGTGATAGTATGATTATTTTCGCGTAACCATGAATGATTTGTGAGATATTTGATTATTTTAAAAAATGATAGAAAGTAAGGTGTTGTTTGTTTTTTAAGAGGATATGAATCTGAACCGCACATCTGAATCTGAATATGAGGCATAAATGTCTGAATTTGACCACATCTGAACGAGAAAAAAAAAACTCATGTTTGAACCGCATATTTGCTTGCTTGTACTAATTTATTTATTTATTTATTTATTTATTTTTTATTATTTTTTTTCACCAAGAGGCAACAAGATGCATTGAGATACCCCTCTCAAGTTTAGACCATTAAGAAGTTACTGCCTCTTAACGCGTCTGAACCGGAAAAAAAAAAAAAAAAAAAAAAAACGGTCTGCATAACCAAAATGTCTGACCGCATTTGAACAGTTCAGATTAAAAAGCTGTTAAGAACCTCTTTATGAAAAACAAACCCCACCTAAATTTTTTTATTTTGATAAAAAATGAATACTCAGTATTGATTTACTGAGTATTTAGGAAATAAAATTTGGGATTTACGTCCCTTAACTTTTATCGCGTATCCGCAATTTACAGTTTTCTTAAAAAAAATGAAACATACGTATCAATCAGCGCATGTCGATATTGACTGTTGATTTGTTTGCTTTTATGTGTTCCTTTGGGAGTCACAAACATATAGATTCCATTCGTGGCCTTAATTTGCGGCTTTGGTCGTCTGATCGACTCACATGTATCATCCCAAAAAACCTGCTACAAAATAACACTAACAATTAATCACACATTTATATATTTAATGGCCAACAAATAGCATGGAAAAAGTATTTGCACATATATGTAGTTTTTAAATTTATTTGCTTCTGTTTAGTGATTCTTCTTTTGCTCTATCTATACAATTTATAATGGAGATTAACACTTCCTTCTTAATTAATAATTAAAATTTTCATAAATAAATTTTAAGCATTATAATTTATAAGTAAACAAACAGTATTTACAACTATTTATTTAAAGTACAAATACATTTATTACCTTCTCACTAATAAATACAATTATTTTACCACATGATACAATCTAATCAAGCTACTAATCATATATTGTTAAAATCCAATAAGCTAAACACTTTATAAAATATTGATAACTGATTATTTGTCTGTGACGGACATGCGGACACGCTACTAGATATTTGGTGCCGTTAACATTTATTTTAGGATACTCGTTGCCGCAACGCGCGAGTACCATACTAGTTTCCTTTTATTTATCTTCTAATATAACTTAATTTTTTGTATTTCCCTTTACACAATTTGTTTACATAAGCAAAAAAACTTGGCTGGGTAATATATATTAGCTACAATTTTTGTACAGTCAATTGGCTACAATTTTGTATTACAAATTGTGGGTCACTGAGTTTTTTTGTAGGTCATTGAGTCCTTTTTGTGGGTCTTTTAAGTCATTTCTTGTGTATTTTAGTGGAGAATTGCAGCCAATTGGCTACAAAAATTGTAGTCAAGTTATCTCTTAATAATAGTTTGTATAGGCTATATAAGGTTTATGAGCTTATTAGCTTATATAGCAAAAATTAGCCTATTGAAAGTGTTTGGATAAGCTTATAAGCTTAGGCTTACGAGTTTATATAATGGAGGTGCATAAGCTCCATTTTGTGGCTTATGGGGTTATATAACTTTTTAAGCCTTTTCTTCCACCTTATTATGATAAGCTAATCCAAACACTCAACCTTAGCTTATGAGCTTATCTATTACAGTATAAGTTATTACAAGCCATAAGCTACTTGTTGAACATAAGCTTAAGCCTAACAAATAAGCTTAGAGAACACCCCCTGCTGACTCTTTTCTTAGGTGAAGACCAATGAGCTGGGTCGTCAAGGTTTTGCAAGGAGACCAACGAGCGGGGTCGGATCGTGGCAGGGTTTAATCTACATTAAAATTAGCATAATAAAGGAAAGAGTACTAGTTATCTTAGCAACAGAAAACAACATAGCAACTCACATTGGGATAAAAGAGTGCAGTCACGATGTCACCCAAATAACAGCATATAGTCTGTAATTGTACCCAAAAGACACCCAAAGACCCAAGTAAGCAAAGCATACAGGTGATGATTTTGACACATTTGGTTATAAATGGAAATGGATCGCTTTGGTTTATGCTTTATCTGCAACTGACCAAAGTGAAAATACTAAGTAACAAGCTAACAACCCGAATGGGTCGAAAGCAGCCCTAATTGTATTGCTAATGCATACACCTTATAATGATTATCTATATACTTTTTGTAGCCATATAAAATGCATAACAGATATTCAAACTTGAGATACAGAGTATACATTGGTTAATACTAACCTTCTTGACCAGCTGCCATAATGAATGCGGACAACAGGAACCTCGTCATATTATATCGATTACATTCCATCAATATGGTACCTTGATATCAAATGCTACGTCAAACAACCTTAAGTAATGCCAGCCCACTGTCTGAAAGCCTTCACATGTTCAATCCTTTTGCTCTGAGCCTCATTTCTAGCATTCGATGCTTTCAATTTACTGTAAAGACCCTTATGCAATTTCAGAAACTCACTTCTGTACAAACATTTATCAGGACACATACCACGCTTCTTCATACAACCAATGACTTCCATCACCCTCTCGAAATAACCTCCTTTAAGAAAACTTAGAACCAAAACCTCATATAAATCTATATTAACAGACAGATTCCCATCATCACAACTCCTCCATATATCACCCCATAAATGAGTGACTTCACGATACATTTCTAAAGAAGAATAACCCATAACCATGTATATGTAAGTTGCTGCAGTAGGATACACTTTTATTCTTTGCATACTTTTATACGTCTTCAAAGCATCATCAATCATTTTGGCTTTCATGAAGAAGTAAATTGACGAGTTAAATTTATGAATTGAACAATCTTTTTCCCCTTCTCTCATTTCTTGAACCAAGTATGCAATTAAGTCTGATCTTTTACTGGAAGCGCTAGCCTTTTCAGATAGTAGTATACCATTTTTCTTCATTTGCCTCAGCAGTGCCTCAGCTTCTCTATGCTTGTTACTTTTACGATAAGATGTTATCAGTGATGCATATGAGTCAGGGTTTGGAAAGTTACTTATCCGTTCAGTATCATCGAGAATGTCATGTGCGATTTCCAGCCATCCGATATGAATACAAGCATCAATAACATCAGAACTCAGATTGTTCATTTCTACCAACCCGTTTTCTATTTGGATGCGGTACAACACCTTTGATAGCTCACTAATCCTACCTTGTCGTTTATACCCTACGATGAGCTTTGCTATGGTTTTATTGGAAATAACAAGCTTTCTGTTTTTATGCATAACGAGACCCTCATCTCCTTCTAGTTTCAATAGGGAATTTTCTTGCAGCAACTGAGGGAGAACCTGTAGCTTTAAACCTTCCTTGAGACTCCGAGATCCAAGGGGGATGAGGAAAGGCTTATGTAAGTCACTTTTAGTTCCTCTGAAACTAATAATATCGTATATGAGTTCGGAGGTTGAATCAATATCATTGAATGTGAAATGTAAGCTCATAAGACTATCATAAAATTGGTAATAATGATGACCCAAATGACCTGCTACCTGGTCAACACAATGTTTAAATTTCTTTAACTCATCTCTCTGACCGGTAACCGCGTGGATTCGTGCAATGGTTGTGATAGTATGCCCATCACCTACTACTCTTACTTGTGACATCAAATCTATGATTTTCTGAGCTTTGAAAGTAAAGTTATGACGTGAGCAAGCATTAAGTATCAGGTTGAAAATAGCGGTATCGGGTTTTAGTGTGGATGGGTTAACACCTAAATGCTGAAACTGATCACAAATCTGAATCAATATGTTTGATGCAAGATATGCTCCAACATCTTTCTTGACCATATGAAGCATGAATGATCCCAATAAGTTAGTTGGTGGAATATTATCTTTCTCGATCATTTTCCAAAAAATCATGGATGCAGGAATGGGCATCTGTGCTCTTGCTAAAGAGATTGAGAGGTTGTACAACAAGTCAAAGGGAAGCCCATTTGACTTTTTTTTGGGAAGACGAAGGATTATATCGCATGCTCTCTGAAGCCATTTGGGTTCACCAGTGTAGGATAATTCTGTTATGAAGCTACTGAACAAATGGTCATCTGGCAAACCATGAAGCCTGTTAAAATTTGTATATGATTCCCAGGCCTCATCCACTTGATGATTCTTCACATAACTTTCAATATTTTTAAGCAAAATGTCATAAGAAGATCCTTCCCAAGACAGTCTTCTTGGCGTTACGGTATTGCAGAAATGTTTGAGATGAAAATTCAGAGGTTTTTTATAAAAAAGATCTGAAAGAAAAACCCTGCTGTAATTGTAGCTGACAAATTCTATCCCACACATAGGTGTTATGCCAGGCTGTATGTTAATCTGAGCCAGATAAACGAGACTTGAGCTACTACGGATGAAGCTGAGATCAACAATGGATGTTCTCAACAGCGACAACGCCATTTACATATACTATCCGCACAAAAATGAAAACAAGTATCCAAAGGAATCCAATGAAGTAATAATCTTCCAGTCAGAACATAAACTTTTACGGGAATATCTGCATCTTAGGTCAACAGCTTAAAGTTGTACTCTCTAGCTCCTTTCAGGAGGAAATGTTAAATTCTGCACAGTAAAATATGGCAGTGTTAATAATAAATCAAGGATGATTATTACCACTTTACTTCCATTGCACTATAACATAAAGAAAATGACTAGGATAGTTCCTCATGATTATCGTATGTATGAGCATCAGTGATATAGACACCAATAATCAAGACAAATTTACAGAACATTCAACATAGTTTGTGCATGTATCTACTCTATTTTCAACATCTCCAAGGCAAATGCCATGTTGAGAAGATAATATTGTGCCATTAAAGCATATATGATCATGACTGTGTATGAAAGATTAAACGTGGTATTACAAGTGACAGAGAATTCATCGATCACTATCTCCACTGATCCTAGATCAAATGCCATACTCTTAAATCGGCTAGAATTTCAAAGATATTTGTTGTGTCCACAATGCCCTCATACCTTTATAATTTAGTATTATATCCATCCTTGACAAAGAGTTGCCACAAAGTTTATATAAGATTCTTATTCAAAGTTTCACATTAAGATACTATGTTCATAAGCTAACCTAAAGTTCAGAAAGGTTTGTATAGATATGTATTTAAACAATGTCTTGTACCTCCTCAACTGAAAAATGGACACAGCTATTTGAAGAAGAAAAACTATAGCATTAAGGGGCCCTATACCTTGTAAGTTGTAATAAAGTAGTGTTATCTTTTACAAAAGTGTTGAAAATTTGTAAATCCTTGACAAATCATCATACCTTTTTTATTAAAAAAGCATCATTATCACAATCAAATGGGTAAAAAAAGTATCTATTATTTATTGGTCGGTGATATTTGTGGGACTAGTTGCCTACCCATAAAGAGATTAAAGCATTAACTTAGAAACCAATAAAAGTTAGTGTATGAAGTAGAAAAGAGGCTCAACCAGTCTTATAACTCTAATTGCTTAAACCCAATAAACCAAGATAACCATTCATATAATAAGCTCAGGCAATCTGTCATTCCCTTTTGTGACGTTAAATTGGAGATTTTTTTTTTACTTATTCTATACAAACTGCTAATGTGACTGATTTTGGTCCAAAACAATCACCTATCTCCCCTAGTGCCATTACTAAACGGTATGTATACGTCTAACTGATAGTAGCACATATTTATACAACCACACACAAAATGCTCAACTATCCTTCGTCTACTAGGACTATATTTATCAAGTTTTTAAATTTTTATCGCACCATAAGTGACATTCGTATGAAACCACTAAAGGGTGGCCTAGTGGCAAAAGGGATTGTGACTATCACTCTAAAATGTGTGAGGTCTCAAGTTCAATTCTAGGTGCAAACAACCTTGAAGTGGCCACGCCAACCTCCTGAAAAGGGAGGGCTTTACCTAGTTTGAGTATGTGTGGCGAACCCTGTGGATTAGTCGGCCAAAAGGTCGGAAACCATGGTTACCAGAAAAAAGTGACATTCGTATGAAACGAATGGAACAGAAAACAGTGGCTGTTCTTTCTAGTATAGCAAACCATTTTCCCTTCGATTCTTACAAATATCTCCAGGTAACATTTATGACATCCGAAACCACGGTGGAAGGATACTATCTACGCGACTTCAAGCTTAAAAGGCGCACAAATGTCTTATCTCGTACGGATGTGAGACGGGTTATAGCAAGAAACGAAGAAATGTTACAAATTTCCAAGTTATGAAATAGCCACATTTTCACACAGGCATTTCATCATACACCTGGTGTACTTCATCATTTATCCCTATTCTGATCAACACCAATATAGAAAAGCAAACAACTTCACTAACACAAGTCATACACAGTTACACACAATAATTTGTATACATATAAACACTTTTTATCAAACTTTTTGCTGTATTAATCATTTTAACCAAATTTTCAATGTGAGAAACAATATTGTTACTAACTAATGAACATTTGCATAAGACTTAAAATTCAAAGATGAAATTTGCATTGAAATATAGAGTGGAAAAAAGGGTTGTACCTTATTTGAAAGATTGCCGGGAAATGAAAGATAAAGGTTAAAATGTTGTTTGTTTCTTTAATTTTGGGAGTAAAATTGGTACCCCTAAATTGATACTTCCACCCCCCTTAACTACATTTTTTTTTTTTTTTTTTTTTTTTTTAATAAAACTATAAAACGGTATAAAGCTTGACAGGAAATACGAAATAGAGACCGATAAAAAACGGTAATAGAAAATATAAAGTTTGACAGGAAATACAGAATTGAAACTAATAAAAGATAAAGAAATACAAAATATAAACTGATAGAAAACTGTATTATATTGTTAATAAAAGAATTAAACGCGAGGGTCACACATTTAAAATGATTGGCTAGGGGAACCAATAGCACCACCGTAATAAAAAGGAAAATGATTTGCAAACTTTATTTTTTGATTCAGACACTCAGTCATGTGCATTAAACTGTTGTATTATGGATGTACATTGCTTTAACCGGTTGTACATATGAGTATCTCAATAAAAAATAAAATGTACAAATCATCTCCCATATAAAAAGAGATGCGATTTGCATACTTCATGTTTTGATTGACACACTTTATTTTTTGAAATAAATAGTTGTACATATATCCCAAGAGGCTAAGATGCCAAGATGCTTACATTATTTGTAGATTAGAGTGTCTCAATCCAAATTTTGAATTTGTCCATCACCTCTTTTATAAGAATCTTTATCTACTATATTTTGGAAACCATATATATTAATCCAGCTCATTGCAGCGGGTACGAAAATATTATTTTACCGTACAAAATAAAGTTTTAACAATATATGTTTTTCATTATAAAAATAGTTAACAACAAGAAGAAAAATATGTAAATAGAAAATTATTGAGTTTAATAGGCTTATAGATTTATTTCTTATATTGCAAAACATAAGAATTCGAAGTGTTTATATAACGCTTTATGGGTGTAGGGTAGTTTGGTATTTTAGTGTGAAAGTAATTAAAATATCAAGCAACGTATTTAGTGACTAATTTTGTATTTTCGAAAACTTTGGACTATCAAGCAACGTGTATAGAGTGGATAATATTTTCTTACACTTTAAAAGGTACAAGTACTAGTTATACCTTGATATTTGGGTGCATTGTTAAACAATCTTAAAACATAATCCGCATAATGGAATCACACCAAACCTGATGATATCTTATTTCATTGTACTTTTATTAATACTAGAAAGGTGCCCGCGCGATGCGGGGGCGGATTGTTGGGGTGAAGAGGAGGGTGGGGTGGTGGAAAGTGGTTGTTGGGGTGGTTATAAGTTGTTGGGGTGGTTGTTGAGGTAGTTATAAATTGTTGGGGGTGGTTATTGAAGTGGTTATAAATTGTTGGGGTGATTGTTAGGGGTGGTTGTTTCCATAATTAGTAAGTAAAAGTCTGAATTTTTAAACCTTTCTAATTATAGAATAGTCCCAAATACATTATATAGTAGTATAGATAGTCAACTCAACAGATCATAAATTGACATACCAACTTATACAAAAGAGTTGACGTAAAGTTAAAAAAAGTTTTATTAATATAGTCAACTCAACAGATCATAAATTGACATACCAACTTATACAAAAGAGTTGACGTAAAGTTAAAAAAAGAATAGACATAAGCCCCGTTCAGTTAGTCACACAAGTGACCATGTGAATGACTGTTTTAGTTCGGCCAAATTCAGCTCGAGCAAATCCAATAGCTCCACGTGTCTCAGCCTGAATTTACTACGAGCCTTAACTCGTTTCCGAGTCCGCATCTCTGCGAGGTGGCCCGGGGACTTTCCTGAGCCCAAACCCAATAAGTGGATTCATTAGCCCAATCACATCGTCCATTGATCTTTGATACTTGGTAAGGTCCAAAAGGGGTATATAAAGATAAAGATAGTTTTCTTTTACAGCGATGTGGGATACGGGTTAGATTATCATTTATCAATTACACCATCTTCAGATTTCCATAGAGCAGTCCTACATGCTCAGAATGTAAATCTGAAGATGTGAAAGTTCGTCTCAATGCTCTAATGCCCACAACAAATATTGAAGATGTTCGACCCAACTAACATATCGTTTCAATGGATGAACACACCAAATTAGGAACATACTATAGCACATGGAAATGATGTGAGGTTCTAATTCTTCCGTCATGCGACTATTTGAGCTCTTAGGGAGTCGCTATCCAATCTTCTAAACTCAACATTGGCTACCCAATTGACATTGCTAGAACGAAAACCATGAAAGGTACAGGATAAGTATGTTGTTCACAACAAATTTGGACCAAATTATTAGGACGTTCTTAACTAGGATGTGAATAAGCAACAGTTGCATAATACATTAATATGTGTTTAAAACTTTTTCTACTGAACTTAAGTCCCGTTTAGTTCGTAAATAGAAAAATAAGAGAGAGGAAATGTAGCTATATTTCAATTTGGAACATATAATGCTGATTGAGTATATTATTGGTGCTTAATGGAGTCAGGAAATGTAGCCTCCGAGGGAATGAACTTGCATTAAGTGATACTGTTCTTTGGTGATAGGATTTTGGTGTTATTTGTGAGGTTGGAGCTGCAGTTTGACATCAAAATAGTCTTACAAAAGGAAATGTTGCTAAAGTCCTGGTATATCCTTAATGTATGGTGAATTATGGTGTTGAGCATTCATGGTGCTAAAAATGCACATGTACTGCATAGTTTGCTGTTTTTGAATTTGGATAGTATATACAGTATAGAAATAGTCATATGATGGTGATAGATCGTTAGTGATATTAGATTCATTGATTAGAATCTAAAGATTGACAATATGATGTGAAAATATATGTTGGTATAGAAAAAAATGTGAAAATATGGTTGATATAAACTTGGTTAATGCATATACTTAAGCCAATTCACCTTTACTTTCTGACTTTAGTATAAACTAACTAAAAGTATACCATAATTGTTTTTAACGAGGATTTCTTGACATTTTAACCTTGAGATGAAATTGTTGTTCGAGTGATAAGAGTATCGAATCCATGAGATGATATCCAACTCCAACCGCATTGCCACTAAATAATAATAGGCAGAGTTTGGTATCAATCTTGTCACTAAACAATATTATTTTTCACTTTATAGCATTTGATTATGGCAACCACAGTTGTTATGTATCTAGTTAAATTGGTTTATAACCTTATGTATGCGGATACTTTAGTTAAACTAGTTTAAAGTTTTCAATCCCACATGGGTGACGAAAAGAACTTATGCTTACTTATATACGGTGGTTAATGCTTAAATAGGTTGAGAATGGTACTGTGTTGCTGATTTCTAGTGTGGTATGTTGTTTCAGAAACATAATATCATTCTGGGCATTAGTAATCCATATAAATTTTGAGTTTTTGTTATATTAAATGTAAAAAAAAAAAAAAAAAAAAGAAAAAAAGAAATTAACGGAAATATATATTAATAAAAACTAGACAAAATTACACGGATGGTCCCTGTGGTTTACTCAGATTGCAAGTTTAGTCCCTAAGTCAAAATAAGTACACCAGACATCCCTAATTTTGAAACCTGTCACCCTTTTAGTCCCTAATTTGGATGTCCCGTTAGTTTATCCGTTAATTTATTTGCATCGTTAGTCCATCGTTAATATTTTTTGCACCGTTAGTCCTCATTTTCTAAAAAAATCCTCATTTTTTGCACCGTTAGTCCCTCTGTTAATATTTTGCACCGTTATCAATCTTTTTATGTCCTCGTCCATTTTTTAACGTTCTCGTCCATTTTTTAACGTTTTTGTCCATTTTTTTACGTTTTTGTCAATCTTTTTACGTTTTCGTCCATTTTCTTACGCTCTCGTCCATTTTTTTAACGTTTTCGTCCATTTTCTTACGTTCTCGTCCGTTTTTTAACATTAACGTCCATTTTTTTATGTTTTCGTCCGCTTTTTTACGCTTTAGTTTGTTTTCTTATATTTTTATCCCTTTTTTACGTTTTTGTCCGTTTTTTTTACGTTTTCGTTTGTTTTCTTATATTTTTATCCGTTTTTTTTTTACGTTTTTGTCTGTTTCTTTATATTTTTTTTATCTATTTTCTCAATTTTTTTACGTTTTCGCCTATTTTTTGTGATTAGGTAAGTATACTAAAAGAAAATTTGACATTTGATAAAAATGTTTCTGTTTCGATGATGTTTTACATCAAGAAGCGCGAGATTTTAACTAGAAAATGCAAAACAAGGGCTGTCTACTACAAAAACTTAAGCCTTTTTTTTACTAAATTCATAACTTATAAACTCTTGTAAATTTTTGTGCTTGTGTAAATCATCAAACTTATTTGAAGAAACGGACAAGATAAAAATAGATTAAAATATATGAAAATGTGAATAAAAACTGACGAAACATGTAAAATGGACAAAAACATATAAAAACGTGAGAAAAATGAATGAAAATGGCTTAAGTTTTGGTAGTAAACAGCCCTTTTTATGCATTTTTCAGGTTAAAATCTCGTTAGTCTTGATGTAAAACATCATTCCGGACAACTTTCGTGTTTTATACTTTTGATCATTCGGACCAGAAAGGGGTCAAAATCGTGATTTATAATCGATAGATAAACATTTTTATCAAATGTCAAGTTTTCTTTAGCATACTTACCTAATAAAAAAACCAGCGAAAACGTAAAAAAATGGACAAAAATGTTTAAAAACATAAGAAAACAGATGAAAACGTAAAAAGCGGACAAAAACGTAAAAAAAAATGGATGAAAACGTTAAAAAACGGACGAGAACATTAAAAATGGACGAAAACGTAAAAAGATTGACAAAAACATAAAAAATTGACGAAAACGTTAAAGAAACGGACGAAAACGTAAAATGATTGACAAAAACGTAAAAAAATGGACGAAAACGTTAAAAACGGACGAGAACGTTAAAAAATGGACGAAAATGTAAAAAAATTGATAACGGTGCAAAATATTAACAAAGGGACTAACGGTGCAAAAAATGAGGACTTTTTTAGAAAATGAGGACTAACAGTGCAAAAGATATTAACGAATGACTAACAGTGCAAATAACTTAACGGATAAACTAACGGGACATCCAAATTAGGGACTAAAAGGGTGACAGGTTTCAAAATTAGGGATGTCTGGTATACTTATTTTGACTTAGGGACTAAACTTGCAATCTGAGTAAACCACAGGAACTATCCGTGTAATTTTGTCTAAAAACTAGCAAGATGCAAAAAAAGTACAACACCTGACACACAACACTTTAAACACTTCGCAAAACGACATGAAACAACACCAGGCGGTTTAAAGACGACGACACCAAAAATGCAAAAAAGTGTGACAATACAATAGACCTTTGTACGTTGGAAACGTCGGAAACACGTTGTCACGCTACCTAATACACCGAAACTCAAGGTGCTGTTTGACGAAGAACCTCAAGGTGCTTTTGCATTACATTTTTATAACTTGTGCCAAATCACTCATTATTATATATACTAAAAGGGGGAACTCCCTCTCCTAAAAAACGGGGCTGCTACAGTTGTCTTACGGAGCTACAGTGGACGAAACAGTTGTGTTACGGTTGCTACAGTGCTTCTCCCCGTTTCCGTTCCGTTATTTTTCCCAGATATTTCCCTCACTTCTCGACCTTTCTTCACACTTCTTCTTCTCCAACTTCACCCTCAGAAACACACAGACACACACATACGAAACAAAACCACATCAAAACCCACCTTGCTAGAAATTTTCACACAAAAAATAGCTCTCAGATTCATTCTTCCTCTCTCTCACTCACACGCAGATATCGACGAAACCCACAAAACAGAACAAAAAAAAAAAAAAAAAAAAAAAAGCAACAGCGATTGATTTCCATGCCTAAATCAAATCACTTATGTAAGTTTATTAACCCTAATTAAATTTCCAGTTTTCGGTATATTTTTTAGTTTTAGGTTTTCTTTTTTATTTCGAGTGTTAGGTGTTTACGGGTAAGTATGTGAACAAATGGGGTGGTAAAAAGTTGATGTTATTTTGATCGAATGCTTAGTAGCAGAGGTATTGTGATTTATTTATTTATTTATTTATTTATTTATTTATTTATTTTTTGGTTTTGTTTCAGCAATTGTGGCTTTGAAATAGGGGTTAATTGTGTTTAGGAGGCTGCTGTATTCGTGATGATTAAGATTTAGAGTATACATATAATGTGTTTGATGAAATGTTGCTGAGAATTTACATGTTGGCTAATTACTTATAATGATCTTCTATTAGGAATTAAATCCACACGTGGCATTGGCATCTAGCGCAGGGCCTTTCGTAGGCAGAGTAAACGAGGCTCGGTTAGGAATGTGGCAAATGAATTTATGGACAGTGGATCAGGTAGTCTTTTTAATCCATATAATGATCTTCTATTAGGAATTAAATCCACACGTGAGATAGAATATGGGTAAAAAAAGATACCTGAAACCATATGGACAGTGGATCAAGTAGCCTTTTTATTAGAATATGGGTAAAAAAAACATTTTTTTTACCCTCAACCAACGTCAACAATAGATACCTGAAACCATATGGACAGTAGATCAGGTAGTCTTTTTAATCTATATAATGATCTTCTATTAGGTAGTCTTTTTAATCCATATAATGATCTTCTATAAGCCATGGGTTAGTTTTCAAATACAGCTTTCGTTTTGCCATACTTATGTTGAATATTTACTTACATGTTCAAAACCATTGGTTTCAGGTATCTATTGTTCATTTCATAATAGACTTAAATCTGACGCACATGTTGGTGACAATCATTTAGGAACATATGATGTGGGTTTCATATCGAAACTGTATCTAACACCAACAAAAACAAACATGAAAAACACATTCCTCAGAACTTGGAGAAACAAGAGCTCACACAAGAAGAGTACTGTTGTACCATTTGTCACTTTTGTAAAAAAAATGTACAGAATGCCTGACTAATTGTATATTCTGCGTGTATAGGGAGGAAACCAGGCTGCACTCACTCGAGTGCGTGCTAATCACATGGGTGGTATGGGTGTTGTCCGTATACTGCAAACAACATGTTGGTGTTTTTTATCGCTGAAGCTGCCATAAACTTGATAACAAGGGTGCCGCTGAATGCAGTGGCAGCTTACTGTAAGTTTATTTTAATTTATGCTTATCAACAAACGTGATAAGATTTTCATTTGATATGCAATTTTGCTTTCGACCAATGAGATGCCAAATTGCTGGGTTCAGGGGTGTTTAGAGTTGCATTAATGGTTGAATTCGATGTATTTTGGTTAGGTATTCGACCAGAGCTCACTTTAATCTCCTAATACATGGTACGCTATTTTCTTGCAAATTGCATTTCGACTGTAAGGCGTAATCACTTAAACTTTTGGGGTAAAAAAATAAAAAATAAATAAAATTAGATTAAAAAAAAAAAAACCTGCAGAGGTTCTTAATACAGGATAAACCAGTTGGGTAAGATGTGTCAGGTCGAGATGTGGATGCTACTGATGTACTTAGTGAGGGTAATGGTAAGTCACAATATCATATATGTAAATGTTGGTCTAATTATGTTTCATTTATGCAGTTACATTTTCCGATCACATTTTTAGCTTAGTCTTTTATTTAGTGTTAAGTATTTTGTTTAAGAAAAGAAAAAAAGGCGTTTGGGATTGCTATTTTAAAGTGATTATGCACTTAAAATAAGTAGGTACCAAAGCAAATAAGCACAAGGATTAGATAAGAGTGTGCTTAGGATATCTTATACTGGATCCAAAGCGGTTATTTCGGAAATTACTTGCAATAATACAATTCTTTTGGCCCATTTTGTGGCCTTATAAACTATAAAGTCATCATGTTTGTATACGCTTTAAGTGGCAGATGACGATTGGGAAATATTTGAGGATGCCAACAAAAAAACTGACGAACAGCTAAAGCTCACTCAACTAGAGGTGTCATGATCAATTATTTTTATGTATATTTTCTTTTGGCTTAAAGCATACCATAATTATGTTGCAAGGCAACGATAATTAATCTGGACATTTACGGCTTTTCAGATTCCAAGGCTACAATATTACTACAACAAGTTCGGTAGATTACCCAAGACACAGTCTTCTATATCCAAGGATGTGTGCAGATGCAATATGCATAATATTTTAGTGTCGCATTATACATGCTGTCATTTTCCTAAAAAGGCAACGACCCAAAAGGGTGCGTTTGGATCTGTTTAGTTTCAGCCCAAAAGGGTGCACTGGAGCTGTTTATTTCGAGCCCAAAAAGGTGCGTTGTATCTGCTTATTTTGAGCCAAAAGAGTGACTTTGGATCTGCTTATTTTCAGCCCCGGAAGGGTGCATTTGGTTGCTCATTTTTCTGCACAAAAGGGTACGGTTTGTTGCTGATTTCTCTACACAAAAGGGTTCGTTTTGCTGCTGATTTTTCTGCACAAAAGGCTGCATTTGGTTGCTGAATTTTCTGCACAAAAGGGTGAGTTTTGTTTGCTTATTTTTCTGCACAAAAGAGCTGTTTGGTGCTGCATATTTTCAGCCACCAGGGGCGTTTGGTTCAGCTTATTTTCAGCCCATAAATGGCGTTTGGTTTGCGTATTTTCTGCCCCGAAAGGCTGTTTGGTAGTACAAATTGTGTTGTTTGGAACTTACATATTTGTTCCGATTCATTTAGTGAGCCGAGCGAATATATATGATATACTTATTTAAAGTCCAACTAAAATTGTTTGATTTGATCATTTGATATTCTTGAAACTTGCGGATATTTTATATTGACTTTGGTATAGTGCATTTTTTTTTTTTTTTTTGGATTTTACAAACCAAAAGGGGCGTCATTGTTTTAAATACATTGCCTTTAGACATTATAACTAAATTAATTAGTAGGTATCTCTATATATACATTGTTTGTAGGTTTCTCCGTATATAACTCCAATATTTTTCATTTGACAACAATTGAACCTATATATGCACCATCACAAATGTTCTATGCATTGATAAAGCATCCCGCAGCAACGCGCGGGCAAACTTGCTCGTTTTTGCTAAAGATGGTACTCACACTATCCAAATAAAATGCACCTTCTGCATTGGGTTGTCTCAATGAAAATGCACCTTTCTCGAAAATTTCAATCCACCTCTACTAACATATAAATCTGCAAAACCTTCTAGTCCAAAAATGCATTTTCTTGGATTAAGAGACTATATATCTTTAAGTTCTTTACTACTACCATTTTCACGAAAACATTGGTGATTTGTTCAAAAAATGAAGTAATGAACCACTTCAATAAAATGCCATAGTGCAAGTGATTCAAAAAATGTTAACCCAACTTGATCATTATTAAAAGCAAGTTGCTGGAGTTGTGTTATTAAAAGCACCCTGATTAAAACCCCCCTCATAACTCAGACAATTTGAACCAATGAAGATCATAAGCAAAGAACAGTACATAAGAAAAAGTGAACAAAACAGTATGAATACCTTCATAAACTGCATATCTGTTTGGACGGATCATGGATGCTGCTATGCTCGTATAAGGCAGTCGAGTACATATATATACAGAAAACAACATGCAGCTTAAGGAGAATAATATATAATGATCTGTCTGATTATGCATTAGTGGATGTACACAAGTCGCATACGAATTTGCTTTCTGCATTAATTATAAACTGTAGAAGTATTGATTACATGGTCAAGTTACAATATTTTTTTTTCCAGGACCATCGATTACTTGATTAGCATCTATAAGTTGACGGCCAATTCAAGTTCCAAATCATGAGTTACTCTGAAATCAATGCAGCCTTGTGAATTCATCCTCTTCAGTTAATATTATCCATTTTTCCTAGTGAAGCCCTTTATCAATTAACATCAGTTGTTCATTAGAATTACTGAATCTATAATTTCAAGTAAAACTCTTGTACACATTAAATTTTAGTATTTGAACCACTATATCGTTTCTTCAACGGGAAATTGTGTTAGTCCCACGGTTAATTGGTGCCAGTGTTCACCCTTGTTCCGCAAAGCCCAGTCATGACATGGAATACATACCTGACACATATTCGGCATAGAAACTTGAAATGGGCCAAAAACACAATTCATGATAATAGATTGTTACCAACCACCATCTTAAATGTTACAATAAACAAGGGGAAATTGCCAAGATAGGTAACACCAAATTTTCCGATGTGAGATCCTGATTTTTTTTCAGAAACTTTCGGTTTTGAGGAAAAAAAAAAAAAAAAAAAAAAAAAAAAAAAAAAAAAAAAAAAAAAAACCCTTATTTGTTATAAATAAGATTTCATTGTCCTTTCTTGTTATAAGTTGAACTTAAGTTACCTTTTCGTGAGCGGGAAGTAGTGGATAACCACAGCAGCAAATTTGGTTTCTTATGTTTAACTTGGCAATTTTTCCTAGAACAAAAGTCATAATCATAAATAGAAGTATGGGGAGGAAAAAGGTTAAAGGCAATTATGAATTAACTTACAGCTTAAGAACACCCAGTAAGGTGTGAATACATCTGAGCACTTTAGCATTCCCTGCAAAGCTACTGGGAGTCTGGGATCATTCTGTGCAGATATATTGTAGCAGGTCGTATTTTCGAATCAAATCGTTTTCTTCAAAGCACGCCACTGGGATCACTGCAAAATTCTAGCAAGTCGTATTTTCGAATCAAGCTTCCTTGCTTCTGAGAATAAACCCACTGAACGCAGACCTTTAACAACAACTCTTTGAGTAGGCCTAAACACTTTCATTCCTTGATTCAAACACGCTAACAAAACCTTTGAAGCAGTTAAAAACCTTCTTTCCTTACAAAGGTTATGTATCATTGATGTGTAAGTAATACAATCTCTAAACTCCATAGTTTCAAATACCTTCAAAGCTTTATTAATGTAACCAGCTTTACATAACCGATCAACCATGCAATTATATGCAATTAGATTAGAATCAAAACCCAATGTATCCATATATTTCAGATGTTTTAAGGCACCATCTATATTACCTGATCTACAAAGGCCGTCAATCAGAGTAGTATGTGTATATTCATCACATTTTAAACCCGCTTGTTCAATTTCATTTAACAAGTCATACACTTCTTCTAATCTACCACCTATACAATACATATTAACCAAGATATTATATGATACGATATCAAGCTCAATACCCTTTTCAACCATTAACTCAAAACATTTATATGCTTCTTCTAATCTACCCGTTTTAGCAAACGCACTGCTGACTGTACAGTATGAAAACGCATCGTACGTATACCCTTTATCTTTCATCTCATGAAAAACCTCAATTCCTTCCTCAAATTGTCCCGATTGGAAACAATATTTCATTACAGTAGTATAAGTACTTGCGTTTGGTTGAAGATTTGATTCACCGAGCTCTTTGAGGACCATTCTTGCAGCCCGCAACCGGCCCGCTTTACAAAGCCCATCAATCAATATATTGTATGTTATCAACTGAGGAACAAATCCGTGCCGTTTTATATGTCGGAATAATGATACAGCATTATCAGTGTACCCGTTCTTGCATAGACCGTTAAACATTGTATTAAACGTGGTTGAACAAGGTGAAAGTTTGCTCATAACTATATCCTGAAAAACCTTGTTGGCCTCGTGTGGTTTTCCTAATCTAAAGAAACAATGCATTAGAGTGTTGTAACTCCAAACATCGGGGTGAATACCGATTTTAACCATTTCATCGAAAAGATCTAAGCATCTAGAAAGTAAGGAGTGGTTTGAGGCACCGGATATTAGAGAATTATATGTGACGACGTTTGGATATATTCCTGCTTCTTTCATTCTATTTAGGATTTTATAGCCTGCGTCAAGGTTAACATAACGGCAATATGCAGCAACTAATGTGTTGTATGTCACGACATCTGGTAGTGTCCCTAATCTTATAGCATCGATGATAACAACTTCTGCCTTTTCCAGTTGTTGGACTTTACAAAATGAAGCTACGCATATATTCATCAACCTCGTCGATAATTTACAAACCATTATCCGGTTACACTCTGAGGCTATCCTAATTTAGCCCTCAAACAGAAAACCCTTATATGTCAGCTCATATAAGTATCTGTACAGACCTAAAAAGTTTTTAAATACGTGTAAATTAGATAGTAGCTTTTGATAGAGGCACAAGAAGACTATCTCATTGTAATATATGTTTTACAGTTGAGATTATTAAGTCACACCTTAATGGATGAAAAGTATGCCAAGAGAAAAGTACCGAATTATAAACCCTTTCTTATTCTTATATAACCATTTACTCATCCCGTTTTATCATTTTTTATTCACATTTTGATCAATGGAGTATCATAATAAAGAAATATCTTGCAAAGTGGCACATAAATTCTTACCACATCAGGTACATGCCAGTTCATCAACTCTGCAATATTCAATCCTCAAAGCTCCATTGGACAGCTTATTGCATCTGCAGACAACTTAATCAGATATATATAACAATATTACGATTAAAGCCAATGAAGCACATCACTTTATTGCATATAAAAGCATACAGGAAATGATTGACACAGTATATACACACTTTGTAGCATTGTAAGTAAAAAAGGAGTGGTTTTTGCGCTAAGATCAACGTCATCTTCGTAATGGACATCTTTTAAAATATATATATATATATATATATATATATATATATATATATATATATATATATATATTTTAATTTTTACCATTCTCATGTGCTTTCAGAGGTTTATAGAAAATCAAGGGACCTTAAATTATAGTAGGATGTATTAAGTGCTGCCCACCCTGTCCCATGAAAACTGCAACAAGTAACTGCATGCAGCTTTGCTACCAGTCAAATGTCTAAAATACCAATCACGGAGAAAAAAAAAGAGGCGATTATGTTGGCTAAAACAAATATCATTTACATATTATAATTATGCAAATGTGCAAAGAGGTAACTGAAGCTTTAAACTTGCTAAGTAAACGGAGTGCAACTAGTTCAAGACATCCAAAAATAGGATGATTACTTGAAATTTATGGCACCATTAGCTAATCAGCACAGCCTTCTAGATGATAAGCATTATGGTTACTTTTATTGTTAGGTGACATATGCCTTGCGATACCTACTGGGAGATGTCTGACATTTATACAGAAACTAACGCAGTTCCCTAAAAGCATTATATAATACATTGAGATTTAGAAGTAAAGATGAGCAAAAGCCAGTAACATCTACTAAATTGCTATTATTAGATTTGGTTTAGTAATTTTAGTAAACCAATACAATACTCTGTGAACATACTAAACTCTACAGGACTATCTTTCCCTTGCATTATCATCTTATCAGGCTTTATAATGCTAACCAATTTCTACATCAATGCTGTGTTAACCACAAACCTTATACACTTGCACCTTTTTGTAAGTTTCTGAAAAACAACCCGAAGGAAAAAGAGTATAAAGCAGCCTGCAGGCACCCTTTACTTCTCATATTGGACAACATAACAAACTCAAGATAGATAAACCTAGGGCTGTGAACGAGACATGCCGCTCATGAAATGTTTGGGATCAACTCGGTAAAAGCTCGAAACGAGCCGAGATTAAACAAGCTTGAGCCCAAGCTTCATACCTAAAGTTCAATTAGACTCTCGAGCCTAAACAAGCCTAAGAATTTATGTGTTTATACATGTCAATATACTTCTTATAGTTATACGTATAATTGTATATGTACTTGTGTATATTTATAAAAAAAACAAACTTGGGTCTAGAGTACTTAACAAACCAAGCTCGAGTTGAACTTCATTTCATTTAGGAATATCACAAGCCCGAGGCGAGCCCCAGCTTGTAAAATAGTTTACGAGCCGAGCTCGAGCTTAAAGCATAAGGCCGGTTGTATAGCCAGCTTATGGCTCATTTGGTTTTGGGCTTATGTTTCATAAGCTCACTTTTGTGGCTTATTTTGATATAATGAACTTATATAAGCCGGAAAAAGCTGCAAAGTGTCAAAATAAGCCACAAAAAGTAAGCTTATGAAACATAATCCGAAAACCAAATAAGCCATAAGCCGGCTATATAAGCCGAAACAAACACCCCCTGAACAACAAATTAGAAAATGTCAAGACATTTGATTGAACACGTGGTGTGCATCACATTCCCTTCAAATCTTACAAAACCCACATCAATAATCAAACAACTAACAAACCCAAATAAAAAATAAAAAAACACTTGTTTTAATCAACATTTCAATTACAATTAACAAAATGTGTGCTACAAAACCAGTCTATGGTAATAGATTTAAGTGGGTATATAAGATATAGTTTTATTTATAAGTACTAAATGGGAGTGAGTTTAAATGAAAGAAAGGTACCTGATTTGAGTTTGAAGATTGTTGGGAACAGGCGGAAGAGATGAAGTGTTTAGTTTTTGTTTTGATGTTGGTGGACTGAGGAAGAGGGTTTGATTTGGGGTTTTGGAGGTGGTTGTAATAAAAGTCTATATCTAGGGGTACAATAGGAATTTACTAAACAACAAATCAGATGACTACTTTTTTTTTTAAGAAAAGTTTTTTGTCATTTGGAGAAAAAAAAATTGCTAATGACTTAGGATATAGTGTAATGACGAGAATTTTCTCACTCACGTCACCTCAAATTATCAAAAAAAAAAAAAAAAAAAAAAAAAAAAAAACCCATGATTTTTTTTTTTTTTTTTTTTTTTTTTTTTTTTCTTATGAGGACTTTTAAAATGGTATGCTTTATTTTTTATTTATTATTATTTTTTTGACAAAACCTTTTGAAATAAACAGATGCATCGTAGATGCTCTTAGTGCACTAATTAGCACGTCACTCTAACTCATAAGCCTAATTTTATATCATGTCTTTTATTTTTATGTCTAACAAGTAAACTAGTATACATGACGATACTAAAATCAAATCTTAGAAATGACAAATGTGAAATTTGTTTGTCAAAACTATGAATGGGTATGCACAAAATCAAACACTGAATTTATATGCTAGTAAAGAATTTTGTGTATATGTTACAGAAGTATCTAAGAAGGTTCAATCTTCTTGTTAATAAAATCGAGTCAAATAGCATAGTTTGAAACTAATAACATCTTTGGAATAGTCAGCGAGTTGTGTGCGATTCTTAAGCATATAGCCAAGAAGTTATTGCACGGATCGTCCACCATCTTAATCACATAGTGCCAAAAAATTATTGTTATAACTTATAAGTAATATCAAGAATGTTGATAACACACCCCAAATTTATTTTTAATATTGAAGTGCCATTTTCTGACGGATTGTATAAAATTTCAAAGGAAAATGGTTTTTGTTGTTTGAATTTTGTCGGAAATTGACTCATTCGGCTAGAAATCAGTCTGACTTGCACATTTCTATTTTCCAGAAAAGTGTCGTAAACCAACACATAATTCTTCAAACTTAAACCATAACTATTATATTTCATATAAAATTCAAAGTGTTGTATATATTTACAAACTCTATAGACCCATTAACACACACCAAAAGTGGGTATGTTTAACCCATCGCAAAACACTCCTTTTTTGCACAACATACTTTCTGGAAAACTTGATACAACTTCAAAAAATATTTAGGGCGTAAGTAGTTGTATCAAGAGAAGGATAAAAGAGTGCTCGTTACCAACTTGAGCATCATCGTTAGCTAACCCATAAGCCCCTTTCCCTTGACCTTTAGATTGCCGCTTGGCTCTCTTATAAAAATGTCATATAGAACAACGTAAGCGAAAGCTCAGTGAGTAAACGGAATCATGAAAGAATATAAACATGACATGTTCTATATCAATATTTGGGCACCAAACACAAGCTATGAAATTCTATGAAGTATGAACCATGAAATGCTTTACAAGCACAAATTATGGAACTATGAATACTTTGAACTATGGGTGTTAAAAGAGTTCCATTTCATCACTTTGGAACTATGGATGCTTAACTAGCACAAATCAACTATGGGGTGCTTCACGAGCACAATTTACCTATGGTGAGCTTCACAAGCACAACATTTAACTATGAGGTGTTTCACGAGTACAATTCTGTAAGAGTATGTGCATAATATAATACAACATAATTAAATATTATCATTAATATGTGAGACCATTCGGGTAGTCTCACTATCAACGAATCTTAATAGAGTTCCAAATGCATTAAAGTTATTACTGTAAGGACGTAAAATGTGAATACTTGCAAACCGCCAGGATTTATTTTACAGTTTACTTAAAATAAATAAATAAAGTATATAACTTGGTGAAACGAATATTTGATCTTAAACTTTCAAAACTAAAATAAAATAAAAAGAAAAAAAAATTGTAGATGAAACATGATTTTTAGCATCTTTATACCAAACCAAACACACCTACAAAACATGATTATGTGGATTTAGAATAGGGGCGACCAAGATGATGATGATGATTCGCTCAAATTCTGCTTTCTCCAAATTTAATTGTAGAGGTAAACAATTAATCACCATCTCTTTCCTTAAAACCCCTCTTTTATATTCTGCTCACACCACATTTTCAGCTTCCTTAATTAACTATGATTCTTGTTTTTCAAATGCTTCTGATTACGAACAACATTCCAATTCTAAGTACCAAAAAGTTTCCAACTTGAATGATGCTTTAAACCTATTCGATCAAATGTCTCAAAGACGACCCTTTCCTTCGATTGTTAAATTTAATCAGTTGTTGCATTCTGTTACTAAAATGAAACATTTTTCGCATTCTCTTCATCTTTTCAAACAAATGTGTGCCCTTGGTGTTCGTGTTGATAATTACACTATGAACATTGTCATAAAGTGTTTCTGTCAGTTGCATCGCACTAATGACAGTTTTGCGGTCCTAGGCATTTGTTTTAGGTGGGATATTTCACCTGATGTCTTCACTTTTAGCACACTCTTAAATGGACTTGTCGGTGAAGAACGGATTCTCGAGGCTGAGATTTTCTTCAAGAAATTGATTAAAGCCAAAATTTGTAAACCTGATGTAGTTATGTACTCCACAATGATTAAAGGGCTTTGCAAAGTAGGGAATAACGTTATTGCCACTCAATTGCTCAGGCTAATGGATGAAAGAGATTGCAAACCTAATGTTGTGTTAGTGCAAATATTACAATATTTAAAGTAAACGGTTTCTTCGGTTTTAATGATGACAAACATGTAACTTGCAATGCATAACGTAAAATACGCAAGTTACTTGTTTACACAAATCATCAATGCATAATTACATCAACATCTCTCGACGTCTCAAGCGTGCTTCAACAAAGTCATAGATTTCCATCCTGACGTAAATCACTCAAGGTATAGACAAACAAATCTACTACTTGACAAGTGATCAAAGGATTATATTTTTCTAAACTTCACATTTTTAATGTGACAAAACATTTTTGCAAAATACATTTTACAAATTATTTTTGAATTATAAAGAAATGTTTTATTTAGAAAAATCATTTCAAAAAATTCCTAACAGCTATATTTTACCCAAACTAACTCCAAACTCCCCCAAATAAACTTTCACCACTAAAGATAAAATTTGGAGCATTTTTGTCTGGGACGGTACCACGGTACCACTAAATTTAGTGGTACCGTCCAAACAATTAGTGGTGTCGTCCCCGTGTAATGGCTATTTTCTCTTTGCCTATAAATAGTGGACCATTTTCCACTTCCAACCTCATTTTCCCAGCCACTTTTCTCTGGTTTAATCCCTTCTTAGTTAGATCACTTTCTTTGATCATTTAGAGAGTCTTAGTTTGTTTTAGAGTGATCCAATCATCTATTCAAGTGATCACCTTCATTCCTCTTCTAGTCCAAGAGAAGAACTATAACACCCCCAAAATCGATCAATACAGCGGAAGACTTAAAATGTCAGCGGAAGACTTTTGGGGTATTATATTGTGGATCTTTCGTCACAATTATAGAAAACAAATCAAGTGATCGTTTTAAGTTTTATTTAAAATACCAAATATTCATAATTTCAAGAGAATTCGTTATTTAACAAGAAGTTTTATTTAAAGAGAAATAAACGTTTCTTTATTTGCCCACTTCGTGCCGTTGCCATCCATTCCATTTAGTTACCTGAGATAAACATGCTAAAAGTCAACAAAAGTTGAGTGAAATTCATAGGTTTATATTTAAGAGTTTGAACATAAGAGATAGATGTTTATTGTAATATCGATACAAATAAACAAGTTTGAAAATCACATTCATTATTGCATTAAGCTCATGACACTCAACGATTCAACAGACATCAATATTTTCATAATAATGATGTGAAATATATATAGCCCCCAAGATAGGTATTTGCCAGTAACCTATTATATTCAAATAACGTGCATTTGGTGACTTTCCTCTAGCAACCAAATGGGGATTGTCAATCCCTAATAGATCTATTCACAATTATTTACGTTCACTTTTCAAGTGATTAAGGTTCATGATCGAGGGACTTTTGGCAATAGCTACTTAAGCAATAATAAGATCAGGAAAAGGCTTGTGTTCGGTTTTTAAGCATGTATCCCCCCACAGAAAATTAGTTAAATGTGGGCTATGAACTCACCTTAGTAGGATAGTAGAACAATTGTAATCTCAACGATGCAAGGCAACGACTTCACACACAACCTAAAAGATATGGCACGTTTTAGTTCTTAAGTCTCGTTTTATTTCGAACGTTTATTATTAATTATAAAGAATCGATAAAGTGCATATGTGATGTGTTGCGTCGTATAAAAATGAATAATGGTTACGTATTGTTTTATTCGTCTAATTATAGTTTATCGTTATATAAGTTTTATTCGTATTATATATATATATATATATATATATATATATATATATATATATATAATAAGTTACGTTTTATTATTTATCGTTTTAATATATATTCAAATATTTATATATAAGTATAAATATATATAAAGTTTTTATTAAAATCAATATCATTATTCAATCCTTCATGTTTCTCAAATTTACACTTTTTACCCTTAACGGAAAACATTTACGCCGTTAGTCCAAAAGTTATATATATTTACATTTTTAGTCCAAAATTCAAATATATACATTTAAAATCCTTAAGTTTCAATATTTACAGTTTATACCCCTTAGAAAACAGTTTTTATGCTTTTCACTCAAGTTTACCAATTTGGCAATTTTAGTCCCTAACTCTCGTACATTTGCAAAAATGGTCCAAACTTTACCAAATTCAAAACTTAACATTTTTATTAGTTCAATAAGCTCAAAACATTTAGAAAAGTTTAGTTCGACAGCTTATTAGCTTATTCTTAGCTTATTTCGTTCAGTGGGCTTAACGATCCAATATTAAGGCCCGTTAAGGTTTAATGATCCAAAGAGTTTTGGGGATCATTGGGTTAGTCGAAATCCGTCATTTTAAGTTATAACAACATTTCGAAACAGCTTATGCACTCAGCTTATCACAATAAGCCAAAACGAACTTATTGGGCTTAGACGGCCCAAAGCTTATTTAAGTTTCTGAAAAACTGGTTTCATGGCGTTTTACTTTAGGCCTCGTTAAGTGATAAAATCAAATCGTTAGATCAATTAATTTACCATTTTCGTTAGTGTACCAGGTACATAATTAGATCGTGTAAAAATACTTAGGGGTTGTGTGTCGATTTTAGAAATGGCGAAGTCATAGTGTGTGGTCAAAACTCATATCGTAAAACAATATAAGTTGGAAAATAAACTAAGTGTTATAGTATGTTTCGTGCATGTTCAATACAACATAGCAACGTGTGATTTCTAGGGTGTATACGTTATTATTAGTTCCATATTATTATAGATTCTCATTTGTGACGTAGCCAAATAATAGTATGACACATAAAATGTATACGTTGTTTTTAAGATTTACGTTTTATAGGTTCTAAGTGATCGTGTATAAACAAGAAATTCGTATATGAAAATAATGAAAATAAAGATTTGGAGTCTCACCTCACCTCAAAAGGTGGAGTAAAACAAGACGTATGGTTCGTGTATATGGTTCAACGTGTTGTGGTTCACTTCTCGTCCTTCCAAAGGTTCAAGTAGCTCCAAGCTTGGCTTCTTAGGTTCTCTTCAAAGCGTGGTTCTCCTAGCAATCCGTATGTCCCTCCATCACTTCTTCTCGTTGGTATTTTTAGTGGTATGGTTCGTATGAGTGCATGTGGTGATTTAGGTTTGCATGGAAGTCTTATATAGGCTGTATTTTTGAAGTGTAGAAACAAGATGAGCTCACGAGCGTTTGAGGTTGCATGTTAGGCAAATAGTAGCACCACTTCCTTCGTCCAATGAGGTGCGTACAAGCCAAGAGTCTTGTGAAAACATTCCTGCCAATTTTCTGTTCATTCACTTGTCATAGGGGAAGAGGGGAGGTGTGGAAGGAATATTTGGCCACGATTTGGCATTATCTTGATGGAAGTTCTCATGCATTTGCTTTGAACGTTTTTAATATAGTAAACGAAGGTGAGTGAGCAAAGTTTTGGTCTTGTGTGTATCTTGGGTACTAGGCGAATCATGATGTGCAATAACATTGGTTCGTTATGTGTAGAAATCGTGTAATAATAGGGTACGTTTGGAGTGTCGAGGCTAGCCGAAAATCAAAACAAAATAAATAAAAAAAAACAAGGGTGCGTTTTGGGCTTGTAGCTGGGCTGGTGGTGGTGTCGGCCCAAGCAAAAGAAAAAGAAACAAAAAGAGTCCGTTTGGTTATGTATTGGATTACGAGGCCCAAAGGGTGTTGGGGGCCCACCTGGGGTATTTCGATTATCGTGTCGAAGTTCAAAAATATTAGTGCGCGTTCTCGGGAAGTTTCGTAGGTTCGGGAAATATATAAATAGTATACGTTATTTAGACGAAACGTATTATTAAATATAAACGTGTTATATAATTATTTATCGTTCGCAATAATCATAGGCAACCTAGGTTGTGTGTAAGCATCGTTCCTGGGTAAACGGTCAATCACAGTTATCATAGTGGTTCAATATCAAGCCATATCAAAAAAAAAATTTTTGTTACCCGTGAAATGGTGTTAATTTAGCGTAACATCGTTTTATTTATTCGTATGCATTTACTAATCGTATGGGAAATTTACGAGAGGTTACATTACCTACCTCTTACAGGGAATTCCGTCCCGGAATAGTAGTCTAAGATAGTTGTCGAGGGTGTCTTAGGTGAAGAGATGTGGGTACTTGGAGCGAATCTGATCCTCGCGCTCCCAGGTGTATTCCGGTCCTCGCTTGGAGTCCCAACGAACTTTGACAATAGGGATACGGTTTTGTTTTAGTTGTTTGATTTCTCTATCCATGATTTCAATAGGTTCCTCAGTGAAGATAAGGTTATCATCTAGTCGAATCTCTTTCAATGGAATCACGAGAGATTCATCGGATAAACACTTCTTAAGGTTTGACACATGAAAGATGTCGTGAATCCAACTAAGTTCTTCGGGTAGTTCTAGTCTATAAGCCATGGGTCCTATCCTTTCCAGGATTTTGAATGGACCGATGTATCTGGGGTTCAACTTTCCATGCTTTCCAAATCGTACCATTCCCTTCCAGGGAGATACTTTCAATAAGACTCTGTCTCCTATTTGAAATTCCATGGGTTTCCTTTTTAGGTCTACGTAGCTTTTCTGTCGGTCTCGGGCTGCTTGTAAGCGTTGCTTAATCTTAATGATTTTCTCGGTTGTTTCCCTAACAAGGTCTGGTCCTATAAGTTGTCTTTCTCCGACTTCTGCCCAACAGACGGGCGATCTGCACTTCCTACCATACAGTGCTTCGAATGGTGCTGCTTCTATACTGGCGTGGTAACTATTGTTGTATGAAACCTCTGCTAATGGTAAGTGCTTATCCCAACCTTTTCCAAAATCGATAACACATGCTCGGAGCATATCTTCCAAGGTTTGAATAGTTCTTTCACTTTGACCATCAGTTTGAGGGTGGTAGGCTGTGCTCATATCTAGTTTAGTTCCTAAGGCTTTCTGTAATGATTTCCAAAAGTGTGAGGTGAAACGGCTATCTCGATCCGAGATAATCGAAATTGGTACTCCATGTCGAGTGACAATTTCCTTCACATATATCTGAGCTAGTGTATTCATCTCATCGGTTTCTTTGATGGGTATAAAATGAGCGGATTTTGTTAGACGATCCACAATAACCCATATTGTGTCGTGTCCGGATGAGGTTCTTGGGAGTTTGGTGATGAAGTCCATAGTGATTCGTTCCCATTTCCACATAGGAAGTTCTGGTTGTACAAGTAAGCCTGAGGGTTTCTGATGTTCTGCCTTTACCCTTGAACATGTTAAACATTTACTGACATATTCTGCGATGTCAGCCTTCATGTTTGGCCACCAATATAGTCTCTTTAAATCCTGATACATCTTGTCGGAACCTGGATGAATGGAGTATTTTGACTTGTGAGACTCATACATGATGAGCTCACGAATACCTCCGATCATCGGGATCCAACTTCTGTCCTTGAAACATAGTGTTCCATCAGATTTCTTCATGAAACCATTCTTATTCTCGGGCATACCGTAAATCTTTTCTTTGGGTCGGTTTTCTTCTTTAAGTGCTTCGTTCTGCGCGTTAAGGATTTGGGATGGAAGGGGTGAGTGGATAGTCATCCCTAGTGATCTAACTCGAAGGGGTTTCAATCGTTCTTTTCGGCTTAACGCATCTGCTACTACATTAGCCTTTCCTGGGTGGTAACGGATCTCACAATCATAATCGCTGAGCAACTCTAGCCAGCGACGTTGCCTCATATTCAAATCATTCTGATCCAAAATGTGTTGAAGACTCTTGTGGTCGGTGTATACGGTGCATTTGGTGCCATATAAGTAGTGTCTCCACAACTTGAGCACAAACACTACAGCTCCTAACTCCAAGTCATGAGTCGTGTAGTTTTCCTCATGTTTCTTTAGTTGGCGGGATGCATAAGCTATCACTTTGCTTCTTTGCATCAAGACTGCTCCTAGTCCATGATAAGATGCGTCGCAATATACTATAAAGTCCTCGTTTCCTTCTGGGAGGGCTAATATTGGAGCTTAACAAAGCTTTTGTTTTAACAACTGGAAGGCTGCTTCTTCCTTTTCTTCCCAGATGTACTTCTCATTCTTTTGGGTCAACTTAGTCAACGGCTTTGCAATCTTGGAGAATCCTTCTATAAATCTTCGGTAGTAACCTGCGAGACCTAAAAATTGACGAATCTCCGTGGGGTTTGTAGGAGATGACCAACCTTTAACAGTCTCAATCTTTACAGGGTCTACGTGAATGCCTTGACTATCGATGATGTGTCCTAAAAACTGTACGGTGTGAATCCAAAAGTCGCATTTAGAGAACTTAGCGTACAATTCTTCCTTCTTGAGCAGTTCTAAAATGATTCGTAAATGTCCCGCATGTTCTTCTTCGTTGTGAGAGTAGATCAAAATATCGTCGATGAATACTATTACAAACTTATCCAAGTAAGGTTTGCATACTCGATTCATTAAATCCATGAAAACTGCTGGTGCATTGGTCAGATCGAACGGCATTACTTGAAATTCGTAGTGACCATAGCGCGTTCTGAATGCAGTTTTCGGAATATCCTCTTCTCGAACTCTTAGCTGATGGTATCCTGATCTTAGATCAATTTTTGAGTACACACTTGATCCTTGCAATTGGTCGAACAGATCATCAATTCGAGGTAATGGGTATCGATTCTTTACTGTAAGTTTATTCAACTCCCGGTAATCGATGCACATTCGGAAGGATCCATCCTTCTTCTTAACGAACAAAATTGGAGCTCCCCAAGGTGATGAGCTTGGTCGAATAAATCCTTTATCCGATAATTCCTTTAGTTGTTCTGACAACTCTTCCATTTCAGATGGCGCTAGCCTGTAAGGTGCTTTAGCTACTGGTGCCGCTCCAGGCACTAGTTCAATCTGAAATTCTACTTGACGTACGGGTGGAATACCAGGTAATTCTTCAGGGAATACTTCAGGGAAATCCCTAACGATAGGAACGTCATCAAGCTGCCTTTCGGATGACTTACTTTCCGTAACTTGAGCCATGAATACTTGACACCCTTCTTTCATGTATTTTATTACTCGCATACATGAGATAATTCCATATCAAGGTTTGCTTTTGTCGCCCTGGACAATGAGTGTTTCATCCTTGAGTGGTATATGGATGGCCTTTTCGTCACAGTGAATCCTAGCACGATGGTGGGATAGCCAATCCATGCCGACGATAGCGTCGAAGCTACCAAGTTGAACCGGCATAAGATCAATGGCAAAAGGTTTTTCAGATAAGGTTAGGGTGCAATCTTTAATGATAGTATTGGTGTCTATTAAATTCCCGTCAGCCATTTCGACTTCGTAGGTGGTGTTTAGCTTAGAGGGGGTAACATTAAGTAAAGGGGCAAACGTATCTGATATAAAACTCTTATCGGCGCCCGAATCAAACAATACTCTAGCATTATGATGGTTTAATAGAAACGTACCGGTGACTACATCGGGTCCGTTTCCATCTCCGAGTAGGTATACTCTAGCTTGGGCGTTGGCTGGTTCGTTTCCTTTTGGGCAGTTTCACCGGATGTGTCCTACTTCTCCGCATCCGAAACAAGTGGGTGGTATAGCTAATGCGTTGCTTCCCGTAGCAGGAATCTTACAGTTCCTGGTTTGATGCCCGATTTTATGACATTTGTCACATCGGATGGTACAACGACCCTCATGATGAAGTTTGCATCGCTGGCACAGGGGTTTCTGTCCGTTGTACCCTACACCTTCCGTAGCGGTGTAGACTCGGGGTTTTTCTTGTCTTTGATTCTGCTGCTGAGTGCTTCGGGTGTTGTGATATGGTTGGTGGTTCCGATTATTGTTGCGTTGGTTGTTGTTGCGGTGATGACTGTTGTAGTTCTGCTGGTTGTTGTTGTGATGGTGAGTGGTTATTTTGTCGTCCAATTTCCTTTTAAGTTCATTGTATTTCACTTCTCGATCCAGAAGTTTCTGAGCAAGTTCCATTGCTGCTTCTAAGGTTGGCGGATTTGCTGAGGTGACATTTCCTTCAATACTCCTAGGGAGTCCTTCGACATATTTCTCTAATGTCTTCTCATAATCGGGTACCATGGTAGGGCATAGTATCTTAAGTTCTTGGAATCTCCGGTTGTAACTTCTCAAATCAACTCCTTTCACTATTAAGGTATGGAACTCATCTTCGAGTTTTCGCAGTTCGGAACGGGGACAATACTTCTTTAGTATTTTAGCCTTGAACTCAATCCAAGTAAGCTGATGTGCTGCTTCTGCTCCTAGTGTTTGAACGGTAGAGTTCCACCAGGATAGAGCGTCTTGCATTAGCGTTCCCGTTGCGAAGCTCACTTTGTTGTTTTCCGAGCATCCACTTCTTTGGAAAACAGTTTCACTTCTTTCAAACCATTGAGCTAATTCCGACACTCCTTCAATCCCTTTGAAATACGTCGGTTGACACGCTATGAAGTCTTTGTAGGTGCAGTAGCGGGGTGCCGGTGCATTTCCGTCTCTATTACGGTTTTGTTCAGCTAAAACGGCATTAACGCCGTCAGCGATTGCTTGCTGGATTGCAGCCGGGGTCATAACTTCGGGGTTTGCCGGTGCGGCGTTCGTGGTTGTTTTCCTAGTTCTAGCCATATTGCTATAAAAGAAGGTATATTATTAGAACATTTACAATAATCTTATTACGTTGAAAATACATATCGAGTAATGAATAGTTAAATATAGGTCGTAGTTACAATGATTCGATCATCGTAAGTTTTCGTATGTTGGGATAACACACATAACGAATAAGTTTGACCTGTATGAACCAATAAATTACGATATAACACAACGTAAATAAAGATAAAATAAACTTCCATAAATCAATGTCACGGTGTTACAACACTTATTTGTACTTGTGCAAATGTTTACAAAACACGACAAGATATTCTTATTTGTAGGACATTGATTTTTCTTAACAAGGTGGTGGTCTCATAGTTTTCCTAAGGCTTTGTTTAGGCGGTTTTGGAGTTCTTGAATGGCAGTGGACATGGTTTCCATGGTTTGATCTCGAGCTCTTTCCCTTTCTCGAGCTTCTAGCAGGGCTTGCCTAAGGCGTAGGTTTTCAGTGTTGATCCTCTCAATTTCTCGGTCTAAAGTTCCCAATGCTATTTCGGTTGAAGTGTTAGCCCCACAAAGAGCTCCTATGAATTCCATTGATTCCCAAAATAGAGAATCCAACTTTTCGACCTTATCCTCTACTGCAAGATGACCAATTATGAGACTGTTCATGTCATCTTCAAAGGTTTCTAGAAGTTCCTGTGGAATCTTGTTGAGTATACTAGCGATGGAATCAAGTCGGTCTTCGTGGCGAACCATTCTTGCAGCTAACAATGGTATGGTATGGTGTATGGGTTCCCCAGTGACTGGCAGTATTCGGGAGGTAGAGTAAGAACTTTTCCCAAGTTCCCTTGTTGTTGGTGTTCCTTCTTGAGATCTCCAATATCGCATAATGGGCAATAAGAAAGACCATTTACGAGCATCTGCCCGTTTGTGGGTCCTTCGGCGACTACGGTGAATACTAGATTCTGAGGCGGTTGGGCGGATTGGGTAAATCTTTCGGTGAGGTGTTAGAGGGACACTTTGGTAAGGTGCTGGTGGTGATGCTAGTGGAGGTGATACTATAGGTGATGGTGTTAGTGGTACAGTAGTAGTTTGGCTGTAGAAGATAGTTGGTACTGGTGGTATTACTGGTGGTGCAGGTGGTGATGGCACAACTGATTCAGATGGTATGACAAGAGCTGGTGCTGGTACAGCAGTACTTGCTTCATACGGCTGAAGTTGTCTAATTTGCCTAGATCGGCGAATCGGACCAGATGTTGCCAGAGGAGAAGCCTCTGTGTCAGATGCTGGCAGAAATTGCTGGCTTTGCATGTATCTGTCGGTAGCAGGAGACATAGGCATAGGTGAGGTAGCATAGGCTGAAGTAACATCTTCAGTTCCTGAGTTTGAGGACAAGCTGATAGGGTGGGTGTTCGAAGACATGATACTGTAATAAATTTCCCGATTAGTAAATGTAAGCATAATTATAACCAATTTAAAAAATGCTTAAAGGTAAATAATACTTTTTACCAATTACTGGGATGCGTAGGCACGAAGGGCGTAGGATGGTATTTTATGAAAATTTTGTCCCGTTTAAAGTGTAGTTATAGTCCAATGTTCCAAAAACACTTGGTTCACTATAACCGTAGCTCTGATGCCAATCTATAACACCCCCAAAATCGATCAATACAGTGGAAGACTTAAAATGTCAGCGGAAGACTTTTGGGGTATTATATTGTGGATCTTTCGTCACAATTATAGAAAACGAATCAAGTGATCGTTTTAAGTTTTATTTAAAATACCAAATATTCATAATTTCAAGAGAATTCGTTATTTAACAACAAGTTTTATTTAAAGAGAAATAAACGTTTCTTTATTTGCCCACTTCGTGCCGTTGCCATCCATTCCATTTAGTTACCTGAGATAAACATGCTAAAAGTCAACAAAAGTTGAGTGAAATTCATAGGTTTATATTTAAGAGTTTGAACACAAGAGATAGATGTTTATTGTAATATCGATACAAATAAACAAGTTTGAAAATCACATTCATTATTGCATTAAGCTCATGACACTCAACGATTCAACAGACATCAATATTTTCATAATAATGATGTGAAATATATATAGCCCCCAAGATAGGTATTTGCCAGTAACCTATTATATTCAAATAACGTGCATTTGGTGACTTTCCTCTAGCAACCAAATGGGGATTGTCAATCCCTAATAGATCTATTCACAATTATTTACGTTCACTTTTCAAGTGATTAAGGTTCATGATCGAGGGACTTTTGGCAATAGCTACTTAAGCAATAATAAGATCAGGAAAAGGCTTGTGTTCGGTTTTTAAGCATGTATCCCCCCACAGAAAATTAGTTAAATGTGGGCTATGAACTCACCTTAGTAGGATAGTAGAACAATTGTAATCTCAACGATGCAAGGCAACGACTTCACACACAACCTAAAAGATATGGCACGTTTTAGTTCTTAAGTCTCGTTTTATTTCGAACGTTTATTATTAATTATAAAGAATCGATAAAGTGCATATGTGATGTGTTGCGTCGTATAAAAATGAATAATGGTTACGTATTGTTTTATTCGTCTAATTATAGTTTATCGTTATATAAGTTTTATTCGTATTATATATATATATATATATATATATATATATATATATATATATATATATATATATATATATATACTAGATGTCGAAGCCCGCCCGATGGGCGGGCATGACTTATGAATTTCGTTGTCATATTTTTCTATAGAGAAAGAAGGATTATAAATAATCGTTGTCATATTTTAAAGTTTGGTATAATAGTTGTTATGTTTGTTTTTTTGTCTTTGTAAATGAATGAAAAATTTCTATTTTAAAATATTTATTAGTTATATATATGGTACGTGTTTTTAAATCTTTATAAGTATATGATATACTTTTATATTTTAAATTGCATCTTATTGTCCGACGGCCTAATGACCATATACGGCAATGCGGAAATAGTAGTCGTATTAAAATGTGCGGAAAACTAAGCACCGACCCTTTTCACATAGAATCTATATATACAAGTATAGAAGTAGAGTATGTAAGTATGGAACAAAACCAGATGAATAATGTTGTGAGACCATGGACTCATCCGTTGTTCGCTTAGCAAAAATCTTGATAGATGCACTCCAACTTTACTATAACTCATAGAGAAACGTGTGTGGAGTTTGGTAAGTTATGATTCTCTTAGAAATAAAAACTTATTTGCAGATGGAATTCTTATCAAGTTCTTCCACGACTAATTGAATACTTGGGCGATCTTTTGTGTAATCACATGAACACACTATGGAGAGTCTACTGAATATCTTCAAGAAATCAAGTGCAATTTGTTTCAACATATCAGGTTTGCTTACCTCTATCAAACTGATGACTTCTTTATGAGAATTTACTACCAGTGGGTGTTATAGATACTCACCGCAAGAAATAGGAAATATTTTTGAGGCCGTCCATAAAACAGAATACAATACATCACCAAAAGAATAAACATCTCCCTAAGCAATTTCATTGTCCACCCCTTGAGAGCCGGTCTTTTACGTCTCATTTGCTTACTTTGGCACTTCGTCTTAAATCAAATGTTCCAATTCATTGAGCACTAATTCTACATATAAAGTGACCTTAACACAAAGTGTTATTTTTACTTAATAGTACTAAAACTACCAGGTATCCAAATGTTACTCTAAACCTTCTTATTCATCTTCTGTACCTAATTATAAAACCTTCACCCCTACCCTTCTCGGCTTATCTTCCAGAGATCCGTACTTTCACTTCACCATCTCTTCCTTGGCTGAGTATCCCTTATCAACAAATCTCTATATGAATTTTGTTAGCAGCCCTGATCATTTTCAAATGTTGATTGCCTATACTAAACCTTTTATTGGATCTGATTTCTGATCCCCAAAACTAACCACACGGTTCTTAATCTAAAAACTATTCATTAGTTGAGACACTTCTATGTTACCAAATTCCACTCAAACCTTGGTTGGTGTTTGGAATGTTTTTAAAGCAGATTATGCATTTGCACAACTGGATTTTATCTCTAAAAAATAACAGATAATCACTTTTTTTTATGCCGAATAGTACTTTCTGACTTTTTTCTTTGTAAACTCACTAATAAAAAAGCAGTTCCAATCTATTTAACCAATACCAAGACCCACAAAAGTAACAAACGTAAGTTCATGTATTATAACTTGATAATTAAAAAGTAAATGTGTCAAATCCCAAAAGAAAATCAACAATCGGTGTGATTCAAATTATAATTAATGATCTTGGAATAGGTGACTTGCTTCATCTACGAAATGCTCTTTTGAAGTTTTATACATTCTAAGCTCTTCTTGTCCAACTTCTATGCACAACGTTCCAAATAAATAAAGATAAAGAGCGAGCATGTATGGATGTTTTTTACTGGCCACTTACTGTCAAGCTTGTCACAATAATCCTCAAGCTCTACTTGAAAGTCAAGGAGTCGAACTCTTCATCCTGAAGCCACTTTGCCAACATTCCCAACTATGATTTGCCAATCTCTTTTTCCATTCTGGTCCGGCTTCAATAGTGTTTCCTCTCAGTATCATTAGTCTCGAGGTGAGACGAACGTGCTCCATGTCCATATATCACGATAGGACCTATTACACCGATTACTGCTTCATTGGGTTCTGGGTCAGTCTTGTCATTAATGAGTAGACCCCGTATAAGTAACTATTGTAAAGCTCATTAAGTATAGCAGACCATCCGAGAAACATTGTAGGAGCAGCAAAATCAAGGCTGACCTGAATAGTGAATGCAGACATCTGAGTTCATACGTGTAAAATAATAAAACAACTGAATACTTTCTTATTACTACACTTGGAAAATAAATAAATTGAATTGTATATGCCAAAGGTATGCAACGTAAGCACCAAATTTAATAATAACGAAACTCCATAACAAATGGAATGCTATGCATACTTGGATCCATAATTGGGACCAAACAGATAGATTTCCCAAAAACAACACCCTTTTGGTTGCAGCAGGATTGTTTGGCTACTGCTACAGTACCAAAACAACACCCTTTCGGTTGCAGCAAGATTGTTTGGCTGCTACTGCAGTACCGCCGATGCATTAGACAAACACCCCTGCCAACTGTTCCGAACGTCTCAGATGTTACCTTTACTTCTTAACTGATGACCAAACCACATATTAGCAATACATTAATGCATAAAGTTAATGGAAAGTTAAGTCAAGTTCAGAATATTATATTATAAGATCTTGAATTCTTGCAACTAAACAGTAAATATGTTACCTTGTTCGACACAGTATTATTGAATATCAACAAACTCTTGTAGACCGAAAATGCTAAATGAACACTACAAAACAACTGCAGTAATTACGATATCTCTGGTCCACTACAGGTAGATACAGATCCCATGCCACCAAACGGCTTAACCCATGGTAAGAAGTTATTAGCAGCCCACTACCAATGGTTATGAGGGGCTAACAATTCAAATTCACATAGATATAGGCCTTTAAGCTTAGATTATTAACTTTGTAAATGTAGCCAAATTGTGTTTAAATTGACTAACCTGCTAGTAAATAATTTGTTTTCTTCATAGGGTTTCTATCAGGTGGTTGCTGGAAATCCTACTTTTTGACTCAAAAGATAAGCTTATTCTAGAATCTATACTAAATTTAACCGAAAGTACTTATATTCATGTATAAGCTTATTCAAACAGATTATTTTCACTTGCTAATAAATCTAGAACACCCTCAAAACTGCTTATTTGTAGCACCATAACAGAATAAGCACATAAAATATTCAAACCACACTTTAATTTAAAACCCAGATACATAATCTCACTAAAATAAAATACATGTGTCGCATAGCTTCACTTACCGTGGTTTGGTTGGACTAAGGTCGCATCATTAAGAGTGTCGTTGTTGATATCTGGTCATGTGGCCTGTTTCACAAAAGTCGCCAAATTCAATCGCGATCACAGGGGTTTCTTCAATCGACTAAAAAATAAACATATATTTAGTCATGTAGCAAATAAATTTAGAACTACTAATCAATTTTCACTTCTTCACATTCATAAAACAAAGTTACACTTAGATAGTCAAAGACAAATACAAATAGTCGTTTCAAAAAAAGTCAAAGACAAATGCATGCTAGCCTAATCTTCAGGCCTTGTGCAAGACAAACAACATGGGACAGTAAACGAAAATTTGAGACTAATGCATGAAGTGGTGGACAATTTGCTATTCCTAAAAAGATGCATGAAAAACTACTCTTGCAACGTGTGTATGAGAAGTGAAGGATGAGATTGTTTTATCTCACTGACTTGTCTTTCTCAATGATATAATTAACATGCATGTCACTCGAATGGGTCGGGTCAATAGGATACCCGTATCATTGATAGTGTTAGACAAGACATAAACATATGTGGATGTACCTTGACTGTCCACTTTTTATCCACAAGAAGATTTAACAACTTCAAGTCATAGTCGATGATGGGTGGAAAGCATTTATGAAGATATTTCATGCCTCGTGCCTGTAAAGGAACAAAGACTTATAAGAACGGTAACAGATATATTACAGCTTCAAAAGAAATTTCTTCAAGTTTAAAGAAGGTAATATCCAATGCCTTATGAACACGGCGTACCCAATGTAATATGGCTGTACTTCGGTCAAGTATCTTGTGTCCATTGGTTCTTATAATGTGAATTAGAAAATTATCCACATTTGAATACCGCATATTCCATTTTTGACCCATTCAACCCGTAGATCTTAGTTTTTCTGTGTAGGAGTAGGGGTCTTACTTGCATTTGTTTTAGTTGCTGAAACACCTTCATTTGTAGTTGCAGATGGTGTGTCTTTGAGTTTAGGGCACTGGAGGGTCAACCACACTAAATAAAGATAGATAACATGAAGAGTATGAATGGTTGATGGTGCACACGATGCGAAAAAAATCAAAAAGACCACTGATTAATTACTTCACAATAAAAAAGACCACTGATAAATAATGCAAATAGGTGACTGGGAGGAAATATATATATATATATATATAGACTATGATTTAAAGGAAATAACTTGAACTTCATGACAACAATTACGACAAAGCAACATGTTTGAGCATGTGGTTTTGAATGTGATTTTCCTATTATTTGCATTTTCATATTTCCTGTTGCAGATATAATCAGTTTATAGTGTTTCGGTATAGTGAAATTGAATGCTTCTCTAAGGTTCAAATGACAATTTTAGCAATCTATCGGTTACAGTAACACGTCAAATTATAAAATCATCAATCAAATACTTTTCCCACCATCATGAAAAGACTTGCATTGGTTAAGAGCTCAGATGGCATGGGTAGCCTGTAGTAGAGTAATCTTGCACCAGTTTATGCAGCAGTTTCTCATCCGATAAGCTTTCAACACAACTGAAATTATATTGTTTATATTGGAAACAACACTTCCAACTAAGTTTTTATCGGCAAGTTGTAAAATTCCATTTAATAATTTTACGCAATAAGTAATCTTATACTTTTAAATTCAACTGATCTTCCTAAGAGAACATGTCTTGTAATATTATGATAAAGTTCGCAATGATAGTGACCATTAAGCAACACTCTGAAGATTGACCAAAACCAAAGGTTAATGCATGACATTCATGTATAAGCATTGTAAGTCATCATTACCTTGATAATCCAGTTTATAGCTACATCGGCAGACATTGTTTGACTTTTAGAGACACCAACATAATGTAGAAGTGCTTGTGTGGTGAAACGCGCATTGCTTCACCAAAGAAATGCTACAATGAAAAAGATAGTAAACAAACAGTATATACTCATCATTTTATCAATGGCAATTTATACCAACCTTAGTTATTATTTCATATGATGGCATTCCTAGAGGATCAGTAATTAGGTCCAACTGATGCACAACTTTATTCCAAGGAAAAGGGGTCTCCAACTTAATATCTCTGCAAAAATGCAATGAATACTCCATATGTCTATAACCGGTGTGACCTGCAAAGGAAAAAGTTATTTAATATAGGAATTTCAGATGGCATGGTTCTTTGAACTGAATCAAAGACCTTCATTCAGAGTTTAGATTTGCACTGAAGCAAGTATGTATCTGACTTACAAAGGCATATAATTGCAGAATTAGCCTTCACCTTACTATAAAATGATCCACACAGTTCAGGAGCCCGACTTCTACGGAGCAATGAAAAGAATGACTAAAATACTGAGATCAAGAGATTAACGTGCTAGAAACATAATTAAAGTTACGCGTTTGAATTTTTCCGTTCGCATAATCTTTTCTACGTCTTTTTCTAGTGAGATTAGCAGTTTATAGTCAAATCCTTTGCCTCTCGTGTTTTGGGGGTTGTCCGGTTTATTGTAAGCCTAATCAGGTACTTCATCATCTTCCATGAGACGAGATCGGTATCCCTCTTTCTGTCTTCTTTCATCATCCATTTTCTCAAAAACCCAAAACTCCTCTTCTGATCAGGCTATTAGATGATTGATTTCTCTCTCGCTTGGTGTATCTGTTCCAAGGGAATGTGTACCTTTATGCATGATCTCTTCAAGCATTTCTCTCCTTTCTTTAGCTTCAATCGCAAACAAATAAAACATCAATTTCAGCAAGGCAGCAATTTTGGTTAACATAAATAGTTAATTATGAATTGGTCAATTTGGGTAATGTTTTATTTCATGAAATCTTGAGGTTTAGCTATAGGATAATGAATTGGAAATCTGCTCAAAAGCTTAGTTAGGAAAGATAGATACCACGTGGCTTCCAGTTTGTAGTTCTTTTGCAGTATCTCTTGTTTCTAGATGCAATCGATCAGTTGAGTTCATAATCTATCAAATCCAAAGCCATTTCCTTTTGAGACTAAGCTCTATCAGGAAAAACGTCAACTTCTAACAAAAAAGCATAATAAAAAGACTAAGAAAAGTTACCAGTATACATTCATCAGTAGTCCTGATTCACAAGAGCCCATGATCGACTTTGTCTCAAGCACATAGATTTGTGGTGCTTAGATTTCGAAGTTCTTATTTGTTATTCATATATGTTATGTTTCTAGATGACATAGAGCTACAAAGGTGCTTGGAGTACAAATAGAATCAAGATATAATAATAAGCCAAAAAGCATTATTATTGATAATCTCAGGTACGAAATTCCTCCACTTTATAACTTCTGCAAATGCAATTACGTTTTGGATCAAAACTTATTCAAAACGTCCGGTTGTAGAAAGGTTCAATTGTTCAGTCGAAAGAGGTTCTATGAGACAGGGGCTATTACACCAGCCACTATGTATTAAACTATACCTTTTTTATCTGTATTAACGGGGTCAGATTATTCTAGGGATCGTTTGGACGCTGTTAATTATTTAAAGTGCTGACTAACTGGAAACAGAAATTATTACACGTATAAGGATTCCATTAAATAGTCCTTGGTCTGCTTATTAATTGAATTCTTTAATTCTTATAACACATGTTAAGAAAATTTCATGTAAGCCAATATTAATTCTCATACCGTACTGTTTTTGTCCATGCTAGGGATTGAAAAATAAAGAGGTAGCAGGGAAGCAAACCGAGACTGCATAAACAACAAAGGGTGTAACATCTGCAGCTTATGCAATGAATGAGCAGCGGAAAATAGTAGGTTCTAAATTCAAAAGACTAAAAAAGGAATTGGAAAATTAACATTGTTTGTATTGCCTTTAACTATGTGGTGAATTACTACACTTTTTCCCAAGAGTAATTGCCAATTATTTTAGCTCTGTGTGGCCATCGGCTCAATTTCATTTGGTTTAAAGTTCTCAATATATTTCTGTATTTGGTCATTAAAGAAATACAGTCGGCTGTGATGGAAGGGTTCTACTTTTTGTTTATGGAAATGGTTTTTCAATATGTCACAGTAGTAAAAAGCCAACTATTATTAGACTAACTATTAGTAACACTGAGAGCTGCGACCTTGTTGCTTTGGTTTGTTTGGAAGCTGTCAATATAGTAGAGCTTGTTTATAAATACTTTAACTGGTTAAAAACTATGCAAAAAATATTACGACCTAGAAAACAAACCGGGTAAATGACCTGAATTTGGTGTTGTTGTCGTAACACGGCACAAAGGCGAGGGATTCTCAAGTAAAGAATCATGTATAAAAGAACATGCATATGATAATAAGGATGCATTTATAAAGGAAAAGAATAGTTGATATCTGCAGATCCTGTATGAAACTTCCACCATCATCGGGGTTTCGTGGGTATAAATTACAATGTACATTTTTTAATATGATGCACCTGGATATATTCATTGAGGCATTTAAGTTACTTATGGAAGAATGATACATTTTTGCATCAAGAGAAGTTTCAAACTTACAATTTGAACTCCTTCACGCTCTGCATGAGTGATGAAAATGCCGCGACAACAACAGATATCAATGGCGTTATTGCTAGCACTCAACAAAATTCATTGTTCTTTTTCCCCTGATCAAAAATTTAAAAGTAATGAGTGAAACAGGTTAAAAATATAAAATGTATAAAGAACAAAAAAGAGATCAGATAAAGTGAATCAGTTTTATTTTTCTCCAAAGTAAAGTCATAGAGATAATAATCGCACAACATGTATAAACAGTGCCCAGACTATATATAAAGAGGCGACTCACTCCATGATGTGCCGAGTGGATAATGGAGCACATGGCAGAAACTATATCAGTCTTCTTTTTGAAGTCCTTGATGCCAAACAACCCTTTCAGTTATAATTTTAAATACATACATACCTTAAAGACATTGCAAGTGGCTGGAGATGATAAGAATCACAACGCACGCATTGATAAACATACGAAAGCTTCAGTAGAGTCGTCTACATCTCACCAGCTGATCGACCTGCAATCATGGCGTAGTTCAACAGGATTTAAACTCTGTTACAATTTATTAATAGCTTGAGAAACAAACAGTAACAAACTGCACATAAATGTTTTTGAAATCCAATATGTTACTGAGAAAAGAAATAACATTAAACTCCTCCACATGTGGTGATAGCAAACATTCAATTAAAAAAAAGTATTACATGTCATTATAAAGCAAATAAGGCTTTTACAATTAGGTATTAGATGTCAATAATCTTGTTCGAGCATCAACACGTACCTCTTTGTTATCTCCCCTTTAAAGCATAAGATTTTTATGCCTATTATAACTAAACACACAAGTAAATATCAATTTCAGTTAAGGGAGATTTACATTTACCTTTTTGGCAACTTTAAGCACATATGGTTGAAGTTCTTCTGTACGATAAGCACCAACACCAACATTGAGTTTCAAGTCACTTGTGTCAGCCTTAAAAGCTTCACATACTCCAAGAATAGGGTCCGGGGGAGCCATTGTTATGTTATCAAACTGTGAAGTGTTGACAGCTACAGCCATGGTTACTCGACCATGAGATTGCAATTATAATATAGAACTAAATATGAGATCAAATGAAAGTATCTGGAATATAGTCAAAAAGGTTGCTATATACAATTCATCGACAATTCATTACAATTTCCCAATCATCTCAGAAAGTGAACAACTTCAACAATTAACAACTTCACTAACTTAGGAAGATATCATTAGGGTTTTTAGATAGAAAAAAACGTACCTGCAAGTCTGTCTAAGTTCTTCATTGAATTTATTGGTTTGTGTGGTCAAGTGACCCTTGTATCATCATTCCACCATGTTTGTAATTACCAGTTCCTAGCCACCTGCTAGGTCCTTTTGTTATTTATGGAGATATAGTGCTGTTAAAAAAAAGATATAAATATGATGAATCAACAATATAACATAATACATCACCTTGATATTGATATTGATAAAATATACATAATACATAATAGTAGTCTTCAAATATCCATCATCATTCAATCCCCTACACCTGAACGTCATAGATCCTCAAGCTGAGTTTATGGTATCATTCGTCCACTTAATTACTTTCATGCATTACCTTTATAAACATACATACCTTAATCCACCAAATATTGAGAATCACCTGCAATTTTCCATGAATGTTCCAAACATAGAGACTCTGATCAACATATAATAAGTTTCAATGTTAGATTAGTTAAAAAAAGCCAATAAACGTAATAAACGTGATAGTAACATACATAATGGAACGATCATATATACCTCAGCCGCCATGATTGGTTGATAATTTTTTTATGTCGTGTTTTAGGAGAGGAAAACATGATATTAGGGTTTTGAGAAATAGTTATTATGAATGAACCGATAATTATTTTACACAAAATAAAAAATGGATAATATGTTTTGGATTATTAATGATTTTTGTGATTCTAATTAGTGCCTTTATCAATCTTTACTTGGAAACTTAATAATAAAAGCTGGATTGCTCCAGTGGTGGAGATGATTGTTTATGGTTGGAGACATCCTATGTTCGAATCCTGCTTGCTCTGTTTTTTAATTCCGATTTTTAATACGAAATTTAGTTCATTAAATTGCCAACATGGACAAAAATGTGATGACATGGCTCATAATGAATTACTGGGCAATGAGGTGGCATTGAGGTGGCATTAATGACGTCATACGCCTCCTGTTATATATAATGTAGATATATATATAATAAGTTACGTTTTATTATTTATCATTTTAATATATATTCAAATATTTATATATAAGTATAAATATATATAAAGTTTTTATTAAAATCAATATCATTATTCAATCCTTCATGTTTCTCAATTTTACACTTTTTACCCTTAACGGAAAACATTTACGCCGTTAGTCCAAAAGTTATATATATTTACATTTTTAGTCCAAAATTCAAATATATACATTTAAAATCCTTAAGTTTCAATATTTACAGTTTATACCCCTTAGAAAACAGTTTTTATGCTTTTCACTCAAGTTTACCAATTTGGCAATTTTAGTCCCTAACTCTCGTACATTTGCAAAAATGGTCCAAACTTTACCAAATTCAAAACTTAACATTTTTATTAGTTCAATAAGCTCAAAACATTTAGAAAAGTTTAGTTCGACAGCTTATTAGCTTATTCTTAGCTTATTTCGTTCAGTGGGCTTAACGATCCAATATTAAGGCCCGTTAAGGTTTAATGATCCAAAGAGTTTTGGGGATCATTGGGTTAGTCGAAATCCGTCATTTTAAGTTATAACAACATTTCGAAACAGCTTATGCACTCAGCTTATCACAATAAGCCAAAACGAACTTATTGGGCTTAGACGGCCCAAAGCTTATTTAAGTTTCTGAAAAACTGGTTTCATGGCGTTTTACTTTAGGCCTCGTTAAGTGATAAAATCAAATCGTTAGATCAATTAATTTACCATTTTCGTTAGTGTACCAGGTACATAATTAGATCGTGTAAAAATACTTAGGGGTTGTGTGTCGATTTTAGAAATGGCGAAGTCATAGTGTGTGGTCAAAACTCATATCGTAAAACAATATAAGTTGGAAAATAAACTAAGTGTTATAGTATGTTTCGTGCATGTTCAATACAACATAGCAACGTGTGATTTCTAGGGTGTATACGTTATTATTAGTTCCATATTATTATAGATTCTCATTTGTGACGTAGCCAAATAATAGTATGACACATAAAATGTATACGTTGTTTTTAAGATTTACGTTTTATAGGTTCTAAGTGATCGTGTATAAACAAGAAATTCGTATATGAAAATAATGAAAATAAAGATTTGGAGTCTCACCTCACCTCAAAAGGTGGAGTAAAACAAGACGTATGGTTCGTGTATATGGTTCAACGTGTTGTGGTTCACTTCTCGTCCTTCCAAAGGTTCAAGTAGCTCCAAGCTTGGCTTCTTAGGTTCTCTTCAAAGCGTGGTTCTCCTAGCAATCCGTATGTCCCTCCATCACTTCTTCTCGTTGGTATTTTTAGTGGTATGGTTCGTATGAGTGCATGTGGTGATTTAGGTTTGCATGGAAGTCTTATATAGGCTGTATTTTTGAAGTGTAGAAACAAGATGAGCTCACGAGCGTTTGAGGTTGCATGTTAGGCAAATAGTAGCACCACTTCCTTCGTCCAATGAGGTGCGTACAAGCCAAGAGTCTTGTGAAAACATTCCTGCCAATTTTCTGTTCATTCACTTGTCATAGGGGAAGAGGGGAGGTGTGGAAGGAATATTTGGCCACGATTTGGCATTATCTTGATGGAAGTTCTCATGCATTTGCTTTGAACGTTTTTAATATAGTAAACGAAGGTGAGTGAGCAAAGTTTTGGTCTTGTGTGTATCTTGGGTACTAGGCGAATCATGATGTGCAATAACATTGGTTCGTTATGTGTAGAAATCGTGTAATAATAGGGTACGTTTGGAGTGTCGAGGCTAGCCGAAAATCAAAACAAAATAAATAAAAAAAACAAGGGTGCGTTTTGGGCTTGTAGCTGGGCTGGTGGTGGTGTCGGCCCAAGCAAAAGAAAAAGAAACAAAAAGAGTTCGTTTGGTTATGTATTGGATTACGAGGCCCAAAGGGTGTTGGGGGCCCACCTGGGGTATTTCGATTATCGTGTCGAAGTTCAAAAATATTAGTGCGCGTTCTCGGGAAGTTTCGTAGGTTCGGGAAATATATAAATAGTATACGTTATTTAGACGAAACGTATTATTAAATATAAACGTGTTATATAATTATTTATCGTTCGCAATAATCATAGGCAACCTAGGTTGTGTGTAAGCATCGTTCCTGGGTAAACGGTCAATCACAGTTATCATAGTGGTTCAATATCAAGCTATATCAAAAAAAAAAAATTTTTGTTACCCGTGAAATGGTGTTAATTTAGCGTAACATCGTTTTATTTATTCGTATGCATTTACTAATCGTATGGGAAATTTACGAGAGGTTACAAGAACACAAAATATCAAGAAGATACAAAGTGTTAGAGTCATTGAGTAGTGCACTTGCATTACTAGTTGTAAGCTTGTTGTATCTTGATATACATCAAATAGTCATTACCTTTTGTTTAGTCTTCTGAAAGTGGATCATTGTGATCTTGTTGAGATCTTGGAGATCTCTTGTAGCTAGTGAGCTTATGTGTTGATCAAGGGTAGATCGGGTAGGTTTGTTGATTGTGTGATTTGTGAAGATCGGGTAGATCATGAGTAGATCGAGTGGAGATCATGCGGATCTTGAAGTTTGTGTGATTTGTGTAGAACGGGTAGATCGTGTAGGTTGTGTTGATTGTGTGATTTGTGAAGATCGGGTAGATCGAGTATAGATCATGTGGATCTTGAAGCTTGTGTGATTTGTGAGGATCAGGGTAGATCGTGGTAGATTGGTACTAGCTAAGATTAGTACTCGACATTTAGCTTAGTGTCGGAAAATAATGTAAGCGACGTTGTATGGTTTTCTCTATCGACAATGGAGCTTGTTGATTAGTGAAGTAACTCTCGAATTGAGTACTCGGGGAGTGGAGTAGGGCGAAGAGGAGATTCGTGACCGAACAACTATAAATTTCCGTGTCCGGGTTTGCGTTTTCTTTACCTATCTCTTTACATTTATTTTTGCATTTACCGCTTTACACTTATACTTTGCTTTGCATTGCATTTATATTTGTGTTGCTTGTTGCTTATATTATGTTAGTAGTGTTTGTGTCATGGCATGTTATTACTAGTATGTCTAAGTATATGTTAATGTGACATGCCTTACTTGTTGTTTTTTATTATCTCTTGTTCTTGTAAGACTAGTGTTGACACTGTTCATATTATGTCACACTTGATCGGGTGTTTGATACAAAAGTTTTTAAGTTTTAAATGGAAACGTATTCACCCCCTCTACGGTTTCCACAATTGGTACCAGAGCCACGTCGCTCAAAATTTTAAAAACAAATGATTTTCAAAATTGAGTATGATCCATGTATCAAATTACCTATGAAGTTGGATAAAATATGAAAATAATTTCTTTCTTAATACTTACAAGTTTTATTCTTAATTTTACTGTAAAACCCGAAAATCTTATAATTTGAAAAGACCAAAATACCCCTCTAATTTAAAACTTTATGAGTATAAGAAGACCTATCATGAATATTGATTTAGGCTATGTTTGCCACACAAGATTGTTGAGAGATTGTGCTTATTTTTTCAAAAAATAAGTTACTTAAAAAATAATCTTTGTTTGGCAGACATAGCTTATAAGAGATTCTAAAAAAAATAATCTTTCATAATCTCTTAAAACCAAAGGTTACTTCATGTAGCTTATAAAAATAATATCTTTTTATAATCCCCAACACCAGCACCAGTTCCAGCAACAGTTACTTTCGCCAAACATACTCTTAATCCTAAACTAAAGTATACATGAAATAAAAGCCTAAGTTATAAATAAACTAAACCTTACAAAATTAAAATTCCTAAACTAAGGTTTAAATATAAACGATTTATATTGTGTGTCGTCATCTACAAAAATTTGGCCTACACAAAATAAAAAGATTAGTACAAGAGATAAACATAAAAAGATCACAATATCTCTTAAATTTGTATCCTAAACCGATTCTTGATTCTTTCCTAAACAAACCACACGGTTTTCTATTCTTTATCACCAATAACATACGGTATTTTCCCCATCATTATTCACACACAAATCTCCCACATACCCTCTCAAAAATTCGGTGCATACAAGTGAAGAAGCAAGAAGGCTACAAGGGGTTGATTTCGTGGTTGGTGGATCACAAAGAAAGGGTTGGTATTTGTTGTGATTCGATTTGGTTTTTGGGTTTGTTCCTGGTTTCTTTTCTTCCATTCGATCCACTCCAAGGTACCCCATAATCCTTGTTCTAATCTCTCCTATATTGATCATCTAATCTATGTTTTGTTTGCGTTTGCATCGGTTCATTTGATAAACATGTATACGTATAATACAAGTCACATAAAATCATAAGAAAACTACATAAAATAACGATTTCATGAACCTTGTTAATCGATATATATGATTGTTATTATGTACGTATGATGTTTTAAAGACTTAATCTAATGTTGGAATAACCTAAATACTGATTTGGATCACAAACTAAATCGTTGGAATTAATAGAAATCGTTTAAACATGTTTGTATATGTATTCGATATAAATGTTGTGATAATAAGGATTTTTGTGATTGGTTAACAAGATAAAGGTGTTATACGTTTTGTTGTAGCCTCGAATGGATCAAGGGTTAACTGATTTAAGTTTTTAAAATGTATCTTGTGGGGTAAAATGGATTAGAATGAATGATTTCATTTTATTTTGGGTCGAATGGTTTTGTATCGCAAGGTATAAAATAAAAGGGTTTTTTGGGTTAAAAGCTTGGTCATGAGCTATTCAATATGTGTTTTGGTTTATCACTTTAGGTGGTTATGTAACGTGCTTATGACTATGAGTATGTATGCATGCATGTTTAACGTATCGTAAACAAAATAAATATGTGTGACATTAGGTAAACTTTGGCTCGTTAAATGTGTTGGTGTGTGTTCAAAACGACGATTGTATATAACGTAATAAAAATATTTTGGGTCGTCGCGGTCTAAATAGATGGGAATAATATATATTAAAAACGACGGGGCCTAACGTTATCATTTTAATATAAAACTATAGTATAAAGCTTAGAATAATTTTATTGGACATTTTAATATTTAAATTTTGATAATTTATATTTTGACTCTAAATGTTACTAAAATTGTCGTAATTAACTCTAATCTATTATAATGTTCATTTCGAATAATCTAACTTAATTAATTATTAATTGTAATCATAAAAGATTAATCTTGTTAATACAAGGAACTTACTAAAATGGGAAACCTGCTAAAAATAGAAAGTACTTAAAATGACTAATTTACTTAAAGTGGAAACTTACTAAATCTGGAAAGTTACTATTTTTGTAAAGTTACTAAATATAGAAAGTTACTAAAAATGAAAAGTATACTAAAACAGATGGCCTAATTCTATTTAACCTAAAGTAATATTTGATTATAAATTCGTATAGGTTCCGTGAAGTAAGAGTGATTCTTTTGGCTTGACCTTGCTTTTTTGTTTGGTTGCTTTCGGTTAAGGTACAGATATTCTGACCTTCTCACAGGTTTCTCATGAACTCTCTCTCTCTTGTCTTAACCTTGATTTGTGAACCTTGCTATGTTTCCCTTGAATTGTGAACCTTTGATATGACCCACTTGATTTGAACCTTGTTATGAACCCTATGCTATGATTCCTTGATTTGAATCCTTGATATGACACACTTGATATGATACAGTTGATATGGGAATTTGACTTGAACCACTTCATATGAAACTTGAACTTGGACACTTGATACTTGACTTGACCCTTGACCCACAGTTTGAGACTACAAGCCACCACTTGTATACTAGGCATTGGGGTTCCATGTCTGCATCATTGATGCACCGATGGCATGACTCTAGGGTAGGAGAGTGATGACCTATCCCGTCCCTTATTTGAATTGTTACGGAGATGAAGTATTTGGCCGTTTGGGGCGTATGGATGCATCATAGATTTGTTTACTTGTTTCGATGGATATATCATGATATTACTTGCTATATATGTACTTGGTGACTGATGGTGTGTGCGATATACGTCTTTCACATCTTGGGAGCTCATGAATCCAACCCTTGAGGCATCCCCTCACATTGTACTTGGTATCCCGAGGTCACCCCTCCGGATACATGGCTACTTGGTTACTTGACTTGATTTGACTTGACTTGGGCTCGTGGTGGATTACTATTTCCTTTACCTTTATTCATTTATTCCTTGACTCTTATTATAACTGCAGGTTCCTTTACTTCATTTATCTTTCATTATCTTTATTACTGCTTTGTTACCGTTATATCTGTTCACTGAGCTCTCGTAGCTCAGCCGCATTTCCTTTTCTTGCGGCAGGTATCTAAGCTAGGAGCTGGGGATTTTTACTTGGGATTGAGAGTAGATTATGTGTGGAGCTTTGACCTTAGTCATCTTAGATTGCCATTGTAGATTATTTTTGTTTATGCCATTGTTTAGGCATTTGGATATTTGCTATGTACTTCCTTTGGTTACATTTCCTTGAACTTATGTATTTTGTTATAAGTCATGTTGACTTATCTCCTTGATTATTCATGCTTAAGACTTCCGTTATTTATTATATATGCTTTGATATGTCACCATAATGTGACACTTCTACCCTTGTCGGGTTGGGGTGTTACATATACTTTGTCATACTAGCTTGAAGGTTTTCTTAAACCCGATATCTAGTTTATTAAGTCTTACATCTTTTTGTTACGTCAAATACTTGTTTGAAATGAGAAAATTGGTTTCTGTCAAAAATGTAACATCAGGTCATGGCACCGTTAAATACAACAGACGGTACCATTAAATATGGACGGTACCGCTAAATTTAACGGTACCTTCGCCTGATTTTCAGAATTAGGTAATTTTCAAAAATTCATATTAAATCACCGTAAGTCCGTAGGAGTTGTGCCACCTATCATTTTAAACGTAATTGAGTCTACTTTCATTTAAAAATACTTTTAGGAAATGATTGTAAAGTAAAATTTACGAGAGTCATTAATTCGTAATAGAGAGTCTTTTCTGGTCAAGCCGATTGCGCAAATTTTTTGTCAAATTACAAAGAGAACATCACACGTTGATGTATTTATATTTTCAAAGTGTTGAACTTGATCAAATTTTGAAATGGGGTGGAAAATAATTCATTTTTAAAATAAAATCAAGCTTAATATACATTGTTATACTTAATACACAAAATGACGATAAATATTTTTGTGTGTTATGCTAAATGATTATTTGTCTTTCTTTGTATCTTAGTACTGTTAGTTAATATTTTTTTATGCTTATTGTTATCTTTAGTTGAGTTAATTTTATCTATAAGCATAAGTGTCTTTCGTGCCTTGTTGCTATATGTCGGTTATTAGTTTTTCGGCTTATGCGTCAATAGAACTTAGACTAGACTTCTTGCACTAAGTTGCGTAATTGACTTTGAATTGCATATAGGCATAGACCACTTTTCTTGCATATGTGTTTTTGACATCTTTCAAGTTTTAGGATGCTTTAGTAACCTTCTTAGGAATGAAAACTAAGTTGGTTGATCATGTGCGTCGAAAGATATTGTCTTACACAATTATTTTTCCAATGGTTTAAGTATAAAAAGTATTTCACCTCAAAATACTTAAACACTTTCATTAAATCCGTAACATGATCTCTAAAACATCACATCTTCGTGTCTTGCTTGACCATGAGTTGTCTAAACAAGATAAAAGATCATATTAATACAGTAGTATTTAAGTAAAAGAAAATGTATTAAACTTGCATTGATCTAACACACATACAAAATGTTTTAAACATTCAGTATTTTATGTATGTTGTATAAAAATAGTTAAGATAATTATTTTTATACTAATGAGGTGTTGAAAAACTAATAATATTATTCTTAATAATATAAATAGTTTTTCGTAAATAAAAATAAATGACAATATCGAAGTAGTAACTTAATATGTCATTAACTTCACATATAATACTAGTATTAGAATAAATGGAATAAATTTTTATTTTCTTTTTAAAAGGAGTGATCGTGAGGGCCAAGAAAGATTCCAAGTACATATCAATTTATTATTCAAATTATGATTGATATCATGATATCATCATCGAATCTAATTGACAAGTTCTCGAGTATGGACATGAAATTGGAGTCATTATTTGTCTAGTTTCAAGATAACATCAAAATATAATGAAATATATTATCTTGAATCTACATACTCAATCACACTCGATTGTTATGAAAATAATGACGTCCTCTAAAGACGAAAATAATATGCATCGGATCATAACTCACACTTGTGTTGAAGATGCCATATTGAGTCTTCTTCTTCAATGGTTGTGTTCCAAACTTTAAACTAATATGTTTAAAAGATGCATAAAATACACAACTAAGTAGGATTGACAACTTGGATTTTTCATCCGAAATATTCAAGTAATTTACTTTGAAATGCAATTAGTAAATGTGTCATTTCCGAAAAATCAAACACGAGTAAACAAACACCATATGTAAACTTTGCTCATGACTGACTCAACACTCAAAATCACATGTCTAGTAAAAGTGTCACACATAATATGTTATTAACTATTATGTAAGTCATCAATCTTTGAGAATATCATACGTATTTCTCTTATCAAAAGATTGACAAAGAATAACTTATATCCTATGCATCTTATTTTCTTTGTCACATGAATGGTTATGTTACAAGAGAATACATTGCATATTGTTAACAAATATAGGATATTAGAAGTTGAATAATAACACAACACAACATGTGTCATTGCATAAACAAGTAAAATTGGTCATACACTAAAATACTTGTTTTACTAAGAATTTATAAGAGTGACAAGTTTCCTCTTAGAAAAGCATATTTGTTGAAATATACAATATGTCTTATTTCAAATATAATACTCACAAGATCTATTGAGGTAAATAACCTTTACTATATTCTTCTCTCAAATATGCTAAGGAGCATTCTTGAAACACTATCAATGTAGTAAATTCTACATTGTATCACATTAAAACATCTCTTTGATCTAAAAAAACCAAATCATGTTAAAGTAACATGTAACAAGTCAACAAAAGAAGATGTCGTCCAAGAGATCTTAAAATGCATCATCTAAACCAAATAATCTCTAAATCTCAAACACGAAACTGAAACATGTTGCTTGCCTTTGTTAGGATATTGTGTAAGACGTGTCATCTTTATGTACATGTTTTTTGAAATATGTCTAGTAGAGTCATACTAGGCCATGTAGTAGCAAAATAAGTTAATGTCATCTTTGCTACACTTCAATAGGCAAATATAGGAACTTGACTTTTTCCAACATGAGAATGACTACTAGAGAACCTATCGCACTAGAAACTCAATTTGACCTAACGGTTGAATTGATTCTAGGACGGAAGTTGGGTTCGTGGTATAACCCGTAAAAATGGTTGTGTTTGGCCTGAATTGAGCACCACTAGTGACAATCTCATACTCATTCTCCAACTTGAAAAAGTTTCATTCCTACATTTGACTAAAGAAAGTTTAAATCAGTGAACTTTGTCTCCCATTAGGATTGTATTATGAACTAGTAGGATTTAGGATTCTCCTTAGCAAACCTAGATTACTTGCATCCCACATATGTCTTTCTAATTGATAACATGTTCTTGTGAGATATGACTAGATGCCTTCATGCTTTCTTAATGCTCTGTAATTAATCGTTTAATTTTTGAATGCATGTTTATTAGACACGTTTTGTCTTTGATTAGCTATTTGGATATTATATCTCTTGATATACATATCTATGTTACATGCTGATGTGTGTCAAAAGCTTTAAATTTATAATACTAGATTTTACCCAACGAATGACTAACAACACAACACGGGGCAGTGTACCCTTTCGAGTGTAATATAGTCTAAGGTAAGTCCAGGTCATTCCACAGGATTTGTAGTAATTAACAGGTTGTTTATCAAGAACAAAACCAATTTGATTATCACATATCAAATGGTCGAAACGTGTGTGTAAAGCAAAGCAAGGTATCAAACAAGCAAGAGATTATTATATCATAACCAAACGAGAGTCGAACATCACAAAGCATATCAAACTCAGAAAAAATATTCATTATTATGAGTAAAGAAAAGTACCAAATTCGTTTATGAAAGTAATATGAGAACAACGAACCAAAACCATAGTTTCCACCAAAACAAGCGATAATCCAACAACCCAACGAACCCCTATCTAACCATTAACCCATGCTTCTGAGATGACCCTGAGACATGTCACGTGCTCCTGGAAATCAGCAAACGAGTCGCCAAATGGTATGTTTGTTAACAAGGTTTATGGTAGAGAACTTATAAGGATTTGGAGTGAATCCATTTAAGTATCAAGTGTAGTATGTTTATAGTTTGTAAGATTGGTGTTTTAGGACCTGGAAATGTTGGTGAACCAGTAGTGAGTCGTGGTGATGAGGGTATGGCGAGACAGAGGAGCATTCGGATCATAGGATCCAAGGATCCTCACCTAGTTCTCCTCCTCTCCAATTGATATACATGTTGTGGTGTTGAGAGATATGAGAGATGGTGTTTCCTGGAGCCAAATGGGAGTATTTATAGGCTTCGTAACACTTGGGGACGAAGGCAAGGGGTACATGATCGGTTTGGGAGTTAATTCTAACTTAAATGTGAGTATCAGACCCAAAAGTACGCCCAACATTTATGGAAAACCGCCGTACTTCTTGGCTTTGAAGAATTTTCCCGCTGGTGAAAAGTACGCCGCTCTTTTTATAAAGTACACTGGTTACGGGCTGTTTCTGTAACACCCCGAAATTTGATAAGCAGCGGAAGTCTAATCGGGGTCATTACAGTTTAGTACACAGTCATACTCATAGAAAACAATTCAAAAGATAGTCAATATCATTCCATGAAAACTCAAATAGTCAGAGTTACAAACATTTTTCCAAAATGTTAATTGTTTCACAAAAGAAGTGATGAGTTTGTAAAGAATGATATAATTATTGAAATAAAAAGGGGGGTCCTGTGTGCCCTTTTGCCAGCTCCGTGCCGCCATGCTTGCTAGTTTCCTGAGATAAACATGCTTAAAAAGTCAACACAAAGGTTGAGTGAATCCATAGTAGTTTAAATAGTAATAATGTGAACACAAGTCAAGCATTTGAAATAAACAAGCCAAGATAGACATGTCTTGACTAAACTGGTGAAATATTGCTCCTAAGCCTCACGAAACGCAAGCCTTAACATTGATTCGACATATTATAAAGATAATAACAATCACTTACACCACAGAGGATGTTAATGACAAGGGACCCTCGGTGACAGGAAATGTGCCAAATTTCCATAATACCTCGAATATAGCACACCTCCTGCCAAGTGATCACCTTGACATAGGCGGGCTGCCATTCCAATAGATCTATCAACTATATTCACGCTTACTCGCAAGTGATTAAGGTTCGTGATATGAGGGACTTGTAGCACAGGTGTCAACTTAGGCAATATCAGGTGATAATCAGCATACAGAAAAATACTTGTGTTCGATTTATAGCATGTATCTCCCCACGAGGTTTAAAAACAATCAAAAATGTGGTACCATAAACTCACCTGACAGGTGTGTGTGAATCACAACGGTGCTCAAAGGTGACGGTGTACTGCTACTACTAGCAATGAAATTTCCTCCGACTTGTGACCTAAATAATACATTGTAATCGGTGTCTTAGATTCGATTCGTAATGACATGTGATATGTCTCGTGTACGGTGATAATCATTCGGGTGTCTTAATATATTCCAAAATAACTTTACGTAGTTATTTGTATCGTTGTTATGAACCGGTGTTAATTCATTTGTGGAAATAATATTGTTTAAAAATATTTATAATTAAATATTTTTAGTAAAGTTATATATTTATTTTTAAGTTACCAAAACATATACATATTTATATATAAAATTAAATTATACAAAATAATTAATTAATAAAATACCTTTGTCATATTTGACCTTTAACTTTAATAAAGTTACACTTTTTACCCTTTGGTCAAAAATAATTACATTTTAGTCCTTGGCATAACTTTTACACTTTTACACCTCGATCTTTGGAAAAATTACAGTTTTCACTCTCAACTTCTATTAGAAATCGGTGATGTACTATTTAGTCCGAAAGTTTGTGATTTTAACACTTTTAGTCCCTTAACGTGGGACTTTTGCAAAAATAGTCCGATATATAGTTTTTGACAAGTTAACTTTTATTTTTATAAAAGTCACTATTTTTATCTTCTAAAATTTATAAAAATCAGTTTTTATAAATTTATTATCATTTCGAAAATCCTATATTTTCTAGTCGAAAATTCATAAGGAAAAATTGATTGGGTTCGTTAGCCCGGTTAAGGCCCAAAATGGGTTTAGTTTGATTAAAGGTAGTGTTTGACTAGGATTTGGTTTTGGTCTTGTTCACGTAGTGTAAGATCGAGTAGGGTTTGCATGTTTTGTTAGTTTGATTAAGTGTGAGTCGGTGAATTAGAGTGTCGAACAAAATATGTGTATTGTACGCGTAAAAATGAAATGGTGAGCCCTTTTCCTAAGGGTGTCGAGGCGTGGACATATATAACTTCACCAAAGCAATGAGTGTTATGCTTAGTAAATAACGTGTGTCGTGTGATAGTAAATGTGGTATGCATGAGTCGAGTAAAAGTAGAATATGAAAAGGGTGATAGTTAACTTACAACACCAAATATGGTGGTGATGATGTAGTGTGATGTGAGCAACGAGAACTAGCAAACGTGGTATCCTCCTCGTTTTAACGATCCCTTACCCTCAAGAGTTACCCAACTCGTTCCAACCCAACACCTCGCTTGTGTGCTCCTTGTGTTCTTCGACAGTAACCAAAAAGAATAGAGAGTGTTTATGATTTGAATCTTGTGAACTCTTGCAAGTGTGAGGCAAAAGTGCATTTAATATGGGTTTATATAGGAGAGGCAAAGGTAGTTGTGTGTTTGACATGGTGAGACACATCTCTATGTTGTCATTCGAGGGTAGACAAGCTTGTCCCTTGGCTTGCTCTTGTCATGTCGAGTTGGGGTAGAAGGAAGCAAAAGGGAGTTGACTTTGGATTTGTTTTAAGTTTAGCTAGGTTTTGTAGGGTAATAAACAATAGAGATTAGGCTCATGTGGTATACATGTTGGGGGACATGAAACATACGATCCATGGGGTATTAGTCGAAAGTGGTTATTGTGTTTGTCCGATGGTTCGACGGCTCAAATGGGTGGCTTCTTGTCGCATGTTACAAAGTCAAAGTAAAGTGATATGTTTGTGTTGAGTTGTGGGGAACCAAGAAAAGAACAAGGGTGGTTCATATGTGTGTGTAGCGTAGAAGCTGAGCTTGTTTAGTATCATGCAACACAAAGAAGAAAACGAAAAAAATATAACAAGCCATGTGGGCTTGTGGTAGTCTCGGCCCAAGCGAAATCAAAGAAAAGAAATCAGGTGGGCTTGTGAGTGTTTCAGCCCAAAGAAAACAAGAAACAAGTAGTGACTGTTGGGCTTGTGATTTGTGTTCGGCCCAAAAAAATATGACGGGGTATTGGTGATTGGTAAAATTGTGACTTTAGCTTTGGTGTCGGCGTCGGTTCGTAAAAACGATAAAAACGTAAACGGTGTCGTCATATATATATATATATATATATATATATATATATATATATATATATATATATATATATATATATATATATATAGTGGTAGTAATTTGTAATAATTAATATATACATATCGTCATATATATATTAATAATATATCGGTGTCCAATTAGGGTGTCAGCTCGCAAGTGGGAGTTACCGGTGTTAACCTCATTGGGTGACATCCAAGAGTGACAATTGGGTGATACCAGGTGACAAAACATAATCGGGTGCCAAACAAACGGTGATAAAAAATAATTGGGTGTCAAGTAAACGGTGTCTCATCTAAAAATTTCAAATCAGCCCGCAAAAATGGCTTAGTTTAGAATAGTGTCGATAATTAGCATTAATAAATGACCTGGGATTTTACGGGGTATTACAGTACCCACCCGTTAGATTGGATTTGTCCCGGAATCCAAAGTTGAATCGGTGCTCAGGGTTGTCTCATCAAATAGTTGTGGGTATTTGGCACGCATTTGATCCTCGCGCTCCCATGTAAACTCGGGTCCTCTCTTAGAGATCCATCTGACCTTAACAATGGGAATGCGACTGTGCTTAAGTCGTTTGACCTCCCTATCCATAATCTCAACGGGTTCCTCAATAAAGTTCAACTTATCATCGATTCTGATCTCCTTCAACGGAATCACGAGTATTTCATCCGATAAACACTTTTTCAAATTTGACACGTGGAAGGTGTTGTGCACTCTACTGAGTTCCTCAGGTAGTTTAAGTTTGTAAGCCACGGGACCGATCCTTTCAATGATCTCGAAGGGTCCAACGTATCTTGGGTTTAGCTTTCCACGTTTTCCAAACCTAATCATCCCTTTCCTAGGTGATACCTTAAGCATAACCTTGTCTCTAACTTGAAACTCTATTGGTTTCCTTCGCACATCAGCATAACTCTTTTGCCGATCCCTAGCGGCTTGTAATCGTTGCCTAATCTTTACTATTTTCTCAGTGGTTTCAAGAATCAAATCGGGACCTGAGAGTTGTACATCTCCAATCTCAGCCCAACAAACTGGTGATCTACACTTTCTTCCATAAAGTGCTTCAAACGGTGCAGCCTTAATGCTAGTGTGATAACTGTTGTTATATGAGAATTCTGCTAATGGTAGGTGTTTATCCCAGCCTTTTCCAAAATCAATCACACATGCCCTAAGCATGTCTTCCAGGGTCTGTATATTCCTTTCACTTTGACCATCAGTCTGTGGATGGTAAGTTGTACTCATATCTAACTTAGTTCCCAAGGCTTTCTGTAAAGATCGCCAAAAGTTAGATGTGAAACGGCTGTCTCGGTCGGAGATAATCGAAATTGGCACTCCATGCCGGGAAACTATCTCCTTTAGGTATAAACATGCAAGAACGTCCATATCATCAGTCTCTTTGATTGGCAAGAAGTGCACTGACTTCGTGAGACGATCGACAATAACCCAAATAGTGTCCAATCCACTCGATGTCTTGGGTAAATCGTAATGAAGTCCATTGTAATCCTTTCCCATTTCCACATTGGTAGCTCGGGTTGAATCAAAAGACCGGATGGTTTTTGATGTTCAGCCTTTACTCTTGAGCAGGTCAAACACTTACCGACATACTCTGCAATGTCAGCTTTCATGTTTGGCCACCAATACAACTTCTTTAGATCGTGATACATCTTGTCCGAACCAGGATGAATGGAATATCTAGACTTATGAGACTCGTGCATGATGAGGTCTCGTATTCCTCCATACAATGGAATCCAACTTCTGTCCTTGAAACACAGCCTTCCATCTGGTTTCTTGACAAATCCATTCGTGCTTTCTGGCATGCCGTAAATCTTCTCGTGTGGTCTATTCTCTTCCTTAAGGGCCTCAGCTTGAACTTCAAGAATTTGAGATAGAAGTGGTGATCTAATTGTCATACCCAATGATCTAACTCTGAGGGGTCTAAGTCGTTCCTTTCGACTCAAGGCATCTGCTACAACGTTCGCCTTCCCCGGGTGATAACGAATCTCACAATCATAGTCGCTTAGTAACTCTAGCCATCGACGTTGCCTCATGTTCAACTCATTTTGATCTAAAATGTGCTAAAGACTCTTGTGATCGGTGAAAACCGTACACTTGGTTCCATATAGGTAGTGTCTCCAGATCTTAAGAGCGAATACCACCGCTCCTAATTCTAGATCATGAGTAGTGTAGTTCTCTTCGTGGGGTTTAAGTTGTCTAGAAGCGTAAGCGATTACTTTAAGTCTTTGCATCAATACGGCACCTAAACCTTGGATTGATGCGTTACAATATACCACGAAGTCCTCACTTCCTTCGGGTAGTGCTAATATTGGTGCTTCACAAAGCTTTTGCTTCAAAAACTGAAATGCCGATTCTTGCTCCTCTCCCCAGTCAAACTTCTTCTTCTTCTGGGTTAACTCAGTCAAAGGTTTAGCAATCCTTGAAAAACCTTCAATAAACCTTCGATAGTATCCGACAAGACCTAAAAATTGGCGTATCTCGGTAGGACTCGTAGGTGACGCCCAATTTTTAACAGCTTCGATCTTGGCGGGATCAACATGAATACCCTTACTGTCAATAACATGCCCAAGAAATTGTACCTTCTCAATCCAAAAATCACACTTGGAAAATTTGGCGTTAATTTCTCTTCTCTGGGCAGTGTTAGTATAGCCTTCAAGTGTTCTGCGTGCTCTTCCTTACTACGAGAGTAAATAAGGATATCATCGATGAATACAATCACAAACTTATCCAAATAGGGTTTGCACACTCGGTTCATTAAGTCCATAAATACAGCGGGTGCATTTGTTAGACCGAATGGCATTACTTGGAATTCCTAGTGACCGTATCTCATCCTGAAAGCCGTCTTAGGGATGTCTTCTTCCCTAACTCTCAGTTGGTGATAACCCGATCTCAAATCAATCTTCGAGTAGACACTCGATCCTTGCAGTTGATCAAACAAATTGTCAATCCTTGGCAACGGATATCGATTCTTCACCGTAAGTTTGTTCAACTCACGATAATCGATACACATCCTGAAGGTTCCATCCTTCTTCTTTACAAACAATACCAGGGCTCCCCACGGTGACGAACTAAGGTGAATAAATCCTTTATCTGACAATTCCTGTAATTGCCCAGATAACTCCTTCATTTCCGACGGTGCTAGCCTATAGGGTGCTCGTGCTACAGGTGCTGCTCCTGGCATCAAGTCAATTTGAAATTCCACTTGACGAGTCGGCGGAAGGCCAGATAAGTCCTCAGGAAAAACTTCTGGAAAGTTCCTGACTACTGGCACATCCTCGAGTCGCTTCTCTTCCGACTTCTTCTCGGTGACTTGAGCCAAAAAGACTTGACATCCTCGTTCGATGTACTTCACAACCTTGACGCAAGAAACGATGCTTAAACGTGTCTTACTTCGCTCTCCGCGAATAATCAGGGTTTCGTCATTCAGGGGGATGTGAACGACCTTTTCGTCACAAATCATCTTAGCGCGGTTCTCAGATAACCAATCCATTCCTAAAACGACGTTGAAACTACCAAGTCTAATAGGCATAAGGTCAATGGCAAATGGAGTGTCTAGCAGTCGTAGGGTGCAACCTCGGAGTATAGTGTTAGTACTCACTAGCTTTCCATTAGCTAGTTCAATCTCATACGTGGTGTCTAGTTTGGTCGGTGTAATATTAAGTAGGGGCGCTAGGCAATTAGATACGAAACTTTGATCGGCTCCGAAATCAAATAAAACTTTAACGAGGCAGTTGTTTAGAAAGAACGTACACGTAACTACGTTCGGATCTTGTTGGACATTTCCATCTCCCAGCACGTATGCTCTCCCACGTGCATTGTTGTCCTTGTTAAGGCACTGACGCCTGTAGTGTCCTTTCTCTCCACAAGCATGGCATACCATAGCCACGGGTTGCAAGTTAGCTCCTGTAGCCTTGCAATCTTGTGTCTTATGTCCAGTCCTTGAACATTTCCCACACTTAGCATAGCAGGGTCCAGTGTGATGCATCTTACACTTGTCACAGAATGGAAGAGGTCCAACATACCTAGCATCCTTAACTGGTGCGGTGACATAAGCTCTGACAGCTTCCTGTCGTCGGTTCTGTTGATTGTGGTGGGTGTTTCTGTCGTGGTGATAGTTACGGTTGGGGTTACGGTTGTTGTTGTTGCTGTTGCTGTTGTTGTTGTTGTTGTGGTTGTTGTTGTTGTTGTTTGTCCTTCGATCATCAAACTTCCTTTTGTGATCGTTGTTCCCCTGAGCAGAGTTACGCTTAATCTCTCGGTCTAGCAGTCTTTGGGCAATAGTCATTGCTTTTTCCAAAGATTGAGGCTTTGACGAGGTGACGTTTCCCTCAATGCTCCTGGGTAATCCCTCAATGTACCTCTCCAATAACTTTTCCAAATCGGGAACCTTTGAAGGGCAAAGTGTGGCAACCTCCTTAAATCTCCTATCATAAGCCCTGAGATCATTTCCTTTCACAACCAATGTGTGAAACTCATCTTCCAACTTCTTGATCTCGCCTCTAGGGCAGAACTTCTTCAGCATCTTCTCCTTAAAGTCAGCCCATGTAATCTGATAGGCCTCTTCCACACCTATCTTCTGAGCAGTTGCATTCCACCAAGACAACGCGTCTTCCAGCAATGTTCCGGTAGCAAACGAGACTCTGCTTTCAGCGGCACAACCGCTTCTCACAAACACAGTCTCATTTCGCTCAAACCATCGAGCAAGCTCTGTCACTCCTTCAGTCCCTTTGAAGTGAGATGGTTTACAAGCTATGAAGTCCTTATAGGTACACTTTCGAGTCGCAGCAGACTCGCTTTCTGCAGTGGCTCGGTTATTGCTACTAGTTCGTGCCATTGCAGCAGCCTGCTCTTCTAAAGCTGCAGCAACACTGTCGGTAACCAACTTTCTGATAGCAGCCTGAGTCATAGCGGGTGATGAAGTAGCAGTAGCGGTGATGAGGTGAAAATGAACCACTTTTAGGGGGTTATTTAAGCCCGGAATTGAATTTATTTGATCAAATATTGCCCTAAATAGTTCCTTTTGTGATTTTAGGTACTTTGGGAGTGAAATCTGGAAAAGGAAGCAATTCGGACGTTTTTGGAGCATAAAAGTGAAGAAAACGCCAAAGACTTAATTTTCCATGCTGAAAACAGTGCTTGACGGCGTCAAGAGGACATTCCTGACGGCGTCAAGAGTAATTACCATGACGACCCAGTACAAACATGAAGGCGTCACAAGTAGAGAGTCAAGAGTTAAATGCGTGACGGCCTGCAAAAGAGGACTACATGACGGCGTCAGATGTAGATCTAGGCAGTCCGAGGAACTATTTGGCGGTGAGATGACAGCGTCACACCATTGTTCTTGACGCCGTCACCCTCTATAATCTATATATAGTTTTCTAATTTTCATTCATAAAAAGAGAGAAGTTTGGAGAAACCCTAAGGCCGAACCATATACGAATTTTACAGCTTTTTCAAGGGTTTTCAGCCCTTGAACCCTTACATGTGTAATTGAGATAAGTCTTCTCTTAATTCAATCAATATGTCTATGTGTTGGTTGTCTATATCTTGTGCTTGTCTTGATTCCACCATGTTAGGCTAGATCTATCTTGTGTTTGCTTGGATCTAATGAAACCTAGATGTTAATTATGTGTTGATTACTTGTTTATGGTTGTATTGGATAAATGATTTCAATGTTAGGCTTAAGAAAACTGGCAGATCTCCAGTTGGTAACATGCTTGAACGTCTTAGGAGACATGAACCGATGTGTACTAGGTTTTATTGGTTGTATTTAATGCATGAGTAAATTCTAATGATCCCATGTTAGGAGCTTCTTAGCCGGCTCGACATTGGAGTGAAGTAGGCACTCATAGGATTGGGGAGTTAAGTACGCCACCCCATGAATGGTATTAAGGAATACAATCAGTCATCCACGCAACTATAACAAGTAATTAACGTGTAAAAGATATCTAGGGAGTAGTGAAATCTAAGTAAACACATTTCTCCATTTATTGCTCACAACCTTAGTATAATTTAATTTATTTTCATTTTTAATATTTTATTTTGATTGCATCTTAGTATTAGGTTAGTTGACTAGCAACTAATTCCGCCCAAATCCTTCAAACCCGAGATTTTAATTTGCTTTCTTAAAAAGATAAAAAAAAAAAATACAAAAAGAATCATCCCTCATCTCTAGATCTAGTATTTAGGTTTTCTAATCCTAGCGACACTAGTCCTAGCTGAACGATCAATCCCCCGGTACTTGTCACTATACTACACTACAACGATCAGGTACACTGCCTGGTGGGGGTTGTAAGCTTCTCAAGATCCCTTGAGAGGTAAAGCTTGGTGCAATCCCCACGTCATCAAGTTTTTTGGCGCCGCTGCCCGGGGAATAGTTATTGTCTAGGTTAGAATCTCTTTTTATTAGGTCTACTTGATAGATTCCTTTCTCGTAAGATTTTATTTTTAATTTTTAGGTTCTCTTTAGTCTATCTTATTTCTTTGTGTTTTTGTTCGTAACTTCTCACCACCCGACATCATGGACGATGGGAACATCTTTGAACCCGTCATCCCACCACAACAAAACCCACCACTAGAACCTCTTAGGCCCCGAACCTTAGGAGAGTATTCCCGACCTAGCCACCAAGGCTATCGAAACACCATTGAGCTCACCGGAGCCAATGTGACCCCTTGCGATCCGACACCATCCGGTTGGTGTAAAGCGGATGTGCATTCCATGGACTTCGTTCCGAAGATCCAAATCAACATCTTAAGGACTTCCTTAAAATCGTAGATTCCATAGACCTAGATGTTGCAACTAGAGAGACAACCCGATTACGCCTATTCCAATTCTCTCTACGTGATCAAGCTAGTCAATGGCTTGAGCGTTTACCCGCGGGATCCATCACCACATGGGATAATCTCACCAATCGCTTCCTTACCCAATTCTTCCCACCGGGGAAAACTGCAATGCTTAGAAACGACATTTTGATGTTTGAACAACATCAGGGTGAAACTTTCTACGAAGCGTGGGCTCGTTTTAAGAATCTCCTTCATAAGGTCCCTCATCATGGTATAAACCTTTGGTTACTAGTTCAGATTTTCTACGACCATGTTGATTATCACACTAAACGTACAATCGATAGGGCCGCGGGAGGTAGATTGCGTGATAAGAACGCCGAGGAGTCCTGGGCAATTATTGAGGAGCTTGCCACCGATAATCAAGAGATGTGGGAGTTTAATCATGCTATAAAAGCGGCCATCAATGCAATCTCAACTCCTGAAGGGACTACCGAAATCCCTGATGAACTCCTATGCAAACTCGAGGTGAAAGTTGACTATTTTGAAGAAAGGCAGAGGAGACCCCTAAGTCCTAGGCGGGCTACTGCCAATTCTGTCTCGAAAATGACTCCAACACCATTATCAGAGTCACCTTCTAGAGAGAATGTCGAGACTTTTCAAAACTATGCCCCACCTTATCCCCCTCCCGAGAAACTTAGCCCGGAATTTGAAGCTAGAATAAGAGAATACATGGCAACTCATTCAGATTGGCTCGCTAGATTCGAGGAAGCAGTCTATAAGCAAAAAGAGGAGATGCAAGAGAAAATGAACGAGATGATGAGCCTACTGGAAGAATATACCAACCAAAGAACCCCCGAGAGGATGTTACTAAGGAAAGAAAGCGTTGTCCCCACTACCCGATTTGTTAATTCCATCACAATTGTCCACAAGGATAAGGAGAAGGTAGAAACCTCTACTAAACAAACCTTAGAAGAGCCACCAAAATCCCAACCTTTGAGTTACTACCTGAAACATGATATAAACGAAAACACTATAACAAATTAGATAAAGGGTGACGGGCGTAACCAACCTTCCAAACAGGGTTCTGAGAAGGAGAAAGGGGGAGAAGATGAGTATGATACATTACCTGGGGGGCCAATATTCGAGAGATTATTGGTACAAAAAGTGGCTACTAAGCAGATGGCGTGTGGGAACTTTGAGATACCAACTAGCATCGAGGATTTGAAATATCTTAGTGCTTTCGCCGACCAAGGATCGGAAGTAAATCTTATGCCCCTAACTATTTACAACCAACTAACGTCAAAAATGCCAGCCCCCACTCGTGATAGGTTATCCCTCGCTGGACATTCTTACGTATACCCCCTAGGGATCGCAGAAGATGTGTTAGTTAATGCAGGGCTCATGTACCCCATTGATTTTATGATCATCGATGATAATGGAGATGGATGCATGCCAATAATCCTTGGGGCACCATTCCTCACTACCGCTAGGGCTGTCACTAAGTATGAAGGCAGGAAAATTGAGCTCAAATCTGGAAAAAGAAAGATTAGCTTCCCCATGACCCCGTGAAGTGGGCATGAGAATTTGAGTTGGAGAAAGCTCAAAAACAACATTGACACGACACCCATTCGTGTTCAGAACAAAATTCTTGCATGGGAGGCAAGAATCAAAAGCTACAAGGAGGCTAAATACGAAAGAAGCAAAAGCAATAAAGTTCATGTCGAGTTCGAACATAATCGACCAGCAGAAAACCATGTACCATTTGAGGAGGGGAACTTGGTACTCTTAAGACACTTAGAAACAACGAGACCACCCGATAAACCGAGTCCTTGGTGGTATGGGCCTTTCACAATTGAGAGCATGAGCCAAGATGGGATGGCTAACCTGAGAAGTAAAGTAGGTGGAGAGGTGATTGCAAGTATCGACAGATTGAGGCAGTACCACCATAATAGTAATGATCACAACTACATGGGGTACATCGTCTTAAGGGATGAGATCACGTAGTAACCCATGACCTTGAGTCTAGCTACAAGACTCGTAAATAAAGAAAAGCGCTTCTTGGGAGGCAACCCATGTTTTGTGTGATTTTTATTTTGTTTGTTTGTTATTTGCTTCCGTATGTATGCTTTATGTTTATTGTTGGTAGATCATGTTTCTAAACTAAAGAGTGGAAATACTTTACTTTGTTGTTTTGGCCTAGTCTTAACTTCACCTAAAGGTATTTTTGCAAAAGATAAGTGTAAGGGGAAACCCCAAATATGTTTTTAAGAAACAAACCGATCATGATTCTCCACAATATTAAGTGAACATGTATATTCGTATTTGTTAGAATCAAATGCTTGTATCGAGTCATAATGAAGTTTTGCAGGATTTTCCAGGAAGTAGGACCAATTTTTTTTAGAAATTTTCCGGAAACTTAACATAAGAATTTCTGCAGGTCACTTCTGACGGCGTCATGAGTTTACTCTTGACGGCGTCACGTTTGAAAATCTGGAAATTTTACCGGTTTTGTTTTTCTAACGGAGTCTTAAAGTTTTTGCTGAATTATTAACTTTTATAATCTCCAGGAAATCTGTAAACTTCATTCCACAAGCATTATATCTTATTTTGTTTTCTAGGATTTAGTAACTTATGTAGATTGCCGTCAATTTTACGCGAGGTTGCCTTGTCTGTTTTCTCAGGATTTACAGGTTATGTATGACAAGAAGATGATTTATTTTTCTGGAAGGGAAGCTTTGATTGTTCATTTTCTTGGAGGAAGATCTAACCTGGCCACCTTATTACCCATACCGAGCGAATCAGGGGAGTATTTGATTTCATTCATTTTACTTATTTCACTTTTACATTCTTTACTTGAACATTGGGGACAATGTTCATCTTAAGTGTAAGGGGAGGGTAAAATGATGATACCTTACAAATACACTTTCGCTTGAGTTTGTTTGTTTGATAGTAGATGTGTAATAAAACTATGAGAAATACTTGTTAGTGCAATTTTAGCGCCAAATTTAATTTTTTTTACAACATTTAGGAGTGAAACTTTAGCCATAGCAAGCGTCTCATGGACAGGAGATTGTATGACTAGTACATAACCGTATCATTCAGAAAAATTTTCCACCCAAATATGTGGGGTTCGCCTTTAGATTTGATAGGAAAAGCATTTACTATTAGTGCTTATGAGTGTACCGGTAGCATTTAGATTCTAGAACTTGCGTTAGTGATGCATCCCGAAACCGCTAGTGAGACTACATTCGTGTAGTAGGGTTTACTACATGATAAGAGGCATTAGGATCACCCTTGTGTTAAACCCGTGTTATAATTACTTGACCATTTAAGTCATATTACTTGGCTAGTTAAGTCAACTAATTTTCCCACACCTTAGCGTTGTACTCATTTTTAGTACACGAATCCCCTAGTACACCCCTCCGAGCCTATATTTTCGTTTCTAACTTTAAGCATTTTACTTGAAGGAAGAATTTGTTACACCCCACTTAAATGTACACCCAAATCGCCTTAGCCTTCCATGTATGCACTCATCTTTAGTGCATTATTGTTATTTGTTAAACCCTAAGTTAATTATCTAATTGATTATATGGTTGCTAAGTCGAGTCATATCCTTGTACATATTGTTTTGGGACGATTGGGACTCATGGGTAAAGTACTTATTTTATGGAGTAATGGGGAAGAACATCATATATTACCCCCATATGTACGTTAATCTTAAAAGTGCTCCAAGTGTTTTGATTTTCTTAATTCGAGTCATTAGATTAGTTTATTGTAAAGTATGTAAAAATTCAAGTGTAAGGGGAATTTTCATTCCCTATGATGTATTATTTTGGATGGTAGGGTAAGAGTGTATGCAAAAAAAAAAAAAGAAAAAAAGAAAAAAAAATCGAAAAAATCAAGAAAAAGAAAAGAAAAAAAATAGAAAAAGAAAAAGAGAAAAAACATACGGACTACCATCCCTTTTCATTCTATGTTTATTTTATGTTTTTGTTATTCTTCATTTGTTAGCTTAAGTCGAGTCTAGTCTTGGCTTAACAATGCCATATTGTACATGTAATTAACCAAGATTGTTAACTCGCCACCAATAAAGACTGCCTATATCCAACAAAACCGTGTATTTCATATCCCTACACCTAATGTTACAACCCTTTAAAAGACCTCTTTGATAGTTTATCCTAGGTGCTTACGCCATGTGGTGGAGGTTTGATCCTTTCCTAAGTCTATGGTAATCTATTTTACTATGACAGGTAGTGAGAGATGTTTTCCATTTCCATATTGTAATTTATACTTTATTACACCCGAGAGATGTGAGTATCTAAACACTATTTGTGAGGTGCTTGTGTATGACCTCCGTGCTTGTCTTTGGTCTTTAGTGGAACGATTATTTGTTGTAATTACTTTTATATTAGTCTTAAATGACCCCTAACTTGTATTTTGATTAGAATAAAAGCGCATTTGCTTGAGGACAAGCAAATCTCAAGTGTAAGGGTATATGATGAGGCAAAAAATGAACCACTTTTAGGGGGTCATTTAAGCCCGGAATTGAATTTATTTGATCAAATATTGCCCTAAATCGTTCCTTTTGTGATTTTAGGTACTTTGGGAGTGAAATCTGGAAAAGGAAGCAATTCGGACGTTTTTGGAGCATAAAAGTGAAGAAAACGCCAAAGACTTAATTTTCCATGCTGAAAACAGTGCTTGACGGCGTCAAGAGGACATTCCTGACGGCGTCAAGAGTAATTACCATGACGACCCAGTACAAACATGAAGGCGTCACAAGTAGAGAGTCAAGAGTTAAATGCGTGACGGCCTGCAAAAGAGGACTACATGACGGCGTCAGATGTAGATCTAGGCAGTCCGAGGAACTATTTGGCGGCGAGATGACAGCGTCACACCATTATTCTTGACGCCGTCACCCTCTATAATCTATATACAGTTTTCTAATTTTCATTCATAAAAAGAGAGAAGTTTGGAGAAATCCTAAGGCCGAACCATATACGAATTTTACAGCTTTTTCAAGGGTTTTCAGCCCTTGAACCCTTACATGTGTAATTGAGATAAGACTTCTCTTAATTCAATCAATATGTCTATGTGTTGGTTGTCTATATCTTGTGCTTGTCTTGATTCCACCATGTTAGGCTAGATCTATCTTGTGTTTGCTTGGATCTAATGAAACCTAGATGTTAATTATGTGTTGATTACTTATTTATGGTTGTATTGGATGAATGATTTCAATGTTAGGCTTAAGAAAACTGGCAGATCTCCAATTGGTAACATGCTTGAACGTCTTAGGAGACATGAACCAATGTGTACTAGGTTTTATTGGTTGTATTTAATGCATGAGTAAATTCTAATGATCCCATGTTAGGAGCTTCTTAGCCGGCTCGACATAGGAGTGAAGTAGGCACTCATAGGATTGGGGAGTTAAGTACGCCACTCCATGAATGGTATTAAGGAATACAATCCGTCATCCACGCAACTATAACAAGTAATTAACGTGTAAAAGATATCTAGGGAGTAGTGAAATCTAAGTAAACACATTTCTCCACTTATTGCTCATAACCTTAGTATAATTTAATTTATTTTCATTTTTAATATTTTATTTTGATTGCATCTTAGTATTGGGTTAGTTGACTAGCAACTAATTCCGCCCAAATCCTTCAAACCCGAGATTTAATTTGCTTTCTTAAAAAGATAAAAAAAATACAAAAAGAATCATCCCTCATCTCTAGATCTAGTATTTAGGTTTTCTAATCCTAGCGACACTATTCCTAGCTGAACGATCAATCCCCCGGTACTTGTCACTATACTATACTACAACGATCAGGTACACTGCCTGGTGGGGGTTGTAAGCTTCTCAAGATCCCTTGAGAGGTAAAGCTTGGTGCAATCCCCACGTCATCAAGCGGTTTTCCTTGGGGCCATAACTCTATAAAATCGCAAGTGCATAAGTACAAATCCCAAACATCAATAACAAGAGAAATAATGTAGCCAAACTCATAATAGTCGAGATCATTGCAAAGTACATATCACAACCACACCATAAATACATACATCAACATAAACCATATCATTCATAAATAAACATCACGACATGTAACAACACACATGGAATTTATAATATGAATCTCAATATGGGAGCATAATAAAAGATCAGACAACTAGAACATCATAAATCAACATCAATACAGTACAATCATAACCAACATAAAGTTTTAATAATTTTGAATTTATTGTTACAAAACAATAAGATACAACATTATTAATGCCACAGGCGGCAATTTAAGATGTCTCAGTATGTAATGACATGTCATAGATCTATGAAGGTCCAGGTGTGCTTCCTGATCTCCTCTCCAGCTCTCTGATGATCCTGATCATCTCTAACATCTCCAAATACCTGGATCTCTCACGGGCCTGAATCTCCTCAATAGTGGCTGAAAGTGTGTGGATGGTAGAACTAGATGCGGCTAACTCCTGTGTCTGATGCTCTAGCATCTCCTGCGTGATGATCGCAATCGCTCTCAAATCCTCCATCTCATGCCTCTGAACATCTAGTCGATGACCAAACTCGGTGATGGTAGCCTGTGCCTCCTCGATCTCTGTCCCTATCATCTCAAATACCATATCTAAAGCTGTCCTATGTACCACGAGGTTCGTGACCTCCTCCTGTATACACTCAATCCTCTCCAAGGATATATCCTCAATAACGCTCAACAGCTCATCAAGACGATCCTCATGTCTAACTAATCTAGCAGCCAAAAGAGGGATAGTATGGTGTATCGGCTCCCCAGTGACCGGTAACACCGCTGAAGAGCCATCTCCAAGCTCAGCAGCCCTAGGTGATCCCTCAACCAATCTCCATCTACGAATGTAGTCTAACAAAAACGACCATCGGCGAGCATCAACCAATCTATGAATGCCGGGTGAGGTGGGGGCCTCAGTGGGAGCAGGTGATGGTACAGGTGATGTAGTAGGTGATGGTATCGGTACGGTAGTAGTCTGTGAGTAGAAAACTGTAGGTGGTGGCATGGGTGGCAAAACCTCAGAGGTGTGGGGTGCGGTGTAAGTAGGTAGCATGTAAGGATGTGGCTCAGGTGGGGGTGATACGGGTGATGGTGGAAGTGCTGGTGATGCCACAGGTGTCAGCTCTGGCATAGAAACAGGTGGTAGTACAGATGTGGGTGATGGTACAGGTGTAGGTACAGGTGGTGTAACAGTAGAAGCAGGCAAAATAAAGACTCGTTTTCGAGCCGTGCATTTGCGGGTATAGTCTCCCTCATGATATCGAAATAACTCACCGAAAGGCTCAGGCTCATAGGGCTCAAGAATCCTCACTCGCTTGCGCTGACAAATCGGTGCAGGCGGGGATGGTGGTGGAATAGAAGCAGCAGTGTCAGAAGTATCGGAGTCAGAAGACTCGTCATCAGCATCTGAACCGGTGTGGTGACTAGCAGGTGGTGTAGGACAGTCATCAGCTACGAGAAACTGCTGAGACGTCAGGTACTGATCATAAAGGTACTGCCCCTATGTCATAGGTCTACAGAAAGGACAAAAGAGAGGCTGAATAGCAAAAGAATCAATGGGTGTAGAAGCAACCTCACCCTCCTCAAAGGGCTCAGTATCAGCAGATGGGTCTCCAGATGGAACAGGAGATGGTATAGCAGGTGATACAGGTTGGGTGTCATGGTCAGAATCATGGGTGTCTCGGGTGTCATGGGTGTCATAGTCAGATAGGTCAATAGTAGGGTGAGTGGATGATGCCGGCACGACGTCGTCACTGTCGGACAAAATAATAACCGGGGGCAACATGGTACTGTAATATCCCAAAAATAGCAGTAATATAAGTCATTTAGTCTACATAATGCTACATGCACAGTGATCATAATGTCATAGTGAGCTAAATGCAATGGGTGCTAAAATCAAACCTTAAAACATAACGTTGGCAAGCGCTGGCACGGAGGGCACTTCGGTGATAAATAGTTTGTTTAAAAATCTGATGAGGTTATAGTCCAATGTTTTGAAAAATCATTTGGTTCTCTATAACCATGGCTCTGATGCCAATCTGTAACACCCCAAAATTTGATAAGCAGCGAAAGTCTAATCGGGGTCATTACAGTTTAGTACACAGTCATACTCATAGAAAACAATTCAAAAGATAGTCAATATCATTCCATGAAAACTCAAATAGTCAGAGTTACAAACATTTTTCCAAAATGTTAATTGTTTCGCAAAAGAAGTGATGAGTTTGTAAAGAATGATATAATTATTGAAATAAAAAGGGAGGTCCTGTGTGCCCTTTTGCCAGCTCCGTGCCGCCATGCTTGCTAATTTCATGAGATAAACATGCTTAAAAAGTCAACACAAAGGTTGAGTGAATCCATAGTAGTTTAAATAGTAATAGTGTGAACACAAGTCAAGCATTTGAAATAAACAAGCCAAGATAGACAGGTCTTGACTAAACTGATGAAATATTGCTCCTAAGCCTCACGAAACGCAAGCCTTAACATTGATTCGACATATCATAAAGATAATAACAATCACTTACACCACAGAGGATGTAAATGACAAGGGGCCCTCGGTGACAGGAAATGTGCCAAATTTCCATAATACCTCGAATATAGCACACCTCCTGCCAAGTGATCACCTTGACAGAGGCGGGCTGCTATTCCAATAGATCTATCAACTATATTCGCGCTCACTCGCAAGTGATTAAGGTTCGTGATATGAGAGACTTGTAGCACAGGTGTCAACTTAGGCAATATCAGGTGATAATCAGCATACAGAAAAATACTTGTGTTCGATTTATAGCATGTATCTCCCCACGGGGTTTAAAAACAATAAAAAATGTGGGACCATGAACTCACCTGACAGGTGTTTGTGAATCACAACGGTGCTCAAAGGTGACGGTGCACTGCTACTACTAGCAATGAAATTTCCTCCGACTTGCGACCTAAATAATACATTGTAATCGGTGTCTTAGATTCGATTCGTAATGACATGTGATATGTCTCGTGTACGGTGATAATCATTCGGGTGTCTTAATATATTCCAAAATAACTTTACGTAGTTATTTGTATCGTTGTTACGAACCGGTGTTAATTCATTTGTGGAAATAATATTGTTTAAAAATATTTATAATTAAATATTTTTAGTAAAGTTATATATTTATTTTTAAGTTACCAAAACATATACATATTTATATATAAAATCAAATTATACAAAATAATTAATTAATAAAATACCTTTGTCATATTTGACCTTTAACTTTAATAAAGTTACACTTTTTACCCTTTGGTCAAAAATAATTACATTTTAGTCCTTGGCATAACTTTTACACTTTTACACCTCAATCTTTGGAAAAATTACAGTTTTCACTCTCAACTTCTATTAGAAATCGGTGATGTACTATTTAGTCCGAAAGTTTGTGATTTTAACACTTTTAGTCCCTTAACGTGGGACTTTTGCAAAAATAGTCCGATATATAGTTTTTGACAAGTTAACTTTTATTTTTATAAAAGTCACTATTTTTATCTTCTAAAATTTATAAAAATCAGTTTTTATAAATTTATTATCATTTCGAAAATCCAATACTTTCTAGTCGAAAATTCATAAGGAAAAATTGATTGGGCTCGTTAGCCCGGTTAAGGCCCAAAATGGGTTTAGTTTGATTAAAGGTAGTGTTCGACTAGGATTTGGTTTTGGTCTTGTTCACGTAGTGTAAGATCGTGTAGGGTTTGCATGTTTTATTAGTTTGATTAAGTGTGAGTCGGTGAATTAGAGTGTCGAACAAAATATGTGTATTGTACGCGTAAAAATGAAATGGTGAGCCCTTTTCCTAAGGGTGTCGAGGCGTGTGTCGTGTGATAGTAAATGTGGTATGCATGAGTCGAGTAAAAGTAGAATATGAAAAGGGTGATAGTTAACTTACAACACCAAATATGGTGGTGATGATGTCGTGTGATGTGAGCAACGAGAACTAGCAAACGTGGTACCCTCCTCGTTCTAACGATCCCTTACCCTCAAGAGTTACCCAATTCATTCCAACCCAACACCTCGCTTGTGTGCTCCTTGTGTTCTTCGACAGTAACCAAAAAGAATTGAGAGTGTTTATGATTTGAATCTTGTGAACTCTTGCAAGTGTGAGGCAAAAGTGCATTTAATATGGGTTTATATAGGAGAGGCAAAGGTAGTTGTGTGTTTGACATGGTGAGACACATCTCTATGTTGTCATTCGAGGGTAGACAAGCTTGTCCCTTGGCTTGCTCTTTTCATGTCGAGTTGGGGTAGAAGGAAGCAAAAGGGAGTTGACTTTGGACTAGTTTTAAGTTTAGCTAGGTTTTGTAGGGTAATAAACAATAGAGATTAGGCTCATGTGGTATACATGTTGGGGGAGATGAAACATACGATCCATGGGGTATTAGTCGAAAGTGGTTACTGTGTTTGTCCAATGGTTCGACGGCTCAAATGGGTGGCTTCTTGTCGCATGTTACAAAGTCAAAGTAAAGTGATATGTTTGTGTTGAGTTGTGGGGAACCAAGAAAAGAACAAGGGTGGTTCATATGTGTGTGTAGCGTAGAAGCTGAGCTTGTTTAGTATCATGCAACACAAAGAAGAAAACGAAAAAAATTTAACAAGCCATGTGGGCTTGTGGTAGTCTCGGCCCAAGCGAAATCAAAGAAAAGAAATCAGGTGGGCTTGTGAGTGTTTCGGCCCAAAGAAAACAAGAAACAAGTAGTGACTGTTGGGCTTGTGATTTGTGTTCGGCCCAAAAAATATGACGGGGTATCGGTGATTGGTAAAATTGTCACTTTAGCTTTGGTGTCAGCGTCGGTTCGTAAAAACCATAAAAACGTAAACGGTGTCGTCATACGTATATATATATACTCTTATATATATATATATATATATATATATATATATATATATATATATATATATATATATATATATATATATAGTGGTAGTAATTTGTAATAATTAATATATACATATCGTTATATATATATATATTAATAATATATCGGTGTCCAATTAGGGTGTCAGGTCGCAAGTGGGAGTTACCGGTGTTAACCTCATTGGGTGACATCCAAGGGTGACAATCGGGTGATATCAGGTGACAAAACATAATCGGGTGCCAAACAAACGGTGATAAAAAATAATTGGGTGTCAAGCAAACGGTGTCTCATCTAAAAATTTCAAATCAGCCCGCAAAAATGGCTTAGTTTAGAATAGTGTCGATAATTAGCATTAATAAATGACATGGGATTTTACGGAGTATTACAGTTTCAGCCTTTGACCCAAAAACCAAAGTTGTAGATAATTCTCTTAGCTTTCCGTGGCCGCAAACGGGAGGTAAAACGGAGTTCATATGCTCCAGATATGGCCAAAACAGTGGACAATTGTCGGGAGATCTTTACTTGAGTTATTTCTTCGTTTAAGCTTCATTTCTTCGTGTTTTCTTCCATTTCTTCCACGACACCCTACAATATCAAATATAGTCTATTAAGTATCAAAAGTTCATATAAATCATCAATATATAAGCATAAAAGCATCGATAACGCGTATAGAAATATGTATAATTTGAGCGTTATCAAATTCTCCCATACTTAAATCTTTGCTTGCCCTCAAGCAAATCTAATAAAATAATATTTAAAAAGAAGTTCCTAAATGATAATAGGAAAGAAGAAAAAATAAATGCTATGAAATTAACCAAAAATATTTTTGGTTTTTATAAAAAAAGTCGCAAGAAGCGCAAGCACCCCCACACTTAAAGGTTTGCTTGTCCTCAACGAAATATAAAAATAAGCTTTACAAAAAAAACACTTTCGAAAAATATTTTTGAATTTTTTAATATGGAAACACAGAGATGTTTGACAATACCCGATGATTCTTGAGCTAGGATAACATGACTAAGCACCTCACGAATAAGGAAAAGTATAATTCACTCACACTCATTATTTATATGGTGGAGAATATAAGGAAATCACACTCTATTACTCAGACATGATTCATTAAATTACCATATGCTTGTACAAGAAACAAAACTGCACCGACATGGCGTAAGCCCCAGGTATAAATATCAAAAGAGGACTTTTATTCGGGTTATAACATTAGGCTAAGGGTTAATAGGGTATGTATAAGGCATGTGAAATATTTACTGGAATTGGTATTAAAAGAAAAATGAAAGTCGAAGAACCCATGTTGCTAGTTACAAACCACAAACCAATTAGGTAATTGAACATCTCTACTTCTACAATCGCTTTACTTGGCACGCCAACTTATTCATACTTCATCACTTTTTTTCTCTTTTTCTTCTTCTTCTTTTTTTTTTTTTTTTTTTTTTTTCTATTTATTATTTTTTTTTCACATTTTTTTTATTTCATTGTGTTTTCAACTTTTTTTTCATCAATCATTTTTTTTACTCCACTCTCCACACAATCAACAATTCTCCCACACTTATCATAAGCATACACCATAAAAAAATACAAATAGAAGGTGATCAATCTTCATCTTCGTTGAAATGTCACAATACTCATAATAAAGTGCAAACGAACTATTAACCAAAAATCATTCGAACAACCAAGCAACTAGCAACCAACCGAATAGACTTTCGACAAGCGGTAAGGTTTAGGCTAAAGGTTATATATATTTGTACTTTTATAGTGGATGTAAGAAATGAAAGGGATATGTTATGAATGTTAAACTAGCGGTATCTAGCACTAAAAGTGAGTGCTACAGAAGGGTTTTATTGAGGTGGTTTAGCTAATCAGTGTAACTAGCTAAAAGAATAAATAATATGTTAAATGGGAAGGCTATTTGGGTTAAATCCTAAGTTGCCTCTTTATCACTTATAAATACCTATATCACATGAATGTGATCTCACTGCAGTCTCGTAATGATTTCAAGCACAAGTTCTAGAATTGAATAAATCACCGGCACACTCATAAACAAAGAAATCAAGCATAAAAGACATATGCCGATATAGGCTCGAAATCCTCACTTTTTCAGTGGTAATGGCTATAAATGCGCAAGTAATGTCATCGATCCCGAGTCGTATCTGCTCTATTAATCGGGACACATCTCTGATTTCAAAACTTTATTTATTTACTAAGTTTTATTTCAATTATTTTTAAGAATAAGTCTCATGTTTCAAATTCATTTCCCTCCCACACTTAAGTTAAGCAATATGAGTAATTAGAAAATAACTTAAAAGTAGGAAAAACGGGAAAGATAAATATAAGAGAAACGAGACATCCCGGGGCTCATTACTGCTCGGTTGAATTCTGAAAAATGAGGTGTTGAGCATTACGCCAACGTAAGCATGTGAACTTCAACCAACAAATATAATATAACGATCCAATATTATCAGCTCCTCAAGTGTTACGCAAACCATCCGATCAACCTCCACTTATTTATTAAACCTGCAAAATAAACAAAACTACGAAAAAGCATAAAATACTAAAGCGCACTTTCGTAGGCAACACAGTTGCATTTAGCATATGCAACAAGCCTTTAAACCCCTCGGTGTCCCGAGTGGACGAGTTATAGTCTCGTGAGGGTTTACAGTGAACACATCCACAAAGTTCAAAAAACTTTTTTTTTTCTTTTAAAAATTTTATTTATTCACAATTTATTAAAAACAAGCATACTCAAAACATCATGAAATGAAAAATAAAATCGAAAAGAAAATATTTTTGGGTTTTCAAAATTTTAAGATAAACACATATCAAACCCATAAATAATTTACAAAACTATTTTTGCGGACTGATGAAAAAAGCTCGCCGTGCTTGGGTGTAAGTGCAGCGCACTTCTAGCAAAATTCTATTTTCCTGTTTATAATTTCATAGACGAATAAACAAACACACCAAATCAAGCACAAATAAATAATAAAAAGCTAAAACTTATTAGTTAAAATAAAAATACTTAATATTTATATAAAATCAAACACAAAAGAAAACACATATTTTTGGTTTTTTCAATTTTTATGCGAACTAAACCTAACATAAGTGAAAGTTTGAGACAAAAATTTATTTAGAATATATTTATATAATGAACTATTCCCAAACAGTCAAAGAAAATAAATTTTAAAGAAAATATTTTTGCAGACCAAAAAGTGCGGCGCGCTTAAAAGAAATTGCGGCGGTTATCGGGTATGTATTTTTTTTTTATCATTTTTCAAAAATTCAAACTAGTTTCGCGGCAAAAATTATAAAAGTGCGCCGCACACAAACATAAGTGCGGCGGTTTTATTATATAGAGCATGTATATATTTTTTTTTCCTCTCAGGTGTCACAACTCATCATTTTAGGTCATTTTCCGAACTTCGACAATTTACTATTCATAAATCACTATTCATCAAAATATTATTCATCATTTTTGGAGTCAGTTTGAGATTCTGAGAAGAGTTCAGAAATATTACTATTCACAAAACACTATTCATTCCGGAAGGAAAACACTATTCACGTGCATTACTCATTTCATCGTAAATTTAGTTTATGGATATTTAAATTCGCATAACCGAATTGGTTCAGGTGCGAATTCATGCTTTATCAGTAGGGACATTTCATATGGACTAGAAATAGTCTACATATCATCATAATAGCATTTGCATACTATACCACTCGTAGAATATTCAAATTAATATTTTTGATATATTTAACGTTTTACGTATATTTATTTTTAAATAAACGTTAACATACGATTAATAAATATGACTAACATATCTAACAATCCCCACAATGGTCCCGATATATTTTTAAACCCCTTACAACGTCACAAAGATTATAAAATTTATTTACCCGGTATTTTGAAAATTTATTTAATTTATATCGTAAGTTTAATATAATTACGACGGTTTTCGTGGAAACTAAACAATAATTATCCAAACACCCAATACTTGTACCCAATATATTTTCACAACTTTTATGACTTCATTATGTCCCGATTAAATTCGTTATATTCTATTTCAACTCGTCACTTTTTAGTTAACTCGGTACCCGATAACAAAATATCTAAAACTAAAACACATAATAACTACATTTTAACCCCAAGCTTCTCCAACACTTTTCCATAACCACATGTGCCCCCCCCCCCTATATACTAATAACATGGTTACTTCTAATTGATTAATTATTTACCATTATGCCATCAAGATCTAGATATTTATCTAAAAACTTCAAGTCATATCACTTTAACAAGCAAAACCCAATTTTTCTTCCTCTTCTCTCAAAACCCACGACCCAAAACCAAACCAAGAACAAAATCCATCATTTTTCCAAGATCAAGCTATTTTCTAGTTCCTTTGGTGATCCTTGTTAGAGTTTTGAAATAAAAACTCAAGGTTTATTAGGCTTTACTCATCCAAGCTCTCAAATCTTTCAAAGTAAGTTGTCAAACTCTTTTTCATAATTTCTTCAAGTTATTTTTATATTCATATAATTTTTATACAAGATCTACATGCATATGCTAGTTTATACCACTCTATTTAAACTTTTATATCTTTTAAGCCTTAGAAATGGATAATAGGTAGATCCTTGGTAGAATTACTTGATTGATGATGTTTAAGAACCCATGACACCTTAAGAAGGTGTATGGTAGGAATAGACTAGATTTGTGGTGATTGGAGGTGATTTGGGTGGATTAGAAACTAGTTTGGAACATTAGAAATGAGTTTAGAACCTATCTAGGAACCTACTGTCCCAAAACACCAAACCTGGAAAACTCAGGAACTTAGAGGTAATTTTTAACCAAATATTTAGAAACTACTTTCAAAAACAAAACTTTTGGCGAAAGAACGGATTAAAACGAGTTTATAACGAAGGAGATATGATTTTTGCAAGTTTAACGACGAAAACTATTTTTCTGAAAATATTCATGCTGTTGGACGATTTTTGACGGACAAACCGTGGCGTTAGACGTAACCTAGAGAAGCCGAGCTATCAAAAATATATTAGTACATACTAAGACGAATCTGTGGATATAAAGAACGAAGAAAATGAAATTTTAACGACAAAGATATACACGTTTCAAAATAGTCAAAACTATATATATATATATATATATATATATATATATATATATATATATATATATATATATATATATATATATATATATATATATATATATATATATTAGTAGTCACTAATAGAAATAATAAACTTCGTACTAAATACTATATTTTCTAGATATATTGTTCAAGAGCTATAATCTTAACAAATGAAGTACGTATGACCCAAAGCTTATTTTTACGACTAATTGACGCTATTTTAAGGTTTTCAAAACGATGAATACAACACTAACATTTTATATACGATATATTACGACTAGTTTTTATAAGCCTAGTTAGACTTATTTTTCCTAAGTATGGAAAATATTTTACTTTGACAATAACTAGTATTTTCAAGTTACGAGTGGTATAGGCATCATGTGCATGTGCATTCATTACATCACGTCATGATCTAAAGTAGATCGTTATTACTTATATTAGGTTGCGGCTAATATTCGCGCCTTATTGTCCCTATCATTTCACGTCATAGTATCATCACTTCAGGTGAGTTTTCATAGCCCCGTTTTAATTCAATATTTTGATTTCAAATCCCACAGGGGAGAATACATTGCATCACTTATTTTTGTACATGCCAAAGTATAAATTCCTTACATTGCGTAAGTTGCCTTATTACCACGTCACGACAAGTCCCCTTTATTATCATGGACCGTTAATTAATCTACAAGCGAGAGTGAGTGAATAGATCTATTGAGGGTGACTCCTCCATCCGTGTTTGGGTTGCTCCAACGGGATTACGGATGCATTTCATGTCTAATATATTTAGAATGTCCGGTAAACACTCATTTGGGGCCAATTTAATTGCGTCTAGCTTCGGGGTCATAAGCTTAAGAGCCAATGTAAATTTTATTACTGAAATCTTATTACTTTACTTTTTACTTATGGCTATTGTACATCCGATTTAACTTATAAACCTATGATTATTCACCAACTTTATGTTGACCGTTTTAGCAATGTATTTTCAGGTTATTAAGGTAGCTCATGTTGCATGCATTTGGATCTTCATGGAGTTGCGGGGTCGATGCGTCTCACTATATTTTCTGCACTTATGAAACGTTTGATCTAGTATGACTTGTTTTTCGTAAACTTGCAACACCTTTTGGGACCTATGTTTTGTAAACTCTGAATGTTTTAATGATCAAAAGCAGTATTTTCTAAATGACACTTTAGGTCGTTCAATATGACTGTAACTGTGATGCTATGACAGTCACCCCCAGGTATTCCATTCCGCTGTTAAAACATGTATTTTGGGGGTGTGACATCAGGCCCAGAAGTGCGGCGCACAAAAGAAAATGCGCGGTGAACATCTAGAAATAAGATTTTTTTTTTTTTTTTTTTAATTATTATTATTATTTTTTTAATATAAGCAATATAAACAAACAAAACACATGGCTTATTAGATTAACCAGAACATGCCAAAAAACAAAACAAACATATAAAAGAAAAAAAAAATTTAGAAATAAAAATCTTTTTGGTTTTTCCATTTTAATGACAAACTAAGTATGCACAAATTCACATGGCATATAATCAAATAAAATATGATTCCAAATGATTACATACCCAAATCTAGCAGTTTGGGGGTTTTGTTACCACTGAACTTAATCAGTCAAGAGAAGAACATGATCACAGGACAAAAGTGTGCCAGTCTTGGTATAAGAACTGGCGTACTTACATGAAACAGGGCAGTCCGGCGGTTTTGGGTGTAAAACCATCGTACTTTTGAGGATTTATCTGCAAAATACCAAACGGATGAGAAGTGCGGTGCACTTCAAAAGAAGTGCGGTGCACTTCAAAAGAAGTGCGGCGTACTTGCAGTAACAGAGGACAACTTTATCACAGATTCAAGGAATTTAAAACACACGTAAAATGCACTAGATCAAGAACAATCTGAAAACAACTAAGCAAATCCCCGGCAGCGTCGCCAAAAACATTGATGTGTGTCGAAAGCTTTAAATTTATAATACTAGATTTTACCCAACGAATGACTAACAACACAACACGGGCAGTGTACCCTTTTGAGTGTAATATAGTCTAAGGTAAGTCCAGGTCGTTCCACGGGATTTTTAGTAATTAACAGGTTGTTTATTAAGAACAAAACCAATTTGATTATCACATATCAAATGGCTGAAACGTGTGTGTAAAGCAAAGCAAGGTAACAAACAAGCAAGAGATTATTATATCATAACCAAACGAGGTTTGAACATCACAAAGCATATCAAACTCGCAAAACATATTCATTATTATGAGTAAAAAAAGTACCAAATTCGTTTATGAAAGTAATATGAGAACAACGAACCAAAACCATAGTTTCCACCAAAACAAGTGATAATCCAACAACCCAACGAACCCCTATCTAACCATTAAACCATGCTTCTGAGATAACCCTGAGACATGTCACGTTCTCCTGGAAATCAGCAAACGAGTCGCCAAATGGTATGTTTGGTAACAAGGTTTATGGTAGAGAACTTATAAGGATTTGGAGTGAATCCGTTTAAGTATCAAGTGTAGTATGTTTAGGGTCTGTAAGATTGGTGTTTTAGGACCTGGAAATGGTGGTGAACCAGTAGTGAGTCGTGGTGATGAGGGTATGGCGAGACAGAGGAGCATTCGGATCATAGCATCCAAGGATCCTCACCTAGTTCTCCTCCTCTCCAATTGATATATATGTTATGGTATTGAGAGATATGAGAGATGGTGTTTCCTAGAGCTAAATGGGAGTATTTATAGGCTTAGTAACACTTGGGGACGAAGGCAAGGGGTACATGATCGGTTTGGGAGTTAATTCTAACTTAAATGTGAGTATCAGACCCAAAAGTACGCCCAACATTTATGGAAAACCGCCGTACTTCTTGGCTTTGAAGAATTTCCCCGCTGGTGAAAAGTACGCCGCTCTTTTTATAAAGTACTCTGGTTACGGGCTGTTTCAGTCTTTGTCCAGAAAACCAAAGTTGTATATAATTCTCTTAGCTTTCTGTGCCCGCAAACGGGAGGTAAAACGGAGTTTGTATGCTCTAGATATGGCCAAAACAGTGGACATGTGTTTGGAGATATTTACTTGAGTTTATTTCTTTGTTTAAGCTTCATTTCTTCGTGTTTTCTTCAATTTCTTCCACGACACCCTACAATATCAAATATAGTCTATTAAGTATCGAAAGTTCATATAAATCCTCAATATATAAGCATAAAAGCATTGATAACGCATATATAAATATGTATAATTTGAGCGTTATCACATGCTCTTAAATGCTAAATGATTATCATATTTTGAATGACATTTGCATTTATTCCTTATGTGCATTTTAGACGATTTGCCTATGCACCCACACCACGTTGTTTTAACACATTAGGAATTAGTTATGGCTATCACTATGAACCCTTAGAAGTCATATAGTCATACACTAGTGTAAAAACCTATAAATTAAAGTAGTCGCAAAGTTGTCCTAATTCCCTGGTCATCACTCCGCATTCTTCCAAGTAACACACCCTTTTGTCATGGGGAGGTTAGATACAAACCTAGTAGAACTCGGAGTAGGTTTGACAGCTTAAATTTCATCCAAAATATTCAAGTAAGTTTAACTTGCGATCGCAATTATTAAATGTCATATCCGAAACATCATATCCAAGCCTTTTAACAACATATGTTAAAACACTCATCCTAATGCTAAAAGCTAACATCAACCTTCGGGTAACAAAGGACTCATGAGTTACTACATAAGTGATTAGTAGTTCTTTTTATCCTCGTGTGAATATACACTTCTTAAGACCAAGTATATTCATTTCCGTTAGTTCCTCCTATCTCCATAGGTTTTTCATTGTGTTTTGCCTTTAAGCTCACCTCATTGATAATGAGGATCGAACTTATCCATTAGTTTTAGGATAGAAAACACACCATCACCCTATCTCGCCAAGAGTATGTCGATACTCTCTTTCTTTTGAATCTCGTCTTATGACTATCTAAATATTTCAATTGGAAATATTAAAGTCATCTCGAATTGTCAATAATCTCGTGTCAAATCCCATTGGATTTATCCCTCTATCTCGCCAAGAGTATGTTGATTCTCTCTTTCCTCCGAATCTTGTCTTATGACTATTTAAATATTTCACTGGAAATATTAAGATCATCTCTTGTGTCTCGTCTCATGACTATCTAAATATTTCACTGGAAATATTATAGTCATCTCTTGTGTCTCATCTCATAACAATCTAAATATTTCACTGGAAATATTGTAGTCATCTCGTGCGTCTCCTCTCATGACTCTTTAAATATTTCACTGGAAATATTGAGTCATTCTTCCCATCTCTTGTATAACCACTTAAATATTTCACTGGAAATATTAAAGTCATCCCTTACATCTTGTCTCGTGACTTTTTAATATTTCGCTGGAAATATTAAGTCATCCTTCACATCGCTCTAATGACTACCTATATATTTTCTCGGAAATATAAAAGTCATCTCTTCTCGTCTAGTACTACCGTTCATCTCATAAAAAGAATTTATTAGGTATAAATTCTCTCCTCGTGTCGAAAAGTCTCACTAATCTATCTTCTGATTCCTTAGCCTTTTCCCTTTCACTTCCGCATGGTACTAAACACATCATATGTTTGGTTACTTCCGTAACCATTATCTTCTCAACTTATCTAAACTTTTCAACTTTTGCTCTACACTACCAATGCTTCTACATCCCACACATCTTCCTCACACATCAAGCGACTAACCGATAGGATAAGTTGAGATAACCCTTCTTCATCAACATAGATAACCCCACTAGAACTTTATCACTAACCTCACAACCTTGAATATTTTATCTTCTTAACCCTTAGGATATCTCCGCGTGATCACATGCCTCATCATATGAATGTTCTTTGAATATTCACAATGATTGAGAAGAGCTACGTGACTTCAAAGGTGAAGTTTATTGTATGGTATCCACCACTTGTCATGACGTTACTAAGCTCATCACTTCCGTCTACGTCTGTTTTCCTCTTTATTTTATTTTTATACATTTTGTCCGGATGGTCATAGAGTAAGGGGGAGCGAAAACACACTCATATAGTCATTCAACAAACGCTCTCAAGAACACACTAATGTAGTTCTTATTCCCTAGAAAACTTCCCTTTAGCTGCCCAGAACTAGGCTGTACAAGAAAATTCGTGACTTCTAGGTCACAGTACCATTAAATAGGCCACGGTACCGTTAAATTTAATGGTACCATGCGGCATTTAGTTGTACCGTGCTCGTGTTTGACGAATTTTCATTGTTTCCTTTAGATCCCTGCATCCCTAACCGCAAACCTGCAAAATTTTGCAAACTCACATACACCCTAAGATTCTCTCACTACATCATAGGACACTACCACCAATCTTAATTCGAATCCCACAACTCTTGCCTATTAAGGCCTCACCATTGCAAGCTTATCTTGCATCTCATCATCACACTCAACCCTTACAACTACACTTAACTCTTGACAGTGTTATTTAGTTTTAAAACATTCAACCCTTATATCAATCCCACTCAAACCTTTTAGCTACACTTCACTCTTGACAGTGATAGTTAGTCTAAAAACCTTCAACCCATCGATCATTACACTCAAACCTTACAAATATTCCTCACTTTGGATAAGTGATAGTTAGTTCAACAACCTTCAATCCTCACAATTACACGAAACCCTTCATGCACCAAATTATGTCTAACACACAACTACGATCATCCAAACTAGAAATCTAGAACTTAGTTACCTCAACCCTGCTAGAGATATCCACCAACAATCCTGTTAGGATCACATGCAAATTTTCTTTTTTGAAATATATCATGCATCTCATTGTCAATGCAAACGATATATTAATCTAAACCATCTTTCCCCACCTTTCCTTGTAGGTCAAAACCAACACTTTCCCATCTTATGGAATCATTTCCATTCGCATCTAGATGCATATCGTTCTCATTTTCATTTTTTTTATCGAGTCTACTTTATGGCATGAGTTGTCATAATAGTAATCATCTAGAGTATGTCTTATCAACAAACCATCCTTAACACCAATCATCTTAGGTAGATGATTATGTCGTTCAAAAGGTTTGTTAGAAATTGCCTTCCCAATGACAACTTGGAAGAAGTCATTTTGTGTGTTAGTCAATGAACGAAGCTCGTTCTTGTTATTGTGTTCAATTGAACAATTACACCTTAGGTTGTTGGTTGGGTTGTGATACTCAAGTGTCTTTGAATTGAAATATGCATTCATCTTTTTGTGTCGCTCAACTTTCTTGGGCTTTATCCTTTTGGCACACTTTTAGGATGTGTCACTCGCATAGTTTATGCATTGTATGTCTTGCTATGTGTATTTTATGCCTATAATTTTGCTCCTATACTTTTACATATTATGTTGCATGAAGCTAACCCTTGATGTAGGAAAAGCCTTTGTATTAATTTGATCCATGGATCGCTCGTTAATAAGGTAAATCAACAAGGGGATTCAATCACCATAAGGGAGCTTTGAGCTAGGGGGAGCTCGGAGGTGGTTGAATACATAGCACGGAGTCTTTCTAATAGTGTTGATAGAAGACTTCACTGGGATGATGCAAGCTCGCTTTTATGGGGAGAAAGGATAGTAGTGCAATAAGGGGGAGTAGGAAATGAATTCAAGGGAGAGCTCGAGGCAACTACCTTTTTGGTTTGACAAAAGGGTGAGAAGGGAGTGTAAACGGGTAACTTTTACATTTTACTATGTATCACGGTTTACATATCTGTCATCATCAAAAAGGGGGAGATTGTTAGTGCAAATATTACGATATTTAAACTAAACGGTTTCTTCAGTTTTAATGATGGCAAACATGTAACTTGTAATGCATAACGTAAAATACGCAAGTTACTTGTTTACACAAATCATCAATGCATACTTACATCAACATCTCTCGACGTCTCAAGCATGCTTCAACAAAGTCGTAGATTTCCATCCCGACGTAAATCACTCAAGGTATGGATAAACAAATCTACTACTTGACAAATGGTCAAAGGATTATATTTTTCTAAACTTCACATTTTTATTGTGACAACATTTTTTCAAAAATACATTTTACAAATTATTTTTGAATTATAAAGAAATGTTTTATTTAGGAAAATCATTTCAAAAAATTCCTAACAGCTATATTTTACCCAAACCATCTCCAAACTCCCCCAAATAAACTTTCACCACTAAAGACAAAAATTGGAGCATTTTTGTCTGGGCCGGTACCAAGGTACCACTAAATTTAGTGGTACCGTCCAGACAATTAGTGGTGCCGTCCCCCTGTAACGGCTATTTTCTCTTTGCCTATAAATAGTGGACCATTTTCCACTTCCAACCTGATTTTTCTAGCCACCTTTCTCTGGTTTAATCCCTTCTTAATTAGATCACTTTCTTTGATCATTTAGAGAGTCTTAGTTTATTTTAGAGTGATGCAATCATCCATTCAAGTGATCACCTTCATTCCTCTTCTAGTCCAAGAGAAGAACACAAAGTATCAAGAAGATACAAAGTGTTAGAGTCATTGAGTAGTGCACTTGCATTACTAGTTGTAAGCTTGTTGTATATTGATATACATCAAGTAGTCATTACCTTTTGTTTAGTCTTGTGATAGTGGATCATTGTGATCTTGTTGAGATCTTGGAGATCTCTTGTAGCTAGTGAGCTTGTCTGTTGATCAAATGGATCAAGGGTAGATCATGTAGGTTGTGTTGATTGTGTGATTTGTGAAGATCGGGTATATCGTGAGTAGATCGGGTAGATCGAGTGTAGATCATGTGGATCTTGAAGCTTGTTTGATTTGTGTAGATCGGGTAGATCATGTAGGTTGTGTTGATTGTGTGATTTGTGAAGATCGGGTGGATCGTGAGTAGATCGGGTAGATCGAGTGTAGATCATGTGGGTCTTGAAGCTTATGTGATTTGTGAGGATCGGGGTAGATCGTGGTAGATTGGTACTAGCTAAGATTAATACTCGACATTTAGCTTAGTGTCGGAAAATAATGTAAGCGACGTTGTATGGTTTTCTCTATCGACAATGGAGCTTGTTGATTAGTGAAGTAACTCTCGAGTTGGGTACTCGGGGAGTGGAGTAGGGCGAAGAGGAGCTTCGTGACCGAACCACTATAAATCGCCGTGTCCGGGTTTGCGTTTTCTTTACCTGTCTCTTTACATTTATTTTTGCATTTACCGCTTTACACTTATACTTTGCATTGCATTTATATTTGTGTTACTTGTTGCTTATATTATGTTATTAGTGTTTGTGTCATGGCATGTTATTACTAGTATGTCTAAGTATATGTTAATGTGACATGCCTTACTTGTTGTTTTTTTATTATCTCTTGTTCTTGTAAGACTAGTATTGACACTGTTCATATTATGTCACACTTGATCGGGTGTTTGATACAAAAGTTTTTAAGTTTTAAATGGAAACGTATTCACCCCCTCTACGGTTTCCACAATTGGTACCAGAGCCACGTCGCTCAAATTTTTAAAAACAAATGGTTTTCACAATTGAGTACGATCCATGTATCAAATTACCTATGAAGTTGGGATATATCCAAATGTGCAAACCTGTAAGATATTAATTGATGCATATTGCAAAGAAGGTAAGATTGAAACAGTTGAGGATGTTATGAACATGATGCTTGAAAGAGGTATTATTCCTGACATAGTGACATACGATTCACTTATAGATGGTTATTGTTTGCATGGTGAAATGGCCAAAGCAAAGGCAATTTTTGATTCAATGGTGTTTAGAAATATTGGTCCTGATGCTGTTACTTATAGCAGTTTATTAAATGAGTATTGCTAGAGTTTGAAGAAAGATGAGGGCATGCTTCTATTTCAAGAAATGAATGAAAAAGGTCAAAAACCAAATGTAGTCACTTACACCACCATGTTATGGGGATTGTTTCGAGTTGGAAATTGTGGAGCTGCACGCAAAATCTTTGATGAGATGGGTGCAAAAGGTGTAAAACCAAATGAATGCACTTATTGAGTAATTTTAGAAGGTCTTTGCAACAACCATCTTATAAAAGATGCACTCTCTTTATTCCATTTAATGGGTGACAACAAGCTTAATTCATGTATAAATATGTACACCATCCTCATTGATGGTACAAGTAAATATGATAAGTTTGATATTGCAAAAGCCCTTTTCCAGGATCTAACTAATAAAGGTTTGCATCCTAATGTTTGAACATACAGTGTGTTGATTAGTGGGCTATGTAGGGAAGGTCTAGTTGGTGATGCAAAAGAGCTGCTTTATAAAATGGAAGAGAGTAGTTGTGCACCAAATAATGTTACATATCGTGTTCTTCTCCAAGGATATCTAAAGAACAAACATTATGTTGATGTAGATATGCTTTTACATGAAATGGTTGGAAGAGGTTACTCTCTTGATGCTATGAATTTATCAATATTATTAGATCAAATTGCAGCAGGTTCGCTAGATAACACTTTACTTGAGTTAATCGGTAAGCTTGTGCCAAAGGAATTGATGGACGGTCCTAATTTCTCACTTAAATAGCAAATCCTGGATTTTGATGACAAAAGTAGGCAATCAGTACCAATATTTCATTTCAACTTCATGTAGTTGGTCAGTCACTACTGTTGCATATTGGTATTTGTTAGCTGTTAACATCTTTCATTTGCTATTTGCTTGTTTGACATTAATTTTCATTCTTATTTGCTTGTTTGACATTAATTTTCATTCTTATTGTGTCAAATTCTTACTATTGCATATTTCTTCTGTTTTGTAGCATTTAGCTGCAAAATTTAGCGCATAATAGTTTGCAAGCTTTCTGCACAAATACATGCATTCATTTAATGTAGCTCTTGTTGTCGCTGGTCTTAGTTAATTTTCTTGATTCCTGCTGTGGCATCATTTGGTAATGACGTCAAACTCTTTGATGAGATGCGTACAGAAGTTCTGAAACCAGATGAATGCACTTATCAAGTAATCATCGAGGGTCTTTTCAACAACCATCTTATGAAAGAGGCACTCTCTTTGTTCCATTTGACGAGCAAGCTTAAGTCATGGGAAATCAGTACCAACTGTCATTTGAGTTTGTGTGTTTTCTTATTTGACATTATTATCTGAATTTACAACGTTTTATGATGCTCTTTTTACCTTTTAAGACATGTGTTTTCATAGTTGATCGTTTTTGTGCTTGTAAGAATTTTATATTGACAACTTGGATGTCGTAGCTGTATCAAAAGTCTTTATTCTAAAAGCAAACATGTAGTAGAAGTCAAAATCACCATTTATTTTATTTTATTTTTATTTTTAATTTTATTTTTTATTTTGTTTTCACACTCAGCTGGAAAATGTAGTGCGTAATACTAGTTTGCAAGAGTTCTGCATAACCCAAGATAAAAATATGTTTATTGGGTTGTATTTTATTGGATCGTATATTAGATGATTGTTGTGGTTCGGGTGGTCGAGGTAGCTCAAATGATGAGATAGCCATGACAACGAGGTAGAGAAGAGAGAAAAAGGAAAGATAGGGTGCTATTGAAGAACAATGGAAGGTTACAATTCAACACCCTACCAAGCTACACCCCTCTATGGGAAGTATAGAGTGGTTTATATTAGGGCTGAGCATCGGGTCAGATCCCGACCCGACCCGACATGTCCCGACTAATCCCGATCCCGAAAGTCATCTAAATCGTAAACTGAATACCGACCCGAAAGTAGTTGGTTTTTTGGTCCGTCCCGTCCCGTCCCGAAAGTAGTCGGTTTTTGCTTGTATTTTGTCGATTTTTGGCCCGTCCCGAATCCCAAAAATGCTAAAAATCCATCCCGACTCCCGACCCGAGAAGCTATTATTCGGTTTCGAGACTATCGGTTAATATCGGGATCGGGTCGGTTGTCGGGACTCGAGCGGTTTTGCTCATCCCTAGTTTATATAGGCTCTAATACACACGATTTTACACTATTGTTGCTTCTAGTCTCTGTGTATTAAGCTAACTATTATAAGTATATAACTAATGTAATCTCGTAATGTCTGACACATTTAACTATTAGGAGCGATCCTAACATATATTACAACATCAGTTCTTTTTCTCGCAGACCACGGTCACATTCTTTGATTCAAGCTGAGGGCATTGCATTCACATCAGTTTTTGTTTCTCAACTATACACATACTAGTTCACTGCATATATTACACCATTACAAATGAATTGTTGCTTGTCCAAATTGGTTCAAAATAAAAAGAGGATATAGTGTGTGTTAATTTACACACCTTTTATTTGATCAAAATCGGACCCAAAAGACCAAAAACCGACCATAAATGCCATATATATGTTGTTTTTATGTTTATGCCTGTGCAAGTATGGATATTTAGAAAATGGACGAAAAACAAGGAAAAATAGACAAAAAACCGAGCACGAGATTGGAAATAGCGTGAAAAAGACGAAGTCAAAATTATTTTCAGAGCAGACCATTGGAAAGAGCACGGAAAAACGAGTCTATTGGTACTTTATATGACGAAAGACGGTCTTATAAAAAATTAAACGGAGCTCGAACGAAAACTATTACTCCCTCCGTCCCAAATTTATTGTCCTCTATTGACTTTTTCGGTCTTTCTTTCTCAACTTTGACTATAAATATTTTTGTTTGTGTTATACAATTTTTGATAAAAATTATACCAAATGAAAATACATTTTAAACTCAATCCGTTAATATATTTTGTATCAAGTATTATGTAATATAAACAAAAATATTTATGGTCAAAGTTAAAAAGTAAAGACCGAAAAAGTCAATAGGGGACAATAAATTTGGGACGGAGGTAGTATTTATTAAAAAGGGATCAGCAGAAAAAGAAGGATTAAAAGGAAATTATCACAAATTAAAGTACAAAAAGATCTCTTTGGTCTAGTGGTTAGGGTTCAAATCCTTCTTCCTCCCCTTTCTTTATTTTAAATTACCATAGCAGCAACCACAAAACCCAAGCCATTCAAGCCCAGCAGCAGCCCACGTCAAAACAGGCCCAGCGAAAGAAAAATAAAAGAAGAAGATCCGGCCCAAAAGAGAGTAGCAGCGCAGCCCACGTGGCCTTTCAATTCATTCTTCTTTGTTAAGCAATTAATATCTGCTATTCTTCCTTCATACGATTCTTCATTTGAATCACATAAATCCATTAATATCAACAATTCAAAAAAACATCCAAAACGATTGTACAATTAGCTCTATATAACTTGATTCCACCAGATTCATCAACCCTAAGAACCGATCTATGCCAGTAGAGGATGGAGATGAAGAACAAAAATTCCATTGGTATTAGTAAATTTGCTTTGATTAAGTATATTTGCTTTTAAATAATCAATTTAGTTTTTTTTATTCAATTTAATAAATTTGCTTTGATTAAGTTCAATTCAATTGTTGTAGCAAAAACCAAAAAAAAATAAAAAATGGATCTATTGGAGCACTTCATCTTCATCTCGAGTTTTCATCAAAAGTTGGATCTATTGGAGCAAATTGATTTTGCTTTCAATAACGAAACAAGTTATCCATCTTCTTCAAATTGTTGATACTTTTTTTTTTATTCCTACATTCTTTCAATCCCTGCTCATGCAATTATTTTTATTCTTTATTAATCCTTTTTTAGCTTTAAAATGTTTTTTGCCACTTTTTTATTTTAGAAACTAATAAACTTTTGATTATGTATCTTGAACCATACATTAAGCGATTATACGAGTGCTTATTTGAAATGTGTATGTATTTTGATGCAGAGTAGGTGTTCGATGAAATGACATAAACAAGTCTGGTTACAGGCGATGTAGATCATTCGCGGTGGTTGGATCCAAATGTTTCAATGATAATATTATTTTAGCATGTGGTATGTTTTACTATTATTTGAAAAAGTGCAAGATGTTGGACAAATTACATATCTTTCTGAGATAAAACTACTTCATGATCCTATAACTTAATTAAATATATTATTAGTTTAATTACTTAGTTGCTACAGATGACGGGATTATTTGAACTCTAAAGTTATTGCGTAACATAGGAAAAACTTGATGCCACATTATATTCGGCAACTGAAACGTAGCTGATGTATAGACTTTTTTTTTAGCATAGGATAGGATATAGATCATTGTTCGTGATCATGAACTTACTTTTAGCTAAACAATCGTACATGAGCATCATGGACCCAATCGTACGCTAATAGATTACAATTACGATCCTAATTACTACATTGACGGTTTGTTTATGCGTTCTCGGTTCCATTCCATTCCATTTCTACAGCTTACATATAGGTGTTGTAGTTATGTTGTAAGTACTTATGTAAATCTGTCTTTGTGGCTATTAAACGATTATCACCAGGGGGTGTCAAATGACGGTGATTTTAGTTCTTGCCTAAAAATATGTTTTTGCACGTCATTGCTTATATTTTGATAACACGCAATACCCTTTTAAGGTCCTAAACTCACACCGGCATATTTTTTGATAACAAGCAGTACCCTTTTAACACACAGTACCGTAAGTTCTCTTAAACTACATATGTTTTAAATAGAGGTGGCAAAATGGGCCGGTGAGGTAACGGGTCAAAATGGGTAGTTTTTGGTAGGGATTGAAACGGGTTGGAGTGAATTTTTGTGTCCTGACTCTCAAACTTTAGTGTACAATTATCATCTTGATGCATTAGTTAGATTAAGGAAATAGAATCGTTTACATAAATCTCTTAATAATATACTTTGCATTTTTATACAATCTTTCTTGTCATGATTATTTTAGCAATAAGGTGTGATTGTCTCAAGCGTATAGTAGTATGAAAGTTTATACATGTTTGCGATTGAAATGCCATTTATATGAATGCCATATGATTGTAAAATATATTTCTGACCATACTAGCATGATGATGATATGTCAGCCATTTATGAGCCTATCAACTTTAGTTAATTACTTATATAAGCTCATAACCTCAACTTACTAAGCTTATAATCCAGAAAAGATTTGCTTATGAGCTTAACTGTGAGAGGGAGGTTATTCAAATAACTCCAAAAGTCCAAAAAGTAAGCTTATCCAAACATACCTTTAGGTTATATTTTATTTCTAGAGTAAATATGAACTTTTTTTTAGCTTAAAAGTAAATGGATTAAAGGAGGTTTGGGTCATGGTGGGTAATTAGCTCAAGTTGGGTTGAAATGGATACTTGGGTTGACCTTCACACTTTATACTAAATTATCAAATTTTTAATACAAAATGTGTTTCTCAGATTAAAGAATATGATTAAAGAATATGTACTGTATCTGTTTTAATGGTGACGTGCTCCCATTTTAGCTACATGTGAACTAAACGTGGTCCATCCGTGTTATTCATCACATATGTATATTTGGAACATGGTAAGCATCTATAAAATTCTTATTTTATTCATGTGTACCTTATTTCTTTTATTAAACACATACAGGTTAAAGAATTTTGATGCACTTTTCACACCCGCTTGTGATTCACATGATACATTCTTCTTGAAAGGTACGAGTTACTCACAATTTTGTAATCTAAATATGAATTTACATGTGGCTCTGACGTTTTTAGTTTCTCCTATTGCAAATACTCTTCTTGAAGCTTATGTCAATAAAGTGAAGAAGATGCATGAGTATGGAGCTCATGGATCAAGTGGGTATCAATATCATTGAAAAAGAGAGGACAAGGATGCTCTCTGCACTTGCATAAAGGTATTGGATACATTATGAGTAGGTTACCGACCCCTTTTAACTCTTACAATTTTACTGTAACTGTTCAGACCCATTATCCAAGCTTCCATATGCTATATCCATGTATTCGTTGTGTGGTTTTATGTGAACTATAACAAATTACGTTCACATAGTAATTGTAAGCTCATCTTTAAGTAGTTAGATAATGCGTTACGTAATGGAAGAATGAACTAATTGGTTAAGTTAAGCACAACGTTAGTGATTATAGGGGCTGTTTGTGATTTCTTATTAGATTAAACAAATTTAGGGGGTGTTTGGGTCATATTATTAAACTACTTGAGTGGACTTGCTTAGTTTAATAAAAAAAAAATTACGGACTGTTTGCGACTTCGTGTTAAAACTGGTGAGAGTGGCTGTTTAGAACTGCTTGGTGTTACTTATTATAATAACTCCTTATAGGGGTTGTTTGGTGTTAGTGTTAGGTGTTGCTTATTAGAATAACTCCTTATAGGGTTGTTATCCAAAATTTATAAAAAAAACATACCTCTTCTTATTTATAGGCAGTAATTTGTGTGGATAGGCTTCCTTTACTACAGGTTCTTATGGACATACACAAAAAGTAACGACACTTCTAAGTTTCAAAACTAGACTATGTTTCTCCATTGTCAATTTGCAGGTGGCCGAGGAAAATGAAACTACTATGCTGCAAACAACATTGTTTATCATTCATTACCTTAACAATTTGACCCGTAAGATGCTAAAGTTAAGCTTACTATTAAGAAATTGAAGTAGTTTTTTTATCTGTAAATGAATCACAAGCGGGTGTTTATATCATTTTTTTTGTTTAAAGTGATTTAAATTTTTTATTTTTTTTGTGTTCAATTTTTATTTTTTTTATATTTATTTATTTTTTTTTTTGTGTAAAAGTTTTTGGTTTGTGAGCACTAACCGAGCTGCTTCCGTCCAGAGCTTATTTGAAATTAGAAAGGTTGATAACTCATAAGCCTTAAGAATTGAACTTATTGTGGTACGGTGTCCTCCTTTCCTCCCCCTCCTCTAAACCCATTACAAGTCAAAGAACAAATATAATACTTTAGTGATCATTTCATATGCTAAAAAAAATTTAATTTCTTTCGGTTCATATAGTTTTGGTTGTATAACATTTTAACGGTCGTTGATGATGGTTACTGTATGTTTTCAGTTAGAAACCAAAACGAACAAAGATGCAGAAGTGTCATTATGTTATAATCAGCAACTTCCCGTCATTATATCAAATACCCTTTTGTAAGCTTGCTTGAGAGAAGTTATGTGTCAATCCGTGTCACTAACTATGTGCTTTTGCTTCTTATTGCGTAGGTGGGTGTCCTGTAATTAAGGGTTTACAAAATGGATCCGTGTGAGTGAGTCTGACCCTTAAATTATCTCGAAAGGTATATCTAAACGTTCAACAAATTATTTTATCGGCCATAAATTGCATAGTAAAATAGCACAAGAAGACCGACAATAGTATCTCTTAATGAGTTGTTATTGATTTGATATCCAGGATGCATGGTAGTGTCATATTTGTGGATCAAAATCGGGAAGAGGCTTTATGTTATTCATAATTTCTATGCTAATATGCTATAAAGATTGTTAAGTTGTGGTTATGTTCATATATGTGTATATATATTACATTTGAGTACTTTAGTAGTCACATCTTCGGATATTACCATCTGAGTTCTATTTATATTCGAATAGAGGCAACTTTTGAAGTTCTCCCAAGACTTAACGAAATCAAATTCGGGAGTGGTGTTATCGATGAGCTTTTGTTTCTGGAGTTGCATCGGGAGTACATATTTCCTTCTGGAATAATAGTGTTGAAGTATGGACAAGCTTTTCAAGAAAGTATATACGATCAACTTCGTGTGGTTCGGGAGGGTCAGCTGAAAGTCATTTTCACCCCTGATTTAAAGGTCAGTTTGGTATTTCTTTGGTTTATAATATATCTTGGTCTGTAATAAATTTGCACATCATTACTCATATGAATGTGTTTTCAGATATTATCCTTGGAGTTTGTGCACAACGCCACGAGGAGCTTCTTCCACGTAGATTAGTTGCACCACAGGTACAAGTTTTTATTTTATATACAATAATGGTTGAATTCATAATTTATTAATTGTTTTCTGAATCTGATTTGTTGTTTTGCAGGTGAATCAGCTGTTACAAGTAGCACAGGAATGTCAATCTACAATAGCCGAAAGTGGTTTGATGGAAAGGGCAAGGTCGGCGGTATGATGAAAAAAGATGATATGAAGGTTTGATGTCATTTGGACGAGATTGCAAGAGGCTTAATAGTTGTTTGGGAAAGACATATTGATCGTAAGTGGAAAGAGATACTTTTCAAGACATTGTGATAAGGATTCAAAACAAGTAGTAAAGTTAATGAACATAAACATTTCATAATTATGAACGTTATGTAAATTTGCTGAAGATTATGGGTTTAGAACTTGGGGCACATGTACAAGTATGTTTTGCAATGTAACTATCAAATTTATGAGGGAGAATGTATATAGAAAAGTATGTAAGCTTTTTTAAGTAGCAGTTTTTTTTATTTGATCTATTTGAAATGCTTGAATCAGTTCCTCTCTAAAGAATAGAGACGACCCAAATTTGTTTGTTTCTTTTGACAAATTAAAGATTATAATGTTAGTAGTAACTAAACAACGATCACATATACGTTTCATTCTAGGGTCTGTTAATTTACTAATGCTAATAGGTTCCATTATTTTACTAATGCTTAAGATATGTCGTTTCCAGTCATTCCTTTATATCTCAAAGCCTAAACATCCTTTTACTAAGCATAAGCCTACCGAAACACCACTCTACTATATCTCAATATTTTATGTTTTAAATGTTTGTTTCCTGATTTTACCTTGGGTAGTGAAAGAAATATATATCTGCATAAATTTCTTTAAGCTATTTGGTGCCAAAACAAGTACTCTAATAATGTACAAATAAATCTAATTTGAGAACGCCTCCATCTTCTTTCATGTTATTATCAAAACAAGCTTGGATTGGGTCGATCAATATACTAATGCAGTGGTAGAAGTGGCAAAATGGACAGTCTATTTTTTTCTAACTATTTTTAGGTGTTAACGGAATGATCATGGACCACTCAAGTGTTTAACGTCGACTGCATAGTTATGCTCTCCAAGACTATTTACCACTTGGGAGAAGACAATGCATGCACGTTTATTTTCTTAATAGTTACAAACCAGATTAATGTTCTACTGATATTCTTGATAACTACAGTTAAACCAGATTAATGTTCTACTGATATTCTTAATAACTACAATTAAACAAGATTAATAGTTAAAAAACAGATTAATATTTTCTTAATAGTTACAAACCGGATTAATTTTCTTAATAGCTACAATTAAACATCGTTTACGTTCTTTGTTCTTTCTTATTTTATTCACGTAATTACGTTTTTTTAATAAAAAATCCTCTAAAATCCCGTGGATGCCACGGGTCTATAAGCTAGTTTAATATAAAAGGAATCTGATAGTTGCAAATGAAGAGATATTACTAAAAGTGGCACATGGCATGAAGATGAATGTTGAGTTGATAATTTGCAAGAGAAAGGTAAAGTTGGCATGCATGGACCACTTCTCTTATGCACTTGCGACAAAACAAGACAAAGGAAAAAGTAAAACGGAAAAATGCTTTGTGATCCCACGTGAAGCCATTTACCATAAAAAGAAAGAATGAAATGAAAGTGGTGATTCTCTCCTTTGGCTAGCACATGAAAAGTCCATTCTCTACAAATAATTCTCAAAGGGCATATTTTCTGTTGACTAAAATTCCAACGTGGCATCTATTCTTTTTTGTTGAAGCAAGAGAATAACGACAAAATAATGAAAAGCAAGAGTAGCAGCTATGGACAAATAAAGAAGGGAAGGAGTAGTAACTTCACATGGGTCTAAATGCTATAGCTAGCAATTGTAGTCAACTCACCAAAAATAAAGCAAAAGAAATGAAGAATTAAGGAGGCGTTTGGTGATCCATGGGGTTAGGGATTATATTTGGGGATGAAAGAAAAGGGAGTGAAGGAAGATAGATGGCTATTAAAAACATTGTTTGTTTTAAATGCATGGAATTGCTTTATTTTTATTTTTAAACTATTAATAAGAAAGAGAAAGTGCTATGAACCCACCATTATGAAGTAAAAGAAATAAAATATGCTAAAAGTGGGTCCAACTTTAAAAGAAAACAGTAACTTTGATCTAAACCTAAGGAAAGGGTCGAGATTTGCTAAAAGTCAAATATTTGGTGATGATGTCTAATGTTAAATCCTAAGCCCCTCAACCAAACTAACTATTTTACTTTAAGATCAAATCCCAACCCATAATACCCCTAACAAACAGCCCCAAATGAATTGTTGCTTTTGTTGGCATGCTCCACGCGACTCCACTCTCCCAAAATAAAATGAATAAGGCGCGTGTGGCTCTTCATCCATCAACTCTCACACATATTTATAGCCAATTATCGATCGCCACATGGCAATAATGACGTGAATGATAACTGAATTGGAAGGATCGAGAATGCATTTGTATGTGGACACATATGAGGCCAAATTCATTAAAGGAGGTGCCAATGATGAGCTTATAAATAGCACCAAATCCAACGCCACACATAAGCTTTTTCCTTACATCATAATTCACACACATTTTGTATTTTTTAGTAGTAGTAGTAGTTTTTTATAGAGTAGTTTTTAGCTTTAGATTATTTTTAAGTTGTATTGTAATAGCTTTATTTTCTTAATAGCTTTTTCAAGTGCTCATTGTATTAATACTTTTTTCAAGTTTATTAATGAAGATTATGAAGGTTACTTAGTTTATTTATTTTTCTCATCTCTTTTATTTCTATCTTATCTAAAAATATATTTTAGCTTAATAGCTTTTTGTAGTTTAATAGATTAGATTATTCAATAAGCATTTTTTTTTTAATTTCTTAATCTCTTTTCATAACTTCTTTAGTATTATTAGATCTAATAAATTTTAGCTTAAATTCACTTAATCTCTTTTTATTTTGAAAGCTTTTTCTAAATAAATCAAATTAGCTTAATACTTTTCATCTCCTTAGTTTATCTCTTATTTTCTTCTAATCAATCTAGCCTTTTAGCTTTGGTTGTTTGATAACTAGTATAGATCTATTAGCTTTCTAGCTTTTTGGTTCTATTACTAGTTTTGCTAGATTAGATTATCTATAGCTATTTTAATCTAGATTTATTTTATTTGATAGCTTAATTGAACTAATGTTGCATAAAGTTATGATTTTTCTTAGTTTCTCATCATTCTCAACATAAGGCGAGGAGCTTAAGGGTTTTATAAGCTAGCTTATTGATAAAGTTTATTACTTTTAGTCTTAATAAGCTAATTAGTTAATAAAGTCACCAAACTTTATTAACTATTTGGTTTTATTTAAGCTTTTTGAGAAGTAAACTTTATGGTTTGTTTAGTTTATAAAATCGGGTGGTTAATTTCGTCTCATCTATTAGATCGGGTTCTACTTTTTATTTCTTTTCACTTTTATAATTATTTAATCATGTTTGTTAGAATATTTGTTTTTATTAGTTTAATTGATATGAGTAGCAAGTAGTCTTTTAGTGTTTGTTAAGTGATATGGATTATTGAATTAAGTGTGGATTAATAAAAAGGGATTGCGATTAATAATTAGTCAAATTATTTAGATTTGTAGTTTTATTATTTGAAAGGCAAAAGCCGGAGAATAATCAAATTACACATCTAGTAATTATTTTCTTTTTAAAGGATTGTTTTCAAAATAAACCAATGTTGTGAGAAAATAGTCTTGTTTAAGGAATATAATTCGTCGTTAAACCTTAGTCCACACTTAATGAACTTTTCACGTCGCTTAGCAAACATATTTCCCATATTTCATTTTTAGAATAATCTAGTTGCCTTTATCGCTTAGTAAATTTGTTGGTTTACTCTTAGTATAATTAGTTTTAGATTATTCACTTGCTTCTTTTAAGATTAGATTGCATTTTAGGTTAATTGAACTTTATGTGCTTGTTTTACATGCTTGATTGTTACTTTTTAGTTCATTTTTGCCATTATAGTTATAAAAGCCAAAAATCTCAATTCTCTCACCAAATATCTTTTAGCAAACACTTTTCCCATTTATCTCTTTTAGATCATTTTATATGCTTGATTCTTGCCTTTTAGTTTATGTTTGATATTCATAGGTTTAATAATCCAAAATCTCTAGTATCTCTCACTATTCACTTCACAAATCACGAACCGAATCACAAATTCAATTCACACTTCGTTGGGACACGACCCGGGGAAATAATTTCACCAGTGTTTCTTCGGAACACTTAACCTATAAGATTACACCAAATCAGGATATTTGATCGAAATTTTATTTATTTGGGTTTGTATTGCACTTTATATCAACAATTATCTCTAAATTTGTAATTGGATATTTTTTTTGGAGCAAAAGGTGAATTTATATTAATATCAAACTATGACAAATTACAAGACAGTTAATACACTCTAGAATGCAACATGCTTTATCCAGTGAAAATTCAATAGACAAAGCTTGCTATACTTATCCAATATCATACCACACTGTCATTCGATATCTTATACCACTAGGACATATCTATGTCACAACTAGTTATTTCTCTCAGAGCCAAGCTGCACTATAACATGAACCATGCCAACTTTACTCTACATTCACCTTTAATATGCACATACCATCTAGCTACACTTCTACATCACCTCTTCATCAAAACCATTCAACCAACATCCACAATGGTTAAGACAGTGATGGTGTGTGGCTTCACTAGGAACCCATAACCCATCCATGGAGTGGCTTTGCCAAAATAACCTACATTTCCTTCTCAAGAAAGGCGTCAGTTACTTGGGAACACTCACCCTCAATGATGACGAACCATTACCTCTTGTGGTGATGTATTGAGTGGACCAAGAAGGTTCATCTTGCACACCTCTCTATTCCACTCATCATACACCACCCACCCAAGCCATTTACCGTTCACAGTGAACAACCCTTCGTTATGCTACATTTCTCCAATTAAACCTCCTTCTTTTCACCATATACTCACCAGTTTCCTCCCAAGGCCAAACAAGGAGTATATGGGTACTAGCAAGGTACATTCACAGCAGAGAAAATCCAAGGTACAAGGTATTGAACTCACTGTAATGGCCTACATAGTCTTTGTTTATGATATAAGGCTTATCCCAAACACCCCTTAAGCAGGCAGTGTTGAATAGAGAGATTTGAATTTCCAACATCAGCAGAACTATTGATGATACTATTCCATTTCTATTCCCAGGGATCATAATCAGCTTTAGAACCATTAGCTTTAAGGTACTAGCCATTTGCTTTCTATACACCATACTGCCAAACACCCCTTTAAGTACTTTTCAGTGTTTGAATATCTAACTTAACATTCCATTGTGTTGCAACTCTTCTAGTATCATATGTATCTTTTACTTTAAGACTCATTAGCTTTAATCTAATGTTCTCATAAATGTTCTTTTCAACAGTTTTGGAATCTTGCCTCTTATCTTGAAACAACCTGCAATTCCTCTCATTCCAAATGTAGTAAATAGTGGCAGCAGTGACCAACTTTTTTTATGATAGTATCAATGCTACTATTATTTGTCAATATGCATATATCATGAATAACCAAGTCCCACTCATTAGCCATAGTTCCATCATTGCATATCTTCTTCATTCCTTCCCATACTTCCTTTGAGAACTCACATTGGAAAAATAAGTGGTCATGAGAATCACAACAATTCTGACATAAAGGGCATTTCGTATCTACATTATTGTTCCATAGCATCAATTTGTCTTGAGTCTGTAACCTTCTCTGATTAGCCATCCAAAGAATGAAGGTGTGTTTGACATTACACTGACTGAACCATATGTTATTACCCTACTGCACTTGTTCATGATTATCTTTAATGTCCTTCTATACAGTGCTGATTTTCAATTTCTTTGCCTCTCCATCATTTGAAATCCATACAACTTTATCTTCCCTATTAGTCACAATTAGCAGTTTAGCGCTTGTATTGATTCTAGTATAGGAAATTTAGCAATCCAGTCACTAGGCCATATTCAAGCACCATTGTTGATAATGTCATGCACAGTAGCATAATCAGACAATCTAACATCATATAAGTCTCTTCTTGTTATAAAAGTGCATAAAGGACCTTGAGGGCACCATTTATCATACCAACCAGAGGTCTTACATCCATTACCAATCTTGTGAAATATGTGAGGCTTCAGTTTATCCCTTAGTATCATAAGATTCTTCTATCCCCATCTGTCCTGATTCTCCACATCAATATCCCAAATGCTTCTTCCCTTGAGTTTGACCATACTAACCCATTTTACCAATAAAGAAACCTTTTTAGCAGCTATATTCCAAATGTGCTTGGCCAAGAGAGTTTCATTCCACATATCCAAAGGTTTTAGACCAACACCACCCTAACTCTTTGGTCTGCAAATAAACTTCCAAGCAACTTTGGCTTTACTATTTTGATAATCACCCTGACACCATAGGAAGCCTTTAAGGACTTTGTCAATTTCTTTAATCACTGTCTTAGGGATAAGATAAACAGATGCCTAATAAGTATGAATAGAGGTGAGAACTCCAGAGATCATTTATAACCCACCTGCATAAGATATATGATGAGACGAAAAGTGTTACTCTTTTAAGGGGTCATTTAAGCCTTAAATCATGATTATATGGTCAAATATTGCCTTAAATAGTTCCTTTTGTCATTTTAGGTACTTTTAAGAGAAATTATGGAAAAGGAAGCATTTTGGATGTTTTTGGAGCGAAAAAGTGAAGAATACGACGATGTCTCAATTTATGCTGGAAACAATACCTGACGGCGTCACACATTACTAGGTGACGGTGTCACTTATTGACAAAGAGGGGGATATGAAGTTTACACTTGACGGGCTAGAAAGGAATTTTGGAGTTTAAACGTGACAGCGTCACGTTATAATGAACCAAGGACGTCACGTGTTATCACAAAAAGAGACGGCCCAGAAAACTTTACAAGGTGATGACGTCAAGAGTGGATCTAGGCCATCAAGGAACCATAAATACGGCGAGGTGACGGCGTCACGTCCCAAAAGGTGACGCCGTCAAGTTGTAAAATCTATATATACTTTTCTAATTTTCATTCATTATGTGTGGAACTTTGGAGAGAAACTTAGGGTACGAACCCTAGTCGACTTTTGCAGCTATTTTGAGGTTTCCAAACCTTTTTTCTTCCATATTTAATTGAAGATAAGTAATCTATCAATCATTCAATATGTCTATGTGTTGTTTGATTCGATCTTACGCTTGTCTTTCTATTAACATGCTAGGCTAGGTTTGTTTGTGTTTGCTTAGATGTAATGAAACCTAGCTATTGATTATTGATTGATGGTTTGTTATTAATTTTTGTTGGAAGAATGATATCAATGTTAGGCTTAAGAAAATTGGCTAATCTCCTATTGGTAACTTGCTTGATGTCTTAAGAAACATGAATCGAATGTGTACTACGATTAATTGGTTGTGTTTAATGCATAAGATAATATCAATGAGGCCATGATAGGATACTTAACGTGTCGTCATAATAATAGATAGGATCTTATAGAGTTAGGGAAGGACATACACGCCCCCACGAATGGCATTAAGGAATACAACCCGTCATCCACGCAATTGTAACAAACTAATCAATCAATGAAAGATAGCTAGGGAGTAGTGATATCTAAGTAAATACGTTTGTCTCCATATTAGTAGTTTCACACATTTATTTTCTGTTATTTTATTTTTATTTGCATTTGTAGTTATTTGGGTTAGTTAACTAGCAACTAATTCCTCCCATGCCTTTAAAAATCGAGATTTTACTTGCTTTCCAAAAAAAAAATATAAAAATACAAAAAGAATCATCCCACACCTCTAGACCTAGTGTAAATCATTTTCAATCCTAACGAACACTATTCCCTGTGGAGAATGATTAATTCCCTGGTACTTACCACTACACTATACTACATCGGTTAGGTACACTTGCCAGGCGGGGATTGTAAGCTTATCAAGATCCCTTGAGAAGTAAAACTTTTTTGTGACAATCCAAATCGCATCAAAGTTTTTGGAGCCGCTGCCAGGGAATAGTTATTGTTTAGGTTGAATTTTATTTTTATTAGGTCTGCTCATTAGATTCCTTTCTAGTGAGATTTTTATTTTTATTTTTATAGGTTTTCTTTAGTCTATCTTTTTCTTTGTTCCTTTGTTCGTAACTGTTACCATCCGAAATTATGGAAGGTGGTAATATCTTTGACCTCGCCAACCCACCACAACAAAACCCACCACAACCAAACCAACCTCCTAGAGCCCGCACTTTAGGAGAGTACTCCCGTCCGAGCCACCAAGGCTATCGAAACACCATTGAGCTCAATCAAGGAGCCAATGTGTCTCCCTTGCGATCCAACACCATCCGGTTGGTGCAAAGCGGATGTGCATTCCATGGACTTCGTTCCGAAGATCAAAATCAACACCTTAAGGACTTTCTTAAAATCGCAGATTCCATAGACCTTGATGTTGAAACTCGAGAGACGGCCCGATTGCGTCTTTTCCAATTCTCTCTACGTGACCAAGCTAGTCAATGGCTTGAGCGTTTACCTGCGGGATCCATCACATCTTGGGATGATCTCACTTCTCGTTTTCTTGCTCAATTTTTCCCACTGGGAAAACCACAAAGTTAAGGAATGACATCTTGATGTTCCAACAACATCAAGGTGAAACTCTTTACGAAGCATGGATTCATTTCAAGGACTTACTTCAAAAAGTCCCTCATCATGGCATAGATCTTTGGCTCTAAATCCAAATCTTCTATGACCACATCAATCTCTCCACGAGGCAAACCATTGACCAAGCGACTGATGGTAGGCTATGTGATCAAAGTGCGGAAGAATCATGGGAACTGATGAGTCTCGTATTATACATATTTTTACCCCCGATATTATGTGAAATATATGATAAATAACCATGTTATTAGGACTTTTGGTACTTAATATGAAAATGTATGTGCCGGACGATAGATTGGAGAAAAGTACAAGAAACGCACGAAATGGATGACTTTATGAACATATAAGGAAAAAGACATAGTTTGGACTAAAGCACGCCGCTTATAAGGATAAAGAGCGCCGCTTACGGGTGTTCTTTGTCAACTATATATACTCAAGTCAAACGTGAAGAGCGCCGATTATATATTATAAAAGCGCCGGTTACGCGAAACAAAGCTCACCGGTTTCACACTAAATGCTCGGCGTACTTCACATGACAGTTATATCTTCTATATTAATAAGCTACTTCAATGATGAGACCGATCATTTGCTTGCATTAACTGATCAGGGCCATGTTAGGGTTCCATTTACACTATAAAAATAGGCACAATCCGTGACTCTAAGACACACCTCAACAAAGTACCACACTTGATCATAAGAAGAAGATTAGTAGTGGTTTACACCAAAACCACTAGCTAAATCTGGAGAAACACTTGGAGCAAGCAGTTGGAACGTGAACACACTTGGAAAACTCGGTATAATGACAACATCACTTGTTTACTTAGTTTACTTTCACATGAATATGGAGTAGTACTCTTATGTTTGTTAGAGGCATCTTTGCCATGATTTGAACCGTTTATGTATTATGACTATTGAATCTATCTTTTATGTATTTGATATATTATGGTTTAGACTTCTATCATATGTCTTGATTGGTCATTATAATTGTTAACAGGTCGAAAGATGCAATTATCTAGATTATATTATGAATCGTCTGTCTATAACGGGTCATTGCTATACTTGTGAGAATCGGATAGTAAAGCATATGATAACCTCAACCATAACATGTTTAAGACTTGGCCTCACGTCTAGCGACTTGGTTAGGAGAAATGCATACTTGATACTTCATGCTTGGACCATACTTTATGCACTTTATGTATCTAGGATCATAGGCCGAAAGGAGATTCTTTTACATCAAGGAGATATATTAGTTTACATGACCACCCGTCATGCTTTGCTTTTATGCTTTATCCAAGTATTGTCTATGATACATATGCTCATTCATCTTATGTGCTCTGCCTTTAACAAACATATTTTTAATATCAATTGGGAAAACATTTCAAAAATCTTAAATCCAACAAAAACAGTTTTAGTGATAAGTGACAATCATTGGAATTTATTTTTTTTTACCTTTAGCTAACTATAAGAACAATAACCTCTCTTGGGACGACCTGGTCTTACCTCAAACCTTTACTATAAACGGGGGTTATACTTTACCCATGTGTTTTATGAATTAAGAAAATGGTAAAATTAGTCTTATAAATTTAAAGCTTTCGAAACACATCAAAGTTTTTTGGTGCTGTTGCCGGGGAGGTTAGATTTGATCATATTGTTAGTTTTATGCATTTTGCAAAGGAAAAAGTTACTTAATTCTTGTTAAAGTTTTGAAAAATTTCGTTTCTGAGACACAAAGAGCGTCGGTTTTTCAGATAAAACTGCCGATCAAATGATACAGTAAAAGAACAGTTGGATTTGATTTTACAAAACCCCAAAAACAATCTTGTATAATGCTTTTTACAGAATTTGAGCACATAGGATTCATGTTTCTTGTGTTTTTACTGTCTGAATTAAGTATATAATGCACATTAAAATAAAAAATACAAAAATATTTTGTTTTTACTTTTTAATTATTTTCTTGCAAATGTTTTACTGGATTGCTTTATTGAATGAAATGATTATTGCAATATGTTTTCAATTATTATCTGAATTTATGAAAGATTATATATCTTATGAAGAACTGCTAAAACCCAGAAACACGCCAGTTTTTATCACACCCCACAATTTCAGGTCATTTTTCCAAATTTCGACATTCTACTATTCACAAATTACTATTCATCGATCACCATTCATCATTTTACTATTTATCATTTTTGAGGTCAATTTGACATTCCGAGAAATATTCAGAAATTTTACTATTCACTTGACACTATTCATTCCCGAGAGAAAACCACTATTCACGTGCATTACTCATGTCATCGTAAATTTAGTTTACGAGTATTCAAATTCGCGTAACCGTATTGGTTCAGGAGCGAATTCATGCATTATCATTGGGACATTTCATATGGACTAGAAGTAGTTTACATATCATTATTATGGCACTTGCATACTATTCCACTCGTAGGATAATTAAATTAATACTTTTAGTATAATTAACTTTTACGTATAATTATTTCTATATAAACTTTAACAAACGATCAATAATGTGACTAACACGTCCGACACTCCCGACTATGATCCCAATATATTTTTATACTCATTTTTATAATATAAAAATTATAATATTAATTTACCCGGTATTTTGGAAATTTATTTAATTATTATCGTAAGTATACTATAATTACGATGGTTTTCGTGGAAATTAAACAATAATTATCTAAACACTTAATATTTGTACCCAACATATTTTTATAATTTTTATAACTTTATTATGACCCGGTTAACTCTGTTAAAATTTATTTTTAGTTAACTCGGTACCCGGTGTCCTTTAAATCTAGTAATAAACACACAATCTACACAAAGTCTTCCAAGTCTTACACCAAATCCCCCCCCCCCTTGACTTGCCACCCCCCCCTCCATTCCAATCCCTTACACATTATCAATAATTCACTAACTTCATTAATTACAAGTCCTTTTTGTCTTTTGAATTATTATACAAACTTAAATATACAAAAATTCACACATACAATACAAGGTGCAAGAAAACTTTTCTTCTCTTTTCTCTCAAGGGTGTGCTCGGCCTAGGGTAATCCAAGAAGCAAAAACCATCATTTTTCAAAGATCAAAGTGTAATCTTCTTCATATAGTTGTCCTTGTTGGAGTTTTGAGATAAAAACTCAAGGATTGTTAGGTTTTCACCATCCAAACTTCATTAATCTTCCAAGTAAGTTAACAAAACTCATTTCATAATTTTTACAAGTTATTACTATGGTTATATATTTTTCTTACAAGAACTCATGCATGTATTAACTTATACCACTCCATTTTTGTATATATTTAACTTTTAAGCCCTAGAAAGTGATTATAGTTAGATCCTTGGTAGATCCACTTGGTTTATGATGTTTAGGAACCCATGACACCCTAAGAAGGTGTATGGTAGGATTAGATTAGTTTTGTGGTGATTGAAAGTGGTTTGATTGAAGATGGAACTAGATTACAACCCTAGAAATGATTTTTGAAACAATAGAAATACCTACTGTCCCTATTTTTAATTCGTGGGAAAATCAGTTGATGGTGGTTATATTTTGACCAAAGATTTAGAAAATACTTTCAAAAACGAAACTTTTGGCGAAAGAACGGATTAAAACGAGCTTATAACGAAGGAGATATGATTTTTGTAAATTTAATGACGAAAACTATTTTTCTAAAAACTGCATGCTGTTTGACAGTTTTCGACGGGCAAAAAGAGGTGTTAAACGTAACCTAGAAGAACCGAGCTATCGAAATTATATTACTACATACTAAAACGAATCCGTGAATATAAAGAACGAGGAAAATGAGCTTAAAACGACCAAGTTATACCCGTTTTAACATCGTCAAAACTATATATATATATATATATATATATATATATATATATATATATATATATATATATATATATATATATATATATATATATAGTCACTACTAGAAAATAATATAACTACGTACTAAATAATATATTTTCTAGATTTCTTATTCAAGGAGTTTATTTTAACTAATGAAATACGTACGACCCAAGGGTTTTTACGCGACTACTAGATATTAATTTAAGGTATTCAAGACGAGGAATATAACACTAACATTTTATACGATATATTACGACAAGTTATATACTTCTATAATTGGACTTATTTTTCCTAAGAACGGAAAGTATTTTATTTGACAATAACTAGTATTTCCAAGTCACGAGTGGTATAGGTATCATGTGCATGTGCATTCATTTACATCACGGCATGATCTAAATTAGATCACGATTATTCATTTAGGTTGCGGCTAGTGTTCGCGCCTCATTGTCCCGACTACTTTTCCATCATTGTACCATCTTTGTACCATCATTTCGAGGTGAGTTCTCATAGCCCCGTTTTAATTACTTATTTGATTTTAAATCCCACGGGGGAGAATACATTGCACAATTATTTTTGTACATGCCCAAGTGTTAAATTCCATACATTGCTTAAGTTGCCTTACTACCACATTAAGTCCCCTTATATATCATGGACCGTTAATTATATTGCCAAATGAGAGTGAGTGGATAGATCTATCGAGGGTGACGCCTCCATTCGTGTTTGGGTTGCTCCAACGGGACGAATGCATTTCATGTCTTAACAAATTGAGTGTCTGGTAAACACTCTGGTGGGGCCATTACAAAGTCTAGCTTCGGGGTCATGAGCTTAAGAGCCAATGTAGCATTTTTGACATTTTTGTCGATTTACTTTATACTTGTGGCTTATGTACATACGATTTAAATTACAAACCTATGATTATTCACCAACTTTATGTTGACCGTTTTCGCAATGTATTTCTCAGGTAACTAAGGCATATTCTCATGGCATGCATGGAGTCATTTTGTGTATCAAGGATGACGCGTCTCCTTTTGGATTTCATGCACTTATGAACTATCGTTTGATTGTACTAAATTATTTCCTTAAACCTTTTCCAACTTTTGGGACCTATGTTTTATAACTCTGAATATTTTGAATGAATCAAACGATGTATTTTCTAAACGACACTTTAGGTCGTTCAATATATCCTTGTTTGTGATGCTATGACAGTCACCCCCAGGTATTCCATTCCGCTGCCATTCAGGTATTTTGGGGGTGTGACAGTTTTATACCTAAACTCGCCGAGCTTCTGGAGAATTTCAAATAAAACGACTACAAAGTCACGTAACCGCCGTGCTTTTATTAAAATTCGCCGAACTTTTCTGCAAAAATATTTACAGAAGACTTATTTCTTTTCTATAATGAGTAAACAGATGCATATCTTGGCATATATCAGTTATATGAGGTTATTGGAGTATGATTATGTGCTTATAACTTATTTGACTAACCTGCTAATGTTTTGTTTGATGTTATGCTGTAATACATTAGAAATGGAGAATAAATCAAACTTAGGACAAGTGAATGATGAGAAAAACCAAGTGGAAAACAAGGACACTTGGCAAGGAGAAGTTACTTTTGAGATTACAGATGATAACAAAGAGGATGAACAAAGGGTTCATATTTTTAAAAGAATGAAGACTGAGGGATGCTACATGAAGTTCATAACCCCTTGCTTTGTTGAGAACAATTATGCTCATGATGCTGTGGCTGATTTAGATTACAGCAGGAACTTACTTTCAAAGGAATTGATGAAAAGACTAAAAGTTAGCATTGAGGAAAAGGAAGATGGTAGAAAGGAGGTTACTAAGAGATTACTGGTGCAAATGAATAGGTATATTTTCTTTGTTGAATTTGATGTTAATCCTAGTAATAATGAATGGGAGCATAGTGTGATCCTAGGAAGAGATTTTCTGGAACAAACCAATGGAATCATTGACTTTTCCAAAGGTTCACTTACCCTTCACCCTGACACTAATGTACTTGGAAAGAGTTTTTGGAAAATGAATCCTTATACCCCTGAAATGAATGAAAAAACTAAGGTATTTTTACTGCATAGGGATGGAAATGGAAGTGAAGTTGGGGAAAAGTATATAACGCCATGCTATATTGAAGGATTGTTTGCCTCCGATGGATTTCTAGACCTTGACCAAGATAAGAATTTCATTTCTCAAGAATATGTGCTCAAGCTTAATCTGAAATATGAGGTTTTAGAAAATGGGGATAAGAAAATTGATAAAATGTTGTCTATGAAACTGGTAGGAGAAACTATGGGAGATTACATTGAAAAAACTAAAAGCTATGAGTTGGAGTTCTATGTTAACCCTGAAGAAGATGATGCGGAACCTGATGTGATATTTAGGAAGAGATGTTTTGATCATGAATGCATAATTTCTGAGTCTAAGATGCTTTAATGTTATTCTTACATGAATAAATTGATACTTGAGACTACTTTTGAGATGATAGAGACCATATGAGGATAGAATTTTTATGCCTTAATAAGATGAGATGGTTCTTGAATATAGAACAGAAGATTTGAGTGCAGAGCATAAAAATCGCTGGTCTTGTAGGCCAAGACCACAGATCTTTTATTAAAAACCGCAGAACATTTTCATAAGTTTGAAAATTTTGTCATGTAATCGCCGGTTTTATTCTTATAACCGCCGTTTTTCTGGAAATGATTGAACACAGTTTACTTGAAACTTGCTTAATTGATTGCACATTGGATGTCTGTGTTTTCTAACAACTAATGTTGCTTATTTGTGAATGTTTGAGTAGAATACACTAGGAGAAAGCTCTATGGTAGCATCCAGGACTAGGGGAGCACTTAAAAACTCCAAGAAAGAACCAGAAGATCACCCTAATCTATTATGGAGAGGTGCTACTAAACAGCAGAAGAAGAATTTCAACACTATCCTGAACAGGTTATACTTCAGAAGTATTGATGTACCTAGGGTATTGAACTGGATAACCCTAAAGACTCTTGGTTGTGATGAGATTATGAATGATGTGCTGATGATGAAAAAGGTGATAGGGGATGAGTTTGTGACATCCCAGATGTGGAGAGAAGCTGTTGAAATCAGGGAACCAATATACATTGAATGGTGCTTGGAGTTCTTTAGTTCATTGAGAGTTAAGCAGGATATTTCTGATGCGAAAGCTAAGACGGGAACCTTCATGAAATTCAGACTTGGAGGAGTTGAGAGAAGAATAACTTTGTTTGAGTTTGGGAAGTTGTTAGGTTTGTACACTGAAAAGGAGTTGCAGAATGAGAACTTGGAAAGGTTGGTAGTTGAAGGAGGAAGAACATGAGAGTTTGATGGAGATAAGTTTTGGATAGAGATAAGTGAGCGTGTATGGAAGGAAAAGGGTATGGAAAATCAAGGATCTTGTATTGCAGATTCTACACAAAATTCTTGTGAAATCTGTTTCCACATAAATTACTTTGAGCAATATGTGCTAGATCCTGAGCTTTTTATAATGTATATGTATGTGAGGGACAAGGACTTGAGTGGGCTGAATTTAACATGGCTGATTGCCCTGCATTTGTGTTACCAAGATGTGACTGCTGGAGGTTCAAGAATTTGTTGTGGACACCTGGTTTCTAGGATAGCAAGAAATCTGGGTTTGTTCAAAAAGGAAGAGATGGAGCTGTTTGGCAAGCCAATCCTGTGCAAGTCTGTGGAATTAAAGAGCTTTGGATATTTAAGAGATGATGATACTGGACTGATCAAGGGACTTCCTGAGGCTATGGAAGTGGAGCCCTTGTGTATGATGGAAGAAGAAGAAGAGCAAGAGTAAAAACCCGCCGGGGTTTCTGGATAAACACGGCATGGTTCAATGTTATGATGACCAGCCTGTTGGTCTTTATTTGAAACAATTTCAATCATGTTTTAAACAAATTTATGGTCTGTGTGGGGGTACCTCAGTTGGTACCTAAGCACAAAACAATTTGAAACACTTGCACCACCACCACCACGATGGGCACAATAGTTGCCAAAGCTTAAACAATTTGATCTAACAACTTATTATCTCTATTTATAATAACTAACATAATGTGTGGTGACACATTACATATTTTGTGAAAATTGTTTGTTGAATGATGTATGAATACAGGATGTGAAAGAATGATCCAAAAGGTGGACAAAACTTGGAGACTCCTCGGGCAAAAACAAAACATACCCGGGAAGTACCGTTATCCTTTATTTATTTTTCCCATTATACTTTATTTTTAATTCTAAAGCATTAGGGACAATGCTTAACTTAAGTAAGGGGGAAGATAACTTGAAAAATAAATTAAAACTTTGTGCTAAAACATGAAAAATTTTAAACTATTACAACAATGTTGCACAAAAAGCACCGCTTTTGGCAAAAGAACGCCGAGGTTATAATGGAAGACCGATGCACATTCGAGTAGTGTACGCCGATTACGGGGGTATAATAAAATTGAAAATAAATGAAATTTTTTAAAGAAAACGTATCCGAGACAATCGTAAGAAGTCTGAATCGGGATTAATGACATTATTTGCACATTTCATGACCATTACCACTATAAATGTGAGGAATTCGAGCCTATATCGGTATATACCTTCTATGCTTGATTTCTTTGTTTATGAGTGTACCGATAATTTATGCGATTCTAGAACTTGTATTAGAAATCATTATGAGACCGCAGTGAGATCACATTCGTGTGATATAAGAATCCATAGGCATAAAACTATCTAACTCTCTTTTGATTGACTCTTGAACACTGTCATATAATTCTTTCACCTGTGGATGTCTTAGCCTTTGTAGATTCTTAAATCCTCTGCCTTTCAGAAAACTTATCATAGAATTTCTTTCTTGAGCTTTAGATGGTGGCCTTCTTTTTTCAATAACTGGCTTTCTTGTTTCCCTTAAGTATTCAGCATCCAAACCAGCTTGATACTTTCTAGCAGCTTCTTCATTCTTAGCTATCTCAAAAGATCTAAGCTGTGCTAGAGTAAACTTCTTCTTCTTCTTTTTCTTCTTCTTCTTCTTCTTTGGTTCTTGCATAATACCTTTTCCTTTATCTTTAGGATCTAATTCTCTAGATTTAGAAAAAGATTGTGAGACTTGAGCTTGTTCAACACCAACAATACTTATCCCTCTTGGTCTTGACATATTCACCATAATCTGAGCAATAGTCTCATTATCACTAGCTGTGTGCTCCTTTAACTCTTCTTGCTGAATAGAAGGACCAGCTTCATCATCAAAAGTTCTTGTAGAAGGTCCAGCTTCATCAATCTTTAAGGCATCAGTACCTTGATCACCTTGATCCAAAGTACTTTGCACACCAGTACTTTGAGGATCAGTACTTTGCATATCTATATGTTGATCAGCAGTACTTTGAATATCAGCATCTTCAACATCAGTACTTTGTGCTTTATTCTCTTCTACAACTTTTTGCTCAATTTCATCAAGTTTTCTTTCAGCAGTACCCTGAGCAATGTCTTCAAAATCCGTAGCATGAGCTTCTTCATATTTATCTTGAGGCTCAGCATCATCTTCATTCAGATTATCATTCTGATTCCTCCCCAATATGAATGATGATGATTGTAGCTTCAGTAATGCGAATAGGTCTTCCCACAACTGTAGCTTGAATAACATCTTCTCCTTCTTCCAAACCAGATCTAGCTGTAGCCCAAAACTCTTGAATCCAGGGACCAATGATTTCAGGATTGACCAAAAGAGAATAATTGATGGACGACCCAGTAAGAAAATCAATGATGCCATGAAAATCAACATTCTTTTGCGTCTTCTCCAAGGTAGCAATCATGTTGTGTTTGCTAATTGTGGGACGGTTTGCCATTGTTTGTGTTTGTGAAAGAGGATGATGATAGATGATGAATTTGTTAGTGTTTGATGGATGAACAGTAATGATAATGAGGGTATATAAGGATGGAAAAGAAAATCAAAAAGAAGGATAATATACAAAAAATCACTGTTAATTAATGAATTTACCATTATTTTTGGAATTTATCTTCCCCATATCTTTCGTAAAGTTGTTACCCCGTATTTTTGTGTCACAACCCACCATTTCAGGTCATTTTCCAAAACTTCGACATTTTACTATTCATAAATCACTATTCATCAAAACACTATTCATCATTTTACTATTCATCATTTTTTAGGTCAGTTTGATATTCTGAGAAACGTTCAAAAATATTACTATTCACAAAACACTATTCATTTCCGGAAAGAAAACACTATTCATGTGCATTGCTCATTTCATCGTAAATTTAATTTACGGATATTTAAATTCACGTAACCAGATTGGTTTAGCTGCGAATTCATGCATCATCAGTAGGGACACGTCATATAGACTAGAATCATCTACATATCATCTGTAACGTCATCAGCACATTAGATAATGCACGGATACGCATTATTTCAATTTACGTATGCTTAATTTGTAATTAACGTTATCACTCAGTTTTTACTACTAAAGTATACCCAATAGTCCCGACTATGATCCTAACATATTTTCACACTCATTATAATGATATAAGAATTATATTATTAGTTTACCCGGTGTTTTCAAATAAACTGCTACATTTTACGGTCGGAGCTTATTACTCCGTCGGTTTGCGATATTTCAACCCGATAATTATTTTAACACCCGATTATCATCAGGAATGTAATTTCATGATTTTTACAACTTTGTCATATTTTATTTCAACTAGTTACGATTTATTTCTAGCTAACTCAGTACCCAAAATAAATTATATTATGCACATTACTAGTCAGATGCAAGATATTACACAAAAGTCTACACAAAATCTCTTTCATTTGTTTCTTCAAATATATATGTCGACATATACATGGCCCTAGTCACCATGTTGATCTTTTCTTTGACTAATAAACTACAACTTTGCCATAGGACTAGATATTTCATACTTGAAAGTATTATACTTGACATTTAAAACATACTAGATATTATTTCAAGATAACTAGCAAGTAAACACTCCCATGGTCCTTGGTGGTTTGGCCAATCTCAAACAAGAAGAAGAATCCATAATATTTTCAAGTTCAAGTGTTTATACAACTCTAGTATACTTCTATTTTGGGTTTTGAAATAAAAACCAAGAAGTAATTAAGTACCTAGTTACCTAAACCTCTTCATATCACTAGTAAGTATACTAAATATTTTTCCTAATCTTACATACTATTACTTGATCAATTTTTATGCTCTAGAAACAAAACATGCAAATATACTTAAGTTGTCATACCACTTTTCAAGTATTTTTCTAATTATATGAGTATATATAGGGCCTATGATTATTCCCATGAAACCCACCAAGGTTGGTGATGTTTAGGACCCCATGACACCCTAATGAGGTGTATGGTAGGATTGAGTAATTGTGGGGTTGATTTGAGATAGTTTGGTTAAGTTTTAAACAAGTCTTGAACTAGAAAAGTTGATTTTGCAAACTATATATAAGTTGCTGTCCATTTTTGTAAAATCTGGAAAGATCAGGGGTTTTTGGGTAACATTGAGCTAAAGAATCAGAAAATACTTTCAAAAACGAAGCCGTGGGCGAAAGAACGGATTAAAACGGGTTTATAACGAAGGAGATATGACTTTTGCAAGTTTAACGACGAAAACTATTATTTTCTAAAAATAGTAAGCTGTCACACGATTTTTATGGGTAAAATCGAGGCATTAGACGTAACCTAGTGGAACCGAACTATCAAAAATATATTAGTATATGTCAATACGATTCCGGGGATATAAAGAACATAGAAAACGAGCTTATAACGAAAAAGATACAAGCGTTTGAACTTAGACGATTTTAATATTTTTGCTTCAGCAAAACACTAGAAAATTTTCCAAGTATTAACCATTTCGCCAAGTGACCAGGTTGAGAGCCAATTTACTCATTGATAAATTCATTTCTGGAAAGTTTACATCAATGACAAAAACTTATTTCACCCAGCCTAGTTTTCAAAACATCCAACCGTCTGTCAAAACGATTTATAACAAATAACTTATAGTCTTCCAAACTTTCCTGAAAACTGCCCAGAATCTGCCAAAACAGCCCGAACACCTCACTTGATGGCTATTTTCCTTCATGATCGAGACCCGTATAACACTTCAGTTCTGTGACTTTTTACATAAGGTGAAAATCTTCCTAAAACTACTGAGCTTCTTTTCTAACTCTTAATATTCACTATTTCGCGACTAGTTTTACAAGGCCAATTTGGACATATTTTCAAGTAATGAAAATGTTATATTTGCGACGAAAACCTTATATTTGCCGATAGAACACCAAACGAGGATCGTGGAGTACCATTTCAACCTATTTACATGGAAAGTGTTTATTAACCTAACGAGACGTCAAAAGCGTATTTTTCGACGATAAGCGTTATTTTAAAAACTAACGAGTGGTATCGATAACATACGTATTTGCATGTGTAGCATCATTTCATTTCTTACATTAGACCATATCATTCATATTAGGTTGCGGTTAGAGATCGTGCCTCATTTCGTGTATCCACTTTTGTCATCGTAGCTATCGCACCAGGTGAGTCATAGCCCCTACTCTTTCAATTGTTTTGGTAAACTCTTTGGGGGAGAATACATGCTCGTTTTCATCTAAATATATACTTGATTTAATTGATTATGCTACATGTTTAGTCAAACATTTATTTGTTCCAGTTATGAATTCGTTACTCAATCGAATGTAGTGTATATTCATTTGCATCACACTTAATCCTTTTTACCTTTGGACCCAAGCCTTTTTCCATTATTATGCACACTTAACCGAATGAACCGGCTTTCCCACTATGTACATACATGACTGAATGAACGGGTCACATAACCGAATGTACGGGTAATACGACCGAATGAATTGGTCACATAACCGAATGAAACGGTCACGTAACCAAATGTATTGGTCGAACTACACTTATCTTTGAATCTTGGTCCACATATTACTTTTGTTTACATAAACCAAATCATATTTAGCAGTGGGTCGTAAACACACAGGTTACAAGTCTCTTATGGCGGGACTTGTAACTAAGTGGATTTACGATGCCTTTGCTGGGAAATCTTCATTCATATGCATTACATTCTTTTTCACAAGATTCTATGAACTCACCAACCTCGTGTTGACACTTTAGCGTGTATTTTCAGGTTTTAAGCAATGGCACGCTACAGGAGGTTTTGGCAGGGCATGACATGGTCATAGAAGACTCTGATTATTCATTTGGGGACCGTTTTAAACTATTTTAAGGGCCTACTTCCGCACTACTTTTAACAATGTAAATTCAACAATTTGATTAAACTATTTTATTCTAAATGATTCAAGTGAAAACCATTTTTGAACTTGTGTTGTAATACCAATTGAGTTACACCCCAGCTATATGTATGCTTCCGCTGGACCCGATTTTGGGGGTGTGACAGATTGGCATTAGAGCTTTGGCTATAGCGAACTAAGTGTTTTTAAAACCTAGACTATAGCTACTTTCACGAAAACTTAACCCTATGACCGTCACGTGCCTGCCTGCCAAGCTGATGCCTCATTGGTAGTTGTTGCTAACTTATGTGATGAGATTTGTATCTCATTATTAGATATATCATATTCATTTAATCTAGTTGATTACCATAATTGTGTTCCCTATTAGTATGCTTACATAACATATGCATCTCATTGCTACGCCTTTTCCTTGCATGGTTTCATCATTCGACCTCGAGTTTTGGTCACTTGCCTTAGTCTTTTAGAACGTCTTTGTATTTGTGAAGGACATAGTTTTAGTATAATTGAACTGAGTATTTCAAAATTCATGGAACCTCGGTGGAATGTAGACTGGTCATCTACATTCAACCCGGGATAGTGAGATATAGGCTGACCACCTATGTCTGACTCAGAGATGAATTTTGCAAGACTAAGAATGGTTATAATAAAATTTTGTCTTGATTGAATCCTCTACTCAATTTCCAAATGTTCCATTCATGTGTGTGTATACCCTCGTAGTTAGAACATTCACACCTTTATCACTTCGTGAATCACCGATTGGAAGCACGTCAACTGGTCATTTCATCTCATGAATATTCACATTTATGCACAATACACTTACATCACAGTATTTTCTTTTACCACAATATCATTATGTCACAATTGTCACAGTCTTTTCCCTTCTCACCATCATTATCATTTCCTTTCTCCATCCCTATATATATAAGGAATTAGCTTACACTCTATAGATTCTGATGTCACTCGTCACTCACTATTTCCCAATATTGATAAGTGGATATTATCAATGACCCCCCCTAGGAAAGACTTTCCATACCATTTATAAGGAGGATCCCTCGGTACATTAAGACCACTCAAAACTCAACAAAAATCTCAGAATATCACAAAACCACTCGAACCACGCTAACTAATCATGACGACTTCAAACTTTTCATTCTATGACAATCCACTCTCGAACATCTACTACTAGGAAACGTCTTATTTATGTTTCACCCTTCTTTTCTTGTTTTGAAGAGCTATGCCGCCAAGGAAAGTTAAAGCTACTCCAACTATGACACCAGCTGCTATTCGGAAACTTGTTAAGGATAGTATAGCCGAAGCTCTGGAGATCGAGAGAGCTGAGGTAGCTGCAAGGGCTGCTGAAACCGCTTCACAGACAGGGACGAATGAACAATCCAATAATAGGCGTGAATGCACTTGGAAGGATTTTAAGATTAGTGATTCCATCAAGTTTAAGGGCACTGAAGGAGCGGTCGCTTTGATTCGCTGGTTCGAAAAGACTGAGAATGTGTTCCTCATGTGTGGCTGTCCTGATGTCAGCAAGGTAAAATTTGCTACTAGTATGCTTTTGGATGAAGCTATGTCATGGTGGAATTCTTATGCTCAACCGATTGGTATGGAAAATGCCTACAAGCTCACTTGGGAGCAATTCAAGAAATTGATGACTAAGAAGTTTTACCCTCGTACCGAGGTGAAGAAGTTGGAAACAGAGTTCTATGAGTTGGTAACTAAAGGTGATAACATCGAGACCTACATTAGGAGGTTTCAAGAGTTGGCCGCGCTATGCCCAACTATGGTTCCCGATGATGAGAAAAGGTTGGAAAACTTCATAGAAGGACTGCCCGAAAGCATCCGAGGGGATGTGATTTCTTTTGATCCCCAATCAATGGAAGAAGCTATCCGGATATCTCAAAAGCTTATGGCTCAGGTAACAAAGTGAGAAACTACTGACAATAACACCAACCACGACAACAACGAAAACAAGAGGAAAAGGGATGACAACCAAGGAGACGATCAAGTATGGCAGCCAAACAAACAACATGAAGTGGTTAGGGCCTACGTTGCAGAGCCAAGTGAAAAGAAAGGATATGCAGGTACTTTACCTAAGTGCAACAAGTGTCAGTTTCATCACAAAGGACCTTGCCCCACTCAATGTGGAAACTGCCAGAAGGTCGGACACAAAGCCAAGGATTGCAAGACTCCCACCCTCGTAATGCACCAGAAAGTCACGGTAACCTGCCATGAGTGTGGAGTAATTGGACACTTCAAGAGTGAATGCCCAAAGTTGAGAAACCAGAATGGAGGAAGAGTTCGTTGAAATGCGAAGCTCGTCAGGACAACAACAACAATGTCAATGTTTAAAAAGAGAACTTCGACCTTATAAATAAACGGAGACTTAAACTTGCTAGTGTTGTATTTCTTTTGTGTTTTATTCTATGGTTCTATCGTATAAGTTTCATGTACTATTAACGAATTCCGATCTAATGAATGTTCTATCTTTAATCACCACAATGCGACTCAAATATCATTATCATCTTTTCACCAATACCACTTCAGAGACAAACAAAAACTGAACTTCGGGACGAAGTTCCTTTTAGAGGGGAAGACTGTCACAACTCACCATTTCAGGTCATTTTCCAAAACTTCGACATTTTACTATTCATAAATCACTATTCATCAAAAAACTATTCATCATTTTACTATTTATCATTTTTGAGGTCAGTTTGATATTCTGAGAAACATTCAAAAATATTACTATTCACAAAACACTATTCATTCCCGGAAAGAAAACACTATTCATGTGCATTGCTCATTTCATCGTAAATTTAATTTACGGATATTTAAATTCGCGTAACCGGATTGGTTTAGCTGCGAATTCATGCATCATCAGTAGGGACACGTCATATAGACTAGAATAGTCTGCATATCATCTGTAACGTCATCAGCACATTAGATAATGCACGGATACGCATTATTTCAATTTACGTATGCTTAATTTGTAATTAACGTTACCACTCAGTTTTTACTACTAAAGTATACCCAATACTCCCGACTATGATCCTAACATATTTTCACACTCATTATAATGATATAAGAATTATATTATTAGTTTACCCGGTGTTTTCAAATAAACTGCTACATTTTACGGTCGGAGCTTATTACTTCGTCGGTTTGCGATATTTCAACCCGATAATTATTTTAACACCCAATTATCATCATGAATGTAATTTCATGATTTTTACAACTTCGTCATATTTTATTTCAACTAGTTACGATTTATTTCTAGCTAACTCAGTACCCAAAACAAATTATATTATGCACATTACTAGTCAAATGCAAGATATTACACAAAAGTCTACACAAAATCTCTTTCATTTGTTTCTTCAAATATGTATGTCGACATATACATGGCCTTAGTCACCATGTTGATCTTTTCTTTGACTAATAAACTACAACTTTGCCATAGGACTAGATATTTCATACTTGAAAGTATTATACTTGACATTTAAAACATACTAGATATTATTTCAAGATAACTAGCAAGTAAACACTCCCATTGTCCTTGGTGGTTTGGCCAATCTCAAACAAGAAGAAGAATCCATAATATTTTCAAGTTCAAGTGTTTATACAACTCTAGTATACTTCTATTTTGGGTTTTGAAATAAAAACCAAGAAGTAATTAAGTACCTAGTTACCTAAACCTCTTCATATCACTAGTAAGTATACTAAATATTTTTCCTAATCTTACATACTATTACTTGATCTATTTTTATGCTCTAGAAACAAAACATGCAAATATACTTAAGTTGTCATACCACTTTTCAAGTATTTTTCTAATTATATGAGTATATATAGGGCCTATGATTATTCCCATGAAACCCACCAAGGTTGGTGATGTTTAGGACTCCATGACACCCTAAGAAGGTGTATGGTAGGATTGAGTAATTGTGGGGTTGATTTGAGATAGTTTGGTTAAGTTTTAAACAAGTCTTGAACTAGAAAAGTTGATTTTTCAAACTATATATAAGTTGTTGTCCATTTTTGTAAAATCTGGAAAGATCAGGGGTTTCCGGGTAACATTGAGCTAGAGAATCAGAAAATACTTATTTCACCCAGCCTAGTTTTCAAAACATCCAACCGTCTGTCAAAACGATTTATAACAAATAACTTATAGTCTTCCAAACTTTCCTGAAAACTGCCCAGAATCTGCCAAAACAGCCCGAACACCTCACTTGACGGCTATTTTCCTTCATGATCGAGACTCGTATAACAGTTCAGTTCTGTGACTTTTTACATAAGGTGAAAGTCTTCCTAAAACTACTGAGCTTCTTTTCTAACTCTTAATATTCACTATTTCGCGACTAGTTTTACAAGGCCAATTTGGACATATTTTCAAGTAATGAAAATGTTATATTTGCGACGAAAACCTTATATTTGCCGATAGAACACCAAACGAGGATCGTGGAGTACCGTTTCAACCTATTTACATGGAAAGTGTTTATTAACCTAACGAGACGTCAAAAGCGTATTTTTCGACGATAAGCGTTATTTTTAAAACTAACGAGTGGTATCGATAACATACGTATTTGCATGTGTAGCATCATTTCATTTCTTACATTAGACCATATCATTCATATTAGGTTGCGGTTAGAGATCGTGCCTCATTTCGTGTATCCACTTTTGTCATCGTAGCTATCGCACCAGGTGAGTCATAGCCCCTACTCTTTCAATTGTTTTGGTAAACTCTTTGGGGGAGAATACATGCTCGTTTTCATCTAAATATATACTTGATTTAATTGATTATGCTACATGTTTAGTCAAACATTTATTTGTTCCAGTTATGAATTCGTTACTCAATCGAATGTAGTGTATATTCATTTGCATCACACTTAATCCTTTTTACCTTTGGACCCAAGCCTTTTTCCATTATTATGCACACTTAACCGAATGAACCGGCTTTCCCACTATGTACATACATGACTGAATGAACGGGTCACATAACCGAATGTACGGGTAATACGACCGAATGAATTGGTCACATAACCGAATGAAACGGTCACGTAACCAAATGTATTGGTCGAACTACACTTATCTTTGAATCTTGGTCCACATATTACTTTTGTTTACATAAACCAAATCATATTTAGCAGTGGGTCGTAAACACACAGGTTACAAGTCTCTTATGGCGGGACTTGTAACTGAGTGGATTTACGATGCCTTTGCTGGGAAATCTTCATTCATATGCATTACATTCTTTTTCACAAGACTCTATGAACTCACCAACCTCGTGTTGATACTTTAGCGTGTATTTTCAGGTTTTAAGCAATGGCACGCTACAGGAGGTTTTGGCAGGGCATGGCATGGTCATAGAAGACTCTGATTATTCATTTGGGGACCGTTTTAAACTATTTTAAGGGCCTACTTCCGCACTACTTTTAACAATGTAAATTCAATATTTTGATTAAACTATTTTATTCTAAATGATTCAAGTGAAAACCATTTTTGAACTTGAATTGTAATACCAATTGAGTTACAACCCAGCTATATGTATGCTTCCCCTGGACCCGATTTTGGGGGTGTGACATTTTGACCGTTGGAATAGTATCCTGACACGTTAGTACTTTCCATGAAACACCAAACAGTACTTTGCCATATAATATGGAGCAGTACTTTCATTCAAACATGAAGCAGTACTTTGGTTAAAAGTACTTTCCACCAAAATATCTAACAAGATTGACTTTTTAACCAAAATATCTTTTGAAAGTCAACCCGAGATAATAAATACTTTCCATATTTACTTCCCAAATCTACCAAAACAAGTAGAAGTTAATAGCCTTCATAAATAACCCTTGGGATTAACTTTTCCTATAAAAAGAACTCGGATCAACACATATCTTCATCAAAAACTTGTCTTTAACATCACAAACCCTAGTATCATCATGAGCCAATTTCCACTAATTTACATATCTTCATATGATTCCTCTGATTCAGAGATAAGCTATTACTCTGACTCTGATTCAGGATGGAGTGGCTATTTTCCTCCAAGTGCATGAAGCTCAACAAATATGAAGCCAAACAAGAAGGTTTCTACCTCTGCTCCTACTCCAGCTCTTGAGGACTACTCAAGTTTTTCTTCTTCTGATGATGAGCCTTACACCCTTGCCAAAGAGCTACCACAAGCACTTACAAAAGCTCTTGAATTAGCAGTGATGAACATGAAATGGCCTGCCTCTCAGAAACCTGCAAGACTACAAAGGCCACCAAAGTAAGTACTAGGTCTTGCTTGCACAAGGAAGCAGTCATCCTTTGAGAACAAGAGGAAGAGTGCTCAGAAGGCAAAGCAAGGCTATGAGGGAAAGGGCAAGAGGCCAATGGAGTAGCTGGTGTAGGGTGTAGGGTTTAGGAGTTGTGTTTTGTTGTGTTGATGATGTGTCTGTCTTGTATGATGAATGTAACTCCTTTCTTTTGAGTATGAATAAAGTTGTTTTTCTGTTTTAATGATGAATGTAGCCTCCCCTCAAATAATGAATAGCTACTAATGCCTCCCCTCAAATGTAGCTTAATTATTGATCATCCCAATACTCACCACTAAATAAGTAAATCTTGAAACATCAAAGCCCTTTGTGTGTAAATCTGCTACATTATCATCTGTGTGAACTTTAACCACATTTATGAGTCTGTGCTCATAACAATCTCTGATAAAGTGATGCCTAATCTGAATATGCTTAGTCTTGGAATGATAGACAGGATTCTTCACAATACAAATTGTACTCTCATTATCAATGTTGATAGGAGTATTCTTGAAGTTGAATCCATAGTCCAAAAGTTGATTTTGCAACCAAAGTACTTGGGTACAACAACTTGCAGCAGCCACATATTCTGCTTCTGTAGAAGATGTTGCTGCAGCTGCAATTGTTTGCTTCTTGCATTGCCATGAAACTACTCTTCTTCCAAGATATTGGCATCCTCCAGTAGTTGATTTTCTGTCATAATTGTCTCCAGCATAATCACTGTATGAAAAGGCTTCCAAATGAAAAGGAGACTCTCAATGATACCACAATTCTAGCTTAGTATAACACCCCCATTTTAGGAACGCAGCGGAAAGGGACATGGGATGTTATATACTAGTCACATTGTACAAATATAGTAAACAACTTTAAAACAAAGTCGTTTTTAAAACTTCACATTCGATAATTTATCAGAGTTAATAAAGGTCCCAAAAGTTTTTTTTAACATAATCTAAAGTTACATAAGTTTAAAAGTTTGAAACATTATCGAATGAGAAATTTTATTAAACATGAGCCATCAAGTAGATATCCATTTCTTTGCGCCACCCATCCATGCTTAAGCCACTTACGGACCTGAGATAAAACATGCTAAAGTCAACACAAAGGTTGAGTGAATTCATAGAGTTTAATAAGTAATAAGTTGAATACAAGCATTATTTATCACTAGACATATAACAAATACATGTCGGGTAATCAAATTATAGTATTGAGAATTATGAAAACGAAACCTTAACCATGATTTTGTGCCCCGAGGTAAAAATTGCCAGTTTACCCCAAACTCTCAAGATTATGTGACCATACCCAGTCAAAGCCGGCCAAGCCTAATATGCATATCCATAATAATAGTGTTTCCTTAAGGAATTAACGGTTCATAGTGGGGACTTAATTGGCAAGAAGCATTCAATCACTATAATCATGTAATCGGGTCCAGCATACCAAAAACTAGTATTCAGTTTGTAAAAACTAGCATGTATCCCCCTCGCGAGGTTTATAAAACATTTAAATAAGTAAAGGCGAGGCTATGAACTCACCGTGAACAAAGAGGAATAATCACAATCAAGCAAGCGAAGAAAGATAGCCACGAAGCTCTACGAAGAACCTAAACATATATACGTTGTCTTAGGTTTTGAAAATAAATATTTATGCCATTTGGCTATATGTTACATAAATTATGATCTTAATTGTGCTTGGTACACATATACTAAATACATATATAACAAGTTTTAGTTTGACACTAAAGAGTTATTTATAAATATGAATTTATATTTTTTATAAAAGTCAAGTGTCAAATTTATATTTGTTTCTAAGTCCAAAATATGTTATGAAGGTCCAATGATGAGTCTAAGGTTCAAATTTAGTCCAAGGGTCCCATTTTTAATCAAAAAGGTTCAAATTAAGCCTAAGAGTTCAAAATATAGGAGGTGGTTCAAAATATATTTAAAGTCCAAAAGTTTTATAAAATGTAAACATTTTTATACTTTTTATTCCAATGCTGATGGAAATTTTTATAACTTGCTCATCTTAGAAATTCCGTTACTTGTAAACCGTAAGTCAAAAATTTACATTCTAAATATCCCCGGAAAGGTATTTGTCTGTACTAACAAACTTTGTGGGTCCCACTAAGTCAAAAATTTGATTACATTAGTAAAACTATTTATTTACCCATACTACTCAGTCCATCAGTTTTCAAATTTACAGCTGTCCCGCGAAAAGTGCGATATATAGAGTTTTACTAACCCGATTAATTCCCCGCTTTTGGCCACGTTTAAGTTAAGATGTTATCTAAAACTTTTATGTTTTGAGTAACAGTGGGTTATTCACAAAAAAAATGACTTATACACGTTTCAAATCTGTTACTCAGAATGTGACATGTTTCACGAAAATAATTCTAATTTAATCATCGTAATGAGTACCCGTCAAAATGACCACAAGACATAGGGATATAACTACATATTTTTAGTTTAGGTCCAATGTTTACTGATTAAATCCGTTTATTCCGTTTTTACCCCTGAATCAGATTCATAGTTTGCATGTCTAGTCCTTTAGGTTTTTTTTTTAGTGATTAAACTTATGTACCAAGCCTAACCAAGCAACATAACTTATATAATATACAAATACATCAATATATATAACTTTTACAGTAGTGAAAGTAAAAATAAAATGAAAAGTGAGTGGAGAGTTTCCTTACAAAAGTGATGAACAAGAAAGATTACAACAACAAGAATACTAGACCTATATTAACCCAACAACACTTCCACCTTTTCTTTCAATATTTTACCCAATTTTTTATAACTCTTTTAACCTTAGAAAATATCTTTTAATACCAGCCCTTGAACACCTTAAAACCCTTGAATAAACTCTTGCCAAGAACTTCCAAGAAAACCTAAGATTTGATGAGATTTGATGATGTTTTGAGTGTAATAAACCAAGAACAAGACTAGGGCTTCAAGATCTTTAATTTATTATGAATAATTTAGTAAAAATTTAAATGAAATATGAGTTTAGGACCTGTTCTTGGTCGTTTATGGAGAGGAGATGAGAGAAATTTTAGTGGTTTGCATGTAAAAATGAGAGAAATGGTATTGTGTTGATGGTTTTGATGGTTTATGAGTTAGTGGAAAGTTATGTGTCCAATTCTAATGCAAGGTGTAAGTATACCATGACTAAAACCAGCCACCAAAGATGGTGAGTTGGTTTTGATTCTTGTAATTTATAAAATTTGAGCTACATAGTGTAGTTTGATCCCGGTAATTGTAAACGTAAAGTTTTTAGGACGCGTAACATAAAAACCGGGTAGTAATAATTTTTAAAACTTTCAAAAGTATTAAAACTTGTTTTCATGATATATTTTAGAAATTTAGATGAGTGGTGAGTTCATCGAAGGATTTCTAAAATTGTTAAAACTGAAACCGTGAGTTGAAAACGCATTTAGTGATACTGGTTCTTGATAAAAGTGACGTAAACTATAAAAATGAAATGACAAGTATAAAATTTAATTGTAAACATGAAAATAGGTTAAAATGAATAGAATATGTAAAATTATCATAGTCTAGGGTTTGTTCACATTGTTAAAACCATAAAACGTAAATTTAAATCGCGTAAAACATAAAAGGTGCAAGGTTTACGTAAAATGGAAAAAATAAAATGTGGCTTCTAAAATATGATTGTAAGGAACACAAAATGCATAAAAAGTGTAGAATGGACATAGTCTAGTCGTGGTTGGATTAATTGAACGTACGCAGATAACTTCCGACGAAGTAGATTATTAAAAAATAGAATAGTTAAATAATAAAATATTAAAATTAGTGACATGAAATTTTAGAAATCTCACACTTAGGTTGTTGCCTAAGATACGTAAAAATCCTCTTGACTGCATTCAGATGTGAAACTTTGGGTTTGACCTGATGTCTTGCACATAAACACACAGCAAAAGTAATGTCAGGTCTAGATGCAGTCAAATACATCAAACAGCCAATCATGGATCTATATAGCTTAACATCAACATCTTCCCCATCTTCATCCTTTCCCAATGGTTTGTTAGCATCAATGGGAGTGGAGGTTGGCTTGTCAGTGGTGAAGTTAAATCTCTTTAGAATGTCTGTAACATACTTATCTTGACTAATGAAAATTCCACTGCTTGATTGTTGAACTGGAAGCCCCAAAAAGAATGTTAATTCACCCATGGAACTCATTTGAAACTCTTTTTGCATGAGCTCTTCAAACTCTTTCACCATTGACTGTTTTGTAGCTCCAAAGATAATGTCATCCACATACACTTGGACAAGCATAATATCCTTTTTGTCTCTTTTGATAAACAAAGTCTTATCAATAGCACCTCTCCTGTAGCCATGTTGGAATATAAAATTGGAGAGTCTTTCATACCAAGCTCTAGGGGCTTGATGGAGGCCATACAGAGCCTTAATAACCTTGTAGACTTTGTTTGGATGTGCAGGATCTTCAAAACCAGGAGGTTGTTTGACATAGACTTCCTCTGTGATAGTGCCATAAAGAAAAGCACTCTTAACATCCATTTGATATACAGGAAAGCCCATATATGATGCAAAAGCCAGAAACAACCTTATGGCTTCAATTCTTGCCACAAGAGCAAACACTTCATCGTAGTCTACCCCTTCTTCTTGTCTATAGCCTTGAGCCACTAATCTTGCTTTATTCTTGATGACATTCCCTCTTTCATCTCTCTTAACTCTGAAGACCCATTTTGTACCAATTAGTCTCTTACCATAAGGTAAATCAAATAATACCCATACTTCTTGAAGTTTAAATTGTAAAAGTTCTTCTTGCATGGCTTCAACCCAACTCTCTTTAGCTAGTACTTGAGCTACTATCTTAGGTTCCTCTTGAGACATAAAGCAAGCAAATAAGCACAATTGCTGATCCTTGTGATTCACCCTGTTTTGTTTATAAACAAAGCTAAGTAAAGAAGTATGTTGCCTAGAAAGATTCTTAGCTTTTGTTCTTGTGAGCACTCCTGAGGTAAAAGGTCCAATAATCTTACTAACAGGATGATCTTTATGAATTCTCAATGTAGGAGTTGGTGAAACTTCAAGATTATCTTCCAAATTTGTGAAATCAGGGTCTATATTGGAATCTGAGAAAATGCCTTCTTTCTCCAACTCATCATCAGTATCTTCTAAGGCAGGCATGGTTGGATCATTCAAATCATCATCATTGATCCAATTTGATGTATCTAAGACATTTGAAGTACTTTCAAATGGATCAGCAGTACTTTGATGCAAAGTACTGTCAGTGCCTTTAGCCTTCTTATTTTCTGCTTCATAAGCTCTCCTTTGATCATCTTCATAGGATTTTGCAATAGTTTCTTGATGAAGCATCCTATTAAGTTCATCTTGGATAGCTTGGTCTTCATCAGATACTGTGGAGTTTGGTTGAACAGTACTTTGTGGTTCAACAGTACTTTGAGGTTCAACATTACTTTGAGGTTCAAAAGTACTTTCCTTATTTTCAATGGATTCTTCATCAGTAACATCTTCAGATCTCATATTTACTCCATGAACAATGTATTGTGATTCTTCTTCATTGTGAACAACTTGATTTTCTTCTCAAATAGGCACATAATTCATGGACGAAGCCAAAATATCAAGATCAAACATCCAATCGGGACCTTTACCTTTTTGATTTCCTTGATCTTCTAGAAATTCAACATGAAGACATTCTTGAACCTTCTTGGTAGCCCTATTTGATGAGGCGAAAAATGAACCGTTTTTAGGGGGTCATTTAAGCAGGAATTGGAATTTATTTGATCAAATATTGCCCTAAATCGTTCCTTTTGTGATTTTAGGTACTTTGGGGGTGAATTCTGGAAAAGGAAGCATTTTGGACGTTTTTGGAGCATAAAAGTGAAGAAAACAGCAAAGACTTAATTTTCCTTGCTGGGAACAGTACTTGACGGCGTCAAGAAGGAATTTTTGACGGCGTCAAGAGCAAAATGAATGACGACCCAGAGAAAACGTGACGGCGTCAAAAGTAGGGCGTCAAGAGTAAATTTGGTGACGGCCTGGAGCAGGATTACACATGACGGCGTCACCCATGGATCTAGGCAGTCTGAGAACTTTATTAGCGGCGAGATGAGAGCGTCAGATTTTTCCTCTTGACGCTGTCACCTCACAGAATCTATATATACTTTTCTATTTTTCATTCATTAAGAGAGGAACTTGGGTGGAGAATTCTAGGGCTGAACCTAATAAACCCTAGGTCGTTTGTAACAGTATTTTCAAGGGTTTTCACCCCTTGAAACCTTTCATGTTCAATTAAGATAAGTTTTCTTTCAATTCATTCAATATGTCTATGTGTTGTTTGAATATATGTTATGCTTGTTGATGAGTGTCTAAATACTCATCATTTTATAATAATCTGAGCTGCCAAAACATCCAAAATCACTCAAATATGCATCAAAATACTGAAAATATCTTAGAAGTGTGTTTTATATGTTTCAAATGCAAAATAATCAAAAACAGATGAAAAACGTACAAAGTTTGCATAATTGGCAGTTTCAGTCCCTCAAGTTTCACAAGTTGTCAAAACTAGTCCCTGGTTATTCTAAAAACATGAAAAAGTCACCAAAGGTCCTTTTTGAATCACAAAGTTACATATTTAGTCATTTGGTGCAAAGTTTCACAAAATTACAAGTTTAGTCCCTATACTTTGGAAATTGACATAAATGGTCCCTGGGATGTAAAAACTTTGAGAAAATCAATTTTGGTCCTTATACTAATCTTCTATAGCAGGAATGGTCCTTGGGTGGAAAGTTTGGTGAAATTACAAGATTGGTCCCTGAAGTTTCAAAACTGGCAAAAGTAGTCCCTGGGTGTTTTAAAATGGAATTTTATCACAAAATACCCTTGTACTATTCATAACTTTTAATTTGGAACATTTTGATAACTTTTGGAAAAATTACAATTTCACCCCCTAAACTTTAGAAAATTACATAAATGGTCCCCGGGGTGTATAAAATTGTAATAAATGCAAAATTACATTTAAGGTCCTTTGGTTTATCATATTTGGCAAATATGGTCCTCATGAATACTATGGAAACATTACACAACAGGTCCCTTAACTTTTAATTAATTACATTTTTGGTCCTTGTGATTTATTACTTAAAAAAACCAAACGGATCCTTAATATTAATCCAAAACCAAAATCCAATCCAAACACTAAACAAGCCCACCCGTTTCTTTTCCCTGGCCCAAGTTCCACAAGCCCATACCCCTTTTAAATAAAAACCGGGCAAAACCACTCCACTGTTCATCCCTCTCCCTCACCACTGCTTCACCAATACCACCCTCCACCTCACCTGTTTCACCACCACTTGACTTCTCCCTTTCACACTCTGTCCCTCCACCTCACACAACTCTCCAAGACTCCTTAATTGCCCGTAAAACCCTCCACGTTACCCTGTGGAAACTTTGGCGCCAAGTTACAAATTTAAATGGTGGAGATTAGTTTGACCAATCCAAGGGTCAAGAAGTGGTGGGAAATGTCTCTGAGGACACCAAGAACCCTAATTTTGGCTATAAAGAAGAAATGAAGCAGATGAGTTGAATTATTAGATTAGTTTAGTGTAATGTAGTGTCGAATAGGTTAATTTTCAATTTCCATTGTAATTTCAAGCTTTCTAGTGTTACAATTAGTTAATTCAGTGTATTTCTACTTTTTCTAAATAGTTAATTTCAAGTTTCAGTTTGATTCTCAGTTTGTACTTATTTTTACTCAAAAATCTCAAAAAATTTGAATGTTGTTATTTGTTGTTGTTATTGGATTCTAAAGTTCATTTAAGCTCTGACAAAGCTTAGTTAAGCTTTAAAAACCTAAGTTATCAGTATTAATTAACAAGGAAAAATACTAAGAAAAATTCAAGAAAATCAATAAAAAAAATCAAAAATTAATGGAGAATGATCATGGAGCATGGAGCAGGGTATATTATGAATGGCTGTTGGTTTAGTAGCTTTTTGGGAAGCTGTTAGGTTAATTTTCAGTTCATGGTTCCATTGTTCTCAGCCTAATCCATTTTGTAAGCTTTTGTATCAATTTCTCATATTACTGTTTAAGTATTATATTTGCTTAGGTTTCTGTGTTTTTATGTTTATGTGTTGTTGTTAAGTTAATATATAGCTTAATATAGGTTGCTTATTAATCAGATTTCATTATCACTTAAAAATCAAAAATCTCACAGTGTGGTATACAAATTTGACAAACTTGTGTTTCATGCTTGTGGTGTGGATGATTTATACTCATTTGATCTTAAATAATCATAATATAGTATTTGTAATCAGTGTTGTGGTTTAAATTCACCATTTGCTTTGAAAATCTTAAAAACAGTACTTAATAGGGGTGTTTGGCATTGTTGAATACTCTGTGATCTTGGTGATCTCTTGCTGTGTTCTTAGCATACTTAGACTACATTAGGGTAGGTTTAGTTAGTTGAGTCCTTAGTTTGGTCACTTAAACACTAAAAAGTCAAAATCCAATTCAAAATCCCTTAACAGTTAACAGTTAAGGATTTTAGCCCCACAAATCTCAAATTCAATGCATAGGTAGATAATTTAGTATAATTTAGGTCTCTTATAGCTTATTATAAGTTAATTAATCAGTAAGATAGCTTAGAATCTCAATAAAGTTAAACTAAGTAGTTCTTCTCAAAAGTCAAAATTGCATTCACTTAGTTTTTCCAAATCTGGTGGGATTTTTATAGAATTTTGTATCAAGATTCAGGCTTTGAGCTTTTGTGGATTTGTAGTCTATCAGCTCACTTTTACCATCCCACATAGCTTGTATTTTTGGGAATTTTCTGCTGGGCCCCACACAACACCAAACACAACTGCAGGGAAACCTTCTTCCCCTGCACCAGCAGAACACAGCCAACACCACCACTTGGTGGTGCTTTTTTGGCCACCACAGTGGGCCCCACACCTCCAACCTTGGACCTTTGAACCCCCCTCCTACCAGGCTCTTAGTTTTGACCCTTTGTTTGACCTTGGAACCTGTGGACCCCACTTAGAATTGCCTATGAACCTTGTCCCTTTTCTGAGTTCAATTTTATTTAGCAAAGTGCTTATTGTGGACTTGTAGCTTATTCTCATAGCTTAATTGTGCAAATCTTGCTTATACATGTTCAAGTAACTCAGAGGAATCAAGTTTTACCAAGGTGGACCCCACATAAGCTCTTGTGAGCTTAATTCCATTTTCAGTCAACTAAAGTCAACTGTTAAGGTTATTAGCTTATAATTAGCTTATTATTAAGATCTAAATTAGTTGTTTTTACAAAAGTTATTTATTTTTATGTATAAAATAGATTTGCAAAAGAAAAATCAAGAAAAACCAATATAATAATAAGTGATAGTTTCTATTTAATATAATTTAAATTTTAATTTTCATTTTTAGATTTTTATTAAGTACTTGGTAATTTTATATTTTTCTTAAATTCCTTTTATATTAAATAATTTTTAGTAATTTTCTCAGATTTTTTTTTGTCATTTAGTATATATTAGAATTAATATTATTTTTATTAATTATTAATTAATAATTAAGTATTAAATAGCATAATTAGTTTTTACAAAGTAACACCTAGATTTTATATTTTTCCTAGCTTTTATAAGTCATAAAATAATTTTAGGAATTTTTCCATAATTTTTACTGTTAATCTTATAGTTTTTATAATTTAATTAGTTTAATTGGTAATTAATTAATATTTAAAATAATAATTAGTAAATTAGTTTAAAAATACATAAAACAAGGTTTTTATAATTTTTTAGGATTCCTGTTATGGTTAATTTGATTTATAAAAATCTTGTTAATTATCTAAGTCTTTTTAGTATTTTTAATAATTTAAATCATATAATTAGTTAATTAATAATTAAATAGTTATTAGTAATTAATAATAATTAGATAAATAGTAAGAAAAATATAATTTTATTTTTAAAATAAGTTTTATAATATTTTAGACTTTTAGAAATTTTAATTTTATTTTTCTAGACTTATTTTACATTTTTCTATTTATTAGTTAATTATTAAATAATTAATAATAGTTATTAATTAAATAATTAGTAATTATAAAATAAATATTTTAAGTTTATTTAATTTGCATTTAAGCCCCTAAGGTATGCAAATTCCTACTTTAGTTAAAATTGTTTTTGTTTCGTACGTTTACGTAGAATTAAATTGAACGTACGTGTTTTAGGTTTTAAAACGTTTTTAAATATCTAAGTTTTCACGTAATCATTCTAATAGTTTATCTAAGTTATTTTGTTTTATAAAACCCTTAGTGTAATCACTCACTCACACTTATACCCTTCCCTGTTCATATTCACTCGATCACAGATTCGTTTTTAATACCATCCACACCTCGTCGGGACATAACGACCTGGGAAAACACTGTATTTCACGGAAGCATTGGCCTAAGCTGTTTGACTATTATAGTTGACCATTCACAAGTGGTTGACCAATAATTATCTGACTGTTTACAACCAATCAAAATTTGGCGCCGCTGCCGGGGAGGTTGTGTGCTTATTCTAAACGATTTTTCGTATTAGTGAATTTGATTACATGCTCATTGTATATTTATCTATCCTTGTTCATATTATTATCATATAAAACCAAAAACAGTTCCCGAAAACATTTTAAAATTAGTTTTCAATGAACACAAAAACCCAAAAATATTTTTCTTCTTATTATTATTACAAAAATTTTCAAAAACACCAAAAATACTCACCTTTACCCTCCTACCTATTTGATTCTTCATTTCTCACCCTCCTAAACCCTTTGATTCTTTCTATGTCTCATTCTCACCTTCTTGTCTGTCAATGGTGTGGTAGTCCTTATAATGGTGGTAATTGCCCCAGTTGTGGCATGGTAGAGTCAGGAAACGGGTCTGTCTATAACCAGAATCCCTATTCCTACCATGATACGACTGATTCTTACCATCAGCTTCCACACCATGAGACCCAACAGTTTTACTGTTGTGAGTATTGTGGAGGCCCTCACTACGGCTCTGATTGTCAAACTAGGAATCAGTTTATCTATGAACAGGTTCCTTGTAACAATCATGAATTTGGTTTTAACCAGCCTTCACAGTACAAAAACCCTCAACCACTTCCTCACAAAGAGTTAACTAAAGCTGAATTGATTACTAAAATGATGATTACTCAAAAACAATTCAACTTAAACATTCAAGATGAAATAAACAGTCTTAAGGATCTGATTCTTAGGAAACAAAAACCTCCGGTTAACTCATTTTATCTTGAGGATGAAAGTGATGAGGATGAACCAATTGAAGAAGAAAACTCAAAGGATTATTCAGATATCTTGATAATGGGGGACAAGGAAGTCAAAGTAAATCCTCTTGAGGAAATAAATGACCTTGTTCCAATCCCAAAGGTGTCTGAGGAACCTTTTGATTCAACTTCAGTTGAAACTACTTCAGTAGAAATACAGGGAGAAAAGAATATAACTGAATCACTAGCAGTAGAAATAATGGAACTTGTAGAATCCATAACTGCTAATCCTTCTCATCTCCCTGGGTCTGCTATTATCACACCCACGGTTCCCACTCACTCTCTGAGCATGGGGGACGAGGATCTTGACACAATTCCTGCAAAGGAATTGGACGAATTCATAAAGTCTAGTGTTGAGAACCTTGTCTCAATCCCAAGTGAGTCACAGGGAATTCTTGATCATGTGTGTGATATTCCTCCTCCTCTTGTCTTTCCAAATGATCATATTGAGATGTTCTCTGATTCTGATGAGGACTATTCTTTATCTTGTGGAGACATAAGTTATGTGGGGGAATTACCTTCTGAGCTTGTCAACTCAGAAGAAGAGGATGATGAAGAAATAATCCAAGACGAAGCTCTTCGTCTTACATTATTAAATGCTAATCTTCTCATTTCTAGAATCGAGGCTTTTAATGAAAAGCCTATTTCATCTCCTATCCCCGTCAAGGATAGTGAGGTTTTGATCAATGATTCTATTCCGGAATTGCAAACGTTCCATTTTGATCATACGGAAGAGAAGATAAGTGGTATTACTACTTCTCATTCTTATAATTCTCTTCCCGTATATGAATCATTTACTTTTGAGGAGTTCCCCAATGAACTCACTCAAATCAATCCCGAATACGAATCATTCACCTTTGAGGAGTTCTCCGGTGAACTCACTCATATCATATCTCCACCGGAGTATGATAATTTCTATTTTGATCTAGACATACCCATAATATGTCTTGATCAAACGAGCTTAAAAGAGGAGATTCATGAAACAATGAATTCTCCTATTGAAGATGAGGAGTTAGTTATGATATTTATCATGACTTTCTTTCTCTTATTCATTTATCCCGTGGCTTCTCCTGTTCTTCACTCTTTCGGGAGTGAGGACATTTTCTTTGACCCCGGCATTCTCATTTATAAATTTTGAGCCGGGTACTTATCTCATCGGTGTGGAACTTTCAAGTGCTTCAAATGTTTATCCAAATATCTTGAATGAAAGTCCGATGGAGATTGTTCCTTCCACATCATGCTTCCCCATGGAAAAATGAATTCGGGGTCGAGTCAAGCTAGCGACTCGGTAATCAAAAACAGTAGCATGCATACGGGGTTTTCACCCTAAGTGTGGGGGAGATACTAACCCACATGTTGTATATATGTATATATTCTCTAAAAAAAAAATGTGTGTGTACATAAACTTAAATAAAGGCTATGAGTATTTTCCTTCTTACGTTCTACGTGTTGGTTTAACACCCGGTACTTTGAATATTGAGGACAATATTCAGTTCTAAGTGTGGGGGGAGATTCGTTATTCTAACGAATTTAAACACATGTTCCATCAAGAACCCCCATTTTAGCCCAAATTTTAAAATTTTTTCTCACTTAGAACGCAATAAATGGTTATCAGTCTGCCATGTCTAACCCACATAAGGATTGGCTAATCCAGGAGCAAACGGCTCTTGGTAAAGATATCTCAAAACCGTTGATGGCTTGCAATTTGCCCAAAATTTTATGGTACCTCAACTCGCCATATCCTAAAAAGCAAATGAGTTGGCTAGCCCGCAAGATTATGGCTTGTGGTAAAGGCAATGGAAAAACCATAATTGGTAATCAGCTCACCAAGATGTTGACTATTCCATCAAGAGTTGGCTAGTCCAGAAGCAAACGGCTTTTGGTAAAGACAAATCAAATCCGTTGACAGCTGGTGGTTTGCTCAAAATCACACGGTTATCAGGTGTACCACAGTTCTTACATCTGGCTACTCCAGAAGTAATGGCTTTTGGTAAAGAGTTTCAAATCCATTAAGTTTTTCTCAAAAGATTGCTAGGGACTAGCAATGTTTTAGTGTGGGGGATTGATGAGTGTCTAAATACTCATCATTTTATAATAATCTGAGCTGCCAAAACATCCAAAATCACTCAAATATGCATCAAAATACTAAAAATATCTTAGAAGTGTGTTTTATATGTTTCAAATGCAAAATAATCAAAAACAGATGAAAAACGTACAAAGTTTGCATAATTGGCAGTTTCAGTCCCTCAAGTTTCACAAGTTGTCAAAAGTAGTCCCTGGTTATTCTAAAAACATGAAAAAGTCACCAAAGGTCCTTTTTGAATCACAAAGTTACATATTTAGTCCTTTGGTGCAAAGTTTCACAAAATTACAAGTTTAGTCCCTATACTTTGGAAATTGACATAAATGGTCCCTGGGATGTAAAAACTTTGAGAAAATCAATTTTGGTCCTTATACTAATCTTCTATGGCAGGAATGGTCCTTGGGTGGAAAGTTTGGTGAAATTACAAGATTGGTCCCTGAAGTTTCAAAACTGGCAAAAGTAGTCCCTGGGTGTTTTAAAATGGAATTTTATCACAAAATACCCTTGTACTATTCATAACTTTTAATTTGGAACATTTTGATAACTTTTGGAAAAATTACAATTTCACCCCCTAAACTTTAGAAAGTTACATAAATGGTCCCCGGGGTGTTTAAAATTGTAATAAATGCAAAATTACATTTAAGGTCCTTTGGTTTATCATATTTGGCAAATATGGTCCTCATGAATACTATGGAAACATTACACAACAGGTCCCTTAACTTTCAATTAATTACATTTTTGGTCCTTGTGATTTATTACTTAAAAAAACCAAACGGATCCTTAATATTAATCCAACACCAAAATCCAATCCAAACACTAAACAAGCCCACCCTTTTCTTTTCCCAGGCCCAAGTTCCACAAGCCCATACCCCTTTTAAATAAAAACCGGGCAAAACCACTCCACTGTTCATCCCTCTCCCTCACCACTGCTTCACCAATACCACCCTCCACCTCACCTGTTTCACCACCACTTGACTTCTCCCTTTCACACTCTGTCCCTCCACCTCACACAACTCTCCAAGACTCCTTAATTGCCCGTAAAACCCTCCATGTTACCCTGTGGAAACTTTGGCGCCAAGTTACAAATTTAAACGGTGGAGATTAGTTTGACCAATCCAAGGGTCAAGAAGTGGTGGGAAAAGACTCTGAGGACACCTGGAACCCTAATTTTGTCTATAAAGAAGAAATGAAGCAGAGGAGTTGAATTATTAGATTAGTTTAGTGTAATGTAGTGTCGAATAGGTTAATTTTCAATTTCCATTGTACTTTCAAGCTTTCTAGTGTTATAATTAGTTAATTCAGTGTATTTCTACTTTTTCTAAATAGTTAATTTCAAGTTTCAGTTTGATTCTCAGTTGGTACTTATTTTTACTCAAAAATCTCAAAAAGTTTGAATGTTGTTATTTGTTGTTGTTATTGGATTCTAAAGTTCATTTAAGCTTTGACAAAGCTTAGTTAAGCTTAAAAAACCTAAGTTATCAGTATTAATTAACAAGGAAAAATACTAAGAAAAATTCAAGAAAATCTATAAAAAAATCAAAAATTAATGGAGAATGATCATGGAGCATGGAGCAGGGTATATTATGAATGGCTGTTGGTTTAGTAGCTTTTTGGGAAGCTGTTAGGTTGATTTTCAGTTCATGGTTCCATTGTTCTCAGCCTAATCCATTTTGTAAGCTTTTGTATCAATTTCTCATATTACTGTTTAAATATTATATTTGCTTAGGTTTCTGTGTTTTTATGTTTATGTGTTGTTGTTAAGTTAATATATAGCTTAATATAGGTTGCTTATTAATCAGATTTCATTATCACTTAAAAATCAAAAATCTCACAGAGTGGTATACAAATTTGACAAACTTGTGTTTCATGCTTGTGGTGTGGATGATTTATACTCATTTGATCTTAAATAATCATAATATAGTATTTGTAATCAGTGTTGTGGTTTAAATTCACCATTTGCTTTGAAAATCTTAAAAACAGTACTTAATAGGGGTGTTTGGCATTGCTGAATACTCTGTGATCTTGGTGATCTCTTGCTATGTTCTTAGCATACTTAGACTACATTAGGGTAGGTTTAGTTAGTTGAGTTATTAGTTTGGTCACTTAAACACTAAAAAGTCAAAATCCAATTCAAAATCCCTTAACAGTTAACTGTTAAGGATTTTAGCCCCACAAATCTCAAATTCAATGCATAGGTAGATAATTTAGTATAATTTAGGTCTCTTATAGCTTTTTATAACTTAATTAATCAGTAAGATAGCTTAGAATCTCAATAAAGTCAAACTAAGTAGTTTTTCTCAAAAGTCAAAATTGCATTCACTTAGTTTTTCCAAATCTGGTGGGATTTTTATAGAATTTTGTATCAAGATTCAGGCTTTGAGCTTTTGTGGACTTGTAGTCTATCAGCTCACTTTTACCATCCCACATAGCTTGTATTTTTGGGAATTTTTTGCTGGGCCCCACACAACACCAAACACAACTGCAGGGAAACCTTCTTCCCCTGCACCAGCAGAACACAGCCAACACCACCACTTGGTGGTGCTTTTTTGGCCACCACAGTGGGCCCCACACCTCCAACCTTGGACCTTTGAACCCCCCTCCTACCAGGCTCTTAGTTTTGACCCTTTGTTTGACTTTGGAACCTGTGGACCCCACTTAGAATTGCCTATGAACCTTGTCCCTTTACTGAGTTCAATTTTATTTAGCAAAGTGCTTATTGTGGACTTGTAGCTTATTCTCATAGCTTAATTGTGCAAATCTTGCTTATACATGTTCAAGTAACTCAGAGGAATCAAGTTTTACCAAGGTGGACCCCACATAAGCTATTGTGAGCTTAATTCCATTTTCAGTCAACTAAAGTCAACTGTTAAGGTTATTAGCTTATAATTAGCTTATTATTAAGATCTAAATTAGTTGTTTTTACAGAAGTTATTTATTTTTGGGTATAAAATAGATTTGCAAAAGAAAAATCAAGAAAAACCAATATAATAATAAGTGATAGTTTCTATTTAATATAATTTAAATTTTAATTTTCATTTTTAGATTTTTATTAAGTACTTGGTAATTTTATATTTTTCTTAAATTCCTTTTATATTAAATAATTTTTAGTAATTTTGTCAGATTTTTATTTTGTCATTTAGTATATATTAGAATTAATATTAATTTTATTAATTATTAATTAATAATTAAGTATTAAATAGCATAATTAGTTTTTACAAAGTAACACGAGATTTTATATTTTTCCTAGCTTTTATAAGTCATAAAATAATTTTAGGAATTTTTCCATAATTTTTACTGTTCATCTTATAGTTTTTATAATTTAATTAGTTTAATTATTAATTAATTAATATTTAAAATAATAATTAGTAAATTAGTTTAAAAATACATAAAACAAAGTTTTTATAATTTTTTAGGATTCCTGTGATGGTTAATTAGATTTATAAAAATCTTCTTAATTATCTAAGTCTTTTTAGTATTTTTAATAATTTAAATCATATAATTAGTTAATTAATAATTAAATAGTTATTAATTAATAATAATTAGATAAATAGTAAGAAAAATATAATTTTATTTTTAAAATAAGTTTTATAATATTTTAGACTTTTAGAAATTTTAATTTTATTTTTCTTGACTTATTTTACATTTTTCTATTTATTAGTTAATTATTAAATAATTAATAATACTTATTAATTAAATAATTAGTAATTATAAAATTAATATTTTAAGTTTATTTAATTTGCATTAAATATCTAAGTTTTCACGTAATCATTCTAATAGTTTATCTAAGTTATTTTGTTTTATAAAACCCTTAGTGTAATCACTCACTCACACTTATACCCTTCCCTGTTCATATTCACTCGATCACATATTCGTTTTTAATACCATCCATACCTCGTCGGGAAATAACGACCCGGGAAAATACTGTGTTTCACGGAAGCATTGGCCTAAGCTGTTTAAATATTATAGTTGACCATTCACAAGTGGTTGACCAATAATTATCTGACTGTTTACCACCAATCACTAGTCTTGATTATAACATGCTAGGCTAGATCTTTCATGTGTTTGCTTAGATGTAATGAAACCTAGATGTTAATTATAGGTTGATTGCTTGTTTATAGTTGTAATGGATCAATGATTTCAATGTTAGGCTTAAGAAAACTGGCAGATCTCCATTGTGTAACTTGCTTGAACGTCTCAAGAAACATGAACCGATGTGTACTAGGTTTTTATGATTGTATTTAATGCATGAGCGAATTCTGGTGATCCTATGTTAGGAGCTTCTTAGCCGGCTCGACATAGGAGTGAAGTAGGAGCTTATAGAATTGGGGAAGTAAGTAAGCCACCCCATGAATGGTATTAAGGAATACAATCCGTCATCCACGCAATTGTAACAAGTAATTAACCTGTAAAAGATATCTAGGGAGTAGTGAAATATAAGTAAACACAATTCTCCCATATATTGCTCACACCAATAGTTTATTTAGTTTATTTTCATTTTTATTATTTTATTTTGATTGCATCTTTAGTAATTGGGTTAGTTGGCTAGCAACTAATTCCGCCCACTCCTTCAAAAAACTGAGATTTTTATTTGCTTTTATAATAATCTTGGTTAATTACATGTATAATATGGCGTTGCTAAGCCAAGACTAGACTCGACTTAAGCTAATAAACGAAAAATAACAAAAAACACAAAATAAGCATAAAAAATGAAACGGGATGGTAGTCCGTATGTTTTTCTTTTCTTTTCCTTTTTCTATTTTTTTTTTCTTTTTCTTGATTTTTCGATTTTTTTTTTTTTTTTTTTTTTTTTTTTTCTTTTTTTTGCATACTCTTACCCTACCATCCAAAATAATACATCATAGGGAATGAACATTCCCCTTACACTTGAATTTTTACATACTTTACAATAAACTAATCTAATGACTCGAATTAAGAAAATCAAAACACTTGAAGTACTTTTAAGATAAACGCACATATGGGGGTAATAAATGATGTTCTTCCCCATTACTCTATAAAATAAGTACTTCACCCATGAGTCCCAATCGTCCCAAAACAATATGTACAAGGATATGACTCGACTTAGCAACCATGTAATCAATTGGATAATTAACTAAGGGTTTAAACAAATAACAATAATGCACTAAAGATGAGTGCATACACGGAAGGCTAAGGCGATTTGGGTTTACATTTAAGTGGGGTGTAACAAATTCTTCCTTTAAGTAAGATGCTTAAAGTTAAAAACGAAAAGATAGGCTCGGAGGGGTGTACTAGGGGTTTCGTGTACTAAAAATGAGTACAACGCTAAGGTGTGGAAAAAATTAGTTGACTTTCCTAGCCAAGTAATATGACTTAAATGGTCAAGTAATTATGATACGGGTTTAACACAAGGGTGATCCTAATGCCTCTTATCATGTAGTAAATCATACTACACAAATGTAGTCTCACTAGCGGTCTCGGGATGCATCACTAACGCAAGTTCTAGAATCTAAATGCTACCGGTACACTCATAAGCACTAATAATAAATGCTTTTCCTATCAAATCTAAAGGCGAACCTCACATATTTGGGTGGAAAATTTTTCTGAATGGTACGGTTTTGTGCTAGTCATACAATCTCCTATCCATGAGACGCTTGCTAAGGCTAAAGTTTCAATCCTAAATGTTGTAAAAAATTTTAAATTTGGCGCTAAAATTACACTAACAAGTATTTCTCATAGTTTTATTACGCACCTACCATCAAACAAACAAACTCAAGCGAAAGTGTATCTATAAGGTATCATCATTTTACCTTCCCCTTACACTTAGGATGAACATTGTCCCCAATGTTCAAGTAAAGAATGTAAAAGTAAAACAGGTAAAAGAATGAAATCAAATACTCCCCTGATTCGCTCAGTATGGATAATATGGTAACCAGGTTAGATCTTCCTCCAAGAAAATGAACAATCAAAGCTTCCCTTCCATAATATAAATCATCTTCTTGCCATACATAACCTGCTAAACCTGAGAAAACAAACAAGGCAACCTTGCATAAAATCGGCGGCAATCTATATATGCTAACAAATCCTAGAAAACAAAATAAAATATAATGCTTGTTGAATGATGTTTGCAGATTTCCTGGAGATTATAAAACTAAAGATTCAACAAAAACTTTAAGTCTCCGTTAGAAAAACAAAACTAGCAGAATTTCCAGAATTTTACACGTGACGCAGTCAGGAATTTCTTCCTGACGCCGTCAGAAGTGACCTGCAGAAATTCTTATGTTAAGTTTCCGAAAAATTTCTAGAAAAACTTTGTCCTACTTCCTGAAAAATCCTGCAAAACATCATTATGACTCGATACAAGCATTTGACTCTAACAAATACGAATATACATGTTCACTTAATATTGTGGAGAATCATGATCAAGTTTGTTTCTCAAAAACACATTTGGGGTTTCCCCTTACGCTTATCTCTTGCGAAATACCTTTGGATGAAGTTAAGACTAAGCCAAACAACAAAGTAAAGTATTTTCACCATTTTATTTTGAAACATGATCTACCAACAATAAAAATAAAGCATGCATACGGAAGCAAATAACAATCAAACAAAATAAAAATCACACAAAACATGGGTTGCCTCCCAAGAAGCGCTTTTCTTTATTTACGAGTCTTGTAGCTAGACTCAAGGTCATGGGTTACTACGTGACCTCATCGTTGGTTTCACCTCCTGATTGTAAATGTTCTTTATAGAGACCAACCACCTTTTTCTCAATCGCTCCTGTAATCCTATTGGCAAATTCCTTATCGACTTTATACACCAGTCCTAGAGTGAAGCAATCTTTGTAGAAAAGACTCTTCTTTTCCAATACATAATCCATGCCCTTTTTCTTATCCTCTTCATTGATGTCCTCGAAAGCACTAATGTTATCCATGTCAAATCGGGGCACAAAATGAAATTCTTTCATTCTATTAGGCATCCTATAAGTGATCCTATCGGTGTTACTCGCAAATCGGATTGTCCCTTCTATCTCATCATATTCTAACTTGGACTCTTCAATAAACGGTTTACCAAACACAACATTGGATAAGCGACAATCAATAACATTAGCAAGATCTTCAACAACCATAAAGTCAGTGATATAAGTAAAATTCCCAACAAAGACATGTAGACCTTTAATTCTCCCGACAAAGTTACAAACTCCATCAAGGTATTTGGGATCTCTTCTTGGTCCAAGTCTTGTTTTCACTATATCATTATAGACACTTGAGGACATAATGTTGATTGGGTATTTAAAATCAATGTAAGCATTGTCAATATGTCTATACCCAATCATACATGGTATCTTAGCATTCTTAGGATCGCCTCTCTTTATCTCAGGTTCGATTCTAGTGAAAGGAGGTCGAGGGTTATCAATAAGATTATTATAGTATGCAATCTCCTCCTTAGTGGGGTATAGATTAAAATAATCATCTAGCTTTGGATCAATCTCCCCTTCTTCAAGTTCCTCAACAACATCCTCAAAATATTTAGCCCCTAGGTCCTTATTTGAATACAAGGCGGTCGCTAGGTCACTAAATGCATGGTCGAGCTCAACCTTAATCAACCTATTAAGCTCCCTAAGTTCCCTAATCTCACTCTCAATTTGTTCACGTAACAAAGCCACTTCTCTAGGGGAAAGGGGTGGATTCGCGTTTTCCATAATGGTCAACGGAATAGTCAATGAATTTATTTTACTAACAAAGGCACGAAGAAACAAGATAGACTTAAGAAAACCTAAAAATAAAAATAAAATATTACTAGAAAGGAATCTAGCAAGTATACCTAATAAAAAGAAATTCTAACCTAGACAATAACTATTCCCCGGGCTGTGGCGCAAAAAACTTGATGCGTGGGAATTGCATCAGGCTTTACCTCTCGAGGGATCTCGAGAAGCTTACAACCCCCACCAGGCAGTGTACCTGATCGTTGTAGTATAGTATAGTGACAAGTATCGGGGGATTGATCGTTTAACTCAGGAATAGTGTTGCTAGGATTAGAAAGCCTAAAGACTAGGTCTAGAGGTGAGGGATGATTCTTTTTGTATTTTTTTTATTTAACTCGCCACCAGTAAAGATTGCTTTTATCCAACAAAACCGTGTATTCCATATCCCTACACCTAACGTTACAACCCTTTAAAAAGACCTCTTTGATAGTTTATCCTAGGTGCTTACGCCATGTGGTGGAGGTTTGATCCTTTCCCAAGCCTATGGTAATCTATTTTGCTATGACAGGTAGTGAGAGATGTTTTACATTTCCATATTGTGATATATACTTTATTACACCCGAGAGATGTGAGTATCTAAACACTATATGTGAGGTGCTAGTGTATGACCTCCGTGCTTGTCTTTGGTCTTTAGTGGAACGATTATTTGTTGTAATTATTTTTATATTAGTGTTAAATGACCCCTAACTTGTATTTTGACTAGAATAAAAGCGCATTTGCTTGAGGACAAGCAAATCTCAAGTGTAAGGGTATATGATGAGGCAAAAAATGAACCATTTTTATGGGGTCATTTAAGCCGGAATTGGAATTTATTTGATCAAATATTGCCCTAAATCGTTCCTTTTGTGATTTTAGGTACTTTGGGAGTGAATTCTGGAAAAGGAAGCATTTTGGACGTTTTTGGAGCATAAAAGTGAAGAAAACGACAAAGACTTAATTTTCCTTGCTGGGAACAGTACCTGACGGCGTCAAGAAGGAATTTTTGACGGCGTCAAGAGCAAAATGAATGACGACCCAGAGAAAATGTGACGGCGTCAGAAGTAGGGCGTCAAGAGTAAATTTGGTGACAGCCTGGTGCAGGATTACACATGACGGTGTCACCCATGGATCTAGGCAGTCCGAGAACTTTATTGGCGGCGAGATGACGGCGTCAGATTTTTCCTCTTGACGCCGTCATCTCACAGAATCTATATATACTTTTCTATTTTTCATTAATTAAGAAAGGAACTTGTGTGGAGAATTCTAGGGCCGAACCTAATAAACCCTAGGTCATTTGTAACAGTATTTTCAAGGGTTTTCACCCCTTGAAACCTTTCATGTTCAATTAAGATAAGTTTTCTTTCAATTCATTCAATATGTCTATGTGTTGTTTGAATATATCTTATGCTTGTCTTGATTATAACATGGTAGGCTAGGTCTTTCATGTGTTTTCTTAGATGTAATGAAACCTAGATGTTAATTATAGGTTGATTGCTTGTTTATTGTTGTAATGGATGAATGATTTCAATGTTAGGCTTAAGAAAACTGGTAGATCTCCATTGTGTAACTTGCTTGAACATCTTAAGAAACATGAACCGATGTGTACTAGGTTTTTATGATTGCATTTAATGCATGAGCGAATTCTAGTGATCCCATGTTAGGAGCTTCTTAGCCGGCTCGACATAGGAGTGAAGTAGGAGCTTATAGGATTGGGGAAGTAAGTACGCCACCCCATGAATGGTATTAAGGAATACAATCCGTCATCCACGCAACTGTAACAAGTAATTAACTTGTAAAAGATATCTAGGGAGTAGTGAAATCTAAGTAAACACAATTCTCTCATATATTGCTCACACCAATAGTTTATTTAGTTTATTTTCATTTTTATTATTTTATTTTGATTGCATCTTTAGTAATTGGGTTAGTTGACTAGCAACTAATTCCGCCCACTCCTTCAAAAAACCGGAGAAAATTGCAAAAATCGTCCTTGTGGTTTGGCCAAATTGCACGTTTGGTCCGTACTGTTCATTAAGTGCAAAAATCGTCCGGATTTGGCACTGTTACATGCAGTTTTGGTCCTTCGACTTAACTGACGTTAAAGGGACTTTGTCAGCAGTTACACTTCAGCCCTTTGGGGTAACCACCATTGCAAAACCCATCCTTTAACCAAAAATTTAACTTTGCCAAACCACAAGGACGATTTTTGCAATTTTCTCAAAAAAACAAAAAAAATCCATCGTTATTTTTTTAAACTTTTATTCAAAAAAAAATTTTCAAAACAAAAAATTTCCAAAAAATCTTTCGAAAAATATAATAATTCAAAAAATCTTTCGAAAAATATAATAATTCGAAAAATTTATAAAAATCCGAAATTTTTTTTAATTCAATTTTTTTAAAAAAATTTTGAAAAAATTTATATAAATTCGAAAAAACTTATAAAAATTCAAAAAAACTTATGAAAATTCGAAATTTTTTTAAAAATTCTAAAAAACTTATAAAAATTCGAATTTTTTTTAAAAATTCCAAAAAACTTATAAAAGATTTTATAATTTTTTTGAATTCGATTTTTTTTAAAAATTCGAAAAAATTTATAAAAATCCGAAAAAATTATAAAAATTCGAAAAATATAAGAATCGAAAAAAATTAAAAAAATTCGAAAAAATTTATAAAAATCCGAAAAAATTTATAAAAATTCGAAAAAACTTATAAAAAATCGAAAAAAAAATTCAAATTCAAAAAAAAAATTCAAAAAATTTTTTTCAAAAAATTTTTTTTGAATATAACAATTCAAAAAATCTTTCGAAAAATATAATAATTCGAAAAATTTATAAAAATCCGAAAAATTTGAAAGGATTTTTTGGAATTTTTTTTTACAAAAAGAATTTTCAAATTTTTTCAAAATAGTATTTGCGGCACATTGAAATTTTTTTTTTGAAATTTTTTTTTACAAAAAGCATTTTCAAATTTTTTTCAAAAAAGTTTTCACGGCACATTAAAAAAAAAAATTGGAAATTTTTTTTGGAAAATTTTCAAAAAATTTTCATTTATTACAAAAAAAATTTCATTTATTCCAAAAAAAATTTTCAAAAAAAAAAATTCCAAAATTTGTTTTTCAATGTGCCGCAAAAACTTTTTTGAAAAAATTTGAAAATGCTTTTTGTAAAAAAAAATTTTCAAAAAAAAAAAACTTGGAAATTTTTTTTTGAAAAAAAAAATATTTTCAAAAATTTTTTTGAAATTTTTTTTTTTTGAATTTGAATTTGTTTTTTTCGATTTTTTATAAGCTTTTTCGAACTTTTATAATTTTTTTTCGGATTTTTATAAATTTTTTCGAATTTTTATATTTTTCGAATTTTTTTAATTTTTTTCGATTTTTATATTTTTCGAATTTTTATAATTTTTTCGGATTTTTATAATTTTTTTTGAATTTAAAAAAAAAATCGAATTCAAAAAAATTATAAAATCTTTTATAAGTTTTTTGGAATTTTAAAAAAAAATTCGAATTTTTATAAGTTTTTTAGAATTTTTAAAAAAATTTCGAATTTTCATTAGTTTTTTTGAATTTTTATAAGTTTTTTCGAATTTATATAAATTTTTTCAAAATTTTTATTAAAAAATTGAATTAAAAAAAAATTTCGGATTTTTATAAATTTTTCGAATTATTATATTTTTCGAAAGATTTTTTGAATTATTATATTTTTGTAAAGATTTTTTGGAAATTTTTTGTTTTGAATTTTTTTTTTTGAATAAAAGTTTAAAAAAATAACGATGGATTTTTTTTGTTTTTTTGAGAAAATTGCAAAAATCGTCCTTGTGGTTTGTCAAAGTTAAATTTTTGGTTAAAGGATGAGTTTTGCAATGGTGGTTACCCCAAAGGGCTGAAGTGTAACTACTGACGAAGTCCCTTTAACGTCAGTTAAGTCGAAGGACCAAAACTGCATGTAACAGTGCCAAATCCGGACGATTTTTGCACTTAATGAACAGTACGGACCAAACGTGCAATTTGGCCAAACCACAAGGACGATTTTTGCAATTTTCTCAAAAAACCGAGATTTTTATTTGCTTTTATAAAATAAAAAAAATACAAAAAGAATCATCCCTCACCTCTAGACCTAGTCTTTAGGCTTTCTAATCCTAGCGACACTATTCCTGAGTTGAACGATCAATCCCCCGGTACTTGTCACTATACTATACTACAACGATCAGGTACACTGCCTGGTGGGGGTTGTAAGCTTCTCGAGATCCCTCGAGAGGTAATGCCTGGTGCAATTCCCACGCATCACTGTTGTACACTCTGAATCCTTTGCTATTGGTACAATAACCCAATAAGTATCCTTCATCTGACTTGCCATCAAACTTTCCCAGAGTATCAACAGTATTCAAAATAGTCAGGGGATATCCAAAAGGTTTCATAAACTTAATGTTTGGTTTCTTTCTCATAAGTAACTCATAAGGTGTATTCATCTGAGGTTTTGTCACTGACACACTATTTAACACATAACAAGCAGCACTTACAGCTTCAGCCCAAAATGGAACAGGTAGTTAAGAATCTGCAAGCATTGTCCTTGCTGCTTCTATCAAAGTTCTATTCTTCCTTTCTGCAACTCCATTCTGCTGAGGAGTTCTTGCAATACTAAACTCTCTCTTAATTGCTTTCTTGGCACAAAACTCATCCATAAGCTGATTTTTGAATTCAGTCCCATTATCACATCTAATGGATCTAACAATTTTCAAGTGCTATTATAAGATCATGAATAGCATCAAAGTTTCATCCTTAAATCCCAAGAAAAAGATCCAGCTAAATATGCTACAATCATCTGTTATAACCAAACAATACTTCTTCTTGTTTAAACTTGCAACATAAACAAGTCCAAACAGATCCATATGTAACAATTCCAAAGGCTCTCTTATAGTTCTTTCTTTAATCTTTTTACATGAAGCCTTGTGTTGTTTACCCTTCTTGCAAGCCAGACATGTGTGATCATTCTTGAATGTTTTAGAAGGTAAACCTCTAACTAAATTGCCTTTGACCAATTTGTTGATGTTCTGGAAATTTACATGCCCTAATCTTTTGTGCCATTGATGTGCTTCTTTCATTGTTGCCCTTGCTACTAAACATGTTGCTCTTTGAGTAGGATTGATATTCTTTAAATCGAAACTGTACACATCATTAGTTCTTGGTGCTCTCAGCATCACCAAGTTTTCATCTTCTAACTTAAACTCAAGGGAGAGAATAAGACATTCTGTGTCAAGAAATAACACAGGATATTTCTTGTCACAGATCTGATATACTGACAAAAGATTGAATTTAAGCTCCTTCACATATCTAACATTCTCAAAATCAATGGATCCAGTCTTGATGGTTCCTTTGCCTATGATTCTCCCTCTATCAGGATCATTACCAAATGCAACTTTTCCTCCAAAATAAGCTTGAAAATCTGACAAGAGCTCCTTTTCTCCTGTCATGCTTCCAGAGCAACCACTGTCAATGATAAGATGATCTTTAAGCTCCTCTTCTGGGTTGCCCTGCATAAAGATGAAAAGGGTTAGTTTCTTTTAGGAACCCAAGCCATTACTGACTTGTGTTCTCCTTGTGGAGCGACATACTCAAATTCTTTGAGTATGTAATCTCCACTATTTTTGAAAGCACTATCAAGAATTACTGTCTTTGTTTCCAAAACCTGCGATTGGTTCTTATCAACACTCCCTTTTTCACTTAAAGTACTGTTTGTTCCCCATCAGTACTTTCTTTTTGAACCCATTTAGTTTTAACAGATGGTGTTCGGTTCTTTGATCTAGGTACTCTCTTTGAGGTGTAAGGCCTTCTAGGTTTGTAGGGATTGAACTTCCTTGGTCTTACTTTTGAGCTATTGCTAGCAGTACATTGGTTGGGGGAATTCCTAACAGTACTTTAAGAATGTATTGGTTTACCAGTACTTTGAAAAGTATCGCTTGAAGGTACTGGAGGTTTGAAAAATGGTCTTTTCTGGTGACGGTACCTGTAGTATTTTGAGAAATTACTATGGTTAACCATATTTGAGTGATTCCAAACTGGTTTATTCTCCCTTGGTTTATTCTCCCTGTGCTTATGGTTTGCAGATGTGGTCTTTGGGTATTTGCTTAAGTATTCTGAGTGATAATCACAGTCCTTAATCAAATGGTGAGGACTATAACATACATATCATAACTTTGGTCCCATGTTCCCAAATCCACTTCCAAAAGGTTTTCTATAATAAGCCGCATTTTGAAAAGATTTCCTTGTAGGTACTGCTGAATGATCAACAGTACTTTGAGAAGTTTTTGGAAGTACTGCTTGTTTTGAAAAGACTTTATCATTCCCTGAACCCTTGTTATCATACCTAGGTTTCTCAATAGTTTCCTTTAAGGACTCAAAGCTAGACTGACTTGAATTAGATTGGCCCTTAAGCTTTTTCCTAAACTCCAAATTGTCTACCCCAAAACAAGAAACATCTATCCTAGGTGGTTGGAAACTACCTGTGGGTGGAGGGACTTCATTGTATCCCTTGTCTTTCTTAAATTCAGGAGGTGCTGAACAAGGTGATTCCTCATCACTAGATGTGTTTTCCTCTAAGCTTATGAATTCTTCATCACTAGTTGAGGTCTCCTGTGAAAGACTTAGTTCCATGTTCCTAGATGGGATTTCTTCTGAATTACTATCATCATAACCTAGGCCTGTTTTAATGTTTGTTGTTCTTTGTTTTTCAACAAAACTAACATGTGACAAACCTAATTCTTTCCAAGTAGCAAGTTTTACTAACAACTTATCTCTTTCTTTAGTGATCTTTTCTAGTTCAGACACCTTACATCCTAACTTCCACTCACTTAACTTTAATTGATAATCTTGTTGCTCATATTTTTCAGCCTAAGCAACTTCATTATTCTCATGAGTGATTATTTTGGCTTCCATTGACTCTAAAGTCAATTGGTAACCAGCTATCTTAGACCTAGCCCTTCTATAGTTATCTTTTTCAGTTTCATATTCTTTAAGCATCTTTTGATAAGAGTTACTACATTTAGAACATACCTCAGAGATAGTGGATGAACTTGGTGAAGTAGCAATCATAGCAATCTGAACAGGTTCTTCTTCACTTTCCATGCTCCAATCAAAGCTTCCTAGACTATCTCCTGATTCCAAAGCAGCATATCCTGGTTCCTCATCAAAAGCTGTGCTCCAATCAACCTCTTCCAATGCAACCATTGAGTAGGTTACTGGTTCATCATCAAATTCATTGCTCCAGTCAACCTCTGATAGATTTTCTTGAGCCACCAAAGCTTGTGACTTTGGTTCAGCAATAGGAACCTCCTTTCTTTTAACCTTGGGTTTTTCAATCATTTTGTTTGCCTGATACTTTGCAAACTTGCATTCCCTTGCAAAGTGACCAGTCTTTTGACAATTGAAGCATTCAATCTTGGATTTATCAAATGCTATACCTTGTTTAGCCTTGAAATCAATACCTCTCCCTGTCTTGTTCATGAACTTCTTGATCCTTGCAATGATCATGGCAACCTGCCATCTTATATCAATTTCTTCTAGAGCATCCTCATCAATTTGCAAGACATCTTCTTGATATGTAACAGGTAAAGTGGCTTGTTGAGCAAAGAATGAACATAGAACATCCTCTGAATTGGTGTTGTTTGATGGTGATGAAGTGGTAGTGACCATGGTTGTACAGGGGTGCTGTTTCTCTTCAACAGTACTTTTGGACAGGGTAAGCAGTACTTTTAGTGGAAGTACTGCTTCTGTTTTCAGAAGACACAAAAGCAATGTTATGAGAACTTGAACCTTTGTTGCCCTTCATCTCATGCTCATACATCTTTAGATTGTTATAGAGATCATCAAAGTCCATAGTGTCCAAACCAGGTTGTCCTCTAATCATAGTAGCAACCACATGCCATGTAGATGGCAAACTCCTCAAGAACTTCAAGTTTGCATCTTCAACAGATGCCTCTGCTCCATATAACTCTAGCATACTGAGTAGATTTTGATATCTGTCATAGGCAGAGTCAAGGCTTTCTCTTTCACCAACAGTGAATGTTTCAAACTGTTGCTTCAATAGGTTTCTATGCATCTTCTTGGAAGCATCATTACCTCCAAATCTTGTCTTAATAGCAGCCCATAGTTGTTTTGGATCCTTAGCATCATGAAACTTCAATAGGTGACCATCAGGAATAAAAGAAAGCAGTATGTTGAGAGCCTTATCTTGATTTCTTTTAGTAACTGCTGGCAAGGTTGGCTTAGGTTAGGTTGTCCTTCAATGGATATAGGTTCATCATTGACAACATTACCATTGACAATCATATCCCATAAAGCATGGTCTGTGATGGCAATGTACTGCCTCATCTTCATACTCCATAGATCATATTCTCCCTTCTTAACAATGGGAATTCTGACTGCTGTGATGGATGGAACTGGTGCAACATCTGTCGACATCTTTGAGGATTTGTTGTAAAATCGATTTTAAGGTTTCTTCTTAATCAAAGTTTCCACACAAGCTCTGATACCACTTATTGGATCCATATACTCTGATCAAACTACTTTGTAGCTTGTAAGGTTTTAACAATCTTGAATAACTCCAAAACTATTAATAATGAAACACTGACGTAACTTTGTAAAGTATACGGAATCTACTAACACAAAGCTAAGAAGAATAACTTTATATTAAACCAAACTTTGAACCTGCTTCTCTATACAGATTCACTAACAATCCCTAACTCTCTAATATCGTACTTGCTAATATTTGTTTTTCTCAATTCGTATATTCTAAAGTATTCGTACGTCTAATACCATCCTAAGGCTCCTTTTATAGACATAAGGAAAACCTTAAGTCGGTTTACAATACTTGAAGGACAAGTAAACTATCTCTAACTTATTCTAGAATATTCTAATAATATTACATAACAATCCTTAAACAATATTGCATATCAGTCCTTTATTTTAGAAGTACTTTGAATATTTTCCATGCACGAGCAGTGCTTTGACCTTGAGCAGCACTTTGACACAACAGTACTTTGAACTTCCATAAGTACTTTGATCTTCATATCCTAACAGAAATATATGTTTACCCCCTTTTTTTTAAAGTCAAACAAAAAGTTTGACCGCCAAGGCCCGATATTGACCGCCAAGGTCCGATATTGATCGCCGAGGACCGATTTTGACTGTCGTTTGACCAAAAATGAGAAGTTAGACTGAAATGTGAAATTTCGTGATGGTAGACAACTGAAATTCGCCATGGCGCCGCCATATCGTCCGCCATGACCGATTTTTACAACACTGCTATTAAGCCAATCGATAAAAATAGAGAAGAAGATGATAAAGATGAAGTTGGAATGGATAGTGAATCTAAGAATGAGGTCAAGGAAGTTGAGGATAATAAGGTAGAGAAGGTAGAGGAAGTAGAGAATGTAGAGAACTACTTTGATAGGTTACCTACCAAGGAAGAACGTTCATACCATAGGGATTTATTCGATGACCCGAGACACCATAAGTCCTAGGTTCACCAATCATCAAAGCGGGCGATCCCTCTAATGTCAATATACCGTGCAACATTGTGCATGTGCATGTGTGGAAAGCCTACATCAATATTAAATACACCATAAACATTATGACTAGGATCCATTAAAATTGGATAATGAAAAAGCAACTTGGACCTATGATATTTTCCAACACGGGATGGATGAGTAACTTTGTTAGAAGAGTGAAGGGATTGCATGTTCTTGTAGGAAATTTCACGTACGTTACCGACTTTGTGATTGTAGAGGATATTTGTCCGGTAATAGATAGTTGCCTAACTCAAGTAGTTCTTGGAAAGCCATTTGTTGAAGTCTCTAAAATGAACTATAACCCGTCCTTAGGGATAGTTAGGTTCAAGGATGAGACCGATGAGATAGCCTACTAAATGCCATATAAGATAGAGCAATACCTACTTTTATCAGACCTTGAGAAGGAGCATAAGCAAGCAGTCTACTATAGGAATGATGAGGATAGACGTAGAGGGGTAGACCATGTAATGAAAAAAATACTTGGCTTCTACAAAGAATGCTTGCAACTAGGTCCGGAATATAAGACCAAACTAGAGGATGACCTAGAGACCGTGACCAATGACGAGGTCATGTAATAGGACGTGACTTTGAGTCTAGCTACAAGACTCGTTAATAAAGAAAAGCGCTTTTTGGGTAGCAACCCAAGCTTTTTATTTGTTTGCTTGTTTGTTTATTTGTTTTATTTGCTTCCGTATGTGTGTTCTTATTTCTATTGTTTATAATTCATGTTTCAAATAAAATTGTGAAAATGCATTATTTTGTTTTTAACTTCGTCTTAATTACATATAAAGGTATTTTGCAAAAGATAAGTGTAAGGGAAATCCAAAATTGTTTTCAAAGAACGAATTGAACATGAACGATAACAATGAGATATAGACATACATATTAGTACCTGTTTGAGTCAAATGCTTGTATCGAGTCATAATGATATTTTGAACGGATTCCAGGAATTAAGGTATAGGTTTTTCTAGAAATTTTCCGGAAACTCAACATAAAATTTTTGTCGGATCAATTCTGACGGCATCAGCAATTAAAGCCTGACGACGTCAGGTACAAATTTTCTGAAAAATTTTGCAAGTTTTGTTTTTCTGCCGGAATTGTAAAGTTCTGTTAAATCTTTAACTTATAAACTCCAGGAATCTGCAAACATTCATTCCACAAGCATTATATCTTTATTTGCTTTTTAGGATTTTATTTTATATAGATTTTACCGCCGATGTTACGCTGGGTTTTCTTGTTTGTTTTCTAAGGTTTAACAGGTTATATTGGACAAGAAGATGTACATGGATGGTCAAGTCTTTGAGCATCAAAGTTTCAAGTTTTTGGCGTTGCTTTAATCTTGAAGTTACATTCTCTTGGAAGAGGATTTAACCATGTTACAGCATTATCCACACCGAACGAATCAGAGGAGTATTTGTTTCATTCTTTCATTTTCTTTACTTTTACATCTATTAATTGAACATTGGGGACAATGTTCAGCTTAAGTGTAAGAGGTGGAGGGGGGGGGGGGGGTAAATGAAGATACCTTAGAGAAATACCATGACACTTGACTTTTGTTTGTTTAATAGTAGATGTGTAATAAAACTGAGAGAAATATTTGTTAGGGCAATTTTAGCACCATATTTAATTTTTTTTGCAACATATAGGAGTGAAACTTTAGTCTTAATAAGAGTTTCATGGATAGGAGTTATATGACTAGCACAAAAACCGTACCACTAAAAAAAATTTATGAATAAGGTAGTGACCATCCGAGTATTAGATTAATTGACTAACGTGCCAGCAATCTAGTGTATGACTTGGTGACCATCCGTTATGCAAATAACGCGCCAGCGATCCAAGAAGTGCATTAGTGACCATCCGTTAGTTGAAGCGTCAAAGACTCGTGCCGGCGATCTACTGAATTCATACAGGTGAGGTTCGCCCCTAGACTTGTTAGGAAAAGCCTTAGTGCTTATGAGTGTACCGGTAGTATTTAAATTCTAAAACTTGCGTTAGTGATTCATTCTGAGACCACGAGTGAGACTACATTCGTGTAGTTAGAATTACTACATGATAAGAGGTATTAGGATAACCCATGTTTTTAAGCCTATTCTTTTTATAATTACATTGACTTCATTGGTCAAGTAATTTTCTCACACCTTTGCGATGTACTCATTTTTAGTACACGATACCCCTAGTACACCCCTCAGAGCCTATCTTTTTCGTTTCTAACTTTAAACATTTTACTTAAAGATAGAATTTGTTTACAATCCACCCAAAATGTACACCCAAATCGCCTTAGCCTTCCTTGTATGCACTCATCTTTAGTGCATTATTGTTATTTATTTAAACCCTTAGTTAATTATCTAATTGATTACATGGTTGCTAAGTCGAGTCATATCTTGTACATATTATTTTGGGACGATTGGGACTCATGGGTAAAGTACTAATGATATGGAGTAATGGGGGAGAACATCAAGTATTACCCCCATATGTGCAAAACGTTTTAAAGTACTCCAAGTGTTTTGATTATCTTAATTCGAGTCACTAGATTTGTTACATGTAAAGTATGTAAAAGTTCAAGTGTAAGGGGAGAACCGAGGCCCCTATGATGTATTATTTTGGATGGTAGGGCAAGAGTGTATGAAAGAGAGAGAGAGAGAGAGAGAGAGAGAGAGAGAGAGAGAGAGAGAGAGAGAACATACGGACTACCATCTCATTTCCTTTTATGCTTATTTTATGTTTTCATTAGTTTGTGAATAGCTTAAGTCGAGTCGAGTCTTGGCTTAGCAACGCCGCATTGTGCATGTAATTGACCTAGATGATTAACTTGCCACCAGTAAAATATCCTTTATCCAACAAACCGTGTTTTCCATATCCCTGCACCCAATATTATAACCCTTGAAAAGCCCTCTTTGATAGTTTATCTTAGGTGCTTACGCCTAGTGGATGAGGTTTTTGATCCTTTCCCAAGCCTATGGTAATCTATTTTCTATGACAGGTAGTGAGTGATATTTTTTCCATTTCCATTAGTTATATAGGTTTATAACACCCGAGAGATGAGAGTATCCAAACACTATTTGTGAGGTGCAAGCGTATGATTTCCGAGCTTATTTTGATTAAGGTAGAATGATCATTTGTTGTAATTACTTTTATATTAATGTTAAATGACCCCTAACTTGTATTTTGATTAGAATAAAAGCTCATTTGCTTAAGGACAAACAAATCCCAAGTGTAAGGGTATTTGATTAGACGAAAAGTGTTACATTTTTAAGGGGTCATTTAAGCCTTAAATTGTGATTATATGATCAAATATTGCCTTAAATCGTTACTTTTGTCATTTTAGGTACTTTTGAGAGGAATTATGGAAAAGGAATCATTTTCGACGTTTTTGAAGCGAAAAAGTGAAGAATACGACAAAGTCTCAAATTATGTTGGAAACAGTACCGGCGTCACACATTACTAGGTGACGGCATCACTTATTGAAAAAGAGGTGGATATGAAGTTTACACTTGACGGGCCAGAAAGGAATTTTGGAGTTTAAATGTGACGGCGTCACGTTATAATGCACCAAGGACGTCACGTGTTATCACAAAGAGAGACGGCCCAAAAAACTTTACAAGGTGACGGCGTCAAGAGTGGATCTAGGCCATCAAGGAACCCTAAATACGGCGAGGTAACGGCGTCACGTCCCAAAAGGTGACGCCGTCAAGTTGTAAAATCTATATATACTTTTCTAATTTCCATTCATTATGTGTGGAACTTTGGAGAGAAACTTAGGGTACGAACCCTAGTCGACTTTTGCAGCTATTTTGAGGTTTCCAAACCTTTTTTCTTCCATGTTTAATTGAAGATAAGTAATCTATCAATCATTTAATATGTCTATGTGTTGTTTAATTCTATCTTACGCTTGTCTTTCTATTAACATGCTAGGCTAGGTTTGTTTGTGTTTGCTTAGATGTAATGAAACATAGCTATTGATTATTGATTGATGGTTTGTTATTAATTGTTGTTGGATGAATGATATCAATGTTAGGCTTAAGAAAACAGGCTAATCTCCTATTGGTAACTTGCTTGATGTCTTAAGAAACATGAATCGGATGTGTACTACAATTAATTGGTTGTGTTTAATGCATAAGAGAATATTAATGAGGCCATGATAGGATACTTAACGTGTCGTCATAGGAAGATATAGGATCTTATAGAGTTGGGGAAGGACGTACACGCCCCCACAAATGGTGTTAAGAAATACAACCCGTCATCCACGCAATTGTAACAAACTAATCAATCAATGAAAGATAGCTAGAGAGTAGTGAAATCTAAGTAAACACGTTTGTCTCCATATTAGAAGTTTCACACATTTATTTTCTATTATTTTATTTTTATTTGCATTTGTAGTTATTTGGGTTAGTTGACTAGCAACTAATTCCGCGAATCTACCTTCTCAAATACTCAAAGCCCAGAATGAAGCCCTCAACCACGCCTTCAAAAACCGAGATTTTACTTGCTTTCCAAAAAAATATAAAAATACAAAAAGAATCATCCCTCACCTCTAGACCTAGTGTAAATCATTTTCAATCCTAACGAACACTATTCCCTATGGAGAACGATCAATTCCCTGGTACTTACCACAACACTATACTACATCGGTCAGGTACACTTGCCTGGCGGGGATTGTAAGCTTTTCAAGATCACTTGAGAAGTAAAACTTTTGTGTGACAATCGAAATCGCATCAATATACACTTGTTTTTTTTTCAGTTTTATATCTTATGCTTCACTTTATCAACAAGACCCTTACAATCATCCACTCCTAATCTTTTAGCAAGCAGAGGAACTCCCAAATACTTCATAGGCAGCTTTCAATTCTAAATGGAAACACTTGCAGAATACTTTGCCTTTCAATTTCTTTTAAACTCCAAAAGAATATAGTACTTTTATTCAAGTTAGGGTGCAAACCAGAGAATTGACTGAATTGATCTAATGCTTTTTTCACTACCCCAACTGAATGAGAGTCCCCATTGTACAACACAAGGAGATCATCAGCAAAACAAAGGTGAGTTAACGTCATCTCTTTACATCCAAAATGATACTTGAAATTTGAGTCATTAACAGTTGTGTTTTTCAAAAGAAGGGTAAAGCTTCCTTGATTAATGTGAAAATATAAGGAGATATAGGGATATAGGGTCCCTTTGCCTCAGACCTTTGCCCCTTTTAAAAAACCATATCTCTCACCATTTAAGCATATAGAGAAGGAAGTTGTAGTCACACATGTCATCACCCCTTGAATCAGTTTAGAATGAAAACCAAATTGAGTGAGGATATACCTGAGCAAGTTCCAGTTAACTGTATCATATACTTTTTCTATATCAATTTTCATTGCACACCTTTTAGCTCAATTCTTCCTATTATACCCTTTTGTAATTGGATATGAAGATGCCTTTATTTAGAAGATTTAAAAGCTTAAGTTATATAAAATAATAAAATAATCTTTAAAAATAATTAAAAAAAATGAACCACCTTTCCTTCAATGTGTTTTGAAAGTACAGTTGTTGTTGAGGGCTATAAGGGGTTAGGAACGGGTAAGATAATAAAAAATAGAGGTTGGTTAAAGGGAATGTTATTGCCCATTACTTAGTATGATATGTATGCTAAATTCGGATATTTGTTTAAGGCGTTGAATGTATTCAACAAGAATGCATAAAAAATTATTGTATCGTGGAATGCTTTAGTGGCTAACTATGCTCAAATTGGTTTTGAGCCATTAGCTTTAGATGTAGTAAGAAAATTGTGAACTTATGGAATGGTATGGCCCTGGAGGTATAACTTTAACAAATGTTCTTCCTGCTATTGCACGAATTGGTGTTATTTTGTAGGGTACAAAAGGATTACATTTGACCAGTATAAACTCCGTCTTTTTAAAAGTTGGCATAATAAGTAGGTTGGGTCGGGTCGGGTCGGGTTTGGGTTACGGTTTATATAAGTTTGGGTCTATACGGGTTCGGGTCTAGATGGATCTTCTAGAAGCATATCTAAATGGTCAGGTCTAGATGGGTTGGGTCGGGTCTAGATTGGTTTTGGTCCGATCGACAAGAAATATTAGAGCAAAGTCTACAAATGTGTAATGTACTCTCTAATTTGTTCTAATATGACTTACTTTGAAAAGGTCCAAGTTCACTAGTGTACTTTCAAATTCTTGACAATATGACTAATTACACCGTTAGTCCCCAATACATAAATAATTGCACCGTTTGTCCCAATACATAACCACCACCCACAACCACCACTTACCACCACCCACCATCGCCACCTACCACCACGTCACCCACCATCACTGTCACCCACCACCACCACTCACCACCACCACCACTCACCGCCGCTACCCACCACCACCACCACCCATAACCAACAACTCACCACCGCAACCGACTACCACCACCCACCACCACGTAGTGATGGTGGGTGGTGGTGGTGAGTGGGTAGTGGTGGTGGGTGGTGGTGGTGGTGGGTAGTGCTGGTGGCAGTGGGTAGCGGTGGCGGTGGGTGGCAGCAGAGGTGGGTGGTGTTGGTTATGTATTGAGGACCAACGGTGTAATTTTTTAGGTGTAGACCCCACACACTCTCTTAGCTAACAAAAAAATGAAACACCCCCAAGTTAGTCATATTAGAACAAATGGAAATATTCATTTGTAGACTTTACCCTTTTTAATATTATGTCTAACAAATAAAATAGTATACATGACAATACTAAAAACATATCTTAGAAGTGAAAAATGTAAAAAATTGTTTTTCAAAACTATTTTTTTTTTAACGACAACTGAAAACAATATACACAAAAAATATATCTCACATCCACTACAACCCATTTGGTTAAGGAGTTTTTCACAACATTGGGTACCATTGAGACTCCGTAATCTACATTATGTTTATATACCCAACGGGTTTAGATTTATATGGAAAAGTGGAGCTTGTACGTTAATGCTCGTCTAAACACCTCGTGGGTCTAATTGGGCCACTTCTAAAGTTGTTAGAAGAGTTATGTTGGGTCTACCCGGTTTGTTAGACTAACGTCAACGTACAAGTTATCACTTTTTGTATAAACCCATCTAGACCCGTTTAGGTCTATATTGCCAGCTCTTACACAAGCCCTTTTGTTTAAATTGTTTTTCAAAACTATGAATCGATATACACAAAATCAGACACAAAAGTTATATGCTAGTAAATAATTTTTTGTATATGTTTCAGAATTAACTAAGAAGGTTCAATTTAAGAAAAACCGTGTCATATATTACAGTTCAAAACTAATAACATTTTTGGAATGGTCAGCGAGTTGTGTATGGTTCTTAAACATATACGGGTAGCAATGAAGTTATTACACATATTGTCCACCATCTTAACATAGTGCCAAAAAGTTGTTGTTACTAGTGCAATGCGATTCCAACACATAAAATGTAGGAGTGTACCATTTTAAGCCTATTAGACTAATCTAATTAGAATTCGTTTCTAAAAATCTAAAAACTAGATAATTCAAATCCTCCCAAAACTGGAACGATCAAATAATAATCTTGGAATAGTTGTAAATTTACTTAACTATCATATGACGAGTTTTGGGGCTTCAGCTTTATCCCTGTTACTAGATCGAATTGCAGCTGGATCACTAAATACCACTATCTAATTTGATCGGAAAGCTTGTACCAAAAGAATTGATTGATTCTCACTGCTAGTCTGTCTAGATAATGGTTCATGGAGAAGCTAAAAAGTTATTGGGTAATCAAGTTGTTTTGTGTGAGGAGAAAAGAAAAGAAGATGGTACCTAGAATCTGTAGAACATAGGAACCGAGTATTAATGTAATTTGGGCTTCATGTGGTTGGTGTATACGTAGTATTACGTAGTAATATATGTTGTAATCGAATGTTGTTTAGCTCATTTCATGGATAAGGCTTTCATATTTCTTTTTTGCACTTTGTACCGGTCATGTTTCTTAAGCGAATCCGTTTATGTGCATAGTTATATAAGTTAAATGCTGCAACTGCTTACTTTTTCTACCCTTTAAACTGACAACCAGAGACACCTTGATCAGTGATTTGACTTATGCCCAGCATAAGGCTCGTATAGAAAGTAGGAATCAGTTTTGAGTTCTATTTGGAGAGTTCCACAACTCACTCCACTGCGTCAATTGGAGGTTTTCTATGTGAATTACTTCACTTCTGCTATTGGTAACTTTAGAAATTGTAGACAAGTAAAAATTTTCTATTAAGTGGACCATAGGTTCTCTCAAGCATTCTTTGATCCGCTTCATTTTAGCTAGATATCGAGACTTCAGAAGTAATATTAACCAGATAAGAAAGGATTCCAGATTTCCAAAACATTGTACTGGTGTTAGAAAGGAGGTATGTCCAAACATATTATTCCTCTAATTTCAGTTTACATCAGTTACATGCATGGGTTCATAGAACTGCACGTCGTGTTCCTGTAACACTGCCCTAATGGTCTCAATGATTATGTGCATAATCAAAGCTCTATTCATGTTAATCGTAATTAACCTTTATTTACTTGATCTTTTCTACATCCGGCCACCATTTACTCAATCATTTCTATATTGTTAGGACTATATGCTTTTCTAACATTTAGGCCCGGTTGTTTTGGCCTAATCTTTTGTAAGGTTTCTTCCATATGCCAGTTAGTTTTTGTAAGTTTTCCCTGTTCTTGTCTTTTTAAGAGGTATCACATATTAAACCAAATACATATGAACCTAACATGTAGTTAACCCTTCCACTTCCTAGGGTGCCGGTTTGACCAAATGTCACAAAGACGACCTTTTCCTTCGGTTATTTACTTCAATCAGTTGTTACAATCTGTTACCAACATCAAACATTATTCTCATTCCGTTGACATTTTCAAACAAATGTGTGCTCTTCGTGTTCCTGTTGATGAATGAGTATTGTGATCAACTGTTGTTGTCAGCTGTATCGGACCAATGACTGTTCTGCAGTGCTAGGCTTTTTGTTTTAGGCAGAATATTTCTCTCAATGTATTCATCATATAGTGGCAAACTCAACACTACTATTAGTCTATTTGAAGCCGTGAAAGATGATTATGTGAAACGTGACTCTATTACTTATATAGCAGTTTTGTCCATATGTAGGCATGGAGGATTAGCTGATATAGGTAAAAGATACTTTGAAGAAGCGAAGGAACATAAGATTGAATCAACGCAAACGCACTATGCATGTATGGTTGATCTTTTGGGTTGAGCTGGGCTAATGGATGAGGCATTAGAGATGATAAATGGGTTAGAAACGGAACCCGATGCAAACGTATGGTCTTTGCTTGGAGCATGTAATTGAAATATTGAGTTGGGTCACTGGGCAGCCGGGCATCTGTTTAAGCTAAAACCAGGTCATTCGGAGTATTACACATTGCTTTCTTATATATGTATGCAGAAGCAGGATAGTGGTCTGAAGCTGATAAGATCAGAGAGTTGATGAAGCTAAGAGGAGTGAAAAAGAACCCTGCCTGGTTTCTGTTACATTCATGTTTTCTTTCGGCTTCCACAATGTGTTTTGATACTGGTTATCTACTTATTATGACTTGGAATATTAGCTCTAAATGTTTACATGAACTATTTGATTATCTAGGTGTCAAAGAATTAGTGAAATGTCGGTGGCAATAAAACTGATTATCTTAGGGAAACACCTTATGTAAGAACTTGGGCATCTGATTAGCAGTCAAAGAATAGTTGAATACTACAGACTTCCATCTATTATACATACACACATGCAGAACACTAAATTTAGTTTCTTACAGTAATTTATAAAATTCTAACTATTTAAGATCACATAACCATTGTCGGTTAAAACTACCTCAACTTACTACAGTTTGGTATTCTACGAAGCAGTATCTAAAACGATCTTTTTAGCTTCTAATACTCACTGATTTATCGTTAAACACCTGAGATATCTTTTTTTGTCAACACATTGCTACTGATAACGCTTACAAAACTGGATAAATCTGTATATGAAACACCAAATGCTATGATGGGTGACAAATAACAGCCGTACAAATGGATTCGGCATCTATAATCCACAAACCTAATCTTTCCAGCCTACTTTGAACTAAATCCGAACCCATATTAGAAGACCAAAATGCAAGCTTTGTGTCATTCTTCAATGAGGTTCCATTATCGTCACTCGTGCCAATTTCAACACTAAACCCTGCCTCATTGACCCTTTTAACTTAACACAATAGCACCTTTCGTTTCCAATAACTTTCCTGCCCAAAACCCAAATCTATCCTCATCATCACTCAAATTGGTTTTAGACATTCGCGCAATCTCATTCACAAAATGTTAAGTCCAAATTCCAGATCCCGAACTCCGGGCAAGCAAAAGTCCAAGTCTCTCCCGAACATAAAAGTCAACAGCGGAATCAAGTTTGACCGAGATAAGAAACTACTCAGCTAAATGACTCTTCGTACCTCTATTTCCTTTGAATATTATGTCCCAATAACAATCTACTCACATAAAGTTCCATACTTTCCAATTTTCAAATATCAAAATTTCACGGCATAACACCTTGTGTACATCACATTTCCTTCAAATCTCTCAAAACCCACATCACTGATAAGAAAAACAACAAACCCAAATGAACAAAAGGCCAAATAAACCCATTTAACTAATTCTTATCTGCAATTAACAAAATGTGTTTAACTATGTTAGTAACAAATGAATGAATTATTGGATTGACTTGAAGTAAGATAGGAAATGGGAAAAGAAAGGTACCTGCTTTGAGTTTGAAGATTGTTGGGAACGGGTGGAAGAGATTTTTAAAGTAGTTTTATCAGGGTAAGGATCCAGTGAGAAGAAAACTTAAAATGAGAAGGATGAGAAATAATTATAACCACACATTTGAGATGCATCGACTTGATTTAGATGCATCTCTATTCATTTAGATGCATCCCAATTAGTTTTGAAAGTGATTTTGAAGTGAAAACGATGCAAAGTAGTATTAACAACAAATTTGACCCGTAGAGGACGAAAAATGTATAGGATTCGTCTAACTTGATGAAATCCATCTAATATATGTATATGCATCTAATTTTTTGCTAGAAAATATATTATGGTGCATCTAAAAAACTAGGGATGCATCTAATTCAAGTCGATGCATCTCAAATATGCAGTTATAATTATTTCTCATCCTTCTCATTTTAAGTTTTCTTCTCATTTGATCCTCAGTCGTGAAAGCCAATGAAATTGAGTGAAACATAATTTTTTTTTGGGATTTTTGACTATCCTTTTCACCCCATATTTGAGATGAAAGTAGAAGGGACAAAATATTAGTAGTAAAAAGACCAAATCGTTTTTGCATCTTTCTTTTATTTTTTATTTTGTAAAGTCATGATTGTAAATTTATAACATTCTTTCATTTTCTTTCTTCTTATTTCATTATACTCGAGATCACAAATAAATATTTATCTTTTTTCATCTCCATTCCATTTCTTTTCTTCACTTTCATTCTCTTTACATTTCACTCTTAATTTAACTCGAGAACGAAGCGTTAGTTTTGTCAAATATTAGGTACCGAGGAATGAGGAGTTTGATTTGGGGTTTTGAAAGTGGTTGTAACAAAACACTAAATGTAGAAGTCAAATAGGAATTCCCTAAACAACAAACTAGCCATATTAAAACTTAACATTTGCATATTTACTCAAAATTTTTAACAAGGTGGCCTATTGGCAAAAAGGTTTAGGATTATCACATTAAAATGTGTAAAAAATCAAGTCTAATTCTTGTTGGTGCAAACCATCATTAAGTGGTCATGTTAACTTCTTGAAAAAGGAAGACTTAACCTAATTTAAGTTTGTGTGATAGTTTGTTCAAAACATGTGGATTAGTCGGCAAAAAGGTTGGTATACATGGTTACTCTAAAAAGATCATGATTTGAGATCATTTGAGGAACAAACTTTTTTTTACATATCAAGGGACTAATCTCCACCCTCCATCTTTATTTGATCTAATAAATGAGATTAATCCCAAGTTCCCAACAATTTAAAAAACCCACTTTCATCATTTTTTTTTCTTCAAATATTAATATCTTTCAAATCGTTAATCGTTAAGCGAAAAAAAATATACCGTTACGACGAGCATTTAATTATCTTTCTATAGATATGCAATTTGATATACTTTTCGATTTTTTTTTCGTGTTTTTTCATATTTATTTTCGTTACCGAAAAAATCACATGTGATGATATTACACTAATATCACATGTGATATTACATATATCACCTGTGATTTTTCTGGTAACGAAAAAGAAAAAAAATGATTTTTTTTGTCAAAAGTATATTAATATGCACGTCTATAGAAAGTTAATTAAATATTCGTCGCGATGGTGTAATTATTTTCGCTTAACGATTAACGGTTTAAGAGATATTTAAATTATAAAAAATATGTGAAATATTAAAATACTTTTAATCTCAACCATTGAATTCTTTTTAAATGAATGGTGTGGATGAGTCCCTTGGTATGTAGAAAAAGTTTGTTATGTAAAATAACTCTACTCAAAGATCATTGGGCATTATGTATTAAAAATTACTAGTATTTTGAAAAAATATGCAAATACTCAAGTTTAGTGAGTTTATATGCAACAAAATCAAAACTAAAGAGGTGTTTCTTTATCCCTTATTCCGTTCTAATGGATATAAATGTGAGCCCAAAATACTTATTCTCTTTTAATTGGTAGACACATAAATTTTCTCCCTCCCAATTACGTAAGTGGCTAAAACCAATTAATTTAGTAAACAACCCCTAAGTGTTATAGATGAAAACTGTAATATTCATTTGCCAAACATTGAATGAATACTTAAAGGGTTCGGTGTCGATGGCTGGAAAGGTTTGCGTGGACCAAAAACTCGAACCTATAACGCGAGCTCGACATCGCGAGTCGCGCCATAGGTTTTGGCACCGTACTAGGCAGCTAAGATTATCGGTTTTTTTTTTTTTTTTTTTTTTTTTTTTTTTTTTAAATATAGACGTTATGAAACAGATAAAAAAAGGATGTTGGGTAACCCTTAATTTTTTTACCAGTTATGAAAGGAGTGTCTTTTTGTGTGGCATCTATAACGTGAGTCTGATAACATCAGTGAGTTGTGTACGATTCTTAACATAAAGTCGTCCACCATTTTAATCAAAATATAAAGGGCAAGGTTGGACCTTCAGAAAAACCATTTGTACCCACTTGGTTTTTCATTCTTTTTTATTTTCATAATTTTGTTTATATTAAAAACTTTGAAATAGAAAATGCAAAATAAAAAAAATATAAAATTTAATAAGTCAAATATATATAACTAACAAAACGTATTAAAGAGGCAGAAAAAAAAATAATAAATGTATACATGCTTTTACTTTTCTGGTGAGCCAATGGTATCAAACTATCAATAACATATCCCAAATATAAATTGTAGAAGAAACATGCTTTTTAGATTTCTATACCAAACCAAAACACACATTGTGAAACATTTAAACATCATTTTGTGAAAGATGGCGACCAAGACAATGATGATAATGATTCGCTCAAATTCCGCTCTTCAATTGAGAGGTAATTTATTAATCACTAACTGTTACCTGAAAACCCCTTTTCCATATTCTACTCATACCACATCTTTAGCTTCCTTAATTCACTCCAATTCTTTTTCTGCAAATGCTTCTGCTGATTATGAACAACATTCTAATTCTAAGTACCAAAAAGTTTCCAACTTGAATGATGCTTTGAACCTGTTCGATCAAATGTCTCAAACACGACCTTTTCCTTCTATTTTTTACTTTACCCAGTTGTTGCATTCTGTTACCAAAATGAAGCATTATTCTCATTCACTTGCCATGTTCAAACAAATGTGCGCTCTTCGTGTTCCTGTTAATAATTACACTATGAACATTGTCATAAAGTGTTTATGTCAGTTGCATCGCACCAATGATGGCTTTGCGGCCCTAGGCTTTTGTTTTAGGCGGGGTATTTCACCCAATGTCGTCACTTTTAGTACACTCTTAAATGGACTTGTAGGTGAAGAACGGATTCTTGAGGCTGAGATTTTCTTCAAGAAATTGATTAAAGATAAACTTTGTGAACCTAATGTGGTTATGTACTCCACAATGATCAAAGGACTTTGCAAGATCGGGAATAACGTTATTGCCATTCAATTGCTTAGGCTAATGGATGAAAGAGGTTGCAAACCTAATGTTGTGACATATTGCAACAGAATTGATAGTCTTTGCAAGGACCAAATGATTAACGATGCCTTTAAGCTTTTCAAAGAAATGGTTTTCCAACAAGGCATCTCACCCGATGTCATCACTTACAGCTCTTTGATTGATGGCCTCTGTAAGTTAGGTCGTTGGGTAGAAGCTTCTAAAATGCTACAAGAAATGTTGGAGGTTGGGATCTCTTTAGATGTGCAAGCCTTTAGTATATTAATTGATGCATTTTGCAAAGAAGGTAAGATCGAAGAAGCTGAGAATGTTATAAACATCATGCTTGAAAGAGGTATTGTTCCAAACATAGTGACATACAACTCACTTATAGATGGTTATTGTTTGCATGGTGAAATGGCCAAAGCAAAGGCAATTTTTGATTCAATGGTGTTTAGAAATTTTGGTCCTGATGTTGTTACTTATAACAGTTTATTAAATGGGTATTGGAAGAATTTAAAGATAGATGAGGCCATGCTTTTATTTCATAAAATGAATGAAAATGGTATAAGACCAAATGTAGTCACTTACAACACCATGTTATGGGGATTGTTTCGAGTTGGAAATTGTGGAGCTGCACGCAAACTCTTTGATGAGATGCGTGCAAAAGGTCTAAAACCAGATGAATGCACTTATCGAGTAATTTTAGAGGGTCTTTGCAACAACCATCTTATAGAAGAGGCACTCTCTTTGTTCCATTTGATGGGTGACAGCAAGCTTAATTCATGTATTAATGTGTACAACATCCTCATTGATGGTGCAGGAAAGTGTGGTAAACTTGATATATGTAAGGTCCTTTTTCAGGATCTAACTAATAAAGGTTTGCATCCTGATGTTCAAACATATAATGTGATGATTACTGGTTTTTGTCGCGGAGGTCTACCCCTGGATGCGAAGGAGTTTTTTCAAAAAATGGAAGAGAGTGGGTTCCCCCCAGACAACGTTACTTACCGTGTTCTTTTCCAGGGATGTCTAAATAACCAACAATATGATGATATAGAGATGCTTTTACAAGAAATGGATGTAAGAGGATACTCACTTGACGCCTCGACTTTATCCCTGTTACTAGATCGAATTGCAGCTGGATCACTAAATACCACTCTATCTAATCTGATAGGAAAGCTTGTACCAAAAGAATTGATTGATTCTCACTGCTAGTCTGTCTAGATAAAGGTTCATGGAGAAGCTAAAAAGTTATTGGGTAATCAAGTTGTTTTGCGAGAGGAGAAAAGAAAAGTGTTGGTCCCATTTACTTGGTTATCAGTAACTAGAAAGCTAAAGTAACCAAGTTGTATGACTTGAACACAGATGTATGAAAATGATTAACAATAAAGTAACGTAAAAATAAGAGACAATATTTTCCAACGTTTAATTCTCTATTAGAAGTTAATCACAAAGAATCGTACCCAAGTGTTTGCGGAATAACACTTGGGGTTGAATTGACAAGTATTGTATGGACTCCTCACTAAACTCAACTATGTTGAGTGACAACTTAAATTACCCACTGAGCTATCTCAGGGGCTTGTGTTGTTCTTTGGAGGAGTAAAGTGGTTTGTGAATGCTTTGCATTAATTGCACAAACTTGTCAACTTTTACTCCTCACATTTGCTTCCTATTTATACACAAGTATAGAACAACTAAATATACATTGGACCTAAAGCTTCCTTAACAATATCTTGAAAGATATTATTCTTCTGGCAAGGAACCTTCATTGAGTTAGATCCAAAAGGCACTTTCTGATGACAGACTGGTTTTAACCATTTGAGGAAAGTTTGACATTAAAGTGATAAAGCACTTTAATAAAGCAGCTCAGACTTTCCCGCCCAGTCCCGCCAAAACTTCAGTCTTCATGTCATCAGTCTTCAGTACGATTAAGTTGTTGAGGAGTCATTGGGGTTTAGTGAGTTATTGTCATCCTCACTGAACCCATCACCTTCTTCTTGGCTTAGATCACGCTTCACTGAGTTCCGCCTCACTGAATGGAGAACCTTTCTTTTTAGGCTCGGTCTTAGCATCCTGAAGGTGACTCACTGAGTTACTGTTCACTCAGTGACTTGTTTGCACTTAGGTTATTTTACGTTTAAATCCTTGTTAGAAGATGTGGGGAATTCAGTGACCCAACAATCTCCCCCTATTTGAACATACAAATAGCCTAAGTGATACTTGATTCAACATGAGTTGTCAGGGTACATCTTCTCTTACTGAATGTTTGTTGTAATTGTAAGTAGGACATAACTATTTAAACAAAACATCATTTTATTTATAGCTATTACATTTTTCCTACAAATTACAAACAAAAATAAAGATAGTTGTTGCAGATCAGATGTTCAGATGATAGCCAAGTCCCTCAATCTTAGCTTTCTTTGATCTCAGCAGGTGTTTCTCAGGATGTTTCTCAATCTTGGTCCTAAGGTCCTTACAGAACATTTGGTTTGCACCGCTTTGTATAGGAGAAGCTAACATCAGGTACGATACCATTGCCGTGACCCCTGCCTTGTCTATATCAGACCACCTTTGGAAGGCAAGGTCTCCATATTCATCCGTAAAGCATAGACCTCGTTCAGGGGTTTTAAGCACAGTATTGTTCACGAAGGTGATTCCTTCAGGAACGGACCTATCACAATCCAATCCTGGGACCTTGACCTCAGGCTCGGATTCAATGTGCTTCCTTTTTCTTTTGGTGGCTGTTGATGAAGCAGTTCCTGTTGTTGGAGCAGGAAGAAGGGAGGGAATGTTGAGGGCTTCAGGCATTGCTCTCAGTCTATCATACCTTTCACTCAGTGACTTGAGGAGTTGATCAACAACGGCACCATTTTTCTTGGCAATGATGGGACGGAGTTCATCAAGTTCAGTGATCCCAAAGTCAGCGAATCTGAATGGGTTATGAATGTCCATGATTCTTTTATCAGCCCCCCTGAAGACAGTGACCATTGCGGGTTTGGTATTCCTGTGGATTTTGATGTCAGTGATGGTTTCAGGCTTTAATCTTTCCTTCATCACCCAATGATATCTTTCAACCCTGGTCTTTCTGATTTGAGCTTGCCTTTTCAGCTTTTCTTCCCTTTCCCTTTTCAGAGCATTCATCTGTTCTTCCTGAGCCTTTTTAAAGGCTGCACCAGCTTGCTCAGTAGCTAGTGCCTCAGTATCCAGACCGATCCTTTCAGCCTCCTCATGAACAACCTGTATCAGTTCAGGCTTGCTCAATTTCTCTTCTTCAGCTGCCTTTGCCGCTTTCTCAACTCTTTCCATGTAGTCTTGTATTTGGTCATGGGTGAGTTGATAGATTTTTCCATTAATTTCATACGGGACCCTGATAGGTTCATCAGGGTCAACTCTGACAATTTTGGAGGCAGGCTGGAGTCTTACTTCAGGTTCTGAGGTGGTGGCTATGCTTTTTCCTCTTTCCTGAAAGAGAGTGGAGGAGACTGGTTCCTCTTGTGGTAGAACTTGAGTGATCGGTGTGGCTTCAGTGACATGCTCCCCCTCAGTGTGAGAGGGCTGTCCAGCTTCTTGTTCATCAGTAATAGGGGTTTCAGGAACATTCTCCCCCTCAACAATTGTCGGAGCTGCAGTGATGGCAAGTGTTGGAGTTACTGAAGATGAAGTAGAGGTACCCTTGAATGCTTGAAACATTTCCGTCATCATTGACTTGATCTCCGCAGTATCCTGATGAATGAGAGATACCTTGGAGTCAAGTTAAGCCTGAGAATTTTCAAGGGCAGTCATCCTGGATCCCATTGTCCGTGCCAGAGATGTGGACTTCAGGGATTGAGCTGTCACTGATGCTTCCAACTGAGTGAAGGAAGACTTGAGGGACTCCACCGTGGAGCTGAGATTCTGAACATTTGAATCCCTTATCAAACCAAGTAACTCAGTAAGAGCCGCCGAGTTGACCTGGTACGTCTCAGATGCCTGAAGAATTCTCTTGTTGAGCTCAGGATCATCCTTGACTGATTCTTGAACTGACTTAACCCCTGTAAGCAGCTCCTTTAGGGATTCCAAAAACTGATTAATGTGCGAAGCCATTTGTGTCAGGGAGTAAGAGACAGTGGAATTTTGATCCCTGACATCATCAGTGTATTCTTCAACAGCATCTTTGAGGAGGTGATAGTGGACTGCTTGCTCAGTATGCAGGTCAAACACCTCTTCAGTGACCCCACTGTACAAAACATTGGTCATTTCTTGATGAACTTTTTGAAGGATCTTTCAGTGAGAGGAGTTGAAGCGTCTTCTGAGGTTTCCGGCTTGGAATGTTGTTCATCTTCGTCATGGTTAGAGGTTTGAGGAGACTGAGTAACAGGTTCAGGGACTGTCTCCTCATCCTCCATATCATCTCCGGCCGTGAAGACTTCCTCGTCACTGTGAAATTCATCATCAGAAAATAAGAACGCCTGAGCATCAGCCAGGGAGGTAATCTGCAACAAATGGAGGTTATCCGGCTCCTCTTCATAAGAAGATTTGCCTTCTTTTTGGCCAGGTCCTGACCTCTCAAATCCGGTAGGTTGGGTTTTACCTACCTGGTCTTTAAGGCCAGTTCCCAAGTTTTGCGCACCTCCGGGAGTGGTTGTGGGTTCCATATCAGCGGGTGGTGTATGTCCCTCTGAATCTTTGTCCCCCTTGACCCCTTCAGACACTGATGGGTGTTTCTCAGTGCCATCACTAGGAGTCGTGAATGTTGTGTCCCTATCAGCGGGTTGTAAGTGTCCCTCTGAGTCTTTGGGATGAGTTTTTGTGCCCTCAGACAAAAGCGTTGTTTTGCGAATGTCCTCATCAGGCAAATGAGTGGTTGAGTCCCCCTTTCCAACAGGCTTGTTCTGGCCTGTCGAAGGTTTAGGGACATGAACTCCCTGATGATTGGGTTGTGATTTACCCGAGCCTTTAGCAGGATGTGATTGTTTGTGGACCCCCTTCTCAGTGGAGTAGTGTTGCCCCACCGAGGATTTAGGATCCCTTACTCCCTGAGACTCTGGTTGTGATTTGCCAGAGCCTTTAGCAGGATGTGAAGGTTTGGTTTGTTTCGGCTCTATTGTCTTGTTTATGACAGTAAAGTCTTTGGAAACGGGTATGCCCGAGGACACTGAGTGTGATGTCTCAGTGCCCTCCGTTGGCTTTTGTTGCAGGCCTAGTGACTGGGTTATAATTCTCATGGTGTCAGCAGTCAAGGGCTGTTGTGGTTGCCTCATTGTAGGCTTGGGATCAGAGGTCTAAGTGTCAAGTGACTTGGGTTGAGCCACCTTCCTGGACCCCTGTCCCTTCTTCCTCTTCACCTTTTTGGTGGGAGAGGGGACTGGTGAAACTTTATTGTCTCCCTGGATAGCAGTACGCATGTACAATGTCAGGGTGACAGGTGTAACCTCAAGAGGGACACGTGAGTAATTTGCCTTGTGTAGGACGTCAGGCTCAAAACCTGTTGCGTCAGGCCTATCATACTCAGACCCAAGCAAGTCTTGTAGGGCACAAGAAACAAATCTAGGATATGACATATGTTTTTGCCTAGACTTCCCCCCTAACTTTGCTATGAGGTCCCTGAAGATGATTTCTCCAAGGTCTATCATTTTACCCTCAATGAGACAGAACACTATCATTGCCTGAGTAGTGTTCAATTGCTCAGTAGAGGATTTATTTCCCCAGAGAACCTGAATGACAAAAGTCATTAGAATCCTCCAGGGAGCTGGGAACCAGGTCTTAATTATTGGGGCTTTGGATAATAGGGACCCTGGTGTCACCTCAGGGTGATTTTTGTCATAGGGTCCCAATTCCAGTAAGACCTCCTTTACCTCTTTCTCAGAGGGTTGGGCAGTGAAGGTCGTGGTGTAGTCAAGCCCAGTGGCTTTGACAAAAGTTTTATAGTCAAGAGTTAGGGACTTAGTTCCATTCTTGACTGTAAACTTTATTTTGGCCTCTTTTGGCGCATCAGGGTTTTCAACCACCGCTGTGCACCAAAATTCCCTCAAGTAGTCATGATAGATGACTGAGGGGGTCTTTGTGAATGAGGTGGTCAGGAATCAGTTCTGAAGGAACTTCACCACATCCCTGTATTCAGGGTACCCAGCAGGGTAGGCAAAGTTCCCCACCACATTGTTCTTGGTAAGGTCTACGCTTTCCATTTGGAAATCCACATTGGGTGCGTATTTTACGACCTTAGAAGAAGCCATTTGGTTATATAAAAAAAAACTGGTTTTGAAAAATGGTATTGGTGAGGGAAACACACGCAGTTTTGAAAACAATTTTACAAGAGTTTAGTTATGATTTTTAAAAGCGTGTGTGTTTTTCCCTTTTTGTGGGGGTATTTATAGTGGGAATTAGGGTAGTGATGTTGCGGATATCAAAATTTTATAATATTCAACCGAAACGGCATAATAATATAGGTTTGAGATCCGCATTAAATATCACGATTCCCACTACCCCCTTTTCTCTCACCCTTTGGGGTGCCTCTGCAAATAATGCACTTTTGCAGAGGAAAAATCATCACACTTTTGTGTGTGAGAGAGCATTTAATGCTCAGTGGTGTTAGGTGAAAGAGATGTGGGGGCCCAAGATGTGGATGCCAGTTGTGTAAGTGACATATATTCCTATATTTAATAGGAATCAGTTACCTACCTGGGACATTTACTAACTAAGTATTCGGAACATTTAGTTAGGGTATTGAATGCCATTTTTCATCCACAGCCCCCTGAATGAATTATCATTCAAAAAAAAAAAACTTTCAAGAAGGGATGTGATCAGGGACCTAGAGAATATACATCATGTTGGAACACTTTTGATCAGTTCTCTGATTCTATGTCCAACATGCCCAGTTCAGCTTTCAATCTTGTGAAAGTGGGTTCATCCAAAGGTTTAGTGAAGATATCAGCTAGCTGATACTCAGTGGGGATGAAATGTAGTTCAATTTCTCCATTAGAGATATGGTCCCTGATGAAGTGGTATCTGATGTCAATGTGTTTGGTTCTTTGATGAAGTACTGGATTGTTTGAGATGGCTATGGCACTTGTATTATCACAAAAGATAGGTACCATCTTATACTGAATGCCATAGTCACTCAGTTGGCTCTTCATTCATAGTACATTTGCACAACATCCTGCAGCAGCCATATATTCAGCTTCAGCTGAGGACATGGCCACTGACTGTTGTTTCTTTGTACTCCAACACACAAGTTTACCACCAAGAAATTGGCAGGATCCTGAAGTACTTTTCCTATCCATGTTACATCCTGCATAGTCAGAGTCAGTGTACCCTTTGAGATCAAATCCTGAACATTTTGGGTAATACAAACCAAGATTTGGAGTACCCTTTTGGTCCCTTTTACTTGGTTATCAGTAACTAGAAAGCTAAAGTAACCAAGTTGTATGACTTGAACACATATGTATGAAAATGATTAACAATAAAGTAACGTAGAAATAAGAGACAATATTTTCCAACGTTTAATTCTTTATTAGAAGTTAATCACAAAGAATCGTACCCAAGTGTTTGCGGAATAACACTTGGGGTTGAATTGACAAGTATTGTATGGACTCCTCACTAAACTCAACTATGTTGAGTGACAACTTAAATTACCCACTGAGCTATCTCAGGGGCTTGTGTTGTTCTTTGGAGGAGTAAAGTGGTTTGTGAATGCTTTGCATTAATTGCACAAACTTGTCAACTTTTACTCCTCACATTTGCTTCCTATTTATACACAAGTATAGAACAACTAAATATACATTGGACCTAAAGCTTCCTTAACAATATCTTGAAAGATATTATTCTTCTGGCAAGGAACCTTCATTGAGTTAGATCCAAAAGGCACTTTCTGATGACAGACTGGTTTTAACCATTTGAGGAAAGTTTGACATTAAAGTGATAAAGCACTTTAATAAAGCAGCTCAGACTTTCCCGCCCAGTCCCACCAAAACTTCAGTCTTCATGTCATCAGTCTTCAGTATGATTAAGTTGTTGAGGAGTCATTGGGGTTCAGTGAGTTATTGTCATCCTCACTGAACCCATCACCTTCTTCTTGGCTTAGATCACGCTTCACTGAGTTCCGCCTCACTGAATGGAGAACCTTTCTTCTTAGGCTCGGTCTTAGCATCCTGAAGGTGACTCACTGAGTTACTGTTCACTCAGTGACTTGTTTGCACTTAGGTTATTTTACGTTCAAATCCTTGTTAGAAGATGTGGGGAATTCAGTGACCCAACAAAAAGAAGATGGTACCTAGAATCTGTAGAACGTAGGAACCGAGTATTAATGTAATTTAGGCTTCATGTGGTTGGTGTATATTACATAGTAATACATGTTGTAATCGAATGTTGTTTTGCTCATTTCATGGATAAGGCTTTCATATTTCTTTTTTGCACTTTGTACCGGTCATGTTTCTTAAGCGAATCCGTTTATGTGCATAGTTATATAAGTTAAATGCTGCAACTGGTTACTTTTTAAACCCTTTAAACTGACAACCAGAGACACCTTGGTTAGTGATTTGACTTATGCCCAGCATAAGTCTCATATAGAAAGTAGGAATCAGTTTTGAGTTCTATTTGGAGAGTTCCACAACTCACTCCACTGTGTCAACTGGAGGTTTTCTATGTGAATTACTTCACTTCTGCTATTGGTAACTTTAGAAATTGTAGAGAAGTAAAAATTTTCTATTAAGTGGACCATAGGTTCTCTCAAGCATTCTTTGATCCGCTTCATTTTAGCTAGATATCGAGACTTCAGAAGTAATATTAACCAGATAGAGAATGTCCAAACATATTATTCCTCTAATTTCAGTTTACATCAGTTACATGCATGGGTTCATAGAACTGCACGTCGTGTTCCTGTAACACTGCCCTAATGGTCTCAATGATTATGTGCATAATCAAAGATCTATTCATGTTGATCGTAATTAACCTTTATTTACTTGATCTTTTCTACATCCGGCCACCATTTACTCAATCATTTATATATTGTTAGGACTATATGCTTTTCTAACATTTAGGCCCGGTTGTTTTGGCCTAATATTTTGTATGGTTTCATCCATATGCCAGTTAGTTTTTGTAAGTTTTCCCTCTTCTTGTCTTTTTAAGAGGTATCACATATTAAACCAAATACATATGAACCTAACATGTAGTTAACCCTTCCACTTCCTAGGGTGCCGGTTTGACCAAATGTCACAAAGACGACCTTTTCCTTCGGTTATTTAGGGGGTGCTTGGTAGGGGGGTTAAAGGGGGTGGGGAATGGGTAAGATATTTAAAAGAGCCCACATCTCTTAATATATAGTGCTTGGTTAGGGAGTGCAAAGGTATTGATTACCCCGTTGTGGGTAATCAACCATTATAGAGTAAATTGGGGGTAAGGTATTGATTACCAGGGGCGGATGTACATGCAAGCCAGGGGTAGCGGTCGCTACCCCTTAACTTTTACCTGGTAGTGGAATTTTTGGCGATTTCGCGACCCCTGAAACAAATTTTCGCTACCCCTAAACAAATTTTCGTATTTCGCTACCCCTAAACTTGGCTCCTAGTTCCGCCCCTGTTGATTACCCACCATACTCATTCCTTTGCATTTCTTTTCCCTTTCCCTTTCCCCACTTTGAACCAAGCGGACCCAACATCAGTTGTTACAATCTGTTACCAACATCAAACATTATTCTCATTCCGTTGACATTTTCAAACAAATGTGTGCTCTTCGTGTTCCTGTTGATGAATGAGTATTGTGATCAACTGTTGTTGTCAGCTGTATCGGACCAACGACAGTTCTGCAGTGCTAGGCTTTTTGTTTTAGGCAGAATATTTCTCCCAATGTGTTCATATATAGTGGCAAACTCAACACTACTATTAGTCTATTTGAAGCCATGAAAGATGATTATGTGAAACGTGACTCTATTACTTATATAGCAGTTTTGTGCATATGTAGGCATGGAGGATTAGTTGACATAAGTAAAAGATACTTTGAAGAAGCGAAGGAACATAAGACTGAACCAACGCAAACGCACTATGCATGTATGGTTGATCTTTTGGGTTGAGCTGGGCTAATGGATGAGGAATTAGAGATGATAAATGGGTTAGAAACGGAACCCGATGCAAATGTATGGGGGTCTTTGCTTGGAGCATGTAATTGAAATATTGAGTTGGGTCACTGGGCAGCCGGCCGGGCATCTGTTTAAGCTAAAACCAGGTCATTCGGAGTATTACACATTACTTTCTTATATATGTATGCAGAAGCAGGATAGTGGTCTGAAGCTGATAAGATCAGAGAGTTGATGAAGCTAAGAGGAGTGAAAAAGAACCCTGCCTGGTTTCTGTTACATTCATGTTTTCTTTCGGCTTCCACAATGTGTTTTGATACTGGTTATCTACTTATTATGACTTGGAATATTAGCTCTAAATGTTTACATGAACTATTTGATTATCTAGGTGTCAAAGAATTAGTGAAATGTCGGTGGCAATAAAACTGATTATCTTAGGGAAACACCTTATGTAAGAACTTGGGCATCTGATTAGCAGTCAAAGAATAGTTGAATACTACAGACTTTCATCTATTATACATACACATGCAGAACACTAAATTTAGTTTCTTACAGTAATTTATAAAATTCTAACTATTTAAGATCACATAACCATTGTCGGTTAAAACTACCTCAACTTACTACAGTTTGGTATTCTACGAAGCAGTATCTAAAACGATCTTTTTAGCTTCTAATACTCACTGATTTATCGTTAAACACCTGAGATATCATTTTTTGTCAACATATTGCTACTGATAACGCTTACAAAACTGGATAATTCTGTATATGAAACACCAAATGCTATGATGGGTGACAAATAACAGCCGTACAAACGGATTCGGCATCTATAATCCACAAACCTAATCAATCTTTCCAGCCTACTTTGAACTAAATCCGAACCCATATTAGAAGTCCAAAATGCAAGCTTTGTGTCATTCTTCAATGAGGTTCCATTATCGTCACTCGTGCCAATTTCAACACTAAACCCTGCCTCATTGACCCTTTTAACTTAACATAATAACACCTTTCGTTTCCAATAACTTTCCTGCCCAAAACCCAAATCTATCCTCATCATCACTCAAATTGGTTTTAGACATTCGCGCAATCTCATTCACAAAATGTTAAGTCCAAATTCCAGATCCCGAACTCCAGGCAAGCAAAAGTCCAAGTCTCTCCCCAACATAAAAGTCAACAGTGGAATCAAGTTTGACCGAGATAAGAAACTACTCAGCTAAATGACTCTTCGTACCTCTATTTCCTTTGAATATTATGTCCCAATAACAATCTATTCACATAAAGTTTCATACTTTCCAAATTACAAATAACAAAATTTCACGGCATGATACCTTGTGTACATCACATTTCCTTCAAATCTCTCAAAACCCACATCACTGATAAGAAAAACAACAAATCCAAATGAACAAAAGACCAAATAAACCCATTTAACTAATTCTCATCTGCAATTAACAAAATGTGTTTAACTAAAGCTGTTATGCATTAATGTACGGAGTACGATGTTAATACCGAATGAATGAGTTATTGCAACACTTGAAGTAAGATAGGAAATAGGAAAAGAAAGGTAACTGATATGAGTTTGAAGAGGTTTATTACTTTATAAGTTTAAGGTTATTTTAGAGGTAAATAAACAACAAACTAGACATATTACGGTTTCCTACTTTTAACTTGTCAAATTTTATATTTTTTATTTCGCAGTTTGTAATAAAAACCAAATTATAAAAATAAATGAAAAAAAAAGAAAAAGAAAAAAAAAATAAGATATGCCTATCACTTTAGGGTAGCAATAACATAGGCCTTATGATAAACGTACTTATCGAAATTTGAATATTTTCATATTTAACACTTTTAAAAAGGGTAGCCTAGTGAAAATATCACACTAAAATTTGTAAAGTATCAAGTCCAATGATACGACCCTTTATGGATAGTATCGGGATAGGGCACCACTTTTAGCGGGTGCTAGCTCCTTAAGAAAAGTAGAAAAGAGAATCACAGAGTATTGACCGAAAAAACTAATAAATTTTATTCACTGGAAAAGATTAAATACTAGTTAACAGATAACTCTTAGTTTGACTCCAACACATATCCTAGTTCGACTCAACACAGATCCTATCAGACTCAACACGACACTTATCCTAACACCTAAACAAAAGATAAGCATGATGATTATCTCATTACGTATTCCCTGCGACAAACCGGAGCAATTGTTATCCTATTGGCTCGTTCCATCCCCTGAACCGCGGGTGTGTAACATTCCCCCTTCCTTAAAAAATTACCTTGTCCTCATGGTTATAATCTGAATAGGCAGTTTCTACTGCTTTCTCTTCATCCACGGTCATCACGTGCCTAGGATTGTCACCATAATCTGCCATTAATAATAAGAACTTACCATGACACTTATGACCTCACATCCATTTGTTTTAAATAGTTGAAACACAGCCCTTTGTTCAGGCGTTCTTGACGTTCAACGGGTGAAATCCATTTGATAGCAAGTGGCTGAGCATTAGTGTTGGTGGTAGCTTGCGTGGGTGTTGTTAACAAGGGTGGCTTACCCATGTCCACGTCAGAACTAGCAATTGAAAAACACATCGTAGGCTGCCTTTGAGTAACAACACTGGTCGCCACATTAGTGGTTGGGACAACGGTGGGAGACTGTTGGTCTTCTAATCGCGCTTCGGTAATGCATGCCAAAGAAATGGCTTCGCCAAGTGTAGTAGAAGTTCCTGATGTAGGTTCGGCTTAAGGCCGAATATATAGAGTAATATGAGTAAGGCTATGTTTGGCAAAAGTAGCTGTGAGCAGTAGCATTGAGCAGTAGCAGTGAGCAGTAGCTGTGAGCTGTGAGCAGTAGCCAAAAAAGCTCACAGCTTCATAAAGAAGCATTGGGAAAATGAGCTTTTCTAAAAAATAGCAAAGCCCACAGCTCTCATGCCAAACAAACATCAAAAATAAAAAAGCTCATTCTCACCGCTCATTATCTCAAAAAGCTCCAAAAAAGCTCCGTGCCAAACATAGCCTAAGTTTTCCAAGATATTCGTGACCCGATTCATGAGTTTTTCAAACTCACTATGATATTGTGCCACCGTACCCAGTGGCGAAGCTAGAAAATTTTCAGTGGGGGGTCGGGATCTAATTTTTTTTCCTAACGCTATTTTTCGGGTAATATGTTCGGGTCGGTGATTCGATTCGGGTCAGGTCAAAAATTAAATACTATTATTATATATATAAAAAAGTTTCAATCACTAAAAAACTAAACATTTGTCCAAGACAACTAAATTGCAAAGAACTTATATTAGTGGTACACGATTGACAATTTCTGCCAGGCTGCCATATTGAACTTTCAACCCCAATTTCTAATTTCTACTTAAATCCCTAATTTCTACTAAATCCCTAAATAAAAGACAAGTAGATTTAAAGACAACAAACCAGAAGGGCCGCGGCAGGCGGCGGCAAGCGTGGTGAGGCTGGTCGGCCATCGGCGGGACTGCAGGAGCCAGGAAGGTGGGTGGAGATGAGGGTCGTAGGGGGAGGGTTTGGGATTTGGTTAATTGGTTTGTTAATTATTATTGTTCCGTTTTTTTTTTTTTTTTTTTTTTTTTTTTTTTTTTTTTTTTTTTTTTAATGGGCTAAGTAACGGATTTTAGTTTGGGTAGATAGGCTTAGGTAAAATGTAATGGATCAATTTATTGCTTAATGTATAAAAAAAAATCACAATTAAAATGGGGGGTCGAAACCGAATATACCGAAATTTTTCTACACGAAAACTATATAACCCCTACATCGTAAAAAAAATTTCAGGGGGTCGGGCGCCCCCTCCCGCCCCTATATAGCTACGCCTATGACCGTACCCGTTTGCAAAAGCTTGGACAGCGTACCCTGAGGATCCTCATATTTAGAAGGACCAAAATGGTTTCTAACACTCTCCAAAAACCCGTCTCAACTGTTGATTAATTTGTTATGAGTCATCCACCGAAACCATTCAGCTACGTCGCCTCCAAGGTTGAAACCCACAACCTTTAATCGTTGCTCAGTTGGTGTCGTGAGAAGGTCAAAGTATTCATTAATGGCGAAAATCCAACTATCAGGATCAACTCTACCGAATTTGGAAACATCTAACCGAATTGATCACGGTAGCAGTCCTTGATCACCACCAGACCCCGATCCATGGCGTTTCAATGTCAATGTTTTGGCTGCTTGCAACTCCTTGTTCAAAGCTGCAATCTGACTTGTGAAAGAGTCGAACTGCTCCTTCAAAAGTAATCGTATTTGTTGTTCATTCATCGTAGCTCAATGAAAGCACCAATTGATACGACCCGTTATTGATAGTATTGGGATAGGGTACCACTTTTAGCGGGTGCTAGCTCTTTAAGAAAAGTAGAAAAGAGAATAACAAAATATTGACCGAAAAAACTAATAACTTTCATTCACTGGAAAAGATTAAATACTAGTTAACAGATAACTTCTAGTTTGACTCCAACACATATCCTAGTTCGACTCAACACATATCCTATCATACTCAACATGACACTTATCCTAACACCTAAACAAAAGATAAGCATGATGATTATCTCATCACGTATTCCTTACGACAAACCGGAGCAATTGTTATCCTATTGGCTCATTCCATCCCCTGAACCGCGGGTGTGTAACATCCAATTTTTACTGGGCGCAAATTACCATTAAGTTGTCACGTCAATCTAATCTCCCGAAAAGGAAAAAAAAAACTTAACCTGATTTAAGTTTATGTGATGGTTCATTCAAATCCTGTAAATTAATTGGTGAAAGGATTAAAAGAAAAATGGCCTAAAAAAGATTATTGGCCATTATGTATTAAAATTTGTATTTTGAGAAAATATTAAGGGTGCATTTAGTTGGAAAAAAATTCTCTTTATTCTGAAGAAAGGGAAGAAGGGTTGTGGGTTACAAATGAAAACAAGGAAAACAACTAAAATTTGTTTTGTAGTTTTCCTTGTTAACTTAGGAAATAGGGGGTTTTTATGTTTTGCAAATCATTTTGTTGGAAAACGATTATTTGAATGCGATATTTGTTTTCCTTCTTTTTCACAAAACATTTTGTAGAAAATAAGGGTATTTTCACCAACTAAACGGACTCTAAAATATTCAACTTTATTATATGCAACAAAAGCAAAAGTAAGTGTTATAGATGAAAAATGTAGTATTCATTTGTATAAAATAAAAAGCTTACAGCTCTAAAATGCTCAAAAAAGCTCCTTGCCAAACACGTACATTGGGTAGCCCTTAATTTTTTACTGGTTATGAAATGCCCTATGTAACGGATAAAAAAAAGGACGTTGGGTAGCCCTTAATTTTTTACTGGTTATGAAAGGAGTGTGTTTTTGTGTGGCATCTATAGCGCGAGCCTGATAAAACTAGTGACTTGTATAAAGTCAAAATTCTAAAGATTTTCTTTTCACGATACAGACTAAGTAACTGTATATATCAGTTCAATGATATCAACAATTTTGGAGAAATCAGTGAGTTGTGTACGATTCTTTAACATAAAGTCGTCCACCATTTTTAGATTTCTATACCAAACCAAACACCAAACACACTGTGTTTGTTCTAAAAGGAGAAAAACACACTCACATTAAAACATCATTTTGTGGAAAATGGCCACCAAGTTGATGATGATAATGATTTGCTCAAATTCTGCTCTTAAATACAGAGGTAATTTATTAATCTGTAACTGTTACCTTAAACCCCCTTTTCCATATTCTGCTCATACCTCATCTTTAGCTTCCTTAACTCACTCCAATTCTTCTTTTTCTTCAAATGCTTCTGCTGATTTTCAACAACATTCTAAATCTAAGTACCAAATAGTTGCCAACTTGGATGATGCTTTGTACCTGTTCGATAGAATGTCACAGATGCGACCTTTTCCTTCGATTATTGACTTTACCCAGTTGTTGCAATCTGTTACCAAAATGAAACATTTTTCTCATTCAATTGACATGTTTAAACAAATGTGCTCTCTTGGTGTTCCTGTTAATAATTACACTGTGAACATTGTCATAAAGTGTTTCTGTCAGTTGCATCGCATCAATGATGCTTTTGAGGTCCTAGGCTTTTGCTTCAGGCGATGTATTGTACCAAACGTTTTCATATTTAGTGCGCTTCTAGATGGACTCATCCTAGAAGGTAGGATTCTCGAGGCTGAGATATTCTTCAAAAAATTGATTAAAGATAAAAATTTTGAACCTGATGTGGTTATGTACTCCACAGTGATCAAAGGGCTTTGCAAGATCGGGAATAACGTTATTGCCACTCAATTGCTTAGGCTAATGGTTGAAAGAGGTTGTAAACCTGATGTTGTTGTTTATAAATTATAGCAACATAATTGATAGTCTTTGCAAGGACCAAAAGATTGATAATGCTTTCAAGCTTTTGAAAGAAATGGTTTCCGAACAAGGGATCTCACCCGATGTCATCACCTACAACTGTTTGATTCATGGTCTTTTGAACTTAGGTTGTTGGGAGGAAGCCTCTAAAAAGCTACAAGAGATGTTGGATGTTAGGATTGTTAGAATTTAACAATCAAAGTACACATATATGCGGAAGCTAGGATCAAGTATAACACATAAGATTAACTAAAACATAATGATAACATACCGTGGTGATTCTAGCCCGAACAATAATCAAATATGCAAATCTTGAATTAATAGATGAACCCTAATTAGGGTTTATGAATCAATGATCAATCCCTTACCTTTTTTATTGATCGATTCCTTGATAACAACTATAGTGAGTTGTTACCTCGTTCTTGTACACACAAACTAATACCGAATCAAATTAATTGCAAGATTAAACACAAAGATTTGTTTTTGTAAAACAAAAATCGAAACCCTTAGAGATAAGGGGTGTTCGATCGGCTAGGAGAAAAGAGAAGGAAAAACCAAAGCTTTAGGGTATTGTGTGTGCACAAAAGGTGTGAATGAATGACCCTAAGGTTTGCTTATATACTAGAGTAAACTTGAGGAGCAAGGCAAGATATGGGTCGGCCCCCTTGGGCCTTGATCGACCAGCCATACACCCCAAGAGGGTGTTCCGGATCCTTCTTGTTACCAAGTTTCATTCTAGTCCTTTTCGTTTCCTTTTAACAATAATTAGTCCATACATTTAATAACTAACGATCATTAATCCTTGAACTTGTGTTATTAATAAATATAACTAACAATTAATATTTATTAATCTTTGACTCTCGTTTTTATTGTGTGCAATCCTGAGGTCTCGGGTTCGATACTAGTCATTTACATATTAATATTTATACGTAACTTTTAACAGTTCCCACTTGTATATCTATTAATAGTAAAATGACATTGGTTGGCGTCTTGCAACACTCCAATGCCCCCAGCACGACCCGAGCTAGGTTTCCTGGAAAAAACCTTTAATGATTCATCATTATAATTATCCTTTTGTTTCTAATACTACATTTAATAAAGATGTGAGATTCTTTATTAATATTATGTTTCTCGTCTCTTTATGATTAAACAAAATTACCAAAACATCTGAACGTATTCCAGATAGACTTTGGGCATGGCCACGCAAACATTTTGTCAACCCTACGAGGGCATGGCCACGCAAACAATAATTAGTCCATACATCAGAAGGAACAAATTTTCTCTTGACTACAAGAATAACCCATGAACTTTGCAACACTTCTGAAAACAACCCTTATAACTCCCAATTACTGTGAGTGGTAGATTGCTTCACAAAAATGCACTACATCCATGACACTTATCTGGTATCCCAAGTCTGAGGATAACTTTAAATATGATTCTCACATTAAATATTAAATCATATTGTTGGGATAAGTCTAATACTCAATTCATTGAATATCATGTGAAATTGGTATGACTACGCATCAATATACTTTCAAGTATATCCTAAACAAATACTCAAAATTGTCTTAGTTTAATGATATTTCCATATCATTAATCGACAACGGATGATTTAGAATAATAATTTATTCATGGATTTAAACATGCAAATATAGGATATATTATTAAGACAATGAATTAAATAAACATAACCAATATTTTATTTCATTAAAATAATAATTGTACATTACATCCCTTATCCAAATACTAATCACAAATGGGCATGAAACTTTCAGCTAATTTAAGTCCTATTCCTTCAGCATGCTTGTAAAGCTTGGTGCCAGGTAAAGGCTTTGTAAACTGATCTGCTAAGTTTTCATCTGTGTGAACTTTGAGCATTTCGATTTCACCTATTTCGACTTGTTCTCGAACATAGTGATGCTTAATTGGGAAATTTTTGGTGCCTTTCATGATTCCAGGTTCATTCGCAAATGTAATTGCAGCTGAGTTGTCACAATACATTTTTATAGGTCGTCAAATCGAAGGCATAACTCCAAGCCCTGAAACAAACTTCCTAATCCAAACAGCTTCCATTGCAGCTTCTGAAGCAACTATATACTCACTTTCTGTAGCAGACATCGCTAGTACACTCTGCTTTCTGCTCCTCTAATCCACAGCTCCTCCATTAATGACAAAGACATAACCCGTCTGAGACTTCGTATCATCCTTATCACCTTTCCAAGAAGCATCGCAGTAACCTGTAACATCAAGTTCTGCAGATGGAGTACCCCCATAAACTAAGAACATCTCTTTAGTAGCCCTAAGGTACTTAAGAATATTCTTAACAGCAGTCCAGTGTTTTTCACCTAGATTCTGCTAATATCGACTGGTTAAATTCTGAGCAAATGCCACATCAGGCCTTGTGCTTTTCACCGCATACATAATAGATCCCACAGCCGAAGCATAAGGGACTCTCTTCATGCATTGCACCTCTTCAGGTGTTGAAGCACAAACTTTCTCGCTCCAGCCATGTTGTTCTTGCATCGGCAAATATCCCTTCTTGGAATTTTGCATATTGAACTTCAATATTTTATCAATGTAAGCACTTTGGCTTAATCCAATTAATCGCTGAGATTTATCTCTATATATCTTGATTCCCAGAATAAATGCAGCTTCCCCTAAATCTTTCATAGAAAAGCAACTTCCAAGATATGCCTTAACCTTTTGCAAACTTGGAATGTCGTTTCCCATGATCAATATGTCATCAACATATAAAATAAGGAAAATTACATTACTCCCACTAGCTTTGTGGTATACACATGGCTCATCAAGATTTTGAGTGAATCCATACTTTTTAATCTCATTATCAAATCTCTTATTCCATTGTCGTGATGCTTGCTTCAATCCATAAATGGATCTTTTAAGTTTGCATACACGATTTGGGAATTTTGGATTCACAAACCCCTCAGGCTGCGCCATATAGATTTCTTCATCTAGGCGACCATTTAAGAAGGCGGTTTTGACATCCATTTGCCAAATCTCATAGTCATAGTAAGCGGCTATGGCTATAAGAATCCTAATAGCCCTAATGTCAGCTACAGGAGAAAAGGTCTCCTCATAGTCAACACCAAAAGTTTGAGTATAGCCTTTAGCTACCAAACGGGCCTTATAGGTGTGTACAATGCCATCCATATCAGTCTTTTTCTTGTAGAGCCATTTACTCCCAACTAACTTGGCACCCGGAGGTAGGTCTACTTCTTCCCAGACTTCATTGTCTTTCATGGATTACATTTCCCCATTCATAGCAACCTGCCATTTTTCATTTTCAGGACTATTCATGGCAGCTTTATAACTTGTAGGTTCATCAAGATCTCCTATCAAGTTTTCCTCACACTCTACATTAAGACATAGACGTGTAGGAGCTTTCACATGTCTAGTTGACCTACGAATGGGAACCACTTCAACTTCAGGTGGAGGACCTAAACTTTCAGGTTCCACAGGAAGTTGGCTAGTGTTTTCAGAAGGTGATACATCTTCATGATCATCTTCCAGATCATATACATCTTCATGAATTCTTGAGATATGAGCTCCTTTTCCAAGAAGTCTCCATACTTTGCAACAAAAACTTTGTTTTCAGTTTGGTAATAAAAGTAGTAACCCATAGTTTCCTTAGGGTATCCTACGAAGATGCACTTCACAGATCTTTGTTGGAGCTTGTCTGCTGAGTCACGTTTAACATATGCCTCACAAACCCAGACCTTAATATAAGACAAGTTAGGAGCTTTTCCAGTCCATAACTCATATGGAGTCTTATCAACCTTCTTTGTGGGAACCATATTAAGAATGCAAACTGCAGATTCTAAGGCATAATCCCAAAACAAATAAGGAAGAGTTGTTAGATTAAACATAGATCGTATCATGTCTTGCAATGTACGATTCCTTCTCTCAGATACACCATTTTGTTGTGGAGTATATGGAGAAGTAAGGTGCTGGACAATTCCCTCCTTTGCTAAGTAATCTATGAACTCCTGACTCAAGTATTCACCACCTCTATCGGATCGAAGAGCTTTAATCTTCTTTCCAAGTTGCAACTCTATTTCTGCTTTAAACACTTTGAATGTTTCAAACACCTCATGTTTATATTTAGGTAAATAAACATAACCATAACGGCTGTAATCATCCGTAAATGTTAAGAAGTAGCTAGCACCTCTCCTTGACACATGTCTAAGTGGTCCACACACATCTGTGTGAATAAGACCGAGTAGATCATTAGCCCTTTCAATCCTATTTTTAAAGGGTTTCTTTGTCATCTTCCTAGCAATGCAAGATTCGCACTTATCAAATGATTCATCATTGATCTTATCTAAAAGTCCATCATGTTGCAGCTTTTTCATGCGAGCCTTGCCAATGTGAGCAAGTCGACAATGCCAAAGATAAGACGAATCCAGACCTTTCTTGATTCTCTTATTACTGATGCTATACATTGAATTATTTTTAACAAAAGCATTATTATTATCATTCATATCAATTTCAAACACACCATTCACAGCAATAGCATTAAAATAAAAAACGCCATTTAAAGAAATTGAAATTCCATTGCTAGAAACAGTATGATCAAAACCAAATTTCAACAAACATGAAAATGAAATTACACCTCTAACAGTTGATGGTGCATAATGACAATTATTTAAAGATAGTACTAAGCCCGAAGGCAACACTAAATTAAAAACTCCTATAGCTTCAACTCCTGCATGCGCTCCGTTACCCACGTACAAGACTTGTTGTCCATAGGCCAACTTTCTCTCAACTCTAAATCCTTGCAAGGTATTGCAAATATGAATGCCACATCCCGTATCATATACCCATGAATTCAATTTAGGAGTAAGAGTGAATAATTCAATCATAAAGAACGCACCTGATGAACTGGGGTTACCAGCTTCATTCCCCTACTTCTTGAGTCGCAAGTCATGAATGTAGAGAGGACAATTGCGCTTCCAATGGCCCTTTTCATGAAAATGGTGACAAGCCTGATCCTTCTTGTTTGGCAGATTCACCTTGTTCTGCTTAGGCTGATGCTTCTTCATCTTGGGTTGTGGTTGATAGGCCATGACCTGCTTGCCTTTATCACCTTTCCCCTTGTCTTTGTTCACATGCGATTTCTTCTAGATTCTCCCCCCATGAATCGCCAAAACTTGCGGAGTAGGGGCCTTGACCTTGGCTGGTAGACTCTTCTCATAATCAACAAGCAATGCGAGTAATTCTGAGACTGTCTTCCCCGAGCAGTGCATGTTGAAATTCTGCACAAAACCAGCAAAGTCCTTGTTAAGGGACCTGTTGATCAAGTGCACTTGCACATTGTCGGGGTAACCAAATCTAATTCTGTGAAGTTGATCAAAGTTTTATTTCATCTCATTCACATAATCTTCAACTGGTTTACCATCACCATGCTAGCAGTTGTGTAGCTTGTCAAGTTCATCATACAATTCAACTGCAGGAGACTTTGCATAAGACTTTTGAAGTTCTTCAAGCATGTCTTTTGGAAAGTAGTACTCAAACTTCTTTTGTAACTGAGCACTCATGCTAGTGAGCATTAAACAAGCAACCTCATTAAACTTAGCATGCTCCACCCTCCATGCCGCCTTAACTGCTTCTGGTTCAGTAGCAGCAGGCTCAGCAGGGCATTCATCGGTCAAGTAATCTAGCTTTCCGGACGCCCTCAAGACAATTCTGAGTGAATGGTGCCAATCATTGAAATTCTTTCCAGTCAATTTTTCTCTTTCAAGATGACTCTTGAAAGCAGAAATCACAGTTGGGTTATCGGGTTGAGCCATATCTACAGTTAAAAGTTCAAACATTAGTATTTTTGATAATAAATATCTTCAAGAAAATAAAATACCCATAGGCTATATTCATATAACCACCAAAATTTTCTTGAAAATCTAGGATCTAACTTTACATAGATTCCACCACATCAGTTGATCTGCTAGTAGTGAAAGTATAAAAGATGGTAATCTGTCGAACAATAATTGGCAAACAAGATTTCCAATTCCTAGACCATTATGGGATTTACATCAAATTGATTCATCAATTTTGCCTTGTAAGCATGTTTCATCCCATCTCATGCCTTAAGTTCTAGGTCTCACGCACAACTTAATTAAGTCGTCTACCTTAGAAACTATAAAATTACTATCTATGGTCTCACGCATTAACATAATTTTACCTTGTTATAATAATTTAGCCTAGGTCTCACGTTTACTAAATTAAAATTCCAAGTGTTCCTTATAGATAGATGGCATGTAACTTAAATTTTAAGGGTATTCAATTTTGATATGTCAATCAAAATATGTATAAAGATGCATGCACTCATCTTTATAGCATAAGTTTTCATAAAAACTTTTTATTACCAATTCATGAAATTAATACACAAAGTTTTACTTGAGGTTTAAAAAACCTTAAGATGACTTTCTACAAGAATGATTTTAAAAGAAATTCGTTTAAGACGTATTCAAGATTGTAATAACCAAGGCAGACTCTAAGGCTCTTTTCTAAGCCTTCATATCACGATTATGAATTTGTCTTAAAAGAGTTACTTTTAAAAGCATGTTGTACAAAACATCAATCAAGCAAAAGTTTATGGATTCAATCTCAAAACATGTAATAAAGTATGAATCTTGCTAGTCTCACCTTGGAGCGAATTACCATGCGAAGCGAACCGTTGTTGGCACATAAGACTCCGCAAGATTCAATCTTTATCACTTAGGGTTTCACCATTATTAGTCCGTATTATTTTCTTTATGAAAAATCACCCTTTTATTGCTTACATCATGTCAAACAATTAACAATAAAACAAGTAATCAAAGAAAATCAAACAACTAATAATAATAAAAGTTAGACAATTAGCCACATGCAATCCTTATTAAAAAAGATCCTAATAAAATCAATTCTAGGTATAAATATGCATGTAATCAACTAAGGCCTTCTCCTCTTAATGGAAGAGAGCCACATGCATTGACAAATCAATTGTGTAGGCCAAAGCTAATATACACACCACATAGCATATAAATTGATTTTAATATATATAATGGAGTCTTCCCCAATTTTAGATCTATCTAAAACATGTGACAAATAATAAAAAAAAAAAAGATCCATGACTAACATGCATGTTTCATTACGGATTAAACCTAACAATTAGCACATAGGTCATAAGATACGTTCACATAACCAGTTAAAGACCTAGGGTTTCTAGTGATTACAAATTAATCAAATAAACCACAAACCCTAATTAGGGTTTTAAGTGGAAAATCGACCCCCCCCCATAAATTAGGGTTAGGGTTTCAAATTTTTATAAAAAAATTTTGAAAAAGAAAAACCCTAGATCAAAACATGTATCTAAAACAATTAAAAATCCGAATTTTATTACGATTTAGTAATCAATTACATGTTATACATGGCTCGTGATGTCACTGTTAGAATTTAACAATCAAAGTACACGTATATGCGGAAGCTAGGATCAAGTATAACACATAAGATTAACTAAAACATAAGGATAATATACCGTGGTGATTCTAGCCCGAACAAGAATCAAATATGCAAATCTAGAATTAATAGATGAACCCTAATTAGGGTTTATGAATCAATGATCAATCCCTTACCTTTTTTATTGATCGATTCCTTGATAACAACTATAGTGAGTTGTTACCTCGTTCTTGTACACACAAACTAATACCGAATCAAATTAATTGCAAGATTAAACACAAAGATTTGTTTTTGTAAAACAAAAATCGAAACCCTTAGGGATAAGGGGTGTTCGATCGGCTAGGAGAAAAGAGAAGGAAAAACCAAAGCTTTAGGGTATTGTGTGTGCACAAAAGGTGTGAATGAATGACCCTAAGGTTTGCTTATATACTAGAGTAAACTTGAGGAGCAAGGCAAGGCATGGGTTAATCCCCTTGGGCCTTGATCGACCGGCCATACACCCCAAGAGGGTGTTCCGGATCCTTCTTGTTACCAAGTTTCATTATAGTCCTTTCCGTTTCCTTTTAACGATAATTAGTCCATACATTTAATAACTAATGATCATTAATCCTTGAACTTGTGTTATTAATAAATATAACTAACAATTAATATTTATTAATCTTTGACTCTCGTTTGTATTGTGTGCAATCCCGAGGTCTCGGGTTCGATACTAGTCATTTACATATAATATTTATACCTAACTTTTAACAGGGATATCTCCAAATGTGCAAACCTCTAACATATTAATTGATGCATGTTGCAAAGAAGGTAATATCGAAGAAGTTGAGGATGTTATAAACATCATGCTTGCCAAACGTATTTTTCCAAACATAGTGACATACAACACACTTAGAGTTGGTTACTGTCTGCGTGGTGAAATGAGTAAAGCAAGGACAATATTTGACTCAATGGTGTTAAGAGATATCGTCCCTAATGTGGTTACATATGACATTCTATTGAATGGGTATTGTAAGAGTTTGAAGATAGATGAGGCCATGCTTCTATTTCAAGAAATGAATGAAAAAGGTCCAAAACCAAATGTAGTCACTTACAACACCATGTTATGGGGATTGTTTCGAGTTGGAAATTGTGGTGCTTTGCGCAATTTCTGTGATGAGATGCTTGCAAAAGGTCTAGAACCGGTGAATGCACTTATCGAGTAATTTTAGAGGGCCTTTGCAAAAACCAGCTTATAGAAGAGGCACTCTTTGTTCCATTTGATAGGTGACAACAAGCTTAATTCATGTATTAATGTATACACCATCCTCATTGATGGTGCAAGTAAATGTGGGAAGCTTGATATTGCAAGGGTTCTTTTCCTGGATCTAACTAATAAAGGTTTGCATCCTGATGCTCAAACACATAATGTGATGATTAGTGGGTTCTGTAAGGAAGGTTTGGTGTGTGATGCAAAACAATTGTTTCTTAAAATGGACGGGAGTGGGTGCCCTCCATACAATGTTACTTACAATGTTCTTCTTCAAAGATATCTAAGGAGCCAATACTATGATGACATCGAGATGCTTTTTCATGAAATGGAAGGAAGACATTACTCACTCGATGCTTCCACTTTATCTTCGTTATTACATCAAATTGCAGCAGGTTCACTAGATACGGCTTTGCTTACGTTAATCGGTAAGCTTGTGCCAAAAGAGTTGGCGGGTGCTTTTTCTACTTAAATAGCAGTATCGCGGGTAAACTTCACAACCGATTATGTGTTGGACAGATGGTGTACCTACAAAACATAGAAAGTTGGAAATCAGTAATAAGTTTCATTGGATTTCTTGTGTTTGGGTATTTGACATGAATTCACAACTGTTACGTATTTGTATTGACGTAGTTGAATGACGTATTTCTAATTTCAGGGGTGTTAGCGGCTATCCTCTTTATCATGTTCTTTTTGCTTATTAAGACATGAGTTTTCACAATAGATTGTTTATGTGCTTGTAAGAGTTTTATATTGACAATTTGGATGTCATAGCTCCATATAAGTCTTCTTTTGTAAAAGCAACCATGATTTAGAAATCAAAACAAGATTATCTAAATCTTTCTGCACCGGATCTACTCACACTATCGCCATATTATTTCTGTTTTTTTTTCCTTTCACATTTAGCTGAAAAATGTAGTTCGTAATAGTTTGCATAAACACAAGATAAAACTACGTTTATTTTAGCTTGTATTTCGTCTGTCCATTTGTGCACAGTGAATGCTCATTTTGGGGCAGGTCTTGGTTGCATTTTCTTATTCCAGTTGAGGGCATGCACCAGCTTGTATTCGCTCACTTTCTGTTGGGGATGCAGGGCGAACTCAACACTGCAATTAATCTATTTGAAGCCATGAAAGATGATCATGTGAAACGTGACTCGATTACTTATATAGAAGTTTTATCCATATCTAGTCATGGAGGATTAGTCGATATAGCTAAAAGATACTTTGAAGAAATGAACATAAGATTGAACCAATACAAACACACTATGCAAGTATGGTTGATCTTTTGGGTCGAGCTGGGATAATGGACGAGGCAGTAGAGATGATAAATGGGTTAGAAATGGAACCAGATGCGAATGTATGGGGGTCTTACCTTGGATGGGAATATTGAGTTGGGTCATTCGGGGTATTTACACATTGCTTTCGAATATTTATGCAGAAGTACCCTAAGAGGAGTGAAAAAGAACCTGGTTTCTGTTGCATTCAGCGGCTGAAAAGGGTAAAAGCTATTAGAGTTATTGAATTATTCGAACTTAGACTACTTTATAGTTAGTTAGAGCAGAATAAGTCTGGAGATATTCTAGACGTTATGAGTCCTGTTTTCTAGTTTGAGTATGTCAAATTAGTTGAGTCTTTTTAGCCTAAGTTTACTTATTTCCATTGTAAGTCTTGCCTATTTAAAGGCTACCAGTCAAGTCAATAAAGTATGAAAAGCAGCAGCTTCTTTTCACTGCAAAAGCAAACTACTTTCTATCAATTTATCCAACAATTGTGGTATCTAGAGCCAGGTTCTTTCATTACTGGGCACCTTTTAATATCTTCTTTTTGCCAATGGCAGCAAACACAAACACTCTCAATGTATCCCAACCAAATATTTCAATTTTCAAAGGTGATTCATACGAATTTTGGAGCATTAAAATGAGGACTCTTTTTAATTCTCAAGATCTGTGGGACATGGTAGAAAATGGTATTGCAGAAACTAGTGACGAAGATACGCGGTCTCGAGAAAATTAGAAGCGTGATGCAAAAGCTCTTTTTTTTCATCCAACAGGCTGTGGAAGAATCGATTTTTTCAAGAATTGCTGCAGCAACTTCTTCCAATGAGGCGTGGACCATTCTCAAAACTGAATTTCAAGGATCCTCCAAGGTAATCACTGTCAAGTTGCAATCTCTTAGACGTGATTTTGAAACCTCCTACATGAAGCATAATGAGTCTGTCCAGTAGTACTTGGCTCGAATTTCTTCTATTGTAAGCCAGATGAGATCTTATGGTGAAAAAGTAACTGATGAAATAGTGGTCACAAAGGTGTTAAGAAGTCTGGATCCTAAGTTTGATCACGTAGTAGCAGCTATTGAAGAATCAAAAGACCTCTCTGTTTTTTCGTTTGATGAACTAATGGGGTCTTTGCAAGCCCATGAAGTCCGGATCAACCGATCAACTATTCGAGAAGAAGAAAAGGCTTTTCAAATGAAGGGAGAGCCTGAATCTTCTTATCAGCGTTGAAGAGGATGTGGAAGAGGTAGTTTTAGAGGTTGTGTCCGAGGTCGAAATGCTTCCCTTAAGTGTTCTTTTTGCAACAAACTTGGACACTCTGAAAAGTTTTGTTGGTCTAAACCCGAGGAGGCAAAGTAGGTTGAAGAAGAGGAGGATGAAAGTTACTTATTCATGACACATGGTGATCAAAAACAAAGTACTAAAGACATTTGGTACATAGATAGTGGTTGCTCTAACCACATGACGGGTGATAGATCAAAGTTCGAAAAGCTTGATGAATCAAGATAGTCACAAGTTCGTCTTGGGGATGACAAACAAATAAAAGTCGAAGGGCGAGGTACAGCGATGGTGACATCACACAATGAGAAAAAGTTAATCCGTGATGTTAACTTTGCTCCTTGTTTGGCTCATAATCTATTGAGTGTTGGACAACTCATGGAGTCAGGCCATTCAGTTTTGTTTGATGATGGTGAATGTGTAGTGACTAATAAGATGACGGGTAAAGCTGTTGCTCATGCTCGTATGTCACCAAATAGGATGTTCCCACTTGTTTTTTCGAGTCACGCGGAGTCAGCAATGATAAGTAAAACCATGGAAGAGACCGAGTTGTGGCATCTGAGATATGGACACTTATATATTAAAGGGTTGCAATTATTGAAAAATAAGCAGATGGTAAATGATATGCCTGATATCAAGTCACTCACACATGTATGTGAGGGATGTGCACTTGGATAGCAAGCTAAGAACTCATTTCCAGTTGGAAAGTCCAAACGAGCTACCGATGTATTGGAGTTGATTCATGCCGACTTATGTGGACCTATGAAATCAGAATCATTGGGGAGAAGTAAGTATTTTCTTCTTTTCATAGATGACTATAGTCGGATGAGTTGGGTATATTTCTTGAAGCTCAAATCTGAATCATTCGAGTGCTTTAAGAAGTTAAAAGCAATGGCATAGAAGCAAAGTGGAAAGGTTGTGAAAGTTTTGCACACGGATAGATGCGGCGAGTTTCTTTCAAAGGAATTTACAAATTTCTGCGAAGAAGGCATTAAAAGAGAGCTTACGGCTCCTTATACAACTGAGCAAAATGGTGTGGCAAAGCGAAAGAACCGAACTGTGGTAGAAATGGCAAGATCAATGATGAAAGGAAAGGGGCGGCCTGACATTTTTTGGGCAGAAGGTGTCGCTACAGCAGTATACCTCCTCAACATATCACCAACGAAAGCTGTTTGGAATGAAACACCGTATGAAGTCTGGACTCGAAGTAAGCCTTCAGTAAGTCATTTGCGTGTATTTGGGTGTGTATGTTTTGCACTACTCACTAATCACAGACATAAGTTAGAAGAAAAGTCTCGAAAATATATTTTTATTGGCTATTGTGCTCAATCGAAAGCCTATAGGTTATATGATCCTTTGACCAAGACATTCACAGTGAGTAGAAATGTGATTTTCGATGAAGAAGCCTCATGGATTTGGGATAAGAAGGCTGGTGAACAAATAAGTTAAGTTGATTATGAAGAAGAAAATGAAAGTAAGAACACGTGTCCGCCTACTCCAGCAAGTTCTCAAAAGTCTACATCGAGAACCTTACAAAATTCCACACCAACAAGTTCAAGGTATACAACGCCATCTAAAACAAGTTCGTCTTCCAGCTCACTTGAGGAGTCTTTTTCCGATGAACTTATTCTAGTAGAAGCCACTCAACTATGTAGAAGTGAAGGCGGTAGAGTTCCTCGACGACGGTTTGAAGTTGAGGGTGAGGTAAAGTAGTCCTTTGTTCTATTTGCAGGAGATCCGGTTACAGTCGAAGATGCTATGGAAAAAAAAGAATGGAGAGATGCAATGGAAGATGAATTGTTGTCTATACAACGCAACGGAACTTGGGAACTTGTAGATTTGCCTGAAGGTAAAAATGTAATAAGTTTAAAATGGATTTTTAAAACCAAATTTTTACCAGATGGTAGTATCCAGAAGTATAAGGCCAGATTAGTGGCACGTGGCTTCTTGCAGCAACAAGGCATTGAATTTGAAGAAATGTTTGCTCCAGTTGCACGTTTTGAGACGTTTCGACTTATTCTTGCACTTGCAGCATATAAACAATGGAAAATATTTCAGTTTGATGTGAAATCTACCTTCTTGAACGATGATTTAGAAAAAGAAGTATATGTATGACAACCACCTGGTTTTGAAAATATGAAAGAAGAAAACAAGGTTTATCGTTTAAGGAAAGCTCTATACGGGTTGAAGCAGACACCTCGAGCTTGGTATAGCAAAATCGATAATTTTTTTCATGAAAATGGGTTCGAAAGAAGTCAACATGAGCCAACACTTTATGTGAAGAAACAAGGTACTCATGGTTTTTTAATCGTAAGTCTTTATGTCGATGACATGATTTATACAGGTTCTTCATTCGATCTCATATCCGAGTTCCAGCAATCCATGAAAAGCATGTTTGATATGACGGATTTGGGTGAGTTATAGTATTTCTTGGGTTTGGAAATTACTCAAACTGATAGAGGAATTTTCATGTCTCAAAAGAAATATGTTGAAGATACTTTAAAGAAGTTTGGCATGTTGAATTGCAAAGTGGCAGCAACTACAATGAACATTAATGAGCAATTAAGTTCATATGATGACTAAGGAATGGCAGATGCAACATTATATAGAAGTTTGGTTGGACGTCTAATTTATTTAACTCATTCTCGTCCAGATATTGCTTTCTCAGTCGGGATGATATCTCGTTTTATGCATAAGCCATCAAGACATCATTTTGGTACAGCTAAAAGGATACTTCAATATTTAGCAAGCATAACCGAGTATGGTATTTGGTATAGAAAGACAAATGATTTTTGCTTGAAAGGATTTAGTGATAGCGATTGGGCAGGATCAATCGAAGATAGACGAAGTACATCAGGTAGCTATTTTATTCTTGGTTCAGCTGTGGTTTCATGGAGCTCGAAGAAACAAGCTACAACAGCTCTTTCATCTAGTGAGGCAGAATATGTAGCAGTTACAGCAGCAGCATGCCAAGCAATTTGGTTGAGAAGAGTTTTATGTGATTTGGGTGAAGATCAATTAGGAGCTACTGAGATTATGTGTGATAGCCAATCTGCTGTCATGCTTGCACGAAATCCAGTCTATCACAACCGAACAAAACACATGGAAATTAAGCAGCACTTTATAAGAGAATTGATAGCTTAAGGAGAAATTCAGCTTGAACACTGCAAAACTGAAGAGCAAATGGAAGATGTGATGACCATAAGCTTAGCACAAAAAAAGCATGAAGAGTTCCGTTCTCGATTGGGTGTTACCAAGTTCGAATAAAGGGAGAGTATTAGAGTTATTGAATTATTCGAACTTTGACTAGTTCATAGTTAGTTAGAGCAGAATAAGTCTGGAGATATTCTAGACGTTATGAGTCCTGTTTTCTAGTTTGAGTATGTCAAATTAGTTGAGTCTTTTTAGCCTAAGTTTACTTATTTCCGTTGTAAGTCTTGCCTATTTAAAGGCTACCAGTCAAGTCAATAAAGTATGAAAAGCAGCAGCTTCTTTTCACTGCAAAAGCAAACTACTTTCTATCAATTTATCCAACAATTGTGGTATCTAGAGCCAGGTTCTTTCATTACTGGGCACCTTTTAATATCTTCTTTTTGCCAATGGCAGCAAACACAAACACTCTCAATGTATCCCAACCAAATATTCCAATTTTCAAAGGTGATTCATACGAATTTTGGAGCATTAAAATGAGGACTCTTTTTAAGTCTCAAGATCTGTGGGACATGGTAGAAAATGGTATTGCAGAAACTAGTGACGAAGATACGCGGTCTCGAGAAAATCATAAGCGTGATGCAAAAGCTCTTTTTTACATCCAATAGGCTGTGGAAGAATCGATTTTTTCAAGAATTGCTGCAGCAACTTCTTCCAATGAGGTGTGGACCATTCTCAAAACTGAATTTCAAGGATCCTCCAAGGTAATCACTGTCAAGTTGCAATCTGTAGGAAAACTGAATTTAACCACTTAGATTAATAAACCAAATGTCTTACAATGCCAACTGTTCTCAAACAGTTAAACAACCTTGATCTTAATCAGGAAATGTAAAGTAACAATACAAAATGAAAGTTGTGAATGTTTGGGATAAAACCCAAGAGAGAACACAACAGCAATTTATAGAGAGACCAAGGCTTGGGTCGTTTTCCATGGATGAGACAGGAAAATGGCTAACACCAAAGAGAGAACAACAAAGTATCACGGGTATGAGAGTGATGGCTCAACCCTAGGATATATCTCCAACATTAACACTCCAGCCCCTCCATCTTTCCATTCTTTGTCTTAAGACCAAAACTTGAATAAAACTAAAACCTAAAAAACAGAAGTGACAACATTAGTCCCTGGACTATTTGTTCCAGGTTTAGGGAACCATTTCAACATCCCCCTTAACCTAAACCTGGAACATATTGATCAATCCCAGTTTTGAAATAAGTTTTTGGTGTTGAAATTTGTCAAGGCCTTTAGTAAGAACATCAGCTGTTTGATCAGCTGATCCAATTTTCTTTGTTTCAATAACACCAACCAAAATTTTTTCTCTTACAAAATGAAGATCAATTTCCAAGTGTTTAGGTCTTTCATGAAAAACTGGGTTAGCTGCTATTTTGATAGCAGCTTGACTATCACAAAAGATTTTGACAGGTAAAAATTGTTCCTAGTTTAGATCCTTCAAAATTTTAAGGACCCAAACAATCTCTGAAGTAACAGAAGCTAAAGCTCTGTATTCAGCTTCTGCAGAAGACTTAGAGAGGGTATTTTGTTTTTTACTCTTCCATGAAACCAATGAACCATTGAGAAACAAACAATAGCCAGTAACAGACTTCCTTGTAACAACACACTTGGCCCAATCTGCATCAACAAACCCTTCAAGAGAAGCATTTGCAGATTTATGAATGTGAATACCCAATCCAGGTGCACCCTTTAAATACCTTAACAATTTTAAAGCAATCTTTAAATGAGACTTTAATGGTTTGTGCATGAACTGGCTTAGGCAGTGAACAGAGTAAGCTATGTCAGGCCTAGTGTGAGTAAGATAGATTAATTTACCAATTAACTTTTGATACTCAGTTATGTTATTCAAGACTGGATCAGTTTCAGATGGTTCATTGGATATGGTAAGATTACTTTCAAGAGGAGTAAATGAAGGTTTACAAGCAAGCAGACCAAACTCAGATAAAAGGTCAAGACAATATTTCCTTTGTGAAAGACAGAGACCATGAGTGGTTTCCAAAACCTCAATACCCAAAAAATAGTTGAGTTTTCCCAAATCTTTTATCTGAAACTTAGATTTCAAAAAATCTTTGAAGTTGTTAATTTCATTGATATTTTTACCTGTGATGATAATATCATCAACATACACAAGCAAGGCAATGAAATTTCCTGAGTCATCCTTAGTAAATAAAGAATAATCACTTTTACTTTGGTTAAAGCCATTTTCAATTAAAGCATATGTCAACTTAGCATTCGACTGTCTGGGTGCCTGTTTCAACCCATACAGTGATTTCTTAAGCCTGCACACTCTATTATCATTTTCATTAAAAAAAACCTTCAGGAAGAGTCATGTAAACAGTTTCTTCCAAGTCACCATAAAGAAAGGCATTATTAACATCAAGTTGAAATATAGGCCAAGATTTTTGAACAGCAAGGTTAATAACACATCTAACCGTAACAATCTTAACAACAGGAGAAAAGGTCTCCTCAAAATCAATTCCTTCCTTTTGGTTGTAACCCTTAGCTACAAATCTAGCTTTATATTTTTCAATTTCACCATTAGACTTGTATTTTATTTTGAATACCCATTTGGAACCAATGGCTTTCCTACCCTCAGGCAAAAACACAATTTCAAAAGTATCATTATCATATAAAGCCTTCATCTCTTTGTTCATTGCCTCCTTCCAGTGCGGAAATCTAGAGGCGTCCTTATAAGTTTTTGGTTCAAAAGATTTGTTTAATTCAGCTGAGAAGCATAAGTTCTCAGAAGTTAATTTTGAGTAGTTAACAAATTTTTCTAAACCATACTTAACTTTGGAGTCAACAACAAACTCATTGTATTTATTTGGAAAAGTAGAAGTTCTCTCAAACCTTCTCAAAGGCTGAGTTTGAACATTTTGGTTTGTTTCTATGATGGGACAACTTCCATAGATACCCTCAGAATTTGCATATTCATGATCATTTATAGGGTCCAAGTCTGTTTCACTCTTATGAATTGCAGACATCTCATCCTCTGAGGAAGAACCATTGGAACCATGAAAATGCCCCAAATCATTTTCATTATGGTCAATTGTTGGACTTCCATTTAGAGGAGAGTTACTGCCATCTATATAGGGTGCTATGTTATTGTTATCATCACTGGGTATGTCATGATCCTCATACACAGCTTCATTGAAGAAGTTTGTATGATCCAGATCATGACTCATCACAGAAACGTTCTTATCTTTGAAAGGAAAGACATTTTCAAAAAAGGTTACATCTCTGGAATATATAAATTGTTTCCTTTCAAGACAGTAAAGTTTATATCCCTTTTTAAAGGAAGCATACCCAACCAAAACACACTTTTCAGATCTGCTGTCAAATTTGTCAGAATTATTTAAGATAGTAGCAAAAGACAAACACCCAAACACTCTTAAATGGTTTAAAGAACATTTTCTGTTAAAAATTAACTCATAAGGAGATTTCCCATTCAGCACAGAAGATGGCAACCTGTTAATCAAATAGCAAGCAGTGAGGATACACTCAGACCACAGATTTAGAGCCCCCTGAAACATAAGGGATCTGGCAACATTAAGCAGATGCCTATGTTTCCTTTCCACAATCCCATTCTGTTGGGGTGTGTAGGCACAAGATGTTTGATGTATAATACCATTTTTAGCACAAAAGTCTGAGAACTTGTGATTAACAAATTCAATCCCATTGTCACTTCTAAAGGTTTTAACATGTTTTTGAAACTGATTTTTAATCAGATTATAAAAGATAACAATACAATCAAACACCTCATCTTTAGATTTAATTAAATAAACCCAAACAGATCTGGTAAAGTCATCAACAATGGTCAAAAAATACCTAAAACCTTCCTTACTGGCCACTCTATAGGGTCCCCACAGATAAAGATGAACTAATTCAGCGAGAATGGTGGTTTTGTGTTCACTTATTGGGAAAGGTTTTCTAGTTTGTTTGGCTCTTTGCCAATCCTCACAGGGTTCAGTCGCAGAATTAGGTTCAAAATTATTATCTTTTTGAAGAATAGTTAAAACTTGATCAGTAGGATGACCAAGTCTAGAGTGCCACATACTTTTGGATAAAAAACAACTAGACTTGAGTTTTTGGAAACTTAAATCACTACCTTGATTTCCATCAAAGTAATATAAACCATCCTTTTGTTTACCAATCTCCAGAACATTCATTCCCTTCAAATCCTGAGGTAACATATAGCACTTAGTCTCATCAAAAGCAATGACCAACTTGCTATCTCTAGCAACTTTGTGAACAGACATAAGGCTAACACAGTATTCTGGGACAACAAGCACATCATACAGAGTTAAGGTTTTGGTTAGAATCATATTTCCAACCTTTGTAATTAGAGCCTCAGTACCATTAGGATGTGAGACTTTAATTCCAAGGTTGAAAATATCTATCATATTAACCAAAAACTTATCAGTGTATGTTAAATGCTGATTTGCTCCAGAATCAACAATAATGCCAGTTGCAACAAGTGCAGCCCTGGCCTTACTATAATGCCAGTGTATGTTTGAGCACCCTGGTTAGAATTAGTTCCAGTTTTAGTGTTCCTTTTTCCAAAATTAGCATGGTACCCAATCAACTTAAAACATCTATCCTCAGTATGCCCATTGAAACCACAATGTTCACAGACAAGAGTAGGGCCTCCAGCAGCCCTGTTATTCCAATTAGTATTAGGCCTGGGGGCATTGTTAGGCCTGAAAGAGTTCCCAGAGGTTTGGGGCCTCTGAGAATTTCCACGATTAGGCACATTAGAGTGAAACACAGATGACCGGGATCTTTGAGAGACCCCAGTTCCAAAAGAACCAGAGACCACAGCTCTGTGAGATTCCTCACTAGAGATAATGGCAAATGCCCCTTTAACATCAGGCAATGGATCTCTGGGAAATGTTGCTTCTAATTTGCATATAAGAATCATCAAGTCCCGTTAAGAATTGCATTAGCTTCATTAACTAATTGTGTTTCTTAAAATCATCAGCAGCATGACAAGTACATCTAGACAGTTTAATAAGAGCATCAAATTGTTTCCACAAAGTACTCAACTTGTTAAAATATTCAGCAATGGATGTACCATTCTGAGATAGAGAGTTGATTTTGTGATGTAAATTAAAGGTGACAGATCCATCAACTCTATCAAATGTTTCTTTTAATTTAGTCCAAACATCTGAGGCAGTTTTAGAAAAAATTTGTCCAAGAAACAATTCCTCAGAAATAGAATTTAAGATCCAACCTAAAACAATAGCATTCACTCTGTCCCATTGTCTTCCTAACACATCATCAGTATTAGACCTTCTACAAGAACCATCTATAAAACCAGTTTTATTTTTTCCTTCAAGAGCTAAGAGCATAGCACAAGACCACACATTATAGTTTTCAGTACCTTTTAATTTTATAGATATAATAGTTAATGTAGCAGAATCATTAGGATGTAAGTGCAGAGGATGACTGATATCAAGTTTACTAATAAGTGTAACAGGTGAAGCATCATCTTCCTCTGCATCAGAAGCCTGAACAGAGGGAGGTGGAGTAGTATTATGCAAAGACATAATGAAACAAGTAAGTACTAATCAAAGCTAAACACATAAAGAAGAAGGGAAGAAAGAAGTTCCCAGACTTCCTTGCCACTAAAGTGGTAGGTCAAGGGCTTTATCTACTAAACAAAGATAAGACAAGCACAAGATCAATACCAATACCACCAATCATATAAAATACAACTCCAACAACCCAAATCCTACTCCCTGTCAATCTAGAAAGAAAAAATTGCAAGAAAAATAAAGGTGCAAGAGGTGTTACAGTGCACGCAAAGCAGAGCAGCAGCGGAATCAAACCTACTACACCCTAGATTCACTTAGTCTAGGGATATAGCAGATATACACAGCAAACCCAGATCTACCAACCAAGATCCACCAAACCCTAATTTTTAAAATTAGGGCAAATTACCAGAACCACTTGCAATAGAAGCAAATATCACCAAACCCTAATCTTTGAAGACCAAGTCAAGGTTACGAACAAATACACTAGTGGTGGGTTTTGTGGGTGGTTTTGTTGTGGTGGGTTGATTGGTTCAAAGATGTTACCACCTTCCATGATGTCGGATGGTAAAGGTTACGAACAAAGACACGAAGAAATGAGATAGACTAAAGAAAACCTAAAAATAAAAATAAAATCTTACTAGAAAGGAATCTAGCAAGTAGACCTAATAAAGAGAAATCCTAACCTAGACAATAACTATTCCCCGGGCTGCGGCGCCAAAAACTTGATGCGTGAGAATTGCGCCAGGCTTTACCTCTCGAGGGATCTCAAGAAGCTTACAACCCCCACCAGGCAGTGTACCTGATCGTTGTAGTATAGTATAGTGACAAGTACCGGAGGATTGATTGTTCAACTCAGGAATAGTGTTGCTACGATTAGAAAGCCTAAAAACTAGGTCTAGAGGTGAGGGATGATTCTTTTTGTATTTTTATATTTTTATAAAAGCAAGTAAAAATCTTGGTTTTGGAAGAGTGGGCGGAATTAGTTGCTAGTCAACTAACGCAAATGACTAAAAATGCAATCAAAATAAAATAAAAAAAAATGAAAAAAAAATCTAATTAAACTAGTGGTGTAAACAATGATGGAAAAATTATGTTTACTTAGGTTTCATTACTCCCTATATATCTTTTACAGGTTGATAGTTTGTTACAATTGCATGGATGACGGGTCGTATTCCTTAATACAAGTCGTAGGGCCGTGTACAATATTCCCTAACTCTATAGGATCCTACTTCACTCCTATGATGAGCCGTTAGAAGCTCCTAACATGGGATCGTTAGAATTCTCCTACGCATTAAATACAATCAAAAATCATAGTACACATCTGATCATGTTTCTTAAGACGTTCAAGCATGTTACCAATGGAAGTCTGCCAGTTTTCTTAAGCCTAACATCGAATACAATCATCCGTAACAACTGATTAAGCTTAAAGCTTGTGTCTCGTCATTTAATTGTATTTTGTTCCCATGTTTACCTGACACCAAAATCTGATTAAGCTTAAAGCTTGTGGAAGTATAGTCTGGAATGGGCCCGGCCCGGCAGACAATGGCCCACTCTACGCCTAAACCCTAATCCATGCCCTATAAATCTAGGGCTGAGATTCTCTTCTTGGGGAGAATAGAACATAACAGGTTACCCTAAACCTAACTCTTATATGTTATATCGCATGGAGACTAACTTGACCGTCGGAGGTGGATCCCGGGGCTACGGCCTCGGGTCTACTCCTAACGGGTTCCCTTTGTTGACAGGTCTACTCAGGGCTTGAGAAGACGACGAACGGCCCAGGGAAAGTCGTCGAATCCAGCCCGCGCCAGATTATGTATCAACAAGTCACGCCATCCGTGGGACATGACTACGACAAGTTTCGTGCTCTCACATCACCGGAAAGCAATCATCGAGTTCAAAAGCCGGTAACTTTAACACTTTGTATTTTTTTGGGTTGCACTTTAAAACCCGGCCGATGTGGTATTCATGCGTTAAGATATGTTATCTTTTAAATATTCATAAGATTTTATGTAAATCTTTTAACTTGGTAAACACGATTTTATATATAGCCGCACTAAGTCCACACGATCGGACCTACTTTATCTTTTAGCAGCGGATTAATTCGCGCACACATAACTTTTACGGTTGGTATGCCTGTTCGCGCTTGTTTGCACTATAGCACTACATGTTCGAACAACGCAGTCACGATAAATCTACCCGTGTTAGGCCGTGCGTTTGGACATCTTCGCAGATTAGCGCCATGAGCGCACTGTCACGTACAGGCACCACGATGCTAGTCAATCACCATGAGCACACTGGACAAAATCCATGGTCATCTGCGATCATCCACAAACGTTCGAGTCTGTGCGGTCATGATACGTCCATCTGCATTTGTGCGTGCGATTGAAACTATTAGTCGCGGTCACGGTGCGTCCATCCGGGTTTTTTTTTATATAAAAAAAATTAATTATATATGATATGTGCTATATATTGCTTCACGCTAATCTTTTACTTCATTAGGTTTTATATGTTTTGATTCGCGGCATATACTTTTAATATTTGCATTAAGTGTTTTTCAGGATTTGAATAACTAAGTTTAATGCTCCTACAAGAGTAGCGCCATCAAACTAAGGGGGCTACCAGGGTATATAATACCACTGTTTCCATACGCGTCACTCAGGTATATTTGGAAGCAGATCGTACGTAAGAGGTATTGCAAGCCCGGTACAAAGACGGATTTAAATATTCACACCATCTTGCCACAGGGGAGACGTCCTCTGTCGGTTGTAAAGACGAACTTAATGTTCGCACCTTGTCGCGCACAGCGCGCACCTCTACCACAGAAGCATGTTTTCTGTCGCACCTCCTTGTCGCACACAGAAGCACGTCTTCTGTCGCACCATGTTGCATCGCTACTGGTACAAAAGGTACGCCCTTACCCAGGATGCAGCATACGAGATCCACCCTCACCATTGTGAGACTCTCACAATTGCAATGTCAGTGTTACTCCAACTATAGAACTACGTGTTCTTCTTACGGGGTCTTTACTGTCACACAGTGGCGGGAAACCTAGCATATGTGCATCCTTTCCCGTCATGTAAGAACGGGTGTTACTCAGGTCACCGCGGACGCGCCTACAATGTCGCGGATTCGGATATAGTCTAATGGGCTAAACAGGACTGCGCCTCTGGGACATCCAGTGCGCACTGTCGCATTTGGGCTGAGCAGTATAGTCCATCCTATGCGAACACCTGAGTTGCGCACACACGGGTCATGCCGTCATGGTTGATTGGGCCTACGTGGCCATGAACAGAACTTAAGTCTAGCATAACATAGCCATGCACTATGTCACACTAGACTTGGGGGGCTTGTGGACGTATAGTCTGGAATGGGCCCGACCCGGCAGACAGCGGCCCACTCTACGCCTAAACCCTAATCAATGCCCTATAAATATAGGGTTGAGATTCTCTTCTTGGGGAGAATAGAACGTAACAGGTTACCCTAAACCTAACTCTTATATGTTATATCGCATGGAGACTAACTTGACCGTCGGAGGTGGATCCCGGGGCTACGGCCTCGGGTCCACTCCTAACGGGTTCTCTTTGTTGATAGGTCTACTCAGGGCTTGAGAAGACGACAAACGGCCCAGGGAAAGTCGTCGAATCCAGCCCGCGCCAGATTATGTATCAACAAAGCTACAGCTAAAATAGTTTACAAATTCTCAGAAAGAATACGTAGATGGCATACATTCGAGTAATAGCTAAATAGTTTGCATGTTCATAGACTATACGACTATAATGGGAATATGGGATTGAGTTTCAAATACCGCAAAGCAGTAAAGCACAATTTATATTTATTCATATACAAAATCATCTTTTACTTTTGAAACAGGGACGGTCTTTACAGACAAATTTTGATTTTGTTTAGAAGCAGAACTCAAACATGTAAACAGAATTATGAGTGTTATTGTGTGTGGCATAAACAATTCACTTTTTTTAAACTTAAATTTAACTATTTATACAAACACAAAATGTTTGTTTATCATTATACCTAAATACCTATCTTGCAAAGTAATCAACCTCTAGACACATTTCACTCTTTGCATCCTAGAGAAAAAAGTATGTGTGTGTGTTGACTTTTGAGGTCAAACTTATGACTTTCAAAACTCATAATCATAACAAAATTTGTTCCAAACTATATACCATCATTGTTCAATGGAATTTGGTGTGCTTATAAGGTTGCTTGCAAAAATTTTAACAGGTGTAACATAAGTTACACACCAGTCAACTTATGAACAAAAGCCAAAATAAGGCTTCTGCCCAACAATTGCAGGTTCATTGACTTCTCTCGATATAAACTTATATGTACGTATTATGCAATACCAGCAGATAAGGTCCACTAAGAATGAATCTGGGAAAAGCCCTGAATCTATTGCATCTATACCAAGTAGAACGCTCTACAAGTGTCAATCAAATCATAGCCTCCACCACTGGAAAAAGCATCAGTAAACTCTGGTGGATCCAAGATTTTTTTACCAAGGGAAGGGTTATCACATATAAGAGAGAGTGTTTAACTTTCTATGCTACAAAATCCTTTTTAAGATTGAGACATTGCTTTTTCATGCTACAGAATTTCTTTTAAGATACCCAATTACATATATTGACTTCCATGTAGGTCTGCTCATGTCAGTAGACTTAAGTATAAAGGTATTCACTAATTAGCTTCAACATTAATGCTAATGTATCTTGTTATCTTTGCTTCTATTTTAAATAAAATTGATTCCTTAAATTTTAATGTCATGAGTGGTGTTTAGACCAACTCAGGCCGGGCTTGCACAAAGCCCAAGTCAGGCCGGGCTTGGATTAGGCCAAAAAAAGATCTGGCTTTTATACTTCAAGAAAGCCTGAGCCTAAAAAAGCCCGGCCCTAACCAAAATATTAGGCCTACTACAGCCCAAATTGTGCAAACCGGGTCAAACCGGGCTTAGCCAGGCCCAAACCTGGGCTTTTCGAACCTGTTTTTTTATATATTTTGTAATAATAATATATAATTATTATATATGGAAATATTTGATCAACAATTGGAAATACATTACTGGAAAAATAACAAAACAAAGTTACAGATTATAAAGAAGAACATTAATTGCCCAATAAAAGCTCTCTAAAAACAAAAGCTCGAGCTTTTGGGCTTTTTCAGGCTTTTTAGTGGGCTTTTCAAAAGCCGAGATTTTGGGCCTTTTGGCGGGCTTTCTCGGGCTTTGGGCTTAGCCCAGGCATGACAAGGACAGGGCTAGACCAGGCTTTGGTGAAAAATATAAGGACCATTTAGGCATGTTGGGCCAGGCTGGGCTTTTTCTGGCCTTTCTGAGTCGGTCCTAAGCCTGGGCTCGAGCTTTAGCCCATCTATGCATCTCTAGTGGGAAGTGAGTAATGGGAGGTGAGGACGAAAGCGAAATCGAAGAAGAACGATAAACGGATAGAACAAAGAGCCAAAAGAGATACTATTAGAAAGATAGGATAAAAGCTTCTCTTTGGTGCTATTACCATGAAATTAACAAACTTTAAACCCTAAATTAGTACTAATTGATTCACTAACATGAAATTAACAGTATTTGAACAATACCCAAATCCTCAAATTTCACTTATTGTTGATAAGGTAATCAATTTAAACTCAATAAACCCAGAACCCTAACTGCACTAAGGAAGCTTGTAACTAGAACAAAGTTTGCTAAATTTAGTGGAACTTACCACTTGTGCATTGTTAAGTTGGGTTAAGTTCATAAAATAGAAACGAACTTTTACAAATTTCCCATGATTAGAAACGAATTTTTTTTATTACAAATATAGGGAACGAAACATTCAAATTCAACCCAATATAACAAACTTTTTTAAGGAAAACTTGCTAATTCGTTAGTAAATTACTTGCTTGCTCCTTGAGTTTGTATAATCATTTCACCAACATCACCCACCACCATCCACCACCACCACTATCCACCACTGCCACCACCTCTGCCACCACCACCACCACCACCAACCGCCACCACCACCATCCACTGCCACCACCCGCCATTACCACCACCTCCACCGCCACCACCACCACCACCACCATCCACCACCACTAACCACGTCCACCACCGTCCACCATTGGTGGTGGTGGAGGTGGTGGTGGTGGTGGTGTCGCAGGTGGTGGTGGTGGTTGTGGTGGTGGCGCAGGTGGTTGCGGCCGGTTGTGGTGGCGGCTGGTGGTGGCAAAGGTGGTTGTGGTGGCGGGTGGTGACGGTTGATGGTGGTGGTGGTGGATGGTGATGGTGACGGCTAGTAGTGGTGGTGGGTGGTGGTAGCGGCGGTTGGAGGTGGTGGTGGCAGAGGTGGTGGATAGTGGTAGTGGCATACGCTGGTGGTGGCGGTCGGTGCTGGTGGCAGCCGGTTGTGGTGGTGGTGGAGGGTGGTAGAGGTGGTGGCTGGTGGTGGTGAAATGACTATACAAACTTAAAGACCAGACATGTAATTTTCTATTGAATTAGCTAGTTATCTTTAACAAAGTTGGCTATATTGGGACGAATTTGAAAGTTTCGTTACTTATACTAGTTATAATACCTGTGCACGCACAGGATTTTTAAAATTTCGTTTTGATTATGTATTATAATCGATTAAGAAATGAATCACTTAACACGTGATTCAAATGGTTTTACTTGGTGGACTATAAATAAAAAATCATATGTATATATGTTATAATCTACCTATTATTTTAGGAGAATGCTTTTGGATTAAAAATTATATTTTATTATTTAAGCAAAATCACATGTTGATACTTGACTTGCATGAGATGTTAGTGATATATGCTTTTAGTTTTGCAAACCCGTGCTATCAATTTACGATGTGTTTTGTAATTGTGGTATTTCTTTTACTTATATTTTCGTTAAAATATGTAACATATTTTCGTTAAAATATGTAGCATATTTAGATAGCTTTGAAGATTGATTCATTTCCTTGATTATAAATAACCATTATACCATGTTTACTAATGTACCTTTTTCTTTGGAAAATAGTATTTTCATAAGTTTGTGCTATTTACTTCTCATGTTTGATCATAAAATTACCAAATTAACATAGATGTTTGCACTATAGCTTCTTTATTACATAAAGAGAAAAAAAATGTAATGGGTAGAACATAAATTTAATCTTACGTTTAATTATAATGTATAAGAATAATTTTTCTTTGAGGCCGAACTATATAAAGAAATTATTATAATTTGTATAAGTAAATTATAAATGCATGAAAGAAAATGACAAATATTACATTCGCAAGTCTTTTAGGATTGTTTGAATTCTTACCGACCTTTCACTTTAGTGCAACTTTCTTCAAAATTGGCCTAAATCATCAAGGTAAAAAAAACTCGTATTTTAGACCGTTGGTTGACACCCATAGTGTTATCAATGAAAACAAAGAACTGCTAAGTTTCATTAACTCATTCAAAGACAGCTGCTAAGAATTCCTACCATAAAATTCCCCATATAAGTACTAAAACACATCTTTGATACATTCATACATTCATGTATCTAAATCAGCAACTCAACTTAATTGTACATTCATACCTTGAGCAGGCGTAGAAAATCCTTCCATGACAATCATGTGTTGATACTTAATCCTCCTCTAAAACATGCACACAACAAATTGCATTACACTTTAATGTGTACGATAAGATCATAAAACTGCAAAAACCAATAACATGTTGCATTATAGTGAGGATAACAACAAAGTTACTCATAAAATCAAATAAGAAAACTTCATATTAGAACTAAAGGGATGTTTGGTTATGCTTATTAAAGGTGCTTATTAGCTTATTCTATTACCATAGCACAATAAGTTTATGATAAAGCTATAAGCTTTTTTGAGAAGCTTAGCAAAAAAAAAAAACCCCTGAACTCACATCTAATTCTATCATAGCTTAGTGTGTTTATAGTAAAAACACAAATATTAAATGTAGAAGTTTTCAATAAAACATAAAAAAAATTTACTAAAAGTTGGTGTGTATAACAAAAAAAGTTAAACAATAAAAAAGGTTACTAAAAACCATCAGCTAGATAAGGGATAAGCTAAAGTCATGTTAATGTCTCTTTCGGATTCTATTTAGAAGCAAAAAGAGGTTAACACATAAATCATAAGTATGGAAGAATGGTTGTATCTCACATCCGTGATTACCAACTCACTAACATTATCTCGATGGTGGGAGCTCGATAACACCTCTTTCAATTCCTATGCTGAATGGTTGTTTTGGTTGTCTAACGTCCACATAGACAAGAGTAAGTAGAAGGTGCTTGAAGGCATTTGTTATGTCTCTTGGTGGCTAATTTGGAAATTCAGAAATCAGTATTTATTTGGTTCAAGTCGGCCGAGAAGAGACCTTATTTTTGATGACATAATTCAAATGTCTTTTCTTTGGATATCGAATCATTGTAAATCCAAGATTTATTGGGTCTCTTGGATAAAGAACCCTAAACATATTTCGTTGTAATTTCTAGCATCTTGCAAGTTTTCTTCTTTTTAATAAAATCGTTGTTTTAAAAAAATAACATTATCGCAGTATAGTAACGTAATAACCTGATTAAAAACTATATATTCTTGCTTAATAATTCTCATGTACATACTTTTAATTCCTTTACAACGGCCAACTATTACGTTTTGACGAAACATAACGTCAATGAATAAAGTTAGGTTATCACCTACGTAGTTTTTCTTTTTTTGATTTAGGAGGTGATTTTTATCAAATAAGGATTGTGATGATGTAACCTATGTGTTTGTTTGTTTTTTTATTACTACGTAATTAGCTTTGTATAACATTTTAACTGACAGACATGTTGAGGTTGAGGTTGAGGTTGAGGTTGATGTTGTTGTTTAACTTTAACTATTGATATCATGTTGTACAAATGTGTGAGTTTAGTAGCACATAATAAGTGTTGATAATGTTAAAATATACTCCGTAAAGCTTTTAAAATGTTATTACGGATATCCATATAAATTTTAAACAACAATTTCATGATTCGTTGTTATAAGTAGAATCGTGTATATTTATTTTCATATCATAGTAACTCGTGCTTACCATTTGATATTTATATTTCCGTTACTAATAATTTAGCCGTATCTAATATTCAAACCCGTGTATGCATAAATTAAACTTTTAAATAGAATAAATGAGTCCTTATTTAAATAAATATTCTAATGGATGAAAGTCTAAAAATAGTTAACGTATATTAAAACTATTTCACACATTTACCAAATTTTGTAAATTTAATAGATGAATTAAAACTAATACTAATACTCATGTAATTTTAAACAAAGTTAATATTATAATGTATAGGGGGTATAAAATGTAACGGGTTATTTGTCTTTTTTCTGAAGTTATTAAAAAATAGGGCAAATGGCACAAAAAGTTATCAAACTTAGGGTCCATTTCCAATTAAGGTATTCTTCTTTTTTTTCTTGCATAAAAAGGTACCCAACAAATTTTTTTTGACGGATTTGGGTTTTTTACTAACGTTTGTTAACTCACTTCGTTAGTCTCAAATTCATATAATCATTTCATGCAACATCCAAGATTTTTTTGTAAATTTCTTAATCAACCTCATGTCTAAACAAATAAAAATTCACTCATTATCTTATTTCAGTAGCCATGTTTTCTTTAACTACTCAAAAAGAAAATGTTAAACCAAAATATATAACCACCGCATCTTAGATCTATCAAAATCTTCAAAAAATCTAAACCAAAAATCTTCAAAAACATTTGAAAAATCTTCAAAAATGACAATTACCACAAACTCCACAAATCACCCACTATATCTCACATCTAATTTACACAAGTTTTGATCTACATTTAAAGTTTAAATCCTAATTTAAATCAATTATATCCCCTTTTCACAGATTATACACAAACAAATATATGCATACAAATCCATCATAATTTATTTAAAATTCAACCACTAAAGCTTTATTAATTACTTCCTCTTTTTTTTAAGTTTTTGTTTTCATAAATTTGACACCTATAGTTTTATGTATTTTTTTCTTAACCAAATTTCTCCACCAAATTTATTAAGTTTGACCAAAATCAATTTAATTTTGACTTTCTATTGACCAATCATATTGCTCAATTTCGCCGACGTGGCTAAATCGAGCTCTCCTATTAGCTCAATTTTTTTACAATTGAGAAGGGTTTTGCAAAAACACTTCAAAAATGATGTAATTCTTTTATTATATAAAAGATTGTAATATAAAAAGTATGTTTCTAATCATGGGAAATTTGTGAAAGTTTTTTTTGGGTTCCGACTCGACATTGCGAGCCGACTAATCTCACGGCGACTATCCTTTTTGGATAGCCTGGAGTCGGCGCAGGTGAACCTCCGTGGCCACAAGGGAAATTTGTGAAAGTTTGTTTCTATTTTATGGAGTTAACCCTTCTTTTTATTACTACATTAAGGGGTTGTTTAATTTCGACTTAATTGACTTAATATAAAAAAATTGAATTAATTAAGTCATATGAAAACTGTATATTTGTGACTTAATAGAGAAAGATGACTGAAAATATTAAGTAATAAAACTGAGGTTATTTTCATTAAGTCATCTTTTAATTAATAACTTAATAAAAAAAATATAACAAACAAGCCTTAAGTGACTTATAAAATATGTGGGGTCCATCATATGTTAGAACCACCTTGTTGTGGAAATCTTCATATTTGTTGCTCTTGTGATACAGAGGAAATAACAAAAATGAGTGAGTCCAACTCAATAAAGAAATATTATTAAATACGTGAGTCCTATCATTTCCTTTCTATAAGGAAAAAAAGAAACGCAACATAAAATCTGAAATGCTCATCTAAATTGAATAAGTGGCTTAAATTTTTGAATTTGACAGTGTTTGTTTTAGTAAAAATATATGAATGTGTTTAGATTATCAATATTTACAATCAAAATACAAAACACATTTTATTAAGGGTGAAAATTTTTCACCCGTCACAAAATATGACCATACGCTGACACAATAATAAATGGGGTAAGGTTATGGTTATATAGGTGATCGACAATCAACACAATTAACATATTTTATAACGAGTCGGCTTGCGTTCTCATCCCATCAAAACATTTTTCGATTTTGATTTTATATTTCAACACGAATTGTTACCATATTTATTATCATGTCGCACATTCTTTATTTAACAAAATGTGTGCAATGATTCTTTTTAAACGTACTTTCTATGCCAAAAAGAACAAAATAAACAAAATGAAAATCCTTTATTTAACAAAGAGTGTGCGGGTGATTCTCTTTAAACATACTTTCTATCCGAAAGCAAACAAAATAACCAAAATGAAAAGACAAGAAAATATAAAAACATAACAAGAAAAACACACAAGAAGAAGCAAAGTTATGAGACATTAAAAGGTGTTAAAACATCCCTAAACATCTAGTTCAATAAGAGTTTTTGACCTCTTACCGTCTCTTAATGAGCAAAAAAATTAATAAATAAATAAACCCTCTTAATCTTGAGTGCCTCTTACCACCTCTTAATGACACGGAAAAAAACACACTTTTTGGTTAAAACCATCTCACCGCGTCTAACTGAGTCAGAAAAGAGGTTATTAAAAGGTAGAAAAACAAACACAACCTTAGTTTGGTTAGTGTTCTTTAAAGTCAACAAAACATAAGAATTTCACACTATTGGAATACTATTAAAATCCTAAGTGATTTTTATAATCAAAACAATGTATTTAGAGACTGCCCAACTGTTAAACTTTTAACTATTAAACCTTTTTCTTTTAAATCACCCATTACATTAAGAACCATTTCCAAAAATAAGCTAAAACATTTCTAATATACACTATATACGTCATTTTAGCAACAATTCCAAATATATTTTGTGCGACTCAAATTTCTTTTGTGCAACTCCCTTACAATCATGGCAAGTGTCTTATTTGTACTTGTTTTTGGGTGGAAAGGATTTTTGCGCGACTCAATTTTTTTTTGCGTGATTGATTTGATGTTTTGTTTTTGGATGGTATATTCGGGTTTTGTAGTAAATAGGAGAATATTAGCGTGTTGGTTATACTGAACGAAGGAAGAACAATGGAACCAAATCAACAACACAGTCAACTTCAACAAGAAAGAGAAGAGAATAGAGAACGATAATAAGTAAACCAACAACTTCGACTGGCAATCACGAATACCAACGATCGAAGAAGTTAAAAAACACCACTGGTAATCAAACAATACCAACGACCGACAAGAGAAATATGTTGATTGGTAATCACAGTAATACCAACGATCGACAAAGGAACAAAGTGTTTTAAGGGAACGATTGGGTAGGGTTTTAGGGTCGTTTACGCTGGTGGCTGATACCATGTAAGTATCTAAGTGTTTCGTATCTCATTAAACAAACCGATTAATACATATAAAGCATATAAACCCTAATAAGAGATATTTGGGCCTTAGCCCATACAAACTAGACTCGGGTTCTAATAATAATATGACTAACATTTGTAAGAGGGGGGAGGGTTCAAGATTTACCCCGTGTGAGATATCTCATTGTTCAAAGAACCCTAGATGCTGTCGGAGTAAAGGATCGTAAACAAACTATTCAAATAGTCTGACTATGAATGAAGTTTCATAGAGTTCCAAATGCCTTAAAGTCATGGAGTGTTAAAGATGTAAAATGTGAAAACTTGCAAATCTTAGGATTCATTTTCCTTTATTTTGTTTTTTCCTCTTTTTTAAAAAGGGTTTGCTAAACAACAAACGTTTAAGCCACATTAAACAATCTGTTCTTTCCATATCTAAAGTAATTATGTATTTAATGCATAATAAATGAACATAAAAATTAACTTAAATATATGTCTTTTTTTTATTTAACAAATTCCAAGTTTCGTTTTATATTCATATTAAATATTTTATTTGGCAAAAAAAAATTAAAAAAAAAAAAAAAAACACGGAGAACACACGTTTTCTTTCCTTTCATTTATCTTCAATATTATATTCGAGAACACAATTGTTAAAGAAATGAAGTATATACTTGGTGAAACGGATGAATACAAAAATTTAGGGCCCGTTTGGTTTGTAAGTGGGTTTAGGATTTGGATTTGGATTTGGATTTAAATTTGGATTAAGATTTGGATTAGGATTTGATGTAAAAGAGAGAAAAAAATATTTAACAGTATTAATTATTTTATATAATAATTTTTTAATAAAAAAAATTATTAATTAATATAAATATAGAAAAAGATGAGAGTTGAGGGGTAAATGAGCCCACTAAATATTACTGTAATACCCACCAAAACCCACCAACACCCCTATCTTTCAATTTATCATTTTTGAATCCATTCCCTCTCTAAATTTATACAACCAAATAATATTTAAATGTCACATCACTTCAAAACCCATTCAACACCCCCCAACCAAACGGGCCCTTAGTCTTAAACTTTCACAATTTAGAGAAAAAATAAATAAATAAATAAATAAATTGCAGAAGAAACATGCTTTTAGCATGTTTATACCAAACCAAACACACCTTCTGAAACAGTAAAGCATCACTCTGTGGAAGATGGCTACCAAGAAGATGACGATTCGCTCAAATTCTGCTGTTAAATACAGAGGTAATTTTGCACTCAAATCTTTCATAGGTAGAACCCCCTTCTCATATTCTGCTCACACCATATTTTTAGCTTCCTTAATTCATTCTTCAAATGCTTCTGCTGATTATGAACAACATTCTAAATCCAAGTACCAGAAAGTTTCCAACTTGAATGATGCTTTGTACCTGTTCGATCAAATGTCTCAACGACGACCTTTTCCTTCCATTATTTACTTTACCCAGTTGTTGCATTCTGTTACTAAAATGAAACATTATTCTCATTCAATTGACATGTTCAAACAAATGTGTGCCCTTCGTGTTCCTGTTGATAATTACACTATGAACATTGTTATAAAGTGTTTCTGTCAGTTGCATCGCACGAATGATGCTTTTGCGGTCCTAGGCTTTTGTTTTAGGCGGGGTATTTCACCCGATGTCTTCACTTTTAGTACACTCTTAAATGGACTTGTCGGTGAAGAAAAGATTCTTGAGGCTGAGATATTCTTCAAGAAATTGATTAAAGATAAACTTTGTGAACCCAATGTGGTTATGTATAACACAATGATCAAAGGGCTTTGCAAGTTTGGTAATAACGATATTGCCATTCAATTGCTTAGGCTAATGGATGAAAGGGGTTGTAAACCTGATGTTGTCACATATAGCACCATCATTGACAGTCTTTGCAAGGACAAAATGATTGATGATGCTTTCAAACTCATTAAAGAAATGGTTCTCCAAAAAGGCATCTCACCCGGTGTCATCACTTACAATTGTTTGATTGACGGCCTTTGTAACTTAGGCCGTTGGGACGAAGCCTCTAAGATGCTAAAAGAAATGTTGGATGTTTGGATCTCTCCAAATGTGCAAACTTTTAATATATTAGTTGATGCATTTTGCAAAGAAGGAAAGATTGAAACAGCTGAGGATGCTATGAGCATGATGCTTGAAAAAGGTATTGTTCCTGACATATTCACATACAATTCACTTATAGATGGTTATTGTTTGCGAGGTAAAATGGCCAAAGCAAAGGCAATTTTTGATTCAATGGCGTTTAGAAACATTGGTCCTGATGTTGTTACTTATAACATATTAATTGATGCATATTGCAAAGAAGGTAAGACTGAAACAGCTGAGGATGTTATGAACATGATGCTTGAAAAAGGCATTGTCCCAAACACAGTGACATACAATTCACTTATAGATGGGTATTGGAAGAATTTAAAGATAGATGAGGCCATGCTTCTATTTCAAAAAATGAGTGAGAAAGGTTTAAGACCAGATACAGTCACTTACACCACCATGTTATGGGGATTGTTTCGAGTTGGAAATTGTGGAGCTGCACGCAAACTCTTTGATGAGATGCGTGCAAAAGGTATAAAACCAAATAAATGCACTTATCCAGTAATTTTAGAGGGTCTTTGCAACAACCATCTTATAGAAGACGCGCTCTCTTTGTTCCATTTGATGGGTGACAGCAAGCTTAATTCATGTATTAATGTGTACAACATCCTCATTGATGGTGCAGGAAAGTGTGGTAAACTTGATATATGTAAGGTCCTTTTCCAGGATCTAACTAATAAAGGTTTGCATCCTGATGTTCAAACATATAATGTGATGATTACTGGTTTTTGTCGCGGAGGTCTACCCCTGGATGCGAAGGAGTTTTTTCAAAAAATGGAAGAGAGTGGGTTCCCCCCAGATAACGTTACTTACCGTGTTCTTCTCCAGGGATGTCTAAATAACCAACAATATGATGATATAGAGATGCTTTTACAAGAAATGGATGTAAGAGGTTACTCACTTGACGCCTCGACTTTATCCCTGTTACTAGATCGAATTGCAGCTGGATCACTAAATACCACTCTATCTAATTTGATCGGAAAGCTTGTACCAAAAGAATTGATTGATTCTCACTGCTAGTCTGTCTAGATAATGGTTCATGGAGAAGCTAAAAAGTTATTGGGTAATCAAGTTGTTTTGTGAGAGGAGAAAAGAAAAGAAGATGGTACCTAGAATCTGTAGAACGTAGGAACCGAGTATTAATGTAATTTGGGCTTCATGTGGTTGGTGTATATTACGTAGTAATATATGTTGTAATCAAATGTTGTTTAGCTCATTTCATGGATAAGGCTTTCATATTTCTTTTTTGCACTTTGTACCGGTCATGTTTCTTAAGCGAATCCGTTTATATGCATAGTTATATAAGTTAAATGCTGCAACTGCTTACTTTTTCTACCCTTTAAACTGACAACCAGAGACACCTTGATCAGTGATTTGACTTATGCCCAGCATAAGGCTCGTATAGAAAGTAGGAATCAGTTTTGAGTTCTATTTGGAGAGTTCCACAACTCACTCCACTGTGTCAACTGGAGGTTTTCTATGTGAATTACTTCACTTCTGCTATTGGTAACTTTAGAAATTGTAGACAAGTAAAAATTTTCTATTAAGTGGACCATAGGTTCTCTCAAGCATTCTTTGATCCGCTTCATTTTAGCTAGATATCGAGACTTCAGAAGTAATATTAACCAGATAAGAAAGGATTCCAGATTTCCAAAACATTGTACTGGTGTTAGAAAGGAGGTATGTCCAAACATATTATTCCTCTAATTTCAGTTTACATCAGTTACATGCATGGGTTCATAGAACTGCACGTCGTGTTCCTGTAACACTGCCCTAATGGTCTCAATGATTATGTGCATAATCAAAGCTCTATTCATGTTGATCGTAATTAACCTTTATTTACTTGATCTTTTCTACATCCGGCCACCATTTACTCAATCATTTCTATATTGTTAGGACTATATGCTTTTCTAACATTTAGGCCCGGTTGTTTTGGCCTAATCTTTTGTAAGGTTTCATCCATATGCCAGTTAGTTTTTGTAAGTTTTCCCTGTTCTTGTCTTTTTAAGAGGTATCACATATTAAACCAAATACATATGAACCTAACATGTAGTTAACCCTTCCACTTCCAAATGTCACAAAGACGACCTTTTCCTTCGGTTATTTAGGCAAAATTGCATATATATCCCTCACAAAGTGAATAATTGCATATATATCCTTTGTACAAGTTTTTTATGCACATAATACAATGGTTTTTATACATGCTTTGGATATATATGCAATTATTCATTTTCAGAAGGATATATATGCAAAAACCCCGGTTATTTACTTCAATCAGTTGTCAGCTGTATCGGACCAATGACTGTTCTGCAGTGCTAGGCTTTTTGTTTTAGGCAGAATATTTCTCCCAGTGTATTCATCATATAGTGGCAAACTCAACACTACTATTAGTCTATTTGAAGCCGTGAAAGATGATTATGTGAAACATGACTCTATTACTTATATAGCAGTTTTGTCCATATGTAGGCATGGAGGATTAGTTGATATAGGTAAAAGATACTTTGAAGAAGCGAAGGAACATAAGATTGAACCAACGCAAATGCACTATGCATGTATGGTTGATCTTTTGGGTTGAGCTGGGCTAATGGATGAGGCATTAGAGATGATAAATGGGTTAGAAACGGAACCCGATGCAAATGTATGGTCTTTGCTTGGAGCATGTAATTGAAATATTGAGTTGGGTCACTGGGCAGCCGGGCATCTGTTTAAGCTAAAACCAGGTCATTCGGGGTATTACACATTGCTTTCTTATATATGTATGCAGAAGCAGGATAGTGGTCTGAAGCTGATAAGATCAGAGAGTTGATGAAGCTAAGAGGAGTGAAAAAGAACCCTGCCTGGTTTCTGTTACATTCATGTTTTCTTTCGGCTTCCACAATGTGTTTTGATACTGGTTATCTACTTATTATGACTTGGAATATTAGCTCTAAATGTTTACATGAACTATTTGATTATCTAGGTGTCAAAGAATTAGTGAAATGTCGGTGGCAATAAAACTGATTATCTTAGGGAAACACCTTATGTAAGAACTTGGGCATCTGATTAGCAGTCAAAGAATAGTTGAATACTACAGACTTTCATCTATTATACATACACATGCAGAACACTAAATTTAGTTTCTTACAGTAATTTATAAAATTCTAACTATTTAAGATCACATAACCATTGTCGGTTAAAACTACCTCAACTTACTACAGTTTGGTATTCTACGAAGCAGTATCTAAAACGATCTTTTTAGCTTCTAATACTCACTGATTTATCGTTAAACACCTGAGATATCATTTTTTGTCAACACATTGCTACTGATAACGCTTACAAAACTGGATAAATCTGTATATGAAACACCAAATGCTATGATGGGTGACAAATAACAGCCGTACAAATGGATTCGCGCAATCTCATTCACAAAATGTTAAGTCCAAATTCCAGTTCCCAAACTCCGGGCAAGCAAAAGTCCAAGTCTCTCCCCAACATAAAAGTCAACAGCGGAATCAAGTTTGACCGAGATAAGAAACTACTCAGCTAATGACTCTTCGTACCTCTATTTCCTTTGAATATTATGTCCCAATAACAATCTATTCACATAAAGTTTCATACTTTCCAAATTTTCAAATATCAAAATTTCACGGCATGACACCTTGTGTACATCACATTTCCTTCAAATCTCTCAAAACCCACATCACTGATAAGAAAAACAACAAACCCAAATGAACAAAAGGCCAAATAAACCCATTTAACTAATTCTCATCTGCAATTAACAAAATGTGTTTAACTATGTTAGTAACAAATGAATGAATTATTGGATTGACTTGAAGTAAGATAGGAAATGGGAAAAGAAAGGTACCTGCTTTGAGTTTGAAGATTGTTGGGAACCGGTGGAAGAGATTTTTAAAGTAGTTTTATTTTAGGAGTGAAAGCCAATGAAATTGAGTGAAACATAATTTTTTTTTTGGGATTTTTGACTATCCTTTTCACCCCATATTTGAGATGAAAGTAGAAGGGACAAAATATTAGTAGTAAAAAGACCAAATCGTTTTTGCATCTTTTTTTTTTTTTTTTTTTTTTTTTTTTTTTTTATTTATATATAAAAAGTTAAATTTTTTCACATAATGACAGGTAGACGGGCAACAAGCTGCGCCGCCACCCCTTTTTGCATCTTTCTTTTATTTTTTATTTTGTAAAGTCATGATTGTAAATTTATAACATTCTTTCATTTTCTTTCTTCTTATTTCATTATACTCGAGATCACAAATAAATATTTATCTTTTTTCATCTCCATTCCATTTCTTTTCTTCACTTTCATTCTCTTTACATTTCACTCTTAATTTAACTTGAGAACGAAGCGTTAGTTTTGTCAAATATTAGATACCGAGGAATGAGGAGTTTGATTTGGGGTTTTGAAAGTGGTTGCAACAAAACACTAAATCTAGAAGTCAAATAGGAATTCCCTAAACAACAAACTAGCCATATTAAAACTTAACATTTGCATATTTACTCAAAATTTTTAACAAGGTGGCCTATTGGCAAAAAGGTTTAGGATTATCACGTTAAAATGTGTGAATTATCAAGTCTAATTCTTGTTGGTGCAAACCATCATTAAGTGGTCATGTTAACTTCTTGAAAAAGGAAAACTTAACCTAATTTAAGTTTGTGTGATAGTTTGTTCAAAACATGTGGATTAGTCGGCAAAAAGATTGGTATACATGGTTACTCTAAAAAGATCATGATTTAAGATCATTTGAGGACCAAACTTTATTTTTACATATCAAGGGACTAATCTCCGTCCTCCATCTTTATTTGATCTAATAAATTAGATTAATCCCAAGTTCCCAACAATTTAAAAAACCTACTTTCATCATTTTTTTTCTTCAAATATTAATATCTTTCAAACCGTTAATCGTTAAGCGAATAAAAATATACCGTTACGACGAGAATTTAATTATCTTTCTATAAATATGCAATTTGATATAGTTTTCGATATTTTTTTCGTTTTTTTCACGTTTTTTTTTCGTTACCGAAAAAATCACATGTGATATTATATATCACATGTGATATTATATATCACATGTGATATTACACTAATATCACATGTGATTTTTCTGGTAACTGAAAAAAAAAAGTGAAAAAAAATGATTTTTTTTTTTTTTTTTTTTTTTTTTAATATAGACGTTATGTAACATATAAAAAAGGATGTTGGGTAACCCTTAATTTTTTTACCAGTTATGAAAGGAGTGTCTTTTTGTGTGGCATCTATAACGTGAGTCTGATAACCAGTGAGTTGTGTACGATTCTTAACATAAAGTCGTCCACCATTTTAATCAAAATACAAAGGGCAAGGTTGGACCTTCAGAAAAACCATTTGTACCCACTTGTTTTTTCATTCTTTTTTATTTTTATAATTTTGTTTATATTAAAAACTTTGAAATAGAAAATGCAAAATAAAAAATATAAAATTTAATAAGTCAAATATATATAACTAACAAAACGTATTAAAGAGGCAGAAAATAAAAATAAAAAATAAATGCATACAGGCTTTTACTTTTCTGGTGAGCCAATGGTATCAAACTATCAATAACATATCCCAAATATAAATTGTAGAAGAAACATGCTTTTTAGATTTCTATACCAAACCAAAACACACATTGTGAAACATTTAAACATCATTTTGTGAAAGATGGCAACCAAGACGATGATGATAATGATTCGCTCAAATTCCGCTCTTCAATTGAGAGGTAATTTATTAATCACTAACTGTTACCTAAAAACCCCTTTTCCATATTCTACTCGTACCACATCTTTAGCTTCCTTAATTCACTCCAATTCTTTTTCTTCAAATGCTTCTGCTGATTATGAACAACATTCTAATTCTAAGTACCAAAAAGTTTCCAACTTGAATGATGCTTTGAACCTGTTCGATCAAATGTCTCAAACACGACCTTTTCCTTCGATTGTTAAATTTAATCAGTTGTTGCATTCTCTTACCAAAATGAAGCATTTTTCTCATTCCGTTGATATTTTCAAACAAATGTGTGCTCTTCGTGTTCCTGTTGATAATTACACTATGAACATTGTCATCAAGTGTTTCTGTCATTTGCATCGCACCAACGATGGCTTTGCGGTCCTAGGCTTTTGTTTTAGGCGGGGTATTTCACCCGATGTCTTCACCTTTAGCACACTCTTAAATGGACTTGTTGGTGAAGAACGGATTCTTGAGGCTGAGATTTTCTTCAAGAAATTGATTAAAGATAAACTTTGTGAACCTAATGTGGTTATGTACTCCACAATGATCAAAGGACTTTGCAAGATCGGGAATAACGTTATTGCCATTCAATTGCTTAGGCTAATGGATGAAAGAGGTTGCAAACCTAATGTTGTGACATATAGCAACATAATTGATAGTCTTTGCAAGGACCAAATGATTGACGATGCCTTTAAGCTTTTCAAAGAAATGGTTTTCCAACAAGGCATCTCACCCAATGTCATCACTTACAGCTCTTTGATTGATGTCCTCTGTAAGTTAGGTCGTTGGGTAGAAGCTTCTAAAATGCTACAAGAAATGTTGGAGGTTGGGATCTCTTTAGATGTGCAAGCCTTTAGTATATTAATTGATGCATTTTGCAAAGAAGGTAAGATCGAAGAAGCTGAGAATGTTATAAACATCATGCTTGAAAGAGGTATTGTTCCAAACATAGTGACATACAACTCACTTATAGATGGTTATTGTTTGCGTGGTGAAATGGCCAAAGCAAAGGCAATTTTTGATTCAATGGCGTTTAGAGATATTGGTCCTGATGTTGTTACTTATAACAGTTTGTTAAATGGGTATTGGAAGAATTTAAAGATAGATGAGGCCATGCTTCTATTTCATAAAATGAGTGAAAAAGGTATAAGACCAGATGCAGTCACTTACAACACCATGTTATGGGGATTGTTTCGAGTTGGAAATTGTGGAGCTGCACGCAAACTCTTTGATGAGATGCGTGCAAAAGGTCTAAAACCAGATGAATGCACTTATCGAGTAATTTTAGAGGGTCTTTGCAACAACCATCTTATAGAAGAGGCACTCTCTTTGTTCCATTTGATGGGTGACAGCAAGCTTAATTCATGTATTAATGTGTACAACATCCTCATTGATGGTGCAGGAAAGTGTGGTAAACTTGATATATGTAAGGTCCTTTTCCAGGATCTAACTAATAAAGGTTTGCATCCTGATGTGCAAACATATACTGTGATGATTAGTGGTTTTTGTCGCGGAGGTCTACCCCTGGATGCGAAGCAGTATTTTCGAAAAATGGAAGAGAGTGGGTTCCCCCCAGATAACGTTACTTACCGTGTTCTTCTCCAGGGATGTCTAAATAACCAACAATATGATGATATAGAGATGCTTTTACAAGAAATGGATGTTAGAGGTTACTCACTTGACGCCTCGACTTTATCCCTGTTACTAGATCGAATTGCAGCTGGATCACTAAATAGCACTCTATCTAATTTGATCGGAAAGCTTGTACCAAAAGCATTGATTGATTCTCACTGCTAGTCTGTCTAGATAAAGGTTCATGGAGAAGCTAAAAAGTTATTGGGTAATCAAGTTGTTTTGCGAGAGGAGAAAAGAAAAGAAGATGGTACCTAGAATTTGTAGAACGTAGGAACCGAGTATTAATGTAATTTGGGCTTCATGTGGTTGGTTTTATGGTTTATATTACATAGTAATATATGTGTTGTTTTGCTCATTTCATGGATAAGTTACATATTTTATTTTATTTTTGTTTGCACTTTGTACTGGTTATGTTTCTTAAGCGAATCCGTTTCTGTGCATAGTTATATAAGTGAAATGCTGCAACCACTTACTTTTTCAAACCTTTAAACTGACAACCAAAGACATCTTGACCAGTGATTGATTTATGCTAGCATAAGGCTCATATAGAAAGTAGGGACTCAGTTAACTTTAGAAATTGTAGATCAGTAAAAATTTTCTATTAAGTGGACCCATAGGTTCTCTCAAGCATTCTTTGATCTGCTTCATTTCAGCTAGATATCGAGATTTCAGAAGTAATATTAACCAGATAGAAAATGATGCAAATCAGCAAAAAAGAAAAAGATTTCAGAACATCTTGCTGGTGTTAGAAAGGAGGTATGTCCAAAAAAATTATTCCTCTAATTTCACTTTACATCAGTTACATGCATGGGTTCATAGACCTGCACTCGTGTTCTTGTAACACTGCCCTAATGGTCTCAACGATTATGTGCATAATCAAAGCTCTATTTATGTCGATCGTAATTAACCTTTATTTACTTGATCTTTTCTACATCCACTATTTACTCAATCATTTCTATATTGTTAGGACTATATGCTTTTCCAACATTTAGGCCCGGTTGTTTCCGTTTAATCTTTTAAAGATAATCATTGTGAACTACTGCCATATGAGGTATTACTTTTTGTAAGTTTTCCCTGTTCTTGTCTTTTTAAGAGGTATTACATACTAAAACAAATACATATGAACCTAACATGTAGTTAACCCTTCCACTTCCTACGGTGCAGTTTGCCTTATAATTAAGGTAGTAACTTCAAGTCTCTTTTTCACTCACTCACTACAAAAATTGTATTACATTCAATCTCAGTACAGACTATTTGAGAGGTAAAAAATTAATCACCAGCTCTTTCCTTAAAACCCCTTTTTCATATTCACATTTAGGTCCTCAAAGCACATTCTTAGCTTCTTTAATTCATTCCAAATCTTGTACAATTGACGACCTTTTCCTTCCAAATGTCACAAAGACACCTTTTCCTTCCATTATTGACTTTACCCAGTTGTTGCAGTCTGTTACTAAAATGAAGCATTATTCGCATTCTGTTGACATTTTCAAACAAATGTGTGCTCTTCGTGTTCCTGTTGATGTATATACAATGAGTATTGTGATCAAGTGTTGTTGTCAGCTGTATCAGACCAATGACGGTTTTGCAGTCCTAGGCTTTTGTTTTAGGCGAAGTATTTCTCCCAGTGAATTCATATATAGGGGAAAACTCAACACTGCAGTTAGTCTGTTTGAAGCCTTGAAGGATGATCATGTGAAACGTGACTCGATTACTTATATAGCAGTTTTATCCATATGTAGTCACGGAGGATTTGTTGATATAGTTAAAAGATACTTTGAAGAAATGAAGGAACATAAGATTGAACCAACACAAAAGCACTATGCATTGCTCTTTTGGGTCGAGCTGGGATAATGGATGAAGCAGTAGAGATGATAAATGGGTTAGAAACGGAACTCAGATGTGAGTGTATGGGAGGGTCTTTGCTTGGAGAGTGTAGAATTCATGGGAATATTGAGTTGGGTCACTGGGCAGTCGAGCATCTGTTTAAGCTAAAACCAGGTCATTCGATAAGATCATGGTTTCTGTTATGTATGCAGAAGCAGGTAGGTGGCCTGAAGCTGATAAGATCAGAGAGTTGATGAAGCTAAGAGTAGTGAAAAAGAACCATGGTTTCTGTTACATTATTTTATTTATTTATTTTTTATTTATTACTGTATTATTATTATTATTATTATCGTTATCGTTATCGTTATCGTCATCGTCATCGTCATCGTCATCGTCATCTTCATCGTCATCGTCATCGTCATCGTCATCGTCATCGTCATCGTCATCGTCCTCGTCCTCGTCCTCGTCCTCATCCTCGTCCTCGTCGTCATCATCATTATTATTATTATTATTATTATTTTGTACACTAAAGCATTTCGGCTTCCACAATGTGTTTTTGATACTGGTTATCTACTTATTGTGACTTGAAATATTAGCTCTAAATGTCAAAGAATTAGTGAAATGTCAGTGCCAATAAAACTGATTATCTTATGGAAACACCTATATATATTTCTTTACATCGTATGTAAGAACTTGGGCATCTGATTAGCAGTCAAAGAATTAGTTGAATGCTAGAGACTTTTAACTGTTATGTAAACACATGCTAAACACTAACTTCAGTGTCTTACAGTAGTTTATAAAATTCTAGCTATTTAAGATCACATAACCATTGTCGGTTAAAACTACCTCAACTTACTACACTTTTGGTATTCTACAAAACTGATTGATCGTTAAACACCTGAGATAGCATTATTTGTCAATGCATTGCTACTGATAACACTTACAAAACTGGATAAATCTGTATAACTTCAGATTTTACAAATAATTTGTCAAGTAAATATATGAAACACCAAATGCTATGATGGGTAACAAATAACAGTCGTACAAATGGATTCGGCATCTATAATCCACAAACCTAATCTTTCCAGTCTACTTTGAACTAAATCCGAACTCATATTAGAAGACCAAAATGCAAGCTTCATGTCATTCTTCACTGAGGATCCACTATCGTCACTCGTGTCAATCTCAAAACCGAACCTTGCCTCGTTAACCCTTTGTAACTTAACACCCTTCTTCTCCAATAACTTTCCTGCCCAAAACCCAAATCCATCCTCATCATTACTCAAATTAGATTCAAGCATTCGCGCAATCTCATTCACAAAATGATTAGTCCAAATCCCAGATCCTGAACTCCTGGCAAACAAAAGCCCAAGTCTCTCCCCAACATAAAAGTCAACTGCTGAATCAAGTTTGACCGAGTTAAGAAAAAACTAAGCTTTGATCGGAATCATGTCGTGATCTAAAACCCATGTGTCATACTTCATTTCCAATGCTTTCTTAGTTACATACGCCTTCACGGCAATCTCCCTTCTAAAACTAGTCAATTTAAATTCCTCAATGCTGTCAAACAATCTATCCACATTGATCACGGGATGCCCACGTCTTGAAAGATCCAGCAAGGAATTAGAGTAGTCGGAACCCATCAAGATGTAGTTCCGAACATTGAGTCTCTCAAAATGACACAACAAGTTTCGAATGAACGCCTCTGGTGATCTATATATGCTCACAAGCACTAAAGCATTCGCCTTTTGAGCCGATTTCAAAACGGGCTCAAGTTCATTGACACTATTCACGACTCTATCAGGAAGTACTTCTCGGAAACAGAAATCATACCACTTGAGATTACTCAAAGACTCCAATTTGAAAAAATTGCTCTCGGGAGAACTTTCTTGAATCAGATTGGAGTCAGGCCCTGCTGTTTTCCCATAGCTAGCCCCTGCATCCCTATGAGAGACACCGTTGGTTATTAAGTGTTTGTGTTCACAGAACAGGGTAAAGATAATCAATGAGTACAGGATATTCACTTGAAATCGTGTTATCACTTTCCAATAGAAACTATTCGACCCTATGCCTGGGTTACACGGATATCTCTATGGGATAAGAACAAGTGATGTTCTTGTTTTATGCACAAGAACAAAATCGTATTCAAGTGTTTAGGGTTTTTGTTGTTAATCATATACATGCAGATGTATTATGATCTCTATTTACAATAGAGAATACTCAACCCTACCCCATGGAATTATGTATAATTAACGGCCCATTAATTATATCATAATACTTTCCATAATAGTAATAAATTGATGCTAGCAGCAGAATCACACTAGCAGCAAAATTGACAAGCAGCAGAATCCCACTAGCAGTAGAATCCACTGTAAGCAAAATCTAGGGATGAGTATTTCGAACCGAATACCGGAACCGTACCGAAACGGTACCGTTCCCGATATACGGTACGGTACCGGGACTAAGAAATAAGGTGAAAAAAAAATCGGGACCACTAATTCGGTACGGGACCAGTACCAAATCGGGAAATTCCCGAATAAAGACGGGAATAACCCGATTTCCCAGTACTGGTACCGAAACTGGTACCGGTACCGGTATCCGAATCCCGTTCAGTACGGTACCGGTACTACTATTTATGCTCGGGAAAAAATCAGTACCGCTAATTCGGTACGGGACCGGTACCGTGATCATCCCTAGCAGAATCCACTAGCAGCAGATTTATATTAACAGCAGAATCAATACTAGCAGCAGAATCAGATCAGCAGAAACAGATTCACACTAGCATAACCACTATTGAGTCAGGGGATTCAGTGACCAAATGGGTGTACACTCCGTACCTCCAAACCCATTACCAGGTGTAAATTAATCCTTCAAGTTCACTAAATTTTCCAACAATCCTCCCCAAATTTAGTTCACTTCCTTTGCATGAAAAAATAAACATAAAACAAAACATATGAATAAATGAAAATATCTTGAAGATTGAATTCTCATCTTAGTACATTATACGTTCAAATATTCGAGAATCAGGGTGTTCTAAGAATTGAACCCTTCAACCCATTTGAATACCTGAAGATAAAATACACATATATTTTCAAACACTTAAATAAACCTGACACTATATAAGCCATGTGTCCATATCCAATTCATAAATGTTGTAAAAGCTAAAAATCCAAAGCTTCTTGAAGCGGCAAAACTTCAACATTTACATAGGTGGTTCCTCTTTATTCATGCTCCTGCCTAGCACTTTTTCAAAGAAATTAACCATTGAGAAGTAAAGATTTCATCCTCTTTTTCAGCAGGTTCTGAGCACAAACCTTGGGATGTTTGTAAAACATGTGCTCCAGTACACTGAATGTTCAGCTTTCCACATTGAACTCAGCTTCCAAGTTTCCTCATAAGGGAGTTGGGTGTCTTAGCATTCAGTGACTTAGTTGGACTTCAAACCCATCCCTTTAGCAGACTTCAAAACCAAGTCTCTAGCTAAACCGTTCGTCAAGTGATCAGCTAAATTATGTTGAGATCTAACAAACTCTATAGATACCACCCCATTCATGATAAGCTCACGAATCATGCTATTCCTGACACCTAAGTGTCTAGACTTCCCATTGTACATCTGGCTATAAGCCTTTGCCAATGTAGCAGCACTATCACAACGGATAGAAATAGGTGCTATAGGTTTAGGCCACAATGGAATCTCAAGAAGCAAGTTTCTCAACCATTCAACATCTTTACCAGCAGCTGCTAAAGCTACAAATTCAGATTCCATGGTTGAACTGGTGATGCAAGTTTGTTTCTTAGATGCCCAAGAAATTGCACCTCCACCAAGTAGGAATACCCAGCCACTAGTAGACGAATTGACTTCAGTGTTACTGATCCAACTTGCATCAGTGTATCCTTCTAATACTGAAGGATAACCAGTATATGAAAGACTATAGTCCATAGTTCTCTTCAAATACTTAAAGACCCTCTGAATTGCTTGCCAGTGATGAGCACTAGGATTACTAGTATATCTGCTCAGTTTACCCACTGCAAAAACTATATCAGGTCTTGTACAATTCATGACATACATCAAGCAGCCAATTACCCTGGAATACTCAAGTTGAGATACAGCTTTGCCAGTATTAGGCATTAGCTTCTCACTTGTATCCATAGGAGTACTCACTGGAGTACAATCAAAGTAATTAAATTTCTTTAACACCTTCTCAATGTAATGAGACTGAGAGATAGAAATTTTGTTACTTTCATGTTTAATCCTAATGCCAAGGATAACATCAGCCTCCCCCATATTTTTCATGGAGAACTTTGATGACAAAAATGCCTTAGTCAGGTCAACCTGATTTTGGTCAGTGCCAAAGATCAACATGTCATCAACATATAGACAAATGATGACTCCTTTACCAGATTCATCAAATTTGCTATATACACATTTGTCAGCCTGATTAAGTAAATAACCACTAGACAAAACCACTTCATCAAACTTTTGATGCCATTGCTTAGGTGCCTGTTTTGGTCCATAAAGAGACTTAATCAGTTGACACACCTTGTTTTCATTTCCAGGCATGATGAAGCCCTGAGGTTGATTCATATAAACCTCCTCATCTAAGTCATCATTTAAGAAAGTTGTCTTCACATCCATCTGATGAATAATAAGATTGTGAGTTGATGCCAAAGCAATCAACAATCTTATGGTACTGATACGTGCCACTGGAGCATAAGTATCAAAATAGTTTATACCTGACTTTTGTTTAAAGCCCTGAATGACTAGTCTAGCCTTGAACTTTTTAATAGTTCCATCTACCTTCATTTTCCTTTTGAAAATCCATTTGCTACCTAGAGGTTTGCAACCAGGTGGTAGATCAGTCAACACATAAGTGTTGTTGCCCATGATGGAGTCCATCTCATCATTAATTGCTTCTTTCCATAAAGCAACATCCTGGGACTTCATTGCTTCTTCAAATGTTTTTGGATCATCCTTAACAATGAAGCAATAGGAGTATTGGTCAAAGACCTCACTCCTTGTACCTTCAATTAAGTATAATTGAAACTAAGGTCCAAATGACTTTGGAGTCCTGACCCTATTGCTCCCTCTGAGCTCAGGTTCAGGTTGTTGTTCCACAACCTCATCAGAAACCTCATTAGTAATCTCTGAAACACTAGTATCATCAGTTCCATTTAGAATCCTCTGATTTGGTCTAAGTACTGATGAAAATCTATTCTCATCAAATAGTGCATCCCTTGATTCAATTATTGAGTTAATCGAAACAGATTCATTAGGTTCAATAACATAGAACCTATATGTCTTGGAATGCTCAGCATATCCAACAAAGATGCATTCAATGCCTCTTTCACCCAAAGTTTTTTGCTTTGGATCAGGGAGTCTTACAACATCCCTACAACCCCAAACCCTAAGATAATTCTGGTTGGGTTTCTTCTTAGTCCAGAGTTCATATGGAGTAACCTTGTTCCTTTTATTAGGAACCCTATTTAGTAAATAGCAAGCTGTTAAAATAGCTTCACCCCAGAACCCTTGACTCAGCCCTGAATAGGACAACATGGAATTAACCATCTCCTTCAGCACCCTATTTTTCCTTTCAGAAATACCATTTTGCTGAGGAGTATAAGGGGCAGTCGTTTCATGGATTATACCAATAGAATGAAAATACAGAGTATCCATGTACTCACCTCCCCTATCAGTCCTGAATCTTTTGATTAGAGACCCTTGTTGCAATTCAACTTCAGTTTTAAATACTTTAAATTTATCTAATGCTTCATCCTTAGTATGTAACAAATAAACATAACAAAACCTAGAAGCATCATCAATAAAAGTCACAAAGTATTTCTTGTTTCCCAAAGAGAGAGTAGCGTGTAGATCACATAGATCACTATGAATCAGCTCCAAAACTTTAGTTTCATGTTTTACACTTTGAAATGGTTTCTTAGTTATTTTGGTCATCATGCAAGTTTTACACTTTTCAGTGTCCATATCAAAGGCTGGAATTAACCCATCCTTAGACATATCTCGCATTCTTTTAAAGTGTACATGGCCAAGTCTTGCATGCCATATGGTTGAATCATTAAGTTTAGAGGTTGACATAAAAGCTGAATTACCAATATCATTAACAATATTAAGCTTGAACATTTGATTACATAAATAACCAAAACCAATAAACACACCATGTTTAGATAAAACAAACTTATTAGATTCAATCACTTGTTTATAACCACAATTATTCAAAACACTACTAGAAACCAAGTTCTTTCTAATATCAGGAACATGTAAAACATTAAACAAAGAAACAATCTTTCCAGAACTAAACTTTAAATCCATACATCCTCTTCCATGCACCAGGGCTGTTGACTCATTTCCCATATAAAGAATAGAACCATCATTCATTGACTCATAGGTCTTGAACCAGCTTCTATCTTTACACACATGAATTGTTGCTCCAGAGTCAACCCACCACGCAACATCATCATCCTACACAAAGTATACATCAGATATATATGTAACATAATAAATCTCAAAAGACTTATTAAATATATTCTGACCTTTTAGAGAATTGGTGTTACCATTCCCTTCACTTGTGCCTGATCCATTGGATTTATTGCCAATCTTACCACCTTTACAATCCTTCCTGAAGTGTCCAATTTTACCACACTTCCAACAAGTCACTTTTGGTTTCTTGTTAAGATCAGATTTGATGTTATCATGATGCTTACGCTTGCCCTTGTTGTCATTGTACCTGGAGGAGTTGTTATGCTCCACCATATTGACAACCGATGGACCAGTAGCATTGCTACTCTTTGGCTTGTCAATGTCATGTGCTTTGAGTGAATCCTCAATGCGCAAGTGACTGCCCAACTCAACAAGAGTTAACTCCTCCTTCTTATATTTCAGCTTATGCTTGAAATCTTTCCAAGAAGGAGGTAATTTATCAATGATACAAGAGACTGAAATAGCCTCATCCATGTTCATCTTGTGTTGTGTGAATCGACCAAGTATACTAAGAAGTTCATTGTATTGTTCCATGACAGGTCTAGAATCAACCATTTTGTAATTGTTAAAATTACTTACAAGGAACTTCTTACTTGATGCATCCTCAACCATATATTTGGCTTCCAAGGAATCTCATAGTTCTTGAAAAGTTTCAACATTCTAATAAATATCAAATAAAGAATCAGACATACCATTGAGAATTAAACCCCTGCAGACATAATCGTCATTCTCCCATTTGCTTCTTGCCCTCATCTGTTCCATAGTAGCATCATCCCAATAATCTTCAGGAATCTTAGTTGTCAGGACATATACCACATTCATACTTGACAACAAGAAGTGCATCTTCTTTTGCCATCTTCTAAAATCAACACCTTCAAACTTTTCCAACTTGGAAAAGTTAGCAGCCATTTGTCTCATAGCTGCAGCCATTGATTATCACTAATAGTTTCTATTGATTGTTGGTTATTAAGTATTTGTGTTCCCAGAACAGGGTAAAGATAATCAATGAGTACCGGATATTCACTTGAAATCGTGTTATCACTTTCCAATAGAAACTATTCGACCCTATGCCTGGGTTACACGAATATCTCTATGGGATAAGAACAAGTGATGTTCTTGTTTTAGGCACAAATCAAGAACAGAATCATATTCAAGTGTTTAGGGTTTTTGTTGTTTATTGTATCCATTCAGATGTATTATGACCTCTATTTATAATAGAGAATACTCAAACCCTAGCCCATGGAATTATGTATAATTAACGGCCCATTAATTATATCATAATACTTTCCATAATAGTAGGAATCAGTGGTTAAAAACGAGCAGCAGAATAAACTGATGCTAGCACCAAAATCACATTAGCAGCAGAATTCACTACTAGCAGAATCCCACTAGCAGCAGAATCCACTATCAGCAGAATCCACTAGCAGCAAATTTATTCTAACAGAAGAATCAATACTAGCAGCAGAATCAGATCAGCAGAAACAGATTCACACTAGCATAACCACTATTGAGTCAGGGGATTCAGTGACCAAATGGGTGTACACTCCGTACCTCCAAACCCATTACCAGGTGTGAATTAATCCCTCAAGTTTACTAAATTTTCCAACAGACACTGAGTGTTGTCTCGTATGAGAAATGTGAATATAAGTTAAAGTAGCCTCGTGCATGAATGAATTTCATAAACCAAGGAGTCCATATCCTGTCCCCCATCTTTTTATACCACCCAGTTGTCACCTATGCAACAAATTATCAAAATGGAAGTCAATGAGACGACAAAATACAGTTCCATTATTGTTTAAGTGAAAAGAATACTCAAGTTACAAAATATGTTATCATGCCATCAAGAATCGGCTTCATGCCTTTGGTCTTAGAGCAAAGGGTATAATAATGTGGAAGGGTGCCTTAAACTTTAACTCACCACGTTAAAGGCCAAGTTATTATACCGTCCCCCAAGTTAAGTTAAGCTTTAACTCACCACGTTAGCCACTTAACGTAGCGTTAAGGGGGAGGGTTTTGGTGAGTTAAGCTTTAACTCAAAAAAGTTATTATACTGCCCCCAAGTTAAGCTTTAACTCAGTTTTTTTTGTTTAAGTATGATAAAAGTGGGGCCCAAAATGTTGAGTTAAGCTTTAACTCAAAAATGTTAACATACTGGGGGTTTTTTTGTGAGTTATGGTGAAAATGTTAAAATTGACATGGCACTGACGTGGCGGTGTGTTAAGTTATAACTTGGAGTTATTATACCTTATGCTCTTATGTGTGTCATACCACAAACGGAACTCCTTCCAGGGTCTTGGAAATAAAAGTTGACCCCAGGTACCAACCAACTGATACAAGAAAACTTGTGTCTCGTCGTTTAATTGTATTTTGTTCCCATGTTTACATGACATCAAAATCTGATTAAGCTTAAAGCTACAGCTAAAATAGTTTATAAATTCACAGAAAAAATACGTAGATGACAGACATTCCAAAAATAGCTAAATAGTTTACATGTTCATAATCTATATGACTATAATGGGATTGAGTTTCAAATACAATGAAGCAGTAAAGCACAATTTCTATATATTCACATACAAATTCATCTTTTACTTTCAAAACAAGGACGGTCTTTTCAAACAAATTTTGATTTTGTTTAGAAGCAGAACTCAAACACCTAAACAGAAATATGAGTGTTATTGTGTGTGGCATAAAACAATTCACTTTTTTTTAACTCAAATTTAATTATCTATACATACACAAAATGTTTGTTTATCATTATACCTAAATACCTATCTTGCAAAATACTCCGTAATCAACTTCTAGACACATACCACTCTTTGCATCCCAAAGGAAAATGTGTGTGTGTTGACTTTTGCGGTCAAACTCAAGACTTTCAAAACTCATAATCATAAATAAATTTGCTCCAAACTACTATATACCGTCATTGTTCTAGTTTTAGCCCATGTAATTTGGTGTGCTTATAAGGTTGCATGCAAAAATTTTAATAAGTATAACATAAGTTAAACACCAGTCAACTTACGACCAAAAGCCAAAATAAGGCTTGTGCACAACAATTGCAGGTTCATTGACTTCTCTCGATATAAACTTATATGTACATATTATTATGCAATACCAGCAAATAAGGTCCACTAAGAATGAATCTGGGGAAAGCCCTGAATCTATTTCAACTATACTAAGTAGAAAGCTCTACAAGTGTCAATCAAATCATAGCCTCCACCACTGGAAAGAAGCATCTATAAAATTATTGAGAATCAGAGGGAATTTGATAAATGTGAAAGATGATAAAGTTTTCATTACATCCAAATGAGGTGTTACAAAGTATTTATACTGATTACAAAAGGGGAAAGGAAAAAATGCTAACTAACTTTTAACCATACTTTGACTTTTACATTGACTTTTTACTACTATGGCTATTACATGTTATTACACTTAACAAGGCACTTGTAGTGATGAACATAATTTGTAGATATCACTGAATTGACCATTCTTGATTGTCTAGTATGCTTCATTTGTTCTTTATCTCCGTTACCCCCTGCAAGTTGGCAGTGTGTATGGATCACAAATGCCAAACATGGAAACACAACTGTGAAATGGAGATCTACTTAAGCCTTTTGTCAAAACATCTGCTATCTGAAGATGAGAAGGAGTAAAGATAGGCATAACTGTTCCGACTTTTATCTTGTCTCTTACAAAGTGACAATCAAGTTCAATGTGCTTGGTCCTAGCATGCTGAATTGGGTTAGAAGCAAGAGCAATTGAAGACTGATTGTCACAGTATATAGGTATTGGACTTGTGAAGCTAATTTGAAGATCCTTGAGTAAGCTGAGAAGCCATGTAATCTCACAAGTACAGTCAGATAAAGCTCTGTATTCAGCCTCTTTGGAGGACCTGGAAACAACTAGCTGCTTCTTGGATTGCCATGAAATGAGACTTTTTCCAAGGAAGATGCAGAAACCAGTGGTAGATCCACAGGTGAATCTAGGTACCCTTAGGTGGTGCCCGGGAACCACATTGGAAAAAATTTCCTTTCACAAGCGCTATAGTGTTTTTTTTGAACCACCTTGGAAAACATAAGGAACAACCTTAAAAGCTTGGATCCAATAATATGAAAGAAGAAAATCAGAAAAACGAAAGAGAATCTCGCCAGAGATTTGAAGAAGATGAAAAATCATTGGGGAAGATGAAGAACAGTTTGTGACAAAATATAATGAAGAACTTTTTTCTTTTTGTTGGTAGCAATGAGTCACGCGAATGACAAAAACCAAACCAAAACATGCCTTTTTACTTTTCATTTAATTATAAAGCATTTTTAATTTTCAATTTTCTGTTTTGTTTTAGAGCACCCGGGATCTTCTATTTTTACACGCCATTCGTCCTTTTTAATACCATTAACGTGCCATCGGTGGTACTGAGCAAGATGCCATTCGTGAGCCAAATGTTTTTGAGCCACTCCACTAGCTCACGCCATTCCTCCCTTTTGTATATGTGTGTGTGTGTTTGTTTTTTTTAATTGTGAGTGTGTGGTATTTTTAGTGGGGTATTTTGTGAGACCCAATAATATGTTAGTGGTGTGTTATGGAGGAGGGTGTTTGAGTGATTGGTGTGTTATTTGAGGGGGGGGGGGGGGGTTATGATGTGGCGCTGAGGTGGCATACTAATAACGTGTTAGCAGTTCACACGATACCCAGTGCTCTTAGACTTTATTTTCTCAATTTAGTTTGTACTGTATAATTGATACTTGGGGATTGCACCCTCGCAACAGGTTTTACCTCTCAAGGGATCTCGAGAAGCTTACAACCCCCACCAGGCAGTGTACCTGATCGTTGTAGTATAGTATAGTGACAAGTACCGGGGGATTGATCGTTCAACTCAGGAATAGTGTCGCTAGGATTATAAAGCCTCCTAAACTAGGACTAGAGGTGAGGGATAATTCTTTTTGTATTTTTATATTTTATGAAAGCAAGTAAAATCTCGGGTTTTGAAGGAGTGGGCGGAATTAGTTGCTAGCCAACTAACCCAATTAACTACAAATGCAATCAAAATAAAATAACAGAAATGAAAATGAAACTATTAAACTAATGTGGTGGAAACAATAATGAGGAAAGTTGTGTTTACTTAGATTTCATTACTCCCTAGATATCTTTTACAGGTTGATTAGCTTGTTACAATTGCATGGATGATGGGTCATATTCCTTAATACTAGTCGTAAGGCCATGTACAATATTCCCTAACTCTATAGGATCCTACTTCACTCCTATGTCGAGCCGTTAGAAGCTCCTAACATGGGATCATTAGAATTCTCCTACGCATTAAATACAACCAAAAATCATAGTACACCTCCGATCATGTTTCTTAAGACGTTCAAGCAAGTTAGCAATGGAAGTCTACCAGTTTTCTTAAGCCTAACATCGAATACAATCATCCGTAAAAACTATAAACAAACAATAAACCCATAATTAACATCTAGGTTTCACTACATCTAAGCAAACACAAGAAAAATCTAGCCTAGCATGTTAAAGAGAAGAGAAGCGTAAGATATAATCACACAACACATAGACATATTGAATGATTTGAATGAATACTTATCTTCAATTGAACATAGAAGAATCAAGGGGTTGGAACCCTTGAAAAACTGATAAAATTCGAACTAGGGTTTATTCCCTCAAAGTTGCACACTAATGAATGAAATTTGGAAAACTATATATAGATTATACATCTTGACGGCGTCATGTGTTGGATCGTGACGCCTTCAACTCGCCACCTTGATAAAATCATATTGCCTAGATCTATCTGTGACACCGTCATGTGGAGAATTGCTCTGGGCCGTCATGTGTAGTTGGACCCTGACGGCCTTGGTGACACCGTCATGTCACAAGCTTAAAAATACTCTGGATCGTCACGTGTATTTTCCACTTCCACCTCTTTTGTAACTCTTGACACTGTCATGTGCAAAGGCTTGACGCCGTCAGGTACTGTTCCAGCAAGGAAATTTGATACTTTGCCGTTTTCTTCACTTTTATGCTCCAAAAAACGTCCAAAATGCTTCCTTTTCCAGATTTGTCTCCAAAAGTACCTAAAATGACAAATGGAACGATTTAGGGCAATAATTGATCAAATAATCTCGAATTCGGGCTTAAATGACCCCTTAAAAGCGGTACACTTTTCGCCTCATCAAATACCCTTACACTTGAGATTTGCTTGTCCTCAAGCAAATGTGCTTTTACTCTAATCAAAATACAAGTTAGGGGTCATTTAACACTAACATAAAAGTAATTACAACAAATAATCGTTCCACAAAAAACCAAAAGCAAGCACGGAGGTCATACACTAGCACCTCACAAATAGTGTTTAGATACTCACATCTCTCGAGTGTAATAAAGTATATATCACAATATGGAAATGGAAAACATCTCTCACTATCTGTCATAGCAAATAGATTACCATAGGCTTGGGAAAGGATCAAACCTCCACCACTTGGCGTAAGCACCTAGGATAAACTATCAAAGAGGTCTTTTAAAGGGTTATAACGTTAGGTGTAGGGATATGGAAAACACGGTTTTGTTGGTTAAAGGCAATATTTACTGGTGGCGAGTTAATCATCTTGGTTAATTACATGTAGAATATGGCATTGCTAAGCCAAGACTCGACTCGACTTAAGCTAATGAATCAAAAATAACAAAAACATAAAACAAACATAGAATGAAACGAGATGGTAGTCAGTATGTTTTTCTCTTTTTTTTTTTTTTTTTTTTTTTTTTTTTTTTTTGCATACACTCTTACCCTACAATCCAAAATAATACATCATAGGGAATGTACATTCCCCTTACACTTGAATTTGTACATACTTTACAATAAACTACTCTAATGACTCGAATCAAGATAATCAAAACACTTGGAGTACTATTTAAGATTAACGCACATATGGGGGTAATATAATATGTTCTTCCCCATTACTCCATAACACAAGTACTTTACCCATGAGTCCCAATCGTCCCAAAACAATATGTACAAGATATGACTCGACTTAGCAACCATGTAATCAATTAGATAATTAACTAAGGGTTTAAACAAATAACAATAATGCACTAAAGCTGAGTGCATACAAGGAAGGCTAAGGCGATTTGGTTGCACATTTCGGTGGGTTGTAAAAAATTCTTCCTTTAAGTAAAATGCTTAAATTTAGGAACGAAAAGATAGGCTCGGAGGGGTGTACTAGGGGTTTCGTGTACTAAAAATGAGTACAACGCTAAGGTGTGGGAAAAATTAATTGACTTTACTAGTCAAGTGATATGACTTAAATGGTCAAGTAATTATGGTATGGGTTTAAAACAAGGGTGATCCTAATGCCTCTTATCATGTAGTAAATCCTACTACACGAATGTAGTCTCACTAGCGGTCTCGGGATGCATCACTTACGCAAGTTCTAGAATGCAAATGCTACCGGTACACTCATAAGCACTAATAATAAATGCTTTTTCTATCAAATCTAAAGGCGAACCTCACATATTTGGGTGGAAAATTTTTCTGAATGGTACGGTTTTGTGCTAGTCATACAACTCCTATCCATGAGACGCTTGTTAAGGCTTAAGCTTCACTCCTAAATGTTGTAAAAATTTTTAAATTTGGCGCTAAAATTACACTAACAAGTATTTCTCTTAGTTTTATTACACATCTACCATCAAACAAACAAGCTCAAGTGCAATAGTATCCTATAAGGTATCATCATTTACCCTCCCCTTACACTTAGGATGAACTGTTGATCCCAGTTGAGCAAACGATTTTAAATAGAAGTTAACTTGAATATAATACTTAAGCTAAAACGCGGAATATTAAAGCTTAACTTAAGAAGAACAATTGATTCACTATCAACACTTCAATATTATTAATACGAACACTCGACAATGCTAGGGTTTCACAACCTTGAAGTGTAAACGAAAACTAAACAACACGTATGTAATCTAACCCTATGATCCTCCTTTTATAGACCAAGGAATCCTACTAGGTTTACAATATCTTTCTACACAAGATAAGAATATTCTAGACGTATATAATATACACAAAATCTATTCTATAATTATTTATTCCATATACATGCATATCTCTTCAGTAGTAGATTCCACTAGCAGTACTTTCCCATAGCAGCACTTTGAATGACAGCAGCAGAATCTTTATCATTAGCAGCAGTTTCACCTTAGCAGCATTTTGAATCTTCAGCAGCAGAATCCAAAACCCAACAATCCTCCCCTAAACTTAATATTTATTTCTAAATCATTAAGTTTCTTCAAAGCTTAGATAATCACCAGGAGGATGCTTCCAAACACTTATATCTTCTAATTTCTTTGAAAGCTTCTTCAAACAGTTTGATTCAACATCTTTTCATATTTTTGTATCAATTGATAAGCTTGATTATCAGACACATGTTGTTGTTGACACTTGAGAAATCTAGGTCTCACCATCTGCCTAAGTATCTCAGGATACTTATGTAGACTAGGATAGTCTTTCTCCACCAACAAAAACAATGTAACTGCACCAGTCCTTAATTCATGAACTCCACACGATTTATACAAAAACCATTTATGCACCTTGCTGCATCCAATTTCATTCCATTCTTTATCACCAGGCTGAGGATCAAACATATTCTTCAAGATGCGATACATTACATTTTCAAATGCAATATTTATATCAAGAACAATATCCATCTTCTTTCCATCATATTTCTCTTTGTATAATCCCTATATAGCAACAATATCATCTCTATCCATCTTGTCAAATATCTGTGAAATTTCTTTAAAGCCTTGAACTTCATGATTTTATCTCATGAATTCCCAATACCCTTCACTTCCACCTTTTATCTTGAAAGTATATGAGATGATAGGATGTTTCTCAACTAAAGGCTTCTCTGATTCTTCTATCACAACCAAAGTTGTTTCTTGTTCTTTTTCAACTTCTTCTGATTTATCCATCTCACTACTGCTTTCTTCAGAGATCTTTTGCTTCTTCCTAGTAAAAGTCTTATGACCAACACTTTTTCTTTTAATCCTTTGACTAGGAGGAACTTCAGCTTCTGTTTCTTGTATATGCTCTGCCTCAACAATTTTGTTAGGTATCAACTTCTTATTTGTTTGAGCAAAATATTCTAGATCTTCTGCACAACCAATAGGATAGAAGGTATCCATTTCTTTTCTAGCCTGTTGATACAAATTAAAAACCTCTTGATCAGACTTAGGTATCAACTGTACCAATTTCCATCCCTTCATATTCTTTAGGTATCTCTCTTACTCTCTTCTTTGTTGAAGTGGAATTAGACCCCTGAGTATTTTCTTCTTTCTTCTAGCAGCAGCATCCTCTTTTCTTTTCTTTTCTTTTCTGTGAACTCTTTCACCCAAGTTTGAACATCAAAGTTTGGAACTTCTTGTTCTTCAAGTTTAACTAACTTGGAGAGTTCTATGTCAGCATCTATTCTTATCTTTTCTTCAATCCACTCCTCATACCTCTTCAAATCTTCAGTCTCTTTACCAACCTTTTCCTTTTCTTCTTGAATTAACTGTTGCTCATCAAGATCAATCAACTCTTGTTCTTTCATTGCAACAGCTGTATCATGTTCAATTTGAAGTTCTTTAGGCCAAAAATGAAAAGGTATCTGAGAGTAATCATTCCCTTTATGCATTATCTTTGGATCTTCAACCAGCTTGCCCTTTCCTTTATCAGTAGAAGATGATGAAGCAATCTTCTTTTGTTGAGCAGCAGGTTCTCTGATTACAACTCCTTTCTGAGGTATTCTTGGTGTAGATGATGTGACTGTAGGTGTTGGTTGTTGTGGTAGTGGTTGAATTGGGTGTGATGTATGTTGTGAATATGATTCAGATGGAATCTCTGTTGTCTTCTTAATTAACAAAACCATAGCCTCAGTAGCAGCTTTGTCACTAGACCCAGCAGTAGAATCTTGTACATCAGCAGAATTGACTTTCTCACTAGCAGCAGGATCAGCAAAATCCTTAGCAGTAGAGTTATGTTCAGCAGCAGAGTCATCTGTCTTGTTAGTAACAGCAGCAGTATTCACTTCTTTAGCCACAGAATCACTCAATGTCATTAAAGCTTCACCCATCAACCCTGTTGCCTTTACTAATTGCTCAGGCCCCAAAGTCTTGAGTTGCTCCACCACTTTTTCTTGAGTAGCAGCCACTTCTTCCATTACAACCTCATTTCCCTGCTTATCAACAATCACAAAACCATCCATATCTTGAGGACTTTCCACCTCCATATCATCAATTTCTGGAACCTTCCCTGAAACTATTCCAGCATCCACATCTTGAGCACTGTCAACCTTCATCAAATTTGCCTCCCCTGAACCCATTACATCTTCCTGCTCTTCATTCCTCCCCTGTTTGGAAGCATCCTCTTCCAAAGGAACAGAGTGTTCAGGTGAACTCACAACCTGTGAAGTGCCCACTTTCTTCAATCTTCTGAAGGAGGTTGAAGATCTTGATTTCCTGAAGTTCTTGATCTTCTTTTGTAATCTTTTGATCTTTCTGGCTTGTTTATCAGCAATAGTAGAAAGACCAAGAACCTTCTCCTCCAAAGTATCACATTTCAGCTCCAAATATGTACAAGTATCCGTCAATTTCTTAATGAGTTGCATACTAGTCTCATCACTTTGACCTGTGTGACCTGGTCCGAGAGGTGAATCCTTGACATTGTCAGTTTGTACAAAGGTATCCGTCAATTCATGTGTCCTTGATCTGTCCTCATCACTTCGACCTATGTGACCTAGTCTGAGAGGTGAATCATGGGACGTAAACCCAGCATCAAACCTAGTTTGAACATCTGAGCCCCCTGTATTAGCCATTTGGCTAGGGTTACCATCATTTGAGTTAGATTCATAAGAACCTTCCTCACTAGATGTTGCCTTGGATTGGGTCTTATTTATGTTATCGCTATCCTGCTCTGCTGCTAAGCTAGAAGCAGTAGTGACATCCCTCACCAACATGTCCCCCCCATCACCTAGGACAGCCTCATTTGGTACAGACATCCTAACACTAGCCTGAGGTAGCTCAGTGTTATTTTTGGCTTTCTTACGGGTATAGAGTATTTTGGGTTGAGTAACATATACATGAAAATTGGGTGTGTGATTGGAATCAGTGGGAGTTCCTGATTCTTCACCCTGATTGTTTTGCACAAGTTGCACCATATAAGGTGTAAGAGCTTTATATGTGCCTGAAAAACCTTTTCCATTTTTTAGTAAAAATGTTAACATTTTAGGTACCAACTTAGGAGCATCATAAGTGTCAGTATGTGATCTTACTTTGGAAAGTTAGTTTTCTACAAAGAGCTGGATCAATCTTGGATAAAGTAAATAAGAACTAGACTCTTTGATGCTTTTTGCAATCCCCTCCAAAATCATATTAGAAAAAATAAATGGATGTCCTTTGCTAAGACATACTGTAACAATTCGCATTTTCAGGTTAACTTCTATTCAAGAAAATTTTACTATTCATTTTCACTATTTACTTTCACTATTCACTCCCAAAATTTTTATTTCATATTCTCGTGAGTTAAACTATTTTAATGATAATCCGAGAGTTTGACACTCGTAGGATCATTTCTGCAAAAATCACGAAACCGTGTCCGAGATTTACTTTTAGGTTTAAACGTCATTCCAGCATCCCGATATGTCCATAAAACACTATAAACAATAGAAATATGAATTTCTCTCATTTTACGACAATTCCAAAAGTTTTGTAATTTTACGTTTTCCAGTTCAGCGTTTTACGCGTATTACGCGTTTTAGACCCGCGTTTCCAGTTTTAACAACGTTTAAGCAACCTGATAGAACTTATCACTTATTAAATATGCTAAGATAGGTTATATTAATAAGTTCTAAAATATTTATAAGTTTCATATTTTTAGGATACCCGATTTTAAGTTTCATGACTTAATGACTTACCGTTAGCGATTACTGGGACCAAAACTCACTCCGTAAGCTAGATAATACCAAGTTTAAGTACCTAGTCACCCTAAGCATCTTATGAACGTGTATAAGGGTGATTCACCATGCCATGTGCCTAAGTTATAAGTCTTGATCTATTGGATTGGTTACATGTGTTAAACTTGGTCTCCAAGTGTTGGAAAATATCCTAAATACTTGCACCTCCTTAAGGCAACTTCCTAGCACCTTCCTAGCACCTCCTCAAACTCATATATAAGCCCTCCCCATCCCTCCTAGTCGTTCACAACACAAACACCCTCTCATTTGCTAGTTTACTTCCAATTCTATGCAAGAAATCAAGAGCATATCAACATCTAAACCCTAGTTTAGTTTTGATTCATCAAAATACTTCCAAACCCTAGAAACTTTGGTGATTTCTCTTGAGTTTAAATACACTCAAGTCACCTCAATCTTCATCATCTCTCTTTCAAGAATACAAGTGTAGAAAGATTGCTTGAAGTGAAGTAAAGTGAAGAGAAGTGATCAATCAAAGTCCTTACCTTACATGTTACTTACCTTTCTTGTAGAAAGCCAAAGTTGTAAGCAAACCCTAACATACTTCTTGTTAAATATCATATTCATGCTATTTACATATCATTCATACTATATTTTGTCTTGTGATTATATTCATGATGTATAAAAATGGGTAAAACAAGTATTGACATATATATGTTAACATATGATAAGTAAACAAGCAAACTAGTGATTTTTATGGAGAACTCTGGTCAAAACAGTAGATAAATGATATTAGACAATTACATATTGTAGTATAGGACTTAACAAGGAAACCATAGCAACTTGAATCACCTAAAACAAGTATACGAGTCAAAAGTTATGACCATTTGAAGTTACCAAAACTTTACGGCAAAACTGCCTAAAAACCTTCTGTCTCGGATTTAAACACGCAAACAGAGGCCCTTCTGATCCGTTTCATCAAAACGTTAAAAAATGAAAGTTGTTCAGAATGATGTTTTCTTCAAAAACTCAGGAGCACGTATCCAGAAAACCAATAATGAATGAGATATCTTCAATTTCTTAAACAGCTATTTTATGTACCAAAGTTACTATATTATAGTTATGGTTAAATGAAACCAAGGGGTCTAATGACCTAAAGCCAAGACCACAACCATGGCTAAGGCCAAGGTTGAGTCTCAAGACCATGGAATAATGACCAAAGGTCACGGCAAGGTCATGACTAAATGACCATATAAACTTACCTAGGTGAAAACATGAGCTAAAGAGTTAGTGATAACTTAAACTTACAATTTGGATCTACTTCATCTAAAGAACCATGAGATATTACAAGTAATTGTCATACAAGGTCTAAGAAACTTATTGTAATAACAATCTTCATTTAAAAGTAAACTTTCCTAAGTTTACTCAAGTATTTGGACATGTAACTTTTCGGATCAAAGCTTATATATATATATATTTTATCAAATACTACAATAGTAGGGAGCCTCATGTGAGGAGTTCATTAAGTAAGCCTTCGAGATGAGTTGTGGATTTATGAATTAAAGTGTCCTGCCTCCTCGAACGTTTACTACATGACTTCTGAATTATGTCGGCCCGAACGGTAGTAAGCGATATACAAACTATACATGTTCATAAACAATTGTTATTCAAACACTTACGCTTTATACTACATACTACATCATGAACTAAGTGCAAGACATATATAGGCGATTCCTCATATTCTTTACTCCAATCCTAAGTCGCAACATCCTATTATAGGTTGCTCGTAGAAACCTTCACGATTCGACCATCATATTCACTACTTGCTACTTAACTTAAGGTGAGTTCATAGCCCCACTTTTCATTACTTAATTGTTTTACAAACCCTTGGGGGGAATACATGCTATTTTAAACCGAACACAATGCTTTCAAATTGTATGCTTGCCTGATTGATTTATTATCACTAAGTACCATCCTTGCTAAACCGAGATCCCTTATTATGAACCATTTAATCACTAGCAATAGTGAGCGCGAATATTGTGAATAGGCCTATTGGGATTGACGAATCCCATTTGTATTGACTAAGTTCAAACAAATGCATTAATATTTGAAACATGGGTATGACAGCAAAGTACCTACTGGGATAAATCTGCCGATTGATATTGGTACACATTAACGTTTTGGTGTCATAAGCTTAGTAATGATAATAACTGTTTTGTTTTCCAACCATTGGTGTGAGCCTATAACTCACACTACCAACATATTGTGTTCAAACATTAAACAAACTCTATGAATATCACCCAACCTTTGTGTTGACCTTTTAAGCATGTATTTCAGGTTCATGATGATCAAGGATGGCACGGAAGGGCACGGATGTTCAAGAGGGCTATAAATTTTATTATCATTTAAAAACTCATCTAATGTAATTTGTAAACATGGAACCATCTGGGACCTCATTTTGTAATCTCTGATATTTATATAATTTGAATGATAAATCTTTTAAAACGACTCAATTAGAGTTCGTTTTCTATTATTGTGACTATTGTGCCGTTGAGTAACACCCAGTTTGAATTCCGCTGCATCCATGAATTAGGGGTGTTACAGATTGGTACCAGAGCCATGATTATAGAGAAACGGGTCTAATTAAGACCTCACACTTACAAGCAAAAACATTTTATAGCCTTCCGCTCTCCGTGTCTTCCATCCTCCAGATGATTATATATAGACATGTTAGACACCTTATACAACGCAAACATTTTAGCATATTGATATATGTACCCTTAGCATAATTGAGCATTTCCCCGTAAGTTTTAGAATTGTTTTAACATAGTAATTCTTCTCATAGATATCATGTGCGCACCCGCTCCTCCTAATTATGTTCCCACTCTACCTAATAAGTTCCAAGTCTTACCACCCTCACCCGAGTTCGGATTTAACTTCGTAAATGCCTTCGCTTCTGATGACGAAGAAGAACCTTTCGAAGTTTTAACCGAAGAAGAAGAGGAGGAACCAATGCCAACTAATTTTGCGTCGAATACTTCTAATTATTTTGAACAAAATTTGTTTGAGGCAGACTCCGAGGAGGATGATGAATACGAATATATACTAGCACCATTATCACCACCACTATCACTTCACTTTTATATCCCTACATGTGACGAGTTGGATCACTCATTATGGATCGTATCACGACCACCATTGATCCAACAAGAAAGTCAGCATGGACACTATAACCTCTCAAACTTCATCGACTCGTACCTACATGACACACTAAACCAAGAAGTTGTCAATCAATCAGAGCTGCTAGGACCTTCTAACCCGCAATAGACTAGTGTGATGATACTAGTTATCTTTTGTACTACTAAAATGAATAGACTCAGTTAGTAAACTCTGTAGAATCCATGTAATAGCTAGCGGTAGTTGTAAAACGTTGTAATTACTAAACTGAAAGTATCAGTTAGTAGATTTTGAAGAAACTTGTAATAAGTTTCAATCTTGTAATCAATCAACGTTTTATGAATAAAACTCTTGCTTTATGCTATCATGTGTTATGATTCAAACCTCCAACGTAATTATTCTATCATTTCCCATAAAAAATCATGCTTATTTCACAACTCTCTACTCACGACGTATCTTTTATATAATAGAATCATGGCACCAACGAAGAAAACACAACACCATTATCAAAAACCCTTTTAACATATATGCACATGCCTATTCTAGGGCATTTCGGCACAACCACATTCTCTCAATCATGTTCCTACTCCAACATTTTATGTCCAAGACATTGTAACTATTTGCAATGGTCTTTCCTATTTCCCGGACATTGTATGATACAATGGCCTTAATCATTTCTCAAATGTTTTGAGTCACACAATGGTCTAATCTACTTCCGAGACGTTGTGATTTGCGCAATGGTCTCTGGAATTATTCCATCACCTCATCATTATCATTTCATATGATATCAAAAACCCATCACAATCTATTGATTTCTAAATAGAAATATGAGATTTCTAAAGGACAAACTAATTCATCATCTACAAAAGCTGAAGTTTCTCTACATTCATCAAAGTTTTCTTTTGAAACCTTCGTTGTTAAAGTTCGTAATCCTGGCCAAGTATGGACAGTTTTAGAATTACTTAAAACTTCCTTTCCAGACGTATCTACCTGTACTATCTTCTATGCAATGGAATGTGAAAACATACGTTACAAGTCTTGTATGGGCAGGACTTGCAACTGAATGGTTTGACATCACCTTTGTTTAGTGGACAGTTTCCCAAAAGCAACGGACATATCACAAGTATGCCTAATTTAGGTATTTGAAAATTTTATCGAACCTCGGCTAAATATAGACTAGTCACCTATATTTAACCTAGGGACAGTGAAACATAGTCAGACTAACTATGTTCGGCTTAAAATTTTCAAATACTGGGAATAGTTGTCCTAGAGTTATGTTCAGATTAATTTCCTACTTGAACTCGATAAACCACTAGAATTCATTAAAACAATCTAGAGACACGATAGTGTCTTACCACTCAGCGAAATCTTGACACCTTATTTGTACTACCTAATTTCATTCTTGAAAGTTTTCATTTATGAGATAATCCGAACTACTATCTTGGGATAGTTATCAATTCTTCTCTTTATTCCTTAGAAGTACTAGCCTGTTTAGGTCCTAAAGGATACCATTCCATCATAAACCTTTAAAATCTCTTAAGATTTTAAAGCAAACTTGACATCTCTACCAATATTAATGGTAGCATACACTACACTCTTCTGTTCATCAATATATCACATCATTACCTGAAAACCCATTATAAGTCAGTATGTAAAACTTCACAGTACCAAGTTTCTTTCAAACACTAGATGTCATAGACATTATACGATATTGCCTTCATCCCAAAACTACCTAAGACATAATCAATTTTGGAAATGGTTTGGATAACCACTTTCCTCTAGCTAAACCTCCCTACAACAATAGCTATCACAATATTGCAAACTGCATGCCACACACAATCATCCCAAAAGTTACAAAGATGTAAGGCGCTAACTTTCAAAAACTCCATGTTTGGAATTAAAGTAATGTTGACAGCCTCGATACCATACGTTATTATTCGTTTTGAGAAACAGGAAAAGCCAAACTTAAGATATATTGGACTCTATAAAATCCTTGCAAAATCTTTAGATTACCAACTTTAGTCTCCACCAAAAACTTAGAATGGTACATAACACATTTTATGACTAGAAATTTAGAAAAACGGATATTAGAATTCGCAGCATATACCCACACTCTCTCCTAAATACTTCAACATTAGATAACATACACTGAAACGACAAATCAAACTACATCATTGGTAATTCCAGACTCTAGTCCTCATAAGTAACCACACCTCTTCATCGACACCACTCTAACATGTACCACACATAGAACTTCGGGACGAAGTTCCCTTAAGGGGTAGAGACTGTAACAATTCGCATTTTCAGGTTAACTTCTATTCCCGAAAATTTTACTATTTATTTTTACTATTCACTTTTTACTATTCACTTTCACTATTCACTCCCGAAATTTTTATTTCATATTCTCGTGAGTTAAACTATTTTAATGATAATCCGAGAGTTTGACACTCGTAGGATCATTTCTGCAAAAATCACGAAACCGTGTCTGAGATTTACTTTTAGGTTTAAACGTCATTCCAGCATCCCGATATGTTGATAAAACACTATAAACAATAGAAATATGAATTTCTCTCATTTTACGACAATTCCAAAAGTTTTGGAATTTTACGTTTTCCAGTTCAGCGTTTTACGCGTATTACGCGTTTTAGCCCTGCGTTTCCAGTTTTAACAGCGTTTAAGCAACCCAATATAACTTATCACTTATTAAATATGCTAAGATAGGTTATATTAATAAGTTCTAACATATTTATAAGTTTCATATTTTTAGGATACCCGATTTTAAATTTCATGACTTAACGACTTACCGTTAGCGATTACCGGGACCAAAATTCACTCCGTAAGCTAGATAATACCAAGTTTAAGTACCTAGTCACCCTAACCATCTTATGAACGTGTATAAGGGTGATTCACCATGCCATGTGCCTAAGTTATAAGTCTTGATCAATCGGATTGGTTACATGTGTTAAACTTGGTCTCCAAGTGTTGGAAAATATCCTAAATACTTGCACCTCCTTAAGGCAACTTCCTAGCACCTTCCTAGCACCTCCTCAAACTCATATATAAGCCCTCCCCATCCCACCTAGTCGTTCACAACACAAACACCCTCTCATTTACTAGTTTACTTCCAATTCTATGCAAGAAATTAAGAGCATATCAACATCTAAACCCTAGTTTAGTTTTGATTCATCAAAATACTTCCAAACCCTAGAAACTTTGGTGATTTCTCTTGAGTTTAAATACACTCAAGTCACCTCAATCTTCATCATCTCTCTTTCAAGAATACAAGTGTAGAAAGATTGCTTGAAGTGAAGTAAAGTGAAGAGAAGTGATCAATCAAAGTCCTTACCTTACATGTTACTTACCTTTCTTGTAGAAAGCCAAAGTTGTAAGCAAACCCTAACATACTTCTTGTTAAATATCATATTCATGCTATTTACATATCATTCATACTATATTTTGTCTTTTGATTATGTTCATTGATGACGTATAGTCTATATTTGGGCCACGAGTCCAAATAATACACACTACTAGCGCCTAAGTCCACCACGAGTGGGCTACCATGACAAATGGTTCGGGCCGCAGTATCAATGGCTTGGGCTCACGAAGCCCAAAGCCCAACTAAACCCACCGGGTACGAGATAAGGATCATCTATTCATGGAATAGATATCATTTCCTCGGATAAGCACTACGCGTGCAAAGAGTAAGGAGCAAGAAACACGGTTTCTACTCCCCTATATATAGAATCACACGATTCTCATTCAAGGTACGATTGACTAAAATCCCTAACTCTTTACGAGAACCTAAAACCGATTACTTACTCTCACGCCGGAGTCTAATCGTGGGAGACAATCCCACGATAAGCCTAACGGTGTCTGTTTACTTTCTTAGTGCGCAGGTCCAACAAGCATTAAGATCAAGTTGATACAAGAGCCCAAGCCCAAGCGAAGAGCGCCCAACTTTTGTAGCAACAAGTGGCGCCATCCGTGGGACCACACTAAGAACTTAACACTAGAATGACGAAAAACAAGAACTCAGGGCAGCGGACCCCGCAGCCAGATAAAACTCGGGACGACTCGCACAAGAAGAAGCACAAAAGCTCGACTTCAGGGTTAATCTACGGAATGACCAGTACGGTGGTCAACCAGAGATAACTCCAATTCCCACCACGGTGGAATTACCCTTGGAAGTCGCCCCGGCCACTACGGTGGTTACAGGCGCTGATGATCTCCAGCGCACTCTCTTCAACATGCCTCATCAAGCGGTACCTGTAGTGGACAACACTACGACGCCAGGCGCACTTAACCGTGAGAGGGAACTTCATGCCGAAAGAGAAATTCTTGCAGCGGAAGAAGATGCTCCTGAGTTGATGCTAAACAACTTCATGTCGCAACACTACGAAGCTCTAAGTAATCTCATGAGAGATGAAGCAAGAAGAAGATCAGGCCATAACCTGCACGACAGGCTAAATTTTGGCCCAGAAAGATCTCCACCGCGCCATCATGAGCGCGAACATAGCGAACGGCGCACCAATGTCCACGACAGACTCGGTACGCCGTCTAACCTTCAATATTCGGAGGAATACGAAGGTGATGAGAGGCGCTCCGACGTCCACACCAGGCTTGGTAGTAGGAGAATAGAAGACAGACTTGGACGATCACGATCGCCAAGCGCAGGCTCCTCCAAATCTGGAAGACGGAGAGTTCACGACAGATTGGGAAGGAGACCCTCCCCAAGTGAAAGCCCCTTAAACTCTTCCTCTGATAAAAACCGGCGCAAGCCCCACAGGAAAAATAACTCCTCCTCTAGTGATTCCTCGGACAACGAGGACAAAGAGATGGGGCATTGGAAATCCAGAGGAAAATGTCGCGAAGAAAAGGATGAAGATTTATCCCTTCCTTGGCGTCGTCAAAAAGTTGATGCGTTCACGAGACGCATCAGCGAATACTCTGATCGCAAAAAAAGGCGCATGCCCACTGATTTGCCTCAAACAGTCAGATAATTATTGATCAACCACTTGTGAATGGCCAACTGTAATAGTCAAACAGCTGAGGCAAATGCTTCCGTAAAATACAGTGTTTTCCCGGGTCGTAATGTCCCAACGAGGTTGTGATGGTATTATAAACGAATTTGTGAGCGAGTGAATATGAACAGGAAAGGTTATAAGTGTGTGTGTGTTTAACTAGGGTTTTATAAAATAAAATGACTTAGATAAGCTAATGGAATGATTACGTGAAAGCTAGGTATCTAAAACGTTTAAACGTTCACCAATTTAAAATCAGACGCGACTGCGTACTGAGAAAAAGGTGAGTTTTAAGAAAAATAAACTACAAGGGTTAAAATTGAAAATTCTATAAACTTAAACTTAAAATAAAATTAAATTAAAAAGAAAACTATTTTTTAGATTATTATATTATTTATTATTAATTATTTAATTAAAAACTATTTAACTAATTAATTAAAACTAATTTAAATCAAACTAAAAATTATAAATACTACAAATTAAACTAGAAACTTATAAAAATAATTTCTAAAACTTAAAATAGAACTTGAAGAAAGTATAAAAAATAAAAATAAATGTTTTTGTCTTTTTAGAGATTTTCTATTAATTAAAAACTATTTATAATAATTAAACTAATTAAACTATTTTAAATTACAAATAATACTAAATCAACTTAGAAAATTATGGAAAAATTTATAAATCTAATTAACCATCACAGGAATCCTAAAAAATTATAAAAACTTTATTTTATATATTTTTAAACTAGTTTACTAATTATTATTCTAATTATTAAATAATTACCAATTAAACTATTTAAATTATAAAAACTATTAAATGAACAGTAAAAATTCTAGAAAAATTATTAAAATTATATTATGACTTATAAAGGCTAGAAAAAATATAAAAACTAGGTGTTGCCTTAGAAAAATTAATTATGCTATTTAAAACTTATTTATTGATTAATTATTAATAAAACTATTTTTTAATTCTAATTAATACTAAAAGACAAAATTAAAATCTGAGAAAATTATTATAATTACTTTAACCTAAAATGAAATTAAAAAATATAAAAACACAACTTTGTTAATTAAAATCTAAAAATGAAAATTAAAATTAAATTAAATTAAATAGAAACTATCACTTATTTTTATATTGTATTTTCTTGATTTTTCTTTTTCCAAACTATATTATACCTAAATATAACTAACTTTTCTAAAAACAAATATTTCACAACTTAAAAATAAGCTAGATATAAGCTAACAACTCTAACAGTTGACTTATGTTGACTGAAAAGGTAAATAAGCTCAAATGAGCTTATGTGGGACCCACCTTGGCAAAACTTGATTCCTCAGAGTTTATTAAACATGCATAAGCAAGAAAAAGCACAAGGGGTTGGCTGAATAAGCCAAAAAGCCACAATAAGCTTATGCTTATTTGTTTTCTGAGACAGATTATGGGACAGACTTGAGGGCTTATTCTAGGTGGGGTCCAGTGGGTTAGAGGTCAAACTTAAGGTCAATGGTGAATCCCTGGTAGGAGGGGGGTTCAAAGAAACTAATTATGATAGGTGGGGCCCACTGAGGTGGTCACAAAACCACCACCAAGTGGTGGTGGTGGGTGACTGTTGTGTGCAGCAGGGCAGGGTTCCCCCCCTGCAGTCCACTTTGGGCAATGGTGGGGGCCCACACAAAATTCACAAAAATATAAATAAGTTAGAACACAAAAGTTGAGCTGGTATATTATAACTAGAAACAAGTTTCAAGTCCATAAACCTTATACAAAATTCAAAACAAATCCCTCAATATTTGGAAAAAACTGAGGTCGACCAATTTGACTTTTCACTAAAAACTTGGTTGTTGACTTTGGTGAACTTTTAATGGCTACTACTGATTAAACTTGCTATAATAAGCTATAAGTTAACTAAATAAAGCTGCAACATTCACTTATACATAGATATGATGAACATGTGGTATCAAAACTCTCAACAGATGACTGTGGGGTTGATTACAAGGGCAAATTGACTTTTGTTGAGAAAACTACCAAAGTGATGATCAAATTATACTTATGTGAACCTAATTACAGTGAAACATTACACCCTATCTCCTAATGTCACCCATATCTTACTACAACTACTTGTTCCAAACACCCCCTCAGTGGACTAAATTGTTATTTAATGAACCAAATGAAACAAATAACCTATTAATCTGATTTCTAAGTATACACTAATCAAAGTTAAACTTATAAAAGCAGAATTTAACAACCAAGTACAACTATAAATAAAAATCACAAAATAATAATAAGAAACTGAATTGGAGCTTACAAATTGATTTTCAAACTGAGATTATGAACCAGGGGATCCAAAACCATCACCTACACCTCCCATGAGGTACTATACCAGAAACCATCCAATTTCCATCAAGCTCCAGCTTCTCCTTCCAATTATACTAATTTTTTATTTATTTTTTATTTTCTTGTATTTTTTTTTTTTTTTTTTTGGAATTATAAACTAAACTTGATTTTAAGGATTCCAAAAGCTTATAAAAGCCTTGTCAGAGCTATTATGAACTAGTTGAATCCTTATAACCAACTACAAACAAGATTCATCACACATGGAATTTTTGAAATTTAAAATACATAAACAAAATTATCTAACTGAGACTTGAAATTGATTAATGATAACACTTGAGAATACACTGAAATTGATTAATCTAACACTTGAAAGCTTAAAATGTAACTGGAATTAAAGTTTACACTAGAACGATTTATCTAATTAAACTACTCCTAATTCTACACTAATAATCCATCACCACTGCCTCTTTTGCCTTTTGTAGAGTTTTTCTGAGCATTGTGGGACCCACTTGTCATTTCCCACCAATTGTGGACCATTGGATTGGTCCCAATCATCCTAGCCGTTTAAATCCTTTCTTGGCGCCAAAGTCTTCACAGGGAAACGTGGAGGGTTTTACGGGTATTAAATGGGTTTGGGAGGTAGTGGAGGGTTTGGGGAATTGCGTGGAGAGGTGGGTGATGAGGTGGAAGGCCAGGTGTAGGGTGGTATTGGTTGCAGAGGTGGAGGGTGGTATTGGAGAAGAAGGCGGTAAAGGGGTGTTTGACCTGAGCGTTGACCGGGTTTAATATTTAAACGGGGTGGTGGACTGGGCTGGCAAAGTTGGGCTTGGGGTTTTAATAAAAGGGTAGGGTGGGCTAATGGTATGGATTGGGTAGTGGTTTTGGGTAATAATATAAAGATAGGGTCCGGTTTGGTTTTAGGTAAATCACAAGGACCAAAAATGTAATTTAGGCAATGTTGAGGGTCTGAAATGGTATTTTCCCAAAGTAGTTCAAAGGACCATAATTGCCATAAATAAATAGTACAAGGACATTTTTGATGTTTTTCATTTTTTAAATAACCGAGGACTATTTTTGCCAAACTTGCAAAGTTGAGGGACTAATCATGTAAATTCACCAAACTTATCACCAAGGACCATTCCTGCAAAAGATTATTAGTACAAGGACCAAAATTGAATTTCTCAAAGTTTTTAACATCCCAGGGACCATTTCTGTCAATTTGCAAAGTACAGGGACTAAACTTGTAATTTTATGAAACTTTGCACCAAAGGACTAAATATGTAATTTTATGATTAAAAAGGACCTTTGGTGACTTTTTCATGTTTTTAGAATAACCAGGGACTAGTTTTGACAATTTATGAAAGTTGAGGGACTGAAACTGCCAATTATGCAAACTTTGTACGTTTTTCATCTGTTTTTGCATATTTTGCATTTGAAACATATAAAACACACCTCTAAGATATTTTAAGTATTTTTATACATATTTGAGTGTTTTTGTATGTTTTGGCAGCTCAGATTGGTATAAAATGATGAGTATTTAGACACTCATCAATCCCCCACACTAAACTATTGCTAGTCCCTAGCAATCTATTTGAGAAAAACTTAATGGATTTGAAAAACTCTTTACCAAAAGCCATCACTTCTGGAGTAGCCAGGTGTAAGAACTGTGGCACACCTGATAACCGTGTGATTTTGAGCAAATCACCAGCTGTCAACGGATTTGATTAGTCTTTACCAAAAGCCGTTTGCTTCTGGACTAGCCAACTCTTGATGGAATAGTCAACATCTTGGTGAGCTGATTACCAATTATGGATTTTCCACTGCCTTTACCACAAGCCATAATCTTGCAGGCTAGCCAACTCATTCGCTTTATGGGATATGGGGAGTTGAGGAACCATACAATTTTTGGCAAATTGCAAGCCATAAACAGGTTTGAGTTATCTTTACCAAGAACCGTTTGCTCCTGGATTAGCCAATCCTGTTGTGGGTTAGACATGGAGGATTGATACCATTTATTGCGTTCTAAGTGAGAAAAAATTTTAAAATTTTGGCTAAAATGGGGGTTCTTGATGGAACATGTGTTTAAATTCGTTAGAATAACGAATCTCCCCCCACACTTAGAACTGAATATTGTCCTCAATATTCAAAGTACCGGGTGTTAAACCAACACTTAGAACGTAAGAAGAAAATATTCCTTAGCCTTTATTTAAGATGTATATACATACAATTATTTTTTTAGATAAAACTTTTTAAATAGAAGCTATCACTATATTTACATTTTTTTTTAAAATATATATATATATATATATATATATATATATATATATATATATATATATATATATATATATATATATATATATATATATATATATATATATATATATACACAACATGTAGGGAATCTCCCCCCCACTAGGGTGAAATATGGGTGAAAACCTATGTACATGCTATCGTTTTTGATTATCGAGTTGCTAGCTTGACTCGACCCCGAATTCATTTGTCCATGGGGAAGCAAGTGGAAGAGACAATCTACATCAGACTTTCATTCAAGACGTTTGGATAAACATTTGAAGCACGTGAAAGTTCCACTCCGATGAGACATAATAACACCCGGCTCATAATTTATAAATGAGAATGCCGGGGTCAAAGATAATGTCCTCACTCCCGAAAGAGTGAAGAACAGGATAAGGAACAGAATATATGAAGAAAAGGAAGAAAGTCATGATGAAAATCATGATTAACTCTTCTTCCTCAATAGGAGAATTTATTGTTTCATGAATCTCCTCGTTTAAGCTCGTTTGATCAAGACATATTATGGGTATGTCTAGATCAAAATAAAAACTATCATACTCCGGTGGAGATATGATATGAGTGAGTTCATTGGAGAACTCCTCGTAAAGAGAATCATTCACAAGATGTAAATCCGTGAACTCATGTTCCTTTGTAGACTCATCACAATCCTCATTCTGAATATCAAAGATTTGATTATCAGAAATCAAAGTGAATTCAGATTCGAATTCATATAGAGGATTGGTGAGAGTAGTCTTGACTGCTTCGGGAACAAAGTGATTATCATTCTCTTCTTCTGAGTTGACAAGCTCAGAAGGTAATTCCTCCAAATAACTGATGTCTCCAGAAGATAAAGAATTTTCATCAGTATGTGAAGTACTAAGCTCGATGTTGGGATTAGAGTTTAAAAGATTTTTAGTTTCTCCCATATCGGCTTCAAAATCAAGAATATCATCATTACTTCCAGATAGAAGTGGAATGATGTGAGTGAGTTCCTTTGTAAAATCCTCATGAAGAGGATCAACATCAGAATGAGGCAGTGATGCCTCAACATACTCAATGTCTCCATAAGATATACAATCATTACTGGAATTAGAGACATTCTCAATTTGATCATTTGGATTATCAAGGGAGGTAGGAATATCACACATATGATCAAGAATTCCCTGTGACTCACTTGGGATTGGGACAAGGTTCTCAACACTAGACTTTATGAATTCGTCAGATTCCTTTGCAGGAATAGTGTCAAGATGCTCGTCCCCCATGTTCAGAGAGTGAGTGGGAACCTCGGGTGTGATAACATCATACAGAGGGAGCTGAGAAGGGCTAGCAGTAATGGAGTCTACAAGTTCCATTATTTCTACTGCTGGTGATTCAGTTATATTATTTTCCCCCTGTATATCCATGGAAGGAGTCTCAACTGATGAACTCGATGAATCTTTTTGAATGATAACAATGTTATCATCATCATCACTATCATCATCGTACTCACAAAAAGCAGCATAGCGAATATTGGCACGTATTTTGGCTACTCTTTGCTCAGCAATTAAATCTTCCATGCTTTTCCCAGAATCTCGTTCTTCAACAAGTAATTCTGCGATAGATTTATCACGAGAATTTTGAATGAGTGGAAATTGTGGAGGTGTGGATGTGTCAAAACCGGAAGGTTGACATTGATCATCATTATGAGGACCCCCACAATATACACAAGAAGAACGTGGATCATGGCGAAGCGACATATTAGCTAACTCCTCCCTAATGTTTTTAAGTTTTTCAAGAACCTCTATATAAGGGTCTTGCTGGATAAGAGGAGTTGCTTGGTTCATTTGGTACTGTGGAGGTAGGTCTTGAAACGAGTAGTCGTAATTGTTACAAGGAAATGGATTCCTTGTTTGACAATCAGAGCTAAAGTGTGGACCTCCACAGTACTCACAACAGTTAAACTGTTGAGTCTGGCTTGGTGTATTTTAATACGAAGCATCATTGATATTTGGATAATATGATTCTTGCTCGTATGAATGTGATGGGTAGTTTGAAAAATTTGAGGAGTCGTTGAATGAGTTTTGATTAGGATCATAAGCAAATGAATTACTCGATCCACAAAACAAACAACTCCCGTTTTGAATATCATTACCACATTGTTCACATGTACACCAACGACATGGAAAACCGAAAAGAGGCTCACCACAACCGTCACAAGGAACAAAATCTGGAGGTGGGACAAGTGGTGTGCTCTGAGAGCTAGAAATTTCCACCACTTCCGTTATGGTCTCGGGTTTTTGTTTTTGATAATTGTGAAGATTAGGCAAATCGTTCTTTTCAGTAATTGCCCTAAGCTCTGTACGTTTGCTTGACAAACTTTTAACCGTAAACCGTGAAAGATCAGGATTGATTCTTGAAGGTTTAGGAGCATTTGTGAGCTCAGGTTTTTGGACAACCGTGGTTTGGACGTATTTAGCACCTCCATCGTCAGAGGAAAGTACAAGGTCCTTTGTCACCTCGGTTTCATGATCTCTTTCCCTCACTGGAGAGGGAATAGGAATCGAAGGTCCATCATAATCAACATAACATCTCGACATTTTTGACAAGGCCATAAGTTTTTCAACTTTGCTTTTAATGGCCCTTTGTTTAAAGAAATCGTCATCGAGAGATGCCATTATAATTAATTATGGGACAAGTGGAAGAAAGTAGAATCAAAGGGTTTTGGGGATGAGAAATGAAGAATCAAATAGGTAGGGGTGTAAAGGTGAATATTATTGTGTTTTGTTTTATATAAAAATATGGATAAAAGATGGTAAATATACAATGGATGTATATCCAGAATCACTAATACGCAAAATCGTTTAAAATATGCGCACAACCTCCCCGGCAACGGCGCCAAATTTTGATTCGCCTCAAACAGTCAGATAATTATTGATCAACCACTTGTGAATGGCCAACTGTAATAGTCAAACAGCTGAGGCAAATGCTTCCGTGAAATACAGTGTTTTCCCGGGTCGTAATGTCCCAACGAGGTTGTGATGGTATTAAAAACGAATTTGAAATCGAGTGAATATGAACAGGAAAGGTTATAAGTGTGTGTGTGTGTTTAACTAGGGTTTTATAAAATAAAATGACTTAGATAAGCTAATGGAATGATTACGTGAAAGCTAGGTATCTAAAACGTTTAAACGTTCACCAATTTAAAATCAGACGCGACTGCGTACTGAGAAAAAGGTGAGTTTTAAGAAAAATAAACTACAAGGGTTAAAATTGAAAATTCTATAAACTTAAACTTAAAATAAAATTAAATTAAAAAGAAAACTATTTTTTAGATTATTATATTATTTATTATTAATTATTTAATTAAAAACTATTTAACTAATTAATTAAAACTAATTTAAATCAAACTAAAAATTATAAATACTACAAATTAAACTAGAAACTTATAAAAATAATTTCTAAAACTTAAAATAGAACTTGAAGAAAGTATAAAAAATAAAAATAAATGTTTTTGTCTTTTTAGAGATTTTCTATTAATTAAAAACTATTTATAATAATTAAACTAATTAAACTATTTTAAATTACAAATAATACTAAATCAACTTAGAAAATTATGGAAAAATTTATAAATCTAATTAACCATCACAGGAATCCTAAAAAATTATAAAAACTTTATTTTATATATTTTTAAACTAGTTTACTAATTATTATTCTAATTATTAAATAATTACCAATTAAACTATTTAAATTATAAAAACTATTAAATGAACAGTAAAAATTCTAGAAAAATTATTAAAATTATATTATGACTTATAAAGGCTAGGAAAAATATAAAAACTAGGTGTTGCCTTAGAAAAATTAATTATGCTATTTAAAACTTATTTATTGATTAATTATTAATAAAACTATTTTTTAATTCTAATTAATACTAAAAGACAAAATTAAAATCTGAGAAAATTATTATAATTACTTTAACCTAAAATGAAATTAAAAAATATAAAAGCACAACTTTGTTAATTAAAATCTAAAAATGAAAATTAAAATTAAATTAAATTAAATAGAAACTATCACTTATTTTTATATTGTATTTTCTTGATTTTTCTTTTTCCAAACTATATTATACCTAAATATAACTAACTTTTCTAAAAACAAATATTTCACAACTTAAAAATAAGCTAGATATAAGCTAACAACTCTAACAATTGACTTATGTTGACTGAAAACGTAAATAAGCTCAAATGAGCTTATGTGGGACCCACCTTGGCAAAACTTGATTCCTCAGAGTTTATTAAACATGCATAAGCAAGAAAAAGCACAAGGGGTTGGCTGAATAAGCCAAAAAGCCACAATAAGCTTATGCTTATTTGTTTTCTGAGACAGATTATGGGACAGACTTGAGAGCTTATTCTAGGTGGGGTCCAGTGGGTTAGAGGTCAAACTTAAGGTCAATGGTGAATCCCTGGTAGGAGGGGGGTTCAAAGAAACTAATTATGATAGGTGGGGCCCACTGAGGTGGTCACAAAACCACCACCAAGTGGTGGTGGTGTGTGACTGTTGTGTGCAGCAGGGCAGGGTTCCCCCCCTGCAGTCCACTTTGGGCAATGGTGGGGGCCCACACAAAATTCACAAAAATATAAATAAGTTAGAACACAAAAGTTGAGCTGGTATATTATAACTAGAAACAAGTTTCAAGTCCATAAACCTTATACAAAATTCAAAACAAATCCCTCAATATTTGGAAAAAACTGAGGTCGACCAATTTGATTTTTCACTAAAAACTTGGTTGTTGACTTTGGTGAACTTTTAATGGCTACTACTGATTAAACTTGCTATAATAAGCTATAAGTTAACTAAATAAAGCTGCAACATTCACTTATACATAGATATGATGAACATGTGGTATCAAAACTCTCAACAGATGACTGTGGGGGTGATTACAAGGGCAAATTGACTTTTGTTGAGAAAACTACCAAAGTGATGATCAAATTATACTTATGTGAACCTAATTACAGTGAAACATTACACCCTATCTCCTAATGTCACCCATATCTTACTACAACTACTTGTTCCAAACACCCCCTCAGTGGACTAAATTGTTATTTAATGAACCAAATGAAACAAATAACCTATTAATCTGATTTCTAAGTATACACTAATCAAAGTTAAACTTATAAAAGCAGAATTTAACAACCAAGTACAACTATAAATAAAAATCACAAAATAATAATAAGAAACTGAATTGGAGCTTACAAATTGATTTTCAAACTGAGATTATGAACCAGGGGATCCAAAACCATCACCTACACCTCCCATGAGGTACTATACCAGAAACCATCCAATTTCCATCAAGCTCCAGCTTCTCCTTCCAATTATACTAATTTTTTTATTTATTTTTTATTTTCTTGTATTTTTTTTTATTTTTGGAATTATAAACTAAACTTGATTTTAAGGATTCCAAAAGCTTATAAAAGCTTTGTCAGAGCTATTATGAACTAGTTGAATCCTTATAACCAACTACAAACAAGATTCATCACACATGGAATTTTTGAAATTTAAAATACATAAACAAAATTATCTAACTGAGACTTGAAATTGATTAATGATAACACTTGAGAATACACTGAAATTGATTAATCTAACACTTGAAAGCTTAAAATGTAATTGGAATTAAAGTTTACACTAGAACGATTTATCTAATTAAACTACTCCTAATTCTACACTAATAATCCATCACCACTGCCTCTTTTGCCTTTTGTAGAGTTTTTCTGAGCATTGTGGGACCCACTTGTCATTTCCCACCAATTGTGGACCATTGGATTGGTCCCAATCATCCTAGCCGTTTAAATCCTTGCTTGGCGCCAAAGTCTTCACAGGGAAACGTGGAGGGTTTTACGGGTATTAAATGGGTTTGGGAGGTAGTGGAGAGTTGGGGGAATTGCGTGGAGAGGTGGGTGATGAGGTGGAAGGCCAGGTGTAGGGTGGTATTGGTTGTAGAGGTGGAGGGTGGTATTGGAGAAGAAGGCGGTAAAGGGGTGTTTGACCTGAGCGTTGACCGGGTTTAATATTTAAATGGGGTGGTGGACTGGGCTGGCAAAGTTGGGCTTGGGGTTTTAATAAAAGGGTAGGGTGGGCTAATGGTATGGATTGGGTAGTGGTTTTGGGTAATAATATAAAGATAGGGTCCGGTTTGGTTTTAGGTAAATCACAAGGACCAAAAATGTAATTTAGGCAATGTTGAGGGTCTGAAATGGTATTTTCCCAAAGTAGTTCAAAGGACCATAATTGGCATAAATAAATAGTACAAGGACATTTTTGATGTTTTTCATTTTTTAAATAACCGAGGACTATTTTTGCCAAACTTGCAAAGTTGAGGGACTAATCATGTAAATTCACCAAACTTATCACCAAGGACCATTCCTGCAAAAGATTATTAGTACAAGGACCAAAATTGAATTTCTCAAAGTTTTTAACATCCCAGGGACCATTTCTGTCAATTTGCAAAGTACAGGGACTAAACTTGTAATTTTATGAAACTTTGCACCAAAGGACTAAATATGTAATTTTATGATTAAAAAGGACCTTTGGTGACTTTTTCATGTTTTTAGAATAACCAGGGACTAGTTTTGACAATTTATGAAAGTTGAGGGACTGAAACTGCCAATTATGCAAACTTTGTACGTTTTTCATCTGTTTTTGCATATTTTGCATTTGAAACATATAAAACACACCTCTAAGATATTTTAAGTATTTTTATACCTATTTGAGTGTTTTTGTATGTTTTGGCAGCTCAGATTGGTATAAAATGATGAGTATTTAGACACTCATCACCAACTAATTTGAAAACATATGATGGAACGGGTGACCCTGATGATCACCTAAAAATTTTCGAGTCAGCGGCTGCTATCGAGAATTGGCTACAACCTGTGTGGTGCCACATGTTCAACTGTACCCTAGTAGGTAATGCGCGGACATGGTTCAACCAGCTTCCACGACGAAGCATTAATGTATTCGAAGAGTTGCGAAAGGCATTCCGCCTAAACTTCACGCAACGAAAGAAGTGCGCAAAAAACCATGTGGAACTAGCAAGGTTAAAGCAACATCAAGGGGAATCCACAAGCGCTTTTATGGAGCACTTCAAGGATGAATGCATACAAATCAAAGCATGCCCCGAGATACTAAAAATCTCAGGATTCATGAATGAGATTAATAACCCAGAACTGATACGGAAGCTAAATGATAGGGTACCTCAAAGCTTTGATGAGCTAACAAAGCGCACCAGATCCTTCATCCAAGGAGAGGCAACAGCCGCGGATAGTAAAAAAGGCTACTCAAGCTATAAGCAACAAGAGCAGCCTAGGAGACAATCCAATGATCAAGGCAGCAATCGCGGTAAGAATTACCGCGGTCAGGGAAGTGGGAAAGGTAATGACAGATATACCCCCCTCACAAAAACTCCAAGAGAGATATTTGCAACGGAAGGGGCGAACTTCCCAAAACCCACACCAATGCGCACCGCAGAAAACAAGCGCATAGGGAGTGGGTACTGCGACTACCATGGCCAAAAAGGCCACACCACAAACGAGTGTGTCCAGCTTAAACAGCTAATCGAAAAATTAGTAAAGGAAGGCAGAATGGATCACCTCGTGAAAAACATCAAAGAAGGGAAGGATGGGCAAAAGATTGGAGCCACGAAAGAGCCCCAAAAGAATAAAGCTGATATTATCTACATGATACAATCATGGCAGCGCAAAACAAAACAGAAAGTTAGCCAAAAATTCTCCTCAGAGAAAGAGATATCCTTCCCCACCATCACCGCGGACAACGCAGTGATGGAGCCATTAACCATCGAAATACATACCGGGGGTCACGATATCCGCCGCATGTACATCGATGGAGGAGCATCCGAAGATATCTTGTATGAACACTGCTTTAAAAGACTAAAACCCGAGATACAAAACCAGTTGATACCAGCCGCGACATCATTAACTGGCTTCACGGGAGAAAAGATATGGCCTATGGGACAACTACGCCTACTCGTAGTCGTGGGATATGAACAACACTCCACGACAACGTGGATAAACTTCATGATTATCAGGTCCCCCTCACCATACAATGGTATCATTGGGAGACCTGGAATATCATCTATGCGCGCTGTACCATCCACAGCACACGGAATGCTAAAATTCCCAGTTAAAGGAGGAATTGTTACCTTCTACAATACCACGGTGCCTCCTAAAGAGTGCAACGTGGTGGTGAATGAGGAGGATCATATACCAGAGCAGCACACAACAAAAATACCAAACATAAAGGTCGCCATTCATCCTGATTACCCAGACCAACAAGTATCAATTGGAGGATCTTTATCTGACAAAGGTAAAGCAGCTGTGTGCGCACTCCTACAAAGGAACCTGAGCATCTTCGCGTGGGAACCAAAGCATATGACCGGAGTGCCACGCTCTATTACGGAGCACAAGCTACAAATCTGACAAGGATATCCCCCAATAAAACAAAAGAAGCGCGGCCAAACTCCGGATCGCGCAAAGGTGATTCTGGAAGAAGTTCACAAACTTGTGGATGCAAGTATTATGCGCGAAGTCTACTATCACGATTGGATTTCTAACCCAGTGATGGTAAAGAAAAGTGATGGCAGTTGGAGGATGTGCGTGGACTTCACGGACCTCAACAAAGCATGTCCACAGGACTGCTACCCACTGCCAGAAATAGATTGAAAGGTCGAATCTCTGTGCGGATATCCCTCAAATGCTTCTTAGATGCATATAAGGGATACCATCAAATTCAGATGACCGTGGAAGATGAAGAAAAAACAGCTTTCCACACAAGTCAAGGAGTCTACTGCTACACAAAAATGCCCTTCGGTCTAAAGAACGCTGGCGCAACATACCAACGACTAGTAGACACGGCTTTTGAAAAGCAAGTGGGTTGCAACTTGGAAGTGTATGTAGACAACCTCGTCATAAAAAGCCACACAGAGGAAGAATTACTGCGCGACATCGAGGAAACGTTCAAAACGTTGGAGAGAATAAACATGAAGCTTAATCAAAAAAAGTGCACATTTGGTGCATCAGAAGGTATGTTCCTCGGGTACTTAATTGAACCAGATGGTATCAACCCTTGCCCAGAAAAGACAAAAGCTGTTATCGATCTCCCCTCGCCACGCACACTAAAGGAAGTCCAATCACTAAACGGAAAGCTTGCAGGGCTAAACCGTTTCTTATCCAAGTCCGCAGACAAATCACTCCCTCTCTTTAAAACACTCACAAAGTGTACAAAAAAGGGAGATTTTTGCTGGACAGAGGAAGCAGAGGAAGCTTTCCAACAACTAAAACATCAACTGGCATCTCTTCCCAAACTTGTCGCACCGCGACCAGAGGAAGAACTGATTATGTATTTATCGGCAACCCATGGAGCAGTCAGCGCAGTGCTACTAACAGATAGAAACTCCGTTCAAACTCCCATATATTTTGTGAGCAAAGCATTAAAAAAGACGGAAACTAACTACAGCGCTATGGAAAAACTGGTCTTAGCCCTAGTATTCGCAGCCAAAAGACTGCGCAGATACTTTCAGGCGCACCCAATAGCTGTCATTACAGACCAACCCATCAAGCAAGTTATTTCCAGACCTGACGCATCAGGGCGGCTACAAAAGTGGAGTGTATTTTTAGGTGAGTATAACATCTCATACAGACCGCGCACTGCAATCAAGGGACAAATACTAGCCGATTTCATCATCAAAAAGCCAGATACTAATACTCCACTTGTAACAAGCAAGGTAGAGTTACAAGAACCATGGATTCTGTTCACAGACGGCTCATCATGCGTAGATGGATCAGGCGCAGGCCTTATCCTTACCAATCCAGAAGGGATAGAATTCACCTACGCACTGCGCTTCGAATTCACAGCCACAAACAATGAGGCAGAATACGAAGCACTACTCGCTGGACTACACATTGCAATACAAATGGGTGTACGCAACCTAGAAGCAAATGTAGACTCCAGGCTAGTTGCTAACCACGTGTTAGGCGAGTATGAAGCCAAAGATGAACACATGGTCCAATACCTTGAAAAGACCAAGTCCTTGATACAAAGCTTCGATAGGTTCACAATCAAACATGTACCTAGAGGAGAAAACAGAAAGGCTGACGCGCTCAGCAAGATAGCGTCTACAAGCTTTGCGCACCTATCAAAACAGGTCTTAGTAGAAACACTAAAAAACAAATCAATCTTGGAGATGGAAGTATCCACGGTGATAGAGGAGCAAGATCCCACGTGGATGACACCTATCATCGACTTTATAAGCAAAGGGATCTTACCACAAGACCAAAAGGACGCTCGAAGGGTGCGGCGCACAGCGCAGAAATTCGAATTACGAAATAACATCCTATATCGACGTTCCTTCTTACAGCCTTGGCTCAGATGTGTCGGACCTCTCCAAGCAGATTATGTACTCCGAGAAATTCATGCGGGATCATGTGCCATGCACTCAGGACCACGGTCCGTGGTGGCGCGCGCACTGCGCTCCGGGTATTATTGGCCTACTATGCATCGCGACACGCGAGATATGATCAAAAAATGCAGCAATTGCCAAGTGCACAGGCCAATACCGCGCCAACCACAACAAGAGTTAACCCCCATTACCTCACCATGGCCATTCTACAAGTGCGGCATTGACATTGCAGGCCCCTTCCCAGTTGCAGCGGGAGGGATAAAATTTCTCATTGTAGCCATCGACTACTTCACAAAGTGGATTGAGGCGAAAGCAGTAGTGAACATCACTGGAAATCAGGTTAAACGATTTGTGTGGGATAACATTGTGTGTCGCTTCGGACTACCGGGGGAAATCATCTCAGATAATGGGAAGCAATTCTTCGACAACCCATTCAAAGACTGGTGCACACAATTAAATATCACACAACACTTCGCCTCAGTGAAACACCCACAAACCAATGGTCTGGTAGAACGCGCAAATCGCAGTCTAGGCGAAGGAATAAAAGCGCGCCTTGACAGACACAAAGGCAAGTGGGTAGAGGAATTATCGCATGTCCTATGGGCACACCGCAATAAAAACCAGCACTGGCGACACGCCATTCTCTCTTGTTTATAGAACAGAAGCCGTCATACCAGCCGAAATTGGAATGCTAACCATCCGCACAGCGGAGGTAAATGTCATGACAAATGATGAAGAACGGCGCATCGACCTAGACTTACTGGAAGAAAGGCGTGAACGCGCATCTATCCGAGAAGCAAAGGCCAATGCAAAGATGAAGAAGTATTATGATTCGAAAGTCAAACACACTTCTTTCAGGCCAGGTGACTTCGTGTACCGCGCCAATGACGCGAGTCACGCAGAAGACACAGGCAAACTCGGACCCAAATGGGAAGGACCTTACGAGGTCACAGACGCACTAGGTAATGGTGCATACAGGCTGCGCAACATGGATGGTCACGAACTACAGCGCACCTGGAACATTTGCAATCTGAAGAGATGCTATCTCTAGGAAAGGCTACGGCCCACAAACAGAAATACTCGCACTCTAGTACGTGCCCAATAAATGTTTGTTCTTTAAAATTTCTTTTGTTTTTTAGGAATTGTATTTTTATTTTCATACATTTGAAAGTATTAATAAAACGTTATGGTTTCTAGCTAACTCCATAACACAAGTTACTTTATTGACTACATTCTTATCATGTTTCAATATGGTTATACTTTGCCCACGAGGCGTGCATGCACCTATTAAGACCACACGATGGCAGAAAAGAAGAGTTAACCTACTAATTTACTCGTTGAGTAAGAGGGTTGCAAACCCATCAACATTAGATCACGAATCCCTGCGCACCCCACGACGGGTGCGCAGCCTTGCTAAGCGCCTTACTTACAAGACGTTGAAGTAAGTTTCCTTTGCGCACCCCACGACGGATGCGCAACTATTAAGTACACTGTACAAGCTTAGCAAATAACGAGCCAAGACAATTGGTCAAACTTAGCAAACAATGCAAGTATATTTCTTAAAGTCACGCACTTTCACGAGCCAAGACAATTGGTCAAACTTAGCAAAAAATGCAAGTATATTTCTTAAAGTCACGCACTTTCACGAGCCAAGACAATTGGTCAAACTTAGCAAAAATGCAAGTATATTTCTTAAAGTCACGCACTTTCACGAGCCAAGACAATTGGTCAAACTTAGCAAACAATGCAAGTATATTTCTTAAAGTCACGTACTTCACAAGCCAAGACACTTGGTCAAATAATAAAAACTTCGCATGATAATGCAAGTACATTTATCTTAAGTCACGCACTTAATTTAAATACATTACACAAAAAACGAGCCAAGACCCTTGGTCACTCATAATTTATCTTAAGCTACACACTTAATTTAAATTCGAGTAAAACCCCTTAGTTGAACTTTTTTACATAAAAAAAAAGATAACAACTATACAAAAAAGATACTTCTTGTTATTTACATGATAAATATACAAAGATACAAAATAGCCTATATACTATGGCGGTGTTCCGGACTATCTTCTGGAGCGGCGGAACTCCCCGCCTCTTGAAGCTTCCTTAAAGTCAACGCATCCTTGATTGATACGGTGGGCACGCTGACAGAAACCCCATCTGACCTAGGAATGTACGCAGCACCCACGCCACACAGTATGGCTTTTCCTTTAACACCCTTCTTCCGAGCAGCTCTCTCCGCATGCTTTTCTAAAACCTCCTTGAGAGGGACTTCCCTCTCAAGCGCAAACGGATTAAGCATATCCCGCGGCTGCATAAAAACTGGCACCTGCAGTTGTGATTCGTCAGGATTAAGGAAGAAATCAGGCTGCAACTTAGCATCCTCCAAAGCATGGTGCTCTAAGGTCAACCCCGCCATGATCACGCCTATGGGCTGATCCTAGTCGCGCTCCACCCGCGCGATATGCGGAAGCTCCAGAAGCTTCATCCCCTCCATAGCCTGCAGAAGCTCATGATAAGCCTCCACATTGTAGCCGGGCACTTCAGTCAGCGCCACGGTTAATGCCTTAGCCTCATGCAACTCCTCCACCGCCTGGGCCTTCCCACGCTCCATGGCACATTCAACCACCTTGCCGAAGGCCTCCTTTACCTCTTGGGACTCGAGAGTACCCATAGCTGCCAGGCGCAGCCCGTGGCTAATCAACCACCTACATCCACAAAGACAATTTGTGTTAATAAAAAGCGTAAGCGACAAGAAATATTATGAAGACGAGGAATAACAAAGACATACCTGCGTTCGGCAATAGTCGACATCAAATGAGGATATAACTCCTCATCGTACTCTATACTGAGACGGCGCAACTTCTCTTCCTGAACCTGAACGATCTTGTCCATGCGCTCCTTGAATTCCTGGATGTTTGCAAAATGCTCAGTTCTCCTCTTATCAAGGTACGCCACCGACCAGGTTGCATCAGCCTCCATCTGCTGAAGTCTAGCCCTCGCATACCTAAGATCCGCCAGAATACTCACCTTATCCTGGGTGATCTTCTTAGCATACGCCTTGGCGGACTCCGCTTCTGCGTGCGCCTTAGCCAGCTGCGCACGGAGACGGGCATTTTCCTCAGCAATAGCACCGCCCTCTCCAACATATTGCGTCCTTAACTGAGCGATAAGCTCAGCCTGGCGCCCAGAGACCGCAGCTAACTCCGCCAATAGTTGCGGCGTTGTGGCAACATCAGCCACCTTAGCTCCCTCCTCCGCATTCTCAGGAGGGACCATGCCCTCTGCAGACGCAGCATCACCCTTCTCAGCATGCTCACTACAAATGCATAAGAATGAAGGTTAGTAACTATTACAACAAGTAATACAAAACATACACAAGTGCTCAGCAAAGCATACGCAAAAGCTATTTACCGTAGTGGAGAAACTTCTGCAACCTTTTCTTCCACACTAGGGGCGACAGCCTCCTCCTCTGCAGATGACCTTTCATCCGCTACTATATGGCGCCTCCTCTTGGAAGTGCCACTGGTCTCAGTGATGAGGCGAAAAATGAACCACTTTTAGGGGGTCATTTAAGCCCGAATCCGAATTTATTTGATCAAATATTGCCCTAAATCGTTCCTTTTGTGATTTTAGGTACTTTGGGAGTGAAATCTGGAAAAGGAAGCAATTCGGACGTTTTTGGAGCATAAAAGTGAAGAAAACGCCAAAGTCTTAATTTTCCATGCTGGGAACAGTGCATGACGGCGTCAAGAGTAGTTCCCTGACGGCGTCAAGAGTAGAATTCCATGACGACCCAAAAGAGTTTTGACGGCGTCATGAAGGTAGGGCGTCAAGAGTAAAAGTCATGACGGCCTGGAAATATTTTGTACTTGACGGCGTCAAATGTAGATCTAGGCAGTCCGAGGATTGTTTTGGCGGCGAGGTGACGGCGTCACCTAATTGGTCTTGACGCCGTTAGACCCCTTTTTCTATATATAGTTTTCTAATTTTTCACATTTAAAAAAAGAAGTTTTGGGGAGAAACCCTAAGTACGATTTTGGTGTAACTTTACAGGTTTTTCAAGGGTTCCAACCCCTTGATACCTTGCATGATTAATCAAGATAAGTGTTCTTCTAATTCAATCAATATGTCTATGTGTTGGTTGTCTATATCTTGTTCTTGTCTTAATTCCATCATGCTAGGCTAAATCTATCTTGTGTTTGCTTAGATCTAATGAAACCTAGATATTGATTATGTGTTGATTACTTGTTTATTCTTGTCTTGGATGAATGATTTATATGTTAGGCTTAAGAAAACTGGCAGATCTCCAATTGGTAACATGCTTGAACGTCTTAAGAAACATGAACCAACGCGCACTAGGTCTTTATTGGTTGTATTTAATGCATGAGCCACTGTTTATAATCCCTATAGTTGTGCTGGGCATGGTGTAGGAGGAGATAAGAGCTCATAGAATTGGGGAGTTATGTGTGCCACCCCATGAATGGTATTAAGGAATACGATCCGTCATCCATGCAATTATAACAAGTAATTAACGTGTAAAAGATATCTAGGGAGTAGTGAAATCTAAGTAAACACATTTTCTCCAATTACTGCTCACAACCTTAGTATAAATTAGTTTATTTTCATTTCTAGTATTTTATTTTGATTGCATCTTAGTATTGGGTTAGTTGAATAGCAACTAATTCCGCCCAAATCCTTCAAACCCGAGATTTTAATTTGCTTTCCATAAAATATAAAAACACAAAAATAATCATCCCTCACCTTTAGAACTAGTATTTAGGCTTTCTAATCCTAGCGACACTATTCCTAAGCTGAACGATCAATCCCCCGGTACTTGTCACTATACTATACTACAACGATCAGGTACACTTCCTGGTGGGGGTTGTAAGCTTCTCGAGATCCCTCGAGAGGTAAAGCCTGTTGCGATTCCCACGCATCAAGTTTTTGGCGCCGCAGCCTGGGGAATAGTTATTGTCTAGGTTAGAATCTCTTTTTATTAGGTCTACTTGCTAGATTCCTTTCTAGTAAGATTTTATTTTTATTTTTGTTAGGATTTCTTTAGTCTATCTTTTTCTTTGTATGTTTGTTCGTAATTTCCATTGACTCTTCCATTCACCATTATGGAGTACGCGAATCCACCATACCACCAACCACAAAGGCCATTCTACCCTATTGACATCTCGAATTTCAAACAATATCGAGATGAACCCATATATGATGCATGGACTCGTTTTAGAAATTTACTCCGAAAATTCCCTCATCATAGTTTCGCTTTAGCATACCTAACCCGAACCTTTTACTATCGTGTTGGCCAATATGACCAAATTCGCATTGAGGATTTTGCCAATGGGGACTTTAGGGAATTAAGTGCTGAAGAAGCATGGGATGCCATAGAAGATTGTGCCCAATATTATTATAGGGTAGACAACCCAACAAACGTTAGTATAAGTCAATTGAATATAAATTTCCAGGATCTTGAAACAAGTTTGTTTGGGGATGAATATATGAGTGTTGAGATACCTAAGTGGTTGTCATGTAATGCCATAGTACAAAACAAACACATAGGTAATCGAGATAAAATGGAGGATGAGGTAAATAACATAAGCTCACTAAGTACCCCACAAGTCCTACCATCACTTGAGGCATACACACCACCCGTGACTTACTCAGATGAAGTAGATGAGACTTTAGGAATCCCAATAGAGGTAGAACCCTTGTACCAAACACCACTAGAGGATATAGGTTTGAATACTTGTAGTGATAACCTTACTCTTAGTTCCAGGGAATTACCTAGCGTTGATGAACCGGAACCTCAATCTTCTCATAACTTTCCATCCTTAGATATACATCTAGGAGGCAAAAGGGGAGCCGACCCACCCATCAACCCATGTAGTCCGGGTAGTCTTAGGATAAAGGTAGTAGACTCTAAACCTTGTGTAGTAGAAGCTAACATAGGAGTGAACCATGACCTTACATATTTATTCATGAGTGATTACAAGAAACATTATGGGTTTAAACCGGGTTTATTAGGTCAATATGGATTCAAAACTAGGAGTCTCTTGAAGTTGATTGAAAATGATCCCTTTCTAGGAGAAAATCTTAATCCACCCATTAACCCGATTGAATTAGGTAAGGTTATGATGATAGGAGCACACCCCTTTGAGCATATAATTCATCCACCACTCTTTTCTCATGTGGCATACTTCCACCCTAAGGGTGTGCATCGCTACTTCCACCCGCACTTAATCCTAAGTGTAGGGAAAACCTCCCTTCTTTCCGTTAAATAAGGGTAGAGTCAGGCTCGTGACTCGAACAAAAACAAGCGCTTCTTCGGAGGCAACCCAAGCCCGTTTTATTTATTTGATTTTTATTTTTGTTTGTTTATTATTTGCTTCCGTATGCATGTTTCATTTTTATTGTTGGTAGATCATGTTTCAAAATTAAAAAGTGGAAATACTTTACTATGTTGTTTAGCCTAGTCTTAACTCCAACCTAAAAGTATTTTTGCAAAAGATAAGTGTAAGGGGAAACCCCAAATATGTTTTTAAGAAACAAACCGATCATGATTCTCCACAATATTAAATGAACATGTATATTAGTACTTGTTAGAGTCAAATGCTTGTATTGAGTCATAATGAAGTTTTGCAGGATTTTCCAGGAAGTAGAATCAAGTTTTTCCAGAAATTTTCCGGAAACTTAACATAAGAATTTCTGCAGGTCAATTCTGACGGCGTCAGGAGTAAAAATCTGGAAATTTTACCGGTTTTGTTTTTCTAACGGAGTCTTATGGTTTTTGTGAATTATTAAGTTTTATAATCTCCAGGAAATCTGCAAACTTCATTCCACAAGCATTATATCTTATCTTGTTTTCTAGGATTTAGTAACTTATATAGGATGCCGCCGATTTTATGCGAGGTTGCCGTGTCTATTTTGTCAGGTTTAACAGGTTATGTTTGACAAGAAGATGATTTATATTCTGGAAGGGAAGCTTTGATTGTTCATTTTCTTGGAGGAAGATTTAACCTGGCCATCCTATTATCCATACCGAGCGAATCAGGGGAGTATTTGATTTCATTCTTTTTACTTTTTCACTTTTACATTCTTTACTTGAACATTGGGGACAATGTTCATCTTAAGTGTAAGGGGAGGGTAAAAAGATGATACCTTACATATGCACTTTCGCTTGAGTTTGTTTGTTTGATGGTAGATGTGTAATAAAACTATGAGAAATACTTGTTAGTGTAATTTTAGCGCCAAATTTAAAATTTTTTACAACATTTAGGAGTGAAACTTTAGCCATAGCAAGCGTCTCATTGATAGGAGATTGTATGACTAGCACATAACCGTATATTCAGAAAAATTTTCCACCCAAATATGTGAGGTTCGCCTTTAGATTTGATAGGAAAAGCATTTACTATTAGTGCTTATGAGTGTACCGGTAGCATTTAGATTCTAGAACTTGCGTTAGTGATGCATCCCGAGACCGCTAGTGAGACTACATTCGTGTGGTAGGATTTACTACATGATAAGAGGCATTAGGATTACCCTTGTGTTAAACCCGTATCATAATTACTTGACCATTTAAGTCATATTACTTGGCTAGTTAAGTCAACTAATTTTTCCCACACCCTTAGCGTTGTACTCATTTTTAGTACACGAAACCCCTAGTACACCCCTCCGAGCCTATCTTTTCGTTTCTAACTTTAAGCATTTTACTTAAAGGAAGAATTTGTTACACCCCACTTAAATGTACAACCAAATCGCCTTAGCCTTCCGTGTATGCGCTCATTTTTAGTGCATTATTGTTATTTGTTAAACCCTAAGTTAACTTTCTAATTGATTACATGGTTGCTAAGTCGAGTCATATCCTTGTACATATTGTTTTGGGATGATTGGGACTCATGGGTAAAGTACTTATTTTATGGAGTAATGGGGAAGAACATCATATTATTACCCCCATATGTACGTTAATCTTAAAAGTGCTCCAAGTGTTTTGATTTTCTTAATTCGAGTCATTAGATTAGTTCATTGTAAAGTATGTAAAGATTCAAGTGTAAGGGGAATTTACATTCCCTATGATGTATTATTTTGGATGGTAGGGTAAAAGTGTATGCAAAAAAAAAAAGAAAAAAATAGAAAAAGAAAAAGAGAAAAAAAAAAAAAAAACATACGGACTACCATCCCTTTTCATTCTATGTTCATTTTATGTTTTTTTGTTATTTTTCATTTATTAGCTTAAGTCGAGTCTAGTCTTGGCTTAGCAACGACATATTGTACATGTAATTAACTAAGATTGTTAACTCGCCACCAGTAAAACTTCCTTTATCCAACAAAATCGTGTATTTCATATCCTTACACCTAACGTTACAACCCTTTAAAAGACCTCTTTGATAGTTTATCCTAGGTGCTTACGCCATATGGTGGAGGTTTGATCCTTTCCCAAGCCTATGGTAATCTATTTTGCTATGACAGGTAGTCAGAGATATCTTCCATTTCCATAATGTTATATCACTTTATTACACCCGAGAAACACTATTTGTGAGGTGCTTGTGTATGACCTCCGTGCTTGTCTATTGGTCTTTAGTGGAACGATTATTTGTTGTAATTACTTTTATATTAGTGTTAAATGACCCCTAACTTGTATTTTGAGTAGAATAAAAGCGCATTTGCTTGAGGACAAGCAAATCTCAAGTGTAAGGGTATATGATGAGGCGAAAAATGAACCACTTTTAGGGGGTCATTTAAGCCCAAATCTGAATTTATTTGATCAAATATTGCCCTAAATCGTTCCTTTTGTGATTTTAGGTACTTTGGGAGTGAAATCTGGAAAAGGAAGCAATTCGGACGTTTTTGGAGCATAAAAGTGAAGAAAACGCCAAAGTCTTAATTTTCCATGCTGGGAACAGTGCATGACGGCATCAAGAGTAGTTCCCTGACGGCGTCAAGAGTAGAATTCCATGACAACCCAGAAGAGTTTTGACGGCGTCATGAAGGTAGGGCGTCAAGAGTAAAAGTCATGACGGCCTGGAAATATTTTGTACTTGACGGCGTCAAATGTAGATCTAGGCAGTCCGAGGATTGTTTTGGCGGCGAGGTGACGGCGTCACCTAATTGGTCTTGACGCCGTTAGACCCCTTTTTCTATATATAGTTTTCTAATTTTTCACATTTAAAAAAAGAAGTTTTGGGGAGAAACCCTAAGTACGATTTTGGTGTAACTTTACAGGTTTTTCAAGGGTTCCAACCCCTTGATACCTTGCATGATTAATCAAGATAAGTGTTCTTCTAATTCAATCAATATGTCTATGTGTTGGTTGTCTATATCTTGTTCTTGTCTTAATTCCATCATGCTAGGCTAAATCTATCTTGTGTTTGCTTAGATCTAATGAAACCTAGATATTGATTATGTGTTGATTACTTGTTTATTCTTGTCTTGGATGAATGATTTATATGTTAGGCTTAAGAAAACTGGCAGATCTCCAATTGGTAACATGCTTGAATGTCTTAAGAAACATGAACCAACGCGCACTAGGTCTTTATTGGTTGTATTTAATGCATGAGCCACTGTTTATAATCCCTATAGTTGTGCTGGGCATGGTGTAGGAGGAGATAAGAGCTCATAGAATTGGGGAGTTATGTGTGCCACCCCATGAATGGTATTAAGGAATACGATCCGTCATCATGCAATTATAACAAGTAATTAACGTGTAAAAGATATCTAGGGAGTAGTGAAATCTAAGTAAACACATTTTCTCCAATTACTGCTCACAACCTTAGTATAAATTAGTTTATTTTCATTTCTAGTATTTTATTTTGATTGCATCTTAGTATTGGGTTAGTTGAATAGCAACTAATTCCGCCCAAATCCTTCAAACCCGAGATTTTAATTTGCTTTCCATAAAATATAAAAACACAAAAATAATCATCCCTCACCTTTAGAACTAGTATTTAGGCTTTCTAATCCTAGCGACACTATTCCTAAGCTGAACGATCAATCCCCCGGTACTTGTCACTATACTATACTACAACGATCAGGTACACTGCCTGGTGGGGGTTGTAAGCTTCTCGAGATCCCTCGAGAGGTAAAGCCTGTTGCGATTCCCATGCATCACTCAGCATCTCCCTTGCGCTTCAGATTCTGCGCTACCATATCAGGTCCCAGCACCTCTATGCTGTCAGAAGACTCAGAGCGCGTCCCCTCCTCTGGCGCCACGCTCTGTACAGGCGTTGCCTGGAGCGGCGGGGTATTCTCAGGGACAACCTCTGGCAGCACGGTCAAACGACCCTCCGTCGCCTCCAGTAGTGGCTGCTCACCTTCCCTTAGAGGGCGCACTCCCACTGTTACCTGTTTTGGCTCCTTAAGCTTCACGAAATCAAACAGGTCCATCTCTGCGCAGAACAAAGACAAATAACAAAGGACAACTTCGTTATTTAAGCAAAAACAAAAAATATACTTACGTTCTAGAGGCAAATGCAATAAGGGATTAGCACCCACCCTGGTTGTTCGCATCAATGAAGGTTGGAACCGCACCAGCGCCATCAAAATAATTACGACTAAGACCCATGTGCACCAAAAACTCCTCAGGATAGGAGTTAATGGGAATACGGTTCTGGTCAAGGGTGTCCGCATCTGCGGCGCTGTACGAACTAGGGATAGGACGCTCATCCCTCGGCAGCGCGTGTTGGGTATAGAACCCAAAACGCGACGGAAACACTGCATCATCCTCCCAGAAGAAAAACTCCCTCCAGTTCCTCAACGCGTCTACTTTCTCCGTATAACATTGCAAAGGCCCTGGGCGTTTGGCAAAGGTTACCCACCCGTTTGACCATGTTGAATGGTAGAACGCACGAAATAGATCTACAGTTGGGATTATGGCCAGTAACCGACAATTAACCTCAAAATTAGATATCTTGGCCGCACCTAAACAGTGCAGCTGCGATATGTAAAGCTGATAGTGATTGAGCAAATTGCTCAAAAACATGGAAATGGGTATACGATAATTTGCGTAGTCAAAAAGACGCGTATATAGACCAACCTTCCCGTCGGGGAAATCAGCAATACACGCGTCTACATCAGGAGCCTACGGATGAACGTCATAAGGAATGAAGTAGTCGGAGGCGAATTGACGTACATCATCCTCACTCATCGCGGAGGAAAAATCCTCTAATTGCTTAACCATTTTCAAATAATATTCTTCAAGATCACTAGCGCAGTTACCTAACAAGGGTTGAAGATCGGATAAAAAAGCTCGAAGAAATTTGTGAATAGTAGAAATGTTTTTACTATGTGCTTTTGCAACAATGGGGGCGGCGATTATTATATAGAAAGTATAAGAAACCCTAGACGATGCCACGTGGATTCCACTCACAAACGTGTGGTTGGAAAAAGGACGCGATAAGCACTTTTTCCTTTTATCAAGGCGCACGTGGATACCCTCCCCATTTTTCGAGGCACGACCCTTGATATTTAGGGACTTCATACATTGTTCCCAATTGTTAGAGGGAAATACTCAATTCTTTCCCGCCACGCTTGCCGCTAGATTTATTAGTCTAGTATCCGCAGCTACGCACTGCGCACACTAGACTGGGGGGACATGATGACGTATAGTCTATATTTGGGCCACGAGTCCAAATAATACACACTACTAGCGCCTAAGTCCACCACGAGTGGGCTACCATGACAAATGGTTCGGGCCGCAGTATCAATGGCTTGGGCTCACGAAGCCCAAAGCCCAACTAAACCCACCGGATACGAGATAAGTATCATCTATTCATGGAATAGATATCCTTTCCTCGGATAAGCACTACGCGTGCAAAGAGTAAGGAGCAAGAAACACGGTTTCTACTACCCTATATATAGAATCACATGATTCTCATTCAAGGTACGATTGACTAAAATCCCTAACTCTTTACGAGAACCTAAAACCGATTACTTACTCTCACGCCGGAGTCTAATCGTGGGAGACAATCCCACGATAAGCCTAACAGTGTCTGTTTACTTTCTTAGTGCGCAGGTCCAACAAGCATTAAGATCAAGTTGATACAAGAGCCCAAGCCCAAGCGAAGAGCGCCCAACTTTTGTAGCAACATTCATGATGTATAAAAATGGGTAAAACAAGTATTGACATATATATGTTAACATATGATAAGTAAACAAGCAAACTAGTGATTTTTATAGAGAACTCTAATCAAAACAGTATATAAATGATATTAGACAATTACATATTGTAGTAGAGGACTTAACAAGGAAACCATAGCAACTTGAATCACCTAAAACAAGTATACGAGTCAAAAGTTATGACCATTTGAAGTTACCAAAACTTTACGGCAAAACTGCCTAAAAACCTTCTGTCTCGGATTTAAACACACAAAAAGAGGCCCTTATGATTCCTTTCATCAAAAGAATAAACCATGAAAGTTGTTCAGAATGATGTTTTCTTCAAAAACTTAGGTGCACGTATCCAGAAAACCAATAATGAATGAGATATATTCAATTTCTTAAACAGCTATTTTATGTACCAAAGTTACTATATTATAGTTATGGTTTAATGAAACCAAGGGGTATAATGACCTAAAGCCAAGACCACAACCATGGCTAAGGCCAAGGTTGAGTCTCAAGACCATGGAACAATGACCAAAGGTCACGGCAAGGCCATGACTAAATGACCATATAAACTTACCTAGGCGAAAACATGAGCTAAAGAGTTAGCGATAACTTAAACTTACAATTTGGATCTACTTCATCTAAAGAACCATGAGATATTACAAGTAATTGTCATACAAGATCTAAGAAACTTATTGTAATAACAATCTTCATTTAAAAGTAAACTTTCCTAAGTTTACTCAAGTATTTGGACATGTAACTTTTCGGATCAAAGCTTATATATATATTTTATGAAATACTACAATAGTAGGGAGCCTCATGTGAGGAGTTCATTAAGTAAGCCGTCGAGATGAGTTGTGGATTTATGAATTAAAGTGTCATGGCTCCTCGAATGTTTACTACATGACTTCTGAATTATGTCGGCCCGAACTGTAGTAAGCGATATACAAACTATACATGTTCATAAACAATTGTTATTCAAACACTTACACTTTATACTACATACTACATCATGAACTAAGTGCAAGACATATATAGGCGATTCCTCATATTCTTTACATCAATCCTAAGTCGCAACATCCTATTATAGGTTGCTCGTAGAAACCTTCACGATTCGACCATCGTATTCACTACTTGCTACTTAACTTAAGGTGAGTTCATAGCCCCACTTTCCATTACTTAATTGTTTTACAAACCCTTGGGGGGAATACATGCTATTTTAAACCGAACACAATGCTTTCAAATTGTATGCTTGCCTGATTGTTTTATTATCACTAAGTACCATCCTTGCTAAACCGAGATCCCTTATTATGAACCATTTAATCACTAGCAATAGTGAGCGCGAATATTGTGAATAGGCCTATTGGGATTGATGAATCCCATTTGTATTGACTAAGTTCAAACAAATGCATTAATATTTGAAACATGGGTATGACAGCAAAGTACCTACTGGGATAAATCTGCCGATTGATATTGGTACACGTTAACGTTTTGGTGTCATAAGCTTAGTGTATGATAATAACTATTTTTGTTTTCCAACCATTGGTGTGAGCCTATAACTGACACTACCAACATATTGTGTTCAAACATCAAACAAACTCTATGAATATCACTCAACCTTTGTGTTGACCTTTTAAGCATGTATTTCAGGTCCATAATGATCGAGGCTGACACGGAGGAGCACGGATGTTCAAGAGGGCTATAAATTTTATTATCATTCGAAAACTCATTTAATGTAAATTGTAAACATGGAACCATCTGGGACCTCATTTTGTAATCTCTGATATTTATATAATTTGAATGATAAATCTTTTAAAACGACTCAATTAGAGTTCGTTTTCTATTATTGTGACTATTGTGCCATCGAGTAACACTCAGTTTGAATTCCACTGCATCCATGAATTGGGGGTGTTACACATACCAAAGCAAATGCAATGGTAGCACTAAACTCATTCCACCCAGAAGTTTTAGAACTCAAACAATGAAGGAGATTATGTACCAAAAATTTGTATTGAGAACAGAGGAGCCCTTTTTGAAATTTTAAATTTGTATGATGGCCCTCATATCCCAAATCAGTTAAACCTTCAAAAATGGCAGAGTTAGCAAGACATGTGGTCTCTGTTTCATCATCCAAGAGAAGAATTTCTCTTATAGAAGATTCAGTGACACGCACTTGTTGACCATCTACCATGGCTTTGACATATTTTTCCCCATTCCTAGTTTTGACTTTAGTTGTAAGCCAAAACTGTTTGATGTAGGAAACAAATATAGTAGGATTCACAGTTAATGCATACCTAAGAGAAGTAGCATTCAAGAATTTTGCCATGTCTGTGAAACCTTCAGGAACCAGTTCTTCATCCAATAGATCAACATTATTGTGATTTTCTGCCCAGGTACGTGTACAATCCATGAATTAGGTTTTTGTGAAATTTGGGGATTTATGACTTTGAGAGTAAAAGAGTGTTAGGGTTTGAGAGAACTTCAATTTGGAGCACGTAAAAACCAATTGTGAATATTAATTAGGTTTTAAACATGTTTTGAGAAGTTACACATGCCACCCTCACACTTCCAACTTTAGCAGCACAACCAGGATATCATCATAACTAGCAGCAGAATGAAACAACTAGCAGCAGATTTATTTGGCCAGCAGCAGAGTTGACTTGTCAAACTTGGTCAAAAAGTGAATCAATTATCAAAAATAAATGCTCAATATATTCTGTTTTCCCTATAAAAAGGAACTAATCTTCCCCTAATTTAGCACACGCAAACCCTAATCGCTTTCAAAAATGCCAATCAACCAAATCAATCACAATAACAATGAAATCCATTCCCGAAATAATCAACATATCCTCTGATTCATCCTCCGATGATGAAGCACCACTCCCCACCTATGTACCACCATTACGTCCTCCCCACAATGGATGTAGAACTAAGGAGCATGCACGGAAGAGAAAACATGATCTTCCTATGTTTAAGGATCTTTTGAACTTGAATCTGACCCCAAGCACATCCAGGGGTAAAGCAGTTATGTCCCCCAAATCTCCATCTTCATCAGAATCATCAGAAGACCCAGCCTGGATTTCAATCAGACCTCTATCTCCAATGGAACTTGTGTCGCCCTTTCCTTACACTTCTTCAGATGAGGATGAGCCTCAGGACAATCCTCCTGCTACTCCTAAAAGACCACAATCATCAAGGCCAAGGCCAGCATCCAGAACAAGAAAGTCAAACTCTCCTCTGCCAAAAGAAAGAGAAGTGGTACTTGGGCTTCCATGCCCTAGGCATTGATGTAGTTGTAGGTTGTTGTCTTTTGATTTTTTTTTATGTAGCAGTGTTTTGTTATTTTGGAAGTGATGTGTGGTTGTTAGTCTTAGATTTGTAATCTTTTGGCCTAAATGAATGATGAATGATCTAATGCTGTCTTGAATATTTGCATACTTGTGAAGCAACAGCAACAATCATCATTAATAACTTTTCCTGCAAAATGTTAGACCAAACACCACAAAACATACCAACACATGTTGCAAATGTACTAGAAATATGTAGCAGTAGAATCATATAGCAGCAGAGTACATTTCAACTTACCAACATGCTTCTTAAGAAGCAACAGAAACAGCTTAACAAGTAGCACAGTATCTTTACAAAACTTTACAAAAACATGAGATAAGTTTTTCAAAGATTTACCATACCAATGTTTGCAATTAAAAATTGAAACCTCCCCACATCAAAGTGTTTAGTGAGTAGATCTGCAACATTATTATCAGTATGAATCTTAACAATTTGAATTAACTTCTTTTCATAACAATCTCTTATAAAATGATGTCTTATCTCAATATGTTTTGTTTTAGAATGAAAAACAGCATTTTTAATTATGCAAAGTGTGCTGTTGTTATCAATATGAATTTTGGTGTTCATGAAATTGTACCCATAATCTAGTAGTTGATTTTGCATCCAAAGCACTTGTACACAACAACTTGAAGCAGCCACATACTCAGCTTCAGTTGTAGAATTTGCAACCACTGTTTGTTTCTTGCATTGCCATGACACCAATCTGTTTCCAAGAAATTGACAACCTCCTGTTGTAGACTTTCTATCCAAGCAAGCTCCAGTATAGTCACTGTCTGAGTATGCTACCAAATCAAAAGGTGAATCCTTAGGATACCATAGGCCCAATTTAGGTTGATGCCTTAGATACCTAAAAATTCTCTTCACTGCATTGAGATGTGATTCTTTAGGACATACTTGGAATCTTGCACAGGCACATACAGCAAACATAATATCAGGCCTTGAGGCTGTAAGGTACATCAATGAACCAATCATTGATCTGTACAAGTGAACATCTACTTCTTTTCCATTTTCATCTTTTAACAAAGGTTTGTTGGATTCCATGGTTGTCTTAGCAGGCTTAGCATCTTCAAATCCAAACTTCTTCAAAATGTCATTGAAATACTTATCCTGACTAATAAATATGCCATTGTCCTTTTGTATAACTTGCAGACCTAAGAAGAAAGTGAGTTCTCCCATTGAACTCATAGCAAACTTATCTTTCATAAGCTTCTAAAAATCAACACACATAGCTTTGTTTGTAGACCCAAAGATGATGTCATCAACATAGATTTAAACCAACAAAATATCATCCTTTTGTATTTTTAGAAACAAAGTTTTGTCAATCTTTCCTCTACTAAACCCAGAAGCTAACAAATATGTTGACAAGGTATCATACCAAGCTCTAGGAGCCTGATGTAAACCATACATTGCTCTATTCACCTTGTAAACTTTGTCAGGATGATCAGGGTCTTCAAAACTAGGTGGCTGAGACACATAAACTTCTTCTGTAATGGTCCCATACAGAAAAGCACTCTTTACATCCATTTGATACACCACAAAATCTTTATATGAAGCATAAGCCAAGAATAATCTAATAGCCTCTATTCTTGCCACATGAGCAAATACTTCATCATAATCAAGGCCTTCTTGTTGAGTGTATCCTTGTGCTACTAACCTTGCCTTATTTCTTATGACTATGCCTCTTTCATCTATTTTACATCTGAAAACCCATTTAGTGCCAATTACTCTTTCCCCATTTGGCAAATCAACCAAAGTCCAAACTTCTTGTAGTTTAAATTGCAGAAGCTCATCTTGCATTTCTTCCAACCAACTTGCTTCTTGTAAGGCTTTGTAAGTATTCTTGGGTTCAATTTGAGATTAAAAACATGCAAACAAGCAATTTTGTAGATCTTTATGACTTTTTCTTTGATGCAGAGATCTTGCAAAGAAACTTTGATGTTGTAGATCTTTCAGCTCTTTAGTCATCTTTCTTGTTTGAACAGATGAAGTTGGATCACTAAGAATTTGTTCTTTTTGTTGATCCTTATGAACTCTTGTAGTAGTTGTGGGACTAACAAGAATGTTAAGTTCCAAGTTAGTAATGTCTGCATCAGCTCCAAATAGTTTACCATCAAGAGCTTCATCATCTGTATCATAGTATATATTCTCTAAAGGAGGCATATTTGGATCATCAGGATAGTTTGGATCAGCAAAAGACCTACCCTAAGTATCCAAAGAAGGAAACTTTGGTGTAGCAGCAGAGTTAGTAGGCTTGGCAGCAGAATTGGTTGGAGGAGTAGTTGCTTGTTTTGGCCTAGCAGTAGAGTCTACTGAGTCAGCAGCAGAGTCTTCTTGCCTTGTAGGAGAGACATCAACAACCACTTTGGGAACTTCATTTGTTACCTTTTCTGCATCAATAGGTATTTCAATACCTTCTTCAGTTTCCTTAGGTTTCTCTTGAGTAATAACATCTTCTTGTGAACTTTGATCTTTCTGAAAGGGTAGTAGAGTTGGACCAATCTTCAATTTCTCAACCAAAACAAAATCTTCTTGTGGTTTGTTAGTGTCAACACTAGAAATAACTGGTACATAATTCATTGTTTTGGCAAGTATGTCAACATTAAACAACCATTCTGGTCCTTTCCCTTCAACATTAGATGTGTTCTCACTAAACTTGATATGCAAATTCTCCTCTACATGTTTGGTTCTCTTATTGTATACCCTGAAAGCTTTACTATTTACAGAGTAACCAACCAAGTATCCTTCATCAGCTTTTTCTTCAAATTTGCCTAACTGATCCATAGTGTTCAAAATAGTAACAGGACATCCAAATGGTTTAAGAAAATCAATCATTGGCTTCTTTCCATGAAATAACTCATATGGAGTTTTATTGTGAGGCTTGACTACCTTACTTCTGTTTTGCAAAAAACATGCAGTGTTTACAGCTTCAGCCCAAAAAGGTATAGGTAGTTTAGAGTCAGGTAACATTGTCCTTGCAGCCACAATAAGTGTCCTGTTTCTTCTCTCTGCAACACCATTCTGTAGTAGAGTTCTTGCTACACTGTACTGTCTTAGAATACCTTTTCCCACATAGAATTGATTCATCACACTATTCTTGAACTCAGTACCATTGTCACATCTGATTATCTTCACCTTGTGGTTGTGCAGGTTTTCAACTCTGGTAATGAATGCCTTGAGTATTTCTGGAGTTTCATCTTTAGTAGCTAGAAAGAACACCCAAGTGAACCTGCTAAAGTCATCTGTGACAACTAGGCAATATGACTTCTTGTTCAAGCTATTCAAAAATACAGGCCCAAATAAGTCCATGTGAAGTAAGTGTAAAGGCTCAGTATTTGTGTTCACTGTCTTGGACTTGAATGAAACTCTGTGTTGTTTACCCTTTTGACAGGCAACACAAGTTTCACAATTCTCAAAATTCTTTGTAGGCATCCCCCTCACAAGATTTCCTTTTACCAACTTGTTCATGGTCTTGTAGTTCAGATGTCCAAGTCTTCTATGCCATAAATTGGACTCATAAATAGTGGCCTTTGCAATTAGACAAGTTAAAGCTCTTTTGGGAACAATGTTCTTAATATGGTCACTGTATATATTTTCATTTCTAGGGACCTTCAATAGCACAAATGTATCATCTGGAAACTGAAAATCAGGAGAAAGGATCATACATTCAGTGTCTGTAAAAAGAACAAAGTTCCTTTTGTCACACATTTGTGAGACCCTAAAGAGGTTAAACTTAAGCCCTTTCACAAGAAACACCTTCTCAAAGTCCAAATTTCCTGTTCTCAAAGTTCCTCTACCAATAATCTTTCCTCCTTTTAGATCATTCCCAAAAGCAACATAACCACCTTCAAAAGCCTCAAAGTCTTCAAGTTGAGACTCATCCCCTGTCATGTGGCCAGAGCATCCACTGTCAACAATAACCATATCCTTTAGCTCATCCAATAGATTACCCTGCACATGAAAATAGAGAAATTAGTTTCCCCTGGGGACCCAAGCCATTACTGACTTGGATCTGCCTTGTGCATCAACATAATTAAATTTCTTTAAATCACTTGATGCACTGATATTCTTGGAAACAAAATTTGAAACATTTGATTTAGGCCTTCACAGCATAAAAGTGATTACCAACAACTGTATTTGTTAAAACTTTTGACCCATAAGTAGAAAGTTTTGTACTAGCAGCAGATTGCTTACTAGCAGCAGAGTGCATACTAGCAGCAGAGTGCTTACTAGCAGTAGAGCCAGCAATAGAACCAGTTGTGGTTTTAAAAACACCATTTGATTTAGCAGCATAAATAGATCTAGTTGCACCAGATCTTAACAACACAGCTCTTGGAACCATTTTTCTATTTGAATGAGGGTGAGATTATTTTGAAACATATTTATGATTCACCCTAGTGTATTGATTCCATACAGGCTTTTGGTGTTCTGTACAACTAATAATCAAGTGGTCAAAACTACCACACTTATAACAAGCCTTCTTCTGTAGTTGAAACTGGTTACCTAATTTGTGTGAAACAAGGTTGTTAAAGTTTCTCTGGTTACCTCTCGGCTTATTATTAAAACTTCTCATCTGTTCTCTAGGTATATCTTTGTATTCTACCATTTTCCTAGAGATGTTTCTACCTAACATAGGTTTAACAAACTTAACCTGGTCATTTTTAGGTTCAACTTTTGTACGAATTTCTTCCCTTTTCACACTTTGTTCTAGTTCAACCTGTTCCTCATCACTATCACTATCAGAATACCAGTCTTCAATAGTAGGAGCCTCAGGAAATTTTCTACCCTCAACCTTAGGTGTTTCTAAGACACTTGTACTAGATTCACCTACATGTTTTTCAATATCTAGCTCACTAATGAAAGACAGTTCTTTTCCTGGTGGAGCATAGGCAGTTTTAACAGGAGGAGCAACATCATTGTAGCCTATTCCACTTCCTTTCATTATCAAAGTACTTTCAATAGATTTATTAACCAAGTCAGAAGCATATTGTTGTTTCTTTACTCTTACTACATGTTTATCCTTATCAGCAAGAGCTGCATCTCTATCTTTTTCTGCTTCTTATAACTTATTCTTAAGAAATTCAATCTCACTGTTTTTCTTAAAAATCTCAACATCCTGTTGGTTAATTCTATCTACATACTCTTTTTCACACTCTTTAAGATATTCTAATCTTCTTTCAACATTTTGAATACCTACTTTGTAACCTAAGTTATCAAGTTTTAGGTGTTCAATTTTTCTAATTAGACTCTCATTCCAAGACTTAAGTTCTTCTACAGTGTCAGCACAAGATTTAAAAGAACACACAGATAAGTCAGAATCATTTGATACCTCAGAGTCAGATCCAGAGGATGATGATGCATAGGCCATAAGTGCAAAGTTATGCACTTTAGGCTTGACTTGAGCCACCAGAGAATAATTTGGTTCTTCTTCAACCATATCACTCCAATCATACTCTCCCAACCCATCACAAGATACCAATGCAGTAGTGGTCTTCTTTGGAGCTCTACATTCCCTGGAAAAATGACCCTTCCTGTTGCAATTGAAGCACTCAATCTTCGACTTGTCAAAACCCAAATTTTCTTTAGCCCTGTACTTGACTTCTCTCCTAGTCCTCTTCAAGAATTTTCTTGCCCTTAAGGTCAACATAGCCATCTGCCATTTAAGATCAATTTCTTCAAGATCATCAGGATCAATATGATCCATATCTTGGTTGATAACCTGTGACCTTATGGTGGTTGTTAGATCAGCTAAGAATGCACACAAAGAAATATCACTGGTGGAAATCTTATCATTAGAACTAGCAGCAGATCCATCAGCAGCAGATACCCCATAAGCAGTAGAGTGGGATTCTTGAGACCCTTTTGATTTTAAAGATACAAAGGCAAGATTTTGTGTACCAGAAGATGAAGTAGATGTAGTATTCAATTCTGGTTCATACACTCTCAGATTGTTGTAGAGGCTTTCCAACTTCATTGTTTCAAAGTCAGGCTTATTCCTCTAAACAACTGTATGCATACTCCATTCAGATGCAAGACTTCTTACATCTTCTTGAGGAACCACGTAGCCAACAAGCCTTAAGTGACTAACAAGTTGATTAAGCCAGTTGTATGTGCCATTAATCTTTTCTCCACTTTCAGCAGTAAAGTTCTCAAACTGATGCTTCAACATGTTTTTCCTTGACTTCTTAGTAGCATCATTCCCTCCAAACCTAAATTCAACAGCATCCATCAAGTCTTTTGCAGTCTCACAGTCATCAAAGTCCAATTGAAATTCATTAGGTATTCCCATTAAGAGAATACTGTGTGCCTTGATCTCCATCTTCCTCACAGAGTTCTCTTCAGCAGACTTGATTGGTGAGTCACCATTGATGATCACATTCCACATGTTAAAATCGATCATGCGAATGTACTGTCTGATCCTCATCTTCCAAAGTTCATACTCACCAGGATTGAGCATGGGAACCGTAGAAGCAGTCACCATATGTGTATCGTCACCCATCTTAAGCAATTGATTAGGAACAACAAACTTTTAAGAAACAAGTTCTTCTTGATTTTAACTTCTAGATCACAAGCTCTGATACCACTTGTTGATCCCAATTGAGCAAACGATCTTAAATAGAAGTTAACTTGAATATAATACTTAAGCTAAAACGCGGAATATTAAAGCTTAACTTAAGAAGAACAATTGATTCACTATCAACACTTCAATATTATTAATACGAGCACTCGACAATGCTAGGGTTTCACAACCTTGAAGTGTAAATGAAAACTAAACAAAACGTATGTAATCTAACCCTAGGATCCTCCTTTTATAGACCAAGGAATCCTACTAAGTTTACAATATCTTTCTACACAAGATAAGAATATTCTAGACGTATATAATATACACACAATCTATTCTATAATTATCTATTCCATATACATGCATATCTCTTCAGCAGTAGATTCCACTAGCTGTACTTTCCCATAGCAGCACTTTGAATGACAGCAGCAGAATCTTTATCATTAGCAGCAGTTTCACCTTAGGAGCATTTTGAATCTTTAGCAGCATAATCCAAAACCCAACATGAACATTGTCCCTAATGTTTAATTAAAGAATGTAAAAGTAAAACAGGTAAAACAATGAAAACAAATACTCCCCTGATTCGTTCGGTGTAGATAGTGTGTCAACAAGGTTAGATCTTCCTCCAAGAAAATGAACATTCAAAGCTTCCCTTCCAGAAATATAAATCATCTTCTTGTCATATATAACCTGTTAAACCTGAGAAAACAAACAAGGCAACCTCGCGTAAAATTGGCGGCAATCTATATATACTAAAAAAGTCCTAGAAAGCAATTTAAGATATAATGCTTGTGGAATGAATGTTTGCAGATTTCCTGGAGTTTATAAAACTAAATAATCAACAAAAACTTTTAAACTCCGTTAGAAAAACAAAACTCGTAAAATTTCCAGAATTTTACACGTGACGCCGTCAGGTATTAAATCATGACGCCGTCAGAAGTGACCTGCAGAAATCTTTATGTTAAGTTTCCGGAAAATTTCTTGAAAAACTTATGTCCTACTTCCTGGAAAATCCTGCAAAACATTATTATGACTCGATACAAGCATTTGACTCTAACAATTACTAATATACATGTTCATTTAATATTGTGGCGAATCAAGATCATTTTCATTCTTAGAAACAAATTTGGGGTTTCCCCTTACACTTAGCTTTTGCAAAATACCTTTATATGAAGTTAAGACGAAGTTAAACAACAAAGTAAAGCATTTTCACAATTTAGTTTGAAACATGATCTACCAACAATAAAAATAATACATGCATACGGAAACAAATAAAATCAAATAAACAAACATACAAAACATGGGTTACCTCCCAAGAAGCGCTTTTCTTTATTTATGAGTCTTGTAGCTAGACTCAAGGTCATGGGCTATTATGTGACCTCGTCTCTCGAGATGACGTATCCCATATAATTATGATCCTCACTATCGTGGTGGTGGTGTTTCAATCGATCGACACTTGCAATCACCTCCCCTCCTCCTTTACTGCTCAAGGTAGCTATCCCATCTTTGCGTATGCTTTCAATTGTGAATGGTCCATACCACCAGGGACTAGGCTCGTCGGGAGGTACTTTTATCTCTGAATGCCTTAAGAGTACCAAGTCTCCTTCTACAAATGGTATATGATTCTCTGTTGGTTGACTACATTGAAACTTTACATGAACTTTATTGCAGCTTTTGCCTCTCTCAGGCTTAGTTTCTTTGTAGCTTTTGATTCTTGTTTCCCATGCAAGGATTTTTTCTTGAACATGATTAGGCGATGTGTCAATGTTGTTTTTGAGCTTTCTTTTCATCAAGCTTCCTTGCACACATCATGGGGTCATAGGAAAGCTAATCTTTCTTTTTCCTGACTTAAGTTCAATTTCCCTTTTTTTCATACCTAATGACAGCTCTAGCGGTGGTGAGGAATGGTGCTCCAAGGATTATTGGCATGCACCCACCTCCTTTATCATCGATGATCATGAAATCGACAGGATACATGAACCCTGCAATGTTGACCAGTACATCCTCTGCAATTCCCAAAGGGTATACATATGAGTGACCAGCGAAGGATAGCCTAACACGGGTGGTGGCCGGCATTTCTGTGGTTAGTTGGGTATAAATAGTTAGGGGCATAAGATTTACTTCTGATCCTTGATCGGCGAAAGCATTCAGATATTGCAAATTCCCAATGTTGGCTGGTATCTCAAAGTTCCCACAAGCCATCTGCTTAGTAGCCACTATTTTCATAAGTAGTTTCTCGAATACCGGTCCCCCAGTTAATGTATCATACTCATCTTTCCCCTCTTTCTCCTTCTTTGAAACCTATTTGGAGGATTGGTTACGCCCGTCACCCATTATCCAATTTGTTATGGTATTCTCATTTATAACATGTTTTAGGTAGTAACCTAGTGATTGGGATTTTGGCGGTTCCTCAATGGTTTGCTCACTAGAGGTTTCCTTTTCCTCATTATCCTCGTGGACAATTGTGATAGAATTAACAAATCGGGTAGTGGTGGCAGCGCTTTCTTTTCTTAATAACATCATTTCTAGGGTTTTTTGGGTTGCGTATTCCTCCACTAGGCTCATCATCTCCTTCATTTTCTCTTGCATCTCCTTCTTTTGTTTATAAACAGCTTCCTCGAATTTAGCAAGCCGCTCAGAATGGGTTGCCATATACTCTCTCATTCGAGCTTTGAATTCCGGGCTGAGGTTCTGAGGAGGTGAATAAGGTGGAGCATAATTTTGAAAGGTTTCGACATTCTCTCTAGAGGGTGACTCAGACAACGGTGTTGGAATCATATTTGAGACAGAATTGACTGTTGCCCGTCTGGGACTTAAAGGTCTCTTTTGTTTTTCCATGAGATAGTCAACCTTTGTCTCAAGTTTGCAAAGGAGTTCTTCGGAGATTTGATTGGTCTCCCCAGATGTCAAGATTGCATTGATAGCCGAGTTTATAACATGAGTAACTTCCCATAACTCTTGATTGTCGAAGGCGAGCTCATCAATAATTTCCCAAGATTCCTCGGCGTTTTTATCACGCAACCTGCCTCCGGCGGCTCGATCAATGGTACGTTTGGTGTGAAAGTCGACATGGTCATAGAAGATTTGAACTAATAACCAAAGATTTATACCATGATGAGGGACTTTTTGGAGTAAGTCCTTGTATCGAGTCGATGCTTCATAGAAGGTTTCACCTTGACGTTGTTGGAACATCAAGATATCATTTCTAAGCATCGTAGTTCTCCCCGGTGGGAAAAATTGAGCAAGGAAACGAGATGTGAGATCATCCCAAGAGGTGATGGATCCCGCGGGAAAACATTCAAGCCATTGACTAGCTTGATCACGTAGAGAGAATTGGAATAGACATAATCGGGTCGACCCTCTAGTTACAACATCAAGGTCTATGGAATCTACGATTTTAAGGAAATCCTTGAGATGTTGATTAGGATCTTCGGAACGAAGTCCATGGAATGCACAACCGCTTTGCACCAACCGGATGGTGTCGGATCGTAAAGGGGACACATTGGCTCCTTGAGTGAGCTCAATAGTGTTTCGATAGCCTTGGTGGCTAGGACGGGAATACTCTCCTAAGGTTCGGGGCCTAAGAGGTTGGTTTTCTAGAGGTGGGTTTTGTGGGTGTTTTTGTTGTGGTGGGTTGATGGGTTCAAAGAGGTTACCACCTTCCATGATGTCGGATGGTAAAGGTTACGAACAAAGACACGAAGAAATGAGATAGACTAAAGAAATCCTAAAAATAAAAATAAAATCTTACTAGAAAGGAATCTAGCAAGTAGACCTAATAAAAAAAGAAATCCTAACCTAGACAATAACTATTCCACAGGCTGCGGCGCCAAAAACTTCATACATGGGGATTGCACCCTCGCAACATGTTTTACCTCTCAAGGGATCTCAAGAAGCTTACAACCCCCACAAGGCAGTGTACCTGATCGTTGTAGTATAGTATAGTGACAAGTACCGGGGGATTGATCGTTCAACTCAGGAATAGTGTCGCTAGGATTAGAAAGCCTCCTAAACTATGTCTAGAGGTGAGGGATAATTATTTTTGTATTTTTATATTTTATGAAAGCAAGTAAAATCTCGGGTTTTGAAGGAGTGGGCGGAATTAGTTGCTAGCCAACTAATCCAATTAACTATAAATGCAATCAAAATAAAATAACATAAATGAAAATGAAACTATTAAACTAATGTGGTGGAAACAATAATGAGGAAAGTTGTGTTTACTTAGATTTCATTACTCCCTAGATATCTTTTACAGGTTGATTAGCTTGTTACAATTGCATGGATGACGGGTCATATTCCTTAATACTAGTCGTAGGGCCGTGTACAATATTCCCTAACTCTATAGGATCCTACTTCACTCCTATGTCGAGCCGTTAGAAGCTCCTAACATGGGATCATTAGAATTCTCCTACGCATTAAATACAACCAAAAATCATAGTACACCTCCGATCATGTTTCTTAAGATGTTCAAGCAAGTTACCAATGGAAGTTTGCCAGTTTTCTTAAGCCTAACATCGAATACAATCATCCATAACAACTATAAACAAACAATCAACCCATAATTAACATCTAGGTTTCACTACATCTAAACAAACACAAGAAAAATCTAGCCTAGCATGTTAAAGAGAAGAGAAGCGTAAGATATAATCACACAACACATAGACATATTGAATGATTTGAATGAATACTTATCTTCAATTTAACATGGAAGAATCAAGGAGTTGGAACCCTTAAAAAATAGATAAAATTCAGACTAGGGTTTATTCCCTCAAAGTTGCACACTAATGAATGAAATTTGGAAAACTATATATAGATTATACATCTTGACGGCGTCATGTGTTGGATCGTGATGCCATCAACTCGTCGCCTTGATAAAATCGTATTGCCTAGATCTATCTGTGACACCCTCATGTGGAGAATTGCTCTGGGCCGTCATGTGTAGTTGGACCCTGACGGCCTTGGTGATGCCGTCAGGTCACAAGCTTAAAAATACTCTGGATCGTCACGTGTAGTTTCCACTTCCACCTCTTTTGTAACTCTTGACGCCGTCATGTGCAAAGACTTGACGCCGTCAGGTACTGTTCCAGCAAGGAAATTTGAGACTTTGCCGTTTTCTTCACTTTTATGATCCAAAAACGTCCAAAATGCTTCCTTTTCCAGATTTCTCTCCAAAAGTACCTAAAATGACAAAAGGAATGATTTAGGGCAATAATTGATCAAATAATCTCGAATTCGGGCTTAAATGACCACTTAAAAGCGGTACACTTTTCACCTCATCAAATAGTTAGAAATAATCAATTACAAATATAAAAAAAACACATTGTTAACTAAAATATATTCGATGTTTCGTTTCATTAATTAAATAACATCAAAATGGGAGTGTTTGTACATGATCCGACCCAACACATTGATCGATTAATCAATTGATCTTTTCGCTCAAAATGGGAACCACCTTAGATTTCCTGCTAGATCCGCCACGTAGATCTTCTAGTGATTGAACAGCTTGCCCAATCACTATCACAATAAGCTTGAAGAGTAAAAGTATCATCTTCAGGTACGAAAAGACCTTGGCCAGGACATAATTTTATGTACCTCAGTGCTTTTATGAGAGCTTTCCAGTGAGGAGTTCTAGGACTGTGGCTGAATTGACTTAAAGCCTGGGCAGCATAAGATAAATCTGGCCTTATGATGGTTAAGTAGAGTAATTTTCCCACTGTTGCTCTATAAATTGAAGCATCTGATGGGCTAAGAGGGTCCCCATCAGTATCATTCATCTTGACTATAGGATCTACAGGGATGTGAGATGGTTTCAAATCAAGCACATTAGCACTGTGTAACAGCTCCAGGGCATATTTCCTTTGAGACATTGTAATACCTTGTGAGTTCCTCAAGAATTCTATACCCAAGTAATAATTCACATTCCCTAGATCCTTTATACTAAAAGTGATGTCAAGTTGATGCTTAAAATGTGTGATGAGAGTAGAGTTGTTGCCAGTTAGAAGTATATCATCAACATATATGACTAGGGCCAAGAAATCATTACCTTTCTTATATGTAAAAAGAGAGGTATCAGCATAACTCTGTTGGAAACCATGGTTGATGAGAAAAGTGGTCAACTTTGTAAACCATTGTCTGTTTGCCTGCTTGAGGCCATAAAGGGACTTGTTAAGTTTGCAAACAGGGTTAGGAACAGTTATGGGGGGGGGGGGGGGGGGTGTAACCTTGAGGTAGAGACATGTATACCTCTTCATTAAGGTCTCCATGCAAAAATGCATTGTTAATATCCAATTGAGCTATCTGCCAGTTGTGATGTGTAGCTTTAACTAGAAAGGTTCTAACTGTCACCATTTTTGCTACTGGAGCAAATGTCTATGTATAATCAATGCCCTCCAATTGAGTGAAACCTTGAGCTACCAATCTTGCTTTGTACTTCTCTACTGTACCATCTGAATAATACTTAATTCTGTATACCCATTTGCTGCCTATGGCCCTCTTGGTTGGTGGTAGAGATTTGACAGTCCGAGTGTTGTTGGTTTCTGATTGTACAATATTTCGCACTACCAGGCCTTCGATGGTGATCAAAGGAAAATGAGGGGTGTTGTGATTGCGCCAAGATTGGATATAACCTGAAATAAGAAATACTAAAACATTACGTTAAGTGATTGCGCAGGGGTTGGACCCTGTGAACCACCTTCGGCGTGTGAATGAGTGATTGGTATGAGAGTTTAAGTATATACGTAGTAAAGTAAGGTGAGATAGATTGCATACCAGATTTGTCATTGTCCAGGACTATTTATAGGTGAAGAAAACGGTCCTGGAGAGTGGTCACACGTTTGATAGAGATCATGGGGGCGTCCCATGATTTTTGGTAACCGCTAGGGGTTAGTGCCCCACTCCTCCTGATTTAGCGGGGGAGCTAAAGAGAAAGAGTAGACGTGGGTAAGACTTGGTCTTACCAATATGTGGTCTTGGCATTGTTCCGTCCTTGAAACTTATCGAGAAATACCCCGAAGGGCTTGATCCTTCGATTGGAGAATTCCCACTTGGTAACTAGATCATTGATGATTAGTTTTACGCCAAGGAAAGTTTTAGGAGGCTATCCAGAGCCTTCAATTATATAGGTTTCGATTACACTCGAAGGGGTGTCCTTCGAGCTAATCGGAGGGTACATCATCAAGCCCCCCAATTGAAAGTCAGATATGCACACAAGAATATGTGGCTTACAACTCTATCGTAATGTAATGTTTTTACCATATTCTCTAAAATGGATAAGCAAATATTTGAAATACAAAGATGCATTAAATGCGCGTGCATATAACGTATCTGTTGAATCAGAAAAATATAATGGTAGAATTATCGGTAAACTCAACCATCTTTCAAAATTGAGTATATAGAATTATGTGCTATATAAATATCAGTATACCCCAAATTTTGAATCATAACTCTTTCCTCTGCAACTACCACAAAGCCGTGATCTGCAACAATCAAAAGGTAGACTCTTCCCCCATTTTAAAATTAGTTATTTAGGTATAGCCATGAGCATGGATGCTAAACGCATTATAAGACAACAAAAATGTACTCTTTCCAGGGAAGCCCTAGCCCTTTTTCTAGATGATTACCCAATACCCAAACAACATAAAGTTATTCTCCCAAAAAGTAATCAAAGCATTTATGATGCCCCAAAAGGGTATGTGGGTTTGTCTACTCATGCATTCACCCGCTCAAATCTAAGAATACCTCAACACCCATTGTTTCTAGAGTTGTTACAATATTATCATGTGCACATTTCGAGGTTTAATCCATTTGGATTAGCCAAACTTACTACCTACATAATAATGTGTAAGGCATATGGGTATGAGCCTACACTAAATGTGCTTCGAGGCTTCCTTAACCTGTGTCCCGGGGGAGATTGTTTGACATTGTCAAAGAGGAACGACGAAAACGTGCCCGTGCTAATCACGAAGCCTTTCACAAATATAACAAACTGGAAAGGGAAATTCTTTTATATACAAGATACAATCGTACCTCCAGGGTATCCAGCACTCTTGAATGAAGCATTCCGTTTCGATCGTAAGAAATTCAATGATCAACTTCCCCTCAATGTTCAGGATGAACCACTTTATCAACGTCTTGCCAGACATCCTATTGATGTGCAAACTTTTCCAGAACCCGTCCTCTTTATGGCTGGCCTTATGGACTATTGGGAGGGATCTCCTTTGTTGCCACAAATCCATTGTGATGGCCAGAGTATGTATATGCAATTTATTATAAATAAATAACATATCTGATTATATTTATGTATCTGTTTATATTGCAGTAATGGCATTTAGGAACTTCATCGTATCTGATGGTGCCAAAGAAGCTAGCTTCATTCCTAGGGAACCTAGAGAATTCAGCTACGGGATGGGTTCCCCTTCAACTTCAGTCAATAATAATGACATGGATGATGTGATGCTTGAGCCAACAATAGTAACTGAAGAGGCGATTCCCCTTAATATTGAGGAAGTGCCTTTGGCTATCAAAGCCTTACCTGATGTAGAGATCCTTTCTTCTAATGATGTGTCCAAGACATATGCTGGTAAATCTGGTATAGCTGGCAAGGTATGCGAAAGGAAAGGAACTAAAATGAAGACCTCGAAGCCCCCAACCAAGAGGGAACTTGACATACCCACTCTTTTATCCAGGGCCTATAAAAAGAAGAAGTTCCAAGAGAAGGCTGTTGGTACCATACCCTCCGAAGGTTCGGATGATGAAGACATACATGGTAAGAGCTTATTATGTTCCCACAAAATTATTAGGAAGTTTCACACCATTCTTAATTTGACAACGTGCAGGGTTACCGAATACTGAAGGACTACCCAATTCGCAGGCCTGCCACCGATTGGTTGAAGGTGTTATTCCAAACCCTTGGAAAGGAACCCTTGACAATATGTCGATAGAGCAATTATGTGATCTTCATGATAAAAGCTACACAAGGCAAGCTATGTTAGATAATCATCTTAACAGTCGAACAAGAGAGTTGATAAAGACTGTTAAGAATGCTAAAGAAGAGTTAAATGTAGTCCTAGCTCGGGAAGAACATAGAGAGCGGTTGATCACTGACCAGAAGTCAAAGTGTGACAAGGTTACGGAGGTTATAGAGAAGGATCCCATTGTTCGAGATCTTCGATCCAACGCCATGAATCTTGATACTCGACTAAAGGAAGCCCAAGTTGAGTGTGGTAGGCTCAAAATGGAGGAAGCCAAAGCGATTGGGCTAAAAGAGAGAGTATCTGTACTTGAGTCAAAGTATGCAAGTCTTAAGTCCGAGAAGAACAGGCTTATTGATCAAAAAACCAAATTGCAACAGGAGACAGATGCCCTCAACCTTCGATGTGAAAGTTTTCAAAGAGATAGGGCGGATATTGTAGCTAAGGTTATTCCTTATATTGCAATGGAATTGTATCATAGTGATGAGGTTGGAAAAGTGGTGGCCAACTTGGTGAATGCTACCATATTCCATGGGAAATGTACTACCCTGGAAGAGATTGCCAAAACTGGGAAGCCTGTGATTTTATCGAAGGTTCCTTACTATCGTACTTCTCATGGAAAGGAATATGATGATGCCAGCAATGCATTTACTTTGGCAGACTTTCCCTTTCTGTCCAAGGTTACTCAAGATCCGGAGGCTTCCATTAAAAAAACTGTTGTCCCAGAAGCCTAATAGGATTCGGCCACCTTCCCCAACTAAAAGGGCCTTTGGTGTGAGGTTTCCCTCTCGTCAAGAAGGTCCTTCCTCATCAAAGAATGCGTAGATACTGTCTTGTTGACGATGGTTTATCCCGAGGGTGGTTTGTACCCTCCGAATATGTTATTTCTTTGCTACTTTGATGTTTAGGATGTTTTGTTTACTTATCCTTTGATTATGTTATTCTCTTCTCTCAACGTTAGTTATTAACGTTAGTATACAACCTAAGGTTACTGTGGATGAGTATCCTTATTGTGTGTATTTTGAACCAAGATTTTTAAGCAATCGTATAATTTAACTGCTGACAGAGGGTTGCGACCCACTCCATCTTTATCCTATAGTCATAGGGCTTCTAATGCCCATTGACGCTTTAGGAAAGTCAATGTGAATTATAATGGATGTCATGTGCAAGACATAAATATCATCCTTTGAACATTGAGACTTGTAGTACTTGGCTGAGAAAATCTTTGTTCTAAAAAACAAAACAAGAGATTTAAAGGAAATACGTTGTGTCATTAATTGGGTAGGGAAGATTACATCATTTTATGAAATGAATACTAGGACGCCTACCATTAATGCTTCTTTCCTGAATGAGAAGAGCTTGTCACATAAATTGGAACAAACGAACGTTCCGAAAGGTTATGTGTAAAACTTACGAAGGTTAGTGCCATTCCATGTCCTGTCAACTTTATCTCCAGAGATTGTTGCCAACTTATAGGCTCCGTTACCGTAGGCTTCATCTACTACGTAAGGTCCTTCCCATGTTGGTCCCAACTTCCTTTGGTATTCGGCTTTGCTTGCGCTATTAAGTCGAAGGATATATTCCCCTGGTCTGTAACTCGAGGGTCTAACCCTGCTATTGTAATATTTTTCTAACTTTTGCTTGTATGTAGCCTCTCTGATGGAAGCTATTTCTCTTCGTTCTTCAAGAAAATCTAGATTCTCTCGAAGTTTTTCCTCGTTTTCCGAGTCTTCGAAGTTCATGATGCGCTCCGTTTCTACGCTTATTTCTGAAGGGATGACAGCTTATGTGCCATAAGTGAGGCTGAAAGGTGTTTCTCCATGACTCGATTTGGGATGTGTCCTATGAGCCCAGAGAACTTGGGGTAATTCATCTACCTACCCTTGGTGACTTCGTCCTAGCCTTCTTTCTATTCCATTTATAATATCTCGATTAGTAGCTTCTACTTGACCGTTGCCTTGAGGATGGTACACGGATGTGAATGATTGCTTGATTTTTAAACCATTGCAAAAAGTAGGGAATACTCCCTCGGCAAACTGTTTTCCATTGTCAGAGATGATGATGTGAGGAAATCCGAAACGACAAACGATGTGTTCCCATACAAATTTCTCCATGTGTCTACCTGTCACAGATGCCAAAGGTTTGGCTTTGACCCATTTGGTGAAGTAATCGATAGCTACGACCAAAAACTTCACTCCTCCTAGTGCTACTGGTAGGGGTCCTACTATGTCAATCCCCCACTGGGAAAAAGGCCAAGCAGATGTGACAGAGGTCATATCCTGTTTAGGTAATCTTGGGGCCTTCGAGTGGATTTGACATGCTTCGCATTTATGTATTATTTCCATTGCATCCCTGTGCATGGATGGCCAGTAGTACCCCAACTTCATAATTTTAGAGACGACAGAGCGAGGTCCTGCGTGTAGGCTACATGATAGTTCGTGGACTTCATTGATGATGTTGGTAGACTGTTTTGGTCCGACACAATGAAGCCATGGGGATAGAAGGGATCGTCTATAGAGGTGGTCTCCTATTATCCTATATTGAGGAGCTTTAATTCTCACTTTTCTTGCTAGCTTTGGATCTTCTGGCAAAATGCCGCTTATCAAGTATTCCCTTATCGGAGTCATCCAATTAGTTTCTTCAACAGATATTATATCGGATACTTCCTTCCTTTGGATAGATCTATCAGCTAGTACCTCAACCAGGACTTCCTTTGTTAAGTGAGCAAAGGCCATTGAAGCTAACTTGCTTAATGCGTCCGCCTTCTTATTTTGATTTCTTTGAATGTGTTCAATGGTATATGATTCAAACCTCTGTAGGATTTATTTTGCTTTATCCAGGTATTGTTTAATTGTGGGCTGCCTCGCTTCGTAAGAACCTTTGATTTGGTTGGCGACCAGCTGTGAGTCAACAAAAATCGAAAGGTTTTGTACTTCCATGTCTTTGGCTAGCCGTAGGCCTGCTAGCAAAGCTTCGTATTCTGCTTCGTTGTTGGTTGCCTCAAACTAAAATCTTAGTGCATAAGTGTATTCTTTTCCTTCTGGGTTGACTAACATTAGTCCTGCCCCTGAACCATCAGAGCTTGAGGCTCCATCCGTGAATAACCTCCAACCTGCCTTTTCTTACAAAGGCTTCTTTTTGGGAATTTCTTTATCATTTTTTGGCTCGGAAGGAGTTTCAGCGAGGAAATCTGCAAGTATTTGACCTTTTATGGAGTTTCACCCTTTGTATTATATTTCATGCTCCCCTAGTTCGATGGCCCATTTAGATACTCTCCCAGTTTTCTTGGGTTTTGATAATATTTGTTTGATGGGCTTATCAGTTAATACCGTAATGGGGTGAGCTTGAAAATACCTTCGGAGGCGTCTTGCGGCGTAGACTAGAGCAAGAATTAGCCTTTCCAATTCTGGGTAGTTTAATTCGGCTCCCTGTAAAACCCGGATGACAAAGTAGATCGGAACTTGCCTCTTTTCTCTTTCTGCCAGGAGTACTGCGCTTTGCTTTCGTGTGACGCTGCGATGTACATATACAGTGTTTCTCCATTAATTGGGGCTGCGAGTGTTGGCAGGATTTCCATGAACCCCTTCAATTTTTGGAAAGCAGCTTCAGCTTCGACACTCCATTGGAAAGTCTTCTTGTCCATACATCCTTTAAGGGTTTTGAAGAACGGTAGTGATCGGTCTGCGTCTTTTGATAAGAACCTGCTCAAGGCAGCCAGTTTCCCATTAAGGCTTTGTACCTCCTTCAATGTCTTTGGGGCTTGTAGGTCAGTGATAGCTTTTACTTTAGAAGGGTTTGCTTTGATTCCTTGCTTTGTGATCAAGTGCCCCAGGAATTGTCCTTCTTCAACACCGAATGAACATTTCTTCGGATTTAGTTTCATATTTATGGCTCTTAGCTGGTTGAAAGTTTCTTGAATGTCAGAGAGCAGGTCTTCCTCTGTTCTGCTCTTTATGACCATGTCGTCGACATATGCCTCCAAGTTTCTCCCTATCTGCTTATTGAAGGCTTTGTCCACCAGACGCTGGTAAGTTGCCCCTGCGTTTTTTAAACCGAAGGGCATTTTCTTATAGCAATAGTCGCCTTTTCCTGTGTAGAAAGCTATTTTTTCCTCGTCTTCTACTGCCATCTGTATCTGATGGTATCCCTTGTAAGCGTCTAGAAAACATTTTAGGCGGAACCCTGATAAGGATTCTACCTTCCAATCTATTTCTGGGAGGCGGTAACAATCCTTTGGGCATGCTTTATTGATCTCAGTAAAGTCAACACACATACGCCATCCTCCGTCGTTTTTCTTTACCATAACTGGATTGGCTACCCATGTTTGATATTTGACTTCTCTAAGTATGCCTGCCTGTACTAGTTCATCTACTTCTTTGCAGGTTGCGGTGTTTCTTTCTGGCGCAAGGCTTCGGCGTTTTTTTTAATAGGCTCCATGTGTTTAAACTCATTGAGTTTGTGTTCCGTTCCAAAGGGTTTGCCATCGATCATGAGACTTCTCGGAACCCCTGTCATATCGGAGTATGTCCATGCGAAGATATCTTTGTTGTCCTTCAAGAGCTGTGTAAGATTCGTTTTGAAGGTAGCAGGGAGTTGTCTTCCTACCACGACCGTCTGCTCCGGATGAAGCTCGTTTATTACGATACGTTCTTCGGCGTCCCCACAGCTCAAGATAACTCTAGGAGGCTCTTGAGGATTTTCTTTAATCTTTTTTCCCATCTCTTGTGTCTCCTTCCTGTTGTAATTGGATAGTACAGTCCCTATCCCATTGGTCGTTTGGAACTTGACTGTTGCGTGTATAGTTGATACTACAATGCCCATTTTCTACATGGCGGTTCTCCCTATCAATAGGTTATAAGGAGAGTCTGACCTTACAATTATGAATGTGAGAGTTTTCGTCCTTGCCAGTCGGCCTTCGCCAATGGTTACGTCTAATGGGATTTCTCCCAGAGGCCATGAGTGTTCTCCTGAGAACCCTATTAAAGGTATCTTCGAATCCACCCTTTGTGCCCTTATGGAAGATTTGAGCTTCAGAAAACAGTGTTCGTATATGATCTCACAAGAACTTCCGCAGTCCATGTAGGCCCTGTTGACTTCTCGGTTGAAAATGAGGACTTTTATGACTACAGGATCATCTGAGGGAGGTTGGTCCTTTAGTGGTGGAAACGTTACCTCCCCCACCTTGGGTGTTCCTTCCTCAATTTCCTTTCTTTTCTGACTCGGGCCCTCCCTGCGAACCATAAGGATTGGAACCTCATGAGTATAGTTCTTAGCATCGGTGACCTTTTCTTTACCCTTCCTTATGCCTTTTATTAGATGTGTCAACTGTCCTGATTTGACAGCTTCCTCTATTTGCTTCTTCAGTTCTCTACAGTTTTTCGTCTCATGTCCAACATCTTCGTGGAATTGGCAGTACTTGGTCTTGTCTCGGTTCCTCCCATTGCATGTTAGGCGAGGAGGGAGTTCGAAGGTCTTTGCTGCCTTCTCAGTAGCCAAAATTTCCTTTGGGGATTTCGTTAGGCTTTCCCATAAACCAGAGTTTGAACTCTTGTGGTATGGAGTCAACCTATTATGGCTTTTGTGCTTGTTCTTCTATCCTTCCCATGAAGATGGCTTCGTTCCCTTATTGCTCTCCGTCGGAGCCCCATTGGTGGACACTTCTTTGGCTTCTATCCACGTATATGTTTTTTCCATAAGGCCTTTGTATGTTGCCGGCAGATCTGTAGATAAAAACTCCACAAGGTTCCGGTTACGTAGACCATGGACGAAGCCAGAAATGCGTTGCTCTTCATGTAAGCCCAGAATTTGTAGGGTTTCGTCAGTGTATCTAGTAACGAAATTCCTTGTGCTTTCGTTCTCCTTCTGCTTGATATTGTGCACTGTGAGGTGCATTCTTGTGAATTTCTTCTGTTGGCTAAAATGAGATCGAAACTTAGCCTTCAAATCGTCAAGGTTGATAATGCTTCCTAGCTTCTGCCCATTCCACTAAATACGTGCTGAATCTCGAAGGGTATATGTGAACATGTGACAGGCTACTGGGATGGCCCATTTCTGCATTCTTATAGCTCCTTCAAATAAATATAGGAAATTATCTGGATCCCCCTTCCCATCGTAAGTGCCAATATGTGAAGGCATCTTTAAACCATACGGCAAGGGATAATCTTCAATCCATCTCACGAAGGGTGTAGTGGGGCCTACGGGCTCAGCATATGGATGGGCATACAGTGGTACGTTCATCGGAACAGTATGGTATGGATTAATAGGAGGGGGTACTCCCAAAGAAGGCTGACTACTGATACGTGGGAATCGCACCAGGCTTTACCTCTCAAGGGATCTTGAGAAGCTTACAACCCCCACCAGGCAGTGTACCTGATCGTTGTAGTATAGTATAGTGACAAGTACCGGGGGATTGATCGTTCAGCAAGGAATAGTTTCGCTAGGATTAGAAAACCTAAATACTAGTTCTAAAGATGAAGGATGATTATTTTTGTATTTTTATATTTTTTAGAAAGCAAGTAAAAATCTCGGGTTTGAAGGATTTGGGCGGAATTAGTTGCTAGTCAAGTAACCCAATACTAAAGATGCAATTAAAATAAAATACTAGAAATGAAAATAAACTAAATTATACTAAGGTTGAGAGCAATAAGTGGAGAAAATGTGTTTACTTAGATTTCACTACTCCCTAGATATCTTTTACACGTTAATTACTTGTTATAGTTGCATGGATGACGGATTGTATTCCTTAATACCATTCATGGGGTGGCGCACTTAACTCCCCAATCCTATGAGCAATTATCTCCTCCTATACCATGCCCAACACAACCATAGGGATTATAAACTGTGGCTCATGCATTAAATACAACCAAATAAACCTAGTGCACGTCAGTTCATGTTTCCTAAGACATTCAAGCATGTTACCAATTGGAGATCTGCCAGTTTTCTTAAGCCTAACATCGAATTCATTCATCCAAAACAACTACAAACAAGTAATCAACACATAATTAACATATAGGTTTCATTAGATCCAAGCAAACACAAGATAAGTCTAGCCTAACATGGTGAAATCAAGACAAGAACAAGATATAGACAACCAACACATAGACATATTGATTGAATTAAAGGAGTACTTATCTCAATTACACTTGAAAGGTATCAAGGGTTTAGAACCCTTGAAAAACCTGTAAAATTCGTACCAAAATCGTAGCTAGGGTTTCTCCAAAACTTCTCTCTTTTTAATGTGAAAATTAGAAAACTATATATAGGAAATAGGGTCTGACGGCGTCAAGAACAAAATTCTGACGCCGTCATCTCGCCGCCAAAATAATCCTCGGACTGGCTTGATCTACTTTTGACGCCATCATGTGTTAGGTCGTCACGCATTTAACTCTTGACGCTCTACTTCGTGACGCCTTCATGATTCCACTGGGTCGTCATGGACTTTACTCTTGACGCCGTCAAAAATTCCTTCTTGACGCCGTCACCTACTGTTCCCAGCAAGGAAAATTAAGACTTTGGCATTTTCTTCACTTTTATGCTCCAAAAACGTCCGAATTGCTTCCTTTTCCAGATTTCACTCCCAAAGTACCTAAAATCACAAAATGAACGATTTAGGGCAATATTTGATCAAATAAATTCAATTCCGGGCTTAAATGACCCTCTAAAAGTGGTTCATTTTTCGCCTCATCATATACCCTTACACTTGAGATTTGCTTGTCCTCAAGCAAATGCGTTTTTATTCTAATCAAAAGACAAGTTAGAGGTCATTTAACACTAATATAAAAGTAATTACAACAAATAATCATTCCACTAAAGACCAAAAACAAGCACGGAGGTCATATACTAGCACCTCACAAATAGTGTTTAGATACTCACATCTCTCGGGTGTAATAAAGTAATATAACATATGGAAATGGAAGATATCTCTCACTACCTGTCATAGCAAAATAGATTACCATAGGCTTGGGAAAGGATCAAACCTCCACCACATGGCGTAAGCACCTAGGATAAACTATCAAAGAGGTCTTTTAAAGGGTTGTAACATTAGGTAAAGGGATATGAAATACACGGTTTTGTTGGATAAAGGAAGTTTTTATTGGTGGCGAGTTAACAATCTTGGTTAATTACATGTACAATAAGGCATTGCTAAGCCAAGACTAGACTCGACTTAAGCTAATAAATGAAAAATACAAAAACATAAAATAAACATAGAATGAAACGGGATGGTAGTCCGTATGTTTTTTTCTCTTTTTTATTTTTTTTTATTTTATTTATTTTTTTTTTTTTTTTTGCATACACTCTTACCCTACCATCCAAAATAATACATCATAGGGAATTTAAATTCCCCTTACACTTGAATCTTTACATACTTTACAATAAACTAATCTAATGACTCGAATTAAGAAAATCAAAACACTTGGAGCACTTTTAAGATTAACGTACATATGGGGGTAATATATGATGTTCTTCCCCATTACTCCATAAAATAAGTACTTACCCATGAGTCCCAATCGTCCCAAAACAATATGTACAAGGATATGACTCGACTTAGCAACCATGTAATCAATTAGAAAGTTAACTTAGGGTTTAACAAATAACAATAATGCACTAAAGATGAGTGCATACACGGAAGGCTAAGGCGATTTGGGTGTACATTTAAGTGGGGTGTAACAAATTCTTTCTTTAAGTAAGAAGCTTAAAGTTAGAAACGAAAAGATAGGCTCGGAGGGGTGTACTAGGGGTTTCGTGTACTAAAAATGAGTACAACGCTAAAGGTGTGGGAAAAATTAGTTGACTTAACTATCCAAGTAATATGACTTAAATGGTCAAGTAATTATGATACGGGTTTAACACAAGGGTGATCCTAATGCCTCTTATCATGTAGTAAATCCTACTACACGAATGTAGTCTCACTAGCGGTCTCGGGATGCAATCACTAACGCAAGTTCTAGAATCTAAATGCTACCGGTACACTCATAAGCACTAATAGTAAATGCTTTTCCTATCAAATCTAAAGGCGAACCTCACATATTTGGGTGGAAAATTTTTCTGAATATACGGTTATGTGCTAGTCATACAATCTCCTATCCATGAGACGCTTGCTATGGCTAAAGTTTCACTCCTAAATGTTGTAAAAAATTTTAAATTTGGCGCTAAAATTACACTAACAAGTATTTCTCATAGTTTTATTACACATCTACCATTAAACAAAACAAACTCAAGCGAAAGTGTACATGTAAGGTATCATCATTTTACCCTCCCCTTACACTTAAGATGAACATTGTCCCCAATGTTCAAGTAAAGAATGTAAAAGTGAAAAAAGTAAAAAGAATGAAATCAAATACTCCCCTGATTCGCTCGGTATGGATTTTAAGGTGGCTAGGTTAGATCTTCCTCCAAGAAAATGAACAATCAAAGCTTCCCTTCCAGAATATAAATCATCTTCTCGTCAAACCTAACCTATAAATCCTGAGAAAATAGACAAAACAACCTCGCATAAAATCGGCGGCATCCTATATAAGTTACTAAATCCTAGAAAACAAAGTAAGATATAATGCTTGTAAATGAAGTTTGCAGATTTCCTGGAGATTATAAAACTTAATAATTCACAAAAAACCATAAGACTCCGTTAGAAAAACAAAACTGGTAAAATTTCCAGATTTTTACACGTGACGCCGTCAAGAGTTAACTCTTGACGCCGTCAGGATTGACCTGCAGAAATTCTTATGTTAAGTTTCCGGAAAATTTCTGGAAAAACTTGGTCCTACTTCCTGGAAAATCCTGCAAAACTTCATTATGACTCAATACAAGCATTTGACTCTAACAAATACGAATATACATGTTCATTTAATATTGTGGAGAATCATGATCGGTTTGTTTCTTAAAAAGATATTTGGGGTTTCCCCTTACACTTATTTTTTGCAAAAATACTTTTAGGTTGGAGTTAAGACTAGGCCAAACAACATAGTAAAGTATTTCCACTATTTAGTTTTGAAACATGATCAACCAACAATAAAAATAAAGCATGCATACGGAAGCAAATAACAAACAAACAAAATGAAAATCACACAAAGCATGGGTTGCCTCCCAAGAAGCGCTTTTCTTTATTTACGAGTCTTGTAGCTAGACTCAAGGCCATGGGTTACGTTTTCCTTTCCCACTTTTGTGCTGACTTAAAACATCTAACCCAATTCTCATCACGCTTGTACTCAGGGCCTAGATTCATGCAACCTGAATAGTATGTTCTCCTTTTCTCGTAATAGGCATCATCATCAATTCCATCTTCCATAACCTCATAAGGTCGAATCTCATCAATTTGTAAATTCTTGATGTTCTTTAATTCTTCCTTCATGTGAGGCATCATGAAAGTGACCTTTTCTATCCCATCAGTAAACTGAGCTATCCCCTTCTCATGGTTGTGATACATCTTAGTCTTCTCAACAAAAGGTTGTCCTAAGACTACTTCTCCTAGGTGTGGATCAATAATGCCTCTAACATCTTCTAGGATTACAAAGTCGCATTGATAAGTAAAATTTCCTACAAAGATGTGTACCCCTTTAACTCTCCTGACAAAGTTACATAGCCTTTTAGAATTATAAGGGTCTTTTCTAGGACTTAACCTTTCGTTCATTATCCAATTGTAATAGAGCCTAGACATAATATTCATGGGTGCTTTTAAGTCAATGTATGTATGCTCTCTGGAAATGTACCCAATCATGCAAGGAATTTTTATGTTCCTCAAGTTATGCCTCCTAATCCATGGTGTCTTTCTATATTTTGAGGGGCAAGGGTGTTGTAAAAGGAACCTATGGTAACTCAATTCATCCGGGGTTGGAGCGAAGTCCGTAAACTCAATTTTCATTTGGAGAGGCTTAATGAATTCCTTAAATGTGTTAACTTCTCTCTTTCTTCTTTTATGCGCAATAAGCCTCTTGCTAACTTCTAAACGGCGACTCTCTAATTCCATAAGGACCACACTAGTACAAACAAAAACACGAAGAAATAAGATAGACTAAAGAAAACCTAAAAATAAAAATAAAATCTTACTAGAAAGGAATCTAGCAAGTAGACCTGATAAAAAGAGATTCTAACCTAGACAATAACTATTCCCCAGGCTGCGGCGCCAAAAACTTGATACGTGGGAATCGCACCAGGCTTTACCTCTCAAGGGATCTTGAGAAGCTTACAACCCCCACCAGGCAGTGTACCTGATCGTTGTAGTATAGTATAGTGACAAGTACCGGGGGATTGATCGTTCAGCAAGGAATAGTGTCGCTAGGATTAGAAAACCTAAATACTAGTTCTAAAGATGAAGGATGATTATTTTTGTATTTTTATATTTTTTAGAAAGCAAGTAAAAATCTCGGGTTTGAAGGATTTGGGCGGAATTAGTTGCTAGTCAACTAACCCAATACTAAAGATGCAATTAAAATAAAATACTAAAAATGAAAATAAACTAAATTATACTAAGGTTGAGAGCAATAAGTGGAGAAAATGTGTTTACTTAGATTTCACTACTCCCTAGATATCTTTTACACGTTAATTACTTGTTATAGTTGCATGGATGACGGATTGTATTCCTTAATACCATTCATGGGGTGGCGCACTTAACTCCCCAATCCTATGAGCAATTATCTCCTCCTATACCATGCCCAGCACAACCATAGGGATTATAAACAGTGGCTCATGCATTAAATACAACCAAATAAACCTAGTGCACGTCAGTTCATGTTTCCTAAGACGTTCAAGCATGTTACCAATTGGAGATCTGCCAGTTTTCTTAAGCCTAACATCGAATTCGTTCATCCAAAACAACTACAAACAAGTAATCAACACATAATTAACATCTAGGTTTCATTAGATCCAAGCAAACACAAGATAAGTCTAGCCTAACATGGTGAAATCAAGACAAGAACAAGATATAGACAACCAACACATAGACATATTGATTGAATTAAAGGAGTACTTATCTCAATTACACTTGAAAGGTATCAAGGGTTGAGAACCCTTGAAAAACCTGTAAAATTCGTACCAAAATCGTAGCTAGGGTTTCTCCAAAACTTCTCTCTTTTTAATGTGAAAATTAGAAAACTATATATAGGAAATAGGGTCTGACGGCGTCAAGAACAAAATTCTGACGCCGTCATTTCGCCGCCAAAATAATCCTCGGACTGGCTTGATCTACTTTTGACGCAGTCATGTGTTAGGCCGTCACGCATTTAACTCTTGACGCTCTACTTCGTGATGCCTTCATGATTCCACTGGGTCGTCATGGACTTTACTCTTGACGCCGTCAAAAATTCCTTCTTGACGCCGTCACCTACTGTTCCCAGCAAGGAAAATTAAGACTTTGGCGTTTTCTTCACTTTTATGCTCCAAAAACGTCCGAATCGCTTCCTTTTCCATATTTCACTCCCAAAGTACCTAAAATCACAAAAGGAACGATTTAGGGCAATATTTGATCAAATAAATTCAATTCCGGGCTTAAATGACCCCCTAAAAGTGGTTCATTTTTCGCCTCATCAACTACTATAGAAAGGATGAGACGTACTCGTGTTTGGAGTGTAACCAGTATACATGGTATACGGGGGGTATACCATGGGAGGATTATAGGGCACAGCAGTTTGTGAGGGATACTTATTGCCAGGTTGCCCATTGATTTGGGGATAAAGAATCGGAGGGTAGCTCTGGACCGGGAATTGAGGATGCAGGCCAATGGGGGGAAGACTCCCTCCTGTGTTGACTGGGCCTAGGTTACCCTCCACACCAGACGCGTGGGAGGGTTGTAGAGGGATTCCTCCTTCGGTCGTCCCTAAGTGAGCTGCTAATAATGGGGGTAGGTTTACCTCAATGTTCTCCCTCTGCCGACTCCTCCCGTTAGGGCCTTCGGCGATAATCCCTTCCTTCCTTGTGGGTGTTCTCTCGGGAACTCCTTCGAAGCCTACGCTTCTTCCTTCAACCCTTCTACTTGCGGGTGACACAATGGGCAGGATAGGGTGGTGAGCCCTATGGATTGAAGGTCTCGGCTCCACTTCGATCTCCTCATCATACTCATCACTGGAATATTCTAACTCCCTATGCATCTCTGTATTTCTGATTTGTCTCCTTCGAGCCCTTAGTAAGGACTCTAGCTCCTCATAATTAGCGTCGACAAAATCGAGGCTAATGATGAGTTCTGGATTGGCCGAAATGGATGCATGGTAGTTGGGCGTTATTTCAGGATGAGATCGTGTAGTAAAAGTGGAGACCATGATTGGCGGCAGGTTATTGGTGTCGGTTACGGGTAAAGGGGTTAAGGACGAGAAACCTGGTGGGGGTGTAACTTCTCATTCTGAATTCATTCCGGAATAATAGCGAGTGTATTTGACTTGGTTATTTTACATGGAAATAGCGGGACTAATTGTAGCGAGTCCCATGGATGGCGCCACTGATTGTATAATATTTCGCACTACCAGGCCTTCGATGGTGATCAAAGGAAAATGAGGGGTGTTGTGATTGCGCCAAGCTTGGATATAACCTGAAATAATAAATACTAAAACATTACGTTAAGTGATTGCGCAGGGGTTGGACCCTGCGAACCACCTCCGGCGTGTGAATGAGTGATTGGTATGAGAGTTTAAGTATATGCGTAGTAAAGTAAGGTGAGATAGATTGCATACCAGATTTGTCATTGTCCAGGACTATTTATAGGTGAAGAAAACGGTCCTAGAGAGTGGTCACACGTTTGATAGAGATCATGGGGGCGTCCCATGATTTGTGGTAACCGCTAGGTGTTAGTGCCCCACTCCTCCTGATTTAGCGGGGGAGCTAAAGAGAAAGAGGAGACGTGGGTAAGACTTGGTCTTACCAATATGTGGACTTGGCATTGTTCCGTCCTTGAAACTTATCGAGAAATACCCTCAAGGGCTTGATCCTTCGATTGGCGAATTCCCACTTGGTAACTAGATCATTGATGATTAGTTTTACACCAAGGAAAGTGTTAGGAGGCTAGCCAGAGCCTTCAATTAGGTAGGTTTCGATTAGACTCGAAGGGGTGTCCTTCGAGCTAATCGGAGGGTACATCATTAGTTTCAAAAGCTAGTAACTCTTTGTTCATTGGATCTTTCCATCTGTTGTTTTTAGAAGCTTGGGTATATTTTCTAGGTTATGTGGTTTTGTTGATTATGTTAATGAAGTGTATGTGTGTTGGTGAAGTGATTTTATGATAGTTGATGTATTTGGAGTGGTGAAATTTGGTTAATAGATGTGTAGAATGTTTGTTTTTGTGAAGAGGAGAATGAAAATCTTGAAATTTTTTTGGAAGTTGTGATTGTCTGGTAGATTTCCTAAGTGGTGGTGGAGGTGGTGATGGTGTAGGTGTTGGTGTATGTGTTTGTGTGGTGGTATCTGTGGAAGAAGTTGTTGATGTTGGTAAAGATGGTGTTGGTGTAGTATGTGAAACAGGGTTTTCTGTGATAGAAGGAGATGATTGTTTTGGTGAAGGTGGTGTTGGTGGAGTAGGATCAGTGTATATAGGGGTATGAATTGATGATGTAGGAGTGGGTGATGGTGTTGGTATGAAATCAGAGGGTGTGGAGTTGAAAGGAGGTGGTAGTTCAGGTGTGTTTGTTGGTTCTGTGGCAAATGGGAAAATTGTTTCATTGAACCTCACATGTCTGCTCACAAAAGCTTTGTGTGTGGTGGTGTCATAAAGCAGATATCCTTTTTGAGTTGTTGGATAGCCAATGAAAACACAAGGAATGGATCTTGCTTCAAATTTATCTAGTGTATGTTGATGTGCAAGTGCTTGGCATCCTATAACTCTCAAATGGTTAAGTGGAGGAGGTGTTTGATATAAAAGTTCATATGGACTTTTGTGATTGAGTGGTTTGCAAGGAAGCCTGTTTATGAGGTAGGTTGCAGCAAGGAGACAATATCCCCAAAAATGGATAGGAAATGTGCTTGAAATCTTAATGCTCTAGCAACTTCCAAAAGATGTTTATGTTTTCTTTCAACCCTTGCATTTTGTTGTGGGGTATAAGGACAAGATGTTTGATGTATAATTCCATTTTTTTGAAAGAATTCTTTGAGTGATTGATTGATAAACTCTGAGCCATTGTCAATTCTAATGGTTTTGAGATTGATTTTGAAATGATTGAGAATGAAAGCATGAAACATTTTGATATGTGAAGTTGTGTGTTGTTTGGATGGAAGGAGGTAAGTCCATGTGGCTCTGGAATAGTCATCAACTATTGTTAAGAAATATTTGCATTTGTTAAATGTTGGATGTTTATAAGGCCCCCAAATGTCAACATGTATCAAATCAAACAAAGACAGAGCATGAGAATTACTTTCTGAAAAAGACAGAGCATGTTGTTTGGCTAAAGGACAAATGTCACAAACATGAGATTTACATTGTTCAGAAAATCAAGTGACTTTATTTGGTGTAAAACAAAAATTGAAGGATGCCCAAGCCTTGAGTGCCAGAGATTCAAGTTGGAATTACTAACTGTGAGGATGGTTGGTGGAGAAGCTCTGGGTTCTTGTTTGATGATATAGAGACCATTATAGAGGCTGCCATGAGGAATCCTCTTGTGATGGTCCTGAAAATAACATGAGAAATGAGTGAATAGGATGGATAAAGGTATGTGTGTGCCAAGTTTACTCACAGAAAGCAGGTTATAGAAGAATGAAGGTATGTAAAGTACATAATGAAGAGTGATGGCTGGGTTAATATACACTGATCCTACCTTGGTTACTAAGGTGTGTTGTCCATTTGGTAAAGTAACATATATAGGTTGTGTGCATATCTAAATGTTATGCATAGAAGTAAGGGATATACAAACATGATCTGTAGCACCACTATCTACAACCCAAAGCAATTTTTGACTAATCAGGATTGATGCAATGCCCTTATAAGTTCTAGCAGTTAAGTGGGATGTAATTACTCTATAAGTTCTGGTAGTATGAGAAGCAATGTGTCTAGGAGTACCTTCTGAGTTCATTCCAGTGATGTCTTTACCATTCTGCATCATTAACATCATCTGATTGAGTTGGTTTTTGAGTTGATTCATTCTTGCCTATATTGCTTGATCATTCTCTGGGGATGTTGTGTTTGCTAGTTCAAAATTTTCTCCTTGACCCACTGTCATGTTAACAGTCCTGTGATGTGAATTGTTCTGCACACTTTGTCTCTGATTTGGAGGTTTGTATTTTCCATGCAAAGGGTGACCTATGGGATATCCTACCAATTGATAACATTTTTCTTTTGTGTAGCCCTCTTTGTTTCAGTTACCACAAATGACCCCTTTCTTGAACTGACTTCTTCTTGCATTGTTGGAATCTTGCATTGTTGGAATTGTTGTTGTAAGATCTGTTTGAAGATTCATTTTTATTGAAATTTCTACCAGTCCTTGAGGTGTTGTTGTAGAAGTTCCTATAGTTGTTTGAATGTGCAGATAAAGCTGTAGCCATGGGTACCACTGGAGTATGAGCCTCACTCTGTTTTTCTTCTTGTCTTATCATACCATAGGCTTTTGCTACACTAGGCATAGGACTCATAAGTAGAATTTGACCTCTTATGTTTGGCATAGCATTCATCTAATCCCATCAAGAACTGAATTAGCCTCTTTCTATGATCTCTTTCACCATTGACTCTCCCATTTTCAAGTACAAGTACAAATACACATGTAAGGTGCCTCTAAAGAATCATACTCATCCCATAGTCCCTTTAGCTTATGATAGTAAACCTCTATAGCAGTATTGTTTTGTTTCAATTGGACCAAATCATGGGTGAGTTGATAAATCTTGTGGCCATCTAATTGAGAGTAGTGTTCTTGAAGTTCTTCCCACAAATCAGATGCAGTATTGATAAAACTGAGTGAATTACTTATCTGTTCTGTTATGGTGTTAAGTATCCAAGATATGACCATATCATTGGTTCTCTCCCACAATGTTCTGATTCTTGAATCCATTCTTAGTTCACTGAATTCACTAGTTATCAACTTCATTTTGTTTTTAGCATTGAGAGCAATCACCATTGATCTTTTCCAAGAACCATAATTTTCTGAGCCTGTCAGTTTCTTTGAGATGAGAATCAAACCAGGGTGATCTTGAGGGTGTAGGTACAGTGGATGATGTGGTGAATTGACATTATTATCATCAAATGGAGTGGTTGTGACTATTGTGATCAGAAACTATGGTAAGTTTGAAGAAATGGAAGATAGGTGATGAAGGTTGATCGGAAAACTTGAGTAATTGATGATTTGTGATCGGAAACTGTGGTGATTGAGATAGATGAAGTAAGTTTGATGATTAGAGTGATGGTTTGTGGTGATTGTGAGAGATCAGAGTTTGTTATTGTTGATCGGAGTTTGTTATTGTTGCCGGAAAAAGTTGTTAGGTTGTTATCGGGGTAGTTATGATGGTTAGTTGTGGTGGTTATATCATATACAAATTCATCTTTTACTTTTAAAATAGGGACGGTCTTTTCAGACAAATTTTGATTTTGTTTAGAAGCAGAACTCAAACATGTAAACAAAATTATGAGTGTTATTGTGTGTGGCATAAAACAATTCACTTTTTTTAAACTCAAACTTAATTATATATACATACGCGAAATGTTTGCTTATCATTATACCTAAATACCTATCTTGCGAAATAATCAACCTCTAGACACATACCACTTTTTGCATCCCAAAGGAAAATGTTTGTGTGTTGACTTTTGAGGTCAAACTCATGACTTTCAAAACTCATAATCATAACTAAATTTGTTCCAAACTATATACCATCATTGTTCTAGTTTTAGCCCATGGAATTTGGTGCACTTATAAGGTTGCATGCAAAAAATTTAACAGGCATAACATAAGTTGCACACCAGTCAACTTACGAACAAAAGCCAAAATAAGGCTTCTGCCCAACAATTGCAGGTTCATTGACTTCTCTCGATATAAATTTATATGTACATATATATTATGCAATACCAGCAGATAAGGTCCACTAAGAATGAATCAGGTTCATTGAAAACTCTAAAAGTGTTGATCAAATTATAGCCTCCACCACTGGAAAGAGTCAGATTACAAAGAAGCATCAATAAACTCTGGTGGATCCAAGATTTTTTTTACCAAGAAGGGTATCACATTATAAGAGAGGGTGTTTAACTTTCTATGCTACAAAATCCTTTCCTTTTAGCTATCCATGTACATTGACTCCCCATAGGTTTTCCCGTGTCAGTACACTTCGACAACAAAACAACGGAAGGTAGAAAGGTGGTTACTAATTAGCTTCACCGTTAACGCTAATGTCCTATCATCAAGCAAATGGATTCCATTGTATAAGCTGACCAATAGTATTTAGTACAACTCAGAATGCTACAGACGAACATATTCTATAAGATCGAGATATACAGAACATGGGTACAAAATAATACCTGGCACAAACCTCGGCCGTTGTAAAGATGCTCCATACACCCAAGGACTATAATTCGACGCATTATAATAATACTCAACAATCAACCCCTTAAGAAACCTATAATACAACATCGACAACTCAATATCATCTTCAACCACAAATGCAAACTCATCATCCAAACTAGGTCACCACGCTTCCAACCACTGTGCCTGCAACCCCACATTTGCAGTCCTATAAGGCACCATCTTCTCAAGTCGTATAGATACTTTACTTTTCTTTTTACCCTTAACTTTGTTTGACCAACTGATTAAAGGGAATATGTCAATTAAACCACTAAACTTTGTTTAGTCACCTTTTTTTTTTATCCTAACTTTAAAAGTATGATTAACTAAAAGTCTATCGAGATCAGTCCCTTAGAAGGATACAAAATTAGACTAGTTTTAGCTTCCGTACCGGTTTTCATAAACACTAAAGGGACTTAAACTCGTAGTCAAAATTGTCCTTAACAGGCCTATTGCAAATGTGAGTGAGTTATCAAAACGTATATTTTACCTCAACTTATTTTGACTTTGTAAATTCTGCGCATCGATATTCAATACAATCTTGTTAGTTTCCAGTACTCAGTAAGTTGCCAATGAACAAATCTGTCAATATATTGCTAGTTGCTACTAACAACGCTTACAAAAATGCCTAAATCTGTAGCCACTTATAATTTTACAAATAAGAGTATCATCTTCAACAAACGCAAACTCATCATCCAGACTAGGCCACCACGCTTCTAACGCAACCCCACACTCTCTGTCCTATAATGCACCATCTTCTCACCATACCTCCACTCAAACCTGTCAACAAACTCAAGTATCATCCTACTCTCATTCAGCTTCTTATCCAAATCCGCAGCCGTCTGATCAAACACCTTAGAATGATCCACACACACACACACACACACACACACACATATATATATATATATATATATATATATATATGCAAATTCACCTTCTCATTATCATAATGAGCAACGGATAACAACCTTAAGCAGCGTGTGAGTGAAACCAGGCGGTCGTAAGTTAGTACATTGATAGTGAACCAAAAATTAGGCGAGTTATGCAAAGTGGGCGATATTCGGATTGGGAGTGAGAAATGAGTAGTGGGAGGTAACGATGATAGTCAAGTCGTACAGATACTTGACTTTTCTTTTTACCCTTAACTTTGTTTGACCAATTGATTAAACCACTTAACATTGTTTAGTCACTTTTTTTAATCCTATCCTTAAAAGTTTTATTATCTAAAAACCTTAACATAAATAGTATTCGTGCGATTAAACCCTAGATGACCATTTAATTCAACCCTTAACTTTCAGTGACCTATTGATCAATTACCAAAGTATTATTTTTTCAACGTTTTATATTATTAAACCAAATAGTATCTAAAAAATCAACTGTTAACTCTACATATTCAGTTTCTCTTTTTATAAAAACCAAAAACTAAGTTTTAGTTTGGCTTTTGTCAATAACCGAATTGATCCGCACCATGCTCTCCCCTAATTTGAATAACAATAGTTAAAGAACATAAACAAAAAAAGGCAGATGGGTTATGATAGAGTCGGCTCCAATGAAGAATGCTACATATAATCATTCTCACGGAGTGAGTATCCTATTTTTTCAAAATGGTGAGTGACTCAAACCGCAATATCCACCATTTTCGGTCCAAGTGCCATCAGGTTCGGATTGGTACCATGATACATTTCCTGCATGGTTTACATATGCGAAAACCTTAACCGTAACGATCAAAACAAGAGATTATTTTAAGCTAAAGATAAAACACCAACTATTTATACTACTTATAATGGAGGAATGACTCTCTCTCCAAAAAAATTAAGATGTACAAAAAAGGATGCAAGGTTTACAACACTTTAAAGCAAGGAATTTTCATAATTACAACAAGCAAAGCATTGTGTACAACAAAAACAAGTATGAATCAAAATTCAAACCAAAATCCTTAGAATTCTATATTAATAGCATTAAAAACACCCCTACACCAAATATTACAATTATTTAAACATAATGTACAACCCTTCATTAAAACTCATCCATATCATTTCAAGAATGGATCTTTAAAGATCTTATAACAGTAACCCAACAACTTTAAAAGTCAAACACCGGGAAGTTTTGGCCAAACACCGTGAACTTTGACAAAATCAGGAAGATACAACATTCTTCAATAAGTCAAAATCAATCACCCACAACTTTGTTTTTTACCTCAGTCGTCACTGGTCCAAGATAAAAAAATAAAAAAATAAAAGACGAGAGCAGTAACATCATAACAAAAACAACTATAACCAACAACAACATCACTACAAGACTCGAAAAAAAACAACCAATAAAGAAACAACAAAGATCTCAGGTTAAAAAGGTGTTTACAAATCATTATAATTCTACATTTTTTTTCTTTTTTTTTTTTTTTTTGTAAAACCCATCATAGATCTCTACACATTACGAAAAAAAATACATGTACCTACCCGAGACCCATTTATAGGATCTTGAAGCCAAAATAAGTAATATTCTTCGTGGGTACAAGGAACGGAATTGAACAAGTGTTGGATTGTTTTTGGTTCGGACTAGGTAAGAAAAGTGTTATATTGATTTGGTCGAGAGAAATGTGTGTAGGCGGTTATCAATAGGGTGAGAGATTTTTTTAGTGGCTGCGAATGGTTATGAGAAATTAGGGTAAGTATTTCTAAGATTTTGGGTTATTTAACAAGTGTGGACATTTGGGTTTTTGTTGGTTTCTTGCTGGGCTAAGTGATATTTTTTTCATTGGACATCATAAGGATTCGGAATTGGGCTACATAAGTAAAATATTTGGACTTTTTATAAAAATATGACAACTTTTGTTTGAATATGAAATAGTTTGTATTGCTATTGCTTATAGTTATTTTAATTAAAAGTTGTCATTCATTCGTAAAGTTACTGTTAGAGAAAACGTATAAATGACAAACATTTGCTCTCCACAAATTAGTCACCGGGTACCCGCCGCCGCATTGCGCGGGTACCCTGCTATTAAAGTGTACAACCAAATAAGCATGATGTAATTTTCAGACTTATAACATTAATGCTATTAAAGTGGTCAATAATGACTATAATGACTACTACTTACAAGAAAAGAAACATAGTGTACAACACTTTAATGCATATAATTTTTAGCGTACAAGACAAGAAGCATAGTGTACAACAAAATACCACATTAATGTTATTTGATGTAGCCAATTATTTAACTGGTCAATAAATACAATTAATACAGTTATTAAAACACCCATTACATAAGAAATACAAATTATCAAGCATATTGTACAACCAAATTAAACACAATTCTGGCATTAAATTTCACTACTACAAATAATAAAGCACATTATATAAATATTCAAGCCCGAACGGGCAACCGGACAAATGGGCTTGAGCCCGAACAGGCGCGGACCAAACGGGCTAGAGCCCGAACAGGCACGGGCCAACGGGTTCGAGCCCGAACGGGCACGGGCTATACGAAACTCTTGATATCCGTAAATCTATTGTCAAAAAGAATATAATAAACTAAAATACATTACTCATTGAAAAAATTTATTTCAGGGCACCCGCCGCTGCAACGCGCAGGTACCCTGCTAGTATTAGTTAAATATTATAGTTAAATGTTCATTGAATTTAAAAGGTTAAATCAAATGATTAAACAAAGTTAAGTGACTTAATTAATTGGTCAAATAAAGGCAAAGATAAAAACATCGACATAAAATGATTAAACCATAAGTTGTATGAAAGTTAGGAGGCGTTTGGTTGGAGTAACTTGGGGAATTTGGGGGAATTTGAAATTAAAATTCCCCCAATTTCCATGTTTGGTTCAAAAGAGAGGGGAATTCTAAATGCCAAAGCAAATTAAAATTCTTTAAAATGGGGAAATTAGAATGTCTCCAAAAAGTGAAAAATTTCAATTTACTTGGAAATTTTTTTTATAAACTTTTTTTCTTATTGTTTTTTTATAAACTTTTAAATATAATATTTATGAAAAAAAAAATTTATAAACTTTATTTATAAACTTTTTATAAACTTTTTTTATAAAATTTTTTTATAAAATTTTTATAAATTTTTTTATAAACTTTTTTTATAAATTTTTTATAAAGTTTTTTTATAAACTTTTTTTATAAATTTTTTAAAAACTTTTTTTATAAATTTTTTTTATAAACTTTTTTTTATAAATTTTGTATAGATTTTTATAAACTTTTTTTTCTAAAATTTTTATAAATTTTTTATAAACTTTTTTTATAAATTTTTTATAAATTTTTTATAAACTTTTTTTATAAATTTTTTATAAACTTTTTTAATAAATTTTTTATAAATTTTTTATAAACTTTTTTTATAAATTTTTTATAAAATTTTTTTTATAAATTTTTTATAAAATTTTATAAACTTTTAAATAGAATATTTATGAAATTTATATTAAAAAAAAATTATAAATTTTTGTCAACCAAACATGCAAAGGTATTTTAAATTTTGGAATTCTAAATACTCAAGAATTTAAATTTTCTAGAATTTAGAATTCCGGAATTCTAAATTACTCGAGAATTAAACCATCATTTACTCTAAAACATTAATTAAAATGTTAACAAAAGTTGGTTTTTAAGTCTTCAATTTTTTAGTATATGTTTTTTTAAAGAAAATATACACTTCTTTCGTCCCAAAATATAAGACTAGTTTGACATTTTAAAATCATTTTTTTTCTTAATTTAAATTATAAGCCTAGTTTGATTTTTTATTTTTTATTTATTTTTTATTATTTTTATTATTATTATTTTTACCTTAAATATTTACTAAAAAAAGTATATTTAAAACCCAATTTATTTATATAACACATAAAAATGAATAACTTCAGCAAGTCAAGAAACGAGTTATATTTTGGAACAGACGGAGTGGATGGATTGATGGAAACATGCTTTTAGCATTTTTATTTATACCAAACAAACAAAAAAACCTACCTTGTGTTAAGAGTAGAAAATGGCAAAGAAGATGATTCTTTCAAAATCAGCTTTTACATATTTACAACACATTTTTAGCTTCCTTGATTCATTCCAATTCTTGTACAAGTGGCCATGATAAACATCTTAAATCCAAGTACCGGAAAGTTACCAACTTAGGTGTCGTTTGTTTTTTCAGAGCTTTACCTCTTCATCTGCAAACCATGTCTGCAGAAGAAAAGTGTAACAATTCGCATTTTCGGATTACTATTCATTTTTGACTATTCACTATTACTATTCACTTTCACTATTCATCTCAGAAAATTTTTATTTCATATTCTCGTAAGTTAAACTATTTTAACGATAATCCGAGAGTTTGACGCTCGTCGGATCATTTCTGCAAAAATCACGAAGCCGTGTCCGAGATTTACTTTTAGGTTTAAACGTCGTTCCAGCATCCCGATATGTCCACAAAACACTATAAACGATAAAAATATAATTTTCTCTCATTTTACGACAATTCTTAAAGTTTTGGAATTTTACGTTTTCCAGTTCAGCGTTTTACGCGAATAACGCATTTTAGACCCGCGTTTCCAGTTTTAGCAGTGTTTAAGCAACCCGATGGAACTTACCATTCATTTTATATTTTATTATGGAGTATTTTGACAAGTTTAGACATTCTTTCAAGTTTCATATTTTTACGATACCCGGATTTATGTTTCGCGATTTAAAACTTTACGTTTAGCGATTAACGGAACCAAAACTGACTCCGTAAACCAGATAACACCAAGCTTCTTACATACTCATCCACCATGTGCACCCCCCCCCCCCCCCTCAAAATATCTAGTCAACTTGACCAAGTATTTACTAAAATACCATTGGATGAGATATTTCCTACAAAAACACAAATAACACTTTCATACTTATTTTCATAAATCAAAAGTGAGGTTTTCTCTTGTTCTTACTCCCTAGCCACGACCCAAACACCAAATCCATCAAGATACATTATTTTTTTAAGATCAAAGCATAAAAGTTGTTCATTTCATCATTCTAATTAAGAGTTTTGCAATATAAACTCAAGAAACACAAGGTTTTGCCTCATCTAATCATCTAATATTTCAAAGTAAGTTATCAAATTTATTTTCTTGATTTCATCTTATATTTACTAGTATCACATGGTTTTCATGCTTAATTTCATGCACAAGCTAGCTATACCACATTATTTTTGTTAACTTTTTGAACATACAAACCCTAGAATTTGATTTAGGTATTCCCTTGTTAGATTAATATGATTAGTGGTGATTAGGAACCCATGGCACCCTAAGAAGGTGTATGGTAGGATTAGAATAGCTTTGTGGTGTTTTGCAAGAGATTTGGAGATGTTAGAAACTAGTTTTGAACATGGAAAATGGATTTGTAACAAGTATTTATACCTACTGTCCCATTTTTGCAAACCCAGGAAAATCAGGAAATATAAAGTAAACTTTGGAAAAATTTATAGAAAATACTTTCAAAAACGAAGCCGTAGGCGAAAGAACGGATTAAAACGAGTTTATAACAAATGAGATATGAATTTTTCAATATTAACGACGAAAACTATTTTCCGGAAAAATACATGCTGTTGGACGTTTTTCATCGGGCAAAAAGAGGCTTTAGACGTAACCCGGAGGAGCCAAGCTTTCCAAAATATATTACTACATACTAAGACGTAACCATGGATATAAAGAACAAGTAAAACGGACTTATAACGACAAGGATATTCACGTTTCAATATCGACAAAAACTCTCTATAATTGGCAGCTTTTATTAAAAATAATAATAATAATATTACTGCTACGTAGTAACTCTAGATTTCTAGAAATAATACCCAAGTGCCCAAAATCATAACTAATGAAGTATTAGTGATTACAAGTATATTTTTACGACTACAAGACGTTATTTCAAGGATTTCAACACTAACATATATATATACGATATATATACATTTCGACTAGTTTTATTTTCTAGTTGCCTTATTTTCCCAAGTTTTGGAAAAATGTATTATTTGATATCAACAAGTATTTTTCAACTTAAGAGTGGTATAGGAAACATGTGCATGGACATTTTCAACATCATTTCATGATCTAAATTAGATCGTTCATCATTCATATTAAGTTGCGGTTAGAGATCGAACCTCATTTATATGTATCCACTTTATCATCGTAGCTATCGCTCCAGGTGAGTCATAGCCCCTACTCTTTTTATACTTATTTTAACTCTTTGGGGGAGATACATGCTCAACTACTTGCTTACTTGTACAAATACTGAAAACATTTATACTTGATTGTTTATACTTGGTTGTCTTATACTTGGTTACATTTATACTTGATTTCATACATACGTGACTTTGCTATACTTAACTGCGTTATACTAAACTGTGATTGTGTATTCTTGAGCAACTTATACTTTGGGAAATGGCACCCAGTAATCTTTTCTAGTGGCTCCAAATTAAGTTGTTGGATGTCCATTAGCTTTGATACATCATACATGTGAGGTCTTCGGAGATGAAGTGTAGACTCACGACTAATTGCTTAACTGTTGTGATGAACTTATACATGTCTTAATCATATTTATTTTAGAAGTGGGTTGTGAACAAACAGGTTACAAGTCTCTTATGGCGGGACTTGTTACTGAGTGGATTCACGATGCCTTTGCTGTGTGATCATTTTCTATGGGCTTTACTTGTTAAACAAACTCTATGAACTCACCAACCTCGTGTTGACACTTTAGCATGTATTTTCAGGTTTTAACCAATGGCACGCTACTGGAGGTTTTGGCAGGACATGGCATGGTCATAGAAGACTCTGATTATTCATTTGGGGACCGTTTTAAACTATTTTAAGGGCCTACTTCCGCAATACTTTTAACAATGTAAATTTAACATTTTTGATTTAACTATTTTATTCTAAATGATTGAAGTGAAAACCATTTTTGAACTTGTGTTGTAATACCAATTGAGTTACACCCCAGCTACATGTATGCTTCCGCTGGACCCGATTTTGGGGGTATGACAGATTGGTATCAGAGCTTTGACTATAGCGAACTAAGTGTTTTTAAAACCTAGACTATAGCTACTTTCAAGAAAACTTAACCCTATGACCGTCACGTGCCTGCCTGCCAAGCTGAAGCCTCATTTGTGGTTAGTTGCTGACATATGTGATAAGATTTGTATCTCATTATCTGATATATTATATTCATTTATTATAGTTGATTACTATAACTATCTTTCATATAAGCATGTTCACGTATCATATATGTCACCGCGTTATGTTTTCTTTGCATAGTTTCATAATTTGACCTCGAGTTTGGTCACCTGCCTTAGTCATTCAGAACGTCCTGGTATTTGTGAAGGACATAGTATTAGTATAACTGAGCTGAGTATTTCAAAATTCATTGAACCTCGGTGGAATATAGACTAGTCATCTATATTCAACCCGGGATAGTGGGACATAGGCTGACTACCTATATCCGACTCAGAAATGAATTTTGCAACACTGAGAATAGTTATAATGATATTTTGTCTGGATTGTGTGTAAGCAATTCCAAAGTCGAGCCAATCTTTCAAAAGACCTTTTTCAAGGATGTTGAATCCAGACCTTGATTTTTAGCTTGATTCTAGTGACAGTTCTTGTTTGATGAGTTGCGAAAATCAAGCTAAAAGTTAAAGTCATCACTCAAACCGATTTAGCCTAATCGCATGACAGTTCTTGTTTGATGAGTTGTGTGATTAAGTAAAAATCGGTTACCTAAAGGATTAACCTATAGGAGGTCTTTTGAGGGCTATGCTCGGGATTGGGAAGGTTTGCCTCATCAAGTCTGACCACGAGAACGTACCCAGTTGGATAGGAAACCCACATACATAAGCTTTGACACATTTTATTAAACACACACATAACTGCTTAACATAAACTGAACTTCGGGACGAAGTTCCCTTAAGGGGTAGAGACTGTAACAATTCGCATTTTTGGATTACTATTCATTTTTACTATTGACTATTACTATTCACTTTCACTATTCATCTCAGAAAATTTTTATTTCATATTCTCGTAAGTTAAACTATTTTAACGATAATCCAAGAGTTTGACGCTCGTCGGATCATTTCTGCAAAAATCACGAAGCCGTGTCCGAGATTTACTTTTAGGTTTAAACGTCGTTCCAGCATCCCGATATGTCCACAAAACACTATAAACGATAAAAATATGATTTTCTCTCATTTTACGACAATTCTTAAAGTTTTGGAATTTTACGTTTTCCAGTTCAGCGTTTTACGCGAATAACGCGTTTTAGACCCGCGTTTCCAGTTTTAGCAGCGTTTAAGCAACCCGATGGAACTTACCATTCATTTTATATTTTATTATGGAGTATTTTGACAAATTTAGACATTCTTTCAAGTTTCATATTTTTACGATACCCGGATTTACGTTTCGCGATTTAAAACTTTACGTTTAGCGATTAACGGAACCAAAACTGACTCCGTAAACCAGATAACACCAAGCTTCTTACATACTCATCCACCATGTGCACCCCCCCCCCCCCCCCCCTCAAAATATCTAGTCAACTTGACCAAGTATTTACTAAAATACCATTGGATGAGATATTTCCTACGAAAACACAAATAACACTTTCATACTTATTTTCATAAATCAAAAGTGAGGTTTTCTCTTGTTCTTCCTCCCTAGCCACGACCCAAACACCAAATCCATCAAGATACATTATTTTTTTAAGATCAAAGCATAAAAGTTGTTCATTTCATCATTCTAATTAAGAGTTTTGCAATATAAACTCAAGAAACACAAGGTTTTGCCTCATCTAATCATCTAATATTTCAAAGTAAGTTATCAAATTTATTTTCTTGATTTCATCTTATATTTACTAGTATCACATGGTTTTCATGCTTAATTTCATGCACAAGCTAGCTATACCACATTATTTTTGTTAACTTTTTGAACATACAAACCCTAGAATTTGATTTAGGTATTCCCTTGTTAGATTAATATGATTAGTGGTGATTAGGAACCCATGGCACCCTAAGAAGGTGTATGGTAGGATTAGAATAGCTTTGTGGTGTTTTGCAAGAGATTTGGTGATGTTAGAAACTAGTTTTGAACATGGAAAATGGATTTGTAACAAGTATTTATACCTACTGTCCCATTTTTGCAAACCCAGGAAAATCAGGAAATATAAAGTAAACTTTGGCAAAATTTATAGAAAATACTTTCAAAAACGAAGCCGTAGGCGAAAGAACGGATTAAAACGAGTTTATAACAAATGAGATATGAATTTTTCAATATTAATGACGAAAACTATTTTTCGGAAAAATACATGCTGTTGGACGTTTTTCATGGGGCAAAAAGAGGCTTTAGATGTAACCCGGAGGAGCCAAGCTTTCCAAAATATATTACTACATACTAAGACGTAACCATGGATATAAAGAACAAGTAAAACGGACTTATAACGACAAGGATATTCACGTTTCAATATCGACAAAAACTCTCTATAATTGGCAGCTTTTATTAAAAATAATAATAATAATATTACTGCTACGTAGTAACTCTAGATTTCTAGAAATAATACCCAAGTGCCCAAAATCATAACTAATGAAGTATTAGTGATTACAAGTATATTTTTACGACTACAAGACGTTATTTCAAGGATTTCAAATTGAGGATTTCAACACTAACATATATATATACGATATATATACATTTCGACTAGTTTTATTTTCTAGTTGCCTTATTTTCCCAAGTTTTGGAAAAATGTATTATTTGATATCAACAAGTATTTTTCAACTTAAGAGTGGTATAGGAAACATGTGCATGGACATTTTCAACATCATTTCATGATCTAAATTAGATCGTTCATCATTCATATTAGGTTGCGGTTAGAGATCGAACCTCATTTATATGTATCCACTTTATCATCGTAGCTATCGCTCCAGGTGAGTCATAGCCCCTACTCTTTTTATACTTATTTTAACTCTTTGGGGGAGATACATGCTCAACGACTTGCTTACTTGTACAAATACTGAAAACATTTATACTTGATTGTTTATACTTGGTTGTCTTATACTTGGTTACATTTATACTTTGTTTCATACATACGTGACTTTGCTATACTTAACTGCGTTATACTAAACTGTGATTGTGTATTCTTGAGCAACTTATACTTTGGGAAATGACACCCAGTAATCTTTTATACTTTGGGAAATGGCACCCAGTAATCTTTTCTAGTGGCTCCAAATTAAGTTGTTGGATGTCCATTAGCTTTGATACATCATGTGAGGTCTTCGGAGATGAAGTGTAGACTCACGACTAATTGCTTAACTGTTGTGATGAACTTATACATGTCTTAATCATATTTATTTTAGAAGTGGGTTGTGAACAAACAGGTTACAAGTCTCTTATGGCGGGACTTGTTACTGAGTGGATTCACGATGCCTTTGCTGTGTGATCATTTTCTATGGGCTTTACTTGTTAAACAAACTCTATGAACTCACCAACCTCGTGTTGACACTTTAGCATGTATTTTCAGGTTTTAACCAATGACACGCTACTGGAGGTTTTGGCAGGACATGGCATGGTCATAGAAGACTCTGATTATTCATTTGGGGACCGTTTTAAACTATTTTAAGGGCCTACTTCCGCAATACTTTTAACAATGTAAATTTAACATTTTTGATTTAACTATTTTATTCTAAATAATTGAAGTGAAAACCATTTTTGAACTTGTGTTGTAATACCAATTGAGTTACACCCCAGCTACATGTATGCTTCCGCTGGACCCGATTTTGGGGGTATGACAGATTGGTATCAGAGCTTTGACTATAGCGAACTAAGTGTTTTTAAAACCTAGACTATAGCTACTTTCAAGAAAACTTAACCCTATGACCGTCACGTGCCTGCCTACCAAGCTGAAGCCTCATTTGTGGTTAGTTGCTGACATATGTGATAAGATTTGTATCTCATTATCTGATATATTATATTCATTTATTATAGTTGATTACTATAACTATCTTTCATATAAGCATGTTCACGTATCATATATGTCACCGCGTTATGTTTTCTTTGCATAGTTTCATAATTTGACCTCGAGTTTGGTCACCTGCCTTAGTCATTCAGAACGTCCTGGTATTTGTGAAGGACATAGTATTAGTATAACTGAGCTGAGTATTTCAAAATTCATTGAACCTCGGTGGAATATAGACTAGTCATCTATATTCAACCCGGGATAGTGGGACATAGGCTGACTACCTATATCCGACTCAGAAATGAATTTTGCAACACTGAGAATAGTTATAATGATATTTTGTCTGGATTGTGTGTAAGCAATTCCAAAGTCGAGCCAATCTTTCAAAAGACCTTTTTCAAGGATGTTGAATCCAGACCTTGATTTTTCGCTTGATTCTAGTGATAGTTCTTGTTTGATGAGTTGCGAAAATCAAGCTAAAAGTTAAAGTCATCACTCAAACCGATTTAGCCTAATCGCATGACAGTTCTTGTTTGATGAGTTGTGGGATTAAGTAAAAATCGGTTACCTAAAGGATTAACCTAAAGGAGGTCTTTTGAGGGCTATGCTCGGGATTGGGAAGGTTTGCCTCATCAAGTCTGACCACGAGAACGTACCCAGTTGGATAGGAAACCCACATACATAAGCTTTGACACATTTTATTAAACACACACTTAACTGCTTAACATAAACTGAACTTCGGGACGAAGTTCCCTTAAGGGGTAGAGACTGTAACAATTCGCATTTTCGGATTACTATTCATTTTTTTACTATTCACTATTACTATTCACTTTCACTATTCATCTCAGAAAATTTTTATTTCATATTCTCGTAAGTTAAACTATTTTAACGATAATCCGAGAGTTTGACGCTCGTCGGATCATTTCTGCAAAAATCACGAAGCCGTGTCCGAGATTTACTTTTAGGTTTAAACGTCGTTCCAGCATCCCGATATGTCCACAAAACACTATAAACGATAAAAATATGATTTTCTCTCATTTTACGACAATTCTTAAAGTTTTGGAATTTTACGTTTTCCAGTTCAGCGTTTTACGCGAATAACGCGTTTTAGACCCGCGTTTCCAGTTTTAGCAGCGTTTAAGCAACCCGATGGAACTTACCATTCATTTTATATTTTATTATGGAGTATTTTGACAAGTTTAGACATTCTTTCAAGTTTCATATTTTTACGATACCCGGATTTACGTTTCGCGATTTAAAACTTTACGTTTAGCGATTAACGGAACCAAAACTGACTCCGTAAACCAGATAACACCAAGCTTCTTACATACTCATCCACCATGTGCTCCCCCCCCCCCCCCTCAAAATATCTAGTCAACTTGACCAAGTATTTACTAAAATGCCATTGAATGAGATATTTCCTACAAAAACACAAATAATACTTTCATACTTATTTTCATAAATCAAAAGTGAGGTTTTCTCTTGTTCTTCCTCCCTAGCCACGACCCAAACACCAAATCCATCAAGATCCATTATTTTTTTAAGATCAAAGCATAAGAGTTGTTCATTTCATCATTCTAAATAAAAGTTTTGCAATATAAACTCAAGAAACACAAGGTTTTGCCTCATCTAATCATCTAATATTTCAAAGTAAGTTATCAAATTTATTTTCATGATTTCATCTTATATTTACTAGTATCACATGGTTTTCATGCTTAATTTCATGCACAAGCTAGCTATACCACATTATTTTTGTTAACTTTTAGAACATACAAACCCTAGAATTTGATTTAGGTATTCCCCTGCTAGATTAACATGATTAGTGGTGATTAGGAACCCATGGCACCCTAAGAAGGTGTATGGTAGGATTATAATAGCTTTGTGGTGTTTTGCAAGAGATTTTGTGATGTTAGAAACTAGTTTTGAACATGGAAAATGGATTTGTAACAAGTATTTATACCTACTGTCCCATTTTTGCAAACCCAGGAAAATCAGGAAATATAAAGTGAACTTTGGCAAAATTTATAGAAAATACTTTCAAAAACGAAGCCGTAGGCGAAAGAACGGATTAAAACGAGTTTATAACGAAGGAGATATGAATTTTTCAATATTAACGACGAAAACTATTTTCCGGAAAAATACATGCTGTTGGACGTTTTTCATCGGGCAAAAAGAGGCTTTAGACGTAACCCGGAGGAGCCAAGCTTTCCAAAATATATTACTACATACTAAGATGTAACCATGGATATAAAGAACAAGTAAAACGGACTTATAACGACAAGGATATTCACGTTTCAATATCGACAAAAACTCTCTATAATTGGCAGCTTTTAATAGAAATAATAATAATAATATTACTACTACGTAGTAACTCTAGATTTCTAGAAATAATACCCAAGTGCCCAAAATCATAACTAATGAAATATTAGTGATTACAAGTATATTTTTATGACTACAAGACGTTATTTCAAGGATTTCAACACTAACATATATATATATATATATATATATATATATATATATATATATATATATATATATATATATATATATATATATATACATTTCGACTAGTTTTATTTTCTAGTTGCCTTATTTTCCCAAGTTTTGGAAAAATGTATTATTTGATATCAACAAGTATTTTTCTAGTTAAGAGTGGTATAGGAAACATGTGCATGGACATTTTCAACATCATTTCATGATCTAAATTAGATCGTTCATCATTCATATTAGGTTGCGGTTAGAGATCGAACCTCATTTCTATGTATCCACTTTATCATCGTAGCTATCGCTCCAGGTGAGTCATAGCCCCTACTCTTTTTATACTTGTTTTAACTCTTTGGGGGAGATACATGCTCAACTACTTGCTTACTTGTACAAATACTGAAAACATTTATACTTGATTGTTTATACTTGGTTGTCTTATACTTGATTACATTTATACTTGATTTCATACATACGTGATTGTGCTATACTTAACTGCGTTATACTAAACTGTGATTGTGTATTCTTGAGCAACTTATACTTTGGGAAATGGCACCCAGTAATCTTTTATACTTTGGGAAATGGCACCCAGTAATCTTTTCTAGTGGCTCCAAATTAAGTTGTTGGATGTCCATTAGCTTTGATACATCCAACATGTGAGGTCTTCGGAGATGAAGTGTAGACTCACGACTAATTGCTTAACTGTTGTGATGAACTTATACATGTCTTAATCATATTTATTTTAGCAGTGGGTTGTGAACACACAGGTTACAAGTCTCTTATGGCGGGACTTGTACCTGAGTGGATTCACGATGCCTTTGCTGTGTGATCATTTTCTATGGGCTTTACTTGTTAAACAAACTCTATGAACTCACCAATCTCGTGTTGACACTTTAGCATGTATTTTCAGGTTTTAGCCAATGGCACGCTACTGGAGGTTTTGGCAGGACATGGCATGGTCATAGAAGACTCTGATTATTCATTTGAGGACCGTTTTAAACTATTTTAAATGCCTACTTCCGCACTAATTTTAACAATGTAAATTTAACATTTTTTTTTAACTATTTTATTCTAAATGATTGAAGTGAAAACCATTTTTGAACTTGTGTTGTAATACTAATTGAGTTACACCCTAGCTACATGTATGCTTTCGCTGGGCCCGATTTTGGGGGTGTGACAGATTGGTATCAGGGCTTTGGCTATAGCGAACTAAGTGTTTTTAAAACCTATACTATAGCTACTTTCAAGAAAACTTAACCCTATGACCGTCACGTGCCTGCCTGCCAAGCTGAAGCCTCATTTGTGGTTAGTTGCTGACATAGGTGATGAGATTTGTATTTCATTATCTGATATATTATATTCATTTATTATAGTTGATTACTATAACTATCTTTCATATAAGCATGTTCACGTATCATATATGTCACCGCGTTATTTTTTCTTTGCATAGTTTCATAATTTGACCTCGAGTTTGGTCAGCTGCCTTAGTCATTCAGAACGTCCTGGTATTTGTGAAGGACATAGTATTAGTATAACTGAGCTGAGTATTTCAAAATTCATTGAACCTCGGTAGAATATAGACTAGTCATCTATATTCACCCCGGGATAGTGGGACATAGGCTGACTACCTATATCCGACTCAGAAATGAATTTTGCAACACTGAGAATAGTTATAATGATATTTTGTCTGGATTGTGTGTAAGCAATTCCAAAGTCGAGCCAATCTTTCAAAAGACCTTTTTCAAAGATGTTGAATCCAGACCTTGATTTTTAGCTTGATTCTAGTGATAGTTCTTGTTTGATGAGTTGCGAAAATCAAGCTAAAAGTTAAAGTCATCACTTAAACCGATTTAGCCTAATCGCAAGACAGTTCTTGTTTGATGAGTTGTGGGATTAAGTAAAAATCGGTTACCTAAAGGATTAACCTAAAGGAGGTCTTTTGAGGGCTATGCTCGGGATTGGGAAGGTTTGCCTCATCAAGTCTGACCACGAGAACGTACCCAGTTGGATAGGAAACCCACATACATAAGCTTTGACACATTTTATTAAACACACACTTAACTGCTTAACATAAACTGAACTTCGGGACGAAGTTCCCTTAAGGGGTAGAGACTGTAATAATTCGCATTTTCGGATTACTATTCATTTTTACTATTCACTATTACTATTCACTTTCACTATTCAACTCAAAAAATTTTTATTTCATATTCTCGTAAGTTAAACTATTTTAACGATAATCCGAGAGTTTGACGCTCGTCGGATCATTTCTGCAAAAATCACGAAGCCGTGTCCGAGATTTACTTTTAGGTTTAAACGTCGTTCCAGCATCCCGATATGTCCACAAAACACTATAAACGATAAAAATATGATTCTCTCTCATTTTACGACAATTCTTAAAGTTTTGGAATTTTACGTTTTCCAGTTCAGCGTTTTACGCGAATAACGTGTTTTAGACCCGCGTTTCCAGTTTTAGCAGCGTTTAAGCAACCCGATGGAACTTACCATTCATTTTATATTTTATTATGGAGTATTTTGACAAGTTTAGACATTCTTTCAAGTTTCATATTTTTACGATACCCGGATTTACGTTTCGCGATTTAAAACTTTACGTTTAGCGATTAACGGAACCAAAACTGACTCCGTAAACCAGATAACACCAAGCATCTTACATACTCATCCACCATGTGCACCCCGCCCCCCCCCCCCCCCCCCCTCAAAATATCTAGTCAACTTGACCAAGTATTTACTAAAATGCCATTGGATGAGATATTTCCTACAAAAACACAAATAACACTTTCATACTTATTTTCATAAATCAAAAGTGAGGTTTTCTCTTGTTCTTCCTCCCTAGCCACGACCCAAACACCAAATCCATCAAGATCCATTATTTTTTTAAGATCAAAGCATAAGAGTTGTTCATTTCATCATTCTAATTAAGAGTTTTGCAGTATAAACTCAAGAAACACAAGGTTTTGCCTCATCTAATCATCTAATATTTCAAAGTAAGTTATCAAATTTATTTTCATGATTTCATCTTATATTTACTAGTATCACATGGTTTTCATGCTTAATTTCATGCACAAGCTAGCTATACCACATTATTTTTGTTAACTTTTTGAACATACAAACCCTAGAATTTGATTTAGGTATTCCCTTGTTAGATTAACATGATTAGTGGTGATTAGGAACCCATGTCACCCTAAGAAGGTGTATGGTAGGATTAGAATAGCTTTGTGGTGTTTTGCAAGAGATTTGGTGATGTTAGAAACTAGTTTTGAACATGGAAAATGGATTTGTAACAAGTATTTATACCTACTGTCCCATTTTTGCAAGCCCAGGAAAATCAGGAAATATAAAGTAAACTTTGGCAAAATTTATAGAAAATACTTTAAAAAACGAAGCCGTAGGCGAAAGAACGGATTAAAACGAGTTTATAACGAAGGAGATATGAATTTTTCAATATTAACGACGAAAACTATTTTCCGGAAAAATACATGATGTTGGACGTTTTTCATCGGGCAAAAAAAGGCTTTAGACGTAACCCGGAGGAGCCAAGCTTTCCAAAATATATTACTACATACTAAGACGTAACCATGGATATAAAGAACAAGTAAAACGGACTTATAACGACAAGGATATTCACGTTTAAATATCGACAAAAACTCTCTATAATTGGCAGCTTTTATTAGAAATAATAATAATAATATTACTACTACGTAGTAACTCTGGATTTCTAGAAATAATACCCAAGTGCCCAAAATCATAACTAATGAAGTATTAGTGATTACAAGTATATTTTTACGACTACAAGACGTTATTTCAAGGATTTCAAATCGAGGATTTCAACACTAACATATATATATATATATATATATATATATATATATATATATACGATATATATACATTTCGACTAGTTTTATTTTCTAGTTGCCTTATTTTCCCAAGTTTTGGAAAAATGTATTATTTGATATCAACAAGTATTTTTCAACTTAAGAGTGGTATAGGAAACATGTGCATGGACATTTTCAACATCATTTTATGATCTAAATTAGATCGTTCATCATTCATATTAGGTTGCGGTTAGAGATTGAACCTCATTTATATGTATCCACTTTATCATCGTAGCTATCGCTCCAGGTGAGTCATAGCCCCTACTCTTTTTATACTTATTTTAACTCTTTGGGGGAGATACATGCTCAACTACTTGCTTACTTGTACAAATACTGAAAACATTTATACTTGATTGTTTATACTTGGTTGTCTTATACTTGGTTACATTTATACTTGATTTCATACATACGTGATTTTGCTATACTTAACTGCGTTATACTAAACTGTGATTGTGTATTCTTGAGCAACTTATACTTTGGGAAATGGCACCCAGTAATCTTTTATACTTTGGGAAATGGCACCCAGTAATCTTTTCTAGTGGCTCCAAATTTAGTTGTTGGATGTCCATTAGCTTTGATACATCATACATGTGAGGTCTTCGGAGATGAAGTGTAGACTCACGACTAATTGCTTAAATGTTGTGATGAACTTATACATGTCTTAATCATATTTATTTTAGCAGTGGGTTGTGAACACACAGGTTACAAGTCTCTTATGGCAGGACTTGTAACTGAGTGGATTCACGATGCCTTTGCTGTGTGATCATTTTCTATGGGCTTTACTTGTTAAACAAACTCTATGAACTCACCAACCTCGTGTTGACACTTTAGCATGTATTTTCAGGTTTTAACCAATGGCACGCTACTGGAGGTTTTGGCAGGACATGGCATGGTCATAGAAGACTCTGATTATTTATTTGGGGACCGTTTTAAACTATTTTAAGGGCCTACTTCCGCACTACTTTTAACAATGTAAATTTAACATTTTTGATTTAACTATTTTATTCTAAATGATTGAAGTGAAAATCATTTTTGAACTTGTGTTGTAATACCAATTGAGTTACACCCCAGCTACATGTATTCTTCCGCTGGACCTGATTTTGGGGGTGTGACAAAGAGGTACATTTTGCAGATGAAGAGGTACATATAAGCTATTCATCTGCAAGAAGAAGACCGTTTGTTTGTTGTGTTATTGAAGCACTTCTTTCCTAGACTATTTTTTGTGCTATTGAATTATTTTTTTTATTTTCCTTTTTTCTTTTTACATTTTTTTACGTTTTCGTCCACTTGTTACCGTTTTGGTAACCCTTTTTTTTACATTTCGTCTGTTTTTTTTATGTTTTATCCGTTTTTTAAGCTTTCACCCATTTTTTACGTTTTAGTCTTTTTTTTTTTACGTTTTCGTCCATTTGAAGCGTTTTCGCCTTTTTTTTTTTTTTTTTTTTTTTTTATGTTTTTGCTCGTTTTTATGTTTTCGTCTGTTTTTTAACGCTTTTGTCCATTTTTTACGTTTTCGTTCGTTTTTTACATTTTCGTCTATTTATTTTTTTTATGTTTTTGCTTGTAAGAAAATAGACTAAAACGTAAAAACAAAAAGACGAAAATGTAATAAAACGGTCGCAAACATTAAAAAACAGACGAAAACGTAAAAAAAACAAACAAAAAAGTAGAAAACAGTTGAAAACGTAAAAAACAGACAAAAACAGATGAAAACATTAAAGAAAGACGAAAACGTAAAAAAACAGATGAAAACATCAAAATAGATGAAAACGTAAAAAAACGGACGAAAACGTAAGAAAAACAGAAGAAAACGTAAAAAAGGAACGAAAACCTTAAAAAAACGAGCGAAAACATAAAAAACAGAAGAAAACGTAAAAAACAAACGGAAACCTAAAAAAACGGATGAAAACATAAATAATTGGATGAAAACGAAAAAAACAGACGAAAACGTAAAAAAAGACCGAAACGTAAAAAAAAGGCGAAAACGTAGAAAAAATAGAAGAAAACGTAAAACATGGTCGAAAACGTAAAAAAAACCGGGCGAAAACGTAAAAAAATGGACGTAAACGTAAAAAAAAACGGACGAGAACGTAAAAAAATAAACGAAAACGTAAAAAGACGGATATTGAGAAAGAGATGTATGATTTGTGAATGAAGAGGTAAGAAGTGAAAAGAGGTAATAAGAGGAAGGAGATGTCTGAATTTTGGAAGAGAAAAGAAGAGGAAAGAAACTCTTTTGTATGAAAAAAAACAAACATGTTACTCTGTGCGCCCGCAGAGGAAAGAAATGAAAAGAGGAAATAAGAGCTTATTTTGGAAAAACAATCGAGGCCTTAGACTAATGCTAATGGGCGTTGTAGGGTGACCACAACCGAGCAAATCGACGCGTCTCCCCCCTTAGCCAAGCCACAAGCGACGCGTCGCATGGCAAAATTTTCAAAGTTTTGGTTGCCTCACCAACCGAAACAATTGTACCCTTTTTCTTTGTGGTTGGTGGCTTGTTTTCAACAGTTGCACCATTTTTCTTTGTGGTTTATGTATGTGAAGAAACAGGGGTGTGTAATGAGGAGGAAGAAGATGCTTTTTGGCCATTTTCATTTTGCACCCTCAAATTTTATAGTAATTACATTTTTGTCTTAGTACTTATACAAGTCAAAATAAGTGCCAAATGATTTACCAAGGTTTCGGCCCATGTTTGAAATATTTTTGCTACAAATGGTCAAAAAAAAAAATAATAATAATAATAATAATAATAATAATAATAATAATAAAATTATGGGTTGCTTTTGTGGTCACTACTAGCTAGTTATGGTTGGGGTGGAGTTGTAAATAAAGAAAGCTGAGATGACGCTGACGTGACGAGATTGTTTGGGTGAGAAAATAGTCACCACTAGCATTAGTCTTAGATCATGCTTGGTGCCTGTTTGACCAAAATGTTATTAACACGACCTTTTCTCTTTTAAATAACATGCATACAAGTACAAGTACAACTACTTGATTTGTTTTTTCTTTTTAGTACAAGTACAACTACTTGATGTACAAATCAAAAGTAAAAGTGAAGCTTTTTGGTTTGGTGGAACACAAATAAAACATGCTTTGACTCTTTCATTTCCCGGTTAACCTTTTCTGTGGGAGATGGTGACCAAGATGATGATGATGATGATTCGCTCAAATTCTGCTTTCTCCAAATTTAATTGTAAAGGTAAACAATTAACCACCAACTCTTTCCTTAAAACCCAATTTTCATTTTCTGCTGATTATGAACAACATTCTAAATCTATCTATCAAAAAGTTTCCAACTTGGATGATGCTCTCAACCTGTTCGATCAAATGTCTCAAACACGACCACTGCCTTCCATTATTTACTTTACCCAGTTGTTGCATTCTGTTACCAAAATGAAGCATTATTCTCATTCCATTGACATTTTTAAACAAATATGTGCTCTTCGTGTTCCTGTTGATAATTACACTATGAACATTGCCATAAAGTGTTTCTGTCAGTTGCATCGCACTAATGACGCTTTTGCGGTCCTAGCCTTTTGTTTTAGGCGGGGTGTTTTACCTGATGTCATCACTTTTAATACGATCTTAAATGGACTTGTCGGTGAAGAAAGGATTCTTGAGGCTGAGATTTTCTTCAAGAAATTGATCAAAGATAAACTTTGTGAACCCAATGTGGTTATGTACTCCACAATGATTAAAGGGCTTTGCAAGATCGGGAATAACGTTATTGCTATTCAATTGCTTAGGCTAATGGTTGAAAGAGGTTGTAAACCTGATGTTGTTGTATTTAGCAACATAATTGATAGTCTTTGCAAGGACCAAATGATTGATGATGCTTTCAAGCTTTTCAAAGAAATGGTTTCCAAACAAGGGATCTCACCCGATGTCATCACATACAACTGTTTGATTAATGGACTTTTGAACTTAGGTCGTTGGGAGGAAGCCTCTAAAATGCTACAAGAGATGTCGGATGTTGGGATATCTCCAAATCTGCAAACCTCTAACATATTAATTGATGCATGTTGCAAAGAAGGTAAGATCGAAGAAGCTGAGGATGTTATAAACATCATGCTTGACAAACGTATTTTTCCAAACATAGTGACATACAATACACTTATAGATGGTTACTGTCTGCGTGGTGAAATGAGTAAAGCAAGGACAATATTTGATTCAATGGTGTTAAGAGATATCGTCCCTACTGTTGTTACATATAGCAGTCTATTGAATGGGTATTGCAAGAGTTTGAAGATAGATGAGGCCATGCTTCTATTTCAAGAAATGAATGAAAAAGGTCCAAAACCAGATGTAATCACTTACAACACCGTATTATGGGGATTGTTTCGGGTCGGAAATTGTGGAGTTGCGCGCAAATTCTTTGATGAGATGTGTGCAAAAGGTCTAGAACCAGATGAATGCACTTATCGTGTAATTTTAGAGGGCCTTTGCAAAAACCAGCTTATAGAAGAGGCACTCTCTTTGTTCCATTTGATGGGTGACAGCAAGCTTAATTCATGTATTAATGTGTACAACATCCTCATTGATGGTGCAAGTAAATGTGGGAAGCTTGATATGTCAAGGGTGCTTTTCCAGGATCTAACTAATAAAGGTTTGCATCCTAATGTGCGAACATATACTGTAATGATTAGTGCGTTGTGCAGGGAAGGTTTTTTCATGGATGCAAAACATTTGTTTCTTAAAATGGCACAGAGTGACTCCCCACCAAATAATGTTACTTACAATGTTCTTCTTCAAGGATATCTAAGGAACCAATACTATGATGATATCGAGATGCTTTTTCATGAAATGGAAGGAAAACATTACTCACTTGATGCTTCCACTTTATCATTGTTACTAGATCAAATTGCAGCTGGTTCACTAGATACGGCTTTGCTTACGTTGATCAGTAAGCTTGTGCCAAAAGAGTTGGTTGGTGCTTTTTTTACTTGAATAGTAGTACCAGAGGTAAACTGTACAACCGATTCTGTGTTGGAGAAATGAAGAGTGTACCTACGAGGCTACAAAATGTAGAAAGTGGGATATCAATACCAAGTTTCATTGAATTTCTTGTGTTTGGGTATTTGACATTATTATTTTGGCGAGTTCACAACTGTTATGTATTTGTATTTGACGTAGTTGAATGGCGTATTTCTAGTTTCAGGGGTATTTGACGTACTTTCGTTGAATGACATATTGAATATGGCTTCTTTTTTTTTTTTTTTTTTTTTTTTTTTTTTTTAAAGCAGCCATGCATTAGAAATCAAAACTAGATTATCTTAATCTTTATGTAACGGATCTACTCACACAATCACCATTTCTGTTTTTCACACATTTGGCTGAAAAATGTAGTGCCTAATAATTTGCAAGAGTTATGCACAAACACAAGATAAAACTATGTTTTTTGTGGCTTGTATATTTCGTCTGTCCATTTGTGCACAGTGAGTGCTCTTTTTGAGGCAGGTCTTGGTCGCATTTTTTTTATGCTAGCTTAGGGCATGCACCAACTGGTATTCGCATCAGAGTCAGTTTCTCAACATAGACACATACTTCACTGCATATATCATATCAGTAAAATGAATTGTTGGTTCTGTGCATATAGGTTCAAAATCAAAAGAAGATATTTGATTGAAATTTTATTTATTTGAGTTTGTTTTGCACTAATTTATATCGACATTTATCTCTGAATTTGTGATTGGATACGCGGATACCTTTGTTTAGACGATTAAAAAGCTTAAGTTATATAAAATAGTAACAAAAAAATAAAATAATAAATAAATTATTTTAAAAGGCCAAAGTGTAGTTTGGTACCTCAAACTTGGTTAACGGGGTTTTTTAGTACCATAAATATTTAATGGTGTGGTGTAGTACCCTGAACTTATAAACTCGGTTATAACTGGGCCTTGACTCAGTCACATATTGTCACGTGACTTATTTTAGTGTTAGTTTTTTAACAAAAGAAAACGGGAGTTAGGTTTTACCGCTTATTCTCACGGTAAACATCTTACCATGTTAGGCATTATACATCGCTTGCATGGAAGAGAGGTATGATTTTACTGCATTTAATTTAACCTATTCATTAAGTTACTTGTTAAGTGTATAGGTGATTCCATTAAACGTTGATATTTGTTTTTTTGTCAAACCATCGAATTAAAGCGATAAAAATCAGACAACAACATTGGCCAATAAGAATGTCCACCTTTTCCTAAGGTACTGATTTTGCAAGTCCAAGGTACTATAATAAGGTAGTAAGGCTGGCCACAGTAAGGCGACTAACTTCCCTCATTTTTCCCTGTCACGCCAGCTTTCTCTCTCCAGCGACCTGCAGGTGATTGGGTGCCCCAGTAAGGGCGACCAAGTTCATTTTTTTTAACATTTTTAACACAAACTAAAATTTAATTCATAATTAAAACGTTACATATTAATTCAAATAAATAAAAACATTACAACACTTATTAAAACATTACAACGCTTATTAAAAACTAATAATCTAGGTTGTGTTGTTCCTTTATCGAGTCTTTGATTTCTTGCATTTTTTGCTGTTGTAATGCGGGAAAAGATGGGTTGATTGGTGTGAGATAGAAGATGAGGTCTTTTTTATATTTCTTTTGTCGCTCAAATTCAAGTTTTTGTTCTTCCATTGCCAATCTTCTATCTTCTTGCTCCGCTTTCTTTTGCTGCAGCTCCAACTCCTTATCCGTCTGCAAGCTCCTGCTTCTTACCCAATGCCATTGACTTAATGGTTTTCCATTTTTCAGCTACCCCATCCAAATTCCAAGACTTGGAATTCTCCGACGATTTCTTCTTAGTAGCCTTATTTTTTTTAGCTGCATCACGACCAACTGGTCGCTCATTTCGAGGCTCTTCATTATTAGGCACATCCGAGCCCGTTTCAGAAGTCCTTGGTTTTTTTCGACCCTCATTTTGGTTTAAAAAAACCGGCATCTCATTTTTCTTCGAATTCTGATGGTCCCTCAAAATCTCCCAACAATGATACAAATGAAAGGCATGCTTCATCATTATTTCATATTCTTCACACGCTCTTTGGTAAACATTGAGATCATTCTCACCACTTTCAAAATTCGTATACCAATTGTCGTAAATGGCACAAAATGCACCAACTCTAGGACGAATCCTATTTTTCCACTTGCTAGTAATTGAGTTGTACGATCTCCCTTCACCAACCTCATTTTCAAAGTATGTGATCACTTTCTTCCAAAATCCCTTAGAATTTTGGTTGGTTCCAACTATGCTATCTTCTGACGAATCACACCAAGCCATGCACAACGCGATCCCTTCTTTTTTTGTCCAAATCTCCGAATCATTCGTGGTTTCTTTCTCAACCTCTTTCTCAACCGCCTTCTTCTTACCCTTTGTAGCACGCTTCTTTGGTTTGACCGGTGACATCTCTTCAGAAATAGTGTTGTCGTCGTCATCACCAACAAGATCATCATTTGGAACCGAATCGTGATACGATCCGTGACCCGAACCTTGATAACCCGGTGACATATGTTGACTCGGATAACCCGAACCGGTTCCAACATAAAAATCCGGATTGTTGCATAATTGTTCCATAAAATCACAAGCACAAAAGATTGATGTGGTTAACCGGAGAATAATTTTGATAACTAGAATAGGAAGACGTTGATGAGTCCATTGTTGGACGATACAACGATTCGGGGGAGCCATACATAGATTGTTGGCTTCGACGGGAGTGGCTTTGTTGTGGTTGTTGGTTGTTTTGATACGGTAGAATGAACGGACGATTAACATTACGATGCATAGCAAATGGATTGAATGTTTGTTGTTGTGGAGGTTGTTTAGATTGATAATCAAAAGTAGCGGGTCGGAAATTCATGTTTGGTGAGACACCGGTTAATTGGAAAGTCGAATCCGGTGATAATTGCGGGTTGTTTTGTGGTAAACGGAATTTTCGGCCTTTTGCTTGTTGTGGTGTTTTCTTAGACATTTTGAATATAATAATTGTGAGATTGTGTGAATTGAAGTTTGTTTATGATGAGTATTTATAAATTAATTTAAAGGATTTTGTTTTGTTTTGTTTTGTTTTTGTTTTTTTGTTTTTTTTTTTGTTTTTGTTTTTGTTTTGTTTTTAGCTCAAACGGCTATATACATTTAAGATGGTAACCGTTTGGATAAAAAAGCAAACAATATGGGAAATTATACTCGGTTGAGATCACAACCTATTGTCTTTGTTTTCCTCCATCAACTCGGTTGCGACCGAGTGTTCACAAAAAGGCCGACAGAGATCGACCTAGACGACCGACTCGGTAGAGCACGTTTCTGTGGGCAGCCTAAGAAACCCGTTTAACCACTTTGGCCTTTAAGAACGTCCACCTTTTCCTTTAATGTGTTTTACAAATATAATTTTCTATTGAGGGGTGAGGAATAGGTAAAACCATCAAAGTGGAAAAGTGAAAAAATTAAGTGAACTCTTTATGGAAACCATAAACTTTTATTATTATTTTCGTTTATAACCAATCTTATTTTCATTCAGTTTAAATAGTGTTAGTGTTTAATCAATGTTTTGAAAACCGGGTCTCTAATCGACCCAGTCAAGTCATGGGTCACGGGTTCGACCATCGGGTTGATCCGAGTCATTTCAAACCCGGCGGAACCGGGTTTCGAAAATATAAAAATGGGTTTAATTTGACCCCTTTTTTCGACTGGAACTGGTTCAACCGGTGGAACCGGCCGGGTCAAACTGGGTTATTTTTCGTTTATAACCCATAAACTTTTTTTTTAATCACAACAACTGATGACGTATAGTCCGCACTCGGGTCACGAACCCGACCAATGGACATTACTAATACCCAAGCCCATCACACATGGCTATCTTGATAAAGACTTGGGCTTACGAAGGCCCAGATTTGATTCTATTATTGATGGTCTTGATCTCTTATTTATAGGATAAGGATCAATGGACCGAATATACTGGGGATATGCCGAAGAGTAAGGAACACGAAACCAACAAGGATATCATGTGTATATAAAGGGCACATCGGCCCTCATTAAGGTATCATCTAATAACCCTAACTCTTCACTAAAACCCTAAAACCGATTACTTACTCTCACGCCGGAGGATAATCGTGGGAGACAATCCCACGGTAAGCCTAAAGGTGTTTCTTTTGTTCTCTTAGTGCGCAGGTCTCAAGCAGTAAGATCCAATTGATACGGGAATATGAGTCCAAACAAGGAACACCCAACTTTTGTATCAACAAGTGGCGCCATCCGTGGGACCACACACTAAGAACTATTCTGAGAACTAGAATGACAAAGCACAGAAACCCGAACCAGCAGACTCCGTAGGTGAAGAAAACCTATGGCGACCTACAGGGAAAGAAGCAGCAAAGCAATTCAGCCCCTAAACAGGTCTCTGGAACAACCAGTACGCCCAAACACCAAGGATCAGGCTCAGATCTGATCTTTACGACAATAGGACCGCTCACAAGGACTGTCCAGGCCACTACGACAACCACTAGTGTGGAAGATCTACAGCGCACTTCTTTCACCACTCCCCACCAAACAGCGCAAGAAACAGACCCCACTGAGCCGCCATGTGCGCCTGTTCGAAACAAGGGTCCTGTTTTAGAAACAGAGATCCTCGCACTAGAAGGAGTCGCGCCTGAACTAGCGCCAAGTGATTTCGTTTCTCAAAACTATGAAACCTTGGCTGCCCTCATGCAAGAGGAAGCGAAAAAGAGGTCAAGTCAGAGCCTGCAAGCCCGGCTCAACTTCGACCCTGAGTATGAGGCATCTCCACCGCATCACCGAAAGGAGAGGCGCGAGAAAGATAGCAGCCGACCCCCAGTGTTTACTAGGATCGGAAGGAAAGTTGTGGATGATGAAGCATCTTACTTACAGTACGGGGAGGAGCACGAATACGATGGATGGCGCACCAATGTCCACACTAGGCTTGGTAGTCGCAGGGTTCATGATAGACTGGGGCGACGGCGCTCCCCAAGCGAAAGCCCTTCAAACTCGGGTTCCAAGGACAGTCGACGCAAGCGCCGCAGAAGAGTAAGCTCGTCCCCAAGTGACTCCTCGGACAACGAGGACGAAGAAACAGGACACTAGAAGTCCAAGAAAAGATACCGCGACCAGGAGGATGAAGATATGTCTAGACCCTGGCGATGCCAAAAGATTGACGCATTCACTCGGCGCATCAGTGATTTTTCAGAGGATAAGATAAGGCGCATGCCCGCTAATGTTAAAACTTATGATGGGATAGGTGATCCTGATGACCACCTAAAAATTTTGGAATCAGCCGCTACCATCAAAAATTGGCCACAACCCGTGTGGTGCCACATGTTTAATTCTACATTAGTATGGAATGCGCGAAACTGGTTCAGTAAACTGCCACGTAGAAGCATCAATGGGTTTGAAGAGTTGCGGAAGGCGTTTCGCTTGAACTTTACTCAGAAGAAGAAGTGCGCCAAGAACCCTGTCGAGCTGGCCAGGGTAAAGCAGCGCCAAGGGGAATCCACAAGCGCTTATGTGGAACGCTATAAGGACGAATGCATACACGTTAAGGCATGCCCTGAAATACTAAAGATCTCAGGGTTTATGAACGGAATCAATAATCCAGAACTTATCCGAAAGTTAAACGATAAATTTCCCTAAACCTTTGACAAACTTATGAAGCGCACGAGGTCCGTTATCCAAGGAGAAGCCGCCGCTGCGGATAGCAAGAAAGGCTACTCAAACTACAGGTCACAAGAACAGCCCAGGAGACAATCCAACGACCAAAGTAGCAACCATAACAAAAGCTACCACAGCCAGGGGAGCGGACGAGAGAACGACAAGTATACACCACTAACGAAGACTCCAAGGGAGATATTCACGACGGAAGGCGCGAACTTCCCGAGACCTCCACCAATGTGCACCCCGGAAGAGCGGCGTGTAGGGAACGGGTACTGCAAGTATCATGGATAGAAGGGCCACACCACCAATGAGTGTGTCCAGTTGCGCCAACTAATTGATAAACTAGTAAAAGAATGCAGACTGGATCATCTAGTTAAGAACATCAAGGATGGGAAAGACAAACCAAAGACTGGAAGCAAGAAAGAAACACCTAAGGACAAGGCTGACACCATCTACATGATACAATCATGGCAGCGGAAGATTCGGCAAAAGGTCAGCCAAAACTTTTCTTATGGAAGTGAAATCTCTTTCCCAACCTTGGCTGCGGACAACGCAGTGGCTGAACCACTCATCATCGAGATAAATGTGGGGGGTCACGATATTCACCGCATGTATGTTGATGGAGGGGCATCCGCTGACATAATGTATGAACATTGTTTCAAAAAATTGCGACCTGAGATACAAAGTCAGTTAAGCCCGGCCACGACGTCGTTGACTGGCTTCACAGGAGAAAAGATATGGCCCATGGGGCAAATACGACTCCTAGTGGTCGTTGGTAATAAGGAACACTCCACGGCAGCCTGGATGAATTTTATGGTAATCAGATCCCTTTCGCCATACAATGGCATTATTGGAAGACCAGGAATATCATCCATACGCGCGGTACCGTCCACAACACATGGGATGCTCAAATTCCCAGTAGAAGGTGGCATTGTCACCCTCTACAATACCACCATACCACCTAGAGAGTGTAACACGATTACATGTGAGACAACACACACTCCAGAACAGCGCGCATCTAAAGTGTCAAAACTAAAGGTCGCAATTCATCCTGATTACCCGGAGCAAGAAGTATCGATCGGGGGATCGCTGTCTGACAAAGGCAGAACGGCCGTGTGCGTACTCTTGCAAAGGAATCTGGATATCTTCACATGGGAACCAAAGTACATGACTGGTGTGCCACGCTCGATTACAGAACATAAGTTGAAAATCCGACAAGGATACTCTCCAGTACGGCAGAAAAAGCGCGACCAGGCTCCAGAGCACGCAAAAGTCATCCTAGAGGAAGTACACAAGCTGGTGGATGCAGGTATCATGCGCGAAGTCTATTACCACGACTGGCTCTCCAATCCAGTGATGGTCAAAAAGAGTGATGGTAGTTGGCGGATGTGCGTGGATTTCACTGATCTCAAAAAAGCATGTCCACAAGAGTGCTACCCACTACCAGAGATAGACTGGAAGGTGGAATCTTTGTGCGGATACCCCTTTAAATGTTTCTTAGACGCGTATAAAGGGTACCACCAAGTCCAAATGGCTAAAGAAGACGAGGAAATAACAGCCTTCCACACAAGCCAGGGTGTCTATTGTTATACAAAGATGCCTTTCGGCTTAAAGAATGTGGGCGCCACCTACCAGCGATTGGTAGATAATGCATTTGAAAAGCAAGTGGGCCGTAACCTAGAGGTTTATGTTGAAGACCTTGTCATAAAAAGCTATAACAAATAAGAATTGGTGCACGACATTGAAGAAATATTTAGAACACTAGGAAAGATCAACATGAAGTTAAATCCTAAGAAATGCACTTTTGGCGCTATAGAAGGCATGTTCCTTGGATACTTGATAGAGTCTGATCGCATTAAGCCATGCCCAGAAAAAACAAAGGCTGTCATCCAACTTCCTTCACCACGCACGTTGAAAGAAGTCCAACCTCTGAATGGAAAACTAGCCGGGTTAAACAGATTCCTGTCTAAATCAGCAGATAAGTCACTTCCCCTCTTTAAAACACTCACCAAGTGTAAAAAAAACAGGGAGACTTTTGTTGGACTACGGAAGCGGAAGAAGCTTTTACACAGCTTAAGCAACATATAGCAGCGCTTCCCACGCTAGTCGCACCCCAACCAGAGGAAGAGTTAATTATGTACCTGTCTGCGACTCATGGAGCAATCAGCGCGGTGCTACTGATAGATAGGAACTCCGTACAAACACCAGTATATTTTTTAAGCAAAGCACTCAAGATGACAGAGATTAACTACAGCGCAATGGAAAAGTTGGTCTTAGCGCTAGTATTCGCCGCTAAAAGACTGCGCAGGTACTTCCAAGCACACCCAATAGCGGTGATCACGGACCAACCTATAAAGCAAGTTATTTCTAAACCCGAGGCATCGGGACGGTTACAAAAGTGGAGTGTATTGCTAGGCGAGCATAATATCTCTTATAGACCACGCACTACGGTTAAGGGGCAGATACTAGCAGACTTCATCATCGAAAAACCAGATACTGATGTTGCACCTTCACGAAGCGAGGTAAAACTACAAGAGCCATGGGTCATTTTCACGGATGGATCCTCATGCGTAAACGGGTCGGGCGCAGGCCTTATCCTCACCAGTCTAGAAGGAATGGAATTCACCTACGCACTGCGTTTTGAATTCACAGCCACGAACAACGAGGCAGAATATGAAGCCCTAATTGCTGGATTACGCATTGCAACTCAAATGGGTGTACGCAACCTAGAAGCAAATGTGGATTCCCAATTAGTAGCCAATCATGTATTGGGCGAATACGTGGCTAAGGAGGATAACATGATTCAATACCTCAACAAGACCAAATCACTAATCCAGGGTTTTGACAGGTTCACCATTAAACAAGTCCCTAGAGGGGAAAACAGAAAAGCAGACGCACTAAGCAAGATTGCATCTACAAGCTTTGCGCACATGTCAAAACAAGTATTGGTGGAGATCTTAAAGAACAAATCCATCTCGGAGATGGAAATATCTACGGTGATAGAGGAGCAGGATCCTACGTGGATGACCCCTATCATAGAATTCATAAGCAAGGGCATATTGCCCCATGAGCAGAAGGACGCTCGACGGATACGGCGCACAGCGCAGAGGTTCAAACTTTGAGATGGTATCCTATCCTGGCTCTCATTTCTACAACCATGGCTTCGGTGCGTTGGACCCCTTCAGGCAGATTACGTACTCCGAGAGATCCACGCTAGTTCATGCAGCATGCACTCAAGACCACGGTCCATTGTAGCACGAGCCTTGCGGTCAAGATACTACTGGCCCACTATGCATCACGACGCGCGTGATGTGATAAAGAAGTGCAGTGACTGCCAAGTTCATAGACTCATCCCGCGCCAACCACAACAAGAGCTAACGCCTATTACTTTGCCATGGACATTCTACAAATGGGGTATCGACATTGCGGGTCCCTTCCCTGTTGCAGCAGGGGGACTGAAATTCCTTATTGTGGCTATAGACTACTTTACTAAGTGGATCGAGGCAAAAAGCAGTGGCGACAATCACAGGTAATCAAGTGAAACGATTTGTGTGGGAAAATATTGTATACCGCTTTAGATTACCTGGGGAAATCATTTCGGACAACGAAAAACAATTCCGCGATAACCCGTTCAAAGACTAGTGCGCGCAACTAAACATTACACAACACTTCACGTCAGTTAAACACCCGCAAACTAATGGTTTGGTTGAGCACGCAAATCGTAGTCTGGGCGAAGGAGTTAAAGCGCACCTCGACAGACACAAAGGAAGATGGGTGGATGAATTGTCGCACGTATTGTGGGCGCACCGCACGACAATCAAAGTTAGCACTGGAGACACTCCCTTTTCTCTTGTCTATGGGACAGAAGCTGTCATACCAGCTGAAATTGGGATGCCAACTATTCGTACGGCAGAAGTCAATGTTGCAACCAATGACGACGAACGACGTATAGACTTGGATCTATTGGAAGAAAGGCGCGAACGCGCTGCTATATGCAAAGCAAGAGCTAAGTCAAAAATGAAGGGATACTACGATGCTAAAGTTTGAAGCACCTCATTCAGACCAGGCGACTTTGTATATCCCGCCAATGATGCAAGCCACGCAGAAGACACAGGAAAACTTAGACCAAAGTGGGAAGGACCCTACGAGGTCACAGAAGCACTAGGAAAAGGCGCGTACAAGCTGCGTGACATGGATGGTCGTGAGCTACAACGCACATGGAATATTTGCAATCTCAAGAGATGCTATCTTTAGGAAAGAGTACGTCCCTGCGCATGGACACCCCGCACTTTAGGAAGTGCTCAATAAATGTCCGTGTATTTACATTTTGTTTTATCTAGGCAAATGTTTTTTCTTTTCCAAAAACTTGCAAGTATTAATTAAATATCGCGGTTTCTAGCTAACTCTGCGACACATTTTTGTTTACATATTATTTATGTCATAATATTGTTGTTATATTATCTTTTTCCTACATGGCGTGTGATTGTACAATAATTCGCACTACCAGGCCTTCGATGGTGATCAAAGGAAATGAGGGGTGTTGTGATTACGCCAAGCTCGGATATAACCTGAAATAAGAAATACTAAAACACTACGTTAAGTGATTGCGCAGGGGTTGGACCCTGCGAAGCACCTCCGGCGTGTGAATAAGTGATCGGTATGAGAGTTTAAGTGTAAATGTAGTAAAATAAGGTGAGAGAGATTGCATACCATATTTGTCATCGTCCAGGACTATTTATAGGTGAAGAAAACGGTCCTGGAGAGTGGTCACACGTTTGAGAGAGATCATGGGGGCGTCCCATGATTTGCGGTAACCGCTAGGGTTTAGTGTCCCACTCCTCCTGGTTTAGCGGGGGGGGGGGGGGGGGGGGGGCTAAAGAGAAAGAGAAGACGTGGGTAAGACTTGGTCTCACCAATATTTGGACTTGGCATCGTTCCGTCCTTCAAACTTATCGAGAGATACCCCGAAGGGCTTAATCCTTTGATTGGCGAATTCCCACTTGGTAACTAGATCATTGATGATTAGTTTTACGCCAAAGAATGTTTTAAGGAGGCTAGCCAGCCTTCGATTATGTAGGTTGCGATTAGACCCGAAGGGGGATCCTTCGAGCTAATCGGAGGGTACATCATCAAGCCCCCCAGTTGAAAGTTAGATATGCGCACAAGAATATGTGGCTTTCAACTCTATTGTCAAGTAAACAAACCGTGTTAGCTCGTAGGACCCTGCAAAAGAAATCTGCGTCGCAAAGTACGCATTAAATGCGCTTAAATACCTTCTAACTACCTTGCATTATATCCCCACTTGCCGAAACATCGGTAATCCCACACGTCCCTTTAAAATTTAAACCCAATTTGAAATCCGAATAGATTAGAACGTGAGGGACACGTGTACGGTGAGGAACAAAACAAAAAGCGGTATAAATTCGCATCATCCAAACCCTAATTTACTTTTCACAGCGCCCAAAATTTCATCTTTCTCACTGTGTGCAATCAAAACACACACAGTATCATCTGTCATTAACCCTTGCAAGAAAAAAGGTAATCTCTTCTTCGTTAAACTATATTTCATCGTAGAAGTAGTATTATTTGTTAATCAATATGGCAAAAAATAACAAGTTTGTGATTAAAGAACAAAAATGTACTTTATCAAAAGATGAATTACGTGCCTTTCTTGAGGATTATCCTATTTCAAAAGAGTTTAAGATAATGCTCCCTAGTAAAAATCAAACTATATTTGATGCTCCTGAGGGATATGTAGGTCTGTACACCCATGCATTTAAGTTGTCAAACTTTAGAATACCAATCCACTCTTTAATTCTAGAGTTTATGCAATACTACAAAGTACACATCTCTAGGTTCAACCAATTTGGCCTGACTAAGCTTACAACGTTCATTGTGATATGTAAAGCCTATGGATATGAGCCTACACTGACAGTGCTTAGGGGTTTTATGAACTTGTACCCGGGTGGATTGGTTGACTTTGGCAAAAAGAGGTGACCCTGATGTTCCAACCATACTGTTAAAGCCTTTCACAAACATTACGGACTGGAAAGGGAGTTTCTTTTACATTCAAAATACAATAATACCTCCGGAGTACCTTGCTTTAGTGAACAAAGCATACAGGTTTGACAAAAAACGTTTCAACGATGAGTTACCTTATACTGTTCGAAGGAATCCATTGTACCAGCATCTTGTTCGCCATCCAGTGAATGTTCAGTCATTCCCCGAGCCCATTCTTTACATGGCTGGTATTGTTGACCATTAGGAGGGTTCCCCCATGAAGCCTGAAATAGTTTGTGATGGAAAAACTATGTACACTCTTATTTAAATAAATTTAAATAACTTATCTGATGATATTTATCTTCTTTCTTTTGTTTTGCAGAAATGTCGTTCCGGAACTTTGTTGTTGCCGATGGTGCCAGAGAGGCGAGTTTCCTTCCGAAGAACCCTGATGAAGTCAGCTATGGGGTTGGCTCACCCTCCGTTTCAGTTAACAATCAGGAGGATGATGCCAAGATGGTGGAACCCATAGCTTCTATTCAGCCTTCCAAGCTTGTGAAAGAATCAAAGCCAGTGACCGCAGAGGATACATCATAGTTGGTAGAAAATGTTGCTGAATCCGATGACCCTCTCTCCGAGGATGACCAGGTGACCATTGTTGGCTCATCGTCTGGCATCGCTGACAGCATTCGAAACAGGAAGGGTACGAGTGCCAAAGCAGTAAAGGCTACTCCCAAAAGGAAATTGGTGCTACCAACACCTCCCTCCAGGAACACCAGGCAGAAAGGTCAAGTTATCACCAAGAAGGTTGCTGAAGCATTGGATGAAGACATCCATGGTAAGTATATGTTCTATTAATTGAACCGGAATATTCTTACATGCCTTCTAATTGATTGTGTATTCCTCAGGTCTTCCCAGTACCAAAGAGCTTCCTGATGCTTTGGCCTGCCATCGCCTTGCTTTGCACATCACTCCCCCAAGCTGGAGGTCTTTGCTAACAAACATGCCCATTGAGGAGTTGTGCGATCTGCACGACAAGAGTTATACAAGACAGGTTGTGCTGGATAATCATCTGAATTCTCGAACAAGGGAGGTGGTGCGGACCCTTGCTTCTGCTAGGGAAAAGATGGATGAGATTTTGGCAAGAGAAAGGAAGAAGGACCAAGAGTTTGCAGAGGTTCAAGCCAAGTGTGAAGAGGCTTTGAGGGATCTTGAGCAGAATCCCCTTGTTCAAGACCTTCGTACTGACATCGCAGACTTGGAGAAGGATCTAAATAAGGTGAAGAATGAATGTAAGAAGCTCCGAAAAGAGGAAGCAAAGGTTGTAGGGTACAAGGAGGAGATTTCTGAGTTGGAGATCAAATGTGGGAGTCTCGAGGAAGAGAGGTCAAAGTTGGGTGAGCTGGAGATCAAGCTACGTGAAGATCTCAATGGCCTCAAGCGCAAGTATAATGCGCTTAAAAAAGATAGGGCTGCTGTTGTCTCGAAGGTCATTCCGTACATAGCCATAGAGTTATATCATAGCGACGAGGTGGGGAAAATGATAGGTGATGTTGTCAATGCTGCCATCTATCATGGGAAATGCACTACACTAGAGGAAGTTGTTGCGACTGGCAAGCCTGTGCAATTTTCTGAGGTAGCTTATTACCGTGTGATACATGGGAATCGCACCAGGCTTTACCTCTCAAGGGATCCTGAGAAGCTTACAACCCCCACCAGGCAGTGTACCTGATCGTTGTAGTATAGTATAGTGACAAGTACCGGGGGATTGATCGTTCAGCTAGGAATAGTGTCGTTAGGATTGAAATTAATCTAACTAGGTCTAAAGGTGAAGGATGATTCTTTTTATGTTCTTATATTTTATGAAAAGCAAGTAAAAATCTCGGGTTTTGGAAGAAGGGGAGGAATTAGTTGCTAATCAACTAACCCAAAAGCTACTAATTAAACTAATTAACAAGAAAAGTAAACTAGGGTTCTACAAGGTAAGTGAAACATGTCTACCCATGATATGTTAATCCTTGCTAGCTATCCAATCCTACCTATTGAATTGTAACCTTGTTTTAATTGACGGGTTGTATTCCTTAATACCATTCATGGGGTATCGCACATAACTCCCCAATTCTATGAGCTCTTATCTCCTCCTATACCATGCCCAGCATAACCATAGGGATTATAAACAGTGGCTCATGCATTAAATACAACCAATAATGACCTAGTGCAATAGGTTCATGTTTCCTAAGACGTTCAAGTATGTTACCATTTGGAGATCTGCCAGTTTTCTTAAGCCTAACATATAAATCATTTAATCAAAACAAAAATCAATAGGAAACAAGAATTATAAACTAAACCAACTAGATCTATTTAAGTTGTCACGCCTTAATTGATGGAGATAGACACACACATCAACAAGCCCCTCGTTAATGGAGATAGACACAACATCAACAAGAAATCAATTAGATCTAATCAATTATATACAAGTTTCACATAATCATAAGTAGACACAAGGTGAATTAGCAAATCATCATCAAAGAAGAGCAAACAACAATGATAATGGAAAACATAATTAAGATAGAATCATCAAACCAATACATGATGTTTATGGAGTGATTGAAACCCTCTAAGTTGCTGGAAAAACACCCACCTAAACCCAGGAATCGACCTTAGGGTTTAGGGCTTACAAAAACTGAAGTTATGAAGTTATATTTATAGGCAGTTTTCTGTCAGTCCTTCTTGACGCCGTCAGCCCATTACTCTTGACGCCGTCAAGAAGCCTTTTTCACCAAATTGTATATCTTTTCGTCCCGATCGTTTTCTTTTTTGAATCGCTCAAATCCGAGTTCGTATGCAAAAGTTATGGCCAAAACGGTGTCAGCTACTCCGCGCGCAAGTTTTGATTAGTTAACACGTGACGGCCTTGGGTGACGCCTTCACATTCTCTCTGGGCCGTCACCACTTTTACTCTTGACGCCGGCAAGATTTTCTTCTTGACGCCGTCATCCACTGTTCCCAGCAAGGAAAATTAAGACTTTGGCGTTTTCTTCACTTTTATGCTCCAAAAACGTCCGAATTGCTTCCTTTTCCAGATTTCACTCCCAAAGTACCTAAAATCACAAAAGGAACGATTTAGGGCAATATTTGATCAAATAAATTCAATTCCGAGCTTAAATGACCCCTTAAAAGTGGTTCATTTTTCGCCTCATCATATACCCTTACACTTGAGATTTGCTTGTCCTCAAGCAAATATGCTTTTATTCTACTCAAAAGACAAGTTAGAGGTCATTTAACACTAATATAAAAGTAATTACAACAAATAATCGTTCCACAAAAGACCAAAGACAAGCTCAGAGGTCATATACTAGCACCTCACAAATAGTGTTTAGATACTCACATCTCTCGGGTGTAATAAAGTAATATAACATTATGGAAATGGAAGATATCTCTCACTACCTGTCATAGCAAAATAGATTACCATAGGCTTGGGAAAGGATCAAACCTCCACCACATGGCGTAAGAACCTAGGATAAACTATCAAAGAGGTCTTTTAAACGGTTGTAACGTTAGGTGTAGGGATATGAAATACACGGTTTTGTTGGATAAAGGAAGTTTTTATTGGTGGCGAGCTAACAATCTTGGTTAATTACATGTACAATGTGGCGTTGCTAAGCCAAGACTAGACTCGACTTAAGGTAATAAATCAAAAAGAACAAAAACATAAAATGAACATAGAATGAAAAGGGATGGTAGTCCGTATGTTTTTTCTCTTTTTTTATTTTTTTATTTATTTATTTTTTTTTTCTTTTTTCGATTTTTTTTTTCATACACTTTTACCCTACCATCCAAAATAATACATCATAGGGAATGGAAATTCCCCTTACACTTGAATCTTTACATACTTTACAATAAACTAATCTAATGACTCGAATTAAGAAAATCAAAACACTTGGAGCACTTTTAAGATTAACGTACATATGGGGGTAATATATGATGTTCTTCCCCATTACTCCATAAAATAAGTACTTTACCCATGAGTCCCAATCGTCCCAAAACAATATGTACAAAGATATGACTCGACTTAGCAACCATGTAATCAATTAGAAAGTTAACTTAGGGTTTAACAAATAACAATAATGCACTAAAGATGAGTGCATACACGGAAGGCTAAGGCGATTTGGTTGTACATTTAAGTGGGGTGTAACAAATTCTTCCTTTAAGTAAAATGCTTAAAGTTAGAAACGAAAAGATAGGCTCGGAAGGGTGTACTAGGGGTTTCGTGTACTAAAAATGAGTACAACGCTAAGGGTGTGGGAAAAATTAGTTGACTTTACTAGCCAAGTAATATGACTTAAATGGTCAAGTAATTATGATACGGGTTTAACACAAGGGTGATCCTAATGCCTCTTATCATGTAGTAAATCCTACTACACGAATGTAGTCTCACTAGCGGTCTCGGGATGCATCACTAACGCAAGTTCTAGAATATAAATGCTACCAGTACACTCATAAGCACTAATAGTAAATGCTTTTCCTATCAAATCTAAAGGCGAACCTCACATATTTGTGTGGAAAATTTTTCTGAATATACGGTTAAGTGCTAGTTATACAATCTCCTATCCATGAGACGCTTGCTATGGTTAAAGTTTCACTCCTAAATGTTGTAAAAAATTTTAAATTTGGCGCTAAAATTACACTAACAAGTATTTCTCATAGTTTTATTACACATCTACCATTAAACAAAACAAACTCAAGCGAAAGTGTACATGTAAGGTATCATCATTTTACCCTCCCCTTACACTTAGGATGAACATTGTCCCCAATGTTCAAGTAAAGAATGTAAAAGTGAAATAAGTAAAACAAATGAAATCAAATACTCCCCTGATTCGCTCGGTATGGATTATAAGGTGGGTAGGTTAGATCTTCCTCCAAGAAAATGAACAATCAAAGCTTCCCTTCCAGAATATAAATCATCTTCTTGTCAAACCTAACCTGTTAAACCTGAGAAAACAAACACAACAACCCAAAGCATCAATCCGAACAAGGATAACTCACAACTAGATGTAATTCCAGACTTAGGAATAGAAACAAAACAATTAAAGATATAATGCTTGTGGAATGAAGTTTGCAGATCTCCTGGAGTTTATAAAACTTAATAATTCACAAAAACTTAGAGACCCCGTTAGAAAAACAAAACTGGTAAAATTTCCAGATTTTTACACGTGACGCCGTCAAGAGTAAACTCGTGACGCCGTCAGAAGTGACCTGCAGAAATTCTTATGTTAAGTTTCCGGAAAATTTCTGGAAAAACTTGGTCCTACTTCCTGGAAAATCCTGCAAAACTTCATTATGACTCAATACAAGCATCTGACTCTAACAAATACGAATACACATGTTCATTTAATATTGTTGTGGTTCATGCTCAATTTCGTTCTTATAAACAAATTTGGATCTCCCTTACACTTATCTTTTGCAAATACCTTTATATGCAATTAAGACGAAGTTAAAAAACAAAATAAAGCATTTTCACAATTTACTTTGAAACATGAGCCACAAACAATAAAAATAAAACATTCATACGGAGACAAATAAAATCAAACAAACAAACAAACAAATAAAAACACACAAACAAACAAACAAATAAAGCTTGGGTTGCCTCCCAATAAGCGCTTGTTTTTGTTCGAGTCACGAGCTTGACTCTACCCTTATTTAACGGAAATAGGGGAAGTTTTCCCTACACTTAGGATTAAGTGCGGGTGAAAGTAGCGATACACACCCTTAGGGTGGAAATATGCCACGTGAGGTGAAGGGGGTGAGTGAATGGCTTCCTTCATCCTAAAACTACCCGGATAATATTGGTTGATGGGTGGGTCGGTCCCTCTTTTGTCTCCTAGAAATATATCTAAGGATGGAAAGGTGTGTAAAGATTGAGGTTCCGGTTCATCAACAATAGGAAATTCCCTAGAACTAGGATTAAGGTTATCACTACAAGTATTCAAACCTATATCCTCAAGTGGTGCCTGGTCCAAGGGTTCTACCTCCATCGGAATTCCTAAAGTTTCTTCTACTTCTTCCGGGTAAGTCACGGGCGGTGTATATGCCTCAAAGGATGGTTGAGTATTTTATGGGCTTATGTTACTTACCTCATCATTCCATGTGTCACGATCACCTATATCCTTAGGTAGTGATAATAACAAACCTAGTGCTTCATCCAACTTATGGTTTATTGATACGGCTCTATCCATAATTCCTTGGCAAACTAGGTCGCATTTCCTATTGGTCTCACTAAAACTAGATCTTAAACATGGAGGTTGTTCATAAGAATCTATCCTAGGTGAAGGCTCATATGATTCATAGGTGTCTCTAAATGAGGTATTTTGAACTCTTTGGTGTGTTAGCCGCTCAACCCTATCTTGTAATCTTAGAAGTCTAAGTGTAGAGTCCATTTGAAGCAAATTACAAACAAAATCACAAAGAAAAGATAGACTACGAGAAAGCTACAAAATAAAAAGAAAAAATCTCATTTGATAGGAATCTAATGAGTAGACCTAATAAAAATCAAATTCAACCTAAACAATAACTATTCCCCGGGCTGCGGCGCCAAAAACTTGATACGTGGGAATCGCACCAGGCTTTACCTCTCAAGGGATCCTGAGAAGCTTACAACCCCCACCAGGCAGTGTACCTGATCGTTGTAGTATAGTATAGTGACAAGTACCGGGGGATTGATCGTTCAGCTAGGAATAGTGTCGTTAGGATTGAAATTAATGTAACTAGGTCTAAAGGTGAAGGATGATTCTTTTTATGTTTTTATATTTTATGAAAAGCAAGTAAAAATCTCGGGTTTTGGAAGAAGGGGCGGAATTAGTTGCTAATCAACTAACCCAAAAGCTACTAATTAAACTAATTAACAAGAAAAGTAAACTAGGGTTCTACAAGGTAAGTCAGCATGTCTACCCATGATATGTTAATCCTTGCTAGCTATCCAATCCTACCTATTGAATTTTAACCTAGTTTTAATTGGCGGGTTGTATTCCTTAATACCATTCATGGGGTATCGCACATAACTCCCCAATTCTATGAGCTCTTATCTCCTCCTATACCATGCCCAGCACAACCATAGGGATTATAAACAGTGGCTCATGCATTAAATACAACCAATAACGACCTAGTGCAATAGGTTCATGTTTCCTAAGATGTTCAAGCATGTTACCATTTGGAGATCTGCCAGTTTTCTTAAGCCTAACATATAAATCATTTAATCAAAACAAGAATCAATAGGAAACAAGAATTATAAACTAAACCAACTAGATCTATTGAAGTTGTCACGCCTTAATTGATGGAGATAGACACACACATCAACAAGCCCCTCGTTAATGGAGATAGACACAACATCAACAAGAAATCAATTAGATCTAATCAATTATATACAAGTTTCACATAATCATAAGTAGACACAAGGTGAATTAGCAAATCATCATCAAAGAAGAGCAAACAACAATGATAATGGAAAACATAATTAAGATAGAATCATCAAACCAATACATGATGTTTATGGAGTGATTGAACCCTCTAAGTTGCTGGAAAAACACCCACCTAAACCCAGGAATCGACCTTAGGGTTTAGGGCTTACAAAAACTGAAGTTATGAAGTTATATTTATAGGCAGTTTTATGTCGGCCCTTCTTGACGGCGTCAGCCCGTTACTCTTGACGCCGTCAAGAAGCCTTTTTCACCAAATTGTATATCTTTTCGTCCGATCGTTTTCTTTTTTGAATCGCTCAAATTCGAGTTCGTATGCAAAAGTTATGGCCAAAACGGTGTCAGCTACTCCGCGCGCAAGTTTTGATTAGTTAACACGTGAAGGCCTTGGGTGACGCCTTCACATTCTCTCCGGGCCGTCACCACTTTTATTCTTGACGCCATCAAGATTTTCTTCTTGACGCCGTCATCCACTGTTCCCAGCAAGGAAAATTAAGACTTTGGCGTTTTCTTCACTTTTATGCTCCAAAAACGTCCGAATTGCTTCCTTTTCCAGATTTCACTCCCAAAGTACCTAAAATCACAAAAGGAACGATTTAGGGCAATATTTGATCAAATAAATTCAATTCCGGGCTTAAATGACCCCCTAAAAGTGGTTCATTTTTCGCCTCATCACCGTGCCACTCATAAAGCAGAGTATGATCATGCAAGCAACCTCCTCGCAGCTGCAGAGTACCCCTTCCTTGTTGATGCTACCAAGGATCCAATGGCCTCAGTTAAGATGCTTTTTTCAAAGAAACCGCGTAGGGTGAAGCCAACGTCTGGGAGCAAGAAGGATACCCCTGTGAAACCTGCTCCTGAGAAGCCCTCATCCCCAAAAGTGGTCACTGAGAAGCCCCAGTCCCCGGGCAAAGGTTCTGCTTTGCAGCCCCCCACTCCGAAGACTGATTTGGCAAAAGCATCTTCCCCTAGTAAAGCCAGTCCCGAGGCATCCCGGGTTCAACAAGAAAGGCCCAAATCCCTTGGTAAGTGAAGGCTGCAATGTTTGCAGTAATTTGACTCCAAGGGTGGCGTGTACCCTTTAAGAAAATGTTTATTTATGTTGTGTAGGCTATGGCCTTATGTCCTGAACAATTTATGTTTATGTTGCACTTAGACAATGTTTATCATCTTTTGAGCAGCGTAAAGTATAAGCTGCGTTTTAGTAATGGTTAAATTCAATGGGTGTGCTCCCATCTTTGCTTATATGTTTTTCTCCTCATCATTTATTAATTAAACGTTAATATACATCCTAAGGCTTAGAACAAGGAGCCTTATTGTATGTATTTTGAACCAAGATTTTATAACAATCGTATAATTTAATTGCTGACAGAGGGTTGCGACCCGCTCTGTCTCCATCCTTTAAGTGCGAAGGGCTTCGCATACCCTAAGACCATTTAGGAAAGTTAATGTGAATTGTGCTAGATGTTTAATAGCATACAAGACATAAGTATCTTGTACCATCCTTCGAACATTGAACTTGTAATTACTTGGCTGAGCAAATCTTTATTGTTAGATGTAACAAAAGATTCGAGGGAAACATGTAATATCATTAAGTGGGTAGGGGAGTATTAAATCATTTATACAAATGAACACTAAGACGCCTACCACTAATGCTTTTTTCCCAAAAGAGAAGAGTTTAATACATAATAATAAAAATTGCAAGTCTTATACGTAGGACTTATGAAGGATATGGCAAGTCATTCGTATGCTGAAGGAGGGTTTCTGACACGTAAGCCTCGCTACTTTTGATTTGGACTTGTTCCACATATTCTTCCTCGAAGTATGTTCCAAGAAGCTCACTTGTTTATTATGCTTGCAATTAAATAGGTAGCATATTGCTATGAAGCTTGTGATTCAGAGTGTGAAAGGTTCGTTACTTTGTCGAAGCCTGTTGCTCCGCTTTGGATTCGAGACGTTCTTCTTTTTTTTGATTGTGTAGGACTAAACGTGTCTTTGAATCACCTATGTGGTGTTTTTCCTTTCGTTTAGCTTGGAAGACTCTTTTGTTGGAGGACATACTCGACTCACATGTTTCAGCTGGTTCATTACTTTGTCCTTTGAAAGGATCGTTTTCTCCATATTCTATGTCATATTCCTCCAATTCTTTAGCCCATTTGACCATTCTCCGTGTTCCATCAGGGTTCAGGAATGCCATTTCGAATGGCTTATCCGTAAGTACTCTGATGGGGTGATCCTTGAAATACCTTCAGAGACGTCTTGTGGCGTGAACCAAAGCTAGGATTAGTTTTTTTGATGTTGCGTAGCTTTGTTCCATGTCTGTTAGAGCCCTGCTAATGAAATATATTGGTATCTGTAAGCGTCTTCTCTCCGCGAAGAGCATTGCACCGATTTCATCAGGGGACGTTGCTATGTGTAAGAACAACACTTCTCCTCTGGTTGGGGGCACAACCGTTGGCAAGATCTCCATGCAATTCTTCTATCTTTGGAAGGATGTTTCGGCTTCCTTGTTCCATTGATAGGATATGTTGTTGATGACTTCATTGCGGACTTTGTAAAGAGATGAAGACCTGTCGACACCCTTCGACAAAAATGCCTTTAGTGTCTCCAAGTTGTTTTTTAGGTTTTGAATCCTCCCTTGCGTTCTCCGAGTTTGCATCTCTGGGGAGGTTTCTTCATTGTTTGAATTGGTCTGAATCCTTTGCCTTATGAACGGGCGTTCGTTTGACCCTTCCTTTTCAATGCCGAAGGAACACATTATTGGGTTTAGCTTTAGGTTGATCCTCCTTAGCTGCATGAGGGTTTCTTCGACATCATGGAGGAGATCTTCTTTTGTCTTGATTTGCGTGACTAAGTATACTTCGCAAATTCTCATGTTCCTCCCTATCTGTTTTTCGAAGACCCTTCGAATCAGCCTATTGTAGGTGGCTTCGGTGTTCCGTAAACCGAAGGGCATTCGTTTGAAGCAGTATGAGCTTCTGCCTACATGAAAGGCTATTTTTTCTTCGTCTTCTTTTGCCATCTGTATCTGATGGCATCCCATATTTTTACTAAGGAAGCATTTCCAACGATCTCCAGGCAATGATTGATGTTCTTCTACTGACAAATAGCTTTCTTTTTGGCAAGCTTTGTTGATGTCTTTGAAGTTAACATGTATTATCCATTCTCCATTTCTCCGTTGGGCTGCAATTGGATTAGTAACCCACCGTGGGTTTTCTACCCTTCAGAGTATCCCTGCCGCTGTGAGTTTGTCCATTTCTTCCTTAATTGCTGCACTTCGTTCAGGTGTCACCTGCTGAGGCTTCTGCTTGACCGGTTTGATGTGTTTGGATTCATTGAGCTTGTGTTCCGTGTTAAAAGACTTGCCGCCGATTGTGAGCAACCTCGGAACTCCTGTTATGTCTGAATATTTTCCTACAAACACATCTTCTTAGGCTTCGAGTAGTTTTCCAATCTTTCTCTGAAAGTGACGGGGAGTCGCTTCTCTATTTCCATCTTTCGTACTGAGTGAGATTTGTCTAGTGGCACATGCTCCTTGGAACCGGAGCCTTCTATGATATCCATCGTACGCTTTTGATTACCTTCTTTCTTATTCTTTTGGGCTTCCTCGTGCTTCCCTTCGTGATAACTAGAGAATATGGTTCTGACACCGTTCGCGGTTTGGAATTTCACTGTTGCATGCACCGTAGAGACCAAAATGCCCATCTTTTGCATGGCAGTTCGTCCAATTAACATGTTGTAGGGTGACTTGGATTTTACGATGAAAAATTTGAGGATTTTGGTTCTCGCAAGCTTTCCACTTCTGAGTGTTACCTCCAGAGGTATTTCTCCCAAGGGCCACGATCGTTCACCCGAGAAACCTACCAGAGGCATTCTTGACTCTACTCGTTTGGATCTGATTGTAGGGCTGAGTTTCCTAAAGCAATGTTCGTAGATTACCTCGCAAGAACTTCCGCAGTCCATATAAACGTTGTTAACCTCCATATTCGAGACTAAGACCTTAATGATCACTGGATCCTTTGAAGGGAATCCTCCTGCTTCGGACGGGAACGTTATTTCCCCTGCATCGTATGTTTCCCTTTCGGAGGCCTTTCTTTTCAATTGGGAGGAATCCTATCGAACCATTAGGATAGGAGCTTCCTGAGGGGTATTATCCTTTCCTAGTTGCGTGTCAGTGGCTTTCTCTTTGCCCTTTCTTATCCCTTTTACGAGATGTGTTAATTTCCCGTATTTTACTGCCTCTTCTATCTGCTTTTTCAGCTCTTGACAGCTGTTTGTTTCATGACCAAAGTCTTCATGGAAGTGACAATACTTAGTAGTATCTCTGTTCTTGATTTTTCCCACCATGCGAGGGGGTGGTTCGAAGGCTTTGGTATCTTTCTCTGTTGCTAAAATCTCCCTCGGAGACTTCGTGAGATTTCCCAATAAACCATAGTTCGGTCCCTTGTTGTAGGGAGTAAACCTATTATGGCTTTTGTGTTTGTTCTTCGGTCCTTCCCACGAAGATGCTTTGCTCCTTTATTGTTCTCCATAGGAGCCCCATTGGTAGATAATTCTTTGGCTTCTATCCACGTGTATGTTTTTTCCATCAGGCCTTTGTATGTTGTCGGAAGATCTGTGGATAAGAATTCCACAAGATTCCGGTTGCGTAGGCCATGGACGAAGCCAGAAATGCATTGCTCTTCGTGTAAGCCTAGAATTTGCAGAGTTTCGTCAGTGTACCTAGTAACAAAATTTCTTGTGCTTTCGTTCTCCTTCTGCTTAATGTTGTGCACCATGAGGTGTGTTCTTGTGAACTTCTTCTGTTGGCTAAAGTGAGATCGAAACTTAGCCTTCAAATCATCAAGGTTGATGATGCTTTCCGGTTTCTGCCCATTCCACCAAATACGTGCGGAATCCCGGAGGGTATACGTAAACATGTGACAGGCTACGGGCATGACCCATTTCTGCATTCTTATGGCTCCTTCGAACAAATGCAAGAAATTATCTGGATCCCCCTTCCCATCGTAGGTGCCTATATATGAAGGCATCTTTAGACCATCCGGCAAGGGATAGTCTTCGATCCATCTTACAAAGGGTGTCGTAGGACCTGCGGGCTCTGCGTATGAACGGGTGTAAGGTGGTATGTTCATGGGAACATTATGGTATGGATTATAAGGAGGGGGTACCCCTGAAGAGGGTTGATTAGTGTAGAAAGGATGAGGTGTACTCGTGTTTGGAATGTAACCATTATACATGGTATACGAAGGGTATATCATGGGATGGTTATAGGGTACAGTAGTTTGTGAGGGATACTGATTGCCAGGTTGCCCATTCATGGGGGGATAAAGGTTTGGAGGATAACTCTGAACCGGAAACTGGGAATACATGCCAATGGGAGGGAGACTTCCTCCTGTGTTGACGGAACCTGGGTTACCTCCCACACCAGATGCGTGGGAAGGCTGCAGTGGAACTCCTCCTTCGGTCTTCCCCAAAGGTGCTGCTAGTAATGGAGGTAGGTTTACCTCCGTGTTCTCCCTCTGCTGGCTCCTCCCGTTAGAGCCTTCAGCAACAGTTCCCTCCCTCCTCGTGGGAGCTCTTTCGGGGACTTCCTCAAAGTCTACATTCCTTCCTCCAGCCCTTCTTCCCGCAGAAGACCCAATACGCAGGATGGGGTAATGAGTCCTAGGGACCGAATGAGTCCTAGGGACCGAAGGCCTCGGCTCCATCTCGATCTCCTCATCATACTCATCGCTAGAATATTCTAACTCCCTTCGCATCTCCGTGTTTCTGACTTGCCTCCTTCGAGCCCTTAGCAAGGACTCTAGCTCTTCGTAATTAGCATCGACAAAGGCGGGGCTAATGATGAGCTCTGGATTAGCTGATGTGGATGCCTGGTGGTTGGGCGTTATTTCAGGGTGAGATCGTGTGGTAAAGGTGGAGGCCGTGATTGGCGAAAGGTTGTTGGTGTCAGTTACGGGTAAAGGGGTTAAAGACGAGAAACCCGGTGGCGGTGTAACTTCTCTTTCTGGATTCATGCCGGAATAATAGCGAGTGTATTTAACTTGGTTATTCTACTTCGGAATAACGGGACTAATTGTAGCGGGTCCCACGGATGGCGCCACTGATTGTACAATAATTCGCACTACCAGGCCTTCGATGGAGATCAAAGGAAAATGAGGGGTGTTGTGATTACGCCAAGCTCGGATATAACCTGAAATAAGAAATACTAAAACACTACGTTAAGTGATTGCGTAGGGGTTGGACCCTGCGAACCACCTCCGGCGTGTGAATAAGTGATCGGTATGAGAGTTTAAGTGTAAGTGTAGTAAAATAAGGTGAGGGAGATTGCATACCAGATTTTTCATCGTCCAGGACTATTTATAGATGAAGAAAACGGTCCTGGAGAGTGGTCACACGTTTGAGAGAGATCACGGGGGCGTCCCATGATTTGTGGTAACCGCTAGGGTTTAGTGTTCCACTCCTCCTGATTTAGCGGAGGAGCTAAAGAGAAAGAGAAGACGTGGATAAGACTTGGTCTCACCAATATTTGGACTTGGCATCGTTCCGTCCTTGAAACTTATCGAGAGATACCCCGAAGGGCTTAATCCTTCGATTGGCGAATTCCCACTTGGTAACTAGATCATTGATGATTAGTTTTACGCCAAAGAAAGTTTTAAGGAGGCTAGCCAGAGCCTTCGATTATGTAGGTTGCGATTAGACTTGAAGGGGGATCCTTCGAGCTAATCGGAGGGTACATCATCAGTGTGCATGCACTTATTAAACCCACGATGGTAAAGGATGAGTAAACCTACTAAATAACTCATTGAGTAAGAGGGTTGCAAACCCATCAACATTGGATCACGTATCCTTGTTAAACACCTTACTCTCAAGATGTTGGAGTAAGTTCAATGTGCATCCCATGATGGATACGCAACAATGCACACTGTGCGTGTTTATCAAAATAGAAGTCAAGACTCTTGATTCCTTGATATGGTATTCGCAGTACGCTGCATGTCAACCCATACACTTGTGAATTTTATATATATTCGCATTAAGTTATGAACTTCATACACGATTATGAGTGATTATAGATTCCTGTAATCCTTTCTTTTAAGTACGTTTACATAACAGTTTGATTCTTAGACATAAAATGGGCGTCTTTTATGCAAAAGACAACTAACTAAGCACAAACATCATAATACGTTATGCGTACAAATGCACTTTCAAAATCAATTTTATTACGGACTACGTGTTCATACAAAAACATAGATTTAACATGCACATGCGCAACAAAATGTTAATCTATTACATCACAAAGCCAACCAGCTACAAACTATTAGAACGTTTAAGCTCTGAGCTACTAACACGATGCACGACACTCCCAGCTTCCTCAAGTGTCTTCAGAAGATCACTATCCTTGGGTGACACTGTCGCCACACTAACAGGTACTCCATCAGACCTTGGAATATGTGTTGCGCCAACACCACAAAGGATTGCCTTCCCCTTCACGCCCTCCTTCTTTGCAAGCCTCATAGCATGGGTCTCTAAGGATGCCTTTAAGGGGATTTCCTTCTCAAGGGCAAACGGATTCAGGATATCACGGGGTTGAGCAAAGACAGGTACCTGCAGCTGCGACACATCTGGCTTCAGAAAATAATTAGGTTGTGCCTCAGCGCCATCTGTTGTGTGCCTAGCCAAGGTTAGCCCCTCCATAATAACATCTATGGGGTAATCTTGGTCGCGCTCCAGTTGAGCAATGTGAGGAAGCTCTAAAAGCTTCATCCTCTCCATAGCAGCGACAAGCTCAGCATAGGCATCCTCGTTATAGCCTGGCACTTGGGCGATGGAAACGGTCAACAACTTGTTCTCATATAGCTCCTTTATAGCCTCCGCCTTGCCACGCGCCAGCGCACATTGAACAACATCCTCAAATGACTCTCTAACCTCTTGAGACTCCAGGGTACTCAAGGCAGCGAGACGCAGACCATGGCTAATAAGCCACCTGCGCTCAGCAATGGATGACATCAGATGTGGGTATAGCTCTTCATCATACGCAATGCTGAGCTTGCGCAGCTTCACCTCTTGCTTCTACAGCACATCCTCTACAGCCTTGCGGAACTCATCCAACTTAGAGAAGTGTTCACCCTTGTTTTGCTCCATATACTTCAAGACCCAAAGACATGTGGATTGGTAATCTTTTAAAGCAGCGCGCTCTTGGCTCACTTAGGCAAGCAATGACATCTTCTCCTCAGCAAGCCCCTTGGCATATGCGTTTTTGGACTCTACCTTAGCCCGAGTATCCACCAAATGCGCCCTCAGCAATGCAATCTCCTCATCCTTTTGCGCACTACTGCTACAATCCCTAGCATACTTTTCTTTAAGATGAGCAACTAAAGCGGCCTGGTGAGCAGCGGCCAGACCCAGCTCATCTATAAGATGGTCCGTTGGCACATTCGTAGAGGATTTTGGTCCAGCTTCTTGGCTCTTCTGCGATAGCTCCTCAATGTGCAGGAGACTCGCCTTGGGTGGCGACTTCTCAGCATGCGCAGTAGCAGCTTCAACACTGCACGCAAATGACAAGGTTCAGGTTATTTCATAAATATCAATAGAGCAGATGAGATAAAGTTTTTTTAAAGACACAAGGCTCATTGCTTACTTGGGGGGGAGTCTCAGTTGTATCCCTGGCAGCAATGGTAGGCTACGCATCCGCATCAGATGACACATCTACGGTGATAACATGACGCCTTCTCTTGGAGGTGCCTGCGCCATCACCACCAGAAGTCTGCTTGCGCTTCACCCCTTGGCTCGCCTCCGCTGGCTCACTCTCAGCTCTAACAATCCCCACACTTTATGACAAATCAGTGCGGGATAGCTCTGGGGATTGTACCCCTGGATTTGGAACACTGCGCAATGGAGTCGCCTCCAAAATCACGGGGGGGGGGGGGGGGGGGGGGCGTTCTTTGGCTCTTCCTGTATAAGCTCCATTGTGCACCCTGCAGTAGCTTCCAGTATTGGTGCCTCACCTTCTCTTAAGGGGCGCACCCCTATGGTCACCTGCGTGGGCTTCGCCAGCTTCACTACACTGAATAGATCCATTTCTGCACAAAAAACAACAAGCTAACAAAGAAAAGGTTACGTAAGTTACGATGAAAGAGAGGGCTTACACTAATGAGCGAAGGAAAGGAAAGGACAAGCACCAACCCCGGTTCTCCTCGTCCAAAAATGTTGGCACCTCGTCAGGACCGTGGAAGTAGTTACGACTAATGCCCATGTGCACCAAAAACTCTTCTAGGTAGGAGTTGATGGGGATGCGGTTGGCATTTATCGTTTCAGCATCATCAGCGCTATACGTCCCGGGGTTTGGGCGCTCATCCTTTGGTAATGACCCTTGGGTATAGAACTCAAAGTCCCAAGGGAACACTGTCTCATCAACCCAGAAAAATTTCTCCCTCTAATTCCTAAGCGCGTCTAGCTTTTCTGTATAACATTGCAGCCGCCCTTCGCGCTTGGAAAAGGACACCCACCCGTTTCACCACATCGTGGGATAAAACGCGTGGAAGAGATTGATGGTAGGGTTAATCGCCAATAAGAGACAGTTTACTTCAAAATTGGTTATTTTGGTTGCGCCTATGCAGTGCAGTTGGGATATATGGAGGCAATAATAATTAAGCACATCGCACAAGAATAACGAAATGGGCACACGTTGATTGGCAAATTCAAAAAAGCGCGTGTATACCCCTACTTTCCCTTCCAGGTACTCCGCCATGGATGCAGTCGCCACCGGTACTACCGGGTGCAATGCGAGAGGGATATAATAATCCGAGGTGAACTCACGAAGTTCATCCTCAGTTATATCGGGGTAAACTCGGACAATTTGAGTACCATTTTAAAAAAAATTGATCTACGGAGACGCGTACGCGCTATTACCTTCGTAAACTTTGATTTCTTGCTTGAGGTTTGGGAAGCTTAACAATGGTGAATATGAAGGTCTTTACTGTGATAGCCACAGTGAAAGGAAGGCTACCCTTTATATAGAGTTACATGCCTTCGTGGATGCTTGACACGTGTTTCCCACTTACCCTTATCGTGTGGATGGGATATCAAGAGGTGGGACACTTTTTCACCCACCCTCTCACGATTTACGAGGGATATGGGGAATTATTTAGACTAGATTCATTGTATACATTTTGGGCGGGAAACATTTGAAAACTTCCCCGCCACGCATCTTGGGATATATTCGCTACAGTCATTAGTCTAGCATCAGCGGTTTCACCTTGCGCATACTAGACTAGGGGGACATGATGACGTATAGTCCGTACTCGGGTCACGAACCCGACCAATGGACATTACTAATACCTAAGCCCATCACGCATGGGCTATCTTGATAAAGACTTGGGCTTACGAAGGCCCAGATTCGATTCTATTATTGATGTTCTTGATCTCTTATTTATAGGATAAGGATCAATGGACCGAATATACTAGGGATACGCCGAAGAGTAAGGAACACGAAACCAACAAGGATATCGTGTGTATATAAAGGGCTCGGCCCTCATTAAAGTATCATCTAATAACCCTAACTCTTCACTAAAACCCTAAAATCGATTACTTACTCTCACGTCGGAGGATAATCATGGGAGACAATCCCACGGTAAGCGTAACGATGTTTCTTTTGTTCTCTTAGTGCGCAGGTCTCAAGCAGTAAGATCCAATTAATACGGGAATAGGATTCCAAACAAGGAATGCCCAACTTTTGTATCAATAACAACTATCTGCCGCTATAAAATATGTTGCTATGCACGGGTACTTGTATATATAAAGGAAAAACCAAAAAGTAAAAACTTAAAGTATTTTAGGAAGTCCTTACACTATTTTAGGAAAACATATTCAAAGCTGGAAACTATTACATCGAAAGCCGGGTTGACCCGGGTCGTTTCAAACCCGGCAGGTTGACCCGGTGTAATTTGACCCATTTTTTCGACCCAACCCGGCGGGTTGACCTAGTTTAATTTGACCCGTTTTTTTGACCGGAACATTTTAACCGGTTGAACCGCCCGAGTTGAACAGAGTTTCAAAACATTATGTTTAATCCCCAAATCCTTAAATTTTTATTATTTTTCGTTTATAACGCTCAAACTTTTTTTTTATCACGAAACTATATGCCGCTATAAAATCCCGTTGATATGCACGGGTATTCATCTAGTAATAAATAATGGAGGTTGGTTAAAGGGAATGTAATTGTCTAGTAGGTGGTTTTGATATGTATGCTAAATCCGCAAAAGATATTGTATCGTGGAATGCTTTAGTGGGTAACTATGCTCGGTCATTAGCATGTTTAAATATAGTAAGAATAATGCAAACTTATGGTATAGTCCCAGGAGATATAAGCTTAAAAAGAGTTCTTCCTGATATTATAGGGAATGGGGTTACTTTTTATGGAAAAGAGGCACACGCAAGGTCAATTAGAGGGGGTTATTCTTTTCAGTTATGCAAAATGTGGACATATGGAACTTGCACGGAAAGTTTTGAATGTTTCTTTTCAGCCTATTCTCATACAAAAACTCCGTATGAGTCTCTAGTTCTGTTTTATGAATTGTTGCTAAAAGGATTAAAACCCGACACTCATTTTCTGGTGCACTTTCGGCTTGTGCAAATATGGCAGAAATTAAGGAAAGTAGGGAAATTCATGGGGTTTGTGTTAGAACCTTTTTTGATAATCATATGATTTGCTCCAAATTCCATCTTGGATCTTGACACCAAATGTGGACGTATGGTCCTTGCTAAAAGGTTGTTCGATCAATTACCCAATAAGGATTCCTTTAAAAAAAAAGCCCCCAATAAGGATACAGAATCGTGGAACATAATTATTACGGACTATGGGATGTGTGGCGAACTAAATACTGAAGTTTTATCCATATGTAGCCATGGAGGATTAGTTGATATAGGTAAAAGCTACTTTGAAGAAGTAAAGTAACATAAGGTTGAACCAACACAAACGAACAATGCATGTATGGTTGATCTTCTGGGTTGAGCTGGGCTAATGTATGGGCGGGTCTTTGCTTGGAGTGTGTAGAATTCATGGGAATATTGAGATGGGTCACTGGGCAGCCGAGCATCTTTTTAAGCTAAAACCAGGTAATTCGGGGTATTGCTCATTGCTTTTGAATATGTATGCAGAAGCAGGAAGGTGGTCTAAAGCTGATAAGATCAGAGAGTTGATGAAGCTAAGAGTGAAAAAGAACCGTGGTTTATGTTACATTCATTTTATTATTTTATTTTTTTGGTACACTAAAGTATTTCGGCTTCCACAATGTGTTTTTGATACCGGTTATCTACTTATTATGACTTGGAATATTAGCTCTAAATGTTTACATGAACTATCTGATTATATAGGTGTCAAAGAATTAGTGAAATGTCAGTGGCAATAAAAGTGATTATCTTAGGGAAACACCTTATGTATTTATCTTTCTTTATGACATATGTAAGAACTTGGGCATCTGATTAGCAGTCAAAGAATTAGTTGAATGTTACAGACTTTTAACTGTTATTTAAACACAGGTAGAAGACTAACTTCGGTTATTTACAGTAATTTATATAATTCTAGCTATTTAAGATTGTTGTGGAATAACCGCGATAATATCCCACCGACTAGGTGTAGAGTGTGAATCTTTCAACACCACAAGTATACCTCAAACTAGCTTATTGAAAATTAAACAATGCAAAAGAAACCCAAGAATGGAACACCAAACTTTCTTATATATTTCTTAAGCTAGAAACATATTACAACCTTATAACAAAAGAGAGAAAACTATCTAACTACACAAGATTGCTTGTGTGTTTTTGGTGTGCTAAAACTCTCAATGAAAGCTGCTATTTATAGGCTTCAAAGAACCTCCCAAGTTGCTACCAAGTTGCCTATTTGCATCATACAACTTTCTTATCTCCAAATCTTGAAAATCTTCGCAAATCTTTGATAATATTTCATATGGCTGAATTCATTGAATCTTAGCAACATGTATTATTATCCAAATACGAGCCATCTGTTAACAAATATCCACATTGGCTCATCAACCATTGTTGGTGGAGTCTTCAAACCAATCTTCAACTTTTCACAATATTGATCAAGTCCAAACAATAATTGAACTTAGTCCCAGCTAATACTTTAGTCAGCATATCTGCGGGATTCTTAGAAGTATGGATCTTCTGGATTCTGACTCCACCTTCTTCCAGTATCTCTCGTATGAAATGATACCGAACATCAATGTGCTTTGTCCTTGCATGATAAACTTGATTCTTAGCTAAGTGAATAGCACTCTGACTGTCAGAATGCATCGTAACAAATTTTTGATTGATTCTAAGTTCACCGAGCAACCCTTGAAGCCAAATTGCCTCCTTTACAGCCTCTGTAATTGCCATATACTCTGCTTCTGTAGTTGACAAAGCAGTAGTTGACTGTAAGGTAGACTTCCAACTTATTAGAGCTTTTTCCAGAGTAAATACAAAGCCTGTTGTAGATCTTCGCTTGTCTAAGTCTTCGGCATAGTCTGAATCGCAGTAACCTTCTACCCACTGAATACTTCCATATTCGAATACTAACCCTACATCGACTGTGTTATGGATATACCGTAATATCCATTTAACAGCTTGCCAATGTCCTTTTCCAGGGTTATGCATATACCTGCACCATCCCATCCCAACAGCATGACTAATATCTAGTCGAGTACATATCATAGCATACATTAAGCTACCGACAGCATTTGCATAAGGCACTTTATCTATGTATGCCCTCTCTGCATCATTTTTTGATGACATAGTAGCACAGATCTTAAATTGAGAAGCGAGTGGAGTACTAACTCGTTTTGTTTGCTTGTCAAACCTAAAACGCTTTAGAATCCTTCACAGATATTGTTTCTGAGTCAAACATAGCTTCCTAAATTTTCTGTCTCTGACTATCTCCATGCCGAGAATCATCTTTGCTTCACCGAGATCCTTCATCTCAAATTCGCTTTTCAACCAAGTCTTTAACTTTTCAATCTCGTCTAGACTTTGAGAAGCTATCAACATATCATCTATATATAGAAGAAGATATACGAAGGACCCATCTTTTAGCTTTTTCAAATAGACACAATGGTCGTATTTGCTTCTTGTGTATTTCGACTCCATCATAAACTTATCAAATCGCTTGTACCACTGTCTTGGGGATTGCTTCAATCCGTACAACGATTTATGAAGCTTACATACTTCATGCTCTTTTCCAGCAACTTTGAATCCTTCTGGCTGAAACATATAGATTTCCTCTTCCAAGTCTCCATGTAGAAATGAGTCTTCACATCCATCTGAACTAGTTCCAAATCCAACTATGCATACACCCATGTGCATCCAATTGCCTTCTTCCCTTTTGGGAGGTTGGTCAACTCCCATGTTTGATTCTTCCGAAGAGACTGCATTTCTTCGCTCATGGAAATCCTCCACTTCTCGCTCTATGAGTTTTGAACTACTTCAGAGTAAGTAGTAGGAACATCATCAGCTGTAATTGAAGATGCACAAGCCACCATATTATTAAGGCGAGCAGGCCTTTTAGTATTTCTTTTGGGCTTGTTGGTAGCAATTGATTCATGTTGTTGCTGTGGAGGTTCTTTGGTTTGAACCTTATCTTCTTCATAACCTCCATCTACCACAGGAGAATCATCTCTATCATCTGGTACAATTATTCTTTCAAACTCCACCTTTTTAGGAGTTCCATCTAACTACATAGCATTCACCTTCTTCAACATGGCAGATTCATTAAAGGTGACATCCCTGCTAAAGATGGTCTTCTTCGTCTCTGGACACCATAGAAGATAGCCTTTGATTCCAGAGGTGATCCCCATGAATAATGCTTTCTTTGCTCTATGATCTAACTTTGATTCCTTCACATGATAATATGCAGCGGAACCAAACACATGCAAGGAATCATAATCTGTAGCAGGTTTTCCATACCATTTCTCAAATGGTGTTTTCCCATAAATAGCAGTAGATGGCAAACGATTAACAAGGTGACATGCATACGTCACAGCTTCAGCCCAAAACTCTTTACCCAACCCAGCATTGGATAACATATACTGAACTTTCTCCAGCAAGGTTCGGTTCATGTGTTCTGCCACCCCGTTCTGTTGTGGTGTATGTCTGACAGTAAAGTGTCTGACGATGCCTTCGTCTTCACAAAATTTTGTGAACTGATCATTTCTATACTCTCCACCATTATCTGTTCTGAGATGTTTGATATTTCTGCACGTCTGAGTCTCCATCATCTTTTTCCACTTGATGAACCCTCCTAGCACCTCATCCTTTGTCTTCAATGTGTACACCCAAACTCTTCGGGAAAAGTCATCAACAAAGGTCACATAGTATTGTCTCCCTCCTAAAGATCGTGTCTTTGAGGAACCCCATACGTCAGATTGGACATAATCCAATATACCTTGTGTCTTGTGGATAACTCTCCCAAATTTCACCCTCGTCGTCTTCCCGTTGATGCAATGCTCACAGAGATCCAACTTACAGGAACTCACTCCTTTCAATAATCCTTGCTTTATGAGCAAATTCAAGGATTTTTCTCCTGCATGTCCTAAGCGCATATGCCATAGCTTCACAGCTTTTGAATTTCTATCACCATCGGTAACAGCTGCTACCGATCCAACAACTGTTCTACCCTTGTACTGGTACGTGTTGTTTATTCTATGAATACCCTTCATTACTACAAGTACGCCAGAGATGATCTTCATAACCCCATCCTTGGCTCTTACTTCAAATCCTTTAGATTCTAAGGTAGTGACGAAAATGAGATTCTTTTTCAACTTTGGCGAATAACGAACACTTTTCAAGGTCACAATTGTTCCGTCTTCATGATGCAATCGAACGGAACCAATCCCATGATTAGTGAGGGGAGTTTCGTCTGCCGTATAAACAACTTCCTCATGTTCTTCAAAATTAATAAACCACTCTCGATGCGGTGTAATATGATGGCTACATCCGGAATCTAATAAGCATACATCAGAAGCATTATTCATTGACGATATTGCAAGTGAGAGATCTAATTCTTCATCATCACACTTGGTGACATTCGCCTCTGCTACAGCTTTCCCTTTGTAATGATTGTCCTTGGTTTTCAACTTTGGACAATCTCTCTTCAAATGGCCTTTTTGATGGCAAAAGGCACATTCATCTTTTCTTAGTCTCTGCCTCGACTTGGATCTCCATCTCTTATCGGTGCCCTTCTTTTGCGAACGACTTCTGACTAGCAAAACCTCTGCGTGTCCACTTGAACAAATCTGCTTGTCCTTCCTTCTTAGTTCTTTAATATACAAAGCAACACAAATGTTGAAGTAAAACCTTGTAAGTGGGTCCTACTTTAGAATGATCCTCCGGTAAGAGTCCTCCGGGTCAATGAAGCGTCTTGCACACGAGAAGCACACGTTAGGCTCGCCTTGGGTGTTATCCCAAGACCAACCTCCGGTGTGAGAGTAAGTATATGATGACCCGAAGGATGGGAAGTAAATGTAATTAAATGCGGTATGTGTGTATTAGTTGAAAGACATAAATGAGGTGGGGGTATTTATACTACCCACATCTCTTTACCTGCCCTGCCTTGGGAATAGGCAGGCCGTACTACGCCATGCCAAGTAGGTTGGTGTCAGATCACGTGGCCGACATAATTCCTGGAAACCTGGGTTGACGGCGTGGCGGCGGTTCGTTCCTTTGTCCATGGGGTACAAGGAGGTATCTTCCTTGGTCTTCGGCCTGATCAGCATCTTTGTCCTTCGGTTATTCTCTTCGGCCTATTTCTTAGCCGAAGGTGGATGAATTGTCCGGACGACCCTGTGTCGTCCGGACACATACGCCAACATGTCTCCCCCAGTATTGAAGCATGAGTCGCAGACTGGTGGTTCAATACTTTAGCAAATGTTATCTATACCAGATGCCGTAGTATGTGGTTGTTTCCGAAATGCAAAAGGATTCTAAACTGGACTCCTCTAGCCCATTTAGATGTCAGGCTCATGGTCTAAATATAATATTATTTATGGCACGGACAGCTGGATGCCACTATCGCCTTGTCATGGGGATTGGACGTCTCCTATCTTGCCACGTCACCCGGGTACTGTTTGATATGACGTTTCACGTTCTTCTAGACGCACCTTATATATATGGTCTGTTATCCGTTCATTTTTCACTTTTACTGCTTCTTCTCTTCTTAGTTTGGGTTTACACTGCGCTATTTCCGGACGGCGATTGCTTCATTTGATTCGAGGTCCTTCGAGGTACGTTTACCTTCCATTTTGTACTTATCTTTGCATATACATACACTCCTTTGGTGTCCTTTTTATACATGACCGTAAGTGAACCTGGGGAAATGAGTGTCCTAGAAGAAAATCCGGTGCCCCTTAAAAGTAAACCACATGGCAAGTTCGACATGCATATGCATACCTCGAAACTGTCGCAAGGTGCGTTAGATGATATCGTTCTAGAATACGGTATTTCGGGGGATTTAAACCCTATGTTACCGTCGGGGGGTATGACTATGAAGGATTGATGAGTGTGTAAATACTCATCATTTTTGGTCAATCTAAACTGCAAAAACGTTTAAAAACACTCAAAAATACATCAAAATATAGAAAATATCCCAAAGATCGTGTTTTATATGTTTCAGATGCAAAATGATTGAAAAGAAACGAAAAATGAACAAAGTTTGCATAATTGGCAGTTTCAGTCCCCCAACTTTCAAAACTTGACAAAATCAGTCCCTGAGCATTTGTTTTGAAAGAAAAGTCAACCCAAGTCCTTAAAAGTCAAAAGTTATCAAAAATGATCTTTGGGTGAAAAGTTTTCAAAAATGTACAAGTTTAGTCCATTTGGCAAGATTGGTCCCTGTACTTTCAAGAATGTCCGAGATAGTCCCTGGAGAGATTTTATGAAGAAAAGTCAACAATGGTCTCCCAAGAATCAAGAAATGACATTTTGAGTCCTTGGATTACAAGTTTCAAAAATTGGCAGGAAATACCCTTTAAAAATTCAGAAAAAACAAGTTTGGTCCTTGTGATTTACTTACTAAACATCAAACGGACCCTTTGTTTGTTATAACCCAATTTCCCAATATAAACGCACCCCATTATATACCAAAACCCATCCCATCCTGCTTGGCCCATAAACCCTCCAAGCTCATATCCACCAACACTACCCCACGTTTAATATTAAACCCAAAAAGGGTCAAAGTCGGTCAAACACCACCCTTTCTTCCCCACCCTGCCTCTTTACACACTGGGTATACTCCCTCCCCCAACACCATTACTGCAACACTCCACCACCCCCATTATCCTCCTCAAAAGCTTCCCACACCATTCCCCATCCCACTAAACTCTTCACAAACCATACCTAACACCTCCACCCTGGAAATCCACCAAAACCACTTTGGCGCCAAAATTTCAATCAAAGGCTCAAATCAAGTAAACTCTAATTGAATGGTGGGGATTCACTCACAAGGTCACATGGGACATTTTGGCACTGATTTCTCTCAGCAATGAAGCACAACAAGGGTTTTCTACCTACCTCTTAATTTAGTATAAATAGGTCATGAATGTAAGCCTAAATAGCATCCATTTCTTTGTATCTTTTCTATTTTAGACTTAGTTTACATTTGTAATTTCAAGTTTCCAGTTTAATTAAAGTTTCTTTTGAGTTTATTACAATTCGTATTTTCAATCAAAATTTCAAATTACTTATTATTTCATTTAAATGGTAGTCATATTGTCTCAGAATGTTCTTTGAACCTTTTTAAAGTTACTTGAAGTAAAAAGAAAGCATCAATTCAGAAAAAGAAAAGAAAAAGAAAAATATAAAGAAAAATTCAAAAAAAAAATACAAAAAATTTGAAGAAGAAAGAAGGAAGCAGTAGCAGAAATGGATATGAAGTATGGTTTAGAGCTCCATGGGGAGCAGTAGGTTGTGATTTGGTACTAATTCTCAGTTAGCTACAAGCTTTGGATGACAAGTAAGCCAATTTTTTTGGCCAATAATTTGCATAATCTGTGATAATAGCTTTGGTTGTTGGTTGTTGTTTATTCTGGTTCATGTATGCTTATTTCATGTTAGTATAAGCTTTCATTTCAGTTTCATGTCATTAAATTGAGATTCACTTTGAAAATTGTCAAAATTAGTTACATAAGGGGTGTTTGGTTCAATCTGTTGAGTTGTTTAGTTTCTTGTTGTACTTGAACCAAACCTGTCTCAGTACCACTCTTATGCTCAAATGAGTCCAATTTAACTTTTACTTGGGTAATTTTAGTGAAAAAAATCAAAGCTCCCCCTAAATCCCCATAACAGCTTGACTATTAGGATTTGAGGGATTCATAAGCTTCAATCTAGCTTAGAATTTGTTTAGGGTTCCTCATTTAGGTTCATTTAGGATTAACATAACATAATTTATCAATTAGGATCAATCAAACCTAGCAAGAGTCAACTGAGGTCAAAATTAGTAAAAATTGACAAAAGTCAAATTTGCATACTTAGTGAAATGGGACAGATTTCAAATGAGTTTCTAGGGTTCATTTCTTGTTGAAAATACAAAGTCTTTGTTGTTTTGAAAACTTTGACAGCTTGTCAATCTAAATCAAAAAGAAATTTGGAATTTGAAAGTCATTTGATCACTTAAAATCAAGCTTGAAACTGCCTTGTTGATTGAGAAACTCCCCTACATACAGATTTTTGAAAGATTTCAATTGATCATAGATTGGTCAATCCTGGACCAATTGCCTTGATATTTGTAGTTTTGGACAGCCCCCTAGGTAGTGTTTAGGAATATTCTTTGAGTATTCCTTTAAGTGCTTATTAGACAACTTATTTTGATGCCCTACTTTGGTCCTTTTTGCCACTGCTGCTGCTGCTATTCTCAGTTTAAGCTAAGGTTGTTGATTTTTTGCAATTTACCCATCTTGTTGAAGTATTGTTGTGATTATTTATTGTTACTGCTAGGTTTTTGTTTGTGTTTGCCTGTTTAAGCTTAACTTGCTTATTTGCTAAATTGGTTTGGCTTATTTTGGTGCTTGTTGGCTGCCAAATCTCAAAAAGCTCACTTGCCTCCTTAAAATTGAAAGCTGTTGAAATTATAAGCTTGCATAAGCTTGATTTAGCCTTTTCAATAAAGTTTGTTTTACAAAAATTGTTGGTTTTTGTTGTTAAAGCAAGATGCAAAAAGAAAATTAAAAAAATATATAGTTGGCAAAAAGGGTGGGTTGTGAGATTCAAACCCCTGACCTCTTGCTTCATACCAGACACAACACCAACACCACAAACCAACTTGCCCTTGGGTCTTTTTCGTTATAAGCTTACACATTATTTCTTTTATATAGTGTTTAGTTTAGTTTTGCTTATTAGATTTTAAACTGGTTATTCCAGCTTATCCTTAGTTTTTTTTTAAGTTCTAATTTTTCTTAGGTTTGTTTTGACTTAATTAAATTACCCGAAAAATCTCAGATTTAATTAAATTAGTTTAGTAATTATTTTGAATTAATTAGTGTAAATTATTATTTAATTCGTAATAAATAGAATTTTTATAAAAAAATTAATTTTCTTTTTTTTTTGAAATTTTCTTTTATCATTTAGTGTGTAAGAAAATCGTTTGTGGTCCCGTGGGACTTTTGTAGCTCAAAATTCACATTTTATTTTGCGCACTCGTGTAGTTTTTAATTAACGTTCACGTTTTTAACTTAGATTGCGTTTTAAGGTTTCCCGTTTTCCCTATCATGTTTCCCATAGTTTGTTAGGTAGTTTTAAGTATTCCTTAGCATTCCTTTGTTTAATTTCTCATTTAGGTTACGTTTACTTTAATTTTCGTTCGTTAATTCTTAATTTCCATTAATTTAACGTACCACAAAACCAAACAATCTTTCACAACCAAACATACAAGATTTTAATCTCGATATTTTCACGAAGCTTTCCATTCACACCTCGTTGGGACACGACCCGGGAAATCACTTCCCGGTCTCACAAATAAATATCACTTGCACGGGTTTACGAGGTAATCTTTTTCCTAAAAGGTTTACTCGCATTTCTCCACGTCTTGTTGTCTCACGATAACATTGACATCACGTTTGTTGATATTTTGATAAATGTTTTACACAAAAACACAACGAATCAAATGGCGCCGCTGCCGGGGAGGCTGTGTGTCGAAAGTCTCGTTAAGGTTTAGACGATTAGTCTTGTACCTTCGCAAGAAGTTACGCTTTCATAAAACTTATAAAACACCAAAAATATTTTTGTTTTGTTTCTATATTTGTATTATATCTATAAAAGATAAGAAAAACACAAAAAGATTTTCCCGTTTCTTTGTTTAATAAATACAACATTAAAATCTTACCACCGCAAACCAAGGCAGAACACCTACCAACTGGGGGTGTGACCATAATAAGTTCCCAAACTAAAGATCAAAACTTGCCTTTGTATCACTTGCGTTTTGGAAAACTTTTAATCGATAAGCCTACATTAAGAGGAGTCGAAACGGTATAGGGTGATCCAACGAACTTCGCCCTAGTGAGAAATCCATTCTTTTCTCCCGCTCCTTGTACGTTTATCCTTAAAGGTCAACCTTGCGTTCTTAATTATTGGTTTAAGTTCCCTTGTCGTTAAAGTGGTATTGTTTTAATTGGATTTGTTTTTGTGGTGCATGTGTACTCGTTCACAATCAAGGCGAAATCGTCAACTAAGACACGTCACCGAACTACGTCCTATTGTTGAAGGTCCCGTTCCGAAAATGGATGAAAACCATGAACCTCCGAAGGATGACACGGCTCCCGATCTCCGAACGATGGAGGAGTTGTGCCAACCTACTATGCACGGAAGGGGTGGCCCCATTGCCCCCCTTAACATCGTGGCTACGGATTTTGGACTTAAGCATCATATGATACAACAAGTCCAGAATTCATGCCAATTTCACGGTTTGCCGGGGTATGATGCAAACAAACATCTTGATAAATTTTTCATCGTCACCCAAAGCATGAAACAAAATAGTTTCACCGATGATGCCCTTCGTTTGTGTCTCTTCCCATATTCTTTGACTCATCATGCCACGGCGTGGTTTGATCGACTTCCTAAGAATTCAATTCACACTTTCGAAGAGATGGTTGCTAAATTTTTAGCCAAATACTTTCCACCATCTATGGTCACTAAGTTACGTAATGAAATTAGTAACTTTCGTCAGCTTCCCGAAGAGTCTTTATTCGAAGCATGGGAACGCTATAAGCTTTCAATCGATCGGTGTCCTAATCATAACATGTTGCTAGTCACCCAAATAGATACCTTCTATAATGGGTTGACAATGAGACACCGAGATACAATCAATGCTGCTGCTGGTGGTACCTTTATGAAAAGGAGACCCGAAGAGTGTTATGATCTCATTGAAAACATGACCGCTCACCATAACTTTTGGGATTCCTCAGCCGAGAGAAACGAGTCATGTAGATCTATCACTCCAGCATCCAATGAAATAGCGATTCTCACAAAGAAGCTTGATGACTTATCTACGGCTATGTTGAGGATGAACCAAAGCATCCAAAATCAACAAGTCAAAGCCGTGACTCAAAGTTGTGAAACTTGGGGAGGTCCGCATTCTTACTCCGAGTGTCCAGCCACCGGTAGCTACACTCAAGAGAACGTATATGCTGCTCAAAGTTCCTATAATACGGGAGGTAATGTTCACCAACCGCAAGGGGACCGTAATCTTCTCGGCTATCGTTCTAACAATTTCCTTGGACCACCTGGGTTCAATCAAAACCAAAACCAAAGTTTCAATCCAAACCAAAATATCCAAAACCGTAACCAAAACCAAAATCGAATGAACCAAGGTTTTCAAAACCAATGGAATTTCAAAAACAAGTTGATGAAAACAGTTGCGTTGTTATGTTTTAATCTATACAGTTATAAATAAATGTGTATAGTTGACAAGTTGGAAGTCAATAGTAGGTATTTAGTTTGACTGAATCATGTTATTTGTCATAAGAGATTCAAACTCACAGAAATGGGCCATAGTGAGCAATTGTTTAATCCATCTTGATTTGTGAATATTTGTTTGATAAAGTTTTGAGTGGTATTTAGTTTAATATGGTAATATGAAAAGTGAAAAGTGTCATACCTGTAGTATCACCAGTGATATTTGAAGTTGAACTGTATATGTGTATTATCACTAGTGATATTTGTATTATCACTTGTGAAATTTTGTATATTTTATAGGTTTTTCTGTTTACTTGTTAAGCTTTATTTTACTAGTGCTATTGAGTAAACCTAACAATTCAGGAAAAAAAAATAGTATCACAAATGATATACAAGTCCAGGATAAATTAGCAATGCTATTAAATAAACCTAACTATTCAGTAAAAAAAAATCAATCAATCAACAAACTAATACTTCAATTGCAGCGACTGAGAAACCGTCTCCACTTTCAACTACGCCGCCGCTCCATTGACATTTGAAACTTTTCCCTTGTTTGGACAAGTGTGTCTATTATGATCAATTAAACTACAAATATTACAACCCTTCTTTTGGTTCTTACTTTTCTCAATAGCTTTCTCACGTCCACCCTTAATACGGTCATTCTTATGTCCTTTAGGAGGATTCTTTATACCCATAAAATCTTGAACAACATCACAAACTTTTCGGGGTGGAAGACTTGGCAAATCAGTCTCAACTTTTGACTTTAGCTCTCTCAGGTTGTCTACAAAAGTAGTCCAGTATCATAGACAACTTATCAGTAATTACAACAATAAAAAACAGATTATTAAATATATCACTGGTGATACTATACATATATAAAACATATCACTGGTGATACTACATATATATCAAGCATATCACTGGTGATACTACACATATATCAAACATATCACTAGTGATACTACACATATACCATCAGCAAAAACATTTATTGTGTTTGTCTATTACAGTGAAAGGCACAAAAACCATCTTGTACATAAAAAGTACGTAATTAATACCTTAGTGTAAAATCCAATAATGATCTTCATTACATACTCAGCATTAAACTCAGAAACAACACAAAAAATGCCAAGAACTCCATAAGCTTTTTTTGTAGCCGTACAAGCATTTAAATAGAGCACCACAGAAAAGACTTCAAAATGTCAAAAATATTACACTATAATTAATAACTTATCAGTAATATTACACTATACTTAATAACTTATCAGTAACTTATACTCACAGCTTATCCCCACAAACTTATATTTTCATCCTCATCAAAATGTCAAAAATATTATATAAGAAAATTAAACATCTTAACATAAACAACTTATAAATAAATAGACTAACAATTATCACTGGTGATACTAAACGCATGCTACATAGCAGATTCAAAACTACAATTAGACACAAAAACAACATTCAAATGCAGTTAAAAACATAAATTCAACTAACAACATAATTAATAAGCAAAATTACAAAAGCAAATAACAAAATTATCAAATATTTTTTACTTACACATTTCATCAAACACTTGGTGTGCAGCTTGATAAGAAGAAATGTTAACAACTTGATTCACATAATTATCAACTAATTCAACAACATTATCAACCGCAACAATATCAATCAAATCTGCTTTTGAAACAAACATTTATTTCAGATCAAAAGAAGCCATAAAAAATGATGATAATGATCGGAACGGTGATGGTGATCGGAGTGGTGCTGGTGATGGTGATCGGAACGGTGATGATGAAAGACACGGTAACTGTCGTTCGGAACAATGATGGTAATCGGAGTGGTGATCGGAACATTGATGGTGATGATGAGATGATTCGGAACAGTGATGGTGATCGGAATAGTGATGGTGATGATTATCGGAATGGTAATATAACTGATTTATGAATGGAATGAATGAGAGCAGAGGAAACACACACACGAAGTGTGTGTAAAAAATGAAGCGAATGAAAAAGAAAGAAAGAAGAGGTTTTATATAGTTGGAGTATTAAGGTTAAGCATATTAATTGAATAGAATGTGGGGATTGGTATGAAGAAAAAAAAAATGCATGCAGTTGAATTTTCCTCTATATATATATGAGTTCAACGATATCAACAATTTTGGAGAAATCAGTGAGTTGTGTATGATTCTTTAACATAAAGTCGTCCACCATTTTTAGATTTCTATACCAAGCCAAACACCAAAACACACCGTGTTTGTTCTAAAAGGAGAAACACACACACATTGTGAGACATTAAAACATCATTTTGTGGAAAATGGCCACCAAGTTGATGATGATAATGATTCGCTCAAATTCTTCTTTTCAATTGTGAAACTTATTAATCACTAACTGTTACCTTAAACCCCCTTTTCAATATTCTGCTCATACCTCATCTTTAATTCACTCCAATTCTTCTTTTTCTTCAAATGCTTCCGCTGATTTTCAACAACATTCTAAATCTAAGTACCAAACAGTTGCCAACTTGGATGATGCTTTGTACCTGTTCGATAGAATGTCACAGATGCGACCTTTTCCTTCGATTATTGACTTTACCAAGTTGTTGCATTCTGTTACCAAAATGAAACATTTTTCGCATTCACTTGACATGTTTAAACAAATGTGCTCTCTTGGTGTTCCTGTTAATAATTACACTGTGAACATTGTCATAAAGTGTTTCTGTCAGTTGCATCGCACCAATGATGCTTTTGCAGTCCTAGGCTTTTGCTTCAGGCGATCTATTGTACCAAATGTTTTCATATTTAGCGCGCTTCTAGATGGACTCATCCTAGAAGATAGGATTCTCGAGGCTGAGATATTCTTCGAAAAATTGATTTAAGATAAATTTTGTGAACCTGATGTGGTTATGTTCTCCACAATGATCAAAGGGCTTTGCAAGATCGGGAATAACGTTATTGCCACTCAATTGCTTAGGCTAATGGTTGAAAGAGGTTGTAAACCTGATGTTGTTGTTTATAGCAACATAATTGATAGTCTTTGCAAGGACCAAATGATTGATAGTGCTTTCAAGCTTTTGAAAGAAATGGTTTCCGATCAAGGGATCTCACCCGATGTCATCACTTACAACTGTTTGATTCATGGTCTTTTGAACTTAGGTCGTTGGGAGGAAGCTTCTAAAATGCTACAAGAGATGTTGGATGTTGGGATATCTCCAAATGTGCAAACCTCTAACATATTAATTGATGCATGTTGCAAAGAAGGTAAGATCGAAGAAGCTGAGGATGTTATAAACATCATGCTTGCCAAACGTATTTTTCCAAACATAGTGACATACAATACACTTATAGATGGTTACTGTCTGCGTGGTGAAATGAGTAAAGCAAGGACAATATTTGACTCAATGGTGTTAAGAGATATCGTCCCTAATGTGGTTACATATGACATTCTATTGAATGGGTATTGCAAGAGTTTGAAGATAGATGAGGCCATGTTTCTATTTCAAGAAATGAATGAAAAAGGTCCAAAACCAAATGTAGTCACTTACAACACCATGTTATGGGGATTGTTTCGAGTTGGAAATTGTGGAGCTGCGCGCAAATTCTTTGATGAGATGTGTGCAAAAGGTCTAGAACCGGATGAATGCACTTATCGAGTAATTTTAGAGGGCCTTTGCAAAAACCAGCTTATAGAAGAGGCACTCTCTTTGTTCCATTTGATGAGTGACAACAAGCTTAATTCATGTATTAATGTATACACCATCCTCATTGATGGTGCAAGTAAATGTGGGAAGCTTGATATTGCAAGAATTCTTTTCCAGGATCTAACTAATAAAGGTTTGCATCCTGATGCTCAAACACATAATGTGATGATTAGTGGGTTCTGTAAGGAAGGTTTGGTGTGTGATGCAAAACAATTGTTTCTTAAAATGGACGGGAGTGGGTGCCCTCCAAACAATGTTACTTACAATGTTCTTCTTCAAGGATATCTAAGGAACCAATACTATGATGACATCGAGATGCTTTTTCATGAAATGGAAGGAAGACATTACTCACTCGATGCTTCCACTTTATCATTGTTATTACATCAAATTGCAGCAGGTTCACTAGATACGGCTTTGCTTACGTTAATCGGTAAGCTTGTGCCAAAAGAGTTGGCGGGTGCTTTTTCTACTTAAATAGCAGTATCGCGGGTAAACTGTACAACCGATTATGTGTTGGAGAAATGGTGTACCTACAAAACATAGAAAGTTGGAAATCAGTACCAAGTTTCATTGGATTTCTTGTGTTTGGGTATTTGACATAAATTCACAACTGTTACATATTTGCATTGACGTAGTTGAATGACTTATTTCTAATTTCAGGGGTGTTAGCGGCTATCCTCTTTATCATGTTCTTTTTGCTTATTAAGACATGAGTTTTCACACTAGATTGTTTATGTGCTTGTAAGAGTTTTATATTGACAATTTGGATGTCATAGCTCCATATAACTCTTCTTTTGTAAAAGCAGCCATGATTTAGAAATCAAAACTAGATTATCTAAATCTTTCTGCACCGGATCTACTCACACTATCACCATATTATTTCTGTTTTTTTTCTTTCACATTTAGCTGAAAAATGCAGTTCGTAATAGTTTGCAAGAGTTCTGCAGAAACACAAGATAAAACTACATTTTTTTAGCTTGTATTTCGTCTGTCCATTTGTGCACAGTGAGTGCTCTTTTTGGGGCAGGTCTTGGTTGCATTTTCTTATTCCAGCTGACGGCATGCACCAGCTGGTATTCGATCACTTTCTGTGGGGATGCGGGGCGAACTCAACACTGCAATTAGTCTATTTGAAGGCATGAAAGATGATCATGCGAAACGTGTCGATTACTTATATAGCAGTTTTATCCATATGTAGTCACGGAGGATTAGTTGATATAGCTAAAAGATACTTTGAAGAAATCAAGTAACATAAGATTGAACCAACACAAATGCACTATGCACGTATGGTTGATCTTTTGGGTTGAGCTGGGGTAATGGACGAGGCAGTAGAGATGATAAATGGGTTAGAAACGGAACCAGATGCAAATGTATGAGGTTCTTTACTTGGATGGGAATACTGGGTTGGGTCATTCGGGGTATTACACATTGCTTTCGAATATTTATGCAGAAGCACCCTAAGAGGAGTGAAATGGTTTCTGTTGCATTCAGCAAGCTGAAAAGAGTAAAAGCCTGAATATGCATTTTGTATGTTCATAAACACATTCATTTTTTTGTACACTAAAGCATTTCGGCTTCCACAATGTGTTTTGATACTGGTTATTAGCTCTAAATGTTTGCATGAACTATTTGATTATCTAGGTGTCAAAGGATTAGTGAAATGCCAGTGGCAATAAAACTGATTATCTTATGGAAACACCTATTTATCTTTCTTTACGCCATATGTAAGAACTTGGGCATCTGATTAGCAGTCAAAGAATTAGTTGAATGTTACAGACTTTTAACTGTTATATAAACACAGGCAGAACAATAACTTCGGTTTTTTACAGTAATTTATATAATTCTAGCTATTTAAGATCACATCACCATTGTCGGTTAAAACTACCTCAACTTACTACAGTTTGGTATTCTACGACGCAGTATCTCGATTCTCGAACGATCTTTTTAGCTTCTAATACTCACTGATTTATTGTTAAACAACTAAGATATCATTTTTTGTCAACACATTGCTACTGATAACGCTTACAAAACTGGATAAATCTGTATAAATTCGGATTTTACAAATAATTTGTCAAGTAAATATATGAAACACCAAATGCTATGATGGGTGACAAATAACAGCCGTACAAATGGATTCGGCATCTATAATCCACAAACCTAATCTTTGCAGTCTACTTTGAACTAAATCCGAACCCAGATTAGAAGACCAAAATGCAAGCTTCGTGTCATTCTTGACTGAGGTTCCACTATCGTTACTCGTGTCAATTTCAACACCGAACCTTGCCTCGTTGACTCTTTGTAATTTTACACCCTTCTTCTCCAATAACTTTCCTGCCCAAAACCCAAATCCATCCTCATCATTACTCAAATTGGATTCAGGCATTCGCGCAATCTCATTCACAAAATGATTAGTCCAAATCCCAGATCCTGAACTCCTGGCAAACAAAAGTCCAAGTCTCTCCCCAATATAAAAGTCAACCGCGGAATCAAGTTTGACCGAGTTAAGAAAAAACTCAGCTTTGACCGGAATCATGTCGTGATCTAAAACCCATGTGTCATAGTTCATTTCCAATGCTTTCTTAGTTACATACGCCTTCACGGCAATCTCCTTTCTAAAACTAATCAATTTAAATTCCTCAATGTTATCAAACAATCTATCCACATTGATTACGGGATGCCCACGTCTTGAAAGATCAAGCAAAGAATCAGAGTAGTCGGAACCCATCAAGATGTAGTTCCGAACATTGAGACTCTCAAAATGACACAACAAGTTTCGAATGAACGTCTCTGGTGATCTATATATGCTCACAAGCACTAAAGCATTCGCCTTTTGAGCCGATTTCAAAACGGGCTCAAGTTCATTGACACTATTCACGACTCTATCAGGAAGTACTTCTCTGAAACAGAAATCATACCACTTGAGATTACTCAAAGGCTCCAATTTCAAAAAATTGCTCTCGGGAGAACTTTCTTGAATCAGATTGGAGTCAGGCCCTGCTGTTTTCCCATAGCTAGCTCCAGCGTCCCTATGAGAGACACTGAGTGCTGTCTCGTGTGAGAAATGTGAGTACAAGTTAAAGTAGCCTCGTGCGTGAATGAATTTTATAAACCAAGGAGTCCATATCCTGTCCCCCATCTTTTTATACCACCCAGTTGTCACCTAAGCAACAGATTATCAAAATGGAAGTCAATGAGACGACAAAATACAGTTCCATTATTGTTTAAGTAAAAAGAATACTCAAGTTACAAATTATGTTACCATGCCATCAAGAATCGGCTTCATGCCTTTGGTCTTATGTGTGTCATACCACAAACGAAACTCCTTCCAGGGTCTTGGAAACAAAAGCTGACCCCAGGTACCAACCAACTGATACAAGAAAACTTGTGTCTCATCGTTTAATTGTATTTTGTTCCCATGTTTACCTGAAATCAAAATCTGATTAAGCTTAAAGCTACAGCTTAAAAAGTTTTGCAAATTCACAGAAAAAATACGTAGATGACATACATTTCAAAAATAGCTAAATAGTTTACGTGTTCACAGACTATACTACTATAATGGGATTGAGTTTCAAATACAGTGAAACAGTAAAGCACAATTTCTATTTATATCATATACAAATTCATCTTTTACTTTTAAAACAGGGACGGTCTTTTCAGACAAATTTTGATTTTGTTTAGAAGCAGAACTCAAACATGTAAACAGAATTATGAGTGTTATTGTGTGTGGCATAAAACAATTCACTTTTTTTAAACTCAAACTTAATTATCTATACATACGCGAAATGTTTGTTTATCATTATACCTAAATACCTATCTTGCGAAATAATCAACCTCTAGACACATACCACTTTTTGCATCCCAAAGGAAAATGTTTGTGTGTTGACTTTTGAGGTCAAACTCATGACTTTCAAATCTCATAATCATAACTAGTTCCAAACTATATACCATCATTGTTCTAGTTTCAGCCCATGGAATTTGGTGTGCTTATAAGGTTGCATGCAAAAATGTCAACAGGTGTAACATAAGTTACACACCAGACAACTTACGACCAAAAGCCAAAATGAGGCTTGTGCCCAACAATTGCAGGTTCATTAACTTCTCTCGATATAAATTTATATTATGCAATACCAGCAGATAAGGTCCACAAAGAATGAATAAGGTTCATTGAACACTCTACAAGTGTCAACCAAATTATAGCCTCCACCACTGAATAGAGTCAGATTACAAAGAAGCATCAATAAACTCTGGCGGATCCAAGATTTTTTTACCAAGGGAAGGGTATCATATTATAAGACAGGGTGTTTAACTTTCTGCTACAAAATCCTTTCTTTTTAGGTATACATGTACAATGGCTCCCCGTAGGTTTTCCCATGTCAGCACACTTCGACAACAAAACAACGGAAGGTAGAAAGGTGGTTACTAATTAGCTATACCGTTAACGCTAATGTATCCTGTTATCAAGCAAATGGATTCCATAGTATAGGCTGACCAATAGTATTTAGAGAAAATTGCAAAAATCGTCCTTGTGGTTTGGTCAAATTGCACGTTTCGTCCTTACTGTTCATTAATTGCAAAAATGGTCCGGATTTGGCACTGTTTCATTCACTTTTGGTCCTTCGTCCTTGCAACCACAAGGACGAAACGTGCAATTTGGCCGAACCACAAGGACGATTTTTGCAATGCCGAAGGACCAAAAGTGAATGAAACAGTGCCAAATCCGGACCATTTTTGCAATTAATGAACAGTAAGGACGAAACGTGCAATTTGGCCAAACCACAAGGACGATTTTTGCAATTTTCTCTAGTATTTAGTACAACTCAGAATGCTACAGACGAACATATTCTATAAGATCGAGATATACAGAACATGGGTACAAAATAATACCTGGCACAAACCTCGGACGTTGTAAAGACGCTCCATACACCCAAGGACTATAATTCGACGCATTATAATAATACTCAATAATCAACCCCTTAAGAAACCTATAATACAACGTCGACAACTCAATATCATCTTCAACCACAAACGCAAACTCATCATCCGAACTAGGCCACCACGCTTCTAACCACTGCGCCTGCAACCCCACATTCGCGGTCCTATAATGCACCATCTTCTCACCATACCTCCACTCAAACCCGTCAACAAAATCAAGTATCATCCTACTCTCATTCAACTTCTTATCCAAATCCTCACCCGTCTGATCCAAAACCTTAAAATGATCCACATATATATGCAAATTCACCTTCTCATTGTCATAATGAGCTGCAGATAAAGACTTTAAGCAACGTGTCAGTGAAGCCAGGCGGTCGTAAGTTAATACCTTAATACTGAACGAGAAACTAGGCAAGCTTTGTAAAGTGGGCGACTTTTGGATTGGGAGTGAGAAATGAGTAATGGGAGGTGACGAAGAAAGCGAAATCGACGAAGAACGATAAACGGAGAAAACAAAGAGAGCCGAAAGAGATACTATCAGAAAGATGGGATAAAAGCTTCTCTTTGGTGCCATTAAAACTTGATCAAACAAAACCCAAACCCCAATTTCACTATAAAGTAATCAACTTTAACTAAAACCCTAATATTTTTAACTAATAGATCAAGATCGAATCATTAACAAGAAATTAACAGTATTTAAACAAAACCCAGATCCTAAATCTCACTAATAACAAAACCCAGAAACTAATTTGACTAAAATGTACTAATTGCTAGTGAATGAAATTGGAGCCCTAATTTGGGTATTTAATTGAAGTGTAAAGTTTAAATCTTGAATCTTGATCTTCAGTGATGTGGTTACTGAATGTGTTCAGAACCATTTTTTATAAAGTTACAACTATGGTATCTGTACTTTTTAAAAACTTGATATTTGGTCCCTGAAACTAGTAAATTGTGTTTTTAAGTTTTGAAGCTCAGTTATGACAAACTTAGGCCGCTAACGGAAAACAAATTACTGCAAAACCGGGTGTAGTTTTTTATTTCAAATTCAAATGTGGTAATGCAAGAAAATGTTGTGAAAACGCTATCTTACTCTTTATAAGTTAAGCAAACCTGTGCGCCTTATAGTTGATTATGGGCCAACCTGTGCTGATATTGCCTTAAAATGTGATGTATTTATGGACTAAAAAGTAAAGCTAGTAAACTGACTTAATTAAACCTCAGTCATAATGTTGTGAAAACGCTCGTGATTACTCTTCAAAAGCTAAGCAAACAAACCAACATCTCACTAAATTTACCTTTTAGTTTTAATTTTGGTCCAACCTGTGCTGATATTGCCTTAATACTTTGGACTTAAAGCTTGAGTGCTTTTTACATGTCTCTTTACATGTGTGAAAATAGACTGTTTAACTTAAAATATGTTTACTTTCTCTACAAAAAGTAGACTTTGATGTTCATAAGATAATAGGCGTCATAAGTCACTGTTCAGTTTCAAGAAAGTTACTGCAACAATAATAAAGCAACCACAATAAAGATTCTATATTTATACCACTTAAGGTCAATCATTACTTAAGGTCAATCACCAAGTTAAACAACCATAATAAACTTCCTAATCTGATCAAAGTTAAACAACCAAAATGTGTTCAGCACAAGATCATAACAGCAATGATCTCAGTCACCAATCCATACACACAGCAGCCTTTACTTATGCTGATTCACTACCAACCACTGCCACCAGACTCCTCGCAGGGGGGAAAAGAGCGACTGCACCTCTCTCAGGATCCTCATACTTCCTAAACACAGCCTTCAACCTGCTTTCGCTGGCACACGCATGTAAGTTCACCAAACTCTTAGCACAATCCCTGTTCAAAAACAAGTTTCTAAAGTTAGACTTTCTGCCAAAAACAACATATTAATAACCATGTGACAAAATACTCACCTGACTTGATCTTCAGAGTACCCGGTGTGATGTTTCAGTGTCTCTGTCCATGCAGGTGTCTTATTAAGAGTGCACCGAGCAGCATAAACAGCAGAAGCAGCCAACTTTGAAGGGTTGTTGCTTATGATAACCGAGTAATCCATTAACCCAAGCTCAGTGTAGAAGAACACCATACTCCCCATCTAGATTCAACAACAAAAGAACATCAGTTTCCAGTCATAATTAATACTAATACCTGTACACAAAATGACTTTTTGGTGGTTTTACCTCACTATTATCAGAAGGAATTGAGGCTTTAATGTAACGAACAGTAAACACAAATGGTGTTGGCACCGTCATATACCATCCTAACTGACCGAGAATGGCCTTCTCCATTGCTAGAATCTGCTCCCTCGTGTAAGCACCATCTGATATATGAATCAAGTCATTGACCTCAGGTGGCCAGATCTCTTCGTACTTGGAAGATATAAGTAGTGCACTCATGCCGAGCAACTGAAGTTCCCTTCTGGGAACAGGGCTGACTGAAAGGTATCGATCTACAATGTTCATCGTGAGATAAAGAGTCTCAGGCATCAAATCAAACTTTTTATGCACCTCAATAATCCAGTCAGTCAAGATAGCTCGCATCTTGGCATTTATGTCAGGCTGGGAATCCATGTAGTCCCTTAAACCGCCTTCGGTTTCTGAAAGCTTATAAAACTTGTATATGTCTTCCACATACTCAATCTCAGCTAGTTCATTGTTGATGTCTGATGCATCAATGTTGACCACAGGATCTTTTGGTCTTGCAGTAATCCCACAAGCAATCTGAAACAAAAGATTCATAATCAAGTTCTGGAATGATATATAATCAGTCTGAAAAGCTGTAAAATTTGAATCTTTAACAAAGGAACTCACCTTGCTACGCGCACTAAGAACTGCTGTGAGAGATTTTGGAGGCTTTTTCGATCTTCTCCTAGCAGAGTCTAGAGTAAGATTCTTCAGTGCTGCTTCCCCAACTTCAGCTTTTGGTTTCTGCATTTGGGTTCAAACAAAGCCATAAATTGTTAGAAACTACAGTGTTAGACATATAACCTCTTATTGATATGATTAATCACACATGAAGCTTATGAAAACTATACCTTAACATTCTTGTCTGCGGCCTGTGCATTTGCCAACAACTGTGCCTTGAAGTTTCTGAACAAAAATAACAAATATACCATCAAAATAAGTCAAGAACAAAGATATGTGTTGACAAATCAAGAGAAAGGTGAGAGACAAACCTAGTAATCGGCCTATTCAGAGGCTTTCTAATCTCTACACCAGTACGAGCAGGCACTAAATTTCCTATATCACCCAAAGCTCGCCTGGTTCTTCTTTCGCCCAGTGCACCATTCTTTTCCTTTACATCAGCTGCAAAACAAAAATCATATTCAACCAAGACATTATCAATGAAACTGCAGATTAATTAAACCAAAGATTTCAAAATCTTATGCAGTAATGTTCTAACAGACCCAACAAAAGCTGTAAAATTTTCATAATCTTATGCAGTAATGTTCCTATAAGATGGTAAACCTATGAATGAACATATCTAACAGATCCATCAAAAGCCTCATGATTCATGAACACGAAAATATGCATATATCATTGATCATACTTATGTACTGATCAAAACATAAAACAATGAACTCAAACTTTAGAACTAAATCAAAGACCTAAATTCACAGATTCCAAGTATTCCGGTTTACTTTCAAGAACAACAAAAAAAACAACAAGAAACAATCTTACAGTTTCATCTTCTACAAAATTCTGAACAAGTATCAGATTGATCAAAAGCCTCATAAACAAGAACACAGATCATAGTACTTTTCTTGATTAATAATACATATAAACTAACATTAACTATTTATAATCAAACCAACAAAACTCAAACATCATACTTAACCAGTTAGTATCGTTGCAGAACACTAAAACGCAAATTTTACACACAAACTCTAAATTTCAAATATTTAATTATCATAAAAAACCGTAACATCATATCGTTAGAAAACATATTAAATCAATATCATCATCATCAAACCAAGATTTCATGTTTCTCACAAAGTATCATCAAAACCCTAAATTTCAAATTATCATCAAAAACAATTTTATAAAATACATAAACAGCCAAGATTTTCATCTCTTTCACAAATTACCAAAAACACCTAAATCATATCAATAATCAAACAAAAAAACACAGTAATCATCATACTAAAACAGCAAGATCAAGAATCAAAGTTTAACCAATTAGTACTCTAACGAAACACTAAACCTCAAATTTAAACCACAAATCTCAACAAAACCATCAAAACAACAAACCCGATAATCGTAATCATATCAATTAATCAAATGAACTACACAAACAGTCAAGATCTCATCTTTTTTTCACATATTATCAAAACCCAACAAATAAAAACCCATAAAAATCCAAGATTCAAAGAAAAACACAAACCCATAACCGCGTGCTGCTGATTCACCGGAACACCACCAACAACAACAACAGATTCATTCGAACTCATTATCCCTTGTTCTTCGTCACCCAACACTTGTTGATTATGATTACCAGAAAACACACCACCAATACTCGACAAAATCGACGAAATAAACGACTGGAGACGGCTATTGTTTGCCTCCCCTTCTTCTGCAACGTTCGCCACGATCAAACAGCTTTCGCACTAATAAAAAGGCTCGTTATCTCGTAACGAAAGCGGTTTTTTTTTTTTTTTTTTTTTCTTTTTTTCTTGCAGTGAATTGGTTTTAGGGTTTGATGAGATTGTGAATGGGTTTTTAAATTTGGGGATAAAGGTAAAGAGCGTGTGGGTGTATTTATAACGGTCGAATTGGGATGGGTTTTGAATGTGGACCGTTGGATGGGATGAGATTGTGGGTTTGATCTTAACGGTAATATTTTTCTCCTTGTGTGGTACGTTTTAAGGGTAAAGTGGTAAATGGGTAAATTGACCCGTTGGTCTTTCCTTTTTGAACTAAGGGGTAAAGTGGAATATGCGTATTTATTGTTTTGTCAACAATTTTTTTTTTTTTTTTTTTTTTTCCTTCTTTTAATTGACCTACAAATTGTAACTTGCTATATAGTCTAGTGAAATTTCTACTTTGGTTACTACATTGTTAGGGCACGTTTGGTAGGGTGAAATTCAGAGAAATGAAATGAAGCTCAGAAATAGAATTCACAGAAATGAATTACCAGGGAAATTGAATAATAATTCCAGTGTTTGGTAACAACAGAGACTTGACCCGAGAAATGAAAAAAATTATTTTTTTTAAATAACAATTCTAAAAAAATTATTTTTTTAAAAAATTATTTTTTTTTAAAATTGATTTTTTTTAAAGTATTTTTTTTTAAATAACAATTTAAAAAAAAATTTAAAAACTGAGTTTTTTTTAAAAAAAAATTGATTTAAAAAAAAAATATTTTTATATTTTTTAAATAACAATTCTAAAAAAATTATTTTTTAAAAATTGATTTTTTTTAAATTATTTATTTATTTATTTTTTAAATAACAATTCTAAAAAAATTTATTTTTAAAAAAAATTTGATTTTTTTAAAAAATTTGATTTTTTTAACAATTCTAAAAAAATTGATTTTAAAAAATATATTTTTTTAAATAACAATTCTAAAAAAATTATTTTTTAAAATAAAATATTTTTTTGAATAACATTTTATTTACTTTTTATTATTATTATTATTATTATTATTATTATTATTATTATTATTATTATTATTATTATTATTATTATTATTATTATTATCCTCCCTAAGAAATGGTTTCCACTCCAAAAGCATAAGAAATGAATTCCTTGATTTTGTACATAGACTCAACTCCCAAAGATTTGCAAATCTCCACCTTTTTATTTCCTCGGCTACCAAACACAGGAAATGATTTCATTTCCATTTCTTTGATATCATTTCCCCCAACCAAACATGCCCTTAGATAAACTTGTTTTTGTCATTCGCGCGTTTGTTTTCAAATTTTCTTATATGGTAACTAGGGTATTTAATTTTTTTTATAACGACCGTTTTTTATTTTCTATCCTCTATTTACCCTATTAAAAAACGGTTGTTATAAAAAAAAATTAAAATTTCTTGCAACATAGAGAATAGAAAATGATTGAAAGTCGCTGAAAAATGTTACATAAAAAAACTGTGTAACTTTTGTGGTCATTATTGTTTCGTTCAATAATAGTTTTCGAGAAATTATACAAAAAATTGAGAAAAATGGTGATTTTGGAACGGAAAACAACTGTAAAAGATTTTTTTTTTTTTTAATTACGTTATTTTGTTTGTGAACAGAGAAAATATAATGAAAATTAGATTGATGAACAAAAGTATTATGTATCTTTTTTAGCAATTTTTAATAATTTTGTCTCTTTTTTGTTACGAAAAATTTCACATATTTTAAAAAGGTTAAATTGCAAATTTCTTCCTTAATTAGCCAAAATTGCAAATAACACACCGAGAAAAAAAAATTGCAAATTAGCTACCGAGAGCTAAAGTTGCGTACAAAGCGACCAAGAGCTAACGAGCATTAATACTCCCGTTAACTGGACTCAGCCGTAAGCTTGTGTAATAGTCTAGTTTTAAGATTTGTGTAAAGGAAATAAAGAAAAACGCAATTAAAAACTTAGAAAGTGCAAATCTCACCTTGTTTAAGTTTAGTAAAAAAAATAATAAATAAATAAATAACTTTTCTACTTTGAAATACCTTTCTGAAAGAAAAATTAAATTATATACTAATTGATTGAACATGTTTTCTATTTTTATCTTTTATAGATAAGACTTAAAAATACTATTATTTGTTCTAATTTTTCATTACACGTAAACTAGTAAAGATATGCAAGTAAGACCTAATGACTTGATGCAAGATATTCTAATGCATTCTACTTGTTTTGAGTTAATCATTATGGCATGTAAATGTATCTTGCTTGTGACCTTATCATTTTATATATATCGAATAACTTTTTTTGCTATTTCATGTAACAAACTTACTTTTTGAGTCTTTGTGCTATTTAACCTTTTTAGCTGGTTGCAGGAAAACTTTTTTTTTTTTTTTTTTTCAGTTTTTTTTTAATGCAACATGGCAGGCACCTTAGATACCCTACGTAAAAAAATGTAATAAATTAGCTACATTTATAAATGATTATCACTAAAAACTAAAAATAATTAAATTTTAAAGAAATATATGAATTATGTAATTTCAGTTATTTAGATCAACCCAAATTTTTAAATTTAATGAATGTCTTATTGTCACTATTTAACTTTAATTTCTTGTGTTATCTAAATCGTAAGATTAAAAGTAAAATACTTCTTTTAAACTTTTTATTAACTAGATCATATCTTTAGAAAGAGCATTGATAATTAGGCATACTAAATAGACCTACTCCATTCATATTTTGACAAGTATTAAAAACACTTTTTCTCTCTCCTCATATTCACTAATCAATTTTAAATTACACCAATCATATTTGTAGGTCTATTCTTAGGTACATTACTTAGACCTATAAATTATTTTTCCTTTAAAAAACTCATCCTATATTCCCATTTACTTTTTCTCTCTCAACCGTATCTTTATTATTCACTTCAAAATGACCTGTGTGACTTGGCAACCAACAGTCCAGAGCCAATTTAATGTGTCGGGTTCACAAAACCACTCGTTGCAATTATGCGTTGCGTTCTAATGGCTATTTTAGTCAAAGTTGTGTTATATATTTCGTAAGGATGGTTACAAACAAAGTTTAGTTGTATACTTGTATTTAATCTTTGATCATAACCTATTTTCCATGCACAAATACTCGATCTCATAGTATGCAAAGCAAGAGTTATTAATTAAATACTTCGGAACCACTTATAAACTTCTACATGGGAGTTGTCGTTTACGTAAAAAAAGATCCTTACTTATGCAAAGGGTTCTTGATGAGAAGCCAACGTCGACAAATATGGTGATCCTAGACTGTTTGTTTTATTTTTTATTTTTTATTTTTTATTATTATTTATTTTTTATTTTTTATTAAAGGTAACATATTATTGAGACCCCGAAACAAACACAAGATACAATACAAGTCGCCCCACCTCAATCAATTATGATAATTAAAAGAGGACGGAGCCCAAAAATAAAACAAAGAAATAGATAAAGAAATTAAATCTTAACTTAGAAACAAAAATACTATCACAAACATGCTGTCATAGGAAGATACTATATAGAGATCCAAAAATAGAACGGCCATCTGCAACTTGTGAATCTCATACCTTCTCAGTTCTCACTTGACTAAAATGAACCATGATTATTAAACCATTAAAACAATAGAGGTGCACTTATCTGCCATGTAAAGATGTTGTCTGCATGAACATAACCAAAGAAGTGACCCACCACATAATCACTCAATCACATGCATGATCCACTCAGATGATTCCAATCAAGGGCCAAAAGAAAGCCTGGTCTATGACTGATTATACTGAGTTCTAAGGAAGAAGCTTTCATGACACCAGCTTTGATTGAAAGAGTTTTGGATATTTTAATTTCAATGTCACTATATCCCTAGGCCTAATTAAGTTACATATGTTGCACGAAGCTTATGCTGCTCTTGATTTAGGTCTTTAGTTTTTCCGTCAACAAACTTGATCTCTCGGTTTTGTATTCGTTTAGTTATAATTATAGTGACAGGCAAATTGTCATATGTCTCTATACGAGAAGTTGATACGCTCCACTAGGGATCACTTAAGATCCGTTAATGGGTACAATAGGTTGGGACGAACCGAAAGCTTTATTGAATATCAATTGTTTAGAAGCTAAGCGTAGAACTCACTCCAAAAAGCTAGCTCAAAGGAGGAGGGACACCTAGACTTTATAAACCACTAACCAATCTCATACTTGACCGATGTGGGATCGTAACAGAAGTATTGTATCTTGATATATAGAACTGCATGCTTCTAGATATTACGGAGTATCTCGATTCAAGAATTTCCAAAGGCAAGTCGATCAGCTTTTGCTCTTCTACCATTCTACCAAAGCAATTGCATTAATACATAGTTTTCTATAGAGTAAACTACATTTTTGGTCCTTGTGGTTGTATCAAAATCTCACTTTTGGTCCAAAATTCAAAAAACGTTCAATATCAGTCCAAAAGTCCACGTGGACTTCACTTTTGGTCCAATTTTCGTCCCTAGTTAGTTTAGTCGTTAAGTACGTTGCACCGTTAGTCCTTTAACCTAACGGTCGTTAGCAATGTTTGCACCGTTAGTCCTTTCAGTTAAAAATTTGGAAAAATTCTAAAAAAAAAAATCCAAAAAAAATAATTTGAAAAATTCGAAAAAAATTCAAAAAAAAAATTTTTTTGACGAATTTTTTTTTCCAAAAAAAAAATTTGAAAAAAAATTTCTAATAAAAATTTTTCTTAAAAAATTCGAAAAAAAAATTCTAATAAAATTTTTTCTTAAAAAATTCGAAAAAAATTTCTAAAATTTTTTTTTTGACGATTGTCCCGGTTTGACACTAAAATTAAAATGTGTATATATATATATATATATATATATATATATATATATATATATATATATATATATATACACGTATATATATACATATTAGAAATTTTTTTAGAAATTTTTAGGAAAAATTTTTATATATATACATACACATTTTAATTTAAGTGTCAAACCGGGACAATCGTCAGAAAAAATTTAGAAATTTTTTTTGAATTTTTTAAGAAAATTTTTTATTAGAATTTTTTTTTGGATTTTTTTTTCGAATTTTGGAAAAAAAAAATCGTCAAAAAAATTTTTTTTTTTTAATTTTTTCGAATCTTTTAAGAAAAATTTTTATTAGAAATTTTTTTTTGGAAAAAAAAATTCGTCAAAAAGTTTTTTTTTCGAATTTTTTTCTAATTTTTCAAATTATTTTTTTTTGGAAAAAAAATTTTTTTTCGAATTTTTTCAATTTTTTAACTGAAAGGACTAACGGTGTAAACATTGCTAACGACCGTTAGGTTAAATGACTAACGGTGCAACGTACTTAACGACTAAACTAACTAGGGACGAAAATTGGACCAAAAGTGAAGTCCACGTGGACTTTTGGACTAATATTGAACGTTTTTTGAATTTTGGACCAAAAGTGAGATTTTGATACAACCACAAGGACCAAAAATGTAGTTTACTCTTTTCTATATATATGAAGGATTTCGAGAACAATCATAATGTAAATTTTTCAATAATCTTATTTCAGGCCATATTTTCAATAATCTTATTTCAAAACAATCATAATAAGGTAAAAAAAAAATCACATTTTTCAGTTTTGTGTAGCGACTATTTTTTATTTTATTTATTTATTTATTTATTTTTACTAATTGAGGTACTCTGACATGAAGGGTAACTTGTTGGATGTGGCAAAACCGGCTAAAAAGGTCAAATAGCACACCAAAAAACCCAAAAAGTAAGTTTGTTAAATGAAAGATACATTACATGCTATTATCCATATTAAGTATCAACTATCAATCAAATCTTAACTGGTGGTAGTGGTAAGTGGTAACTTATCGCTATAACATTTTCTATCAAACTATTACTTCTATTTATTTTCAATATCATCTTTAGAGTTTAAGGGCATCTACTTTTGTGGGAAATAATAAATTAAGATGGGCCTTCATATATTCACATAATAAGTTTGATACCTCATACCTGCCTTTCTAAAAAAAAAAAAAATGAAGTTTGATACCAATATACATCACACACTTTAGTAATAGATAAAAACAATTTGTTCACCAAAGATAAATCCAATGATAGGCAATTTATCATTCTCATACTACCATTCAAAATAAACGATGGCTTATATTGATTACTAAACATTTGACATATGTGAGGCTCCTAAAACAGAAACTGCTTGACATGAGACCTATATATACACATGAATGAATCCTTTGACTTTTGTAGAACACCAAAATGGCAGTCTGTGGAGGAGTTACCGAATGCAAGAACTTTGAAAACAATGTTGAGATCGAGACCATTGCTAAGTTCGCTGTAGAAGAACACAACAAGAAAGAGGTATTGTTTCGTACCATATTTCTTTATTTCCAAATGTATCTTTTAGAATTGTCTTTTTTTTCTTCATATTGTAATCATTGTCTTACGTTAGGTTTATACACCTATACATAGCTTGTATACGAGTGATTAACATCTGCCGCATCTATTATCATCCAATTAGGACTTTTGAGATGTGAGGATGAACATTTTTAGATTGTTGTCCAACCATGTAGAGCTATCAGCTATGTACATATATTTTGAGAAATTTGCATAAAGATATCATTTAAGAGTGTGATTGAGTTAAAACAAATTTATATGTTTTTTTTTTTTTTTTTTTTTTTTTTTAAGATGGTAGTTTAAGAATGTAGAACCATGTTATGTTAAGGTTATTAATTCTGCTTATGCGAGGGTGAAATATATATATTAACCAACAGTTAAACACACGTTAAATTATGTGTAATGACATAATAACCACACGATGGATTCTTACACAGAATGCAACGCTGGAGTTTGTGAAAGTAGTAAGTGCAAAGGAACAGGTAGTATCGGGTAAGATATACTATATCACAATCGAAACAAATGATGGTAAAACGTATGAAGCCAAGTTGTGGGTTAAGCCGTGGGAGAACTTTCAGGAATTGCAGGAATTCAAACCTGCTGCATAATTTCCATTCGGTAAATTCAATTTTTTCCTTCTCACTTGAATTCGTTTTCCTTAACTCTTTTTGTCTGAAAAAGGGATTTAAACATTTGTTCTTGAGGGATTGAACTTACGGCCTATATGATTTCAAGTGTGAATAATGCCGTCATATCTAAGCCAATTTTCATGAAGTTAAAACGTTATAAAGGCTCAATTTTGTTTTGATTAAGTTTTATATCATGGTGCAGGTGAGAGTGCTAGGAGACCACTAGCGTTTGTGAAGCTTAAACGTATAGTCGTTTCGTCAATGTAAGAATAAAGCATTTCTTGCGATATGGTGCAAGTGAATGTCCCGTGTATGTATTTTTATGAAATAAACATAATTCCGTTTATATTTATCTGTGTGATTGTAAAATAAAATTAAACTTGTTTTAGCTTGTATCAGGTATTATTAACAAGTGTTTAGTAGACATAGCTGTAATTGATTGTGTTGCATAATATAATCTAATGTTTCTTCTACTAATAAAGAGGTATTTTACACTTACATCTATGATTTATTTTTTGTGGCGTCATCTATGTTAAATAAACATAAAAGTTTGGAGTTGAGTATTTGTTGATGCAAAATGATAGAATTCGTGTTTTTCGAAACGGATATATGTTTTGGATCCGGTGTTTTCCAGTGACGGAGTGTGAGTTTTTTTGTTTTGAGAAGGTTTTGTGAGTTTTTTAGTCAAAAGCTATGTGAGTTGTTGACGAAATAATGTTTTTCTAGTGATCAGAAAAACTTTCCGCTTAATCAGAAAAGTTTCTGATGAATCAGAGGGGTGGTTTTGTGGCTAGATTGTTACGTATAGCACGGATGGCGTCATGTTCACCTATGTAATATGTTAGAGGGTTGAGGTGGCTATCTGATTTGGTTCCCCTTGGTCGGTAAGGACCCAGAGGTATAGAGGTGTGACTGGAGTCACGAGCTGGGGTAACACTTATCGGAGTAGTATCCAACTAGTATGTGTGTGGTGAAGCTAAGTTAGCTCATTTATGGAAATGAGCCTTCTATTTATGGGGTTGGCCCTAGGGTTTCACACCCTGCCTGAGAGTCCATCCATGTTTCCAGGATGGTTCATGTGGTGGACATCCAATGGTGGAGACAAGGGGCGACACGTGGCGTGCCTCCTTTAGTCTCACTAGATGTGTGAAAAGATCTGCGCATGATTACAATTTACAACTCTCCATCATAGCAATGGTCCTAGGAAAGGTTCTCAGGACTGTCATTGCCTGGAGAGTGTTTGCCAGGAGTAGGAGCCTTGCCTGGGAGTCGTTTCCCAAGCATAACATGATGAGTTGTAGCCGTTATTGGGCTTAGTTCGAGTGTGTGGGCCTTAGCTTATTGGGTCGAAGGCCTTATACGATATCATAATCTCTACTATATATAAAACAAAAATATTTTTGATTAAAACTTAAAAAACCGAAAAATGAATAATGTTCTGTCGCAAAAATACCTTTTTAAGACTTAAATTTCAATCGTATGTTTACTTTTCGAAATAAAAAATTCAAAAGTGTTGATTTAAAGAAATTGTTGCCTTACAATGTTCCCACCGTACATTTCAAAGATATGCATGACAACTTTTCTTAACGTAGTTTCTAAATAAAAGAGAAGTTGTTGTTTATTTATTTATTTATTTAATCACAATATAAGTATTTTCTAAAAATTCAAAACATGTTGCATTTATACTATTTGCAATATCAAAACATTAGATACTCTTGGTTCTTGTAAATGCAAACAAAAAAACATTGCCAGAAAAAATAATTTTAATACAATTGGAGAATACCAGCACAGTTGTAGAGTAAAAGTATTTTAGAACACACTTAGTTTAAATCTAACAATTATTCTCATTAAATAGTTAACTACAATTATTTAACCCGCAAACTTACCCCACTCTCACTTTCTCTATAAATAAATACACACATTTAAATTGACTCTATTATACACCGTCATCGTTATGTGCGGGTAATCGTCTGTTTTTGAGAAAAGTGTAAAGGAAATAAAGAAAAATGCAATTAAAAACTTAGAAAGAGCAAATCTCACCTTGTTTAAGTTTAGTTGTAAACTAAATAAAAAACCACTTTTCTACTTTGAAATACTTTTTTGAAAGAGAAAAACAAATATACCATTTTACTTGTTCTAATTTTTCATTACAGGTAAACTAGTAAAGATACAAAGACCCTGATGACTTGATGCAAGATATTTTAAAGCATTGTACTTGTTTTGAGTTACTGACCATATTAAGGTACTAGTATCTCTATAACATTTTGTATCAAACTATTACGTGTTCTGTTTATTTTCAATATCATCTTTAAGGACATCCACTCAATATTTGTGGGAAATAATCAATAAAGATGGGCCTTCATACATTCACATAATAAGCTTGATACCAATATACGTAGTACATAACAATGAACACTTTAGTAGTACTAGATAAAAACAATTTGTTCACCAAAGATAAATCAATGATAGCGACTTATAATCCTCATACTACCATTCAAAATAAGCGATGGCTTATATTGATTACTAAACATTTAACATGTGTGAGACTTCTAAGACAGAAATTGCTTGACATGAGACCTATATATACACATGAATGAATCCGTTGATTTTTGTAGAACAACAAAATGGCAGTCGTGGGAGGAATTACCGAATGTAAGAACTTTGCAAACAACATTGAGATCGAGAACATTGCTAAGTTCGCTGTAGAAGAACACAACAAGAAAGAGGTATTGTTTCGTACCATACATACCTTGTATACAAGTGATTAACATCTGCAGCATCTATTATCATCCAATTAGGACTTTTGAGATGTGTCGGAAGAATATTTTAGTAACAGATTGTTGTCCAAACATGTAGAGCTCTATGTACATATGTTTTGAGAAATTTGTATAAAGATATTATTTAAGAGTGTGATTGAGATAAAACAATTTTATATGTTTTTTTAAGATGGTACTTTAAGAATGTAGAACCAAGTTAAGGTTATGAATTCTGCTTATGCGAGGGTGAAATATATATATTAACCAACAATCAAACACACGTTAAATTATGTGCGATGACATAATAACCACACGATGGATTCTTACACAGAATTCAACGCTGGAGTTTGAGAAAGTAGTAAATGCAAAGGAACAGGTGGTAGCGGGCACGATGTACTATATCACAATCGAAACAAAAGATGGTAAAATGTATGAAGCCAAGGTGTGGGATAAGCCGTGGGAGAACTTTCAGGAATTGCAGGAATTCAAACCTGCTGCATAATTTCCATCCGGTAAATTCAATTTTTTCCTTCGCACTTGATCGAATTCGTTTTCTTTCACTTTTTTGTCTGAAAAGGGGATCTAAACATCTAGTTTTGTTCTTGAGGGATTGAACTCACGGCCTATATGATTTTAAGTGTGAATGATACCGTCATATTTAAGCCAATTTTCATGAAGTTAGAACGTTATAGAGGCTCAATTTTCTTTTGATTAAGTTTTATATCATGGTGCAGGTGAGAGTGCTAGGAGACCACTAGCGTTTGTGAAGCTTAAATGTATAGTCGTTTCTTCAATGAAGCATTTCTTGCGATATGGTGCAAGTGAATGTCCCCTGTATGTATTTTTATGAAATAAACCATAATTCCGTTTATGTTTTTGTGTGTGATTGTGAAATAAAATTAAACTTGTTTTGGCATGTATCAGGTATTACAGTATTAACAAGTGTTTAGTAGACATAGGTTTAATTGATTGTGTTGCATAATTTGAACTGATGTTTCTCCTACTTATAAAGAGGTATTTTACACTTACATCTATGGTTTATTTTTTGACGTCATCTATGTTAAATGAAGTTTGGAGTTGAGTTTTTGTTGATGTGAAATGATAGAATTCGTGTTTTACGGAACGGATGTATGTTTTGGATCTAGTGTTTTCCGGTGACGGGTTGTGAGCTTTTTGTTTTTTGTTTTGAGAAGGTTTTTGTGAGTTTTTTAGTCAAAAACTATGTGACTTTTGATGAAATAATGTTTTTTTGTTGATCAGTAAAATTTCCGGTTAATCGGAAAAGTTTTCTGATGAATCGGAAGGATAGTTTTGTGGCTATATTGTTACTTGTAGCTTGGATGGCGCCATGTTACGTATGTAACATATTAGAGGGTTGAGGCAGCTATTTGATTTGGTTTCCCTCGGTCGGTAAGGACCCTGACGTGTGACCGGAGTCACAAGCTGGGTAACACTTATCGGAGTAGCCGGATTGGATTGTGAGAATCCACTCAGTGTATGTGTGTGGTGAAGCTAAGTTAGCTTATTTGTGGAAATGAGCATTCTATTTATACGGATGGCCCTATGGTTTCGCACTCTGCCTGAGAGTCCATCCATGTTTCCAGGATGGTCCACATGGTGGACATCCAATGGTGGAGACAAGGGGCGACACGTGGCGTACCTCCTTTGGCCTCACTAGATGTGTGGAAATATCCGCGCATGATTGAAACTCTCCCTCATAGCGAATAGGGTTGCGTCGTGTGTCTGACAGTTGCCAAGGTCCTGGGAAAGGTTCTCAGGACTGTCGTTGCCTGAAGAGTGTTTGTCAAGCATAGGAGCCTTGCTAGGAGTCCGTTTCCCAAGTATAATCTATACTATCTATAATGGAAAAATGGTCAAAGGTGAAAAGTGAAATAGTCAATATTGTAGAATGTTGAAAAGTGTATATAAGGAAATATTGAAATGCATTTAATACTCTTATTAAAACACTCCATTACTTTTAAAAGTACAATGATTTATTCACATTGTACAACCAATTAAAAACATATCTATCAAATTAAATACAACCAATTAAAACACAAACCGGGTTGACCCGGGACGCTTCAAACACGACGGGTTGTCCCGGTTTAATTTGACCCATTTTTGACCCAACCTAGCAAGTTGACCCAGTTTAAATCGACCCATTTTTCGACCGAAACGGTTCAACCGGTTGAACCACCCGGGTTTCAAAACATTATCCATTACTTAAAAGTACAATGATTTATTCACATTGTACAACTAATTAAAAAATATCTATCAAATTAAATACAACCAATTAAAACAAAAACCGGGTTGACCCGGGACGCTTCAAACCCGGACGGGTTGACCCAGTTTAATTTGCCACATTTTCGACCCAACCTAGCAAGTTGACCCGGTTTAAATTGACCCATTTTTCGACCGGAACGGTTCAACAGGTTGAACCACCCGGGTCGAACCGGGTTTCAAAACATTATGTTAAATTCCCAAATCTTCAAACTTTTATTATTTTTCGTTTATAACCTATAAACTTTTTTTATCAATAAACTATAAGTCGCTATAAAATCCCGTTGCTATGCACGGGTACTCGTCTAGTATGATGAATTGTAGCCGTTGTTGGGCTTAGTTCGAGTGTGTGGGCCTTAGCTTATTGGGCTGAAGGCCCTATACGCAATCATAATCTCTATTATATATAAAGCAAAATTGTTTTTGCTTAAAACTTAAAAAACTAAAAACTGAATAATGTTCTATCTCAAAAATACTCTTTTAAGACTTAAATTTCAATCTTATGTTTACTTTCCCAAATAAAAAATTCAAAAAATGTTGATTTAATGAAATTGTTGTCTTGACAATGCTCTCATCGCAAATTTCAAAGATATGCATGACAACTTTTCTTAATGTAGTTTCTAAATAAAAGAGAAGATTTTTTTTTTTTTTTTTTTTTTTTTGTATTTTTAATCACAACATAATTTCTAAAAATTCGGTACATGTTGCATTTATACTATTTGCAATATCAAAACATTACATACTCTTGGTTCTTGTAAATGCAAACAAAAAAACATGGCCGAAAAAATAAATTTTACTAATATAATTACAGAATACTAGCACATTTGTAGAATAAAAGTATTTCATAACATACTTACTTTTAAATCTATCAATTATTTTTTTTTTAAATAGTTAACTACAATTTACCAGCAAATTACCATACTCACTTTCCCTATAAATAAATGCACACATTTAAATTGACTCTCTTATACACCGTCATCACTATGTGCGGATAATCGTCTAGTTTGAGAAAAGTGTAAAGGAAATAAAGAAAAACGCAGTTAAAAACTTAGAAAGTGCAAATCTCACCTTGTTTAAGTTTAGTTGCAAACTAAATAAAAAACCACTTTTCTACTTTGAAATACTTTTTTGAAAAGAAAAAACAATATACCATTTAACTGAACATGTTTTCTATTTTTATCTTTTTAGTAGATAAGACTTAAAAATACTATTACTTCGCTAGGGTATGGTAACCTTGCAGCTGTATTATGGCTTAACTTGGCATTCGTTAAATTAACGCGCTGCCTGCTACGTTACTATGATAACGTAGCTTTAAGGTTGAGTTACCACACCGCCCACCCAAGTTAAGTTAAGTTAAAGGGTCTGAATTGTAATTTATAATTTTTAAAATAAAAGTCGGGTCCAAAATGTGGTGTTATGGTTGAGTTATGATAAGGGGTATTTTTTTTATGTGTTAATGTTGAAATGTTAAAGCTGATATAGCGCTGCGTTATGGCTTAACTCAAGGTTATCATACCCTAAGCTCTTCAAGGTAAACTAGTAAAGATACAGAAGTAAGACCTGATGACTTGATGCAAGATATTCTAAAGCATTGTACTTGTTTTGAGTTACTGGCCATATTAAGTACTAATATCACTTAACATTTTCTATCAAACTATTACGTGTTCTGTTTTCGATATCATCTTTAAGGACATCCACTCAATATTTGTGGGAAATAATCAATAAAGATGGGCCTTCATATAATGCGTAAATTCTGAAATGAGGACTTTTTGTGGTTCCAAATTCCCACCAATGACTTTTTTAGCGAGTATTCCCAATTTAGTCAAGTGCTAATGTGCGATCATGCGATCCCACCAGTTTCTTGTCAAGTGTCCATGAAAAAGAAATAAATACCAATCATTGGAGGCCCACCCACTAGCATTTGTCCCCCACGTGTCTATAAACAAATGTGCGATTTGGATTGTGCTAATGTGCGAATTTCGGCCCCCCACGTGACCAACTTTCTTGGAAAAGAACACAAAATCTTACAAAAGATATTATTCATACTTTGCCAAAAAGTGTTGGAAGGGTAATTTTTTATTTTTTACCAACTCTAATAAAACATTTATAACAATTTTTGCCATATCTCTACCTGTCTACACTTTTTTTTCTTCTTGCAGAGCCTTTATAAGATGCTAAGATATGGTATAGACACATGGGCACCGAAACTTCCTGTTGAAAGAGTAATAGTAGAAATTCTGGACTATGAATCTCCAGCTTAGAATTCAATCGTGGGAACGGAGGCGGATATTATTCGATCCAATTTTATCAGCGACACATTATCTCGTATGCTAATCGAATTTTATGTCTTGCAGTTTATGAGTTTAATGATTTCATTTTTTTCAGAGGGATGTTATGTCTCGTCTTTCAGACGACATATGTAGTTGCTTATCGATTGAAAATAGAGATGGAGATGTGGTGATATCTGCTGAAGTTGAAGGAGAACTAGAATCTCTTAATTTTGGGAAGAGAGATATCCAAGATATTAGAGATAGTCTCAAGATTCCGGACTATGAAATTATTTACAAATACATATGGTTAATACAAAATACATCAAATTATTATTTACAAATAATAAACAGAAATTAATCAAATCAAAAAGATATGAAGTACATAATCAAGATTTTGCTTATTTCCAATGTACTTACTTTTGTACTTTTCGCACATTCGCCGGAAATCGCACGTTCTGTGATCGCACATATGCGTGGGTGGGGGGATGAACGATGGTACAGTCGGTGGGCCTCCAATGATTGGTATTTATCTCTTTTACATGGACACTTGGCAAGAAACTGGTGGGATCGCACGATCGCACATTAGCACTTGACTAAATTGGGAACACTAGCTAAAAAAGTCATTGGTGGGAATTTGGAACCACAAAAAGTCCTCATTTCAGAATTTACGCTCATATAATACATTCACATAATAAGCTTGATACCAATATACATAGTACATAACAATTGTTGAGAAAAGTGATATCGGATTGAAGAACTCACAACTAAAATATGAAATATAATTAAAGATAACACACGGATATGTTAGATTTATGAACATAAATTAATAGATGTGTGTTAGGATCGAACTTGAGATCACGGGATTGCACACTTTACGTATGAAAGTTAAAGATTAATAATTATATATAAATGCTATATTAATTATTAATTAAACATAAACACTTAACGATCGTTAACATTTAACGGAAAAGGCTAACGACCGTTAGACCAAAAAAAGGAAAGTAATATATGTGAATAATTGGAATGTCAAGAAGGTTCCGGAATCCCTTACGGATGTCCCAACCAATTGGCAAGGGGGAGTTCCACCTCCTCAATGCCTTGGACTCCAAGTTAACTCAAGTATATAAACACCTCATGGGTTATTGTTTTCTCATATAACTTGTACACATAACCTAAAGTGTTTTTCTCCTCTCCTTTTCTCTTGCAAAAATCGATCCACCTTATTCTTATGGGGAGTCGAATTTTTTGAAGCATTAAAAGTGTTTTGTTTTGTTTTACTTGCATAACTTTAACTTGTTTTAGTACGTGCGTACAAGAACGTGATATAACCACACTATTGGTTATATCTTGGATTGAATTACAAAAAGGTAAGGGGTAATTCTTATAATCCACATAAACCCTAATTAGGGTTCTTGAGTTGAAGATTACTTTAATTGATTCTTGTTCGGGCTAGAATCACAAAGGTGCGTTTATTATTTATTATTGATTAATTAATTACATGTTATATGATCTTGCTATAACGCTTCCGCATTTGCTTACTTGATGTTATTGGTTTATTTATATGATTGTCATGATAGTATAATTCCAACATGATATAATGTGGAAAACCCCAATACGGTAAAAACCACGGGTAAAGAAAGATGCGTTTCACTATGATGAAAACTATGAGTTACACCTTCTCTCTAGTTACAAGGATAAACACTAATCGTTATCTCTCTTGTATTAGGAGATACCACACAAACTCACTAAAAGTTAACTCACAAGTACTAGCAGGAGAAACATATTACTATGTGAAAGTAAAGAAGAGAACGAGATCCAAAATGAAGCTACAAACACATCTATTTATAGTGTTTGTAAAACCACTCTTCCCGTGTGAACACAACAAGTAGGCGCCTGGTGTTTTCTTGACAACCACATGATCACCAACTTGCATTTCCCTTTCATCACCCATGACACCATCATAGATTCTCCGTCTAGAAGCCCATAATAATTTATTTTAACAACAATGACCACTTTAGTAGTACTAGTCTACTAGATAAAAACAATTTGTTCACCAAAGATAAATCAATGAGCGATTTATAATCCTCATACTACCATTCAAAATAAACGGTGGCTTATATTGATTACTAAACATTTAACATGTGTGAGACTCCTAAGACAGAAATTGCTTGACAGAGACCTATATATACACATGAATGAATCCGTTGATTTTTGTAGATCAACAAAAAAATGGCAGTCATGGGAGGAATTACCGAATGTAAGAACTTTGCAAACAACATTGAGATCGAGAACATTGCTAAGTTCGCTGTAGAAGAACACAACAAGAAAGAGGTATTGTTTCGTACCATACATACCTTGTATACAAGTGATTAACATCTGCAGCATCTATTATCGTCCAATTAGGACTTTTGAGATGTGTAGGATGAATATTTTGGTAACAGATTGTTGTCCAAACATGTAGAGCTCTATGTACATATGTTTTGAGAAATTTCTATAAAGATATTATTTAAGAGTGTGATTGAGATAAAACAATTTTATATGTTTTTTTTAGGATGGTACTTTAAGAATGTAGAACCAAGTTAAGGTTATGAATTCTGCTTATGCGAGGGTGAAATATATATATTAACCAACAATCAAACACACGTTAAATTATGTGCGATGACATAATAACCACACGATGGATTCTTACACAGAATTCAACGCTGGAGTTTGAGAAAGTAGTAAATGCAAAGGAACAGGTAGTAGCGGGCACGATGTACTATATCACAATCGAAACAAAAGATGGTAAAATGTATGAAGCCAAGGTGTGGGATAAGCCATGGGAGAACTTTCAGGAATTGCAGGAATTCAAACCTGCTGCATAATTTCCATCCGGTAAATTCAATTTTTTCCTTCGCACTTGATCGAATTCGTTTTCTTTCACTTTTTTGTCTGAAAAGGGGATCTAAACATCTAGTTTTGTTCTTGAGGGATTGAACTCACGGCCTATATGATTTTAAGTGTGAATGATACCGTCATATTTAAGCCAATTTTCATGAAGTTAGAACGTTATAGAGGCTCAATTTTCTTTTGATTAAGTTTTATATCATGGTGCAGGTGAGAGTGCTAGGAGACCACTAGCGTTTGTGAAGCTTAAATGTATAGTCGTTTCTTCAATGAAGCATTTCTTGCGATATGGTGCAAGTGAATATCCCCTGTATGTATTTTTATGAAATAAACCATAATTCCGTTTATGTTTTTGTGTGTGATTGTGAAATAAAATTAAACTTGTTTTAGCATGTATCAGGTATTACAGTATTAACAAGTGTTTAGTAGACATCGGTTTAATTGATTGTGTTGCATAATTTGAACTGATGTTTCTCCTACTTATAAAGAGGTATTTTACACTTACATCTATGGTTTATTTTTTGACGTCATCTATGTTAAATGAAGTTTGGAGTTGAGTTTTTGTTGATGTGAAATGATAGAATTCGTGTTTTACGGAACGGATGTATGTTTTGGATCTAGTGTTTTCCGGTGACGGGTTGTGAGCTTTTTGTTTTTTGTTTTGAGAAGGTTTTTGTGAGTTTTTTAGTCAAAAACTATGTGATTTTTGATGAAATAATGTTTTTTTGTTGATCAGTAAAATTTCCGGTTAATCGGAAAAGTTTTCTGATGAATCGGAAGGATAGTTTTGTGGCTATATTGTTACTTGTAGCTTGGATGGCGCCATGTTACGTATGTAACATATTAGAGGGTTGAGGCAGCTATTTGATTTGGTTTCCCTCGGTCGGTAAGGACCCTGACGTGTGACCGGAGTCACAAGCTGGGTAACACTTATCGGAGTAGCCGGATTGGATTGTGAGAATCCACTCAGTGTATGTGTGTGGTGAAGCTAAGTTAGCTTATTTGTGGAAATGAGCATTCTATTTATACGGATGGCCCTATGGTTTCGCACTCTGCCTGAGAGTCCATCCATGTTTCCAGGATGGTCCACATGGTGGACATCCAATGGTGGAGACAAGGGGCGACACGTGGCGTACCTCCTTTGGCCTCACTAGATGTGTGGAAATATCCGCGCATGATTGAAACTCTCCCTCATAGCGAATAGGGTTGCGTCGTGTGTCTGACAGTTGCCAAGGTCCTGGGAAAGGTTCTCAGGACTGTCGTTGCCTGAAGAGTGTTTGTCAAGCATAGGAGCCTTGCTAGGAGTCCGTTTCCCAAGTATAATCTATACTATCTATAATGGAAAAATGGTCAAAGGTGAAAAGGGAAAAAATGAAATAGTCAATATTGTAGAATGTTGAAAAGTGTATATAAGGAAATATTGAAATGCATTTAATACTCTTATTAAAACATTCCAAAGTACAATGATTTATTCACATTGTAAAACCAATTAAAAACATATCTACCAAATTAAATACAACCAATTAAAACACAAACCGGGTTGACCCGGGACGCTTCAAACACGGCGGGTTGTCCCGGTTTAATTTGACCCATTTTCGACCCAACCTAGCAAGTTGACCCAGTTTAAATCGACCCATTTTTCAACTGAAACGGTTCAACTGGTTGAACCACCCGGGTCGAACCGGGTTTCAAAACATTATCCATTACTTAAAAGTACAATGATTTATTCACATTGTACAACTAATTAAAAAATATCTATCAAATTAAATACAACCAATTAAAACAAAAACCGGGTTGACCCGGGACGCTTCAAACCCGGACGGGTTGACCCAGTTTAATTTGCCACGTTTTCGACCCAACCTAGCAAGTTGACCCGGTTTAAATCGACCCATTTTTCGACCGGAACGGTTCAACAGGTTGAACCACCCGGGTCGAAACGGGTTTCAAAACATTATGTTAAATTCCCAAATCTTCAAACTTTTATTATTTTTCGTTTATAACCTATAAACTTTTTTTATCAATAAACTATAAGTCGCTATAAAATCCCGTTGCTATGCACGGGTACTCGTCTAGTATGATGAATTGTAGCCGTTGTTGGGCTTAGTTCGAGTGTGTGGGCCTTAGCTTATTGGGCTGAAGGCCCTATACGCAATCATAATCTCTATTATATATAAAGCAAAATTGTTTTTGCTTAAAACTTAAAAAACTAAAAACTGAATAATGTTCTATCTCAAAAATACTCTTTTAAGACTTAAATTTCAATCTTATGTTTACTTTCCCAAATAAAAAATTCAAAAAATGTTGATTTAATGAAATTGTTGTCTTGACAATGCTCTCATCGCAAATTTCAAAGATATGCATGACAACTTTTCTTAATGTAGTTTCTAAATAAAAGAGAATATTTTTTTTGTATTTTTAATCACAACATAATTTCTAAAAATTCGGTACATGTTGCATTTATACTATTTGCAATATCAAAACATTACATACTCTTGGTTCTTGTAAATGCAAACAAAAAAACATGGCCGAAAAAATAAATTTTACTAATATAATTACAGAATACTAGCACATTTGTAGAATAAAAGTATTTCATAACATACTTACTTTTAAATCTATCAATTATTTTTTTTTTAAATAGTTAACTACAATTTACCAGCAAATTACCATACTCACTTTCTCTATAAATAAATGCACACATTTAAATTGACTCTCTTATACACCGTCATCACTATGTGCGGATAATCGTCTAGTTTGAGAAAAGTGTAAAGGAAATAAAGAAAAACGCAGTTAAAAACTTAGAAAGTGCAAATCTCACCTTGTTTAAGTTTAGTTGCAAACTAAATAAAAAACCACTTTTCTACTTTGAAATACTTTTTTGAAAAGAAAAAACAATATACCATTTAACTGAACATGTTTTCTATTTTTATCTTTTTAGTAGATAAGACTTAAAAATACTATTACTTCGCTAGGGTATTGTAACCTTGCAGCTGTATTATGGCTTAACTTGGCATTCGTTAAATTAACGCGCTGCCTGCTACGTTACTATGATAACGTAGCTTTAAGGTTGAGTTAAGGCTGAGTTACCACACCGCCCACCCAAGTTAAGTTAAGTTAAAGGGTTTGAATTGTAATTTATAATTTTTAAAATAAAAGTCGGGTCCAAAATGTGGTGTTATGGTTGAGTTATGATAAGGGTATTTTTTTTTATGTGTTAATGTTGAAATGTTAAAGCTGATATGGCGCTGCGTTATGGCTTAACTCAAGGTTATCATACCCTAAGCTCTTCAAGGTAAACTAGTAAAGATACAGAAGTAAGACCCGATGACTTGATGCAAGATATTCTAACGCATTGTACTTGTTTTGAGTTACTGGCCATATTAAGTACTAATATCACTTAACATTTTCTATCAAACTATTACGTGTTCTGTTTTCGATATCATCTTTAAGGACATCCACTCAATATTTGTGGGAAATAATCAATAAAGATGGGCCTTCATATACATTCACATAATAAGCTTGATACCAATATACATAGTACATAACAATTGTTGAGAAAGTGATATCGGATTAAAGAACTCACAACTAAAATATGAAATATAATAAAAGATAACACACGGATATGTTAGATTTATGAACATAAATTAATAGATGTGTGTTAGGATCGAACTTGAGATCACGGGATTGCACACTTTACGTATGAAAGTTAAAGATTCCACCTCCTCAATGCCTTGGACTCCAAGTTAACTCAAGTATATAAACACCTCATGGGTTATTGTTTTCTCATATAACTTGTACACATAACCTAAAGTGTTTTTCTCCTCTCCTTTTCTCTTGCAAAAATCGATCCACCTTATTCTTAAGGGGAGTCGAATTTTTTTAAGCATTAAAAGTGTTTTGTTTTGTTTTACTTGCATAACTTTAACTTGTTTTAATACGTGTGTACAAGAACGTGATATAACCACGCTATTGGTTATATCTTTGATTGAATTACAAAAATGTAAGGGGTAATTCTTATAATCCACATAAACCCTAATTAGGGTTCTTGAGTTGAAGATTACTTTAATTGATTCTTGTTCGGGCTAGAATCACAAAGGTGCGTTTACTATTTATTATTGATTAATTAATTACATGTTATATGATCTTGCTATAACGCTTCCGAATTTGCTTGCTTGATGTTATTGGTTTATTTATATAATTGTCATGATAGTATAATTCCAACAGTGGCATCTAGAGCCGTTATAATGTGTAATTAATTATCGAACGGCATAAAAATTGAATTTTGATTCGGTTAATTACATGTTTTTGGGTTTTCATTATCCTAACCCTAATTTTTTTATGGGTCGATTTACCCTAATAGGCTTTTAGGGTTTTGGTTTTGATTTTTAATATGATTAGAAACCCTAGGATGTCATGTAATTGGTTATGCGTTTTAGTAAACGATCTTGGTGTAATATGTTAATTGTTAAACATTATCCATGAAAAGTGCATATTTGCATGGATTTTATTGTATGGTAATTTAGATGGTTTAAATTGGATATATGAATTAATTGTTAAGTTATATCGAAACATGTAAATATATTAATAGATGTCGAATTGGGGAAGACTCCAATATTAAGTAATCAATTACGCGCTATGTGGTATTTGTTTAGTTTTGGCTTACGCAATCGATTTATCGATGTATGTGGTTCTTTTTCCTTTGAAGAAGAAAGCCCTAATTGAATAAATGCGTTATACACCTAGTTTGATTATTAATAGGATTATTGAATATATTTTGCTTGTGGCTACATGGTTATACATATTTAATTGTTATGTTATGTATATGTTTATTTGGTTGTTTTATTTTTTATTATGTATTACTTGTTTTTTGTTTATTATTATGTGACACATGTTTATAAACGAAAAAGGGTAATTTTATGAATAGAAAAATAATATGGATTAAATAAATGGCAAAATTGTTTTGGTTTTAAGAGTCAAAATTTCAAAGGTTTATTGATTGATGTTTTTGTACGTAATGGTTAACTAGGCTCGACAGAAGTTTACACACTAAAAGATGGGTATAAGGTTGGTTTCGCATTAAATTGTGGCCTTAGAGAGACAACACTCTGTCTTAACGCTCGTTTGTGTGTAAATTAGACTTACCGAACAACCATTACATGTACACTGTCATCTTAAGGGTGAATTCACCACAATTCCATAATGATAATCCGAAACACTAAGCCTTAGGGCTTATGCAAAAGTACGATATAGTGGACGATAATAGTTGGTAATTCTTTAATTGGTGAACCCGATACCTCAATCAAAACTTTGCTATTTTACTCTTAGTGAATTGGTAATAAAAATGTTTTATAAAACCAATGTTATGAAGTTATATGCATGCTTCTTCATACATTATTTTGATCACACGTCAAAATTAATACCCTTATAAAATTAAGTTAAATGCCATCTAATTAAGAACACTTGAAGTTGTAGTTTACGTTATGTGAGAGCTTGGCTAGATTGCAATGGAGAGGTAAATTTCATAATTTCATTGCTAGCAGATCAACTGATGTAATGGATTTATGAGTTTGCAGTTTTTAAGTTAGACGACTTAAATTGAGTAGGAAGTGAGAGCTTGGACTCAAGGCATTAGATAGGGATGAAACATGCTTACATTGCAAATGGTTTTGTGAATGTAAATCCCATAATGATCTAGGAATTACAATATGATATTGACAATTATTGTTCGACAATTACCTTGTTGAATACTATCATTACTAGCAGATCAACTGATGTAATGGTATTATGTCAATTAGGATCCTAGCTTTAAGAAAATACTATAGTTCATATGAATATTTACCAATGGGTATTTTATTTTCTTAAAGACCAATTATCGAAAATACTGAAATTGAATTTTGTAATTCGTTTTAATGTATTAATGCAACGTTCAAACCGTAAACGTACTTTGGACTTTGGTAAATTGATATCGTTTTGTTTTCAAACAAATGTTTGATTAAGAAATATTTGCTTAAAAGACAAAAGAAGTCCCTTTATATGAAAGAAGAGTGAAATACAATCCTATTTCTTTTCATTAATGAAAAAGGATAATAAGAATATTAGATATGTCTAAATTCTAATATAACTCATAGCAAAAATTTTAATAGTTAAGAAAATTACGAATATTTTTCTTAGGGATTTTATCATCCTCATTCGGTGATTAAATTCTTAGTAACAAATATGATATTTGGTTAACAGAAAATTATGTATGACATTTTATGAGTTATAGAAGCTAGACTAATTACTGAAAAATGTTAAAAGACAAACTAGTTGTTTTGACTATTTAAGAGGTACTACATACATTGTAGGATGGTAGACCTGTTAAGGAAGAAATTGCATGCCCAAATTTCAAGTTAATAGCATTTGGTGGATAGTCCATCATTTACGTAGTAGAATACACTTTTAGTGCATAAGTAATTGTTACGTATGGACATTCAAAGGTGTAGGAAAGTTAAAATCACACTATTTTCTTTCACTGGATATGAAACATTTACAATGTTGTCAAATTCAGTGGGAGTATTGTGTACTTATTACTGAATAAGGAATTATTGTAATGATTTTTAATTCAGTGGGAGTTACAAGCTTTGACATCTTGGTAGCTAAAGATAATTACTTTCCAAGTATAGATACTCATACTTTTAAGGATAGTCTTGTACGTTTCCTTACTAGACATTGTTGTTCTATAACTACTTATTATGCTAAAATCTATGACACAATCATATTGATCACATAAACAAATGCATGACGTGTTGTTTATCAACTATATGAGATTGTTCCATGCACAAGTGGGAGAAATGTTATCTTTCAATGTGTTCAAGAAACAACTCATAAAGATATGATTTAATGATTCTCTTGACTGCAAGGTAAGAGAATAACATTCTAATATGAATTATACTAATTCAAGAAACACTTGGTGTTACAATTTATGTTATGTGAGAGCTTAGCTAGATTGCAACAACAAGGTGAATTTCATATTTTCATTACTAGCATATCAACTGATGTAATGGAACTATGAGAATTTACAGTTTCTAAATTAGATACCTATTAGAACATGTGTCAATATGATATCAAGACTACTTTAATTTGTATATTTATAAATTCTTGGAATGACATAAATTAATAAAGTAATCTAATGCTACTTCAATATGAATATTTATGTGTTCTTGGAATGACATAAATAAATAAAGAAATAATGTTATTTACATTATTGTGAAGTAATTAATTAACTTGAAATTACTATTAAAACCAAGAGATGGTGTTCATAATTACTTTAGTTAGACATGTTTATGTTTCATTGTAAAGATATAAACATAAAGTCTTTTAATTGTTACAAGACTTATAATAAAGTAAAACGTTATCTTGTTATGTTTTTTAATTAAGACATAAACATGAAGTCATTAAATTGTTAAATGACTTATAACGTATAATGGGATTATAACAGTTTATGTTTTCTTGTAGAGAGATGAACATGAAGTGACTTTGTAAAAAGTACTTGTGTTATAAAGCATGTAATTGGCTTGAAAATTTTATTATACCATTGTAATGACTTAGTTGGTAAATAGATAAGCCAAAAGAGGAATATGGTTATCTTAAATATTGTTAGATTGTCTTTCAATATTAATACTAATGAAATACCAAATGTTTATGGTATGTTCAGTTAGGAAAATCAAAAGCTTGTTATATTGTTTGATTAAAGATAACTGTGATTTCTTTTCTTCCAAAAGTTATTAAGGTTATAATATTGAGTATGACTTGGACATACTTAATAAAACTCCAACATAGAAGATTAATAAGACATCATCATATGATGGAATATGATGAATGTGATGAATTACATTAAGTCTTAAATTGAAGTTCTAAATTTGTTTAACTACTTATAAAGAGGTTATTAACAAAGTAAAGTTAGGAACTGTCAATATGTATTTGGAATATCCCAAAAGAGAATATTGTATTATTGCTTTATTTGCTAAGTATTTAAAGATAGTTTTTAAATTACTAAAAGCAAGTGGAAGTTTTGATCTTTAAAAGATAAAATTACAAGATACATAATCTTCTAAAATACACTAGTAAATATTATAATGAGGTTGACATTAAAATGTTGAATCTCAAGATGATGGAATTATCATTCATAGAATAGCAATATATCTTGGATATTTGATTAATATGCTGAGGGCTATGATTTACATGATTATTGTAAACCGGATAATCATTATGATACATTACCAAATATGAAATTTGGTAAAGTATACATGATATGAATGATTAAGATGATGTTCATAAAGATAATCAATTTTAGAAATTTGGTTTATCTTAAATAGTTAGACTAGAAAATGAATATGAGTTTCTTCAAAGATAAGGTAACCCTTGTGGTTTAAATCTTTGTAAAGAAATCATATGGACAATATTGTGCACGTATTTAATGCATGTCTTATGACAAGATTATTAATCACACTTAAGCAATTAACTGTGATTGAATATTATTTTCTAAATACATTAAATATATAAAGATTATGATTGTCATATTTATGAAATTGACAATGGAATATCAAAACTCTTTCTTGAGTGATTACTTTAGCGAGGACGATAAGTAATCAAAAGGAGTTTATGAATTCAAATAAGTCTTTGGAAGTGTACAAAGTGCAATAATCCATGGATGGATAAATGCATGCATCTAGAAGATTATTCTTATGTTTAATTATTAAATCCATGTTTTGATTTATAATTGAAATAAGATAATTTCTAAATATTCTTTAAAGCTAGTGGGAGTATTATGTTTAATTTCTTAAATCATATATTTTATAGAACATATAAAAAGTAATATTCCATATGAGTAAATGTTAAGTCTTAGAATGGAATGAAACTTTAGTTGAAAGGTTTAGAAAATAAAACATATAACCTTGTAATAAAAGTTTGTTATTTAATAAACATATGCGGTAAATAAATCTAATATATCATGATATATCATTTAGAAAGTCTAAATGTATATGCATAACATGAATAAAATCTAAGTATGACTCAAAGATTTTTCATGAACATCATGTTTTGTTGTATCATGTACAAGATGATTTGGCAGTATTAATATCTAATTAAAAAGTTATTAGATAACTTGTGTAATATTCTTAAAAGAATATGTTTGATTATAGAATCACATCCTAAGTCTGGAACAGCTTCCAAATTATATAGATGAACAATTTTTCAATTGTTGTGAAAATTGTCATAGCCAACAAACTTGAAAGTTTGATATTAATGTTTACGGGAAATTTTTAATAGCATATTGTTGTTTGCATACAATAATGCTAATGAAATTAAGGTGAAACTCAATGCTAGTTATGGTAAGGATTTCATCTTTGGCTATTACTAGTTGTGTTTAGTAAGAGCATAGTTGCATTATACATTAAGAGAATAAGAATACTTTAAACTTTAAAATGTTTGGAAGATTGATTATCAAAAATTGGTGGTTAAGGATGTCACACATTTTATGAAATATTATATGGCGTTATCAAAATAGTTGAGTATGTATATACAAGAACTTCAATAGTTGAATTCTTGAAATAAGTATTCTTAAAATTCCAATAGATCAAAGTTGGATGAATTATGCCTTGTCAACAAGTATGAATGTCATTACTTGAGACATAATTCATCAACAATAGTTATCATGCATTGATCTATTTAGTATTTGGATAAGGGATGTTAAACAATTATTATAATAAATTTAAATATATGGTATGTTTAATTTATAATATATTGTATCCTATATTTGTATGTTTAATCCATGAATAAATGTTATTCTAAATTGTCGGTAGTCAGTTAATAATATGGGAATATTATTAAATCAAGACAAATCTGAAGGTTGGTATAATATACTTAAAATATATTGATGCGTAGTCATGCCATTTCAGATGATATTCAATGATACCGAATATAGGACTTATCCCAACTACATGATGTTACTTTATGGATCTTGTCATTAAGTAAATCATGAAAAGTTATCCTCAGACTTGAGATGCACGATAAGTGTCATGAATGTAGTGCATTTTTGTGGAACAACTTAACGCTATACGTAACTGGTAGTCATAAGGGTTGTTTTCGAAAGTGTAACAAAGTTTGTGGGTTTTGCTTGTAGTCAAGATAGAATTTGTTCCTCCAAATTTATTTTTGAAGTTTAATACTGTTGGGGCCCTCGTAGGGTTGGTAAGATGTATGTGTGGCCGCACCCAAGATCTCCCCTGAATATGTTCAGAATATTTGGTAATCTTGATCAATCACAAACAACGAGAAACAGAATGATTAATTAAGGAATGACTTTAATCCATATCTTTATTAACGTGGTATTAGAAACAAAAGGATAACAATAATGAGTAATCATTAAAAGGTTTGTCCAGGAGCCTTACTCGAGATCATACTAGAGGCATCGACGTGTTGCAAGACGCTAACCGATATGATCACACTATTAAGATATGTCCAAGTGGGAGCTGTTAGATTTATGAACATAAATTAATAGATGTGTGTTAAAATCGAACTTGAGATCACGGGATTGCACACTTTACGTATGAAAGTTAAAGATTAATAATTATATATAAATGTTATATTAATTATTAATTAAACATAAACACTTAACGATCGTTAACATTTAATGGAAAAGGCTAACGACCGTTAGACAAAAAAAGGAAAGTAATACATGTGAATAATTGGAATGTCAAGAAGGTTCCGGAATCCCTTAGGGATGTCCCAACCAATTGGCAAAGGGGAGTTCCACCTCCTCAATGCCTTGGACTCCAAGTTAACTCAAGTATATAAACACCTCATGGGTTATTGTTTTCTCATATAACTTGTACACATAACCTAAAGTGTTTTTCTCCTCTCCTATTCTCTTGCAAAAATCGATCCACCTTATTCTTAAGGGGAGTCGAATTTTTTGAAGCATTAAAAGTGTTTTGTTTTGTTTTACTTGCATAACTTTAACTTGTTTTAGTACGTGTGTACAAGAACGTGATATAACCACACTATTGGTTATATCTTGGATTGAATTACAAAAAGGTAAGGGGTAATTCTTATAATCCACATAAACCCTAATTAGGGTTCTTGAGTTGAAGATTACTTTAGTTGATTCTTGTTCGGGCTAGAATCACAAAGGTGCGTTTATTATTTATTATTGATTAATTAATTACATGTTATATGATCTTGCTATAATGCTTCCGCATTTGCTTACTTGATGTTATTGGTTTATTTATATGATTGTCATGATAGTATAATTCCAACATGATATAACGTGAAAAACCCCAATACGGTAAAAACCACGGGTAAAGAAAGATGCGTTTCACTATGATGAAAACTATGAGTTACACCTTCTCTCTAGTTACAAGGATAAACACTAATCGTTATCTCTCTTGTATTAGGAGATACCACACAAACTCACTAAAAGTTAACTCACAAGTACTAGCAGGAGAAACATATTACTATGTGAAAGTAAAGAAGAGAACGAGATCCAAAATGAAGCTACAAACACATCTATTTATAGTGTTTGTAAAACCACTCTTCCCGTGTGAACACAACAAGTAGGCGCCTGGTGTTTTCTTGACAACCACATCACATGATCACCAACTTGCATTTCCCTTTCATCACCCATGACACCATCATAGATTTTCCATCTAGAAGCCCATAATAATTTATTTTAACAACAATGACCACTTTAGTAGTACTAGATAAAAACAATTTGTTCACCAAAGATAAATCAATGAGCGATTTATAATCCTCATACTACCATTCAAAATAAACGGTGGCTTATATTGATTACTAAACATTTAACATGTGTGAGACTCCTAAGACAGAAATTGCTTGACATGAGACCTATATATACACATGAATGAATCCGTTGATTTTTGTAGAACAACAAAAAAATGGCAGTCATGGGAGGAATTACCGAATGTAAGAACTTTGCAAACAACATTGAGATCGAGAACATTGCTAAGTTCGCTGTAGAAGAACACAACAAGAAAGAGGTATTGTTTCGTACCATACATACCTTGTATACAAGTGATTAACATCTGCAGCATCTATTATCGTCCAATTAGGACTTTTGTGATGTGTGGGATGAATATTTTGGTAACAGATTGTTGTCCAAACATGTAAAGCTCTATCATGTACTTATGTTTTGAGAAATTTGTATAAAGATATCATTTAAGAGTGTGATTGAGATAAAACAATTTTATATGTTTTTTTTAGGATGGTACTTTAAGAAGGTAGAACCAAGTTAAGCTTATGAATTCTGCTTATGCGAGGGTGAAATATATATATTAACCAACAATCAAACACACGTTAAATTATGTGCGATGACATAATAACCACACTATGGATTCTAACACAGAATTCAACGCTGGAGTTTGAGAAAGTAGTAAATGCAAAGGAACAGGTAGTAGCGGGCACGATGTACTATATCACAATCGAAACAAAAGATGGTAAAATGTATGAAGCCAAGGTGTGGGTTAAGCCGTGGGAGAACTTTAAGGAATTGCAGGAATTCAAACCTGCTGCATAATTTCCATCCGGTAAATTCATTTTTTTCCTACGCACTTGAATTCGTTTTCTTTCACTCTTTTTGTCTGAAAAGGGGATCTAAACATCTAGTTTTGTTCTCAAGGAATTGAACTTACGGCCTATACGATTTCAAGTGTGATTTATACCGTCGCATCTAAGCCAATTTTCATGAAGTTAGAACATTATAGAGGCTCAATTTTGTTTTGATTAGGTTTTATTTCATGGTGCAGGTGAGAGTGCTAGGAGACCACTAGCGTTTGTGAAGCTTAAACGTATAGTCGTTTCTTCAATTTAAGAATAAAACATTTCTTGCGATATGGTGCAAGTGAATGTCCCCTCTATGTATAATTATGAAATGATTCATAATTCCGTTTATGTAATAATTATGAAATGAATCATAATTCCATGTATGTATAATTATGAAATAAAATGTTAATGTGTGTGATTATGAAATAAAATTAAACTTGTTTAAGCTTGTATCAGGTATTATTAACAAGTGTAATTGATTGTGTTGCATAATATAATCTGATGTTTAATCTACTAATAAAGAAGTATTTTACGCATATATCTATCAAATAAATCTGTTAAATCAGATATTTTACTCCATGTCTTTTACTACCAGTGAATCATGGCTTAAAGCCTTAAACCATACATTATAACCATCTATGTTAACTCAATCAAGATCTCACTTATGAAAGTAATGATGGTAACGAACATTGAGGTTCTTTTGAGCAATGAAAAATAATGCTAAGAGTCTAAGACTGAAGTGTGATCAACAAATAGCACTAAGGATACGATACTTCTTCGGGGGGAAAAATAACACTAAGGATTTTAACATAGATGCTTTGGTCTTTACAGCTTGTTGAGGTGTAAGAGTTTATAATCATTCAGAATCGAGTAACTTGAACAAACAATAGAATTTATAGGAACTTAGGGTGACTTGTTAAGAGTAAAGCTACAAAAAAGTTTCTTTTACTTATTTGTAATGTTTACCACAACTCAGGTTTTACGGTTTAGCCTGCTCCCATATTGTTCACCTGGTAAGGGGATGAGATTTGAAACGCTTGTTCTCAAACTATTCAGCGTAGTTAGTATGTTTAAAACCAAACGCTTTTTATTTACCGAGTTGAATTGCCAATCCAACTTGAAAGATACAAGAATCATATTGACCACAGGCCACAGCTGTATTCACATGTTTTTTACGGAGAGCAACGGAACAAAATGCAAGGAACAGAAAGAAACTTGATGAGTGGGGTTCCGGGTTATTTTTGATAATTAGGCCAAGAAAATATCTGACATTAAATGGTATCACTGAGAGTTTACTATTCCTTTCGCGCCAAGCAAACTCGGTAACACAAAAAAAGTTCCCTTCACTTTCTTTCTGCTCTTTGCAACTCTGGAAACATACAGATGTACTTCTTTTCGGTCCGTTTCGTTTCACATTTTATTTCTTTTTCCGGTTAGAAAAATACGTCCGTGTTATTTGATTTCATCGATTTATTTGAACATCAACCAAGACAATTATCAAGAAGATCTAAAAAATTTGAATATTAACATTTGCAACGCGAAAGGATCCTACAACATAATTACGACCCATAAAATATAAAACAAAATAAATAAAAGATGATAAAAGAACCTACTGGTTACAATCTTGTCTAAACTACTAAGAAAGATTTGCCACTGCCGATTTCTTCTTCATATCTGTCTATCTATCTACATGAGTCAGCATCTACAATATTGTTACTAAACAAGAAAACGACAGACCCTTCAAAGTTCAAACTGCTCATCCTTCTTCGTCATAATCTTCATCTTCATCTACCCTACTGTTTATATTAGCAAGTTGAATTGGGTCAAGAACCATGTTCTCTACTTCCATCGATGACCACCCAGGATATTCATCAGGATTCATTTCAACTATCGGTTTTGGGGCCCAGCCCGATGGAGTAACAGGTGTTGGTGATATGACGGGTGTCTCTCCATTCTCATCCAAGTCTAAGTTAAGGTCAAAGTTGTTTTTAACTTTGGCCGTCTCGTCAGTCTTTCTGAATATAGTGTGATTCTCTTTTGAATCAGCGTCTTCTATTGAATCAAGAGTCTGTTTTTGTTTATCTGTGCTATTGGAATAGAGCTCGAGTTTCTCGTAACTAGATGATGCTCCAGCTGCTGCTGCATATGCTTCTTTTTCTGCTCGGCTAGGTCTACCTCGGCCTCTTCCTCTACCCCTTCCTCGACCACTTCCATTGGTATGGGGAGTCTCGGGCTGCAACTACACAAAGAAAATAGGTGAGCTTGATGGGACCAGCCTAGAAAAACCATAACATGTTGCTTTCTATAAATTTTGCTAGTTACAGAATAAGATTTATACTACAATTTTGGTCTACAAAATTTGCTGATTACGTTAGCACCTAAACAAAAATGCAATTTATGCAAGCAACCCCAATCCTACAATTATTCATCAGCCAAATGAAAATGAATTATCTTACCATCTTGTCCCTTTTTGCGTCTTTGTCACCGTCATTATGAACATCATCAGCAAGTTTCCTGCGTTTAGCTGCAGATCTGTCCTCCCCTGTTGCATCAGAACCACCTAAATCGGGAACCTTGCCAGCGATATCTCTCAAAAAGTCAAACACGTTATAGCTCTGAACACATTGCTTTCTACAAAACAGGAAGAATTGATTAAATCAGTATAAATTTATGATGTGGCCATTGACCACTTAATGCGGGGATCGGGTATAGAGTACTTACAAGTGCATAGAATTCAGAGTCTTTGCGCCCCTTTGACGAGTGATCTCGTATGTCCTATCACAAAGATCTTGTAAAAATAGTTCCAACGCTTTAGCTGCATTCATCAAACAAAAGTATAAAATTTTAACCATGTTTGACTATTGTTAAATCAGGAACAATTAACATTTACACTAAGTTATCAATTTTTGAATTGATTGTATATATATAATATGAAGAAATATAACCAGCATGGAGATGCTACTTACATACTAACAGAGGGACAGCCATAGCAATCTTCCCAACATCCTCATCGGCTTGCATAATCTTTTTAATTCGAGCCTGTTTAATATTTAAAAGAGAAATTAGAAATGCGACGATAGTATACGAAATTTAAGGCATCTAATCAATAATAAACAATTATCATACAAAAAAAAAAAAAAAAAAAAAAAAAAAAAAAAAAAAAAAAAAAAAAAACCTATTAAATAATATCATGAACCAAAAACAGCATGTAAATTTCAATGCAGATCAATCAAATAAATGATACATAACGCAACTAAGACAAAACAAATCGAATTAAATCATATAAATTTACATAATCAAATTAACGACATTTAGTCATAAACAAACATCATGTTTCAATTCTGTAAATATATATACCATTTAACATTCCTGTTAACAAAAGAAAACCTTTTCTTCTTTGCACAAATTACCAAAATCTTTTTCACCCGAGTCATTAGAAAACGACTTATTTATCCTATTTGGGTCGATTTGTAACCCATAATCTTAAAACTTCTATAAAAATTTAACATTACATAAATCATAGATTGTTGTGTAACATTTTTTGTATCATAATTATCATTTTTTAAAGCCAGCCTTTTGTTTTATATATATATATATATATATATATATATATATATATATATATATATATAAAACATGTTTTAATTTACTCATATGTAAAAAAGGTCCAATGACAATGACATAATCATAACATATATAGTCAAATATTTAGTACTCCGTATTAGCAAATTTATAAAAATCAAGAAGAATCGAACATAAACTATGAGCGAAAACACATTCTTACACAAATCAATTAATTCCTAGACATATATAACTTAGAACATACGCAAAATTTCATAATGATCACTAAAGAAACTTTAAAAAGAATCAAATATATGAAAAACATATGACTGAACAAAATTAAATACTCACCGCAGGGAAACGCGTATCCAGTTTCTTCCTCATATCGACTGAAATCTTCCTTCTACGAATAAAAGAAAAAAACTAACTAAAACTGCCTAATATAAAAAAGTTATCTACGCAAAATTGAACCCTAAAAATTGTGAAAACTAAACATATATATTAACGAAAAAGAAGGTATAAAAAGGGTAAAATAAGGAGTTGAAAAATAACCCGTATTTGTAGGGGATATTCTTGATCGTGGCCTCGCGGGGCAGAATATTAGTCGCACGAAGTGTTGGACTTGTTCCAAATCATTGTACACGTGTGTCTACTTAATATACTGCAACCTATGACTTGTCTTGGTAATTTGACATTTTAGACCCTCAAAAACATTGTACAATCACAAATTGTTTTTGTCTTCTTGTAACACTATCAAATAAAGGTCACATACTCAATCTTGTAACACCATATATGTTGTATAAATTTGTGTAAAAGGCATAAGATGATATAAATCAAACACTTAACACTTTACACATTTTTCATCCTTTGCCTTTAAATAATCATCCTGATTTTTATAAAACAAAGTTTTTAGTTTTTACTGTAAAATTTATCAAAAAAATTCTAAAAGATGTTTAGGTTGGTTTTTGAAGCACTCTTACAAAATATGAACTAAAGACTGAACCTTGATATACCTCGATCCACTTTTTCCTATTCTTGGTTTTAGTTTGGTTCGATAGGCATTTTGTTTGGTTCGATACGCACCAATACAGTCCTGTTTTGTACCCATGTTCATGTTATAATCTCGTTAAAGTACATGGGAATATGTTAAATTAATAAATTTCCCAAAAGTTATAGTATTTGAGAACTTTCACAATTAAGTCTATAAAATTAGATTTAGTATAAACCTATTAATAAAAATTAAAGGTTTGATTGAAAGTTTTATTAATCAATCAAAATATAACAACATTTTTTGTTTTTTTTTTTAATTTTATTTTAACATTTAAGTCAAAAATTAAGAGAGAAAAAAAAAAGTGAGCTCTCAAGGCCATGTGTATTTTCGATCTTTTTTCTTCACCCAAATTTATCAAAAGTTTGACCAAAATAATTCATTTGACTTAAATTGGCCAATAAAAGAGATCACATTTGGTGAAAAAGACGAAATAAAGCTATTTTGAATGGTCAATTAAATTTTGGAAAATGTTTTTTTTTTCCTCCTGGAAATTATCGTTTTATTTTATAATATTAAAGATATAGAACACTTTTATTAACATTTTAAGTATATATTATAGATCGTGAGAAACGACGGCGTATTGCTGTCGTTTTAGAATAAAAAAAATAACTTTTTAGCCCAAATATAAGCCCAAAAGGCTGGACCAATTACAAAAGAAATTTTTTGAAATACACCCCAAGCTATGTAACATTTTGCAAAACCTGCCCTGAAATTTTTTATATGTACGATGTTTTTATATAATTTTTTTTATTTATCAAATATCTAACAGATATTTAATGATTTATTTAATAAAAAATATACCGCCAAGAAGGCCATTGAATAATAAACAGAACGAGCCCTTATTGATATACTTTTGACACACGTAAGATTTTACCAAAAATGTTTACGTTTAATATATATTTTAATTTTAAAACAAAACATCAAAATGCACTCTTAACTTACCAAATACTTTTGAAAACTATCTTGAAATTTGTTTAAAATACAAAAGCCAGAGACGTGCAATTCTATGAAATTTGAATTTTATAAATAACGTCTTTTAATTATATAACAAACTTTATTTATCAAATATGTAACAAATATCTAATGATTTCTTTAATACAAAATATAGCTACAAATAAAACGAGCCCAATATTGATATATATTTTTTACATACGTACGAATTTATAAAAAATATATACTTAAAAAAGAAAGTTTCTAACGATTTTTTTAATAGAAAAGCAACTGCCAAAAAGGCATCTGCATTACGAATAAAACAAGCCTAATATTGATGTGCTTTTAGCTAACGAGCAAAAGACCCCCGCCTCAACGTGCGGGTGCAACTTTTCTTGTAAAAATTAAAGATAATAAGCGTTTCCCAAAACACTTTTAATAGAAGTACAATTTTAAGGTGCAACTTTTTCTGTAAAAATCTTTTATATAATAAAACAAAATTTCAAGTGGTGACTTTTAAATTTCAAAAAAAAATCAATTCATTCTTTATAAAGTAATAATTGAATTTATATTATTTTTCTAAAAATAATTTTTTAGTTAAAACAACTTAAATATTTCTTAATTTGGCATTAAACTTTTGAAAAATCGTTTTTGTATAACATATACAAAATCTAAAAAACACGTGTACTTTGATTTAATACCTTGATAGATTTGGATCAAATTATAAGGCGCAAAAACGGGCGGGCCAGGCGGGCGCGGGTTAAAACGGGCGCGGGTTAGAACGGGCACGGGTTATAACGGGCACGGGCTAAACGAGCACGGGTCAAACGGGCACATGTTATACAAATCACTTTATAAAAGACCTAAAATGACGAAATAAATTTCTTAAGCATAATAACTCATTTATATTTAAAAACCTAAATATATTATATACATAAGCTTTTCTTCAAAAACGATTATAATGTTCTCCATTTGAGAGAAAATATGTGCCCGTTAGTACCCATTTAACTTTTCAATGGGCTAAATATGCATATTTCAAAAAAAAGATGGGGCTAAATGTGCCCAAATCATTTACAAAGTAGCCAAAATTAGCCCTTTTTTATTTTGGGCACAAATTATCACCTCTAATTGTAACATTTAAAAACACCGTCTCTCAATTAGTTTCTTATCATCCAAAGTAAAAAGTAAAACATAACACATAGCCACAAAATCATCCTCCACAACCCTACCCTAGAAACCATCAAAGAACCGATTTTTCGACAAAGGATGTCGTAATACATTCTCCAATTACACAACTATTATTGTAAATATCTCAATATTAATTGTTAGAATTGAAAAGATGATAAATGAGACAACCTTTTGAAGTTGCACTTGCTTTTTGTCGTGAAATAAAATTGATTTTTTTCCTTTTTGTAATTTAATAATTAATTTATCTCTTAGATTGTTGATTATAGTTATATATTATAAAGATGAGTTTTTTATTGATGGGTTTTGTAGGATTTTTACTTTTGGTTAAAAAAAATTGGATTGTTTGTTTTAATAAATATATGTGGGTAATTAGTTGTTTTGCTTATGTTGTGAATATGTGATAGTTTAATAAGTTGTTTGCAAATTATAAAAATAGCTTATTAGTTGTTGAATGATTATCAGGATGTTAGGGATTGCTTATTTTATTTGCTTATAAGCAGATACAGGTAAACATTTAAAGAATTAGTGTTAGGATTTTCTTATGTCGTAAAAAATGCAGTTCGACACCAAAGAGTAATAATTGGTTCCAAGATAATGATTGGTTTGAAGTTTCAACTAGGATTTTGTAAGTTTTATCTGTTGGAGACTACACGTGTAAGCTGATTGCACTTTTAACTTGACTTTATTATTGATTCAGGTTCGTCTCATTTGACTTCCATCAATGTTGTGGCAGCCCAAATTTTGAAAGTTTTAAACTTCTATATGATGAAATAGCCGACGACTATAATAAACAAGGGTATTAGCAAAGTTTGACTATACTTTCTATATGTTCTTATCATGAAATAGTCTCCTTAATTGGAGCTATGATGGTCGTTGCATTATATCATTTATAATACTAGTTTTAGATCCTCGTGCACGCACGGGGCTTTGGGTTTAATTTTTTTTAGATTAGCTTTGTTTGAAAAAATATATAAATTTATTTTAATATTGTTATTAGATAATAACATAACAAATCATATTATGGCATTAACTATGGTGGGTTTATAAAAGGTCTAAAAAAGATGAAAGGGTTTATGTTTCATTTCAACGATAGCGGATACTCATTTCATATCTATAGACGAGTACCCGTGCATAGCAACGGGATTTTATAGTGACAGATAGTTTATTGATAAAAAAGTTTATAGGTTATAAGCGAAAAATAATAAAAGTTTGAAGATTTGGGAATTAAACATAATGTTTTGAAACCCGGTTCGACCCGGGTGGTTCAACTGGTTGAACCGTTCCGGTTGAAAAACGGGTTTGAAGCGTCCCGGGTCAACCCGGTTTGTGTTTTAATTGGTTGTATTTAATTTGGTAGATATGTTTTTAATTGGTTGTACAATGTGAATAAATCGTTGTACTTTTAAATAATGGATAATGTTTTGAAACCCGGTTCGACCCAGGTGGTTCAACCGGTTGAACCGTTCCAGTCGAAAAATGGGTCGATTTAAACCGGGTCAACTTGCTAGGTTGGGTTGAAAACGGGTCAAATTAAACCGGGTCAACCCGCCGGGTTTGAAGCGTCCCGGGTCAACCCGATTGTGTTTGAATTGGTTGTATTTAATTGGTAGATATGCTTTAATTTGGTTGTACAATGTGAATAAATAATTGTACTTTTATGTATTGGGGTGTTTTAATAAGAGTATTAATTATATTTCACTTTCTCTCTCATTTGACCATTGTTGAAAACTCAACATTTCACTTTTGACCATTTTTCCATTATAGGTAGTATAGATGTGGCATGAAGAGGTCCTAATTATTGAAGCTCTTATGATATAGTTTATAATATAGTGAATGTAAGTTTATAATGTTAATAGGTCTAAAAGTTTTTAATGTATCATTGTATAAACCTTTGTAAAAGGTTTGCCATAGTGGTTGTTCTTATTATTAATATTATATTAACATTTATAGTGTAACCTCTAATGCTAATGCTGACTTTCCATTAAGTTGTCAAATCATTTATATATTTGACATTTTAAATTGACACAAATTCCAAGTTAAATAGTAACAACTTGAATCAGTCATTTACTCAACTATCAACAATTTATTCTTATTTAAATACTTCCTATCATCTAATTTTTATAATGTGCCTCTCATATTTGGAGACACGTCCTCCATATTATTTATTATATTTATCACAAGTGTTGCAAGAATCTAATAATGACACTCTATGTTTCAGCTATACTTTTTCTAAGCGGCTAATATTTGATTTGAGATGTTTGTCAGTAGTAATGATCTTGATAGTCATTATTGCCGGGGTATTAGTTTAAACTTATCACATTTGTTGTTGTTTATTATATTTAATATGCAACATGTATGCTTAAATAGAAGGAGGTGTTAAGAAAGGATTAAGAAATGGTTAAATTGGATTAATAAATGGTTACATTAAACCAAAATTGGATTTGTACCTACTTTCTAAATAAACATCATCATACACATGTATCATCTTGAACCCGTCAGAAATATAATAGATGAACAACTCATTGTTCATCAGAAACAGTTATAGTCATAAATCAGAAACCAATCATTCAACAGAAAACGATTAAAAAATGGGTGAACATACTAAATTTTTGTATTTATGATATTGTTGTTTTTTTGATGAGGTATTTAACCAATAAATTTATTTCGTTAGCAATGCAAAGTCATTAGAAACAAAGAAAATAACTTATTGATAATATTAACCCGTCAGAAATATAATAAATAGAAATTCACCCATCAGAATCGTTTCCAAATATAAGATGTATGTTCTAGAATATTTTAAACATCATAGTTATCTTTGTCGATATATTTTCTATATTTAAATTATGTTACGTGATAAGTTCTAAATTTGTATTGTATATATCTTTTCAAATTTTGAATATGACAATTTTCCATCTAAAGAAACTTATGTGATTTTTTTTTAAATTAAACCTAACCCATTATCAGGATAATAATATCTATAATTACGTAAATATCATAAAAATTTTGTAACTTACAAAATTCGATTTGTACCTACTTTTTAAACAAACATTATCATGCACATGTATCCGTCAGAAATATAATACATGAAAAACTCATTGTTCATCAGAAACCGTTATGGTCTTAAATCAGAAACCAAACATAAATAAAATGTAAAACCTACAAAATTGGATTTGCACCTACGTTCTAAACAAACATCATCATTCACATGTATCATCTTGAACCCGTCAGAAATATAATACATGAACAACTCTTGCATCAGAAATAGTTATAGTCTTAAATCAGAAACCAATCGTTCAATAGAAAATGATTTAGAAATAGTTAAACATATTAATTTTTTGTATTTATGCAATTGTTGTTTTCTTGATGATGTATTTGACTAATAAAATTATTTCGTTAGCAATGCAAAGCAATTAGAAAACAAATAAAATAACTTATTGATAACATTAACCCGTCAGAAATATAGTAAAAAGAAATCCGCCCCATCGAAATCGTTTCCAAATATAAGATGCATGTTTTAGAATGTTTTAAAAACCATAGTTATCTTTTTCGAGATATTTTCTATATTTAAATTATGTTACGTGATAAGTTCTAAATTTGTTTTGTATATATCTTTTCAAATTTTAAATGTGACACTTTTCCATCTAAAGAAACTTATGTGATTTTTTTAAAATTAAATCTAACCCATTTTTAGGATAATAATATCTATAATTACGTAAAAATTATAAAAAATTTGGTGTACTAACATAAATTAAAGGTAAAACCTACAAAATTGGATTTGTACCTACTTTTTAAACAAACATCATCATGCACATGTATTATCTTGAACCTGTCAGAAATATAATACATGTAAAACTCATTGTTCATCAGAAACCGTTATGGTCTTAAATCAGAACCAGTCATTCATCAGAAAACGATTAAGAAATGGTTAAACATATTGAATTTTTGTATTTATGCTATTTTTGTTTTCTTGATGGTTATTTAACTAATAAAATTATTTCATTAGTAACGCGAAGCTATCAAAAACAAAGAAACCAACTTATTGATAATATTAACCCATTATAAATATAATAAAAAGAAATTCGCCTAATCATAATCGTTTCTAAATATAAGATGCATGTTTTAGAATGTTTTAAAAACCATAGTTATCTTCGTCGATATCTTTTCTAAATTTAAATTATGTTACGTGATAAATTCTAAATTTGTATGATATATATCTTTTCAAATTTTGAACCATAATTCTGCCTTAGGAATGGCTATCGTTCTCGATATCTTTTCTAAATTTAAATTATGTTATGTGATAAGTTCTAAATGTGTATGGTATATATCTTTTCAAATTTTGAACCATAATTTCGCCTTAGGATAGGGGTTACAAAAATTAGTGAATACAAATATGTTAATGCTAATATGAAACATTTAAATGTCAATGACAAATAACCAAACAATTTATTAAGATAAGAAAATAAAATCTTTGAATAAATCTATTGATGACATATCTTCTAAACAAACATAATCAATAATCATGCACATGTATCATCTTAAATACGTACTTGTAAAATTTAACAATTTAGAAAAACACAATGAAAAGAATATGATCTAACTTGTAAAAAACACAACATAATCATTATGATACCGGTTACAAAAATAGTGAATAAAAATATCTTAATGCTTATATGAAATATTTAATTGTAAATACCAAAAAACCAAACAATTTATGGGTTCTTTCAGTGGGAAAACATGTATCATTAAATATTATATTAGCTGTTTAAGAAAATATTCGGTTTTATTTTTTTCCTAATTAACAAATGATTTGAAATAAATTAAACAAAAATATAAAGCATGATAAAAAAAGTAATTAAACGATAAAATTGCATAATAATATTGCACTTCAAGAAATTAAACGTGCATTCATAAATTGTATAGTAATAAAATAAATATTAATATTCTAGGTTTACACTTCTTGTGGCTATCTATAATGTTTAGCGTGAAAGCTTCTCATTCTGCTGAATAAAATTGTGTGAACTTTGATCAAATTCACTTATGAAATATAACAAACAATTCTTAAGCAAATTACAAACACATCACAAAAATGCTAATTTAAATAATACATAAAACAATTCACTTCAACATCATGTAATGAAATAGTCCCATCTTGAAGCCCAACAGCTATTGCTTTACCATCAGGATGCCAATATAGAGTTGTGATACACCTTCCTGTAAAATAAATTTCCAAAACTTTGCTTCAGTTAAAGATACAATAGGCAAAACACAAAGTTAAACAGTTTTAACTTTTAAGGATTAATGTAAACATAGAGACAACTCATATAATCCAAGGGATTTACATTCTACTTTTATGTTGAAGATACGGCAAGCAAAACAAAAAGTCATATAATTAATCAAAAGATTGTTGTAAACGTAGAAATTTGAAAAACACATCTCTGGTACATTCAAAGTTGTATAACTATTAAAAAATAGTAGATACAACCATAGAGCAATAATTGAACGTGAATAAGAATTATAGGCTTAGTATGAATAAGATCTAAAAAAACAAAAAATAAAATAAAATAAAATAAAGTTAATAACATCTTTTAGCCTGCAGGGAAAAAAATAGTTAATAACATCTAAAAAACACAATAGAAAATTTAAGGTTAGTATAAATGTACAAATAAGATTTGTAAAATTGAACAATACAAAAAAAAAACAAAAAAAATTTGATGTAGCACCTGTAAAAACACAACACATAAACATTACGATTAGAATAGATGTACAAATTAAAAATTAACAACCTCAAAAAATCATAACGAATAAAACAAAACATAGACATTAGGGTTAACATAAAGGGGTAATTGTGTATTTGCCCCATGGAATAGACCATGCTTCAAGTCTAGCCCCATGCGACTTCGAGTAAAGGGTTTTGCCCCAATTCGACTTATGCGGTTTATGCCATTATGTTCATATGCCTATTTTTGCCCCAAAATCAAGTACATGTGTGTAAGTGTGTGTAAGACCAAATACACTTGTGTAAGTGTCCTTTTTCTTACAATTACTACTATATGTAAGTTTACTATTATGCAACTTGTACAATTTTTGCAAATAAAATATACATTATTTGTTTATGCAACTTGTACAATTTATTTCGATTTGACATTTGTAATAGTAATTGTACCTTTTATGCGAACTGTACAAAATTTTATTCGATTTGACATGTGAAATAGTATGTATTGCGACTTGTACAATTTATCATTTTTTAAGTGATTAGATGTTTTGAAATAATTATGCACTTGTCTATGCAACTTGTACAAAAAATGTTAAATTAATATTTTAATAAAGTAGTGTGTTGATTACTATTTTCATTTATGCGACTTGTACAAACTTTTTATATTTTTTAATTCATCTATTCTCTATATCTATACTTCTATACTTCTATTACCCCTTTATAAAGCATGAATATTCCCAGCCTAACTCCAACCCTAAATTTTAAGATTCAAACATTCGAACCTACTCCGAGCCTGCGAGATATAAAAGCCTGCTTACCACACACATAACACATTTACACAGAAATATTGACACGCTCCTATGTCTCTCTCTATCTCTATCTACTCACTCTCTCTCTCTCTCTCTCTCTCTCTCTCTCTCTCTCTCTCTAAAATCTCACCATTTGTTCCTCAGCCGCCACCCCATCCTACACAACCATCTCCACCTATGCCCAAACAATCAATAGGAACCACCACTACGTATGGTGGTTTCAGTTGTGTGTTGTTTCGGTTATAGATCGGGTAGATCTGGGGGTTTTGGTGGTAAATATGTCCGTTTTGGTTCGTAGCTGAGGGTGTTTTGATTGGCTAAGCTAACATGTCATTGTTTGTTGTAGAAGCTTTGTGTTGTTTGACGTTGTGAACTCCACCGTCATAGTTGTGGTGGTTATGGTCTCGGTTGGTGCGTTTGGTTGGTTGTTGTGTGGTAGTTTGTTTTTGGTTGTGGTTAACGTTGGTGGTTTTCCAACGGGTTATCCATGAGGTTGACGTTGGTGTTCGGTTGGTGGTTTTGTGATAGTTGTTTCTGTTTGTGGTTAACGATGGTTGGTTACTGATGTTGCTTAGTCAGTTGTGTTTTTATGCTTTTTTTATGTCTTTTTTGTTCAAATAAGTTTAGATCTATGAAAAACCAAGTTTGTTTTGATCTATGTTTTGGACCACATCTACACATATCGAATATTTGACTAACCTTTGGATGTTTTGGTCTTAGTTGTTTCGGCTTCGTCGGTTTTGGTCTTACTTTTGTGTTTAAAATATGATATCAGTGAATGATGATGTCGATTTTGGTCATACTTTTGTGTTCAAAAAGATCTATTTATATATGCTCTTGTGAGTATTACATCTGTCGGTTTCGTTTGTTATTCAAAATGAATTATAAAAAATTTCTAACACGAAATAATGTAAACGAAAGGATGGTGCCGTAGATTGTATATCTACTACAAAACCTTTGTAACTGTAAACATGCTAAGATCCAAATTTGAGCCTATTTGGTTAGTTATTTGATTTGTGCAAAAAAAATTTATTTTATTATTTTATTTTATTATTTTTTTTGGTTGCAATTTAATTAAGGTGTTTGTCAGGTTTGTTGAAATAAATGGTTTTTGAGATTGGGTGGTTACGATTTGTTTTGTAATGTTATAAGACTTGATAAGGTCTAAGGCCCTTTGTTTCCTGATACATTGTAATATGTAAAAATCCATAGGATGACATTGCAAGTTTGGCGATAATCTGTTGTGCGTTGCGTGTTAGCCGGTAATGATGCCAAAATCTGGTTGTGTGTTTAGAAATGATGCTATCCGGGTATGTTGTGTTTGGTTATGATGAAAACGGCTATGATGATTTGATGAGTCCTCCTAACTTGGAGGGGCAATAATCGAAGTTGTATTTGAGAATGCAACTGGTTTTTGCAGCCACACAAAATCTGAGCCAATTTTCTAAAATCCAAAAATTAAAGCTTTTTGAACATTTGAAAAAATTGCAAATTTGAAAATTTTGAATTGTTTGAATAAAATTATGATTTGACTTTTAAATTTTTTTTAAAATTAATTTTTTAGAATACATCAAATTTTGGTACGTGGTATTTGAATTTGAAAAGTTGAAAATCTAGAAATCTTAAAAAGTTAGAAATTTTTGAAAGTTGAAAATTTAAAATTTTAAAACATTGAACGTACAGTGCTAGGTTTTAAGTAAATAGAATAACACACATGAGATTTGTTATAAAAATACTACTAATGATGCGAAAGAAGCTACAATAGTGATAAGAATTCGAAATTAGTCAAAGGAAATAGATAAGTAAAGATGCCCGACTCTTTTCAAACCATCTGACACTAAGTACAATTTGTGGCTGCTGCCTTTTGGACTTTAGAGACTACACTTGTATTTTTTTTTTTTTTAGAACGGCTTTGTTAGTATCGGCTTAGTGGTTACAGTTAGTAGGTGGGTTTTCAACCACCAGCGGTATTTGGCCTTCACGTCCCTGCAGCATAAGCCCAGGTTTCCCCACTCCTCGTCCGCCTGAAAGGAAACCCCAAAATCCGTCTCTAGCGAGAATCGAACCCTGGGTAAAACCTTCCCCCAAGTCCCAGAAGGGACCAAGGTGGCCAACTGCGCTAGGCAGTTGGTTAGAGACTACACTTGTATTGAGCAATGTTTTGAAAACCGGGTTTGAAATTGACCCAGTCGAGTCACCGGGCACCGGGTCAACTGGTTTGAACGTCGGGTCAACCATGTTTTCAATTTATTATTTTTTTATTTTTTCGTCCGGTTCGACCGTCGGGTCAATCGGTTCGACCACCAAGTCAACCTGGGTTAACCTGAGTTTTATTGAAAAAAATTGAAAAAACGAAACCCGGCCGGGTTTCGAGAACCGGGTTGACCCCGGTCACTCAAAACCCAGCGGGTTTAACCGGTTAACCTGGTTTTAGAAACCCGGGTTTTTTTTACCTGTTTTTTTAGCCGGAACCGGTCGAACCGGTTAACTCGGCCGGGTCGACCCAGGTTTCAAAACACTGGTAGAGAGTGATTAAAGGCATGAGAAAGAGATACGACCAACTTAAATTTGATACGATGAAAACGTGTCATTTATTAAAGATCGTATTTTGCCATATAAAAGGCATCAAAGGAATGTGACGATTTGTTTCATTAAACCCTTTTTATAACAAAAGAACAAAGAAATAATATCTAGCAACGTTACCATATTACGTTTGTTAGATCAAACAAGTCCAAAACAATGTCAATTTAGCTAAACAAAGTGTCTCGAGCAGGTTTTTTATCATTAAATATTTGTCGTCGCCACTATATACACGTTTCCTCTAACTGTTGAAATTCCCTCGTTTCCTCTAACTGAGAAATTTCCTTTCCAATGCTAATTATGTCAGGCAAAGCAATAATCTCCAAAAATCTATCATATCAAAACATACTAAAGTGAGCAAAAAGAAAACTACAGCATTATAAACCATGAGTCGTCTGAAGTTCACACTTGGGTAAAGACGACTGACTTTGGAAACGGAAGGAACGAAGTTGACACAATCCTATTTCTTTCCGTTGGTCAACAACCATTTGTTCGACTACTCGCGGGGCCTGTTGCGTTTAAAGAAGCTTCTTTTTTTCCCTTCCGGAAAGAATGAAATGCATAGGGGACCACGTCAAGGTGACACTCTACCGCTGAGTTAGAAGGCATTAAGCAGACAGAGCGAGATACGATTCGGTATCTGAATCGGCTGAAGGAGAGTGAGAGTTCGAAGTTGCCGGTAGGTCAAAGCCATTGCGACCCCCATCAAAGGGGTCGGGCGGTTTACAATTCTATTCAAACAGGCTAGCCAAGCAGACAAATTACCCTGCATCTTTTTTCTCTCTCCCGCATTTTTTTGTATAAGTATTTCAGATTTACGATGAAATTTCTGAAGATTGAGCCGCGACTTTTTATTCTGTGCAAAGGATCCTGTTTAATTTACTAATTCGTGGCCTTGACTATCAACTACTGATTGGTAGAAATTGAAACCATTTAGGTTGAAAGCCATAGTGTTGATACCTAAAGCAGTGAACCAGATACCTACTACAGGCCAAGCAGCTAGGAAGAAATGTAAAGAACGAGAGTTGTTGAAACTAGCATATTGGAAGATCAATCGGGCCGATGAGCATAGGGAATCTATACTTGAGCGTTCAACTGGGCCCCCCGCACGACGGGCTATTAGCTCAGTGGGTAGAGCGCGCCCCTGATAATTGCGTCGTTGTGCCTGGGCTGTTGTCCTTCCAAAAATCTATCATATCAAAACATACTAAAGTGAGCAAAAAGAAAACTACAGCATTCTCTATATATACTAAAGACGTTGACACCGACCACTCTTTTGATTAAAAAATTGTTTTTGCTTTGGGCTGGTAATTTAGCCCATTCTTTCGACCATCTGACGCCCAATATGTTTATGCTCCTTCTACAATATCCCACCGCCTTTTATTGTTCTTATCCATCTTATGAAAGCTACTAAACTCATACAATATCCAGCAGATATTTAACATGAATCGTATATTGGTTCAAGGTGTTTTACAAGTTTTGAAAGATCCATTGTTGATCTATCAATGATTAGCATATTGCATCAAGGTATTCTACAGGTTTTGGAAGACTCGTCGTTGATCTGTGAACATCAACAACAAGATTAAGATTGAAAGAAGAAGAAGATTATACGGAGGTTTGTTTCTTGGTAGCCAAAGCCGTTGCGTCAGTGGTCATACAAGGTTGTAGTATTCTGATACAAGGTAGCGTTTTAAAGTTTTTTAAATTGGTGATGTATTTCTTTTTAATTTTTAATGAGATTGTCGTTTGCTTTTAACTGTCTTTAATTTTGTGGAAGGAAACAAAAAAGGCGGTTCATGCGGTTGTTAGATTTTATGATGGAGAAGAAGCCGGTTCTTTGTTTAGTCCAGTAAGATTTTCTAAGTCTGTTAACCACAGTTTTGTTGTCCTTTTTATAAGATTTTTTTGTCATATTCATTAAGGTTTAGTTAATATGCTTTAGTTATTTTATGAAGGTTCAACATATCTATACTGTTATTATTTAGTTTGTCTATTGTAGAGGTAGTTGATGAATGACGAATGATTATATTGTATATTTGTAGTTTTTCTTTTATGCCCTGCCTTCGAGTCTTGGATCCATTGTTTCAGTTGGTGTTTGCAGGTAATAAAGGATGAAGTAACTATACCATTTTTCACCATAAAAACAAGTGAATTTCTGTGTTGGTAGGTTCCTGAAGCGCTGCCACAACCACATTCATCGTTTTAACGATTACTCACTTAACCAGGTGGTATTTTTGAAACGCTTTAATAGCCATACTGCGCTTAATACAACTTAACAAAAGGCGTTTAATTTTATTGGACATGTTACCTTGGATTATGGCACAAACAAGTGATGGTATCGACAAACCAAATATCTCAGCAGTGGATTCTTGAAAAAAAAAGAAGCTAATGTATTATTTTAACTATAATTATTATTTTTTAGTCACTTCTTATGTTAAAATGAGAAGGAAGATAGTGATAGCTTTTATACGTTTAAAATAAGCACTTACAAGATGTTTTGAAGTAAACAGTTTGAAAAATAGTTAATGAATCAGCTTATTTTGTAACAAAATTGAATAGTAATCTTCGTTAATAGAATAGCTTAGGGGTGTTTCGATGTATGCTTCACTGCTTTGGAACTTATCTTGGTTTGTCATGTAGAGTTCCCGTAACTGAAGGCTTTTTTAATGAATTAAGCTACAAAAGGCCCTTTTCAATCCCCCTGTGAGTAGAATCTATAGCAATTGTTACCAATAAGTTATTTCGTCTATTATATTGTATGCCTGCAAAACTATTTTTTCTATCTTATGGTGGCTAACCTGGAAACCAAGCGACTACAGAACGATGAGCCATATACGAAAAAAAATACCGCAAATGCAAAAGCAACAAAGTCAAAAGCTTATACTCAGATAGAATCTGATTTGGTATGATCTTCTTTGGTTATTTTGCACAAGATCACTATTGATAAACATTTTAAATGGTTTTTGTTTTGTTTATTTATTAGTTTTAAAAAGTTAATGCTTCAGTAAAGATTGAAAAAATAGAACGTATGCAGGATTTCAATCATCAAAGGCCACTTATGGTTTTATATAGCTTGCTTTTAAGTCTCTTCATAGGCTCCATAACATGGTTTATGAGTTTAATCTTTTGTGCAATTTTCAGGAGATAACAGATGACTTACATGTAGTATATTGGTGACATTCTCTTGGCGAGCGTCTATGCATTGGTATCGCCGACCTTTAGGTGACCAGGAAAGTGCGATCAAGGAGTGGTTTGTGTCTTTAAATGAAAGCAAAAGTGATCTTCACAAGATTACATGCCAGATATCACGCAGGCAAGAGATTCACTTGATTGTGTTCATTCCAAGGCTAAATTTAACTTCGTACATTCTTTGCTAAAGTTGTTTATTCTCTGAAATGTATGTTGGCAAAAATTTGCTTTGTCAGCTAAGAGCTGTTGGTTTGCTAAAATATGTGTATGGATATTTGTTGCTGAGTCTCAAGCCACTTATTTTCTTTCATTTTATTGTGTTTACCATTTACTATTGTTCGTAAAGTTTCGCCACAGAACAGTAAGACCGACCAAAGCAAAAAAAATCCGCCGCAACGCGGCGGGCGCCATTTTCCTTGTTATAAACCATGAAAATACAGAAACATGGGAGCGGGCCTTGGCCCTCCCAAACTTTTGGGCCTTTAGTAGATATTAGTCTGTTGGTCATGGATAAGTTTTACTGTTTTAATTTCTTAACACAATGGTTTGTATAAATTTGAAAACGCAATAACTTGTAAACGTGTTTGATTTTGATTCACATTGCCTGGTTAATGCGAGTTCGATAATATATTTTTCATGTGCGGTTCAGAGCAATTATATGAATTTAAAAGTACTAACGGTAGTTGAGCCAAGCTTTAAAGTAATTTGCGGTATCGTTCATTGCTTGTATTTTATATAGATGTTACTACATAAGAAAAATATGTTTAAACTTGTGTATATCACATTTTTGTTTGTTTGTATAGCTTTATCGGCCCTCTCATGAAAAAGATTCAAGTTCCGCCACTGCTTGACAAGTTTGGTTACAATTTTCTTTATCTTTGGACCATCATAGACTTTTCATATAACAGTTTATCTTTGGACCAACAAATAGAATTGTGGAAAACAAGAAGGGGAGTTGAATTGTTTTGCGTCTTTTTCATTTAATAAAAGTTTGCTTTCAAAGAATTAATGGTAATCGTAAAAACCTTTGAAGGTAAAGTATAGATACAAATTAATTTACCTATATCACATAGATACTACTTATTTAAAGTGTTGAATAGAAATTATAATTTCATATATCTCACTTAATTATAAGTAAGTATTTATATATGTATATGTGTTTTAATAATTGTATATACTTATATTTTACGAATGTATAATTAAGGTTTTAAATGGAACCTAGTTTGATCTTTATGTGAAATCAATATATGAACAACCCACAATAATAATAATGTACGAGAAGCAAGTAAGTAAATAAGTAAAGAATGAGAGATGGAAAGATCAAACCGAGTGATAAAGGATTTATAGTGGTTCGGCTACAAGGACACCTTCCTTGCCCTACTCCACTCCCCGAACACCGAACTCGAGAGTTTTCTTCACTAAGTCAATAACCTCCCTTATGGCGGAGAAAACCGTACACACCAAAAGCTTACACCAATTAACGACACAAAGCAAAATGTCGAGTTCTAATCGTAGCTAGAACCAATCTCATACCAAATATCACACCACAACTTCTTCACACCTTTTACTTCTTTTATACTTCTTCACACCACAAGTATCTTTACGCCTTCACAAAATACTTCACGACTTCAATGTCTTGCAACTTCACAACTTCAACGCACCAATGTCTTCACAACTTCAAATCAATAATATCTTTGCACCTTCAAGCCACTAGTGTCTTCACAACTTTAATCTACTTATGTCTTCTAGTCTTCTCCACTTGGATGCTTCAATTACTTCACTACTAGTCACTATTGCTACTCTCTCCTATCTTCACTACTATCCAACACTACTTCTTCACTTCAAGTTCCACTTCACACTTACAACAATTCTAGATTCTACAACTAAATCTAGCTAACTAATACATACACCTTATTCACCAAAATATGAAAGATCAACAAGATGAAACAAACAAACAACTTAGATAGCAAGATGATACTAAGTTGTAATACTTCTAATAGAAGTATTCTTCTCTTTGCACTTGAGTGTTGAGGCTTGAATCACTTTGAAACAAAGATCAAAGTATATAAGATCAAAGGATTTTTAGAGGATGGAGAAGGATGGTTAGATCAGAAAGTTTATAGTGCAAAAAGGTAAGAAAAATACGTGGAATGATCCAATGTTTATAGGGCCAGAAAATACTGTTCTGGAGCGTGCCGGTCCCCTTAATTAGGGGGCGGTCCCCTTAATGATTAAGGGGGCCACCTAGTAAAATTAAGGGGGCCGCCCTCCTGAACATTGGATTTTCTTGTCCTTTTATGAGGGAAATTTTTCTGGATTAGATTTGCCATTTTTTGTTGAAAATTTGAATTCACAAATTTGTAGTGAATTAAACATATTCTTTTAATCCCAAAAATGTTTTACAAAAGATATAAAATGTTTTGTGACATTTTATAAATATCTAGTGATTAACAAAAGTGTTTCTTTGATCTTATAATACATTAGACACTTTGTTCATTCATACCTTAAGTGATTAATTGGTAAAGATGAGTATTTACTACTAAATACTTGTTTATGTTATAATCTTTGGTTTGATGAGTTTTCGTTTTGTGATTATCAAAACATAGAGATATCGAAAGATATGAATAACGTTTTTAGTCATTTATTTATATCAACAATCTCCCCCTTTTTGATGATTACAAAACCTAAACTCATTAAATCTAAAAATTAATTTTTAGACAAGTATTTAGTGAGTTTATATTCACTTCTCCCCCTTTTTGTAAAATCAAAAAGGTTTAATGATGCGTAGGGATTGCACCAGACTTTACCTCTCGAGGAATCTCGAGAAGCTTACAACCCCCACCAGGCAGTGTACCTGATCGATGTAGTATAGTATAATGACAAGTACTGGGGGATTGATCGTTCAGCTAGGAATAGTGTCGCTAGGATTAAAAAACCTAATTACTAGTTCTAGAGATGAGAGATGATTCTTTTTATGTTTTTATATTTTATTAAAAAGCAAGTAAATATCTCGGGTTTGAAGGATTTGGGCGGAATTAGTTGCTAGTCAACTAACCCAATACTAAAGATGCAATCAAAATAAAATAATAAAAATGAAAATAAAACTAAATTAAACTAAGGTTGTGAGCAATAAGTGGAGAAATGTGTTTACTTAGATTTCATTACTCCCTAGATATCTTTTACACGTTAATTACTTGTTATAGTTGCGTGGATGATGGATTGTATTTCTTAATACCATTCATGGGGTGGCGTACTTAACTCCCCAATCCTATGAGTGCCTACTTCACTCCTATGTCGAGCCGGCTAAGAAGCTCCTAACATGGGATCATTAGAATTTACTCATGCATTAAATACAACCAATAAAACCTAGTACACATCGGTTCATGTTTCCTAAGACGTTCAAGCATGTTACCATTTGGAGATCTGCCAGTTTTCTTAAGCCTAACATTGAAATCATTCATCCAAAACAACCATAAACAAGTAATCAACACATAATCAACATCTAGGTTTCATTAGATCTAAGCAAACACAAGACAAATCTAGCCTAGCATGGTGGAATCAAGACAAGCACAAGATATAGACAACCAACACATAGACATATTGATTGAATTCAGAAAAGACTTATCTCAATAACACATGTAAGGATTCAAGGGTTGAAAACCCTTGAAAAGCTGTAAAATTCGTATATGGTTCGGCCTTAGGGTTTCTCCAAACTTGTTCCTCTCTAATGAATGAAAATTAGAAACTATATATATATATATATATATATATATATATATATATATATATATATATATATATATATATATATATATATATATATATATATATATATATATATATATATATAAGAGGCTGACGGCGTCAAGAACAACCTTGTGACGCCGTCATCTCGCCGCCAAAAGAATTCTCGGACTGCCTTGATCTACATCTGACGCCGTCATGTATTCCATTTTCCAGGCCGTCACACATTTAACTCTTGACGCTCTACTTTGTGACGCCTTCATTTCTGTACTGGGTCGTCATGATCTTTACTCTTGACGCCGTCAGGAAAGTACTCTTGACGCCGTCACACACTATTCCTAGTATGGAAAATTAAGACTTTGGCGTTTTCTTCACTTTTATGCTCCAAAAACGTCCGAATTGCTTCCTTTTCCAGATTTCACTCCCAAAGTACCTAAAATCATAAAAGGAATGATTTAGGGCAATATTTGATCAAATAAATTCAATTCCGGGCTTAAATGACCCCCTAAAAGTGGTTCATTTTTCGCCTCATCATTTAAGCCAATAGAAAGGAAGCTCCCCCTTGATGTATGCTCCCCCTCGTTTGAGGGCACCAAGGGTTCGAGAATTGGAATTCTTGCAAGAAAAATATTAGAAACACAAGCATGGCACAAACAAACACATATATCATAATACCAACAATTAATAAGCATGACAAAAGATAATAAGGAACACATATTAAGTCATTCATTGATAGAAAATGATTATGTCAACCCATAATCATTGTTACAAAAGCCATAAACATAGAATACTAAGACTAAGTATAGCATCCTATTGTGCTAACAAGGAGTGTCACCAAACTTTCTTGAATCCCAAAATGGTTGAAGAGTTTTATTTGAAAATGAGAAACATAAGCATATAAAATACTTGGTGGTTTAATGGAGATAAACTTTTGGTTGCATGGATGTTGGTGAGTTTGGAGATGTGGAACTTGTAGGTGGTGGGTTAGAGGTAGGGTTTGTTGATTGAGGGTTTTGATGTTGTTCAAGTGATGGTGTTTGTTGAGATCTTGTAAGAAGATACTCAATCCAAGTGAAGTGCTCATTCAAAGCAATGGTTTGTTGTTGAAGGAAGATGCAACAAGGGCAATTGTTAACATGCTTCTAAATTTGGTTGATGTTGTGTGGTGATGATGGTGAGCTTGATTGTGGTGGATCCAAATTGCGTTGAGCAAGATGTAATGCTAAAAGAGCACTAAGCTCATGAGCCTCTTTTAGCTCCTCAACAAACTTCAAGTGTTCGGAGGAAGGTGTTGGTGGTGGAACATGATAGTTGTCTTGGGTGAAGGTTTGAACATACAACATAGGAATGGCATGTGAGGTTGTAGGATGTGGTGGTGGTATTCTTGGTGGTGGAGACATGGTTGAGCTTGGGTAGTCATGAAAACATGAAAAGGGTGGAAGAGTTTCTTCATGAGTGAGTGGTGTTTTTGTTGAATGAGCAACATGTGAGGTATTGATTGAGATGTTGAGATTGTTGTTTTGGGATTGAGCATGCTCATCATAAGAAGAAGCATTAATGAGGGCATGAGTGGATGATAGGTTGTGAGATGACTCATTAGTGTGAGTTTGAGGTTTAGTTGTTGGTTGACTTGGAACAACATCACTTGAGTTATGACAAGAATCAAGTTTGCTCCTCCAAACGGGTTTGACGGAGATCCTTGCGGTTCTTGAAATCTTTGGTTTTTGGTTGTTGGGAGATGACATGTTTGGGTGTGATGGCATTAATGATGGGAAGAGGGTATTTATAGTGTATGAGAAATGTGGTTTAGGAAGGTAAATTTTGAGAAATAGTATGGGACAAAATATGTTTGTGAATTTTGGGAAGTATAGGCTGAAATGGGTCAAAAAGTGATAAAGAAAACAGTATGCCCGACCATCAGATGGCCGGTCCCCTTAATTAGGGGCCGGTCCCCTTAATCATTAAGGGGCCGCCTTATATAATTAAGGGGGTCGCCCATCTGGTGATTCCCAGAATGCTAGAAATGGGTTTTCGGCAGAAAATTTTTAAAAAGGTTGTGTTTTTGGATTTGGATTCAAGTAAGTTCAACTCTTTGAGGCAATATAGGGCATACTATTCATGAATTTAGAGAGTGATATAAAAAAAATTAAATAAGGCAATTAATTTCTAATAATCATGCAATCCATTAATTTATCAATTAAGATATGCAACTAAGGAGGCAATAAGGAAAATAAGTTAAATGTGTAACTATATGAAGATGATAACATTTAGTCAAGAGCAAGCATATTGATGATTGTTAACAAGTAACAAATAGGTGGATATGATTATATGGACTTCAAGACTTGTTACAAACAAGATCCATATGGGCAAGCCATGATTCTCAAGAAATGATTTGATTAAATTGTGAATGTCATTTCCAATAGAAGTGTATGACACATGTGAGAAAATCAAATGTGTTTTAAGCAAAACGTTTTTAGTTTTATTCAACAATGTTTTGAAGTAAATTCAAGTGTGCATTACAACAAAACAAATTGAATTTTGTTTCATAACATGTAATAAAAAAAATTCAATCTTGTTTTTGATTAAAATAAGGTTATGAAAAAAAAAATTAGTTAAGCAAATAGTTTCAAGAAAGATAATATAGATATTTAAAAAAATTTCATTCAAAAAGAGACAAGTTTTAAACATGATGTTTTGATCATGATAACAAGAAATTGCAAGTGAAAAATTTGAAATGGAAGCTTATCATGCTCAAAAGAATCAATTAAGCCCATTGTCACACATAGTCATCTTTAATGACACCTAAAGATATGAAAGAGAGATGGTAGATATTTATAATCTAAATGCAATGAGATAGAAGGGAGCAAAGTAAATTATTCATGAATACAAGATAGACTCGTGTATATATATATATATATATATACTAGCTTTCGAAGCCCGCCCGATGGGCGGGCATGACTAATAAATATTATTGGCATATTTATATAATTAGACAACTCATATTACTATGGGAAAGATGTTGTGGATAATATATGTGAATTATTTGTTATATATATTTTAGCTTCTTTAGTAATATTTTAAAAAATCAAATATATTTTGAAAAGTTTTAGATTAAGAATACATATTATTTAAGAAATGATACATTTATCCTATTACTATGGAAAATAATATTTAAAGAAGGGAAACACGAATTTTAATTATCGTCGGGAGGTATTGGTTATCGGTAAACAACCCCAGAGTGGTTACTTACTAATGGACTATACCATCATAAATTTTAGGAAAGTCATACTTACATCACTTTTTTTGATGCACACACCACAATTATGCATATAGCATGTTGTAACATGTGCATTAATGATGTAACATTGTGGTGTATGCATAAAAAAATGGTGTAAGTATCACTTCCCTAAATTTTAGTTATATAAATTTTAGTTATAAATTGCAGTGTCGTCAAAGATTGTAACTTTGAAAACCAAGACGGAACGGGTGATGGGCTAAACGTATTGTTTATCATATCCTTGGAGTGACATTTTTAAATTAAGAGTTAGTTTAATATTATATGTAATCATGAATTAGTTTGCTGATATTGAGTTTTTACTACTTACAAATAGTTTATAGCATAAAGACCACTTAAATTAGGCATAGGGCCAGTCAATCGATTGTTGGACAGAAACCTGTACAAAAATTAATCAGCAAATGTACATGAAATATATAATTTAAATACCCCATATAAATGGTTTTCAGAATCTTACATTTCAGATTCTTACAATGGAGCATTAAATTTATTACTGCACCACTACCATATATGATTCAGTCATTGCGACTCAGATTAACAACACACATCCTTCCATTTTCCTTTTCTTATTACTTTCATTTAGACTAATTACCAAGTCTTAATAATATACACAAAGTTAGTTTCAATATATTCACAGCGGCATATTTCTTCAACTAATGGTCAAAATACAGGTCTTCAAGGCAGCTTCGCCCTCGACTCAACGTCAAGTTTAGACCTTGGACCTAGCATTAGTCACATCAGCTCATGTTTTGAGTTTGTTGTAGGCTTCAAAGATGAAATAGTGTTTTGGGTATCCATCGTCTGGTATGTTTTACAAACTTAAAAAACTTTAAACGAAATTCAGATAAAAAGGCACATACTTGCAAAGAAGGATTATGCTAGCATTTATGAAGGTGACTGTGGCCACAAAGGTGGCTGTTGCCACATTTCTGGACCCATATATGGTGGAGGCTGTTGTGTTTAAAGACCATGATCCATCATAGGCTTGTTTGAGATCATCCCTGCTGATCCGGACTACGGTGAATGCTGTTTTGCCATGTAATAATAAGGCAATGTATAAGAAGGCACGCCAACTGTCACATTCACCGTTGGCATAAATTTCATAACTTCTTCTTCTATATCCTCCCTCGGGACTATATCAACCAAAAAGTAAAATATTTCAGTCCTCGTGATTGCAACAGCAATGTCGTTTTTTTGCAGTATCCTCCTTTTGTTTTCCTCAGTATGATTCCATGACCGTAGAGTCAACTCCAATATGAACATCTCACATGCTCTTGCAAACACAATAGGTGTTTCGGCTGATATCATTCTTACATCCTCGTCAGCCTTCATGATCTTCTTATTTCTTGCTAAAGGAATTTTTCCCTCTGATTGTGTATAAGCTTAATACTTCCACCTGTAATGTCAAAGTCAAATGAATGAGTAGTTGGAAACGTATGTAGTCGATCTCTAGTTTGTTTATCGACACCTCTTCTTCTATGTCACTTACAAAAATAACCCCTGTTCTATTATACAATCATTAAAGGAGACAACTTCAACTCATTTAATTTTGAATGGGTCAATCCGGGTGTTGTTTTATCTAGATCATCTAAATAAGTTTATAAGCTTTTTAAACATTGTTACCAAGTATCAAGTATAAAAGACTCACGAACCTCTATGTAGCTATAAACTCTAAATTGAGTAACTGACCCAAAAAGCTACATGTAAACATGTTTATAATTGCATCCGTGTCTATTCGTTAAGGTATCCATAGCCAATAATTGTCGGCGACTGTTTGTTTGACGCGGGTATAAGGGAAATGAAGTACTTACTATTTGTTAAGACGGCTGCAATGGTGTGGCATGTTTAGGAAAGCTGGCATTTAAAAGGCTTTGACTCTCATCACATTTGATCTTCATACAATCTATCAAAGACGAAAAAGAAGTTACAGAAAACAGGAATAGTCAATGCATATATTCCAATTGTTAGTCTCATCTAAGAGGATGAAGAACCAAAGACTTGTCTTGATGAAGATCCAAGGGCTGGGATCGATGCAGATCAAAAAGCAAATGACGATGAAGTGCCAAAAACTGATTGTCCATGACCAGATCTCTGACATGTTGGTGTTGTACATTGACTACCTGCAGAAATGCATATGGTAACAAAGTTTCAGTAGAGTATCAGAAAACTCATTCTACATATTTTGAATGAGTGACCTTACCATTAGAACGGAAAACAAATTCAGAAGAAATGTTTCTAAAATCTGTTTCAAAGTGCATAATTACCGTACAAATTCCATCTCCTTCATTTTCAGCAATGGCTTTATGCTTGAAATTTATATTACGAAACTTGCAATAATAAGCCAAAAATACACCTTTAAATCATAAACAATCACACAATCATCAAGCCCGTTGATAAAAATTCAAATTTTAAACTGAAATAAGAGGTAGTATCTTGATCAGGATTCATCCAATTCAAACAGTCAAATATACATAAAAAATAGTCGGCGACTCAAATTTATGAGTGCGAAGTATAAGGATGGTGTTTGCACCATGTACCCATTTATTACAGAAAATAGCACATGCAAAACCCCCCGTGAAACCCCTATTTTGGACAGCAAATAGCATGTTCAAAAGCCCTATTTGTGAGAACAAATAAGCTTCACCGAACACCCCATTATGACAGCATATAGCACACGCAAAAACCTCGATTATGACTGCGAAATCAGGTCCTGAAACCCCTACTTTGGACAGCAAATAGCATGTTCAAATTCCCTATTTTCGAGACCAAAAAAGGTTTATCAAACTTTCTATTTATTACAGAAAAATCAGGCCCTTAAACCCCTGCTTTGGGCCGCAAACAGCATGTTTAAACAGCCTATTTGCGAGAGCAAGCAAGATTAATCGAACACCCCATTTATGACAGCAGAAAGCACACAAAAAACCCCCCCAATTTATGATAGCAAATAGCACACGCAAAAACCCCGTTTATGATAGCAAGGCAAACAACTTTTCACTTGTTTCTCATCAATGGTCATTACCCTTCCAACCTGCAGCCTTAAGTATAAGAAAAAATAACAAATTTCATAACAACATGATATCTCACAAACAATATGTAAACAACGAAAGAAAACTCTACGATCATTGTAGTTCGCTGTGGATTCAATGTGTTGACAGGAGCAGCTCTCATTTCTTCGCTTACACAGTAAACATGTATAATAGAAAGGATGGGACCAACTATTAACTGCACAAAAAGAGCGTTATTAGAATTTGATATAACTGAAACAGAAAACTGATAATCAATATTTTTTCCATATATAATAGAAATGGGCAATGCCTCTTACCTTCCCTTGTGTCCGATGAACAAACTGTAGAGACCAAATGAATGCCAACACCTAACCTAAGCTCATTAAACACGGTTGAGATCGCCTCTCCTTTTGCAAATAAGTCACTAAGATTACCCTCTATGGCAAATGAAGAATATATAGGTAATCTTGTAGCTCTTGCAGCCACAACATCCATTTCCTATAGAATTAAGACAACAAAGGTTGTAACGGTTGAAACGGTCATGCAACATATAGGCATAGTATGCGTCCATCGACACCCTATTGTCTATGTCAGATGAACCCCCCACCACGTCAAGCAGCCTTAGGCCAGTATGATACCGGCCCTTGCTCACCATAAATAAATAACAAAGGGAATTGCAAGGAAATATAATTATGATTCACCTTATTTATTCTCTCGGGTTCTCCTGAATGTTGTTTTATAACCACATCAAAGTCTGTGTAGCTTTCTGGGCCGTCTTCAGACACAACTGCCCCAATATGGTTCGTTGTAGGAAGCCCATGTTGTGCTGAACCTACAACACCAAATAACTTTACCTTGAACTCTGGTGCATCAGTGTCAAGTAAACAAACTGTAGAGACAAACTGAATGCCGGCACCTAACCCAAGCACATTAAACACGGTTGAGATCGCCTCTCCTTTTGCAAATAAATCACTAAGATTACCCTCTATGGAAAATGAAGAATATATAGGTAATCTTGTACCAGTTGAACCGGTCATGCAACATATAGGAATAGTATGCGTCCATCGACACCCTATTGTCTATGTCAGATGAAGAATGTATCCTCGTTAGTAAAAAAGAAATTTGCTTAAACTGGAGATCAGTTAAATATTGGACAAAAGTTACCTCCTCTGTTAGCTTTGTCAAGTTGGTACCATATTCCTCTAATGTTGGTATCTGCACCCTTTGCTACATGCTAATTATCATTGGCTAAGGATTATGAATTTAAAGAATTCCTCTCAACAGAAGTTGATGAAGGAGCAATATAATTTTATATGATTTGCAGTGACAGTAAGATGCAAGGATACTCTCACATCTGACCTACATGCACCATCTGTTAACACACATAATGAAAAAATAGATTGAATGGTAGATTAATAAAAAAAGTGGAGACATATTTGGGTCGATTCGGTTGTATTATATATCAAACGAACCAAACTAAACAAATGGCTTGATATAAAACAACCAAAGTGCTATCAACGGTTCTTGTTTAACGTTGCACTTTTCTAAGATAATGATTAATAATGATCTACCTTTGCATCATGGTATTAGGTATGCAGTCCCTTGTTACCACTAATTTGAAGTTCCATTGAGCTAGGCATGCTTCTTCATGTTTTTCCATACCTACTTAGGATACATACACTCAAAAAACAAAATGGTCATGAGAATCATATTAACGGAAGAACCTCCCAAGTAGTTTAAGCAAACGGGCAATATGGATAAATAAATAATGGTACCAAGACCTAAGCTTGTCGAGCTGCCCCAAGATGTGCAGTGTCCATCATTTTCATCTCCCTAGTTACCTTTTCCAGTTCAAGCATACTGGCATGATGAAAAAAGGGATCATTCAGTCTAATTTTGCCAACCTTTTTGCGCACGCGCTATTGTTGACCTAGGTAATGGACGTGTTTGTTGATTCCCCATCTGTTGTCTTGCTGGTTGTCGGCAAATGGCTAATATGCAAGGCAGCATTACTAACCTGGGATTCTGGATACTGATATTTCTAAGTGTCACTTAATTCGTAGTTGTAAACACTATTCCGGTCAGGCAGGTTATTATCAAAACATGGTTGAACCAACCATAAGTAAGAGGTCTGAGATGTAAAAAACCAAGTTGAACCATAAGTAAGAGGTCTGAGATGTACTCATGTACCTGCAATGAAGAAGAAAAAGATGATATAGCTATTACTAACAAACGAAATCATAATAAGAAGTTTTAAAAAGCAACTGATAATATTAATCTTATTGAATATCTCAACATGGTCATTAAATTCTAAGAGCTTATTGTTCATTTACAATTTCATTTACTGTTTTATAAAACAAAATCCAAAAAAATATAAAAATAATCAGAAAAATCTTTAAAAAAAACAAAAATATGTTTTCACTTATAAAACCAAGCTTCAATAAGCTTGTTTTAATTCATATTATAGCTTATCTCAGTAGTCATAATCATAATATAGCTTGTTGCTTCTTATTTCATTATTTTTCACCATTTTCTTGCTTGAATCTGTCATATTCTCATTCTGTGGTTATATTGGTGATCTTGTTGTTTGAATCTGCTTATTTGTGGTTATATCAGCTTAGCATAAGTTTGTTTAGATATATCTTGGCTTATATCAATCATTTGCTTCATAAAATTTTCAAAACTGCTTGTTAAGGGGTGTTTCGATCAGGGGAGTAATCTGAGTTCAAGTGGTTTGTTGGTGGTAAAATTAGCTTAGTTAGTTTACATTAGGTATATTTAGGTTAGTTTAGGCATAAAATTAATAGCTCGTTTAGCAAATAGTCAAAATCAGTTTGATGCTCCATTTTCTGCATAAAACATTAGATTCAGTTAGCATAATCATCAAAATAGGTTTATTAGTTGTTAATCTAGCTTAATTTAGTCATATCTTGGGTTAAAACATCATTTTCAATCATTTAGAAGTAATTAAAACTCATATTAGTCAACTTAGTAAAAAATTGAAAAAGTCAAAAAAATATTGAAACAGGTAAAATAGTCCAATATTCGAGATCATTTTTAGGATTCAATACTGTTTAGAAATACACGAAAGTTGATGTTTTGTGTTATTTGGTTGCTTGTGTATCATATTCAAAAAGAAAAACTGGATTTGAAAATCATTTGCTCAGTAAAAATTAAGCTAGAAGTGAGCTGTTGGATCAGATAGGTGCCCTGCACCAAGGCTTTTAGCCCTCTGACCCCATTTTCTCTAGTCCATATCTAGCTCATTAGTTGAGCTCTTGACCTGTTTTTTGGCTTATTTGAAATCTCATATTGTTAGCTTGAGGCTTCTAAGCTTATTTTGAAGTTATCAGCTTACTTGCCTAGTTTTTTATTCCTCTAAAAAAAACTACATCAACTATCCCAGCAACGCTCAATCTTTGCGCCTAAAATCAACATAATCATAGCAATCGTAGCATGTATTGGAGTTGCATTTTTTTAGCATTACCTTGTAAAAAAATGCGCAGTTTGCTGTCACTCTTGGTGAACTCACGTCCAATGACCCTACTGAACTTGCATTAGTTTCAGAAGAAAAGCTCAACGTAGGGGCGCTCATCAACAATGGCTACAACACCACCATTTTTGGAACCTTAACATATGAATCAGTGGGTCTTAGAATTGTTTGAAACTGAAAAGTGAAGTTACCTGGAATTAAGAGTTTGACCACATTTGCGAAGATAAGAGCACTGTCATTCTCAGTAATGGTACCATTTTCGCTTTCTCTTTCATCAGCTTTAATCACTATCTAACATTTGAAGCCATTATTAAATCATAAACGATTTAAAAAATAAAAAGAAAAACATACTTTTACAATCATGTTCTTCATCATATCAATTATACTATAATCCAGAGTCATTCGTGACATCCACTTGGAGCGATACGATGGGATGACCTGTAATGATTAACCAAGAATCTTAATGCTAATTCTTTTTTATTATATCTAAACATGTGAAAAATAATACATGATTGAATTGAAGGAGTGTCTTCAATTAGTGTGTCATCTGTCGGACATCAATGCTCGACATATTTTCTTTTCAACTGTATTATGACATAACATACTAATGCAAACCTGTAGCTGCTGCTATGGCGATATGATTACTCATGGATCCTGCAATAAAATGAAAAAATATTTATATTTATATATTTATATTGTCTTGATCCGGCGGCTTAGTCATTTAAAAAAAACAAAACAGAAAACCTATATCTACTGCTTTGGCGATATGAATGCTCGGGAGCACGGCTGCTTTTGCGATATGAATGCTTGGGAGTACGGCTGCTTTGGCGATACGAATGATCGCTACTGAAATAAAATTAAAAAATAAATAAATAATTATTTATATAAAAAAAGCAAACCTATGGCGATATGAATGCTGGTGTAGCTTAGCTTCAGATTCAGATTCTTTTTGTGACCGAATCTTCTCATCTGGCTCAAGAAGGACCAAACACTAACATTAATAATTAAATTCAGTATACAAAAAACAATTATTTTAGTAGTAACACCTGAAGTACTCGAAGCTTCATAATTTCTTTTCCCGTAATGTTAACATGCAAAAAAAACCCTAAATCAATAAATTGATGATAAGTAACACTTGAATTCAATCACCAAATTTATGAACAACAAATATAGAAAACGTTAAATAACCAAATCTTGGAATATTAACATGCAAAAAAACCCTAAATAAATAAGTTAATGATAAGTAAAATTTGAATTCATAGATAGAAAACATACCTTTTGAATAACGAAATCCTCATGATGGCTATTACTCACTCATTGTGCCCTTGACAACTACTAAACCATGTTGTGATCTCTGTAACTACTAATATGAGGTTAAAGGAGCATTATAGTAACAAGCAAATACGTGCTGCATAAAAGTAATAAATAATACTGAATACAACGATGGTAAACATATCGTATTTGCAGATTCCTTCCATATTTTCTATTTAACAGCCAATTAAATAAGATCAAGCATATTGTCATTAGGGTTTTGTAGGTGAAAGAAGCGTACCTTTTTTCTATACGTATTAGTGGTGTATATTGTGGAACTATATTTAAAGAAAAGATATGTATAAAATTCACAATAATTGGTCGCATATTACATACCTTTATCAATAATAGGCTGCAAAATAAATCACAAGTGTTGTGTTGGTATAGTGGTTAAGATGTATGTCAAATGTATGAAACAACCCATGTTCGAATCTTGCAGTATCCTTTTTGTAAAAAAATATTCCGAATTTATTTAAATATCCGGAATTTTTAAAAAAAAGTTGCACACGTGGACATTGCCATGGTGGACACTGCTGATGACATGGCGGATAATGAATTACTTGGCAATGAGGTGGCGTTTTCTTGATTTATCTACGTGTAACGCCTCCTGTTATATATAATGTAGATATATATATATATATATATATATATATATATATATATATATATATATATATATATATATATATATATATATATATATATATATATATATATATATATATATACAAAGAACATCATAATATCAAGTTACTAACAAGTCTCAATTATAATACATCTATTCATGCAACTAGTAAGATCATATAGCTTAAGTGGAAAGCATTCTACTATAGATCATAGAAGATTAAGAAAAGTAATAATAGACTAAACAACAAGAAAGTTAATAATGCTAATATTATATATGCATATATTAGTATTAATGATCTAAAAGCATGGCAACTTATAAGTTAAATCATATTCACATACTAATTAAAGCATTCTAAAATATAATTTAGTATTGGCAAGTTTTTGAAAAGAAAACTTATCTCAAGTCCAGCTTTTCTTTAAGAGTGGGCATGAGGTAAATGGAAGAAATCTTAAAAGTATGTCCAAAACATGTCGAAGTAGCCAAGTAACATTCCAACGCAATAGAAAACAAGGGAGCTAGATCCGAGATGCTTAATCGATAACACCAATCATCATAAGTCGTGAAGGCTAATAAAAATTGTGCTTTGGAGGCTTCATCTTGAAATAGTAACGGACACACCATGATACCAATACTCCAAGAGTGAAGAACAAAATGCCGAGACAAGAAGATTCCCGCAACGACGTCATAGGCGAAACATTTGCAGAATGTGAAACAACGTGATAGAAACCAATAGCCGTCAAGGGTAATAGAGCGAGATGAGTAAATCAACACGTAATAAATTCTTCGTTCGTTAATTACCTAAACATGATAAAAAGCTTGGTACCCAAATTCTCATGGGTCCTAGTTGGTTAGATGAGAACATCCATTGCATTTGAATGCACATGGTGAGGATGTCGTCGATAAGTACAAGAATTCATTAATAGTTTGTTTTAATTAACAAACAATGACTTTCTTGACTAGAGTAATAAATAATGAGTTTTAATAGTATTAGTTCTAAATTTATTCACTAGGTTTAACAAATTTTATTTGTTTTGATACATTTGTTGAAGGATCATTTACGATAAATCCTAAGCCGGTTTTATCATAAAATGACTTTTGAATGTTGAAAAGATATTTTAAAGATTTAGAACCATTTTTTAATTTTGCCAATGTTTTTGCCTTTTCATTTTCCATTTTAATTTCATGTTTGTAGTCTTGACATTTTTTACATTCAAGATCAATTTCAATATTACTTTCAAGTCTAGACATTTTATCTTCTAAAATTATTTCTTTTGCAAAGTTGTTTTCAGCGGATGTTGAAGATTCATTTTTAAAAATAATTTTTGAGTCAATGTTGCAAAAATATTTGAAGTTGTTTTCCATTTTTGAAAATTCTAATATAAATTGATCATAGCAAAAAATGTTTGGTTTTGGATTGTACCTTATTTGTAGTTGTACATTCTTCACATGCTATACGGTGATCAGTTCCATTGTCCATGTCGCTCCATGTTTTGTTTGTAGTTTCGCTTGGATTTAGAAGCATGTAGTCCTTGCCATCAATACTTGTGTTCACATTTGTTTGAATATTCTCATAAGCCGTATTATCATCGTCTTCTTTGCACTTGTTGCACAGTGATTTATTTACGCTCTTTCTTCGGATTTTGCTCATGTATTCTTCATTATAGATACCTTCAATGATCACATTTGAACTAGTAGTACATGTGTTTGTTTCAACTAAATATTTATTTACTAAATTTTCTAAATTAACTATTTCTTGTGCAATATCAAGTTTATCATCTTTGATTTTACATTTCTCTTGGTGAAACTTTAAAAGATATTTTCAAATATCATTTGCCGTTTTACAACGAAATAATCTTTCATATTTAACTCTTGGTAGAGTTTTGAAAATAAGTAATTTGGCTTTAGTGTTTTTATCAATTTTGGTTTGAAGATTTTTATGTTGATTTTCAAAATCCATTTTGGTTGGTTTAAGATCACCAATTGAAATGATATGCCAAAGATCAAGATCTATTGATTTTACATAATTTTCAAATTTGTTTTTCCATTCAAGAAAATGATCATTTTCAAATAATGGTGGTTGTTGTGTAAATTCCCCTTCTAAATATTTTTCAAATTCCATAGATCGTTACAAGTTTTAAAATACAATCTATTTTAAAAATCTTGCTAGACGTGACTCTTGATACCAATTGTGGAAAACTAGAAGGGGGATTTGAATAGTTTTGCGTCTTTTTCGTTTAATAAAAGTTTGCTTTCAAAGAATTAATGGTAATCGTAAAAACCTTTGAAGCTAAAGTATAGATACAAATTAATTTACCTATATCACATAGATACTACTTATTTAAAGTGTTGAATAGAAATTATAATTTCATATATCTCACTTAATTATAAGTAAGTATTTATATATGTATATGTATTTTAATAATTGTATATACTTATATTTTACGAATGTATAATTAAGGTTTTAAATGAAACCTAGTTTGATCTTTATGTGAAATCAATATATGCACAACACACAATAATAATAATGTACGAGAAGCAAGTAAGTAAATAAGTAAAGAATGAGAGATGGAAATATCAAACCGAGAGACAAAGGATTTATAGTGGTTCGGCTACAAGGACACCTTCCTTGCCCTACTCCACTCCCCGAGCACCGAACTCGAGAGTTTTCTTCACTAAGTCAATAACCTCCCTTATGGCGGAGAAAACCGTACACACCAAAAGCTTACACCAATTAACGACACAAAGCAAAATGTCGAGTTCTAATCGTAGCTAGAACCAATCTCACACCAAATATCACACCACAACTTCTTCACACCTTTTACTTCTTCTATACTTCTTCACACCACAAGTATCTTCACACCTTCACAAAATACTTCACGACTTCAATGTCTTGTAACTTCACAACTTCAACGCACCAATGTCTTCACAACTTCAAATCAATAATATCTTTGCACCTTGATGAGTGCTCAAACACTCATCGTTTTTGATATATTTAAACTGCCAAAACGCACAAAAACAATCAAAAAGATATCAAAATACTTAAATTATCCCAGGGATTGTGTTTTATGTGTTTTAAAAGCAAAATGTGCAAAAACAAAGAAAAAAACGTACAAAGTTTGCAGTATTGGCAGTTTCAGTCCCCCAAGTTTCAAAACTTGTCAACTTTAGTCCCTATGCATTTATTTTTTTAAGGAAAAGTCAACCCAAGGTCTTAAAGGTCAAATAAAGTCAAAATATCATAATTGGGTTGCAAGTTTTCATAAATTACATGATTAGTCCCTAAAAATCCAAATATGGCAAAAGTAGTCCCTGGGATTTTTGAAATTTTGAAAAATGTGGAAAAATGCAAAATTGGTCCTTGGTATTTGGTATTTGGTATTTGGCAAAAATTGATCCTTTGAAGAAGTTTTGGAAAGTTACACTTCACACCCCTCAACTTTGAAGGAATTGCAAATATGGTCCTTGTGTTAACTTTTTCCATCCGGACCCTTTTTAATAAGCCAAATCCAAACCCAAACAAGCCCCTAGCCCAACTGATCCCCAAGCCCACCACAACTTGGCCCAGTCCAATTTGGCTAATACCCGGTCAAACCAAGTCAACGCGGGTCAAACCCACGTTTGACTGTCTTCTCCCCCAACAGACATGCGCAAAACCAGGGAGAAACTTTCCCCCCCCCCTCCTCGCCTTTTTAACTACTCCACCCCCCCACAATTAATACCCTCACCCACCAACTCCACCACCATAAATGCTCCCCTAAACCCTCACCAACACCACTCAGTATTTCCTATAAAGAATTTGGGCGGGAAAAGCTAATCAACAGCTAGGATCAATCAACACTCAATTGAACGGCTGGGATTTGGTCAGAGTGTCAAGGCAAGGCATGTGGTACCCTCAGTTTTCAAAAAGAAACCATGTGGAAGACATTAGGGTTTAATTTTAGGTCGTTATATAAGAAAAAAGCTCATAGAAGCTGAGTGTGTAATTTTCTTAGTTTATTTGTAATTTCAGTTCATTTTCAATGTAATGTAACTCTTTTTATTAATGCAAGTTCATTTTGAAGTTTAATTTCCAATCTCACTTTTCAAAGTCTCATCTTAAATTTCCAAGTTCCAATTAAGTGAAGTAATTTGTGTTTAAGGAACTCAGAAGTTCTTACAAGCTCAGAAATAAGATATTACAAGTGTTATAAGCTTATGTGAACACTTTCAATTCAATTTTCAATAAAAACTAAAAAAATAAGAAAAATAAAAATAAAAATAAAAAGTGGTGATCATTTGTTGTATGAGCAAGGAGCACAGTGTAACAAGGATGGCTGTGGGTTAGGAACCTCAGGGGAGGGCATAGGATTGTTTGGTTTGGTCCTTGGTACTTACTCAGTGCTTGGAAGGCTTTGTAAGCTACACACTCTTTTCATCTTTACTCTTAAATAGCCTAGGATTGTTTATTTAGGTTCATTACATATTAAATATCAGCTTATAGATTAGTAGTAACCATCTGTTTGTGTTTTATACTTGTTGAAGTGGAAATCTCTTCATTAACTATTTTAAAAAGGGTGTTTGGTTGTGATTTGTTTGGTGTATTCTAGTTGTGTTACTGAGCATTTATTAGTTTCTATTAGTTATTTGGGTATAATAAAGCTCAGGGGAACAAGAGTTTTGGTACAAAACCTCACAAAAGTCAAAATCACAAGTTTATAATCACCACAGTTCACTGTGGTGATTTTTGGAGTCCAAATCTCACAAAACCTTTTCATAAGTTGGATTTTTACCTAAGTTAGTTTTAATATAGCTTATCTTAGCTTATTTGGTCATTAAATCAGCCTCCCAAGTTCACTAAAGTCAAACTTTGTAATTTCTTGAAAAGTCAAATTGTCAATTCTCAGATTTTGATCAAACTTGGGAGGTGTGTAACTTGTTTGATCTTAGGTGTTAAAGTCTGAAATTTGGTGTGCTTAATCTTTGCCACTTTGTAGATTTTTACAAATTTTTCCAGATTTTTAGAATTTTGTTTGGTAGGTCCCACAAGGTATCAAAGTGACCTGCAGGGCAACCTATCTGCCCTGCTCTCAGTTACCTCAGCCATCCACCCAACTTTGGTGGTCTTGTGTGACTGACCCAGTGGGTCCCACACCACCACTCTTGCACCTTTCAACCCCCCTCCTACCCAGGAATAAGGGTTGACCTTTTGTTTGACCCCAAAGTCTGTGGACCCTACCTTGTTTGACCCATAAACTTTGTCCCTTAACTGCTCAGTCAACAAATAAGCAAAGTGCTTATTTGTTGTATTTGGCTTATTCAGGCCACTTATTAGCTTAATTCTTGCTTATTTGTGTTCCTTAGACTCAGAGAAACCAAGAAATTCAATTGTGGACCCCACATTTTCATTTTGAGCTTATTAACCTTCACAGTCAACAAAAGTCAACTGTGAGGTGAATAAGCACTCCAAGTGCTTATTTCCAGGGGTATAGTAAAAGTGTCTTAATTAAAAGTGCTTATTTTTATCTTATAATTAGTTTTGAAAAAGAAAAAAACCAAAAAACCAACTTTAAAAATAGTGATAGCTTCTATTTAATAGGATTTATCAATTTAATTTTCTTTTTAATTAATTTATAAATAATATATCACTTTTATATTTTTAGAAATTACATTTTAGGTTAAAATAATTTTACAAATTTTTCCAGATTTTTATTTTGTCTTTTAGTGGTATTTTTAATTAATTTTAGTTTAATTTAGTTTTAATTAATATTAATCAATTAAATAGCATAATAAGTTTTTAAATAGTATAACCTAGTTTTTATAATTTTTATAGCTTTTATTTTAGTTAAAACATTTTTATAAATTTTTCTAGAATTTTTACTGTTCATTTAATAGTTTTCATAATTTAAATAGTTTAATTAGATATTAATTAATAAATAGAATAATAATTAGTTAATTAGTTTAAAAATACATAAAATTAACTTTTTATAATTTTTTAGGATTCCTGTAATGGTTAATTAGATTTATAAAAATTTTCTTAATTTTCTAAGTCTTTTTAGTATTTTTAATAATTCTAATTAGTTTAATTAGTAATAAATAGATAATTAGTAATTAATTAATAATAAATAATTAAGTAGTGTAAAAATAATTTTAATTTTTCTTAAAATTTTCTTTTATTATTAGGATTGTAAAAATATCAAATTTACACTTTTACCCCTTCCAGTCCTTCAGTTGTACTTTTTGTTTTGTACGTCTGTATACGTTTTTTAATTAAAACGTACGTTTTTAGTTTTTAGCTCAAATCTCCGTAATCTAAATTCCCGTAATCAATCACGTAGCTTTCCTAAGCTATATTTGTTAATAAATTCCAATTAATTCTGATCATAACCTTTTCCTGTGAATAATTACCCGATCCCTGATACGCTAAAGTCACAATCCACACTTCAACGGGATTTAACGACCCGGTGATACATTATATTACCCGGAGCATTGACTCAAAGCCTTTGACTTGGTTGACCATCCCTTGGTCAATATAAGTTAGGTGGTTCAGGAACAATCAAAATATAAGTTAGATCGTGGAGGTTGTTTTTCAAGCCAAATCCGGGCTTGTCCCTCCAGTGAGAATGGGAAGATCTTGTCAAAAAATTTGTGAATGAATTCTTCCCACCTTCCAAGACCACGAGTCTTAAAAACGAAATCACCAAGTTCACTCAAAAATACGATGAATCTTTTGGTGAAGCGTGGGATCGTTTCAAAGAATTACTTCGCAAGTGTCCACATCATGGTTTCTCTGAGTTGATGCAACTCGATACGTTTTACAATGGCGTGAGCCAAGCTGATCAGGATTCTCTCAATGCCTCCGCGGGAGGAAATTTTTTGAGTAGAACCACAAAAGAAGCTTTGCAAATCATAGAAAACAAGTCCAAGGTCCGCTCTACACGAAGCAAACCGATTGTTTCTCAAATCAATGCGGGTCCTTCTACTTCATCTTCTGTGGGTCAATCTAGCACGGATGCTAAGATTGACAAGCTCACTGAAGCAATCCAAGCTTTGGTTCTCGCCCAAACAAAGAAAGTCTCATTTCCACAACATCCTCCCCCTGCTGAGGTTAAAAAAGTGGAAGTCTGTGTGACTTGTGGTGGGCCGCATGCCTACTACAATTGCACAGCTACTGATGGTACTCCATATGAAGCTAATGCTGTTGTCGGGTCCCAAAATCAAGGAGGCAATCAATACCGCCCTCCTATGGACCCGAACTATCGTCCTCACCATTATCCTGGACCTCCCGGTTTTCATCAAAACCATAATGTCCAAAACCGTGGCCAAAACCAAAATAGAGTGAACCAAGGTTATCAAAACCAAAATAATTTCAATCAGGGTCACGGTTTTCAAAATCAAAACCAAGGTTTTCAAAATCAAAGTTTCCAAAATCAAGGAAACTTTAACCGGAACCAAGGTCAAGGTAATTTCAACCCCGGGAACTTTCATGGAAACAATCACCAGAATCAAGGGAATTTCCATCATCAAAACCAAGGAAATTTCAATCAAGGCCCCAACCCGAACAATCGAGCTCCAAATATTCCTAATCCGAATCAAGCTATTGTTCCAACTGGGCCTTCATCCGATGAATTGTTGAAGCAATTCATGAAGTCCCAAGAAGAGTTGAACAAGTTGCTGGTCAGCCAGATTTCTGATATCAAGAAGTCTTTAAATGATCGACCCTCGGGCTCAGGTACTACTTTACCGAGCAACACGATCGCTAACCCGAGGGGCGATGCCAAGGCGATCACAACACGAAGTGGTGCTTCATATGATGAACCCGCGGTTCCTACTACCTCTTCTTCCTTTCCTCCTAAGGTAGTGAATCGTGAGCCTGAGGTGACAAAGGACAAGGTGCAAATTCCTAGCCCACGAAGTACAGCACACGTCCAACCTCAGGATAATCCTGAAACCAGATGTAAGCCTGGAGTTGTCTTTGAACCACCAGAAACTCCAGTGGACAACCTTAAATCCAAAACTTCTATTCCATATCCTTCACGTCTCAGTGAACAAAAGCTCCGCGAAAAAGCTAATCACCAAATGGATAAATTTTTCCAAATCTTCCAAGATTTGCATTTCGATATCAGCTTCGCGGATGCTATTCTCTTGATGCCCAAGTTTGCATCGACAATCAAAAATCTGTTGAATAATAAAGAAAAATTATTTGAGATGGCAAGAACTCCTCTGAACGAGAACTGCTCTGCGGTTCTTCTGAAAAAGCTTCCTGAAAAGCTTGGAGATCCCGGGAAATTTCTCATCCCTTGTACTTTCCCGGGTATGGTTGATTGCTTCGCCCTGGCCGATCTAGGTGCTAGCATCAACCTGATGCCATATTCTGTGTGGAAGAAACTTTCTCTTCCCGAACTCACTCCCACGTGCATGACTTTAGAGCTTGCCGATCGCTCGATTTCTCGTCCCATTGGCATTGCCGAGGACGTATTTGTTAGAGTGGGAAAGTTCCATTTTTCGGCAGATTTTGTGATTGTTGACTTTGATGCCGATTCTAGGGTCCCTCTCATTCTTGGGCGGGGTTTCCTCAGAACTGGGCGCGCTCTTATCGATGTATTCGAGCATGAGATCACATTACGTGTTGGGACGGAAGCTATTACCTTCAACCTAAATCAAACATCGAGGTACTCCTCCAATTATGATTGTGAATCGGTTAACAAAATAGATGTAATCGATGTTGCTGCTGAGGAGTATGCTCAAGAGATTTTAGGTTTCATTGATGATTCTTCGAGTGAAAATCTCACTCAATCTTCTCATCCCATCATAGCCAATTCTTCTCCTTCCCTCACTCCGTTTGAGGGAAGTGACTTCATCTTAGAAGAAATGGAGGCGTTTCTCAAAAGTGACTCGATTCCCGATGGAGTCGATAACCAAGAGATCGACCTCGAGAGGGATATTCTCACGCTTGAAAAATTGTTAAACGAAGATCCCTCACCTCTTCCTGTTCTACCACAACAACTTCATAATGAGGAGGTCAAAAATGTTGAGAAAACTGATGACTTCCCCGAGGTTGAGCTTAAGGACTTGCCGCCTCATCTTGAATATGCATTTCTGGAGGGTGATGATAAATTACCCGTTATAATTGCCAAAGACTTAAGCGATGAGGAAAAGACTGCTCTTATCAAGGTTTTGAAATCTCATAAACAAGCAATTGCTTGGCGTCTCTCAGATATCAAGGGCATTGACCCTGAGTTTTGTACTCATAAGATTTTAATGGAGGACGATTTCAAACCTGCGGTCCAACAACAAAGAAGGGTAAATCCAAAAATCCACGAGGTTATCAAACAAGAGGTTTTAAAACTTCTTGATGCCGGATTGATTTAACCTATTTCGGACAGTCCTTGGGTCAGCCCAATCCATTGTGTTCCAAAAAAGGGTGGCATTACCGTTGTCACAAATGAGGAGAATGAGTTAATTCCAACTCGTTTGGTTACGGGTTGGCGCGTCTGCATTGATTATCTTAAATTGAATGACGCCACCCGTAAGGATCATTTTCCTCTGCCTTTTATGGATCAGATGCTCGAGAGATTAGCGGGGAATGAGTACTATTGCTTCCTCGATGGTTTCTCGGGTTACTTTCAAATTCCCATTGACCCGCAAGACCAAGAAAAGACCACTTTTACGTGCCCCTATGGAACCTTCGCATATAAACGTATGCCATTTGGCTTATGTAATGCTCCGGGCACGTTTCAAAGATGTATGATGGCCATCTTTTCCGACATGATCGGGAAAAGTATGGAGGTCTTCATGGACGATTTTTCGGTCATTGGGGATTCGTTTCAAACATGCCTCTCCCATTTAGACAATATGCTAAAACGTTGTGAAGACACAAAGTTGTGTCTAAATTGGGAGAAGAGTCACTTTATGGTCAAAGAGGGCATTGTCCTCGGCCATAAAATTTCAAAAAACGGGATTGAGGTTGATCGTGCCAAAGTGGACGTCATTGCAAAATTGCCTCATCCCACAACCGTGAAAGGTGTTAGGAGCTTTTTGGGTCACGCCGGTTTCTATCGTAGGTTTATTCAAGATTTTTCAAAAATTGCCCGGCCCATGACCCATCTCCTCGAGAAGGATGCTCCTTTTATCTTCTCCCCTGAGTGCATCGAAGCCTTTGAAACATTAAAGAAAAGGCTTACCGAGGCACCGATTCTTGTTGCCCCCGATTGGGACTTGCCCTTCGAGCTCATGTGTGATGCTAGTGATTATGCTATAGGGGCAGTCTTGGGGCAACGCAAAACAAAACATTTTCAGCCTATACACTATGCCAGCAAAACTATGACCGAGGCACAAAGTCATTACACCACCACTGAAAAAGAATTATTAGCTGTGGTGTATGCTTTTGAAAAATTCCGGCCATACTTGATTCTGACTAAAAGCATAGTGTATACGGATCATTCGGCTTTGAAATATCTATTTGCAAAACAGGATGCAAAGCCGAGACTCCTCCGATGGGTTCTCCTCCTTCAGGAATTTGATATCATTATTCGTGATAAAAAAGGAGCTGAGAACCTAGCTGCTGATCATCTCTCCCGTCTTGAAAACCCTCACCAAAATGATTTCGAGAAAAAGGAAATAAATGAAACGTTTCCTCTCGAAACCCTCAATGCGGTTTCATTTCGTGGAGACTCGATTACCCCATGGTTTGCCGACTTTGCAAACTATCTTGCGGGTAATTTCATTGTGAAAGGGATGTCGTCCCAACAAAAAAATAAATTTTTCAAAGACGTAAAACATTACTTTTGGGACGACCCTTATTTGTTCAAGATATGCGCGGATCAAGTCATCCGGCGGTGTGTGTATGGTCAGGAAGCCGCTGAAATCTTAAAGGCTTGCCATGCTGGTCCCACGGGGGGCCACCACAATCCCAACTACACCGCCAAAAAGGTGTTTGATTCCGGCTTTTATTGGCCCTCGATCTACAAGGATGCCCAAGAATTGGTCAAGTCCTGTGACGCTTGTCAGCGCCATGGGAATATTTCACAAAGAAATGAAATGCCTCAGAATGCAATTCAAGTTTGTGAAATCTTTGATATCTGGGGCATCGACTTTATGGGGCCATTTCCATCCTCTCACGGCAACAAATACATACTCGTGGCAGTTGACTACTTGTCAAAATGGGTTGAAGCAAAAGCTTTACCCACAAATGATGCCCGAGTAGTTGTGAAATTTTTAAAAGCTCTCTTTGCCCGATTCGGAACTCCACGTGCTATTATTAGTGATCGTGGTACGCACTTCTGTAATGACAAATTTGACAAAGTCATGCAAAAATACGGTGTGACTCACCGTCTTTCCACTGCGTACCACCCTCAAACAAGTGGACAAGTCGAAGTGTCCACTCGGGGCATTAAAAGAATATTGGAGAGAACTGTAGGTGAGAATCGTGCATCATGGTCGGATAAATTAGATTATGCACTTTGGGCTTTCCGTACGGCTTACAAAACACCCATTGGGTGTACGCCTTATAAACTTGTGTACGGGAAAGCGTGCCATCTTCCGATCGAGTTTGAACACAAAGCCTATTGGGCTCTCAAGCATGCCAATTTCGACCTCAAAACGGCGGGTGATCATAGAAAAGTTCAACTAAATGAATTAAACGAACTTCGTGATCAAGCTTACGAGAACTCTTTGATCTATAAAGAAAAAACAAAGAAGATTCATGACTCAAAAATCAAAAATCGCGTTTTCAACGTTGGTGATCGAGTCCTTCTTTTTAATTCTAGACTCAAGATCTTCTCGGGAAAGCTCAAAACCCGATGGACTGGTCCATTCACTATCACAAAAGTTTATCCTTATGGCACCGTCGAATTATCTCAAAGTGACGGTCCAAATTTCAAAGTGAATGGACATCGGTTAAAGCACTACTTGGGAGAGGACGTACCATCCATGGTCGTCCCGGATCTCCAAACTTTCCCCAAGGACAATTGAATTCGGGGATAGAGTCAAGCTAGCGACTCAATGACCAAAAACTAGCAACAATACGGGTTTTCACCCGTATCTCTGATTCTTTCTATTTTCTACCACCGAGTGTGGGGGAATGGCCAACCCCCGCTGTTTGAAAAAAAATGTATATATGTATATAAGTCTCAAAAAAAAAAAAAAAAAAAAAGGTGTATATATATAGAAATAAAGTGAAAATGGTATGTCCACAGTTAGATTCGAATCTTGGCTTTTTACGTTCATAGCTTCGGCATAATAGCCGGGACTTTGAATATTGAGGGCAATATTCATTTCTAAGTGTGGGGGGGAAATTCTAACGAATTCTATCAAAATATCTTTCAAGTACCCCCGTTTTTGGCCAAAAAAAAAAAAAAAAAAAAAAAAAAAAAAAAAAATTCAAAAATTTTTCACTTTATTTCAAAATTTTTGTGGTAATCAGTCCGCCTTGTCTAAACGACAAAAGGGATTGGCTAGTCCAGGAGCAAACGGCTCTTGGTAAAGACAACTCAAATCCGTTGACGGCTGGCAATTTGCCCAAAATTGTGTGGTTCATCAACTCCCCAAAAACAAATGAGTTGGCTAGCCCGCAAGATTATGGCTTGTGGTAAAGGCCGTGGAAAAACCATAATTGGTAATCAGCTCACCAAGATGTTGACTAGGTCCATCAAGATGCTGGCTAGTCCAGGAGCAAACGGCTCCTGGTAAAGACTTAACAAATCCGTTGAAAGCTGGTGGTTTGCTCAAAATCACACGGTTATCAGGTGTGCCACAGTTCTTACACCTGGCTACTCCAGAAGTGATGGCTTTTGGTAAAGAGTTTAAAATCCATCAAGTTTTCTAAAAAGATTGCTAGGGACTAGCAATAGTTCAGTGTGGGGGATTGATGAGTTCTCAAACACTCATCGTTTTTGATATATTTAAACTGCCAAAACGCACAAAAACAATCAAAAAGATATCAAAATACTTAAATTATCCCAGGGATTGTGTTTTATGTGTTTTAAAAGCAAAATGTGCAAAAACAAAGAAAAAAACGTACAAAGTTTGCAGTATTGGCAGTTTCAGTCCCCCAAGTTTCAAAACTTGTCAACTTTAGTCCCTATGCATTTATTTTTTTAAGGAAAAGTCAACCCAAGGTCTTAAAGGTCAAATAAAGTCAAAATATCATAATTGGGTTGCAAGTTTTCATAAATTACATGATTAGTCCCTAAAAATCCAAATATGGCAAAAGTAGTCCCTGGGATTTTTGAAATTTTGAAAAATGTGGAAAAATGCAAAATTGGTCCTTGGTATTTGGTATTTGGCAAAAATTGATCCTTTGAAGAAGTTTTGGAAAGTTACACTTCACACCCCTCAACTTTGAAGGAATTGCAAATATGGTCCTTGTGTTAACTTTTTCCATCCGGACCCTTTTTAATAAGCCAAATCCAAACCCAAACAAGCCCCTAGCCCAACTGATCCCCAAGCCCACCACAACTTGGCCCAGTCCAATTTGGCTAATACCCGGTCAAACCAAGTCAACGCGGGTTAAACCCACGTTTGACTGTCTTCTCCCCCAACAGACATGCGCAAAACCAGGGAGAAACTTTCCCCCCCCCCTCCTCGCCTTTTCAACTACTCCACCCCCCCCCCACAATTAATACCCTCACCCACCAACTCCACCACCATAAATGCTCCCCTAAACCCTCACCAACACCACTCAGTATTTCCTATAAAGAATTTGGGCGGGAAAAGCTAATCAACAGCTAGGATCAATCAACACTCAATTGAACGGCTGGGATTTGGTCAGAGAGTCAAGGCAAGGCATGTGGTACCCTCAGTTTTCAAAAAGCAACCATGTGGAAGACATTAGGGTTTAATTTTAGGTCGTTATATAAGAAAAAAGCTCATAGAAGCTGAGTGTGTAATTTTCTTAGTTTATTTGTAATTTCAGTTCATTTTCAATGTAATGTAACTCTTTTTATTAATGCAAGTTCATTTTGAAGTTTAATTTCCAATCTCACTTTTCAAAGTCTCATCTTAAATTTCCAAGTTCCAATTAAGTGAAGTAATTTGTGTTTAAGGAACTCAGAAGTTCTTACAAGCTCAGAAATAAGATATTACAAGTGTTATAAGCTTATGTGAACACTTTCAATTCAATTTTCAATAAAAACTAAAAAAATAAGAAAAATAAAAATAAAAATAAAAAGTGGTGATCATTTGTTGTATGAGCAAGGAGCACAGTGTAACAAGGATGGCTGTGGGTTAGGAACCTCAGGGGAGGGCATAGGATTGTTTGGTTTGGTCCTTGGTACTTACTCAGTGCTTGGAAGGCTTTGTAAGCTACACACTCTTTTCATCTTTACTCTTAAATAGCCTAGGATTGTTTATTTAGGTTCATTACATATTAAATATCAGCTTATAGATTAGTAGTAACCATCTGTTTGTGTTTTATACTTGTTGAAGTGGAAATCTCTTCATTAACTATTTTAAAAAGGGTGTTTGGTTGTGATTTGTTTGGTGTATTCTAGTTGTGTTACTGAGCATTTATTAGTTTCTATTAGTTATTTGGGTATAATAAAGCTCAGGGGAACAAGAGTTTTGGTACAAAACCTCACAAAAGTCAAAATCACAAGTTTATAATCACCACAGTTCACTGTGGTGATTTTTGGAGTCCAAATCTCACAAAACCTTTTCATAAGTTGGATTTTTACCTAAGTTAGTTTTAATATAGCTTATCTTAGCTTATTTGGTCATTAAATCAGCCTCCCAAGTTCACTAAAGTCAAACTTTGTAATTTCTTGAAAAGTCAAATTGTCAATTCTCAGATTTTGATCAAACTTGGGAGGTGTGTAACTTGTTTGATCTTAGGTGTTAAAGTCTGAAATTTGGTGTGCTTAATCTTTGCCACTTTGTAGATTTTTACAAATTTTTCCAGATTTTTAGAATTTTGTTTGGTAGGTCCCACAAGGTATCAAAGTGACCTGCAGGGCAACCTATCTGCCCTGCTCTCAGTTACCTCAGCCATCCACCCAACTTTGGTGGTCTTGTGTGACTGACCCAGTGGGTCCCACACCACCACTCTTGCACCTTTCAACCCCCCTCCTACCCAGGAATAAGGGTTGACCTTTTGTTTGACCCCAAAGTCTGTGGACCCTACCTTGTTTGACCCATAAACTTTGTCCCTTAACTGCTCAGTCAACAAATAAGCAAAGTGCTTATTTGTTGTATTTGGCTTATTCAGGCCACTTATTAGCTTAATTCTTGCTTATTTGTGTTCCTTAGACTCAGAGAAACCAAGAAATTCAATTGTGGACCCTACATTTTCATTTTGAGCTTATTAACCTTCACAGTCAACAAAAGTCAACTGTGAGGTGAATAAGCACTCCAAGTGCTTATTTCCAGGGGTATAGTAAAAGTGTCTTAATTAAAAGTGCTTATTTTTATCTTATAATTAGTTTTGAAAAAGAAAAAAACCAAAAAACCAACTTTAAAAATAGTGATAGCTTCTATTTAATAGGATTTATCAATTTAATTTTCTTTTTAATTAATTTCTAAATAATATATCACTTTTATATTTTTAGAAATTACATTTTAGGTTAAAATAATTTTACAAATTTTTCCAGATTTTTATTTTGTCTTTTAGTGGTATTTTTAATTAATTTTAGTTTAATTTAGTTTTAATTAATATTAATCAATTAAATAGCATAATTAGTTTTTAAATAGTATAACCTAGTTTTTATAATTTTTATAGCTTTTATTTTAGTTAAAACATTTTTATAAATTTTTCTAGAATTTTTACTGTTCATTTAATAGTTTTCATAATTTAAATAGTTTAATTAGATATTAATTAATAAATAGAATAATAATTAGTTAATTAGTTTAAAAATACATAAAATTAACTTTTTATAATTTTTTAGGATTCCTGTAATGGTTAATTAGATTTATAAAAAATTTCTTAATTTTCTAAGTCTTTTTAGTATTTTTAATAATTCTAATTAGTTTAATTAGTAATAAATAGATAATTAGTAATTAATTAATAATAAATAATTAAGTAGTGTAAAAATAATTTTAATTTTTCTTAAAATTTTCTTTTATTATTAGGATTGTAAAAATATCAAATTTACACTTTTACCCCTTCCAGTCCTTCAGTTGTACTTTTTGTTTTGTACGTCTGTATACGTTTTTTAATTAAAACGTACGTTTTTAGTTTTTAGCTCAAATCTCCGTAATCTAAATTCCCGTAATCAATCACGTAGCTTTCCTAAGCTATATTTGTTAATAAATTCCAATTAATTCTGATCATAACCTTTTCCTGTGAATAATTACCCGATCCCTGATACGCTAAAGTCACAATCCACACTTCAACGGGATTTAACGACCCGGTGATACATTATATTACCCGGAGCATTGACTCTAAGCCTTTGACTTTGTTGACCATTATTTGGTCAATATAAGTTAGGTGGTTCAGGAACAATCACACCTTCAAGCCACTAGTGTCTTCACAACTTTAATCTACTAATGTCTTCTAGTCTTCTCCACTTGGATGCTTCAATTACTTCACTACTAGTCACTATTGCTACTCTCTCCTATCTTCACTACTATCCAACACTACTTCTTCACTTCAAGTTCCACTTCACACTTACAACAATTCTAGATTCTACAACTAAATCTAGCTAACTAATACATACACCTTATTCACCAAAATATGAAAGATCAACAAGATGAAACAAACAAACAACTTAGATAGCAAGATGATACTAAGTTGTAACACTTCTACTCCCTCCGTCCCAAATTTATTGTCCAGCGTTGACTTTTTTAGTTTTTCTTCTTCAACTTTGACCTTAAATATTTTTGTGTGTGTTATATAATATTTGATGCAAAATATATAAATGGATTGGATTTTAAGTCTACTTTTCAATGATATAATTTTTAATCAAATATTATATAATAAAAAAAATATATTTGTGATCAAAGTTATACCATTTTGACTTTGAAAATTCAAAGTGGACAGTAATTTTGGGACGGAGGGAGTAATAGAAGTATTCTTCTCTTTGCACTTGAGTGTTGAGGCTTGAATCACTTTGAAACAAAGATCAAAGTATATAAGATCAAAGGATTTTTAGAGGATGGAGAAGGATGGTTAGATCAGAAAGTTTATAGTGCAAAAAGGTAAGAAAAATATGTGGAATGATCCAATATTTATAGGGCCAGAAAATACTGTTCTGGAGCGTGCCGGTCCCCTTAATTAGGGGGCGGTCCCCTTAATGATTAAGGGGGCCGCCTAGTAAACTTAAGGGGGCCGCCCTCCTGAACGTTGGATTTTCTTGTCCTTTTGTGAGGGAAATTTTTCTGGATTAGATTTGCCATTTTTGGTTGAAAATTTGAATTCACAAATTTGTAGTGAATTAAACATATTCTTTTAATGCCAAAAATGTTTTACAAAAGATATAAAATGTTTTGTGACATTTTATAAATATCTAGTGATTAAAAAAAGTGTTTCTTTGATCTTATAATACATTAGACACTTTGTTCATTCATACCTTAAGTGATTAATTGGTAAAGATGAGTATTTACTACTAAATACTTGTTTATGTCATAATCTTTGGTTTGATGAGTTTTCGTTTTGTGATTATCAAAACATAGAGATATCGAAAGATATGAATAACGTTTTTAGTCATTTATTTATATCAACAAGAATCACTGGTGACAGATCCGCTAAGTCTCCTTTAAAGCTAGTTAGTAGATTTCCTTATCATCCCGACATTACTACGTTGCATGATCTTTTTGTGTGAGTATCTGTATATACATGGCTACGGGATTTGCATTACACAGTTTAACTCTTCATCCATGTATATGTACTAAGTCATTGTAATACAAAGTGGGAACAAGAGAATTTTGTCAAGCTCTCTAGTGTAGATGCTTTGTTAACCCCATCTCTAACTATTTATCAAATGTTTTGTCACATTTTTTATTTGTGCTAAATTATAATTGACTCGGCACAAGCCAGTTTGCTAAGCTGCAAACGAGAAAGTATTATGTTGATTATTAGTGATTGATTCTAGAGCTTATTAAACGTGGACGTATCAGACAACAAGAGACACAACAAATATAACTTTGTCATTTTGGCTTTGATTTTGGATATGGAAAATACATTTTGGATTTGATTTTGGCTTTGATATTCTAATACTCAGACTTCATTTTATTTACTACTTAAACTTAAAACCAGTTGAGTATAATTTGTAACTTTTGTTGACTTGTTAAACCAGCCGGCCTTATAATCTCGTATTGCACGTTACTTTTATGAAGATTCATGTATATCCTCTTTATTATCAAATTGTTTAACTTGACAGCAGTTTTTCCTGTCAGTTTCCTTTGTAGCATGTAATACGTTCCTGTCGTGATGCCTGATACTAGAATGTAATACGTTCCCGTCGTGAATTGGAACTTGCGTAGTGGATCCAGTACATGTCCATTATATCTAGAACAAAATGAATATACAATTAGCGACTCTCCTTTTCCCAATGAGAGTTTTGTTATTCGTGTTTTGTGATTTAGGAGGTTAAATGCCTTAAATTACATAGTTTTCACCATTTAAGCCATTAAATTTACTCAACCCATTCATAAGTAATGGTTCAAATGTTCAATAGCACCCCCTCTAAACAATGATTAAGAATAATATACGGTTTTGGTAGAAAGAAAATCACCCTACTGACACAAGAATTATATCGGGCTTGAATCTTTGTGCACATGGTACAATGACTTGATCAAACACAGTTCGCATGGCTATATCACCTGTTACAGCAGGCATATAGAGAACGTTGCGTAATAAAGTGACAAACTGTCTGAAACTCTGAATAGATGGGTTGGGTAAACTGGTACAGTATCTTTGAATAAAGGTTAATTTTGTGGAAAAAGTTAAGTGTTATTAACTGGTATAAAAATGGCCTAGCATGTTAAATATAACTACGCAAAATCTAGTATCTCAATTAAAACTAAAGTTTCTTAACCAATTATTTGTTAAGTTTTATGTATTAAAAATTCAAATTCCAGCTTTGACCCGTTTTTAACCTTTTTTTTAGCAGTTTCATCCATTTTACATGTAGAGATAAAAACATAACCCATATATATATATATATATATATATATATATATATATATATATATATATATATATATATATATATATATATATATATATATATATATATATATATATATATATATTAAAAAGAAGCAATGTTTAAATCTTGCTCTTCTTATTTACATTTCGTAAAGAAAACGGAAAATGAGCAGAAATTACCACATAATCTACCAAGGATAGACCTGCTCCAGCATTAACCAACGCCCCCTCAAATGTCTGCATATTTTAGCAGCATACCAAAAATCACATAATTGATCGACCTAGTCAATATTATAGACTTACTGAACATCTCTCTAATTTACAATGTATATATAAATAATTGGAGGTATCAGAAAAACTAAATCAAATGACAGGTTGCTTGATTCTTACCAAATCCAGTTTAACAAATTTTAGTCAGAAATGATTTAAATTCAGAAGTTAATTACAAAAATGGTCCATGTGGTTATTCTGGTACACCCCATTTTCACATATAGTGCCAAAATCTCAAAAAATACAGCAATAGCCTGTGACATGTCCAAACAAGACGCTGGTGGCTCATCCCATGAACAAATGCTCAAATGTCCATTAAAGTTGACAACCGACAAACTCTTCTTTTCAAAATTATGCTCTTCAATAGCTTCAAACTATACTGCCCACCACCCAACACGACCACACAAAAAAGGTACAACCCAAAGGAGAACTCTTGAATTTACTATAAATTTAGTTAACTATTGTTTATCAAATCACTTACTAGGGAAGTGGTGTATATGCTTCCAATGCCATCACGGGGTATACTGCCCCATTTTTCCTTCATTCTTGATGTCTGTGGAAGAAATTTTATAAGACCATAAGTGGAAATACATGTACTGTTAGGGAATGTTTGGAAGTGCACTTTGAAATTGATTATGTGATATTAGTTGATCGAAAATCAAGTAATAAGATGTAATAAAACCGTGTTGCAGGAACTAGTGTTTAAAACTGGTTTTGCTGCTTGAAGCTGTAATAACTACTCTATCTTATTATGTCTAAATAATTATCATTGTTGCAGTTAGTATGCACTTGATTATTTCTATATAATCAAAATCCCATACAGTGATTAAGGGGATATAATCGGATAATTAGTCTCAAAAGCAGATCTAAACACCTCTTCGCAATTTATGCGTATATAGTTACTGCACAATGCACATTCTAAAATGATACATGTTGAAAATAGAAAACGTAAAATATGATGACTAAAAGCTGCAAACGTGTTAATGTTGGATACTTGGATGAGCTTAAATGGCATGCGTGTAAAGTATCATAGCTTTAACCTAGAGATATAAATTAAATTTTCAAACTTTTCTATGAATACTTATTTAATTTTAGCGATGACAGATTCTCTTCTTTTGTGCTTTGTTCATGACAAGAAAACAACTTGTATTACCACTTCAAGGAGATAGACAGAATCTCTGTCATGTACGGATGCAATATCCTCCCTTGTCGCAGTTTTGAAGTTTTGAAGTTGAATGATCTCAGATCTTCGAAACTGCATGCATATAGATAAAGGTTAAAACACATCTATGAATGGAATCCAATTCCATTACAGTTATTGTCAATTAATATGTGAACACTAATACCTTTGCAGTGAGATGCATCTTCTCAAGAGCATTTACAGTTGCCTGACCTCTTGTAATGCATTCAGGTTGTCCCTCCTATTAACAACATCATTTCCAAAACACCTTTAATATTGAAAAAGAGAACATAATAATAGAACCAAATGCAGATACGACCTTAACGCATTTGTATTTTGTTTTCTTTTAGTATGACTTTGACAGTTTGTATGTGGCTAAATATAAATTGCAGGTAGAAAAACATGTTTTAAAGCAATCCGATATAAGTTGATGTATGATATATATTAGTAGTAAATGTTGGAGCATCTTCAATCGGAGTCTAGTGACATGGAGTTTATGGCTATGGACTTAGTTTTGAATCAGCATTTGAGTCTCTTATTACCGAACTAGCTGAGTCTTTACCCAAGTGCAAACATATTATGGTTATAGACTTTCCTACAAACTACACAGGGAGATAAAGTTTGGTAAAGAATAACATACAATAATTCAAACATCAATGACATGAAAGTTGTGTCCACGAGCCTAATATCATCATCGGCCTTTGTACGATGAAAAGAACTGCCCCAAAAAAATAATTAGGTTGCTAGATCTAAAACCATAAAGCTCAAAAACTTATAGATTTAACTAAAACAACCGGAATCCTTTAGATCTGATCAACAAACCTAAGATCTACATAAAAAATAAAAAAAGAAAAAAAGAAAAAAGAAAAAAAAACCCACTTAACGTGAAGACCATTCTTTTAATAACAAAACAAAGCATCAACACCACCACTTAAAGCCTTAAACCACTAAAATGACGAAAGCAACAACAAACACATACATCAAAACATTAATATCGCATGTCTCTTGAAAACAACAACCACAACCGCATCCAACATTTTTTTCGAAGTCGATCCCGCCCCTATTACCAAAGTAACCGAATAAAATTACGGCTTGATTTTCTATATATGTAAAAATAAAAAATAAAATATAAATAAATAAATAATACCGTGCGTTTAGATTTCGGGTAAAAGATTCGGTAAGATCTTTGTTTAATCTCAGTTTCTAGCAACAGATCCGGTCACAAAAATACTCTAACTACACTGGGTCGCCAGACACATCACCACCACCCGTCTCTATGCACTGAAGCCACCTGAAAATCGATCGGATACATAAATCCAAACAAACCAAGTAGTGGTGGTGACGGCATATTCAAATAATGAAGGGTGTTGTGGCGGCGACAGTTATAAAGAGAGTGGTAATGTGTATTTTAGGTTAGAGAAAGAGGAAGAGAGCAGATATTGTGTTTGTGTGTTTCTTTTTTTTTTTTTTTTTTTTTTAGGTTTGGTTTGTCTAATGCGAATGCCTTTATTTATATATTAAACAGGCTCGGGTGTCTGAATCTTAAATTGTACAAGTTGCATAAAAAATAATATATATTTTATTTACAAAAAATGCACAAGTTGCATAATAGTACACTTACACATAGTATTAGTTGTAAGAAAAAGGACACTTACACACATGTACTTGTGTCTTACACACACTTGTAAAAGTGTACTTGATACTAGGACATGTGGCAACATTGTATTGGTTTGTACGATTCGCTTAGGTTACATAAGTCGCAATGGGGCAAATGCGAAATGTAAAAAAAAAAGGGCAAAGCTTGAAGTATGGTCTATTTCATGGGGCAAATACACAATTACCCCTAACATAAATGTACAAATGAGATTCATAAAATTTAACAATGTCAAAAATACATGGATAACATTGATAACGTACCAGTTGAATTTACAATATAATACTACGATTAATTTTTCCATATTGGTAATTTCCAGAAAACCTAGAGATGAATAAATAAATTAATTAAAAAAACACAAAAATAAAGAATTGTATGGCTTGTGATCTTTTAAAACTACAATGATAAATCATGCATACTTATATAGCAATAAATATGAAAATACATATGTACTGTATTTCACGCATTCAACAACTTCAAAATTGACAAACACATATATACCTACCACGTATATATGAATATAATAGTATTATATAAACACTCATTTGTGTGTTGATGATGATGGTCGATCAGAAAGTAGGAAAAAAGTGGTTTCATCATTCATCGAATGAGAGGAATATGATTGTGTTGATGCAATGTCAAATGTGGGGTATTTATAAATGTACAAATAAGATTTATAAAATTAAACAATACAAAAAAACCAAAAAGAATTTGATGTAGCACCTGTAAAAACACAACACATAAACATTACGATTAGAATAAATGTACAAATTAAAAATTAACAACCTCAAAAAATCATAACGAATAAAACAATGCATAGACATTAGGGTTCACATAAATGTACAAATAAGATTCATAAAATTTAACAATATAAAAAATACATGGATAATATTGATAACGTGCCAGTTGAATTTACAATATAATACTACGATTAATTTTTCCATATTGGTAGTTTCCGGGAAACCTAGAGATGAATAAATAAATAAATTAAAAAAACACAAAAATAAAGAATCATATGGCTTGTGATCTTTTAAAACTACAATGATAAATCATGCATACTTATATAGCAATAAATATGAAAATACATATGTATTGTATTCCACGCATTCAACAACTTCAAAATTGACAAACACGTATATACCTACCACGTATATATGAATATAAGAATATTATATAAACACTCATTTGTGTGTTGATGATGATGGTCGATCAGAAAGTAGGAAAAGAGTGGTTTCATCATTCATCGAATGAGAGGAATATGATTGTGTTGATGCAATGTCGAATGTGGGGTATTTATAAGATGCAATTAGGGTTTTTGTCACATTTAAATTCGAAAAAGATATGTTCAAAAAAGATATATAATTCAAATTTAGTACTTATCACAATTTATGTTTTAGGAAAATATACTATTTTATTAAAAATATACTGTTTTATCTGAATCTAATCTTTAACACAAAAGTTTTATAAATTACATTTTTTTAAAGTTTTTTTCTTCGCAATTTTGACACGTCTATGTTTGGAGGAAAACTCCTATAGCTACCCTATTTTTTCTCAATTAGAAATCCAATTGACCAATGAGGGCTCGATTTCAAAATGGAGCCCTCTCATTGGTTAATCGAATCCCTCGATTTGGCCAAAAATGAGTTCTCATATTATATAAAAGATTAACTGTTTAGTTGAGCAGATACTTTCTGCAAACCTCAAATGGAGAGTTGATAGCTGAGCAGAAATGGAATAATTCGATCCAATTGCATTGATTGTCCTTATTGAACCAATGTTACCTAGGTTCGAAAAAACACATTTATGCTTTACATTCTTATCTTGAGGTGGAAGTTTCGACACAACTATTAAATGGGTCGAATGGGCAAACTTTAAAAGTTAAGTTTAAAAGCTAAACTTTATGGATAACTGGTCGAAAGGTTACACATTAAAAATGTGGTTAAAAAGGGGTAGACTTTATGAAAAATCATATATGCTTTACATTATTTTATAATTGTGGCAATGTTTACTTATTTACTAAATATGTTCAAATTAGAGTTAAAAAGGGTAAGCTTTAGGAAAATGCTATTATATTTTATATCTAACGAGTCAAAATGGTAATATTTATAAATATAGTTACAAAAACTAGATTAGATTGATATCATACTTACATAGTTATCTGATACTACTTCCTTTTTTGTCATGTTACCCAACCTAATACTACTTTTTTTTTGTCATGTTACCCAACCTAATACTACTTCCTTTTTTTCTAACCGTGAACATAAATAATTGGCTTAAATGAGAATTGGTTACCATAGTGAGTCAGTTGCCTTATGTGGGATGTAACTTTATATCTTTTTGTTGTTGTAATAAACGTTGGCTTTTTCTAAAAGAAATGAAAATCGGTCACATGGGTTGAACATGTTGGAATATGATGTTCCTAATCATACCTTACACTATTATATTTATTTCCATAACACCCCATATTATAAGTAAATTTTTCAGTTTTTTTTCTTCATATTTGTTATTGTCAAGGGAGTGATTACAAGATTTGGAGACTTAAATGTGAAGAATAGAAGTATGTTGGGTTTGGATGCTATTTGGATATGATGCATTACATTTGCATAAAGTTGATTTGTATATACTTGACTTCCGTGATGATGATTTCAGGTTCATGCAGCTTATAAGCATGCATTGTTGAGATTTCACCCAGCTCGAGCTTCACATATGTGGTAACATTTCTAAATAGGTTTAAGCTGACGAAAAGTCTAAGCTTCTTTTCTGCATGAAGCCAAACTGTCGTTGTGACCGATATGTAGGTATTCCGTTATTTATTTCATAGTTTCTTAGTTTATAATAAACAAATCAAAATTCTACAATAATTTGAGTAAATATATACACAGGCCATATCAATCAGTGCGGTTTAAGGCATATTGTTATATTTGCTTACATTTGATCCGTATCAACTGTAGAAGGTACTAGGATGCCTAAGAAGTTAGCTTTTTGCTACATATTTATGGGACAATTAATAAAATACTAGAATCTCTTGCGGTAATCTTTTTTAGAGGAGTATCCTCATTGCCCAACACCATATCCTTGAAAAGGTCTTCTAGCTTCAGAATAATTTACCTCTTCGATCTTTTTATCATCCTCATTTAACGGATAGTCTCTGGCTAGATGAGCTCCTTCGCATGTGTCGCATCCTACTTGTATAGCATGTACATTTTCCTTGAGCTTTTTCATTTCCCTGCCAAGATTTTCAAGTTTGTTAGTTATAATATTCATACCTTCCAAACTTCCACCTGTACTTCTACTACTACCGCCATCATGCCACTTTTGAGAGTGGTCGGCCATGTCTTGAATAGCGTCCAAAGCTTGAACAGGAGTCATCCAAGGGATCGGTCCCTGAGAATCGATCATTTGCCTAGTTGCAATGTTAATCCCCTTGTAGAAGATGTTAAACATTTGCTGCTTGTTCATATCATGAGTAGGGCACCTATATAAAAGATCATTATACCTATCCCATGCTTGGTACAATGCCTCATCAGCTTCTTGTCTGAAATTGTGGATCTCGTCTAATTGTTTTTCCGTCTTAGAAGGAGGGCAAAATCTTTGAATGAATGCCTTCTTGAGGAGATTCCATGTGTTGATGGTTCCATCGGGCAACCTATCAACCCATATTTTTGCTACTCTAGTGAGTGTCGTTGGAAACACTCGGAGCATGACTGCATCGTGAGAAACACCTAGAATGTTGAAGAGGTTGATGATGTAAAGAACATTTTCCACGTGCTTATAAGCGTCTTCAGCCTTATTCCCAGTAAAGGGCTTTTCACGCAATTACCTCATAAACCGAGGCTTGATCTCAAATTGGACATCAGCTCCAATAATCGGCCTAACAAGCCCTGGTCCTTGCTCATCCCTAGTCATTGCAAGGTACTCTTCGAGAGTCAACGTATCAATGTCAACAACTTCCATGTTTCTTGAAACTTGAACAAAATGTGAGAAAAACAAAACAAAAAAAATCACAAATTAAAAACTTAAACAAAACTCCTAATATAGCTCCCCAGCAGCGGCGCCAAAAACATGATGCAGGTTTTACTGATCAGGTCTTAAATTTATATTATGTGTCGATTACCTAAGGTCTACCTCAATGCACTAACGGACAGTGTATCTGGTCGTGTGTAGATTAGTAACTGGTAAAACCGAGGTCGTCCCAAGAGCTATCTAGTGTGGATCCTATTTAAATCTAGTGTCAAGTTATAAAGCTGGTTTTAAGTTGAAATGATTAATTAAACTAAGAAAATAAAAATGAAATAAAACGAAAAATAAATTGAAGTTGTGAACAGTGGGAGAGAAGTGTGCTAGCCTATTTAAATCTAGTGTCAAGTTATAAAGCTGGTTTTAAGTTGAAATGATTAATCATCTTAAACTGTTTATGATTATGTTATCTATTAAACTATTCTAACGCTTCAAGTGGGGCGGACATTTATCACTAGGTTCATATGGTCAAGTTCCCTAGCCTATCTTCCTAGAATCCTGCCGGGAACTAAAGGCACTACCGATGAGACGAAAAGTGTACCGCTTTTAGGGGGTCATTTAAGCCCAAAGTCGAGATTATTTGATCAAATATTGCCCTAAATCGTTCCTTTTGTCATTTTAGGTACTTTTGAGGAGAAATCTGGAAAATGAAGCATTTTGGACGTTTTTGGAGCGAAAAAGTGAAGAAAACGATAAAGTCTCTAATTCATGCTGAAAATAGTACCTGACGGCGTCAGGATTTGCTTATGACGCCGTCACCCTTTGCAAAAGAGGTGGATAATCAAGTTACACGTGACGTGCCAGAGAGTTTTTGGAGGAATTACACGTGACGGCATCACCAAGGCCGTTAAGAGCAAATTACATGTGACGGCCAAGATCAAGTTTACACATGACGGCATCAAAATTGGATCTAAGCAATACGATGATGTTTATGGCGGCGAGTTGACGGCGTCAGACTTACTCTTGACGCCGTCAGACCCAATATTCTATATATAGTTTTTGATTTTTCATTCATTAGTGTGCAACTTTGAGAGGAGAAACCCTAGACAAATTTTACAGTATTTTTAAGGGTTTTAAACCCTTGTTTCATCCATGCTTAGTTGAAGATAAGTTTTCCAATAATCATTCAATATGTCTATGTGTTGTTTGATTCTATCTTATGCTTGTCTTCACTTTAACATGCCAGGCTAGGTTTTCTTTGTGTTTGCTTAGATGTAATGAAACTTAGATATTGATTATTGGTTGGTTGTTTGTTTATAATTGTTGTGGATGAATGATTTCGATGTTAGGCTTAAGAAAACTGGCAGACTTCCAATTGGTAACTTGCTTGAACGTCTTAAGAAACATGATCGGATGTGTACTACGATAAATCGGTTATATTTAATGCATAGGTAACTACTAATGAGGCCATGTTAGGAGCTAGTAGTCGGCTCGACATAGGAAGAGGTAGAAGCTTATAGAGTTAGGGAAGATCGTACACGGCCCTACGAATGGTATTAAGGAATATAACCCGTTATCCATGCAATTGTAACAAACTAATCAACCGGTAAAAGATAGCTAGGGAGTAGTGAAATCTAAGTAAACACATTTTCTATTATTATTGTTTCTCCACATTTACTTTAGTGTTATTTTATTTTATTTTGTTTGCATTCGTAGTAATTTGGGTTCGTTGATTAGCAACTAATTCCGCCCATTCTTCCAAAACCCGAGATTTTTACTTGCTTTCCATAAAATACAAAAATACAAAAAGAATCATCCCTCATCTCTAGACCTAGTTTAATCGAGTTTTAACCCTAGCGAACACTATTCTCTGAGTTGAACGATCAATCCCCTGGTACTTGCCACTATACTATACTACAACGATCAGGTACACTGCCTGGTGGGGATTGCAAGCTTCTCAAGATCCCTTGAGAGGTAAAACCTTTTGCAAGGTTGCAATACCACGCATCAACTACCCTATGTCATAAGCCGACGTACGGTAGACTAGTTGAGTCACTAAGTACCACTATATGCTAGATTTATCCTTGTATGGCCCAGCCTCTCGGATCTTAGGCCATACTCTAATTACTTAAGTTTATCAAACTCGAAAAGTGGTCCTATGGTTAATTTGCACACAATGCAAACAACTAGTTGTCATCCCAACCATTTCCCTTTCAACCCAACTACGCTAGGGTCTTTTGGTCAATTCGTCTAGCATACCAGATATAACCGGTTCATCAAAACTACCACAGCTAACGGATCTATGGTAAACTAAACATGCACACACTAGAAGCATTATGAAAAGTATGAAAACATAATCAAAACAATAAAGGAATCATAACTAAGCTAGCACCAGAGGTGCTTAGCCGAACATATTAATAACAACACTCAAATCAATGTTTAAATAAGACATGAATTCAAAATGTGAATTAAACAATGAAAAGTTAAAACTTATGGTGTTGTAAGCGTGATCTCTCCCTTGGAATAGCTCTGTATGCTGCTGTAGAATGCCTCTCTAAATGCTCCCTTCGTTCTCTGACTTGTGTGGTGAGAAAAGTTGTGTCAAATGCGGAGTTTGGGGCTGGTATTTATAGGCCTGACATATCTACGGCGTACCCCTAAGAGTTGGTTACGCCGTAGTTAGTTTAATCCTGAAACGATCTTATCCTTTGACATTGGCTATGGCATAGTTGTGATGCTGGTTACGTCGTAGCTCCTTAGGGTTTCCACTTACACCGTAATCTTGAAGTGTAGTTACGCCATAATCTCGATAAAATCTTAGATCACGTACTGTTCTTTAACTACGCCGTAACTCCATGAGTGGTTATGGCGTAGCCTTCATAGCCCACGAATTCTTTTAAGTCTTCGAATGATTACGGCGTAACCTCAGGAATTGGTTACGCAGTAACTCTTGATAATCGTTGACTAGTCAATATATTTGAATTCTTGCCTACAGCGTAGTTGAGAGTGTGAGTTACGCCGTAGCTAGCTTCAACATACTAAGATTAGCTCCTATGCTCGTTTGTACTCTAGAAATAAAATATAGATAAATCAAAGTATATATCTATATAAATAACACAAATAATGAGCATATTATGAGCATATTAGAGGAAAATTATCACTTAAATATCAGGATAATTTGATGAAATCAACTTACATCACATACACATCAACACTATAAAGCATACATAACGCTTATCATCCTTAGCTCATCTAACACATAACATGTGTATTCAATAACTTAAGTGATTATCCTTTTACACCACTTACACTTACGGGCTACACGTCTATGAGTGGCTTACGATTAGGCAACCTACAATGGAAACCTAATTCACTTAAACCGAAGCTCTGATACCAAAGATTGTTTACCATTTTCCTCTTCCCACTAAATTACTCATATTTATTTCTACCTCTCTCAAACACAAAGCATTTTTCTTCTTCTCAAACACTCACAAAACTTTTATTTCTTCTCTAAACTCTGTGACCCACCACGAGTCACCGCCCTATGATCAAGTCAATCCGGCATGGACAACGCTTTAATAAAAGAGACCAACTAAGGCCAAAGTAGAAAAATGAGCCGAGGCCTCAACACTACTCTTTGATACCACTAAACCAAATGCACTTGTAAAAGAATAAACAAAATATATTCCTTTAATTTTAACTGCAACAAAAATATAGTGTACAACAAAATAAGCATAGTGTAATTTTACTTTAAAAACATACAATGGTTGAAGAGAGAGTCATCCCTCTATTATATAGTGTACAACAAAATAAGCATAGTGTAATTTTCAGACTTACAACATTAATGCTATTAAAGTGGTCAATGTTTTTAATGACTATAATGACTATTATTTACATAGCTGCAACCCTTTATTAAAACCCATCCATATTCATTTCGTGGCATCAAAATCTTTTCAATATATGCATGCTTTTCCCTCCATAAAACCTGAAAATCAGCAACTATTTCATTCATTCTCTCTTTCGGGTCAAAGAACACAAGAAACCAAAAAAAAGAATAAAAAACCTACCTGTGTTCGAAGCTGACTTCAAGATAGAGTGACTTTGAGCTTGTGTTCTGGTCCGAACAATAAGGAAAGTATAAGAGAATGTGTTTGATATTCGGTGTGGAAAGAGTAGGGTGACTGCGTTTGTATGTGAAAGAAATTAGGGATATGAGTGCTACATTTTAGGTTATTAATTAGGGTTATAACAAAATTTTGTGTTGAACTTGGGCTAATGTAATATCACTTGGGCCTCTTATCCGAATATTTAGTTTAAGTGTGTTTTACAATTGGTTTATGTTGAGTGCTATAAAAGTGGTACAACAATTTTTTGTTCGAATTATTTGAAGTGATTTTTTTGTTCTGTATTATTTTGGATTACAGTTTTAATTGAGCTTCGATAATTCGAGAGTGATTATAATTTTGAATTTATCGGGTTTGCCGGATATAACTACCGTTCTAATGTGCAAAGGATGCAATGTGCAAATCTAATTATATATATAATAATTACTATACTCTTCAAAGTTACCTACATGATTTCTTAAACATTTAGGTTTTCTTTGTCTTCATAAGTACTGTTTTACTTGTATCCATTATAGACATTGTTAATAATCTAAATAAGTGCCAAAAAAACTTATATGGTGTATTTTAGATAATTATTTTTTTCTTAACATGATGTAAGTGATTTTTAAAATTCGCTATAGTATATTTTATTTGTTTATATAACTTGCAACCACGTGCAATTGTCAACTCCTTAACCTCATACCTCCATAATATATTAGCTACCGCATGCGTATTACTACAACGTCATGTGGATAATCTAGAATTTTTATATGAGTTAACTTGTTATTGCTTAAAATGATTCAAAACTAAAAGTATCGTCATCCGTAAGGATATTATATCGTAAAATATAGAACCGAAAAGCATTTCTTGCTAAAATTTTTAATTGTATGGTACCGACCGCCGCATCACGCGAGGTACCCTGCTATATATCAAAAGGAGTGGTAAAATGAAAAGCCACTGCTTTTCTCTCAAAATATGTGAAAATCACATGTTTTACCTCTCTTAAATATCAAATTTTCACTATTTTTACATCACCACAGAAAATAGTTGACAATCACTGAAAACTGTCATACATCTATACTAAATCTCTATAAAATCAAAAACTTTTTCAAATTATCTGGTTACCTTCTCTTTTGCGCGGCTACTTTGCTATATTCTCTTAAGTCTAAAATGATTATTTAAAAATGATCAAATTATTTAGTGCTTACCAAAAAATTAATACTTGCTCACAGAAAAATTTAATTACACAGGTACATGCCATAACGGTGCCTATCCTTTCTTAACAAGTGCAAAATAATAAGCAATGTTTTAAAAATCGGTTTTTTAATTGACCCGGTCGAGCTATCGGGTCACGGTTCAACCGGTTTAACTGACGGTTCAACTGGGGTTTTCGCTCAAAACCGCTTTCCGATCACCCGACCTGTTCACAGTTCGACCGGTTCAACCGGCCGGGTCAACCCTGGTTTTAAAACAATGATAATAAGTGTTACCAATTATCAACGCTTTTACAAGACTACATGTTTACATAATACATATGCTTGTTATTGGGCCATACCTGGACTATATTATTGGGCTTCCACATACCCAAAAAAAAACTAGAAAAAAACGAACTTAGTGGTGACCAAATCAGTTTGTTTTATTACAAAGGAGAGATAAACCAGCAAAAACCAAAAAGAAAAATATAAAAACTCAAAATCAACTCCCAAAATATATAAAAAAAAACCACATTTGGTGAAATTGTCAAAAACTGCAACAAAACCTAATTCGATCCAATAGCAAGATCAAGTTACCAAAACCCTAATTCAATCAAATCCGTGTGACGTCACCTCATTTCCCCCAAATTCGACACCGAAACCCTAATTTTGGTAAGTCAATTCATTCATTTCGTTGATTGTTTTGATTCTAAACCATGCCGTTGCGTAATTCGTTGATTTTTATGTGTTTTTGTGTTGTTATGGTTGAATTTGATTTGTTTTTATAGATTTGGATATCATGAATTGAATTAGAATTAGAATTAGTTACTGTTGTTTGCGTTGTCGGTGGAGGCGTAACGAGTTTGCGAGATTTGTGCGTTTAGCGTGTTGAAATTTTGGAGGAATGAAATGATGAGTTAGTTAGGGTTGTTGATGTGTCAGTTAATTCGAAGCGTAATGAGTTTGTGAGATTTTTTATATTTAGCGTAGTGTGTATGCATAATGAGTTTGTGAGATTTTTTATATGTAGTGTAGTGTGTATGCGTAATCAGTTTGTGAGATTTTTTATAGTTAGCGTAGTATATATAGATGTTTGTTACGTCTGGTAGTTTTGTTACGGAGGAAATGATTCATAGATTGTGGTTCCACCGTATTAAGTTTTGACTAATATCGTAATGTATTTTTGATTCGGTGGCGGTTCTCGAGTTATAATGTCGATTTATGCGAGCGTATGTTGGAAACTAGTCAAGAGTAACAGTGTCACGTGTGTATGTTTTAGATATTGAGTTTGCTAGTATCAATATAGTTAGCTCTTGGAAACGGGATTTTTCTGCCTATAACATATATATGTCGGTCATTGGTTCCGAGGACATTAATACGATTATTCTTCGTTTTGTAAAGTATTCAGTTCTATTCAGCTACAAGGATAACTGGATAAGGTATTAAGGGCATCTTCCGTGCTTTTATTATACATTTAGTAAATGGTTGATCGTGGTTCTATTGTATTGACATTGAGTAATGATTGCTAGTTATTACAACAGATTTTTTATTCGGTGAATGGTTATGTGTATATTGGCTGTTGGATTTTGTTTTCTAATCTATGCGAGCTTGTTGAGAGTCATCATACTACGTGTGTATGTTATAGGTATTGAGGTTGCTAGTATTAATGTATTATTAATGGTCCTTTTTGGATTTGTATTCTTGTGTCTATTTCATTTATTTGTCTGCCATTGACTTCATAAACGTCAATATGATTATTTGTCGTTTTGTTGAAATGTTGTTGAAATGCAGCGTCATTTTGACTCTAAAAATATAAGGGCGTATTCCATTTTATTGCTATACTTATGTTATTGTTAAACACTTGATGTCGCTCCAACAGCCTACGCAAAGCAATTTAACAGTAGTTAGTACCCCACCAGACCGACGCAGACCTATCAGGATTTCTAGACATTTATGACTTGAACACTGGTCTTTTCAAAACTGCTTGCTCAAATTTGATTGTGTCTTTCCGATCCAGGAATCTAGATAACTCTTTTTTGCATTTGATGCTTTTTGTATCAACTGAAAACCTCAACTATGTATATACTAGTAGAGTAGCGCAGGACACCTGTGTTAACGAGCGCCTATACAAAGGATAGTCATCCTCCTTCACTTTCCCCGTATAACCGGCTTAAACAGAATCTGGATTGAATCTGTTTCACACAATCTCAGATTAGACTGATAATCATCCCCTTACTTTCCTTATAATGATTCTCTTAAATTGACAGTTATTAGCATTAGTTCTGAACTAAAGTTATGTTTGTCTGAAATTTGCGTCTGTAATGGTCAAGGAGTTGTTGAGTCATATCTGGTTACCCATTGAGTATAAAACGGCTTTTAGTATAGATGATTGTTTTCATTTCATTTTTTCCAAAATATTTAGACAGATTACAACCGATTGGAATAACTGATTGACTAGATAATATGAGTTTCGATATATTTTCACTTTAACCTCTTAATTATCTCTGAGGTGAGAAATCCTGTGTTCCTAGTATATATGGATGCACATTATAGTTTAGCCAGTATGATTGAATCAATCTTGATTACGAGAAGCAACTAGGTTTGTTAAAGTTCCGTTGATAATATACTTTGCAACATCATTTGCTTATATGAGTTGACAATTTTATAAAAATAATATACAGTTTAGGAATTGTTAACTAGTTCCTACTATTTATGCATTATGATGTTGCGCAATATCTCCTCTTTGAGTGTTATGTTCTATGTCTTACTATATATGTTGATGACTTGATCGGTTGATCCAAAGTTTCAAACAAGTTAATCATTTAACGTTGTGTTTGTATTTTCTTGTTAGACAACCATTCTTTCCTGTGTCTTATATGCTCGATTTTTTTAATCTAGTTTGTCATCTAAAACATTTGTTACCATTTTTTTTTCTCTCATTTAATTCTGGTCATTAAGATGCCAGTAATTTGCTTGATAAAGAGTGCATATGATTATGAATCCATGTCTTATTATTTGCATCATAATGTGCTAACGGCCTAGAAGTTCATTAACAACTTCGTATGAATTTATGACAAATTATTTTCAGTTATTTGACCATAACATTTCTTTGATATTGTAGCAATTCTGGAAATCACAATGTCTCCCGCATCTAAGTCAAAGTCAAAGGACAAAAGAGTTGCTGGCAAGGAGCCACAAAAGTCTTCTATCAAACCCACATCAATTGTGAACACAGTTGGTGGTGTCCCTACCAGTGGTTACAATCCACTTCTGGGAACCTTTCATACACTTGAAACTGCACCGCTGTCGGAGGATGGGATTATTGAATTCGATTCATTGTCTAACAATGGTAGTTGGTCAGGTGAATCTGAAGATCACAAAGAGAAAAACACCCAAGGATCCTCCCGCCCAGACACAACACTACTTGGGGTTGACAATGATAAACGCGAAAAGATTCGTCAAAAGAATGAGAAAAAACATCAGCGACAAAAAGAGAGGCGAGCCCAGGAGCTGCATGAACGATGCAGTGGTTATCTAATGTCAAGAAAGCTAGAGGCACTTGCTCAGCAGCTTGTGGCAATGGGATTCACTTCAGAACGTGCAACAATGGCTCTTATGTTAAATGAAGGTAAAGTAGAGCAATCGGTTGTATGGTTGTTGGAAGGAGGTGAAGATGCAGACAACCAAAGTGATCAAAATAACCTTGATGGTGGTGGTAATTTAAAAATTGATATATCAGAGGAACTTGCTCAGATTACAGAAATGGAGATGAAGTTTAAATGTTCAAAACAGGAAGTTGAACGTGCTATTGTTGCCTGTGAAGGTGATCTTGAACAGGCAGCAGAAACCTTAAAAACCCAGAAGCAAGAACAACCTCCTGCTGCCCCTCCAAAGCTTGAAGATTATGGTAAGCTGAACTCGTTGACCTCAAAAGCACAATCAAAAGCAATACCTATACAGCAGAAAAATGATGACAGTAGAGATTTTAATTACACCAAAATGGGTGTTACGGTAGGATCATCATCAGTAGATCCCGGGATCAAAAGCTTGCAGTTGCTAAAGAAAATACCATCCAATTCAGATTGGGCAAAACAGCAGCAAGTTGTTACTCCATCCGTAGAGAAACGATGGCCGGTAGGTGGATCAAACCCTTCTGTCTCATACTCATTGACTTCGCCGTTACAGGCTGCACCGCCACCAGCCAAAACAGAATTACGGTATGCAAATATTGGATCCGAGTTAAAGAACCTTCAGTTGGGATCAGTGCGTGAACCAGTTATTATGATGCAGCGGCCAAAATCAAAGCACGTACCTACAAGTGTAAACTCATCCTCATCAGCATCCGCTGCTGATTGGAATCCTAATGTTGTCGAACCAGTAATGAATATGAATACCAATGGGTTCTCACATGGTCCCACCACAACAAGAAGCTTTAACACCTCAAGCCATGTGAACGGTGTCAGTAATGGGCAATTGTATGACCATTTCCATTATCAGCAACAACAGCAGCCACATCCTCAACATCAGTATGCATCTAGCAGCGGCCCTTTGGATAATCATTTTGGACAACATGGCTCCATGAATCATTACAACAACGGTGGTATGTGGAACCGAATGGTGGGTAGTACCACCACTCCTACCTTAGCGCCGGCGTCTTCTCTTGGACTTTTCTCTGGATTGGGTTCAAATGGGTGTTCAGGCCCACCGTCTCCTGTAGACTGGAACACATGTGAGGCTTTGAAGTTTGATTACACAAATATAGACTGGAGTCTGGATCCACTTCCTCTTCCGCCTAGTAGCTCACCAAGGACGAATGGGATGTGGATGTCTTCAACAAACTCTGCAGATCTTTATGCATCAGGAAGGGGTGGTAAGACCGCTACGAGACCGCCAACGGGTATTATGTCGAATGGGAATAACGGGCTTTCGATAGGCGGTTTATATACAGATGGGGTAGGAGCTGTAGGTTCTGAAGCATCTGCGGGTGGTTCTCGTGAATGGTCTTCTCCTTTTGAAGAGAAAGAGTTGTTCAGTTTCCCGAGACAGTTTGTTTCTTCTCCATCTCTTTAATGAGTTACAAAAAAGTTTGATGAACAGAATAAACGAAAAAACAATAACAAAAACAGGAACTTGAAAACATGTGTTGGAATTAAATGTTGTTTTTTCTTGTTTTGTTTTGTTTTTTTGTTTTTTTTTCCAGCCCTACTTCTTGTTTGTGTTTTGTTAGATCTTTTTTATGCTGTTAGGCAAGGTATCCTCTTCTTTTTATAGGAGCTGAAATTCCCGAATCAACAGCAAATGGTGCTATAATGACTTGTACATAGTGCATCACAAACTGTAGATTTCTTGGCATTTGCAAATTGTAGCTCCGGAAAGGGGTTACCCTTTTGCCTTGGCTTCTGGTTTTGGCAACAATGTTTATCAACAATTTATTACAAACTAATCTCTCATTAAAATATTAAAGTATTTTCTTATTCATGCACTAATGCATACAACCAATCTTAACTTTTTTTACCATTTATCAAAAACCAAACCTAACATATAAATATTATTTATCAATAACCAATTAAATCTATACTACTATATAATGCATTTGATACTATTCCATAATTAAAAAGACTTAAAATTCAGACTTTTACTTGCTTATTATGAAAGGATTTCAAAATTAATTGTTTAGGAAGCATGTTAATTAGGAAGTTGGTTAAGAAACAACTTTGTTAAGAAGTAGTTGGTTGTTTCAACTAAAATTATTTGACTCAACAATCTCTACTTATAAAGCATAAAAACAACTAAATGTGTAATCGAATAACACAAAATATAGTCACAAGTACTCGCCGCCGCATTGCACTGATACAGTTCTAGTAAAAGAAAATGTGTATAGCCACCCATGTTGTGACATGTGACAGATTGAGTCAAAAATTGAGGATCACAGAGAACGGTTTGGTGTATTCACTTTCCAACTTTTGTATAAACATAATATTGTATTATGTATTGATTACATTTATATTTCCAATCATTTGGTGAAAGTCATCAATAAACATATTTTTACAAGATCATTAGACAACTTCATAAGTTGATCTTGACGAATATGTCTCATGGAAGTAAAAAAAGAAAAAAGAAAAAAAAGAAAAAAAATGGCCGCCTCACTACTATAAACATCAAAAAGGATAGAAAATTATTAATCGCCGTCTCACTGCTATAAACAACAAAAGGATAGAAAATTAGACAACTCCATTATTATTATTATTATTATTATTATTATTATTATTATTATTATTATTATTATTATTATTATTATTATTATGATTGGACACGCGAACATTGTTATATCTTTCTTCTAGTTTTTCTTACTTATCCTCCTAAGCAGTGACGGAACTAGAACATTTCTTTTGGGAGGGCCGAATTTATTTTGAGGGGGCCGAATCAGAAATTTATTTGTAACCTCAACTAAATTACTTCTAAAACCTATAATATTTACACTAGATGCCGTAAATTTTGAGAGGCCAGGACCCTCCTCTGCCCCTTCATAGGACCGCCCTTGCTCCTAAGTCCTAATCATTGCATGTTGTAACCCGCTAGTATATTTTCACTTGATCCGAATTGTACTCACGTCTACACATAAATTTTTATAAGCAAAAAAGTTGCAACAACTTGTATATATTTAGATCTCGACACAACCTTGTACAATCTGTCATTATATAAACTAGCGTGACATCCAACTTATATAAACTAGAACATTGAATAATTTTCTATCCTTTTTGCTGTTTATAGCAGTGAGGGGCAATTTTTTACAGTAACTCTTCTCGCAACACTTAAGAAGTTGTAATCTTTAAAATACTGTGAGAAAAATTGAATAAAATCATTGGAAAAGAAAAAAGAGTTTTAAATAAAATGACATGTTTGGGATTAAATAAGTTAACTTTGGGCACAAATATATTTTTAAATTAGGCAACTTAATAAGTAGAGAAAGAGGCGATAGTTCTTGTGGTACAAGGACCGACTTACAAAAGAACAATATACCTAACAATGTTACGATCACATCATTCTCTTCTCATCACTTTTGCATACAAATCTTATTTGTTAAACTTTGTTTCTAAGCTTCGGTTGGCCATTGGGACACAACCCTGGTAAAACTTTGTATAGTTATTATGGCTTCCAACCACAACCACAACCAAAATCAGCCACAAACAACGGTTAACCAACTAAATTTGGTAGACAATTGGAGCTTGTTATCGGCCATTCCAGCAGCATTAAGACCAACTACCAGCGGCAACGGTGGTTCGGGTTTATCAGAGATTACGATTATGAAAAATTTACAAGTGATCACACTAAAAACAAAGATTGGTGATACTTGTGCTATCTGTTATAGTGAATATGAAGAAAACAAGAAAATTGGAAAACTGCAATGTGGGCATTTGTTTCATGTGGATTGCATCAAAAATTGGCTGTCACGTAAGAATAGTTGCCCGATGTGCAGGGCTACTGCTGTACCGCATTGACGGTGTAGGTTTTTTATTTTGGTCTTTCACTTAGCGAGGCGATGTTATGGTAGATTTATAAACTCCGGAATACAATTTTATTAGAAGTAATATCTAACTTTATAAGAAACAGAGTTCAATATTGTGGTTGTTTTTATTATCATTGTAGTTGTTTTTATGTCGTTCAATATAGCAATTAATGAGTTAATCAGGTTTCTTGTTGTCTACTATAGTTTCCGAAGAAGCTTGTTTTATGTTCTTGTTAACTTTTTAATGAAAATTTAGCTTTGGTTATTCAAACTAGTGATTGTAAACTTCTAACGAGTTGATGAAGAATTTAAACCTAATACCTTAATCAGGACTCAAGTTTTATTCACTAGCTCACAATGATCTCCGCCTCTCAATCTAGAATAACAGAGAGGAGTCTCGAAGGGGCGTGCTATAGGTGCTGTCGCACAGGGCTTCCACTTTGACCACATTTTTTTTTAGTTTTACATATAAATACTTATAATGTTAAACATATAATGTTAAACATATATGAGACGACCCACTAACATCTTCACCGAAGTCTCACAAGGGACTTGTGTTATTTATGTATACTCATATCATCGTTTGGTAACTTATAAAGTTGTGGTGTCAAATCAATAGGAGCCATACAATGAAGTCAATGACTTGTACATACATGTCATGAGGTACACATGCATATACACAAAAACAATTACAATTCTAAATTTCTAATGCTAAATCCTGTTGGTGATTTTGCATCACTAATATGATTTAAGTGTAATAGATTAACTTAGTTGACTAATGCGTAATCGTGATAAATGTTCAAAAAGTCAGGGGTTGTGCGGAGTGCACACTTGTATGACGTTATTATGATTATCATTCGAGGGCGAAACCCCAAATCACGGGGGTCCGGGGGCAGTGCCCCTGGAAGCAGGGTCCAAGGGGCGGCAGCCCCTGGCATTATGAACTTGATTTTTGCCCTTTGATTTAACTGATTCAGTAGTTAAAATAACTGTTATGACAGTTACAACCGATATTAAGTTATATATATATATATATATATATATATATATATATATATATATATATATATATATATATATATATATATATATATATAAAAGGAGACTTACTTGCGAGAGCCATTTTATCTGCGAGAATTGAGAGAATCACAAAAAACATGCATGCATGTCTTTTAAAATAAAATAAAAATACATGTAAATCATCAATAATCGTAAGTATGCACTTATGTTCTTCAATATCATCATGAACTCATCATCTTTTTTCACAAAAACCTTACACACAGCCGCAATATTGTCGTTGCACGGCTTATAAGAACGTAAATGCACATCTTCAAAGAAAAATTTTGTATTTCCAATTTCTTATCTAATTCTTTAGAACAACTATGTTTTTTTTAAAACATATATATTGTTTTCGAACATATGTGCAAAACTACAATTATTGAAGGCGTGCATGCATATTTTTTGTGGTTCTCTCGGTTCTCGCAGATAATATGATTCTCGTAAGAAAGTCTCAATATATATATATATATATATATATATATATATATATATATATATATATATATATATATATATATATATATATATATATATATAGGGTCCTTTTCTTACGAAAATCAAATTATCTGCAAGAACTGCGAAACCACCTTTTTACAACTAATAATACATAATGTACATCATGTAATGCTCCATAGCATTTTGTTATTTTTATTAAATTCAAAAGGGTATAATAGTAAAAGACATTTTCATATTATTTTTTATTTTTTCTATAATTCCCGTTTTTTAAATATATATTAAAATTCGGATTTTTTTTTTATTTAATTATTTTTTTTACGTTAACATTTTTTTAAATAGTCATGGTGCATACATTTTTTTAAGCCAATGTGCATACATGCTTTTTTCCTTCAAATAGTAAAGGTGCATACATGTTTTCAATTAGTCAAAGTGCATACATGTTTTTTTCTTCCAAATAGTCAAAGAACATACATGTTTTTTTAGTTAACGATTTTTTTTATCAACCTACCAATACTTTTATAAACACAAATTAAGAACATAAATCATTATAAAAAGAAAAACAAGATTGATATACTTAAATGTTACATTTCGTTTTATTACAAGTACAAAAAAAAAAAAAAAAAATGAAATAATCATATATCTCCAAAAGTCGCAAATTATCTTCATGTATATTCGTGTTCATCCACTTCTCGTTCTTAAATGATATCATCGTCTTTATCAATCAATCTGAAACAAGCGTACACGAAAATAATTAAACCACAAACAAATTACTTTGAAACAAATGTGCACCATTTCAATAATTTTAAATAACAAAGGATAAATCAACAAATACAAATGTTGGATGACCAAAATAGATGCACGAAACAATCAAAGTTACATAAAACCAAAATACACCCATGTTTTGACCAAAATACATATATGTTTTGAACATAAAACATATATGTTTTATGGTTTTTCATTAGTTATGCACCCTTGTTTTGAAATACAATAAACACCCTTGTTTTGAAAACCTAGACCTAAATATTCCAATAACTATTTTGTTTACAAGGATATAACTATAGATATTACTTTGTTTTCTTTATTAATCTCCCAAGTCAGTGGCTTTTCAAATTAAAGTGAGATCTAGTTTTGAACATGTATGTTTTGAACATACATGTTTTGCATAATTTAAAACATGTATGCATCGATTTATAACAAACAAACATGTTTGTTTTGAACATATATTTTTGAACATACATGTTCTGCAAAATTTAAAACATATATGCATCCATTTACATTTTTGTGAATTAATAACAGATGTAGAGAAGAAAAGGTCCAATCAAAAAGAAAAAAGAGATAAAAGGATGAAACACCATTTCATTAATTAATTCACAAAAACTCATCCGAACAAAGCTATATCAATATTAAACCGAAATTGATTCGACCCTACAAATTAATACAGAAAAGATTTTTTCAACTTAATTTATTCTATCAATTACAATCACGAAGGAATTATTTTTACATAAACTAAATATTAAACCTTCATTTGGTGACAAATGATGTTATAGGTAATAGATAATTAGATATTAGAAATGTAAAAACCATATTCCGATTATGTGGATGTCAATTCTCAAAGTAAAAAAGATTTTTGTAATTCAAATACTATTTTTTATCAATTACAACTCTCATGAAATTGGATAAAAAAAACAAAAACAAACTTGCCTTTGTTGCCTTCACCTAAACGAAACAAACATTGAATGATAGATTGCAGATCGATATATATATATATATATTTTTTTTATCAAAAAGAGATGATTGATTTTAATTGGCGGCTAGGGTTCTTTGGGAAGAAGAGAGATGAATAGTTAAAGAGAGAGAAAGATCTGAATATAATAAAAGTGTGGAAACAGTTTTTGGTAAATACGGAATAATCCTTTTTTTTATGGAAAATTAAATTCCCATTTTGCCCCTCATTTAATTTTATCTATCAAATTAAGTTACATATATTTTCAAAACTGCCATTATGCATTGACATTATGTACCTTATGTATTATTAGGAGTAAAAATGTGGTTTTCGCAGTTCTTGCATTTAAAATGGTTCTCATTTGAAAGTTATACTATATATATATATATATATATATATATATATATATATATATATATATATATATATATATATATATATATATATATATATATATTGTGGAGTTATTATAAAAAGTGCCTTATAATAAAAAGTGTAGGAAGAATTGTGGGAGTGACATGTGTCACCTCCTTGCCACATCATATGACACATCATATGACACGTGTCACCTCACCCCCACCCCCCACCCCCCCCCCCCCCCCCCCCGCCCAAAAAAAAAAATTTTCCCGCCAATTTTTTTATTTTTTTATTTTTTTTTGGGGCAAAAAAAAATTTTTTTTCCCCGCAAAAAAATTTTACTGCATCACTGTTAGAAATTTACTGCATCACGGTTATAAAGTTACTGCATCACGTTTACTGCATCACAATTATGATTTTACTGCATCACGGTTACTGCATTCATGGTTTTAATGTTACTGCATCATGGTTATAAAGTTACTGCATCATGGTTATAAAGAAACTGAATTATCATAAGTTTTCTGCATCATATATGTATGTAACTGCATCACAATTAAAATACGATTCTTTTTTAAGTTTTGGTGCATCTTTATTATAAGTTACTGCATCATAGTTAATAGTTTAGTGCATCAACTATATTGCAGTAACTTATAACCTTAATGCACTAAAATTTAAAACTGTGATGCAGTAACTTTTATAATTGTGATGCAGTAACTTTATAACTGTGATGCACTAAAAAGTTTTGGCGGGAAAAAAAATTTTTTTTTGCCCCCAAAATTTTATTTATTTATTTATTTATTTTTTTATTTTTTTTTTTTTGCGGGGGGTGGTTGGGGGGGGGGGGGGGTGGGTGACATGTGTCATATAATGTGTCGTATGATGTGGCATAGGGGTGACACATGTCGCCCTCACAATCCTTCCTACACTTTTTATTATAAGACCCTTTTTATTTATATATTATCAATCTCTGGTACGTTTTCATAACAACAAAAACATATTCTCGATTCTTAATCTGAGTTTTATCCGATTTGAGATTTTGATAGAACCATCGGAATACTTAAATCTTAAAGTGTTTACACGACTCTCAAATTTCTGTGATCATATATTTATAACAAATCCTAATGGATACCCATTAGAACAATCAACAAAAATTACGGCCTAAAATGTGCTCGCAAACCCGTTTGTATAGTAGTCGGATCACCTCTCATTTTAGATAGCTCTTGAGGGTTGAGGCATGTTATGTTCAATTTAGCTTCTTTAAGAACATCCATGAGAGAGTTATTTAGTGCAAGAATATAAACCACCGAAGTTTTCATAGTAAATTTGTGAAATAGACAAAAATTAGAAGCGAAGAGGTAGCCTCTTTCCAGAGCTGCAAGAGCTGAGTGTAGAAATCAAGGGAATACTGAAAATACTATATTATCAGATTCAATAAATTACAGAAATTAAAATACATTAAATAGAAAATGAACAAGTGGGTCGGGCCTATAAGCCTTATTAGCTAACATCCCCTCTCAAACTTACAATGCTACATTGAGAGTTTGACAAGAAAACTCTGAAATCATGCGGATAGGTGCAAGCAGACAAAAGCAGATTCAACAGTAGAGAGATCCGAACAGAGGTAGACGAAGAGAAGATTCAGGCAGCAGATTCAGGAAGCAGCACATTCAAACAAACATATTCTGATTCAGAGAAAACCAGGCAGAACCAGATGCAGAACCGCATGTGAAACCAAAACAAGTTGATGTCGAGATGCAACACATAACTACTCAAGACATAGTCGGATTAGTTGACTGCTACATCGCCATCACCAACACCAATACTAATACCAATCAAGATGTCAAACCAAGCAAGCAAGATCATACAAAACCGATACAAGTTAAAGCCGATTAGTGCCGAACCTAAACAACGATCCACCAATATTTTTTTTTCTTTTCTATTCGTGTACACTAGCTTCCAAATAGAAAAATACATAAGCCATCAAGAAACCAAACAAACCTAAATCCAGTATAATTATCCAATTCTACTATCGAGCAAAAGTAGTAGGCACGAACCACTAATTGCCAATATAAATTAATACTACTATGCCTTTATTTATACTTTCGAAGAAGTCAAAACAATTCTTAAGATCCTTGTCATCCAGTTCGATAGAGTAAAATAGAACAAATCCATATCAACTGTATATACATATATCATTAAACAACTAAAGTAAAATCAAATCCCACAAGCATGAATTCTACGTGTCTCCATAAGAAATCAACCAAACAATTATAGATAATTACATACCATCTGTTAGACCCGAAACCCATTCTCAAACGGGTGACCTTAGATGAATTGACTAAGACTTTTATGAGCAGGAGACTCGATATGACTGGTTAGTCAGCGAAAGTTAAGTTGTAGTCAAACCCAATAGTCAAGTAATAGTCAAAGTAAGTGTAATATGATTATAGAAAATATGATGCATAAACTTAAGGAACTAAAGTCGTTAAATGCTAAATAAGTTATAAAGCCAATGTGGCCAATGTAGAAGCAAAGGGACTTGAGGGACCAAAAGTGTCAAATGGTGAAATAGCTTTAGTATGAAGAAAGCTTCAGACTTATATTTCCAGATATTCTTAAAAGTTCCAGGGTGTTTGTGAAGGTCGGCTTAGAACAAAAGAGAGGTAAAAATAAAGATTCTTGGATGATCAATTGATGAAGAGGTTAGGGTTTCATGGCAAGAGTTTAGTCCCAGTTTATGCTTCTCTTCAAGATATAAAGAAAGGTTAATGATGATGATTATGGTGGACAATCTTAGCTTGGATTGCTAAGGTTCTTGTGATGATGCCACAGTTTGGATTAAAGCTTAAGGATTGTAAGTATGGAAGTTAGAAGCTTATTTGTAAATAGGAGCTTAGTCATAGTTAACGAGCTCAAACTCAAGGTTGAGCCCCCGATGGTTTTTTAATGGTTGATTACATGTAATCAAGTGTCAAATTTTGTATTGAAGATGGTATAATGAATTGGTGGTCAAATGGTATGTTAAATGTATGTTTAAGAGTTTGTGGTCCGAGTTTAAAGGGCGTTTGGAATAAGTGTAATTATGCCGATTTTGGGTAGTAAACGGGTCAAATGGTTGCGGAAATAATCTATTATGTTATGTTAATGAATTCCGGACGTTTTGGTGATATGTCGAGTTATGGAAGTCGGTCTTCTGGAATTAAGTAAAGTTAAAGGATATATTTATTTTTGAAATATCTTTGCAGGTACCATATGACCATATGAGATATTTTATATGGTCATATGCTTGAGTCAGTGGTTTGAAAAGTTTATGAGGTGACCATACGGCCATATGAAATATTTCATACGGCCATATGGTCGGTTTTTCAGATTTCGTCAATTTTCGGAATTTCATATATTTTAAACCGTAAGTTGTCACAGGTCGTGCCACCCGTTGTTTTAAAGGTAATTGAGTTTAGTTTCATTTAAAAATACTTTCACTGGTCGAATGGTAATAGATTTTTATCAGATCTTAAAAGAGTATCAGTATGTCCGTTATAGTCAAAGCGTTTTCGCGTAAAAGTAATTTTTTTCGATCAAATCGGGCATGGGGCGTAACACTATCTTATGATATCAATATAAAAAACAAGCAACCTCATACCATCCAATCAAACTAAACATTAGGCTTTGAATAATTATTTCAATACTTCATCTAACTTTCGGGTACCATTTTTTTTCTTTTTCTTCTTCATTTTTATCTTTGACCTAATGTAGAAATCAAAGGAATACTGAAAATACCATATTATCAGATTCAATGAATTACAGAGATTACAATACATTAAATAAAAAATGAAAACCTGACACTAAGTGCAAGACGGGCCTAAACAAGTGGGCTGGGCCTATAGGCCTTATTAGCTAACACCGAGCTCAACCTTTTTTTTCTTTTTTTATTCTTTTATTTTTTTTTTCTTTTCTTTAACAACTTATTTTTGTAAAGTCAAAAGAAAAACCTGACCAAAATTAAATTGCAGTCGGACAGAAACGAAAACTTTTTTTTTTCTCAAATTAGGGACCAAGGACAGAATCTACCTAGCCAGTTTCGATCCAATCCACTCAGGTGTAGGTTATGTTTTCCTGCTTGAGATCAAGTTTTGCATATTCTAAGTAAGGAATAAACTAAGGTGATAATGATATCATCACCAAGACAACGAATGTCGTTCCCCAATCTCAAGAAATTCATTTGGTCGATGAAAAATTTATTTCCTACTTCAAGAAATTCATTTAGGTGTGATTGTTATGATTTAGGATTTGTCTCCTAAGGATAAAAGATTATAAAATCTTCAAGGATTTGGTTCATAATCCTCCTATAAGTAATTTGCTGCTGACAAGTTGACGAATTAAGTGATTGAAAGAACTACGCATGGTCTAAAAGCTCATAGCAATACTAACCTGATCTCGCCTCTCGTTTAAGCCCACAAGGACGACACTGCATAAAAATGTTTTATGAAAATATTGTAGAATAAATACAAGTATGTTGTTTCTTACAAAAGGTCAAAACTACTCCAATAAGAATTGGACAAAGAGTTATGATCCCTTAATGCCGAGTGGCACCAAGACACGCATACACACGAGACATTTACACTCAACCGTTTATTAAACTTGAGTAAGAAAAGAAGGTACGACAAATAAACCTCACCCCATCATGTCTATTTAAAGAGATTGAGGGAGGAGAAACCTAATCCTTGGTGAACAAGGAATAGAGGTTAGTAAATTTCCTAATACATGACTAAACTCTTTAAGTTTGAGCTAAACTACAAGTAATCTTCTAAACTTATATCCTAACTATGCACACTATTATTCTAACAAACAACGACAAACCAGCATTAGCGAAAAGAAGAGTTTCATCATTAACCGGAACAACCGGACTTGATTTCCAATAAACATGAATTCCTATCTTCAAAAAACATTATAAACGTATCCCTAACTTCATCCGCTGGCCACTCAATCTCAGTAGAACCCATGCTCTCCACAAATTTTCTGTCGAAACCTTTTGGGTTTACACTTTTGCATGCTTTACTACAATATTTTTCTACTTTTTGGGGCTCGGGTATTGGACCCAAAGATCGTGTATTAGCTGCTAATGCACCATATTCGGGTCCAATAGTCAAGGATGGCCCTGATTTAAAACTGTCATTAGCTTTGCGGACCAACAACATTGCGACCATATTTTCTTAATCATTTCACTGAGTACCCTCCACGACACTCCTTTGAAAAGAACTCGATGCTCACTCGACCCAACTTTGATGAGGAAAATATGGCCGCGATATTGTTGGTCGGCATAGCTAATGGCAGTATTAAGGCAGGGTCATCCTTGAGTATTGAACCCAAAGATCGTATATTAGCTGCTAATGCACCATATTCGGGTCCAATAGTCAAGGATGCCCCCGATTTAAAGCTGTAATTAGCTTGGCCGACCAACAACATTGCGGTCATATTTTCTTCATTATCTCACTGAGTACCCTCCGCGACACTCCTTTGAAAATAACTTGATGGTCCTTAGATAACAGCCGCTGAATCCTACAGTATCTTAGACAACATCCGGTAAGTTTGTTTTTTCGTCCCTGAACATCTATAACCAAATTCACTTACATTTTTACATGAAAACAGGACATAATTTTGATGTCGCTCTTTTTTTATGTGTCGTTGTTTGATTTAAATGTGTTCTTTCATTTTTTTTTTATTTATAATCGGATGAATCTATTGAAATATGCATAAATATTAATATGTAAATGTCTAGTATCGAACCCGAGACCTCGGGATTGCACACGTTACGAATGAGTATTAAGAAATAATAATTTATATATTTATATATTTATTATTAAACACAAATACTTAATCACCGTTAGTATTTACCATTAAATGACTAACGACCGTTAGACGCAAATAAGGAAAAGATGTGTTTCTTCAATATGGAAACAAGAGAAGGATCTAGAACCCCTTTGGGGTGCTAGAACCGGCCACACAAGGGGAGGGGTATCCCTAACCCTAACTTGTTCCCAAAGATTGCTAAACACTATAAATACAAACCTTAGGGTCAATTGTTTTCATAACTTTTGTGCACACAATTATCCCTAAGTTTTTCTTCTTCTTTTCCTCTTGCTCAAACCAATCGGCCAACACCTTAAAGGGTTGGATCGATTTTTGTTTTATACAAAAATTGGTTTCTTGTGTTGTTACTAGCATAACCTTAATACGGTTCAATTCGTGTGTACAAGAACGAGGTAATAACTCATTATAGTTATTATCAAGGGATCGATTAACAAAACGGTAAGGGGTTAATCATTGATCCTTATAAACCCTAATTAGGGTTCATTATATTGTTCAAGATTATTGCTTGATTCTTGTTTTGCTAGAATCAATAAAGGTACGTTCTTATTTATGTTTATGTTAATCTTTAATATGTTATAGATGTTCCTACGCTTCCGCATATGTGTTTACTTGTTTGTATGATTGTCATGCTATTTAAATTCTAACAGTGGTATCACGAGCCTGCTGTAACATGTAATTGATTAGATAAAACACAAATAAAACGAATTTTGATTGTTTTAGATACATGTTAAGTTGAATTTTATAGATATAGGGTTTTTATAATTTCGAAACCCTTATAAATTGGGGGGGGGGGGGGGGGGGGTCGAATACTCCTTTATCCAAATTAGGGTTTGTGATTAATATTAATTGGATTAGAAACCCTAGGTTGGCTATATGTTTATGTGTTATTTGAACGTATCCTATGACCTACTTGGTAATTGTTACGAATGAATGATGAGGCAAAAAATGAACCATTTTTAGGGGGTCATTTAAGCCGGAATAGGAATTTATTTGATCAAATGTTGCCCTAAATCGTTCCTTTTGTGATTTTAGGTACTTTGGGAGTGAATTCTGGAAAAGGAAGCATTTTGGATGTTTTTGGAGCATAAAAGTGAAGAAAACGGCAAAGTCTTAATTTTCCTTGCTGGGAACAGTAGATGACGGCGTCAAGAAGGACTTTTTGACAGCGTCAAGAGCAAAATGGATGACGGCCCAGAGAAAACGTGACGGCGTCAGAAGTAGGGCGTTAAGAGTAAATTTGGTGACGGCCTGGAGCAATAATACACATGACGGCGTCAGCTATGGATCTAGGCAGTCCGAGAACTTTATTGGCGGCGAGATGACGGCGTCAGATTTTTCCTCTTGACGCCGTCACCTCACAAAATCTATATATACTTTTCTAATTTTCATTCATTGAAAAGGAACTTGTGTGGAGAATTCTAGGGTCGAACTTTATAAACCCTAGTTCGTTTGTAATAGTATTTTCAAGGGTTTTCACCCCTTGAAACCCTTCATGTTCAATTGAGATAAGTTTTCCTTCAATTCATTCAATATGTCTATGTGCTGTTTGAATATATCTTATGCTTGTCTCGAGTTTAACATGCTAGGCTAGATCTACTGTGTGTTTGCTTAGGTGTAATGAAACCTAGATGTTGATTATAGGTTGATTGCTTGTTTGTAGTTGTAATGGATGAATGATTTCAATGTTAGGCTTAAAAAAACTGGCAGATCTCCATTGTGTAACTTGATTGAACGTCTTAAGAAACATGAACCGATGTGTACTAGGTTTTTATGGTTGTATTTAATGCATGAGCGAATTCTAGTGATCCCATGTTAGGAGCTTCTTAGCCGGCTCGACATAGGAGTGAAGTAGGAGCTTATAGGATTGGGGAAGTGAGTACGCCACCCCATGAATGGTATTAAGGAATACAATCCGTCATCCACGTAACTGTAACAAGTAATTAACCTGTAAAAGATATCTATGGAGTAGTGAAATCTAAGTAAACACAATTCTCCCATATATTGCTCACACCACTAGTTAAATTAGTTTATTTTCATTTTTGTTATTTTATTTTGATTGCATCTTAGTTATTTGGGTTAGTTGACTAGCAACTAATTCCGCCCACTCTTCCAAAACCGAGATTTTATTTGCTTTTATAAAATATAAAAAGTACAAAAAGAATCATCCCTCACCTCTAGACCTAGTTTTTAGGTTTTCTAATCCTAGCGACACTATTCCTGAGTTGAACGATCAATCCCCCGGTACTTGTCACTATACTATACTACAATGATCAGGTACACTGCCTGGTGGGGGTTGTTAGCTTCTCGAGCCTCGAGAGGTAAAGCCTGGTGCAATTCCCACGCATCAAGTTTTTGGTGCCGCAGCCCGGGGAATAGTTATTGTCTAGGTTAGAATTTCTTTTTATTAGGTCTACTTGCTTGATTCCTTTCTAGTAAGATTTTTATTTTTATTTTTTAGGTTTTCTTTAGTCTATCTTATTTCTTCGTGTTTTTGTTCGTAACTCTTTACCATCCGACATCATGGAAGATGGTAACATCTTTGAAACCATCACCCCACCACAATAAGACCACCCACAAAACCCATCACTAGCAAACCAACCTCTTAGGCCCCGAACCCTAGGAGAGTACTCCCGACCTAGCCACCAAGGCTACCGAAACACCATTGAGCTCACCCAAGGAGCCAATATGTCTCCCTTGCGATCCGACACCATCCGGTTGGTGCAAAGCGGATGTGCATTCCACGGACTTCGTTCTGAAGATCCAAATCAACATCTCAAGGACTTCCTTAAAATCGTAGATTCCATAGACCTAAATGTTGCAACTAGAGAGACGACCCGATTACGCCTATTCTAATTCTCTCTACGTGATCAAGCTAGTCAATGCTTGAACGTTTACCCGCGGGATCCATCACCTCATGGGATGATCTCACCACTCGTTTCCTTGCTCAATTTTTCCCACCAGGGAGAACTACCAAGCTTAGAAATGATATCTTGATGTTCCAACAACGTCAAGGTGAAACTCTATATGAATCATGGACTCGTTTCAAGGACTTACTCCAAAAAGTCCCTCATCATGGCATAGATCTTTGGCTCCAAGTCCAAATCTTCTATGACCACATTGATCTCTCCACAAGGCGAACCATTGACCAATCGGCCGGTGGCAAGCTACGTGATCTAAGTGCGGAAGAATCATGGGAACTCATAGAAGATCTTGCTCTCTATGACAACGAAAGTTGGAATGATCCTCGTGATTTGAACAAACGGTCAAGGCAATATCTTTGCCGTCGAACAATTCTTGCACTCCCGACCGTAGGATCATGGAACTTGAGGACCAAGTCAAGTTTCTCATGAAATCTTATGAAGCTCCTAAGCCTTCAAGCCAAGTGTACAAAATCACTTCTTCATGCGAATTATGTAGTGGTCCCCATGACACTCGTGATTGCGTGGAACTCCCCGGAACAGCTTTTGCGGACTACGCATCCTCGCGTACCGACGAAGCGGGAGATAAGTGGTACACTTTCAAACCCGAGCCAAACCCTTATGGTGATTCCTACAACCCTTCTTGGAAAAATCACCCAAACCTTAGGTGGAAGCAAAACGAAAACAATTCTTCCAATCCGCCTAATCGTTACCAACCGAACGGTCCACCCTCCAACCGTACTTTCAACAACAATCCTTCTAACAACTATGGTAGTACCAACAATCTTGAAGGATTGATGTCCAAGTTTATGGCATCTCAAGAAGCTCGCATAGCTAGGTTTGAAACCGAATTCAACCAACAACAAACGGAGATGACCAATAAGATTGAGAACTTGTTGAAAGCCCTCAACAACCAAGCGTTAACTACACCTAGGAAGGACACTAGGGACGCCAATAGCGGAATCCAAACTAAGGACCCCTCGTCATCTAAACACGTCCACTTTGTCAATGTTGTCACCGTTAAACCAATTGATAAGGAGATAGAAGAAAGTGACAAGGATGAAGTTGGAATAGAAACCGATACTAGGGATGAAATTAAGGAAGTTGAGGTTAATAGGGGAGAAAAGTTAGAGGAAGTAGAAAAAGTAGAAGAGTACTTTGATAAGTTGCGCACCAAGGAAGAACGGGAATATCACAAGGATTTATTCGATGATCCCGAGACACCATATATCCTTGGTTTACTCATTATTAAAATGGGAGATCCCTCTAACATCAACATACCATGCAACATTGGGCATATGCATGTATGGAAAGCTTATATCGATCCTAGGTCTCCTATAAACATCATGACTAGGACTTATTATAATTGGGTAATGAGAAAACAACTTGGTTATAGGATGATGCCCAACAAGAATTTGATAAGTAATTTTGTAGGTAGAGTGAAAGGATTGCATGTGATTGTCGAATATTTCACTTATGAGATCGATTTCATAATAGTAGAGGATACTCGTCCGGTGATTGATGCTTGCCTAAGTCAAGTAGTGTTCGGAAAACCGTTTGTTGAGACCACTAAAATGAGTTATGATCCGACTTTAGGGATAGTTAGGTTCAAGGAAGAGAATGATGAGATTGCCTACCAAATGCCCTATAAGATTGAACAATACCGCCTCCTATCGAACATAGAAAAGGAACACAAACAAGCGGCTTACTATAGGAATGATGAGGATAAACATAGAGGAGTAGAGTATGTGATGAATAGGATGCTTGGTTTCTACAAAAAATGCTTGCAACTATGTCCGGAATACAAAACTGGTATAGGAGATGACCTAGAGAGTGAAACCACCGATGAGGTCACGTAGTAACCCATGACCTTGAGTCTAGCTACAAGACTCATAAATAAAGAAAAGCGCTTCTTGGGAGGCAACCCATGCTTTGTGTGATTTTTATTGTTTGATTGTTATTTGTTTCCGTATGCATGCTTTATTTTTATTGTTGGTAGATCATGTTTCAAAACTAAAATGGTGAAAATACTTTATTTTGCTGTTTGGCTTTGTCTTAACTTCATCCAAGGGTATTTCGCAAAAGATAAGTGTAAGGGGAAACCCCAAATATGTTTTTAAGAAACAAAATTGATCATGATTCTCCACAATATTAAATGAACATGTATATTCGTATTTATTAGAGTCAAATGCTTGTATCGAGTCATAATGATGTTTTGCAGGATTTTCCAGGAGTAGGACAAAGTTTTTCCAGAAATTTTCCGGAAACTTAACATAAGAATTTCTGCAGGTCACTTCTGACGGCGTCACGTGTAAAATTCTGGAAATTTCACTAGTTTTGTTTTTCTAACGGAGTCTTAAAGTTTTTGTTAATTCTTTAGTTTTATAATCTCCAGGGAATTTGCAAACATCATTCCACAAGCATTATATCTTACATTGCTTTCTAGGATTAGTTATCATATAGATTGCCGCCGATTTTACGCGAGGTTGCCTTGTTTGTTTTCTCAGGTTTAACAGGTTATGTTTGACAAGAAGATGATTTATATTTCTGGAAGGGAAGCTTTGATTGTTCATTTTCTTGGAGGAAGATCTAACCTGGTTACCATATTATCCATACCGAGCGAATCAGGGGAGTATTTGATTTCATTCTTTTACCTATTTTACTTTTACATTCTTTACTTGAACATTGGGGACAATGTTCATCCTAAGTGTAAGGGGAGGGTAAAATGATGATACCTTATAGATACACTTTCACTTGAGTTTGTTTGTTTGATGGTAGATGTGTAATAAAACTATGAGAAATACTTGTTAGTGTAATTTTAGCACCAAATTTAAAATTTTTTACAACATTTAGGAGTGAAACGTTAGCCTTAGCAAGCGTCTCATGGATAGGAGTCGTATGACTAGCACAAAACCGTACCCTTCAGAAAAATTTTCCACCCAAATATGTGAGGTTCGCCTTTAGATTTGATAGGAAAAGCATTCATTATTAGTGCTTATGAGTGTACCGGTAGCATTTAGATTCTAGAACTTGAGTTAGTGATACATCCCGAGACCGCTAGTGAGACTACATTCATGTGGTAGGATTTACTACATGATAAGAGGCATTAGGATCACCCTTGTGTTAAACCCGTATCATAATTACTTGACCATTTAAGTCATATTACTTGGCTAGTTAAGTCAATTAATTTTTCCCACACCCTTAGCGTTGTACTCATTTTTAGTACACGAAACCCCTAGTACACCCCTTCGAGCCTATATTTTCGTTTCTAACTTTAAGCATCTTACTTAAAGGAAGAATTTGTTACACCCCACTTAAATGTACAACCAAACCGCCTTAGCCTTCCGTGTATGCACTCATCTTTAGTGCATTATTGTTATTTGTTTAAACCCTTAGTTAATTATCTAATTGATTACATGGTTGCTAAGTCGAGTCATATCCTTGTACATATTGTTTTGGGACGATTGGGACTCATGGGTAAGTACTAATGTTATGGAGTAATGGGGAAGAACATTATATTATTACCCCATATGTACGTTAATCTTAAAAAGTACTCCAAGTGTTTTGATTTTCTTAATTCGAGTCATTAGATTAGTTTATTGTAAATTATGTAAAAATTCAAGTGTAAGGGGAATGTTCATTCCCTATGATGTATTATTTTAGATGGTAGGGCAAGAGTGTATTAAAAAAAATCGAAAAAATTAAGAAAAAGAAAAAAAAAAAAAGAGAAAAAGAAAAGAGAAAAAACATACGGACTACCATCCTGTTTCATTCTATGTTTATTTTATGTTTTTGTTATTTTTTATTTATTAGCTTAAGTCGAGTCTAGTCTTGGCTTAGCAACGCCATATTGTACATGTAATTAACCAGATGATTAGCTCGCACCAGTAAAAATTGCCTATATCCAACAAAACCGTGTATTCCATATCCCTACACCTAACATTACAACCCTTTTAAAAGACCTCTTTGATAGTTTATCCTAGGTGCTTACGCCATGTGGTGGAGGTTTGATCCTTTCCCAAGCCTACGGTAATCTATTTTGCTATGACAGGTAGTGAGAGATGTTTTCCATTTCCATATTGTGATATATACTTTATTAAACCCGAGAGATGTGACTATCTAAACACTATTTATGAGGTGCTAGTGTATGACCTCCGTGCTTGTCTTTGGTCTTTAGTGGAACGATTATTTGTTGTAATTACTTTTATATTAGTGTTAAATGACCCCTAACTTGTATTTTGACTAGAATGAAAGCGCATTTGCTTGAGGACAAGCAAATCTCAAGTGTAAGGGTATATGATGAGGCGAAAAATGAACCGTTTTTAGGGGGTCGTTTAAGCTGGAATTGTAATTTATTTGATCAAATATTGCCCTAAATCGTTCTTTTTGTGATTTTAGGTACTTTGGGATTGAATTCTGGAAAAGAAAGCATTTTGGACGTTTTTGGAGCATAAAAGTGAAGAAAACGGCAAAGTCTTAATTTTCCTTGCTGGGAACAGTAGATGACGGCGTCAAGAGCAAAATGGATGACGGCCCAGAGAAAACGTGACGGCGTCAGAAGTAGGGCGTCAAGAGTAAATTTGGTGACGGCCTGGAGCAAGAATACACATGACGGCGTCAGCTATGGATCTTGGCAGTCCGAGAACTTTATTGGCGGCGAGATGACGGCGTCAAATTTTTCCTCTTGACGCCGTCACCTCACAAAATCTATATATACTTTTCTAATTTTCATTCATTGAAAAGGAACTTGTGTGGAGAATTCTAGGGTCGAACTTTATAAACCCTAGTTCGTTTGTAACAGTATTTTCAAGGGTTTTCACCCCTTGAAACCCTTCATGTTCAATTGAGATAAGTTTTCCTTCAATTCATTCAATATGTCTATGTGTTGTTTGAATATATCTTATGCTTGTCTCGATTTTAACATGCTAGGCTAGATCTATTGTGTGTTTGCTTAGATGTAATGAAACCTAGATGTTGATTATAGGTTGATTGCTTGTTTATAGTTGTAATGGATGAATAATTTCAATGTTAGGCATAAGAAAACTGGCAGATCTCCATTGTGTAACTTGCTTGAACGTCTTAAGAAACATAAACCGATGTGTACTAGGTTTTTATGGTTGTATTTAATGCATGAGCGAATTCTAGTGATCCCATGTTAGGAGCTTCTTAGCCATTCCTAAATTAAAAAACAATGGAGCAAAAAAAAAAAAAAAAAAAAAAAAGAAAAAAACCCACACCCTTTGGTACGACAATGTCGTGCCAAAGGTAATTAAACAAAGGAGCTAAAATAAAAAGCCCAGGCCATCGATCTGTTCATTCCACATCAATTATCAAAAAAAAAAAAAAAAAAAAAAAAAAAAAAAAAACACGGCCCATGTCTTCTTCTTCTTCAATTCCACACCACCATAACCAAATTAATACCACATTCGACACCACTATCACCTCAAAACACCAATTACACACGCACCACTGTGCACAATTTGTTTAATTTTTGTTAATTTGTTTTGTGTAAAGGTATGATTTTTTTTTTGTTAATTTCATTTTGTTAATTTGTTTTGTTTAATGTTGGTTTGATAATCTTTGTTTCTATTTTGTGTTGTGTTTGTGTTGGCGTTAGACGGCAGCAGCACCACCACCACGTTAAAGGTATATATATATATATATATATATATATATATATATATATATATATATATATATATATATATATATATATATATTTGTTAATTTAAAGGTATGTTTTTTTTTATTGTGTTAAAGTGGTAGTGAGGAGGAGGGGGAGGAGGAGGAGGAGGAGTAGGCGTAGTTTAATTTGTATCGTATTTGTTATTAGTTATGTAATACTAGAATCTATATATTGCCGAATCTTGGTTTGTTTTTTGTATTAAGTTCGTATTTGTTAGTTTAATTTGTATCGTATTTGTCGAATTTAAGTCATAGATGAGTAATTTGGTATTGTATCATATTGCCGAATTGGTATTGCGGATATTGGTTGATTTACAGCTTGTGTAATGGTAGGTTTTTTCCGGAAAATATTCCGGAAAAAACCTGGAAATGCAGGCTGCTGCTGCATTTTTTTTTGCATATTTCACAAAATGGGACGACAATGTCGTCCCAAACATGCAAGCAAATAATCGTGCCATTTGGTAAAAATGTTTAAATATTTAAAACCTTTGGTACGATAATGTCGTTCCATTGGGTATTTTTGAAAATATTTTTAGTATTTAAATAACTGATTTATGGAAAATAAATCAATTTTTGGTACGACAATGTCGTTCCATTGGGCATTTTCGAAAATATTTTACGGAAAATAAATAAATTTTTGGTACGACTTTGTCGTTCCATTTGGCATTTTCGAAAATATTTCGTGTATTTAAATAAATGATTTACAAAAAATAAATAAGGCTTTGGTACGACAATGTCGTTCCAAATGTAATTTACATGTTTGACTGGTTAGTGGGTCCCCTTTCTATGTCGTGCCATTCGTTTTAAAAATGTCGACCCAAACATTTTTCGGACAAGGAAATTGGTACAACCAAAAAGGGTCGAGATTGTCGACCCAAATCGTTTGGTACGACCCCACTTCATTATTTGAGTCGAGATTGTCGACCCAAATCGATCCCATTTTTGTAGTGAGACTCACGTAACCAATTAAGTTCAGCCCTTTAGAAGAGTTGAGTCGTGTTTATAAATATTATTATGTTCTTTACTATACGATGTGGGACAACGCCAAGTAAATTCTTATATATAAAAAAGAAACATATATATATATATATATATATATATATATATATATATATATATATATATATATATATATATATATATATATATATATTCTTGGGGATTTTAGAGATAAGTTAAAAAAAAAAAAAAAAAAAAAAAAAAAAAAAAAAAAAAACTGTATGTTATGCAACATCAGCTTTAGATTATTAGATGATATCGTAATAGTATTGTAAGACACGATATATTTATTACTTGATTAGAATTGCATATGTCTCAAATCATACTAATCTTTTATATAATAAAACAAAACCACAAGGGGACTTTTCTATTTCAAAAAAAGTAAACCATAATAATATTATTTTAAAAAAGAGATTATTTTCTTATTAGGTAACATTTTATACTTATCCATAACACAAGTAGAAGATAAATACAAAAAATATAGATAAGATGTAATTAACAATAGGATTGAAAATTTTAAATAATTATCTTTAATAATAAAAAACTATAATTAAACATCATAAATCAAACAAAATAAATATTAAATTATTTGTTTTTTAATAAATAAAAATATATGATTAAAAAAATTTTAAAAAACCCGCGTGTGCACAGGCATTATAACTAGTATAAATTCAACACAAATACCAATACTATTGTAATACAAATAAGTCCACTAACAGCACCCCATAGTAATTAGAGTGGAGGGTAACGAACGCTCACACTCTCTCGAAACTCAGCAAACAAAGCAGAAGGAGGAGCCTAGGAGGTCGAGTCACATGGTAAAAATTGTTGCTTGGAGTTGAGGCACATATCTTCATTTGTAACCATGGAGCGAACCATAGCTAGATAGGGAAAGGGATTCCGATGAACAATTATACCGGCAACATGAGCAAATCTATCACGCAAGCCATTAATAGCATACATAACAACTTCATCATTACTCACCGGAGAGTCAAGAGCATTCAATAACGTAACAATGGATTCTATCTTTTTGAAAGTAAGCACCAAGAGTCCGCATCACCCAAGTTGTATGACCCGTAGTTCACCTTTTAAAGAAATAGTACGAGTGAGTTTGTTATCAAGAAAAATGGTTTTAAGAATGTCTCGAGCTTGCTTAGTAGTTTTGGGATTAGCAGTAAAAAACCTACCTTGAAGGGTCTCAGAAAGTGTAAAAAATATACATGATTGACGATGGAATCAGCTTTAAGCCAATCAACCGTAGGAGGGTTTGGGGTACTCGTAGAAGAACTTGTAGATTCACAAATGATGTGCTTTAGGATATCAAAAATTTTATGGTGATTCTTGAAGAAGTAACACCATGCGGTATAATTAGCTTTGTCACATTAAGTTTAAGAGGAATGGGGTTGATAAAATACATTCATATATACCCCTCTCTAGGTATTACCTCGTTATAGACCTAAGGATGTCCAGATTATCTTAAATTTTACAAGTACAGTTAACCAAATAGAGTGTATCGGGGTATGATAGGGTATGAGGGGAGAGTATCGTTTATCATTATGAATGAGGGTTTTGGTTATAAAGAAAAACAACTGACTTTGTTAGGGTTGAGAAAAAAATCGACTATAGCTGTCAAAGTTTAGGGGGGAAAGTCAACTTTAATCGACTGGAAAAAAATAAAATAAAATAAAAAACGTGAAGACTGGTGGAGCTTTAATCGACTTTAAGCGTAAAGAAATAAAAGTTTGTTGAACAAATAAATAATCCTAATTTGTCGAATTAAACCAAGCTTCTTTGTTGCAAAACCAAAAGCGAATAAACAGACTTAGGGGGTGTTTGATTTCGACTTAATTAACTTAATATGACAAAAATTGAATTAATTAAGTTATATGAAAACTGTTTGTTTGTTACTTAATACAAAAAGATGACTTAAAATATTAAATAATAAAACTAAGGTTGTCTGCATTAAGTCATCTCTTAGTTAACATGATTTAATTAAAAAAAAATAAATAAACAAACAAGCCCTTACAGACATACCAGATTGTTTTGCACTAAAACCAACTAATATTCCCACTGCAAGACCAATGATCGAACCAAAAAGACAAAACCGTATGTCGACTTATCCATAAATACGGTCAATCTAAAACCGATTATCAAAAGTTGGTTACTAAACAACCCAAACTAATGGCCCAATACTAGCTCAAACAATCTCTAAACAATACGGCAAAGGAAACAATAATAATAATAATAAATAAAATAGAACGAGCGGGGGCACCCGCGCATTGTTGCGGGAATGTTGTGTTTAATTTAAACTCGGAATAAAACGAACGTAAAAAAAATTATTTTTGTTATTAAGGACTACATTTGCAAAAGTTCAGTAACGGGGGACTAACTCTACCATTTACATCTAACATGAGGGACCATTTTTGTAATTCTTAGGAACAGTAATCACTGTTCCTAACCAAATCATTTTTAGTATATATATATATATATATATATATATATATATATATATATATATATATATATATATATATATATATATATATATATATAATAACATAAAAAAGAAAAAAAACGATGACGGATGATGATATCAAAAGTTCAAAAATTATGGAACAAAAGAGAAATATCCCTAACCAATTAATTGATTATGAGTTTGGTAAGAAAAACAGTGATCCCTCCGGATCACTGGCTAGTAGCCGATAACCGTAGGATATGAAACTTTTTGATGGTTAGTTTTACCTAAAGCTTTGATATCATGTAAGACGTGATATTAATTAACTGATTATGAGATTACATATGTAACAATATATACCCTACCGTTGAGTTTAAACTATACTAATACAAATCTAAAACAAATATTAATATCAATCTAATAAAACCAACTGGGCTACCTCAGTTGGCAACCAAGATTCCTTAGGAGCTTGGGGAGGTCTCAAGTTCGAGTCCCACCCGAGACTTTTACCCCTTCAAACGGAATAGGAGGAAAAACAGGCGGAGTTCAGGGTTAGCATATGCATAAATAAATCACAACCGCACATTTAAGATGCACCAACAGATATAAATGCATCTCTCATTAAAAAGTTTCCCTCATTTGAAATATATGGCTGAAATTTCTTCTCATTTCAAATTTTCTTCTCACTAAATCTCTTCCGGTAAAACCTAGTCGAATTGAGTCAAACACTTTGACGGTACAATATTATGCTCGCATCAAGCTCGGAGAGTCTTCATAAGTTAAGCGACTAGAAAAAAAATATTCAGCTCAAGCTCTTGGTCAATCGGATGCATAAGGCTAATAAGATTTATTAAGAAATTTTTATAGAGTTAAAAAGACCACAATACCGGTTACTACTAGATTTAGTAGTATACACTTATATTAAATTTGGAAACTAAAAATTGTAGGACTTTACCTAAGGGTGAGCAATCGGACCGTTTAGACCGGACCGACCGAAAACCGGACCGAAGGACTAACGGTTCGGTCTTGGTCCGAGGTTTTTTCTTATTTCGGTCTCGGTCAGGATCGGTCCGGCTTACAAACCGGATATTTAGCTTATTTGGACCGGACCGAAGGACCGATCGAACCGGACCGGACCAACCACATTCGGTCCAGTCTCGGTCTATGATTTTTTCCAAACTCGATCTTCGGTCCGGTCCGGTCTTGGCCGGTCCGGTCCGGTTTTTGGACCGTGATCACCCTTACTTTACCTTTAGAAAGGGAGTCCTTCCAGAAATTCTCGACAGCCAAGGGAGACCCAAAGCCAAAGAGGGGGTTTGGAAATAGTTTTCACCCAACAATTGACGCGCCTCGGTTATTACCTCATTAGCTGCATCATTGCCCCAAGCGCAAAGATACCTTAGAATTTACTAACAACCCTTCTTTTATACACACCAATGTCTCTCCCACTATAGCAATCCACCGATGTGGGACATCCAATTCTTTCCCAGGATGTAATATGGAACAGATACACACACAATCAGAAATACACAATCAATGGATAATATAGCGCAGTCTCGTTTATGTAGTTTTATTGGTTTCTATGTCATTTTGATTTCTCACTTCTATGTTTGATCTTCATATTGCTTCTTTCTAGTTGGTTCGAATATTTTGTATTTTTTTCAGGCTGAGTAAATATATTGAGCTTGACTAGCTCTTTAAATCACGGAAACAAAAGTAATTTTGTGGAAAAAGTTTAAAAGAAAACGTATTCATCAAGACGAGAAGAATGAGATAGTAGTGAAGATTGGAGAATTAGGTGTTGAAACTAATCATCAAAGTATTAACCGAATAATCAAAAAGCAAGCTTTAGTAAAATCAATTATTTTAATTTTCGGGTTTTTATGATATCTTTTTTATATAATAAACAAAACCTTTATTGGGAATTTTCCATTTAAAAAAAATGTATTCATACCTTATTTAGTAATAATTTTATTTTAAAAAAGATTATTTTCTTGTTAAGTAAGATTTTATATTTATCCATAACAAAAGTAGAAGATAAATACAAAAAATATAGATAAAATGCAATTAATAATATGATTAAAATTTTTAAATAATTATCTTTAATAATCTTTTATATAATAAAAGAATTACATCATTTCGGAGTGTTTTTACAAAACCCTTCTCATTGAAAAAAAAATTAGATCAATAGGAGAGCTCGATTTTGCCAAAGCAATATGATTGGTTAATAGAAAGTCAAAATTAAATTGATTTTGGTCAAATTTAATAAATTTGGTGAAGAAATTTGGTTAAGAAAAAAAATGCATAAAAATATATGTGTCAAATTTATAAAAACAAAAACTTAAAAAAAGAGGAAGTAATTAATAAAACTTTAGTGGTTGAATTTTAAATAAATTATATAGAGCTAAGTGTAAAATTACAAGTTTCCATGTTTTTTAATAATTTTAGAAAAAACACAAATAACCCCTTACACTTTATATCCCTTATATTTTATAATATTAAGTTTGTTTAAAATTACATGAGTATTAGTCTTAATTTTTAGACTTTCATACATTAAAATTACAAAATTTGGTAAATATGCGAATTAGTTTTAATATCGTTAGTTTTAAACTTTTATCCATTAGAATATTTTTTTAAATAAAGACCCGTGTTATTATATTTAAAAGTTTAATTTATGCGTACACGGGTTTGAATATTAAATACGGCTAAATTATTAGTAACGATAATATAAATATCAAATGGTAAGCACGAGTTACTTTGATATGAAAATAAAAATACGCGATTCTACTTATAACAACGACTCATGAAATTGTTATTTAAAATTTATATATGAATATCAATAAAAACATTTTAAAAACTTTACAGAGCATATTTTAACTTCATTAACACTCATTATGTGTTACTAAACTCGCACATTTTGTACAACATGATATCAATAGTTAAAGTTAAACAATATCATCAGCATCAACCTCAGCATGTCTGTCAGTTAAATCCGTTATACAAAGCTAATTTACTCATTTTGACAAGTGATATGCTCTATTAGGCTGCACCTTCTATTTTTTATTATTTTAGCAGAAAGTGTATTGTGCGCGTTGTTAAGTCCGAAAGAAATGAAGAAAAAAAGTGTACGTTTTGTGTCAATAGTTTGAGTATTAGCTGATTGATGTTTCTTTCAGGATGTTTTATATGTCAGTTGGTCCTTATCCGTTGTTTACTCGAACTTGACACGTTAAGATACTGGGAATACAAGTTCATCACCAACTATGCTAAAGTAGGAACCATAAAAACCCCCTAACCTACACCTGATGCATCAACTACGGATTTACTTTGAAGGTTACTTAAAACATATATTTGATATAATAATTTGCTTATATGGTACATGTGTTTATTGAATTTTAAAATCAAGTTGTCTCTTGAATTTTCATATACTTAAACGGCTAACTCACATAATCCTAAGTTAACGTTATATAAATGCCTTTGTCTCAGGCACTGATATGTGTTGCATTAACCTTATTCCAAAGTTGTAACAAAAAAACAAATCTCACAAGTATTTGATTAGTTAATTGCTTTTAAATTTGTTGTAATATAGAATAATGATGATCTAGCAAGAGATGTAACTAATGTGTTTCATTCACTTGAAAACCTGCTCGAAAAGTAGGATTTGCTTAAGTTATTGGAGTTTGTGACTGTTATTTTCTACTGATTATAGTAAGTTTTTAAAAGATTTTGGGACCGTCTTAATAGTTAGATTCATTGGTTATTAGGAGTGTTTTAATAGCTGTCTTAATAGTTATTAAAAGGTTTTTATGACAGCTTTAATTGCAGAATTCAAGGTGTTTGGGATTGTTTTTAATAGTTGAATTGATGGGCACTGGAAACTGCCTTGATAGCTGAATTCAAGGGTGTTTGAGACTATTTCAATTGCTAATTTTAGGGGTGTTTGGAATTGTAAAAATAGCCGAATACAGGGGTGTTACGACTGTTTTTAATAGGCATTGTTATTGCAAAATAAATTTGACTTATACTAAATTAATAGATGTAAAGTTCAAAGCATTTTAAGACAATATATTCGGTTTTAAATACATGATAAAATTTTTATGTCAAAACCCCGTGCGTGCACGGGTATTATAACTAGTAAAAAACTATAATTAAACATCATAAATCAAACAAAACAAAGATTAAATTATTTGTTTTTTAATAAATAAAAATATATAATTCAAAAATTTTTAAAAAAAGCTGCGCGTGCGCGGGCATTATAACTAGTATATCTATATAGGTATTCGTATCATACATAATACTTCTTGTGGTACAATTAGGGACCGACTCATAAAACGTATATATAAGAAAACAGTACCTTACAATATTACGATCACATTATTTCTTCTTATCACTATACTAGCTTCATAACCCGTCTGATGGGCGGGTTCGCTTCATAATGATATAGAGAATATTAACATGAAGAAAATAAAAGTGTTATAGGAAAAAAAATATTATTACAAATAAAATAGCAGACATTATAAAAAACTTGTCGTTAATGTAAAACCAAAAAATGGCTATTCAAATACGACATAACACTTCTTTGTAAACGACATTTGAAGTGTAGTTTCAATAATTGTCGTCTTTATCTAAACATAGAACCTTCAATCCTCGCTTGCTCTTTACTCTTGACATAGCGACATATAGTTGACCGTGTGAGAATACAGGCTTCGGCAAAAACAAACCAACCTTTGACAATGTCTGTCCTTGGCTTTTATTAATCGTCATACCAAAACAAATTTGAATTGGAAATTGCCTCCTATTGAATTTGAATGGCATCTTATCCTCTGAAGGGCTGATTATCATACGTGGAATAGCGCAAATCTTACCAATGTTTCCACCAGATATGATCTTTGCTTCAATTACATTAACTCCCAAACGTAATACTTGCAGCCTTGTTCCATTGCACAATCCAGCTTTTTGATCAATGTTTCGCATTAACATTATGGGAGTACCAATCTTTAGCTTTATTGCATGATGAGGAACACCGGACATCCTTATACCGTTAAGGAAATCTGTCGTGTATATAGAGTCATCAAAATTGGTATCTGCATCATCCAAAGTAACAGAATCTGCTGATTGGTATATCGTCCCGTTTCCTTCTAGTAAATCCAGCATCCGGTCATTTATCGTATCAACCATTTCATGAGTTGGCGCAAGAATGGCCCTTTCCTGAAAGAAGTCAGCGTCCCATAGGTTTTGTTGCAGATGTGGGTATGTTTCCCTGATTATTGATCCAACATGATCATCAGACTCTTGAATCAACAGTGAATCGGGAAATACAACTATGGCGTTTTCTTTATTCTTGCCTCCAACCTTTCCATTACCGATATCTAAAATCCAATCCACAAATTCTTGTATCTCTTTTCTCTCAGATTCATTAGATCCATATGTCAGTCTCATGTTGACTGTCAAGTTCATCACTTTGCAGTGTTGCCAAAGATAAGATGAGTTAAGTGTGGCATGCACGACTTGATTACTGTAACAATTCGCAATTTCAGGTTAATTACTATTCCCGGAAAAATTTCACTATTCACTTTTACTATTCATTTTTCCCGAAACTTTCCCGAAAGTTGATTTTTATTTGATATTCTCGAGTGATAAATCATTTCCATGGCAAATTAAATGTTTGACATCCATCAGATCATTTTCGTGAAAGTTATTAAGGAATTACACGGAATTACACGTTTTAGGGTAAAACGTCAATCAAAAATTCTACGTACAACGAAATTCGACCCCGTCAGGTGACCCCACATCGGAAAAATGTTTGACACGCTCATGATTTATTTGAGAATTAATCGTGACTGAGAAAAACATGACCAAAGACTTCCCAGCAGGTCACCCATGTCGGTACTACTCTCACATGAGCACGCTTAACCGAATGGGCGATTAACCGTTAGACCACGAAACGAGTTTCTAAGACAATTTGAGTTTTCAAATTATTAGAAAAAGTCAACATATTTTTCCCTCCTCCATTGACCAAAAATCATCCCTTGATGTTATAAGTCATTTCGTGATTTTTAGGCTTACGGTTTGATGTCTAAAAGACATTTAATACCAACCGACACTAGACTGAGCCCAGTCTAGACATTATAAGTCATTTTAAATCATTTTTATCACATTAGAAAAGTAACATTTTACTTTTCTCAATTTTACGCAATATTCAGCGTTTTACGCGAATTACGCGTTTTAGACCCGTGTTTCCAGTTTTTAACAGGGTTTTAGCACCCGATGGAACCTACCACTCATTTTATATTTTATTATGGAACTTATTGACATGTTTATCAATACTTTCAAATTCCATAATTTTACGACACCCGGTTTTACGTTTTGAGGCTTAATCATTTACGATTGGCATTTCCCGGAGTCAAAACTAACCAAGTATCTTGGATAATACCAAGAAAAGTCCACACCCTTGCTCTCCAAGCTTACAAACCGACCTAGGAGGGGGGGAGTCATCCCATGTGGCTTCATCTCATGAAATTACCCCTAGATCATCTCTAAATTACAACTTGGTCACCAAGTTTTGGTAATTTCCTAGTTGTTTCCTAACCTCCTCATTTGGACTATAAATAGCCCCTCCTCCCTTCACTTGAACGCCACACACCACACCCCATTTCATTCCACACTTAGCTTTATTTCTTCCAAGTTCTTGCAAGGTTCAAGTGATTCTTCAAGATAGAAACCCTAGCTAGATTATCATTCACCAAAACTCTTCCAATCCCTAATATACTTGGTGATTTCTCTTGAGTTTGAATCCACTCAAGTCACCTAAACCTTCATAATTCATCTTTCAAGAATACCAAGGGTAGAAAGATTGCATGAAGTGAAGTGGGTTGAAGCAAGTCTATCAATGTCCTATCCTTACATGTTAACTTCCTTTCATGTTTGAAAGCCAAAAGTTGTAAGCCAAACCCTAACATGATTCTTGTTAAATAATCATGTTCATGTTATTTACATGTTATTCTTGCTATATTATGTCTTGTAGTTATGTCCATGATGTATAAAAGTGAACAAAACAAGTTATTGTTATGGATTGTTGAAACAAGTTACTAAAACAAGCAAACTAATGAATTTCTTGGTAAGACCTGATCAAAATGGTAAAAATATGATATTTGATTATTACATATTGTGGTAGAGGACTTAACAAGGAAACCATAGCAATTTGAACCACCTAAAACGAGTATACGAGTCAAAAGTTACGCCCATTTGAAGTTACCAAAACTTTTCGGCAAACTGCCAAATACCATTCTGATCAAATTTGGGTTTTGAAAGTCCCACTTCTGGTCCGATTCATCAAAAAGTTAAAACACGAAAGTTGTCCGAAACGACGTTTTCGTTCAGGTACAAAGAAGCTCGAGACCTAAAAATGCTTTCCGAGTGATAAAATTCTTCAAATTCTAAACAGCCCATTTTTAGGCGAAAGTCACTAGATTATGGTTATACTTTGAAAGGAACAAGAGGTCTTATGACCTATAATCAAGACCACAACCATGGCTAGAGCCAAGGTTGTGTCTCATGACCTTGAAACAAGGACCAAAGGTCATGGCTAGGCCATGACGAAATGACCATACCAACTTACATAGGCGTAAACATGAAACAATGAATTAGGCGATAACATGAACAAGCAATTTGGATCTACTTCACCTAAAAGAAACCATGAGATATTACCAAGAGAAAATGGTCATTCAAGACTTATGAAACTACCCCTAATAACAATCTTCATGTACTAATAAACTTTCCTAAGTTTATTCAAATATCGGACATGTAACTTTTCGAATCAAAACTTATATCTATATATGTTATCAACTACTACAATAGTAGGGAGCCTCATGTGAGGAGTTCATTATGTAAGCCGTCGAGTTGAGTTGTGGATTTACGAGTTAAAGTGTCCTGGCTCCTCGAACGCTTACTAACATGACTTCTGAAATATGTCAGCCCGAACGGTAGTAAACGATATACAAAACATACATGTTCATGAATCTTTTCTTTCAAGGACATACAATATACATCATACCACATCATGGACTAAATGCAAGATATATATATAGGCACTCCGTTATATTCTTTACACAAATCCTAAGTCGCAACATTCTATTATAGGTTGCTCATAGAAACCTACACGATCCAACCATCACCTTCATTACTTGCTATTCTACTTAAGGTGAGTTCGTAGCCCCACTTTCTATTGTTTAACTATTTTACAAACCCATGGGGGGAATACATGCTATTATTTTTCTACTCGAACACGATGCTTTCTAATGTATGCTACCCGACGATGTTTTATTGTCACTAAGTAACGATTGCCATGTTCGAAGTCCCTATATCATAAACCATTAGTCACTACCTATAGTGAGCGCGAATATTGTGAATAGATCTATTGGGATTGACGAATCCCATTTGTGTTGAACATCTACGAGTTCACACAAATGCACTATATTTGAGATTTAGAGGTATAATGGCAAAAGTACCTGGATAGGGCTTCTATAATGCCAATTTGTGGTTCGATGTTAATGCTTTGGTTGTATGAGCTTAGTGCAATAAATAACGATTTTTGTTTTCTAACTATGAATGTGTGATTAATTACCTCACATTACGATTATTGTGTTCAAACGATTTAACGAAACTCTACGAATTCCACTCAACCTTTGTGTTGACCTCTCAAGCATGTATTTCAGGTTCATGACGATCAAGGATGGCACGGAAGGACACAGATACTCAAGAGGGCTATAAATTTTATTATCATTCAAAACTCATTTAATTTGTAAACATGGAACCATCTGGGACCTCATTTTGTAATCTCTGATATTTATACAATTTGAATGATAAATCTTTTAAAACGACTCAATTGGAGTTCGTTTTCTATTATTGTGACTATTGTGCCGTCAAGTAACACCCAGTTCGAATTCCGCTGCATCCATGAATTGGGGGTGTTACAGATTGGTACCAGAGCCATGGTTATAGAGAAACGGGTCTAATTGAGACCTAAACTATAACTACAATTACAAGCAAAAACATTTTATAGCCTTCCGATCTTCGTGTCTTCCATCCTCCAGACGATTATGGACTTATTAAGCATTTTATGCTACATGAACATAAGTATATTCATATATACACACTAGGCATTTTCCACTACACGAACAAATACTAGTATATTTATATATACATTCGAGTTATTTTCAATCATTTTATCTAAACATATCTACACATGCCTATTCTATGGCATTTCGACACAACCACATTCTCCCAACCATGTTCCTACTCCAACATTTTATATCCAAGATATTGTAACGAATTACGATGGTCTTTTCTATTTCCCGAACATTGTATGACACAATGGTCTAATCTACTTCCGAGACATTGTGATTTGTGCAATGGTCTCTCGAATTATTCCACCACCTCATCAATATCATTTCATATGATATCAAAAACCCATCACAATCTATCGATTTCCAAACAAGAAATATGAGATTTCTAAAGGACAAACTAATCCATCATCGACAAAAGTTGAACTTTCTCTACATCCATCAAAGTTTTCTTCTGAAACCTTCATTGTTAAAAGTTTGTAATTCTAGCCCAGTATAGACTGTTTTAGAATTACTTCAACTTCCTTTCCACACATATCTACCCGTACTATCTTCTATGCAATGGAATGTGAAAACATACGTTACAAGTCTCTTATGGCGGGACTTGCAACTGAATGGTTTGACATCGCCTTTGTTTAGTGGACAGTTTCCCGAAAGCAACGGACGTATCACAAGTATACCTAATTTAGGTATTTGAAAATTTTATCGAACCTTGGCTAAATATAGACTAGTCACCTATATTTAACCTAGGGACAGTGGAATATAGTCTGACTATATTCGACTTAGAATTTTCAAATACTGAGAGTAGTTGTACTAGGGTTATGTTTAGGTTGATTTCCTACTTGAACTCGATAAACCACCAGAATTCATTAAATGATCTAGAGACACGATAGTGTTTTACCACTCAGCAAAATCTTAACACCTTATTTGTACTACCTAATTTCATTCTTGAAAGTTTTCATTTATGAGATAATCCGAACTACTATCTTGGGATAGTTATCAATTCTTCTCTTCATCCTATAGAAGTACTATCCTCTTTAGGTTCTAAGGATACCATTCCATCATAAACTTTTAAAATCTCTTAAGATTTTTAAAGCAAACTCAACATCTATACCTAAGAGTATCAATGTTAAGCATACACTACACACTTTTGTTCGTCAACATATCACATCATTATCTTTACAATCATTGAAACCACAAGCTCATTAACAGATCTTGATGCACTTTTAAAGCTCAAATCATCCTTAGTTACACCACAAGTACCCTAATCAGCTTTACAAGTTTGAATATTCATCTTGTACTTTTGGAACACCAGTATCATCTCGTAATACCCTACCTTGTAACTCACCGACTAAGTATGAATGTTGTGTAGGATGATTTGTAATTATTTGAATGGATTGGGATGCCTTTTCATTTAAATAAAGACATTGTAAATCACCAAACCATAAGTTTATATTTCTTTATTTACATTGTTTGGGATGCCTCTCTATGTAAATAAAGACTTATAAACAAGTGGGCTTGTTTGTATCCGAAATAACATAAGTATGAAGTCAACAAACACTAGGTACAACAACAGATTACCAACTAGGCTATGATTGCAATTACTATCTCAATTCCTATTAATATTCGACTGCTATATCAATTTCCTTTGATATTCGACTATTACCATACCTTTCCTACATGAAAGTAAGCCTCATCCTACACCATACGCTGAAACGAAAAAAATCAAACTACATCACTAGTAATTCCAGACTCTAGTCCTCATAAGTAACCACACATCTTTATCGACACCACTCCAACATATGACACACTTAGAACTTCGGGACGAAGTTCCCCGTAAGGGGTAGAGACTATAACAATTCGCAATTTCAGGTTAATTACTATTCCCGGAAAAATTTCACTATTCACTTTTACTATTCATTTTTCCCGAAACTTTCCCGAAAGTTGATTTTTATTTGATATTCTCGAGTGATAAATCATTTCCATGGCAAATTAAATGTTTGACATCCATCAGATCATTTTCGTGAAAGTTATTAAGGAATTACACGGAATTACACGTTTTAGGGTAAAACGTCAATCAGAAATTCTACGTACAACGAAATTCGACCCCGTCAGGTGACCCCACATCGGAAAAATGTTTGACACGCTCATGATTTATTTGAGAATTAATCGTGACTGAGAAAAACATGACCAAAGACTTCCCAGCAGGTCACCCATGTCGGTACTACTCTCACATGAGCACGCTTAACCGAATGGGCGATTAACCGTTAGACCACGAAACGAGTTTCTAAGACAATTTGAGTTTTCAAATTATTAGAAAAAGTCAACATATTTTTCCCTCCTCCATTGACCAAAAATCATCCCTTGATGTTATAAGTCATTTCGTGATTTTTAGGCTTACGGTTTGATGTCTAAAAGACATTTAATACCAACCGACACTAGACTGAGCCCAGTCTAGACATTATAAGTCATTTTAAATCATTTTTATCACATTAGAAAAGTAACATTTTACTTTTCTCAATTTTACGCAATATTCAGCGTTTTACGCGAATTACGCGTTTTAGACCCGTGTTTCCAGTTTTTAACAGGGTTTTAGCACCCGATGGAACCTACCACTCATTTTATATTTTATTATGGAACTTATTGACATGTTTATCAATACTTTCAAATTCCATAATTTTACGACACCCGGTTTTACGTTTTGAGGCTTAATCATTTACGATTGGCATTTCCCGGAGTCAAAACTAACCAAGTATCTTGGATAATACCAAGAAAAGTCCACACCCTTGCTCTCCAAGCTTACAAACCGACCTAGGAGGGGGGGAGTCATCCCATGTGGCTTCATCTCATGAAATTACCCCTAGATCATCTCTAAATTACAACTTGGTCACCAAGTTTTGGTAATTTCCTAGTTGTTTCCTAACCTCCTCATTTGGACTATAAATAGCCCCTCCTCCCTTCACTTGAACGCCATACACCACACCCCATTTCATTCCACACTTAGCTTTATTTCTTCCAAGTTCTTGCAAGGTTCAAGTGATTCTTCAAGATAGAAACCCTAGCTAGATTATCATTCACCAAAACTCTTCCAATCCCTAATATACTTGGTGATTTCTCTTGAGTTTGAATCCACTCAAGTCACCTAAACCTTCATAATTCATCTTTCAAGAATACCAAGGGTAGAAAGATTGCATGAAGTGAAGTGGGTTGAAGCAAGTCTATCAATGTCCTATCCTTACATGTTAACTTCCTTTCATGTTTGAAAGCCAAAAGTTGTAAGCCAAACCCTAACATGATTCTTGTTAAATAATCATGTTCATGTTATTTACATGTTATTCTTGCTATATTATGTCTTGTAGTTATGTCCATGATGTATAAAAGTGAACAAAACAAGTTATTGTTATGGATTGTTGAAACAAGTTACTAAAACAAGCAAACTAATGAATTTCTTGGTAAGACCTGATCAAAATGGTAAAAATATGATATTTGATTATTACATATTGTGGTAGAGGACTTAACAAGGAAACCATAGCAATTTGAACCACCTAAAACGAGTATACGAGTCAAAAGTTACGCCCATTTGAAGTTACCAAAACTTTTCGGCAAACTGCCAAATACCATTCTGATCAAATTTGGGTTTTGAAAGTCCCACTTCTGGTCCGATTCATCAAAAAGTTAAAACACGAAAGTTGTCCGAAACGACGTTTTCGTTCAGGAACAAAGAAGCTCGAGACCTAAAAATGCTTTCCGAGTGATAAAATTCTTCAAATTCTAAACAGCCCATTTTTAGGCGAAAGTCACTAGATTATGGTTATACTTTGAAAGGAACAAGAGGTCTTATGACCTATAATCAAGACCACAACCATGGCTAGAGCCAAGGTTGTGTCTCATGACCTTGGAACAAGGACCAAAGGTCATGGCTAGGCCATGACGAAATGACCATACCAACTTACATAGGCGTAAACATGAAACAATGAATTAGGCGATAACATGAACAAGCAATTTGGATCTACTTCACCTAAAAGAAACCATGAGATATTACCAAGAGAAAATGGTCATTCAAGACTTATGAAACTACCCCTAATAACAATCTTCATGTACTAATAAACTTTCCTAAGTTTATTCAAATATCGGACATGTAACTTTTCGAATCAAAACTTATATCTATATATGTTATCAACTACTACAATAGTAGGGAGCCTCATGTGAGGAGTTCATTATGTAAGCCGTCGAGTTGAGTTGTGGATTTACGAGTTAAAGTGTCCTGGCTCCTCGAACGCTTACTAACATGACTTCTGAAATATGTCAGCCCGAACGGTAGTAAACGATATACAAAACATACATGTTCATGAATCTTTTCTTTCAAGGACATACAATATACATCATACCACATCATGGACTAAATGCAAGATATATATATAGGCACTCCGTTATATTCTTTACACAAATCCTAAGTCGCAACATTCTATTATAGGTTGCTCATAGAAACCTACACGATCCAACCATCACCTTCATTACTTGCTATTCTACTTAAGCTGAGTTCGTAGCCCCACTTTCTATTGTTTAACTATTTTACAAACCCATGGGGGGAATACATGCTATTATTTTTCTACTCGAACACGATGCTTTCTAATGTATGCTACCCGACGATGTTTTATTGTCACTAAGTAACGATTGCCATGTTCGAAGTCCCTATATCATAAACCATTAGTCACTACCTATAGTGAGCGCGAATATTGTGAATAGATCTATTGGGATTGACGAATCCCATTTGTGTTGAACATCTACGAGTTCACACAAATGCACTATATTTGAGATTTAGAGGTATAATGGCAAAAGTACCTGGATAGGGCTTCTATAATGCCAATTTGTGGTTTGATGTTAATGCTTTGGTTGTATGAGCTTAGTGCAATAAATAACGATTTTTGTTTTCTAACTATGAATGTGTGATTAATTACCTCACATTACGATTATTGTGTTCAAACGATTTAACGAAACTCTACGAATTCCACTCAACCTTTGTGTTGACCTCTCAAGCATGTATTTCAGGTTCATGACGATCAAGGATGGCACGGAAGGACACAGATACTCAAGAGGGCTATAAATTTTATTATCATTCAAAACTCATTTAATTTGTAAACATGGAACCATCTGGGACCTCATTTTGTAATCTCTGATATTTATACAATTTGAATGATAAATCTTTTAAAACGACTCAATTGGAGTTCGTTTTCTATTATTGTGACTATTGTGCCGTCAAGTAACACCCAGTTCGAATTCCGCTGCATCCATGAATTGGGGGTGTTACAATTACGGCTGGCATTAGGAATGACTGGAAGAATTTGTCGGAAATCACCACCAAACAAAACCACTTTTCCGCCAAAAACACGGTTAGATGGTTGTGAATCCTCTGACCTACAAATATCTCGCAATGTCCTGTCAAATGCTTCATAGCAATATGACTGTATCATAGGAGCCTCGTCCCATATTATGAGCTTTGACTGGCGTATCAAATCAGCCAGGTCACCGTCAATCGGTATGTTGCACATTGAATTTTCAAATATCTTAATCGGTATTGCAAAACGGGAATGTGCAGTCCTTCCTCCTTCCAACAAAAGAGCTGCAATACCGCTTGAAGCGACATTTAACACTATATCACCCTTTGAACGTAAAGCAGCAGACATAGTTTTGTAAAGATATGTCTTCCCAGTACCACCATATCCATATACAAAGAACATTCCACCATCATTTTTGTCTACCGCATCCATGACAGTTGAATAAATACCCTTTTGTTCAGATGTCAAGCTACCGTACAATGTCTTGTGTTGCTCCTTTAATTCATCTTTATTGTACGATGTCTCATCAAATATCAACCTGTTATAACCTTCCATCGTATATTCGTCATTCGGATACGGCATTTTCATGATGTTCTTTAAACTCTTATTGTTACACAGTAGCATGTGTTCGATATAAGTTAGACATATATTATACTTTTGCGTGTCAGAAAGCTGCAATTCTGCAACGTTAAATAAATAAACGTTAATATACTAATTTGTTATATGTTGTGCATCTGTTTATGTAATTATCAGGTGGTATATGCATGTGTATATGTTCACTTTATGAAGTGGAATAAAATGAATAGAACAAACCAGGATCATTATTCTTGATGCGTTCAATACGCTCCACATCAGCTGCCAAAACGTGCCAAGTTTTTTCCCATATGACCTCTGGCCGAGACATACTATCTGTCATTAGTAGCATGACAAAGAAATATCTCAAATAATCACCCATCCCCCATTATACTTTTGCGTGTCAGAAAGCTGCAATTCTGCAACGTTAAATAAATAAACGTTAATATACTAATTTGTTATATGTTGTGCATCTGTTTATGTAATTATCAGGTGGTATATGCATGTGTATATGTTCACTTTATGAAGTGGAAGAAAATGAATAGAACAAACCAGGATCATTATTCTTGATGCGTTCAATATGCTCCACATCAGCTGCCAAAACATGCCAAGTTTTTTCCCATACGACCTCTGGCCGAGACATACTATCTGTCATTAGTAGCATGACAAAGAAAGATCTCAAATAATCACCCATCCCTCATTGACTCGCTTCCAGTAGTCCATCAATGTACTCCTTGTCATCTTGCAAAATACCTCGAGCATAACATGCATCTCTATATGTGGGATACTCCACATCATCATGTGTTCTGATTTCTTCAAAACTCTGCGCACCTCTCACCTTGTTTAGCAATACACGTAAGTAGAAATATTCGCCCCAAGAAGGCGGGACGTGATGAATCCGGCCTAAACTTTCACCTCTTTTTCTGAGAGTCCAAATTCTTTTTTCCGAATTCCACACATAGAATTTAGGAATCTCAACATATAGCAATGTCCTTGCAAATGTATCAGTCTTGTTTAATTCCATCCACTGTAGAAACTTGGTCTCGTTAACGGATGATTTTTCAAGTGTGTAATCAATGCTATCGCTTTCGTCAAATATGACGGGTTGGTCATTCTTCAAATGAAAAGGCAAACGTTCAACAGATGGAGTCCTATAGTGAATATCAAATCCAAAAATATGCCAAGCTGCTTCACAAGCCGAAAGATATCTACAATCATAGAAATCCTTAATTTCGTCAATTTCTTCGCCATTTATAGCAGCAGTAACCCTGTCAGGACCTTTGTTGAAATACTTGAACAAATACTTTATTGACCCAACCTGGTTGCACCATTCAACATTGATATGTGACTGGTACCGCCTTAGCAAGCCTGGGTTGTAAGGAACAACGAAACCGTTATGCAACTCTTTTCCACCTTTCTTTATAGTATTACCGTCATTTCTTCTCTTATATATTGCATAACCATTGTCATCAATGACTGTCGTTTCGTTAAATTGCTTAGGAAAGTTCTTGGTACATTTGAAATCAACAGTGTAAGGACAGCTTGGATTATCAATACCACATGGGCCATGCATCATGTGATCCGTAACAATCTGATACAACTCAGGGTCCTCATCCTTATTCGGTATTTCCGCTGATATATACTTATCGATATTTGCTGTTGTGGTTATCTTATCTTCCGGTTTAAGCCATAGTAAGATGTGAGCGTGCGGTAGTCCTCTCTTTTGAAACTCAATAGTGTAAACAGCTGCAGTGTTAAAAAATAAATTATGCAACTAATCAATAAGATAAGAAAGTAGAATATATAAATGATAAAGTAAAGTGCATCAAGATGTATACTGAGATTACCTCCTTTAACACTTCCAAACGTCCGTCAATCCTTTAAATCATGCATAAGACAGTCCAGCTTAATTTTGAATACGCGTGTAATTACATCCGGTCTGTCCTCGGATTTGAAACCTCTCTCAGCCATAAAACGATTGATCTCAGGCCAATTAGGGTTACATGTAAAGGTTATGAATAAGTCTGGATAGCCATAAAACTTGCAAATAGTCATTGCATCTAAATAGTTCTGCATCATATACCTGGGACTCCCGGTAAATGACGACGACAACACAACTTTTCTTCCACGCAATTTAACCTCGGAATCTGGATTCTCTGCATGTTTTGCAAGCTTAGCGTACGTTTCACTTCTAAGTTCCTTATTATTCTTTTTATTAAAGGACATCCTTTCAGACTCAATCATTGTGTAACCATCTACAATAAATTGCTGAAATAGACGCCTTCCGTTTAGCATCATAGAGAATTCGTTTGGCCTTTCCTGTATGCGATATGCAAACCACTCTTTCATTGTAACGCGTGTACCTTTGTTTTTTTCATCATAGTCCGTTACGCCAACATGGAATATATTTGTGCGATAACCATCCTCGGCGTAAGGGAAAAACAAAGGGTATTGCATTGCGAGATATGAGGGATGGAGTTCACTAATCCTCTTAAGATCGCCATCTTGTCTATGGAGAATAATATCCCTTTTGTTTTTGGTTTCGTCAAAATCTCCGACAATTAACGCAGCCACCTCGGATGCAGTGGGTAGATTATAGTGTCTACCATCTCGCGTCCTTGTACCAATAAGCTTAAGCTTCAAACTTTGATCATCCTTAATCCTGATACGTTCACCAGCCATACGAAACTCCTTGACCAACGGATTAATTGAATCAAGCATGTCGCGTAAATCTGTAGTTAGTTTGTAATCTAACTCATTGTTATCTGAAGACGTCGAAGGTCTATTGCCGTAAAAAATTGTATAGTATTTAGAAAGTACATTTTGTTTAACAAAATACAAAGTATATGTGTTGAAGTAAAGAAAGAAAATATAGTTGTGATAGAAATTGCACCTGACAGCTTGTATTCTGTTCTTAATCTCATTGTCAGTATCGAAGATATATAGTTGGGAAAACTTTGGCTCCTTTCCTGGCTTAGGCAAAAGAGTACCTGCCAAATGGTAATTCTCACCTTGTATGCGATAGCAATACGGACCACGTCCTACATTAACGGAAGTGTCTTGTTGAGCACCCAATGAAGTGAAGGCAAACATTGAGTTATACACTGGTTAATACAATCAAGATAATTTTTTTACCTGGATGCAACTTGCACACTGCCATGATCCTCACAAACAAATGCAGGTTTTCGATTCTTTCCCTCCACAATGTCAACCCTTTTGTTACATTGTTTACATGCTGTATACGCCCAGCCCTGTTCCCTGTGTAGCCTATGTATTGTTGCGTATACTATACAGTGTGAATCCTACATTATACAAAATATTAACTTGAAAAAAAAATTGCCCAAAAAATATCATGTGTCATGTGTATGATCAGTAACGTACCGGATCACACTCACGAATGCCACCTATCATTTTTTTCACACATCCATGAAAAAACTCAGTCACAGACACAACCTTTTGCTCGGGGGTGAAGAGCTCAATCTTAACCTGGTTGGCATCATAGCCATCACGCTCTTGAACCCTAAATTACAATTAAGAAAGATTTAATAAAAGAATTAAATGTATTAAAAAGTAAAGTATAGTATATATATCATAAAATAATATAAAACCTTGTTCTGAATGACACAATTTCTGGTAGATATAGATCTTAGTTCCAAAGAGGGCATTGTGAATGGCGGCATCTCCTGATTAGTGTATAAAACAACATTAACATTCAACCAAAAAAATTTATATTTTAAAAAAAGCAACATATATTTAAACAACATAATTATATATTAAATGTTTAAATTCAGCATATTGTAAGCGATATTGATAAACAATGCACCTACCATCCCAGTACTTGACCTTTCCAAGCTGAAGAATAACAACCAAATGACCAATTGAATCTCGTTTGCTTGCATACTGATCCTACATAGAGATCACATATGATTCGTTTTTTATTTCATTTACATCAAAATATTTAAAATGTATAAATAAAACAATGTTATATAAATACTTACTCAGCGTCTTCAACAACCACTGACCTACGTATTTTTTCCCGGTAGCAGACATTACAGGAACAATGTCGCCTATACCGATCACCGAACCAATGACATCTGTTACATTTATCATGTTAGTTGTATATAATTTTAGATTAAGATTATAAAAAGAAAGTAACAGACATACCAACAACATCGTTGTCAAAATATTGGTGATTCACCGAATCGTGCAAATGGTTGAATGGTTTAAAAATGAACCCATGAGTGTTGTTGTCAAAAGGGTCGACTCGAGTGACAGTGGTATTTTTATAGAAACTAATTTTAAACCTGTGAGGTAACAACGGTAGTTTACCTCCATTCTCAGCTATTCCAAAGTTGGAAATGATGTAACACTCCCCTTCCTCAAAAAGAGGTTCGAACCTGAACATAAATTCTTTTTTAATGTACACCTAGATCCCTGAGTTCTGCAATACATGGAATTTTTTATAGTGAACATACATAATAAAAAGATCAAAACTTAATATATTTTTTCATGTGATCAATGTATATATAACTAAAGTGCTATTGAATACATTCGAAAAAAAAGTATCATTGATCATACCTGGGCATCTTGCAATACAAGATCAAGGCTATATGGATCGTGAGCAGCATTCAACCTGTGAGAGTGCCATATAGATATACACCTGGCTTGAACAGATATGTCATCCAACATAGGATCCACATCTTTGATAGGGGTGATTTTTTTGTCCTTCACAATCCCTGATATAAAATAAATGAAAATTATAAATTACAATTTTTAATGTATAACTATTTTCCATTTTTTGTACGCATAGATGGGCAACAAAATAATTAATTATAATCACTTTAATCAAGATGTATAAATTGTGATTAATTTAAATGACAAACTACCTGATGCACCAGCACCACCAGCACCCTTTGAACCTCCAAAACCTCCAGAACCTCCATTACCTCCAGAACCTCCATTAAATCCAAAACCTCCATTCCTCCTGAAACTGCTACTTGGAACAGACGGTGATTTTTGGTAGCCCATATTACCATTCCTTTTGCCTGAAAACTTATTCATCATAATGATAATGATTTGAATTTTATATGTGGGATAAGGAGGATGATCTTATACTGTGATTAGTGTTTCTATTTATACTGTGAATATAGGGTTTTGAAATGCCCACAACACCATTTAGGCGGGATAAGATTGGTTGTTTTAAATCATCCGTGATTTTCTTGATTAGCTTTTCAAAATCAATGATAATAATAATCATATTTGCGGATAATTATGGAATGATTTCAAACTAATGTTGAATTATATGGAAGGTCAAAATCGGTTACAAATAATATTGATTTCAAAGGGAGACAATCACGGGATTGCGTTATTAATTGAAAGAAAACCATAAAACAAAATTTTGAAAAGGTTTTAATTGAAGATGTAAAATGAGAATAAAGCCTTGTATATGTAAAGATTGGATGGAAATAATGAATGAAAATAATAAAAAATTTAATAAAATCTTGTTATGTATAAACTTATTTGGGTGATGTTCATATGAATTAGGTTAATCGATTGTGATGAATGTGTTTTGAGATGATTGTGTTGAAAAAACATTATGCGGATGGTGTTTGTGTGTTTGTGTTTTGGAAAGTTTGACAGAAATAAAGCATGACTATTTTTTTTTATGGATCTAACACAAATACCACCTTGGTATACCGGTTGTGTACATGCTTAATGGGAGTGCATGCCAGGGTTCGATTCCCACAAGGATCAATTTTTTTAATTTCGGTAATATGCAAAATGTCAGCGTGGCATGCCTAGGTGGACTTAATATAAATTATCCAGTCAACATGTGAGTGCCAAGTGGCGTTTCTAATTGCCAAGTGGCATTTCCCTTTCATGGTACAACTTCCAAAGCCTCAAGTACAACTCATAACTTGTCCCATATATATGTAAAGATTATATTTGTTAAGCTTAATTTGTCGAGTTTATTAAATTTAGCTTCAAGGTAGTTGTTAAGATGGATTCATATTACGACCAAATCAATCATCAGCTACAAGACCACATGTTTCCGGCATCCCCACACTCTCACATAATGCTTGATATTTTGAACGTTTTTCAACCGGTGGTGCTTGATGATGTAGCCATTCTCAACGACCAAGATACTTATGATTTCGGAATCATCTTGATGAATGATCTGGATGAAGCTTTTATCATGAACAGCTTTGAGTTGGAGGATATGCATCATGCACCAGGACTAAATATCAGCATAAACAATGGTTCGGGTTTATCAGAGGAAACAATTTTGGAGCGTCTACAAGTGATCACACCAAAAGCAAAGTTTGGTGGAGAAAACAAAGGCGAAAAAGAAGAAATTGACACTTGTTCTATCTGTTATGATGAATATGAAGAAAACAAGAAAATAGGAAAAATGCAATGTGGGCATTTGTTTCATTTAGAATGCATCAAAAGTTGGCTATTATGTAACAATAGTTGCCCGATGTGCAGGGCTACCGCATAGACGGTGTAGGTTTTTATTTTGGTCTTTCACTTGATTAACGAGGCAATGTAATGGTAGATTTACAAACAGCAGAATACAATTTATTAGATGTGCTCTTAACTTTTAAGAATCAGAGTTCAATATTGCTGCTTTTACTTTCTATTATCATTGCTTGTATGCCAAAGTCATTATTTGATGAGTTTATCAGGTTTCTTGATGTCATGATAGTTGTTTGAGTTTATGTCTTTTTGTATCTATCAATCTTCAAATTTATCGACACTTGGTTGCAATTTATTTCACTTCTTACCGGAAGATTAACTTTGTAATTCAAACTAGTGAGCGTAGACTTCTGACAAGTTGATAAAGAATTCATCCTAACCTGAGTAACCTCCTTAACCAGGACTCAAGTCCTATTCACTGGTTCACAACGATCTCCGCCTCCCAATCTACAGCAACAGTTGCACCCAAGTCTCACACAAGAGACTTGTATTATTTAAGTGGGAAAATGATCCCTGCTGTTTACAGCAGGGACTTATCTGCTGTTAAGGCTAACTCAGGGACCATTGGTGCATAGAAGACATGTTATCAGGGACCATTTATGTTGAATCAGGGACTATTTTTGCACTATACAGGAGATAAGTCCCTGCTGTAAATACAGGGATCATATAGCTGAGATAGTCAGCTCAAAAGGTATGAAGATGTTGGATGACCTGTAAATACATGTACTGAGGTATGCAGATATTCATAAACAAAGAAACAATGACAAGTGACAAACCTAATGCTAAATCCTAACAAACACCATTTAGAAAGATCAATCAAAATCACATCCTCAAATGCACTACAGAACCGTTCTTATAGCAGTGCGATAGTCTCTCATTTTGGATATCTCTTACGTCCAATATTATGTCAAATTTAGCTTCTTTTCAAATATACAAAGACTTGTTTGCCCGTTTGGGGTAAGCTGGATCAACTTTACCAAGTCGTCATTGTAAACATGTTAAATAGAAAGAGAAGAGAGGCAAAGGGGTAGCAAGTAGCAACATCTTTCCAGAACTGAAATTTGCAAATCTCAGGAATCGTTCAGTTTCTGATGAACAATGTGCAAGTCACTATAGAACCATTTGCTCTTGATTAGGGAGTTTCAGCTCCTGCGGAATGAGATACCCGTTTCCCTAACAAGATAAAAGATCAAAAGAAACACACAAACAAAATGAGGGAAGAAGGCACAGACTGAAAATTACGATTAAAGAAACAACATTTAATCCCAACACATGTTTTCTTATTGTTTTTTTCATTTATTTTGTTCATCAAACTTTTTTGTAATTCATTAGAGAGAGGGAGAAGAAACAAACTGTCTTGGAAAACTGAACAACTCTTTCTCTTCAAAAGGAGAAGACCATTCACGAGAACCACCCGCAGATGTTTCCGAACCTACCGCTCCTACCCCATCCGGATGTAAACCCCCCACTGATATCCCATTATTCCCGTTCGACATAATACCCATTGGCGGTCTCGTGGAGGTCTTGCCACCCCTTCCCAATGCATAATGATCTACTGAATTTGTAGAAGACATCCACATCCCATTCGTCCTTGGTGAGCTACTAGGTGGAAGAGGAAGCCGATTCAGACTCCAGTCTATATTTGTGTAATCAAACTATTGGGACTCGCATGTGTTCCAGTCTACAGGAGACGATGGACCTGAGCACCCGTTTGATCCCAGCCCAGAAAAAAGACCAAGAGAATAAGCAGGCGCTAAAGTAGGAGTGGTGGTGGTGGTGGTACTACCCACCATTCTGTTCCACATACCACCATTGTTGTAATGGTTCATGGAACCCTGTTGGCTAAAATGATGATCCAACGGGGCACTGCTGGATGCATACTGATGTTGAAGATGTGGCTGCTGTTGTTGCTGATAATGGAAATGGTCATACATTTGTCCATTACTGACACTGTTCACATGGCTTGAGGTGTTAAAGCTTCTTGTTGTAGCAGGACTATTGGTATTTATCACAGGTTCCATACTTCATATTCCAGGATCGTCTATAACCAAACAAGCATCATGTATGTATCATCATCAAGAATAATAAGAACAAGAGAATGGGTTGAACCGTTTAAATGAATCTGATATATTGATAACAAAGGGTTACTTTGTTTACAAAGAATCCTAATCTATTTATAATACATGAAGCGGCATCAATGAACATCTAAACGTTGTGATGTTTGGCATGTAACCGTTTCCTATAACTACCCTAACTACTGCATAATGGGCCTGCTTGGGTTTACAGAATTGGACCCATATTGCAGACATACTAAACTGACCCAAACACTAAATACAAACATACGTATAATAACTAAAAGTCTTAAACATAAACATAATCATTTGACCTATAACATTAAAGGCTAACAATTTCCCCCCTAATGTTTTAGTATCAAATCCATCTTGAGTGATCCTTCTGGTCTTTTCCAAACAATGACATCAAAGTCATTGTTTGCTTTGACTGCTATCATGTTGTCTTCTTCATCATCTTCAAGACTAACACCAAAATGGTCCTGACTTGTCTCTATTGCTCCATCCTTCACTGCACTGTGCATCAACATTGATTTAAATGCACTATCCTTCTGGCCTGGTGAGTCCTTGGCTGCTTAGTTTCACCCACTTCTATCGGCTTTTCCTTTTCCCTTGTTGCGTTGTAGTAAAACCTGTAAGATAATGAAACCCGTAGGTATAACTTTATTAATGACCACTATATATAATAGTGAAACCCTAATACCCAAAACCCACAAACCGGGCTTGGGCCTAATTATCCACTAACACTCCCCCGCAGTTCGAGCGGCGAAATCGCGAAAGCTTGAACTGGAGTAGTAAACTAGGAAAGAAAAGAAAACATCAACATAATAAAAAACATAACTTTAGTCGACTCGTAACAAAACCGTACCAACGGTCGACTTTAGTCGACTGGTACCAACGGTCGGCTAAATCGACCGGTAACAACACTGTACCAACGGTCGACTTTAGGGACTGGTACCAACGGTCAATTTTAGTCGACGGGTAACAATCTCGTACGAACTATCGACTAATAAACAAACATAAAACAACTAACACTTTTTTTTTAATTGTAAACACACACTATACCACTCAAAATAATGAGTGATCCTCAACCATAAATTCTAGTAGCAAATCTCTTTTTGTCTTTATTCACATAGAGGATAATAATAAAAAGTCCAGTAGTCCACCATATGTTTCCCTTTTCCATCTTTCCAATCTCCTCCTTCACCACAATATGCTTCCTTGATTTGTTGTCTTACACCATTAACAACCACAACAACAATAAAATAAAACCAAAGCAACTACCACACAAGGTCGACTGGTTACCAAACAAAAACCAACGATCGACTTTAACAAAGAAAAGAAAGAAAAAATAGCGTGTCGGTAATCAACGTCTACCAACGATCGACAGAAAATAACATAAGGATTTGATTTTATGTGATTGGGGTTTTTGGTGAATCAGGCAAGCGAAAGTCTTGTGGTGACCCGGGCAAAAACGGTTGTGGAGATGGGTATGCGGACGAGAGATTCACCGAGGAGAAACAATTGTTGAATAACCACAGATAAGTTGTGGTTTATTTTGTGAAAAAGATGACAGTGGTTAATGTTTAAATGGAGCCCTCCGAACCTCCGGCGTGTAGCCGGAGGCGGCGGCTGATACGGTTTTGTTTAGGGTTTTGAGGTAGGACCGATTAGGCTCTGATACCATGTAAGATAATGAAACCCGTAGGTATAACTTTATTAATGACCACTATATATAATAGTGAAACCCTAATACCCAAAACCCACAAACCGGGCTTGGGCCTAATTATCCACTAACAAAACCAACAAGTGCGTTCTTGTTGTTGTTAACAAGAAATCTTCTAAAATCAACTTATGCAATTTCATGGTAGACTACAATGAGATCAACAAACTTCTTATAACATGCAGTCGCAACTGCTTCATCATCTTTGGTATCTAGTCCTTGAAGTTTTTCAATCATTCCATACTTATCACTTAAAACCGCGTACCCTTTTCTCTTTTCCTTCTTTGTTCCACACCGTATTTCTTCCAACAACCTTCAATACCTAGCGGTATTCCTTTTGCAGCGAGTGATCAATTCACTTCTTTTCTTTCAAAATTTTGTTGTTGTTCTTGTATTGCTAACGCTCCTAAACAATCTTGATTGTTTGTAACCGGTATTCTTTTCAAAGTCTACCCAAGCAACGCCTTCTTCCAAGCTTTTCTGCGCTTCTTCCTTCTTAATACCCGACGGTATTAATCCAACGTCTAAACAAATAGTTTGTTTGTCGTTCTGCTGTTGCTTGTCTCCTTTCTATGCGTTGTACCACAATACTCTTCTTTCTATGTGTTGATTGAAACAATCCGTGCCCTAGACAACTTTGTTTGTCTCGGCTTTTGAATCTTGAGTGATGATCAAAATCATTAATTGTTGTGTTGTTTGATTCCTTGTCGCTCTGATACCATATTGGTATTTTCACAGGTCTTCAAATTTGATATTTCAGGATCGTCTATAATCAAACAAGCATCATGTATGCATCATCTTCAAGAATAATATGAGAACAAGAGAATGGGTTGAACCCTTTTATAAACTGATATATTGATAACGAATGGTTACTTTGTTTACAAAGAATCCTAATCTATTTATAATACATGAAGCGGCAACAATGAACATCCAAACGTTGTGATGTTTGGCATGTAACCGTTTCCTATAACTACCCTAACTGCTGCATAATGGGCCTGCTTAGGTTTACAGAATTGGACCCATATTGCAGACATACTAAACTGACCCAAACACTAAATACAAACATACGTATAATAACTAAAAGTCTTAAACATAAACATAATCATTTGATCTATAACATTAAAGGCTAACAAGGACCATTATGGAACCCGTTCATGTTCATATTCATTGCCGGTTCAACAACATTGGGATTCCAATCAGCAACGGATGCTGACAATGATGAGCTAACACTCATAGGTATGTACTTCGATTTTGGCCACTGCATCATGATAACAGGTTCCCTCACTGATCCTAACTGCAGGTTCTTTAACTAGGTTCCAATATTTGCATACCGTGAATCTGTTTTGGCTGGTGGGGGTGCAGCCTGTAACGGAGAAGTCAATGAGTATGAGACAGAAGGGTTTGATCCACCTACAGGCCATCGTTTCTCCACGGATGAAGTAACAGCTTGTTGCTGTTTTGTCCAATCTGAATTGGGTGGAATTTTCTTTAGCAACTGCAAGCTTTTGAACCCGGGATCTACTGATGACGGTCCTACCGTAACACCCATTTTGGTGTAATTAAAATCTCTATTGTCATCAGTTCTCTGCTGTATATATAGCTTTCGATTGCGTTCTTGAGGGCATCGATGAATTATAGCTCATGACCTTGCTGTTACCATTAGCAATGGTTAAAGGATCACCGTTTTCTTCAAGCTTTGGAGGGGCAGCAGGAGGTTGCTCTTGTTTCTGGTTTTTAAAGTTTCTGCAGCCTGTTCAAGATCACCTTCACATGCAACAATAGCACGTTCAACTTCCTGTTTTGAACATTTAAACTTCATTTCCATTTCCGTAATCTGAGCAAGTTCCTCTGATATATCAATTTTCAAATTACCACCACCATCTAGGTTATTAGGCTCACGTTGGTTGTCTGCATCTTCACCTCCTTCAAACAACCATGCAACCGACTGCTCTACTTTACCTTCATTTAATATAAGTGCCATTGTAGCACGTTCAGAGGAAAATCCCATTGCCACAAGTTGTTGAGCTAGTCCTTCTAGCTTTCTTGACATCAAGTAACCACTGCATCGTTCATGTAGTTCCTGAGCTCTCCTCTCTTTTTGTCGCTGATGTTTTTTCTCATTCTTTTGACGAATCTTTTCATGTTTATCATTGTCGACCCCAGGTGCTGTTGTCTCCTGACAAGAGGATCCTTGGGTATTCTTCTCTTTGTGATCTTCAGACTCGCCTGACCAACTGCCATTGTTAGACAAGGAATCGTATTCAACACCCATCCCAACAGAGTTCCCAATATGATCCTCAGTCTCAAGTGCATGAAAGGTTCCCAGAAGCGGATTGTAACCACTAGTAGGGACACCGCCACCTGTGTTTGCAATTGATGTGGGTTTCGTAGAAGACTTTTGTGGCTCCTTGCCAGCAACTCTTTTGTCTTTTGACTTTGACTTAGATGCGGGAGACATTGTGATTTCCAGCTTGCTACAATATCAAAGTAATCTCTTGGTTATATAACCATACAAACTTGAAATGAAATTGTCAACATTTATGAGGGTAAACGAACTGTCAGCACAGATTGCTATAGATAATAACATATAGATGTAAGCATCTGCGCCCTGCATCATGCTACACTAACATGCCAATTATTCTTAATGATCTTGTTACAGGAGAATCAAAAATAGTCGATAATAAGATTCTATATTACAACCTATATTTAATGAGATTGTATTGATAAGAAACAGGGATGGATGATAGTTTGTTATCTAAAAAATGAAAACAGCGTTAAGGAAACTTGTTATAGAAATTCTAATGAAACTACACACAATATATTAGCTGACTAACTTGATCATGCTAGCATGAATGAAGTAATACTGGAAGCCATCACCATAGATGAAAAAACATATAACACAGGACTCGCTAAAAGGAGATATTATGCAACATAACAATAGAGAAATCATGGAAAATAGTTAACAATGTATTGTATATTAGTCGTATTAGATTGAGAATACATTTAAGTTATGTTACCAATGGAACTTTAACAATATTTACTTCCTTTCATGTGGTTGCTACTCATCAAACAAGATCAACTCAACCATACTGGTCACACCACAATGTGCATCCATATATATACTAGGGACTAAGGATTTCTCACTGAAGAGAAAACTAAATAAGTTGAAGCAATAATACATATCAAATGCATATTATCTGGTCAATTATTCCCCTATGGCCCTATCATATATAGAAACAGGACCAGGTATCTTAATAAAGAAGAAAAAATCATCCATATTAGCGTGCAGGGATATTTAGAAGAGATTGTTTGATAGGTAACCAAAAGAGGTATAACAAAGCCCGTTACATATAAAACAATAGTTCAGAAGAAATCCTATAAGTTAGCAATTCAAACCAATTAATCGATTATATGGGAAAAACAAGTTGATAATCCTCGACCAAATACGATATTGGGTAAAGCATAAATTCAATTCGAAACCGATTTAGTATTACTATATAGGGAACGACGAAATGGATAACTGTCTGCTGCATTGCGTGGTATCCTTCTAATGCTAGTATTTACATTAACTGAGGTTTCCATTCATACACGAATCCCCAAACTTTAGCTTCAATCCCAAAGAGGGGTCCACATTCCAAGATTCACCGACATAGTCAACTTTGTCTAAGCAAGTTTAGAATGGCAAGTGTTCAAGTCATGTCAAAACCTGGTATAAAGTTCTACATCTAGTTTGGTTGGGTTTAATTTTACGTTAGGGCAACAAAAACTGTTCTTAAACAAAACAAAAATATCAAGTATAATGAATCAGAGAAAACGCCTTTAAATCCTTTAAGTCAAAACCGCATTAAGTCCTATAAGCAAAACTTCTACATAAGGCTAAGAAATATGGACTAATACACAAAATAGACACAATTTTGACAAACCGGACGTAGCTAGAAACCGTACAACGACATACAACACTTCACAACCTCTCAACAAAAACTATGTCTAAGACTTAAAAGCTGCTAGCAACAGATACAAATGTCATACAATGACATTCGAAACTCTTAATAACCGCTCACCAAAACTATAATCTACTCTAATAACTAGCAATCCTTACACTTCAACATATCAAACCAAAACCAACGGCAACATAACACATTCATCTACACAAATCTCGCAAACTCATTACGCTTCATATCAACCGACACATCAACAACCATAACTAACTCATCATTTCATTCCTCCAAAATTTCAACACGCTAAACGCACAAATCTCGCAAACTCGTTACGCCTCCACCGACAACGCAACAACACTAACTAATTCAAATTCTAATTCAACATATCCAAATCTATAAAAACAAATCAAATTCAACCACAACAACACAAAACACATAAAATTCAACGAATTACGCAACGACATGGTTTAGAATCAAAACAATCAATGAAATGAATGAATTGACTTACCAAAATTAGGGTTTCGGTATCGAATTTGGGGGAAATGAGGTGACGTCACATGGATTTGAATCAATGAGGGTTTTGGTAATGATTTGATATTGTGGCGTTGGAATTGGATCGAATTTTTGTATATGACTAAGTCCTTAGCAAACAGACTGTATCTGAAGAAGAAGCTGTACACGTACTATATGAGTCCAGGTACGAAACTGGGTGATCATATAGATGAGTTTAATAAGTTAATACTTGATTTGGTGAATATAGATGTCGAGATTGAGGATGAAGATCAGGCTCTTATGTTACTTACGTCGTTGCCATCGTCTTACGAAAGCTTTGTGGAAACATTGTTGTATGTGAGGGAATCCTTGACAATGGAAGATGTTCTTGCGTCTCTAAATTCAAGAGAGTTAAAGAAAAGAACTGAAGGCACAAAGGAAGAAAATGGTGACGGGTTATATGTAAGGGGAGGGTCAGATCATTCAAGGAAAGCTCATTCTAGTGGAAGTTCGCGGTTTAAGTCAAGGGGTGAAACTTTTAAAGTCAAGTGCTTCATATGTCATTCAGAGGGTCATCTGAAGAGAGACTGTCCAAGGAAGAAGTCAAGCGGGTTCGTCAAGAAGGGTAAGCATGATCAGGATTCTGATTCTTTTGATGACGAGGGTAGCGCCTACTTTGGAGAAGCCTTAGTGGTAGTCGGGAATGATGAGATGGCTGAATTGGTAATGGATTCAGGTGGGTCTTATCATATGACACCTAGGAGGGACTTCTTGTATGACTTCAAGGATGTTGATGGTGGTTCGGTTCAGTTAGGTGATAACAGGACATGCACTATCAGAGGGACAGGAAAAGTGAAGATACAGTTGCATGATGGTTCAAGCTTTATACTGGAAAATGTCTGGTATGTTCCAGGGTTAGAAAAAAGCTAGATTTCATTGGGTACTCTTGGAAAAGAGGATTATACTGTGAAGATGCAGATGGGTAAAGTCAACGTGATCAAAGGTTGTCGGGTTATGATGACTAGGATCAGGAAAGAGAACTGTTTGTATACTCTTGAAGCAAAAGTGATGACTTTTGGTGTACAAAAGCATGGAGGTTCAAAACAAGTTGGATTCAAACAACTTGGTCATAGACAAGTTGGGTTCAAACAACTTGGTCATAAACAAGTTGGTCTCAAACAACTTGGTCATAAACAAGTTGGGTTCAGACAACTTGGTCCTGGTGTTAAAACAGGAGTCCATGGAGTACAGGTTGATGAACGTGTTTGGTTTGAGGTGGAACTGCAGGGAGCTCAAGGGAATCGTGAAGCTGAGGTTGTTCAGGTTAGTAACGATGATGCTGCAGTGGCTCAAAGAAAGTTGGAGGACAAGCAACTTGAAGAAAAGACAAACACGGGCTGCTTGATAAATGAGCAGGAAAAGGTACACCTTGGTATAAAGGTGGGGGCAGACATTACGGTAACCGGAGTACCTGGTCAAGAGGATGCAGAGGGTAATGTTGCTGAAAAGAAGAAAGTGAAGGAGTCTACGGAAGCTAATCTTGGAAAATTACTAAAGTACAATGCCTGGTCAAGGTGGTCCCCGGTTTGAGGTTCCAGCATGAGGAAAAGGTGCTGAGTATTGGTTATGTTTAAGTGTTACTACTAAGGTGGAAATCACAAAGAACTAGATAAAAAAATCGAGTAAATTACATGGTTGGTCCCTGTGGTTTGTATAAAGTAACAAGTTTCGTTCCTATCTTTTAAAAGTTGCATAGTTAGTCCCTAAGTACGTAAACAAATAACACCACTGGTCCCTTGGTTTAACTGGTGTTAACTAAGGTTAGTTAAAATTTACAAGTTAGCCCCCTTTGGTTAAATAGCGCTGCATCGTTAATCCTTTGGTTAAATAACGCTGCATCGTTAATCCTTTTAACGTTATCGCCCGTTTTTGTTCGTTTTTTTACATTTTCGCCCGCTTTTGTTCGTTTTTTTACATTTTCGCCCGCTTTTGTTCGTTTTTTTTGTTTTCGCCCGTTTTTGTCCGTTTTTTTACGTTTTCGCCCGTTTTTGTCCCTTTTTTTACGTTTTCGCCCGTTTTTGACCGTTTTTTTACGTTTTCGCCCGTTTTTGTCCGTTTTTTTTTGTTTTCGCACGTTTTTGACCATTTTTTTACGTTTTCGCCCGTTTTTGTCCGTTTTTTTTTGTTTTCGCCCGTTTTTGTCCGCTTTTTTATGTTTTCGCCCGTTTTTGTCCTTTTTTTTTGTTTTCGCCCGTTTTTGTCCCTTTTTTACGTTTTCACACGTTTTTGTCCGTTTTTTTTTTTGTTTTCGCCCGTTTTTTTTCCGTTTTTTTTTACGTTTTCACACGTTTTTGTCCGTTTTTTTTTGTTTTCGCCCGTTTTTGTCCGTTTTTTTTACGTTTTCGCTCGTTTTTGTCCGTTTTTTTTACGTTTTCGCCCGTTTTTGACCCTTTTTTTTTACGTTTTCGCCCGTTTTTGTCCTTTTTTTTTGTTTTCGCCCGTTTTTGACCTTCTTTTTTTACGTTTTTGTCCGTTTTTTTTTGTTTTCGTCCGTTTTTGTCCTTTTTTTATGTTTTCGCCCGTTTTTGTCATTTTTTTTGCTTTCGCCCGTTTTTGACATTTTTTTACGTTTTCGCCCGTTTTTGTCCGTTTTTTTATGTTTTCGCCCGTTTTTGTCCTTTTTTTTTGTTTTCGCCCGTTTTTGACCGTTTTTTACGTTTTCGCCCGTTTTTGTCTGTTTTTTTTGTTTTCGCCCGTTTTTGACCCTTTTTTTAACGTTTTCGCCCGTTTTTGTCCCATTTTTTTTGTTTTCGTTCGTTTTTGTCCTTTTTTTTTTACGTTTTCGCCCATTTTCTTTCATTTTCATACGTTTTTGTCCGTTTTTTTTTACGTTTTCGCCCGTTTTTTCCGTTTTTTTTCCGTTTTCGCCCGTTTAGAAAAAATATTTTAGAAATATATTGGGGTAAAAAAAACCGTTTCTAAAATATATTTTTTCGAAAAATATATTTTAGAAAAAATATTTTTTTTTACCCAATTTTTTTTCGAAAAATATATTTTAGAAACTTTTTTTTACCCAATTTTTTTTTCGAAAAATATATTTTAGAAACTTTTTTTTACCCAATTTTTTTTTTCGAAAAATATATTTTAGTAAAAATATTTTTTTACCCAATTTTTTTTTCGAAAATGTAAAAAAAAACGGACAAAAACGTATGAAAATGAAAGAAAATGGGCGAAAACGTAAAAAAAATGGTCAAAAACGGGACCAGTTAAATGCAGCGCTATTTAACCAAAGGGGGCTAACTTGTAAATTTTAACTAACCTTAGTTAACACCAGTTAAACCAAGGGACCAGTGGTGTTCTTTGTTTACGTACTTAGGGACTAACCATGCAACTTTTAAAAGATAGGGACGAAACTTGTTACTTTATACAAACCACAGGGACCAACCATGTAATTTACTCTAAAAAAATCCCATTATAAAACCCATATGTTGTTTGCTCTTACAAATGTCAAAACTGAATCAACAAATCTAATAGTTTTTCATTCTGCTTAAGTTATTTTTTAGTTGTAGATAAATGTGTCATAATATTTGTATGAAGTTAAATATAGTAACAGAACCGATTGTTGTTGGTGGATTTATAATATTCCAATCCCTTTTTGCAATACTGGACGAAGGTTTGAAATTTGCTTAAATACGGTGGTATATAAATAAGTGATGGATCATAATTGCTATTACGAGATTGTAAGAAATGGACCATAACTATAAGAACTGGATGTGGATGTTTGTGATTCCATATATTTTGTACCGTTGGAGTATATGATCCAGCTGTTGGAACTAATTACTTTGATAACCTTTTGCCATTAAGAACGCTAGCTGAAATAGATGAAGACGACATCAAAGGTCATTTATATCGAATTTTTATATGGTAGAAGATATCAAACATTAAACATCTGAGATAATACTTCTCGTATGCATTGTAAAATTTGCAGCTATTAGCAGAAGTAAGCAAAGTAATCCTAAAGCAGGCTGAAGATTGAGCTATATATATCACCTATGAGTAATTTACATTTAATTGTAAACTTTGTGATATTTTACCATACGAAAGAAAGGCCGAAGAAACAAAGTGACTACCAAGATTCAATAAATATTTTGATTGAAAGGGGTCTTACGGTGTTGGCTACTTGTCTTAATTTCAAGTGTTGTTTCCAAGATTGGATCATGTTATGATTCCTGTTTGTTAATCCTTTGTTAGGAAAGCTGTAGCTAGAATATTACATGAATATGCATAAACTTATGGAGTTGTCTCAAGATAGCAATTAAGACGATCAATAAGCAGCTATTTCATAAAGGTCACGTGCATCTGAACAATCAGTTTAACGACCACATTTGATTAACACTCACAATTTAGTTCAGTAGGTTACTAGCGGTATCAATAGCACAAGTCACCTCCTTAAATTATTGTAACCTTCATTTTCTCTCAATCTTTCCTGTTTAACAATCTTGTAACTGATTGTAAACTTTATGTTACAATCCACCAATGATAATCAACTAAAGCTTCAAACGATTATTCTTCTTTCCAGTTGTTCTTTAATTAGTTGAAATCATTAAACATATCTTTATTGATTCGTGGAGGTGCTTATCAACGCAATTAAATATGACTGAACTCCAACCTATGAGTAATTATTTTTCCTGTAAAATCGTAAATTTTATTCATGTGATTGCGTTTGTTCCTTAAAGAGTTGTTTACAAACTCAGATCATGATACGAATTGTGTATTTAGTAAACTTGACATACATTATAGTAGAGTAGTAGACTATAAACACTATCGCAAATTCAATAACTCATATTTGAAGGGTTATTATTTTTTTTTTTTAATTTTTTTTAATTTAATTTATTTTATTTTATTTTTTATTTTTACTTTTTCATCTTTGTTATTTAGTGTTTCTTACTCAACTTAAACCAACGGCTAATACAATAGCCTAAATGTTTTCACAATACAAAATTTAAAATTAATGTAAACTGCAAAAAATGTTTGAAGTTTACCCTATTCACAAGTTATGCTACTGAAACTTTTTCTTTTTTTTACATGTTATGCTATCATTGTTCACTTTTAGATGCAAAATATGTCCCTTGCCCTAACGGTCGTTATTTTTCTGTTAGGCAAGGTCAAACCCCCTACGAAATAACAAATTTACCTCGTTTTCTTCCTATTTTTATTTTCTTTTTAAATTGCCCCACCACTACCCTCTACCACCATACAACCGGCACCACCACCCCTAAAATATACTTACTTTTACAATAATTTCCACTACCCACTTTCCATTACACTTTTCATCCAATCTCATCCTATGCTTACTAAATGCATGCATGTAATCTATTAAAAATCTCTAAACCTTATCAACAAAACCTACCATGTTTGTGTAAATTTCACTAACACCAGCAAAGCACCTCATCCCCCTCCTCTCTTCCCTATAGCCGATCACAAATACACACAACCCACTTTAATTTGAAATCTTACCTATTTTAAACACACTAAGAGTTAGGTACAGAAAATGCATGCTTAAGTTATTTCTTTGGTCTAATAAACTAACAATCTCGCACACACACACCCACACACACAAGAAAGAACAAAGAAAGAAATCTCTCTCCCTCCTCTCAATCATAATCGGCCACTTAACAAATCACACACCAAGTTCATTTCAAAAATTCAATCAAGTGTTTTCAAGAACATTTGGTGTAGTATACAAGGTTCTTGGATAATTGGAAGCAACACAGGTTTTGTAGAGGTGATTACTTGGGTGAGTTTTTAGTGCAAGATTTTGGGTTAGTAATATTAGTGCAAGATTTAGGGTTGTAGGCTTTGGATAAGTTTCTCTTTGAAATTATGTAATCGGACTCTGACGTAGTATTCAAATGCTTGATCGAACCTTGACACATATCCTGATATGTTTATAACCTTCTCAACCTGTAACTTGAACACTTTAAACACTTTCTTCGAATCTCTCTCTTGGATTTGCACTTTCATTTCCATTGTGTAACGATGTGTGATAAAGTTGATCTTAGGATCTTTTAAGATAACAAAGGTTGTTGTTGAAGATTAGATGTTTTTGGCGAAGTTTGAAAGCGAATATGGTAGATTTTAGTGATTTCGAATTTTCCCTCTAAAAATTGAATTTGAAAATTTTCTCCCTCAAAATTTGAAAATCACGTTGAAATGAAATTCTAAGGTTTTACTCAAATTTGAGTTATAAAAAATTTGACGCCTAATTTTACCGAAAAAATTTGAATTTTGGCCTAAAAAAATTGAATTTTGGGCCAAAATTTTCAACGTTACACCAAAATTTGAATTTCGCGTAAAAATTGAACGTTTAGTCTCCTCTCAAAAATAAATTTTACTCAAATTTTCCCGCCAAAAATAAGTTTTTTTTTACTAACTCGGTACAACTTGAAGTGCTAACTCGGTAAAGCTTTCTGGAGTACTAACTTGATAAAATCTTGTAACTCTGTATATACTAGTAACTCGGTAACAAAATTTGATCAGGTGTCTAACTCGATAGGAAGTACCTAACTCGATAAAATCTTCTAACTTGATAAGAAACTTCTAACTCGATAAAAGGAATTGAATTGAGTATAGTTTCCCCTAAGTAGTAACAAAGAAGAACCTTACACGATAAACGATAAGGTGATTTAGCAAACTCACTAAAATTGGCTAACTCGCCAAACATAACTCGATAATCAGAGAGCTTACTCGATAAAGAATTTTCCTAACTCGATAAAAACAATACCTAACTCGGTAAAACCCTAACTCGACAAAACCCTAACTCGATAAAAAAATGCCTAACTCGATAAATAGGGGCTTGAAAGTTGAGACAGCTACGTAAAAAAATCCGAATTTTTCACCCAAAAACAATCTAAAACAACCTAAAATTATCCCTTGGCTCTGATACCACTTGTAGGACCATAGATCTAGCTTTATCACCTGAGAATATGATGTTAGAGAGAGATAGGAGAGCTAGAGAGAGAAAGTAGAGAGAGAAAGGTGGAGAGCACTATGTGTGAAATAAACCCTGTATTACCATGAACGCTCACCCTTCCTAACAAGCTTAGGAGGGTATTTATAGTCTTTACATTAGGCCACCATGGGCTTTCACTTGGGCCTTCTTTTGGGCCAAGCCATTTAGGCTTTTATATTAACATAATGGACTAGCATTTACTAACTATTACATGAATATATTTAACTAACTATTTGACTCAATAATGATCGTCACTTTTAATCCTAACAACCAATTCTAGTTAGACCAATTCCCGTGAGACCAATTACCGGAAAACCCTCAAAAGTGCAATTTCCGAAAAACCCTCAAAAGTGCAATTCCCGGAAAACCCTCAAAATTGCAATTCCCGTAGATGGATAGATTTTTTAGGGCTCAATATATATGGAATAAAAACCAACTTCTAAAAAATTTCTTTTGACCAAAAACCTTCAAAAGAACTTAAATAACAATAAAGTTGAGAACTTTTACGTTTATAACCAAATTTTAAAAATTTCGATGAGTAGCCACAACTTTTTAACACGATACAAAGCAAGTTTTTGATATGATTTTTATGCCAAAACTCACTAATAACTAGACGAACAATATGAAAGGCAACAACTTTTACCTAAGTCAAAACTTTTGATATAAAAGCTAACATTAAAAAAAAAAAAAAAAAAAAAAAAAAAAAAAAAAAAAAACGCCACCTTTTTTTAAGCTCTAATCAAAAAGCGAAACACACACTCTCCTAGATCATTGTTTGGCGATTAATACCACTTGTAGGACCTTATATCTATCAACTTTATCACTAATCTTTGAAGCACAATATGGTGGCAAGAGAATATATGTGTAGAATTAGAGAGAGAAAGTAGAGAGATGGAAGAGAGGAATCTGATTAACAAAACACACACTTACACCTTGAAGCACACCTTCAAATGAGACCATTTGGGGGTATTTATAGTTCCATCACAAGACTAATGGATGGGCTTTCTATGAGCTTTAGCTTATGGACTTTGGATTACATTTCTTTAAAAGGTTTATGTTAATACAAATATCGCCTAAAAACGTTATTTATATTTTACGATCTTCGCTAAGTTTTGTTAACGACAAAATGTAAACTTTAGTTTCTAAGTAAAACATAATCTTAGTTTTAAAGACTTGCATAAACTAGACTTTTGCTACATTTTACATTTCATAAAACACAACACTTTGTATTTTCTAAAAATAGAATTGTCACATCACATTTATGGCAAGTTTTGTCATTATACATTTATGGAAAGAAATGTGTTTGACTTACTAAGATGTTGCTTGCAAGTTTAGTGTTTGACTTGATATTATGAGATGTGACATTGTTTGGTTTCTAAAGAGTTATGAGATGTGACTTTGTTTGGTTTGCAAGATTTATTGCAAAACCAACTGCAAGCCCGGCGGTACCCTGGGGGTACACGGGCGGAACCCTTCTGAGGGGTCCGCTTGATCCGCCAGACCTGCAGAAGGTTTGGCTATAAATACCAAGCCACAAGTTGATTTTTGGCTTATCACTTTACATCATATTTTACACACACATTCATTCATTCATCTAACATCTTAACATTTCATATGTGAAGTTTCTTTTTGTAGCAAAGAGATTCACGAGCTTACTAAAAGTAACAAGTATTCAACACAACATTGCAAGACTTGTTAGCTTAGCATTGTGTAGACTTGTGTAGTTTACACTTCATTTGATTGTGTATTTTCAGTAGTGATCGGTTAGTATTTTAGTCTTCAAAATAAAAAGTGTATCGGGAGTAGTTGTACCCTTGTAAAAGAACTAACGGGAGTGGTTGTACCCTTGGTAAAGAACTCGACATCTAGCTTTGTGTCGGTAAAAGTATAAGCGACGTGTAAGGTTTTCTCCGCCGGTGAAAGGAGCTTGTTGACTAGTGAAAGAAACTCTTGAGTTGGATACTCGGGGCGTGGACGTAGGGCAAGGAAAAAGAGTCCTTGTAGCCGAACCACGATAAATAATCGCGTTGTGGTTTGATCGTTTCTTTCATTTACTTGCATGTTATATATTGTGTTTGTGCATATATCTTTGATCAAACGGAAAGTTTCAAAGCTAACTTAACAAGTTAAAAAGATTTTAAACGGTAAACTATTCAACCCCCCTTCTAGTTTTCTACAATTGGCATCAAGAGCTATGTTACTCAAGCTTTTAAAATATATTGTGTTTTAAAACTTGAAACGATCCATGGATTTTGAAAATTACAAAGAAGGGCAATCTATGCAAAGACCACCACTCTTTGAAGCAAATGGTTTTATATATTGGAAAAACCGTTTTGAAACTTACGTGAAATCTAAAGATATAGATTTGTGGTATATAATCATTGATGGTGATAACGTAGTTACTAACATTAAAGATGATGATCAAAAGAAATTAATAGGTAAAAATAATGAAGCTAAAATGATGTTTTACAATGCTTTGCCTAAGAAAGAATATGAAAGAGTCTTTTTGTGTAAAACCGCCAAAGATATTTGGCAATCTTTAATTGTCACTCATCAAGGAAACTCACAAGTTAAAGATAACAAAATTGATCTTCTTGTTCAACAATATGAACAATTTGTTATCTCGGAAGATGAGAGTAATGATAATGCTTTTTCTAGATTTAATACTATTATTACTTCACTTAAAGCACTTGACGAATCTTTTTGTAGTAAGAACTTTGTCAGGAGATTTCTTAGAGCACTCCATCCGAAGTGGAGAGCAAAAGTGACGGCAATTGAAGAATCCAAAGATCTTTCAAGCATGTCACTTGATGAGCTAATTGGAAACCTCAAAGTTCACGAAATGGTAATGGAAAAAGATTCGGAACTAGTTAGAGGCAAGAAAGAAAAAGTTAAGTCCATTGCCTTGAAAGCTAGAGTCCAATCAAGTGATGATGAAGAATCTACTTCGGATAGTGATGATGAGGAATATGCTATGGCCGTTAGAGACTTCAAGAAGTTCTTTCGTAGAAGAGGAAAGTTTGTAAGCCAACCTAAAGATGACAGGAAAACTTTCCGAAAAGATCGTGATGATAGGAAAGGAAAGGTTGAAAGAAAATGCTATAGGTGTGGAGACACAAGTCATCTTGTAGGAGAATGTCCAAAACCACCCAAGAGCAAACCTCAACAAGCTTTTGTGGGTGGTGCTTGGAGTGACTATGAAGGAGATGACGATGAGCCAAAGAATGACGATATTGCTCTCATGGCTCACAACTCAAATGAGGTATTATCCGACTCATCTTACTCATCTATTGATGATGACACTTTACAAAAAGAATATAACAAACTTTGTGAATTGAGCTTAAAAATCATAAACAAAAATAAATTTTTGAAAACTAAAAAGGAGTTTTTAGAAAATGAAGTTTATGAGTTAAAAGAAAAAGCCAAGAGATTAGAAAAGAGTAAAGGTATTGACACACCTTGCAAATCATGTGAAGAGCTTAAACTAGAAGTTGAGAAACTCAAAATTACTCAAAATGATCTAATAAAACAAACCACAATGTTTAAGAAGTTCGATAAGAGCATTTCTTGTGCGGATGAAATTATGAAACTTCAAAAGTCACCCTTTGATAAAACAGGACTAGGATTTACGAAAATAGAAACTTCAAAGGGTCAAATGAAACAAGAAAAGATTGCACAAGAAACAAATAAAATTGCTACAGCAGCCTGCGCATCAGGCGGAACCCAATTTAGGGTTCCGCCCGTTGGTCCCGAAGGTTCCGCCAGGTCTGCTGCAGCAGTAACTCCATCCACTTCGGATCGTTCAAAATTTGTTAAAGTTACATAGAAAAATGGAACAAAACCTGTGTTTAAAACTGGAGTAGGATTTAGTAAAAATGAATTTAGAGCTAAAACTACTCAACCAAGACCTAAGACTCCAATTCCCAAACGCCCCTTTCCAAAGAGCAACTTCAACGCTCGACCAAACTACCAACATGTTTGGAACCAAAACACTCCTAGACATTACGAAACTCCAAACCACATGCCATGGAACCCTTATGCTCTATTTTTATACTTGGAACAAATTAATGGTATGCTTAACCAACATGGACCCATGAGAAATTGGGGACCAAATGTTTGAGTGTTTTTCATAAAATAGGTGTGCCTCAAAGTTTGTTTGGAACCGGATGAATGGATTAAAGATAGCGGTTGTTCAAGGCACATGACGGGTAACAAAAGCCTCTTCACGTCTTATCACAAATGTGACGGAGGTAATGTTACGTTTGGTAGTAATGCTAAGAGCAAAATAATCGGAAAAGGTACAATATCTCATGACTCCCTTTTTATAGATGATGTAGCTCATGTTGATAACTTAGGTTTTAATCTCCTTAGTATTAGTTAACTTTGTCGTAATAAGTATAATGTCCTTTTTAGTGAAAACGGAAGTAAGATACTTAAAGATGGTATAACCATAGCCAAAGGAGTCCTTAAGAACAACGTATATGTCATGAAGATGGATCCAACATCTAGAGACAAACTTTGTCTTACCTCATTAGATGAATCTTCAACTTTATGGCATAGACGTTTAGGACATGCTAACATGAGACTAATCCAAAACCTCTCCTCCAAAGACTTAGTTCGAAACCTACCTAAGTTGAAATATGACCAACACTTTTGTGATGCTTGCAAAGTTGGTAAACAAGTCCATAATAGCCATAAGGCTAAAAACTTGGTTTCTACATCTAGGTGTCTAGAACTTTTGCATATGGATTTATTTGGTCCATCCGCTATACAAAGTTATGGAGGTAACTTCTACACTTTGGTCATAGTTGATGATTACTCAAGATATACTTGGACAAAATTTTTGAAAAGTAAAAATGAAGCTTTTAATAAATTTGAAATTCTAAGTAAGAAAATTCAAAATCAAGTAGTGTCTAATATTGTGTCTATTAGAACGGATCATGGTCATGAATTTGATAATGAATTTCAATTTGGAAACTTTTGTGATAATAATGGAATAACTCATAACTTTTCGGCTCCACGTACTCCTCAATCTAATGGTGTAGTAGAACGTAAAAACCGGACATTGCAAGAGATAAGTAGAACAATGCTTAATGAACAAAACATTCCACAAAAGTTTTGGTGTAATGCCGTTGACACATCAACGTACATTTTAAATCGAGTCTTAATTAGACTATTTTTGAATAAAACTCCTTATGAACTATATAAAGGTAAAAAGCCTACATTAGGATACTTTAGAGTGTTTGGGAGTAAATGTTTCATTCTTAACACCAAGGATTATCTCACTAAATTTGACCCAAAGTCTTATGACGGTGTATTTCTTGGATATTCACAAAATAGTAAAGCATACATTGTTTTGAACAAAGAAACCTTAAGAGTCGAGGAATCGTTGAACGTAACATTTGACGAGAGTCCACCTCCCTCTAAGACATCACCTTTGGTAGATGATGACTTAGTTGAAAGTCAAGCAATAGAAAATCAAGAAATTTTAAGTGATGACAAAGAAGATGAACAATTAAACAAAGAACTTGTCAATGTCAAAGAATCTAAAAGTCATCCATTAGATGGTGTCATTGGCAATATTAACGAATGAACACTAAGGTCAAAAGTTCAAAATGAAAGCAACTACTTTTGTTTCGTGTCAACCATTGAACCTAAAAATATTAATGAAGCCATTAAAGATGAATCTTGGGTAATTGCAAAGCAAGAAGAGTTAAACCAATTTGTTAGGAATGATGTATGGACATTAGTTCCTCAACCAAAGAGTCAAACTATAATTGGAACAAAATGGGTATTTCGAAATAAAATGGATGAAAATGGAATTGTGTCTAGAAACAAAGCTAGGCTAGTTGCACAAGGATATAACCAACAAGAAGGCATTGACTACGATGAAACTTTTGCTCTGGTTGCTCGGCTCGAGTCAATTAGAATCTTACTTGCATATGCATGTGCACACAATTTTAAACTCTTTCAAATGGACGTCAAAAGTACATTTCTAAACGGAGTCATTAATGAAGAAGTGTATGTTGCTCAACCACCGGGCTTCATCGATTTTGAAAAACCAAATCATGTTTACAAACTTAAAAAGGCTCTTTACGGACTTAAGCATGCTCCAAAATCATGGTATGATCGACTCAAAACATTCATAGTTGACCATAAGTATACCATGGGCTTAGTTGATAATACTCTCTTCACTAAGAAGAAAGATTCACATATTATCATAGTCCAAATCTATGTTGATGACATTATATTCGGATCAACTTGTCAAGAATTATGTATGGATTTCTCAAAAATCATGCATGACGAGTTTGAAATGAGTATGATGGGAGAACTCAACTTTTTCCTAGGACTCCAAAATAAACAACTAGAAGATGGTATCTTCTTTAACCAATCTAAATATATTAAGGACATGCTTAAGAAATTTGGATTAGAAGATTCGAAACCTATCAAAACTCCCATGTCCACGAAAACTAAACTCACCAAGGATAAGGAAAGTGAATCCGTATATAGCACTAAATATAGAGGTATGATTGGTAGTCTACTTTACCTAACGGCTAGTAGACCCGACATTATATTTAGTGTTTGTCTATGTGCTCGTTTTCAAGAAGATCCTAAGACTACCCATCTCGCAGCCGTTAAAAGGATTTTTAGGTATATTAAGGGCACTACACATTTAGGTTTATGGTATCCCAAAGGAACGGGAATAGACACCATAGTGTATGCCGACTCGGATCATGCCGGTGACTATGTCGATAGAAAAAGTACAAGTGGTATTTGTACTTTTGTTGGACATTGTCTTACCTCATGGTTCTCTAAGAAGCAAACGGCTCTTGCTATCTCAACAACGGAAGCCGAGTACGTTTCGGCCGGAAAGGCATGTCAACAAGCTCTTTGGATGAAGCAAGCTCTTGTCGACTACGGAATTCAACTCAACGACATCACAATTCTTTGTGACAACAAAGGTGCCATTGATCTTAGCAAAAACCCGGTTCAACATGCTCGTACCAAACATATTGAAATCCGTCATCATTTCCTTCGTGACAACGTTCAAAAAGGAAATATCTCAATTGAGAAAGTTTCTTCCGAAGACAACATAGCCGACATTCTCACAAAACCCCTTAAACGTGAACCTTTTAACCTTCTTAAGCTAGGCTTAGGACTCATGGAACCTACATTGTAGTTCCGGACATTAGACAAAAATCACAAAAATCAAAACAAATCCATAACTCTTTTTCTCAGGAGGGTCGGCGGAACCCTCAGACACAACGGACGGAACCCATTTCAGGGGTCTACCGTGTCCGCCGACCTGCAGAATCATTTTTGTGTTTATATTAAGCCAAACACCCATTATCTCATACCACCACTTCCAAACTGCTACTATTCACTTTACCATCCATCCATACCTACGAATTCTTGTTCTTCCATTCATTCACATTGCAAATCAATCATCATTGTAAGTATTCTAAACGTGATTACAATCCTGATCTGAGTCTAGGAATTCTATTTCTTGCACAAAAACAAAAACTTGGGGTTATGCATTAATTTGAGAAACTCATGCATAAGATTAGGTGTTTAACAAAACTAATCATGTTTCCCATAGTTAGGAATTGCATTCTTACTTAGTATAAACATGTTTGCTAAAACATCCCATGTCAAATTCTTCCAAAAATTTCTCACAAGTAGGACAAATATTTTTTCGTCTCACATTGAGAATACAAAATCAAAACGTTATGTTTAAAACATCACTTGCATAATGTCTCTTGAATGCTAAAGGGAATACATAACCAATATGTATTTTCGGGTACATTCAAACAAAGCTACATTGAACTAGGAGCGTTTGGGTTATCTTTTGTTTTATAACAAAACTTGCATAAAACGATTTTGAAGCATCAAAATGAGTCAAGATAACCGCACCTCCACATTGTTTTCATATAGGCACACACTAGAACATCCACATTATAATAGTGGTTTACGTAAACTAAAATGTGAAATTTTGTTGTTCTAGGAATCATCATGCCTCCTCTAACCCACTACGACCACAAGGACACCATTAAGTACCTACCAAAACACCACAAAACCATTTACCCGTCTTTCCTAGAAGGCACAAACCTTTACGTCGAATTTGCCACAATCAACTTTGAGTGTCTTTTGAATATCGACGAGCCTATTTGTCCTAGGTTCATTCTAGAGTTCTATGCATCCTCCGTCCTCTCCACGGATGATTATGGTCATATGTCTATCAACTTTAGGGTTAGTGGTCATCAATACTCCTTCACTCTAGAGGAGTTTGCTCAAATCCTAGGTGTCCCAAACCGTGGTACTTGCCTCTATTCCGACTTGCACTCCCTCTCAACTCTTGACAACCTCCAAGACCGTATCCATCCTTATGACACACCCCTTGTCTCAAAAGATGTACTCCGTGACCACCTCTTTGTTAGAACCACCAACACTAGGAGAACCCGTTCGGGAAATGAGGTTGATAAGGACCCATATGGAATGGAAATGAATGAACTTAAGCCCCAATTCAAGAAATGGGAGGAAGTCCTTAGAGCCAATGTCATTAGCACAATAGGAAACTGATATCATATCAACCTTTGCCTTTGCTACATGCTCTACTCCTTGTCCGTTAGGCAACCCTTCAACCTTGCCTACTACATGGCCAAGAGAATGGCCGACATTCCCGTGCATGGCACAACGGCTATGCCATATGGAATGCTCTTGACCCGTCTCTTTAGGTTCATCTCACCCATTCCACCAACTCCAAATGGTCCTCGTCTTGACTACACTCTCTTTCCACACACCTTTGTTCCACTTAGTGATAAGAGAGTCTACAAAGCCCAAGGAAAACGTCCTCATCCTCCTACCTCATCATCATCTTCCTCAATGAGTGAAGATGACAATTTTCCAAACTCTAGGCTCCCACCTCTCGAATACCTATCCCAACTTCCGGATATTCCAAATGAGTCGGCGGAGTTCAAGCAAACAAAGGGGATGTTCAAGAATCTTGGAAGATTCCTTGGAAAGCTCAAGAATAAGATCGACCGTCAATGAGAGCGGGTGTCTAGGAGTGTTTGGCACTAGGTGCTATTTGAACTAATTTGGTTGTTTAAACAATGCTTGTGATAGGTTGGTACAATGTTTGATACTATTTGAAACATGTTTCATCTAAGTTTGATGCAGGAAGACAACTTTTAGCAAGTTGTCAAATTCAAGCTTATAATATTTTCACCAAGTTTAGTGAATATCGCTAGCCCCCGGTCAAAGTCATATGATATGAGTGTTTACATGTTCATTTTTTACATTTCCTAACCATATATGCACTATATTTTTGATTTTAGGAGTTTTCGAAAATTTTGAAAATCGTCTCGCGGGTCAAAAACGCGGACTGCCTATTTTTTCAGCTCTGGCGGATCTGGCAGTACCCAAAATTGGGTTCCGCCAGTGCAATTTCTGGGAATTCCAGAAACCTCAAATGGGTTCCGCCTGTGTATTCTGAGGGTGCCGCCAGAAGCCTGCAGAATTTTTGTTTTCATTTTCACCAATTCAACATCCAAACACCAAAATCCAATCCTTTTAGGTAGAAACCCATTTCTTGCAATGTGTTTAGCTTAATAGGGTACTTCTTCTTCCATAAACTTAACCAAAACCATTTCCCGCCAAAATTCAAATTTGCCATAACAACCTCAAGGACCCCTCACACATAAAGGAATGAACCCTTTTAAAGGATCCTTGAAATCTCTGAGATTTATAATCCAACAAATCCATCAAAACCACTAAGCATTTAGTGCAAAACTTGTCTTCTCACTTCACCATTTTCATTGGATTGACTTCCATGATATGACAACCCACAATTAGTTTTCCAAATCATTAGAAACCTCCATTTTTGTATGGACTAATATCAAATCCAAACACTCCTTTCCATAATCCTTCAACACTATAAATTAAGCCATCCTAAACACTATCAAATCACACCTTCTTCACCACAATTTCTGAAACTTCTAAACCATTTTTCACCATGACTAAGTCAACAATCACCTCTCAACCATCACGACCCATCCGGAAAACCGCCCGGATAAGTGTTAAACCACTATGGTCTAATCAACCCATCAACCTAAGCTCCTCATCTTCGGATGAATTCACATCACCTATAAAAAATGAACACTTTTTGAACCTTGCATCTCCATCACCATCACCCAATGAACCAAATGAGCTCACTCCACCACCAACTAAATCACCCATTGACCCAACTCCACCAAGTGCTCCAACCCAACCATCCAAAACTTCATCACCATCACCATTACCAAAAATTGAACCTATGGAGTTATTTGGGTCTCCTCCCACATCACCACACCCTTTTGTCCAAGATCTAAATGATCTTCCACCAAGACCTACACAACCACCACCTTTTGAAAATGAATCACCAAGGTCAATTCTTGACCATAATGACCCCTTTAACCACACTCAACCACCACAACAAGTGTACCATCAACCCAAATCATTGTTGTTTCACCCCATCTACCATGACATCCATGGTCCTCTTTATGGAGAACCAAACTTTGAAAACCATGATCACCCAACTCCACCACACTCTCAAGCTCAAACCTTTGAGTCTTTCTTTCCCTCATATGAGGATATACAAAACATGGTTGAAAACCACCTCCATCAAGCAATGGAATTTCAAACCACCTTGCTTGACTCAATACCAAACCCATCATCCACCCAAGAACCAAAAACCAACCAACCCTCAAACCAAGAAACCAAAACCAACCCATTTCCACCCACTCATCCTCATGTTTGCTCAAATTGTGAGCAAATGGGTGAAAGCATCAAAACGTTGCTTCACTAATTTCAAGATGAAACCCGGTTTGCATTCCAACATGTCATAGAACGTTTGGATGTTCTTTCCCACCCAAACAAATCCTAGACAACCATTTGGAGGCCGTTTGCCCCAATTTAGGAAACTAGGCTTTTATTTTTCTTTCTTGGTTATTTTTTATAAGTGTTTAGAAGTAGAAGAATCTTACCCATTTCATGTCCTTTGACTTTTATAAGTCAAAATTTTACTTGGAATGCTATTTCTTTCATGCATTGTTGGTTGATCATTTTTATGTTGTCATTGTGGTTGCAATGTGTGTGGTAACTACAAGCTTGGCTATATATATATCACCAACTAACCATTTTTTTGTAGGATCAAAATCCATGTTTCCCAACTTGGCACTCCTTTTAGGGGGAGTAACAAGCAAGGGGGAGCAAGTACATTTTTCCGCTTCGCTACTCTACTTTTTGTTTCGACAAAAAGGGGGAGAAATATATTAAACCTTCAAAACTTAATATGATTTTCATCACTTAAGTAAAACAAGTTTAATATAATTTTTTTTAAGTCTTAAACACCAAGATTTTGTGAGTTACTTAAAAACAAAGTTTATGTTTTGTCATCAACAAAAAGGGGGAGATTGTTAATACAAATATCGCCTAAAAACGTTATTTATATTTTACGATCTTCGCTAAGTTTTGTTAACGACAAAATGTAAACTTTAGTTTCTAAGTAAAACATAATCTTAGTTTTAAAGACTTGCATAAACTAGACTTTTGCTACATTTTACATTTCATAAAACACAACACTTTGTATTTTCTAAAAATAGAATTGTCACATCACATTTATGGCACGTTTTGTCATTATACATTTATGGAAAGAAATGTGTTTGACTTACTAAGATGTTGCTTGCAAGTTTAGTGTTTGACTTGATATTATGAGATGTGACATTGTTTAGTTTGTAAAGAGTTATGAGATGTGACTTTGTTTGGTTTGCAAGATTTATTGCAAAACCAACTGCAAGCCCGGCGGTACCCTGGGGGTACACGGGCGGAACCCTTCTGAGGGGTCCGCCTGATCCGCGAGACCTGCAGAAGGTTTGGCTATAAATACCAAGCCACAAGTTGATTTTTTGCTTATCACTTTACATCATATTTTACACACACATTCATTCTTTCATCTAACCTCTTAACATTTCATATGTGAAGTTTCTTTTTGTAGCAAAGAGATTCACGAGCTTACTAAAAGTAACAAGTATTCAACACAACGTTGCAAGACTTGTTAGCATAGCATTGTGTAGACTTGTGTAGTTTACACTTCATTTGATTGTGTATTTTTAGTAGTGATCGGTTAGTATTTTAGTTCTCAAAATACAAAGTATATCGGGAGTAGTTGTACCCTTGTAAAAGTAGTTGTACCCTTGTAAAAGAACTAACGGGAGTGGTTGTACCCTTGGTAAAGAACTCGACATCTAGTTTTGTGTCGGTAAAAGTATAAGCGACGTGTAAGGTTTTCTCCGCCTGTGAAAGGAGCTTGTTGACTAGTGAAAGAAACTCTCGAGTTCGATACTCGGGGCGTGGACGTAGGGCAAGGAAAAAGAGTCCTTGTAGCCGAACCACGATAAATACTCGTGTTGTGGTTTGATCGTTTCTTTCATTTACTTGCATGTTATATATTGTGTTTGTGCATATATCTTTGATCAAATGGAAAATTTCAAAGCTAACTTAACAAGTTAAAAAGATTTTAAACGGTAAACTATTTAAGCCCCTTCTAGTTTTCCACAGTTTACACATTTAACTAATATTACGAATTCCATAGCCCATTGACTATTCTATTACATAAACTAAGACACACTACAACGTTCCTAAGAAGAGAATGACCAACACTTTTTATTAAGGCTAACACTCCTTAAGTTTGAGCTAAACTACAACTAATCTCGTAAAATAATACCCTAACTATTACACACTATTATTCTTACAAACAACGACAAACCAACATTAGCGAAAAGAAGCGTTTCATCATTAACTGAAACAACCGGCTTGATTTCCAATAAACACCATTCATGTCTACAGAAAACTTTATATACATATCCCTAACTTCATCCGCTGGCCACTCAATCTCAGTACAACCCGTAATCTCCACAAATTTTCGGTTGAAACTTTTTTGGGGTTACACTTTTGCATGCTTTACAATATTTTTCTACTTTTTAGGTGATTATTTATATCCCCCCCCCCCCCCCCCCCCCCCCCCCCCCCCCAATTGTTGGTTGAATCAAATGAAACTACACCTTTAGTCCTTGAGGTTTTGGTTTTACGCATATAGTCCCTGAATCAACAATCTTCGGAAAATATATAAAGCAAATTTCTGACATAAAAAAGACTACTAAAGCCCAAACATACAGCCCAAAGTCCGTGTTATTAGGGTTTTATCTATTGCTATATTTGGTACATTTGTACATATAAAAAAAACGACATGTTGCCAACAGGTATATCTGAAACCTATGTGAAAAGTGAAAATCACCGGCGCTTGTTAAATGAAGCACGGCACCTGCAGCTGTAACATCATTATTCTCACCGATCAAAAGTTCAATTGTTGACTCACTAATCGGGCACACCAAGGTTTATATATCTATATATCCTTTTTTAATTATTGTTTAGTTTAATTGATCTTACATTGCATGCTAAGCTTAATTTAAAAACTTTTTTTATGAAACATGTATAACAGATGGAGACATCGAGTAATCTGACGTTGATATACAAGTTGATATCCTGATTAAGCATGTTTTATAGTTACCAAAATTTGAAAAAAATCTGCTTGATTGCTTTTATGATTAGATCAGTACAAGAAGCTAAAGATAACTTTTTTTTGGTTGGTTAAAGACTTGATTCTAAGGTTACGCGGAAAAACAGATCTACAAGTTAGAAATTGAATTTACGATACATCAGGTAAATATGGACAAAAATAAGCGGCGTATGCTAGCTATTGAAATTACGATACATGATACATGTGTGTGGATTTATGAAGTTACTAAAGTGATAGGTAACACTAGCATGTGAAGAAAAAAAAAGATTGTTTTGATGTTATAATGATGATATCGTGTTACTAGAAGCATAAAAACTTGTTTTCATGATTAAATAACATCATTAGATACGTATGTAACCTTTTTTGGCTGCTGAAAAACTTGTTTATGAACAATAAATGGAAAATGATAGAAAGGGAACATTTAGATCATTATTTGATCTAACAGAATGGTGATGGTTCTGATCATCGAGTATTCACTTTTGCTTGTGTTTCCGTATTTGTCGATGGTCTTTTTATGGTATATCACTGGATTCCTCTTTGCATTTTTGACACTAATTATATAGAATTCATTCAAGCGATAAAATAATAATCTAATTAAGACCTCTGATTGATGATTACCATTCTAGTCATTAAAATTTTGTTGATCTTTCTTAGTTTTCTTATTATCAGATTTATAGACGTGACCATGTGTTTGACACTGGATACTCACTTCGTCGAAGAAATTACTTTCAAGGCTTATTGCCTTTATAAGCTGTAAGTATTTTGATATCTCACTAGTTCAAAACTTGGTTTTATATGTTGTTTAATTTTATCTTTGTGCACTTACGCCTCTAATTGTTGTAATTTCTAATATGATGAAATACTGATGATTACCATTCTAGTCATTAAAATTTTGTTGATCTTCCTTTGTTTTTTTTATTATCTGATGTACAGACGTGACCATGTGTTTGACACTGGATACTCACATCGTGGAATAAATTATCTTCAAGGCTTCTTGCCTTTATAAGCTGTAAGTATTTTGATATCTCATTTATAAGCTGATGTACAGACGTGACCACTGTCTCCGTCTCTGCTCATTTGTGATAAACTTGGTTTGCATATGTTATTTAATTTTATCTTTGTGCACTTATGCCTTATTATTTCTAATATGACGACATACTTAGAGAAGCTAAGATAGTGCATGTTTCAAGATTTACGCTTTATGTGGCTTTTCGGTGTTTCTAAACCTAATACATATAATCATTACTTGAGCTGTTTTCATGCATAATTTTCCAATATGTCTTAAGGTTACAATTATGAAATAAAAATGGTTTCTTATTGTTACAATGTTAGTTCTAGGATACATAGAACTCACTATGCATGAGATCTACACTTCTACATACACACGCATACAGAGGTTTTTAGTTAATGTTTGAGCTGTTACTTTCATATGTTCGAATAGATATTTATAATCTATGAATGTACCATATATATCATCATATTGTGGATAAAAATAACATACAAGGATACTCACAATATAGATATATGTGCACTTATGATATGACGCCTTCTGTTGGATCACCGGGTTTGAAAGCCCAAACATGTGTTTGATCACGCGCATAACTATAATCAAAGAATAATCCCTCACAAACTTCAATATGCTAATTTGAAAATATCCCAACACGATGATCACCCACCACTTTCAACATCTGCATGTGACCAAAAAAAGACGAGGCATGCGGATATAGAAAGTGGCTGGTGATGATCGTGTTGGAGCATGTGTAGAGTTATTCAGGCACGTGTTTGGGCTTTGAAGCTTGAGCATTTTGATCGAGCTCGAGGAGCTGAAGGACTTCTTTTGGATCATAGGGATTCAAAGCTCAAACAGGTGTCTATAATCATGTGCTTAACTATAATCATAGAATAACTCTACACCAGCTTCAATAAGTAACTTTGCAAATATGCCAACACGATGATTACCTGCCACTTTCAAGATATGCATGTGTCCAAAAAGCCGAGATATGCAGATATTGAAAGTGGCTGGTGACCATCATGTTGCCATATTTGCAAAAGAGCTTATTGAAGCATGTGTAGAGTTATTCTATGATTATGGTTATGCACGTGATCTGTTTGGGTTTTGAAGCTCTAGCACATTGCTCAAGCTCAAGGAGCTGAAGGACCTTCTTTTGGATCATAGGGTTTCAAAGCAGGTGAGTGTCTGATCAAATGCATAACCATAATAATTGAATAACTCTACGCCTGCTTTGATACGCTCTTTCGCAAATATTCCAACACAATGATCACCCGCTACTTTCAATATCCGCATGTCTTGCCCTTTTTTAGTGTCTAAACAAGTCGACACATGCAGATACATAATTGCTGTTTAGACGTTAATTATATAGAATTCGTTCTAGTTACCTCGGTCACCATTGGCAGGCCCACAACATCATTAGATACATAATTGTAACCTTTTTTGGCTGTTGAAAAACTTGTTTATGAACAATAATTGGAAAATGATATAAAGGGAACATTCTTATTATTATATCTAATAGAATGGTGATGGTTCTGATCATCGAGTGTTCGCTTTTGCTTCTGTTTCGGTATTTGTCGATGGTCTTTTTATAGTATATCTGTGGATTCCTCTTTGCTGTTTAGACGGTAATTATATAGAATTCATTCTAGTTATCAAATAATAATCAAAGACCTCTATTTGATTATTACCATTCTAGTCATCAAAATTTTGTTGATCTTCTTTGTTTTGTTATTATCAGATGTATAGATGTGACGTTGTGTCTGACAGTGGTTTCTCACATTGTGATTAAAATTACATTCAAAGCTTGCCTTAATAAGCTGCAAGTATTTTAATATCAGATTAGGTCAGAACTTGGTTTGCATATGTTATTTAATTTTATCTTTGTGTTCTCATGCCTCTAATTGTTCTTATTTCTAATATGACATACTTAGAGAAGCAAAGATAGTACGTGGCTTTTGGTTGTTTCTAAACATAATATATGTACGTGGCTTTTAGAAGCCAATGTTCATTACCTGTGCAACCTAAAAAGTCAAATTTGGATAAGCATGACAAAATGTCTTAAAAAGAAAAAGAGCAACAAAACGTTTAATATCATTTTGACGATGTTGTTAGTCGACAGAGTGAGTCTAGTTTGTGTGGGCTAAGGCCCAAGCGTCTTTGGTTATGGTTTGTTCTCTATGTATTGTTTCGTATTATGAATAAGACACACAACACTTTACCATTATTGCATGGTATCAGAGGGTTCGATCCTCTAAAAACACTAAAAAAAAAACAATGACCCGCCGCCTCCGGCCGCAGGCTACACGTCGGAGGTTCGGAAGGCTCCTTTTAAACTTTAAAATAAAGGTGTGATATAAAACCACCACCCATCGCGTACTGTACAGAGCATCAGAACAAGTTCATCAGTGGAAGGGCGATCAGCCGCCGCAGCTATCCTTACGACCATTAACATCTCATCTTCCATATCTTCACCACATACTCTTATCAAGCGCATCATCTTCCTGCCGCCCAATAATCCCTTCACTGCCATCGTAGATCCACAACCCTAAAATACTAAAACTTTTGCTCCCTAATCCTCTTAACCTGCTACTGTTCTTCTTCTTTACGTGTGTCGATCGTTGGTACAATATGATTACCAGTCGACAAGTTTGTTTTGTTTGTTGGTCGTTGGCTTTGTGATAGCCATTCGACATGCTTGTTTGTGTGGTCGGATCTAATCCGGATCTGTTAAGATCAAGCTATATTTTTTTTTTCTTTATCAGCCATGGATTCCGGTAGTCGGAATAATTAGGAACACAACTGGGTGGAAGGGGTCTGATGTTGGAAACTATTATGTTGGAAGTGTGATGATGATGGGTTTTGATAAAGGGAGAAGAGTGTGATGATGTTTTGATGCTTTTTGTTTACGTGCCTGTCATGTAGCATTCTTAAGTACTTGTGTTGTGTCCATGTTTGGTTAAAAAAAATTTTGTTTATTAGTCGATTGTTCGTACGACTTTATTACCAGTCGACTAAAGTTGATCGTTTGTACTAGTCCCTAATGTCGACCGTTGGTACGGTTTTGATACCAGTCGACTTAGCCGACCATTGGTACAAGTCGACTAAATTCGACCGTTGGTACGGTTTATTATGAGTTGACTATCGTTATCGTTAGGTTTTTCTTACGAGTCGACCATTGGCTATGATACCATGCAAGAATGGTAAAGTGTTGTGTGTCTTATTCATAATACGAAAAAATACATATATAGAGAACAAACCATAACCAAAGACGCTTGGGCTTAGCCCACACAAACTAGACTCACTCTGTCGACTGACAGATGTGACAATCGAATACCATAGCAAAAATCAGTCCGAGAGATGGAGTTAATCTAAACATTCAAAGAGTTTGAACATTGTAAAAATGCCACCACATGATTCATCCAGTATGGGGTCAATAATTCTTTTAGTTGCATGGTGTGAAAAAACAACAAAAGTAAGAAAAACAAAACATTATGAATGATTCTCAAATAATCATGATTGAGAACCCTCTAAATGATGACCCTGGTTAATGGTAGTCATGATTTAAAACCCTCCTAATTATGACCCTGGTTAATGGTTTCAGACTAACGGGCTGTTGGGTTATGGTAGTTAGATTAGCCAATATACGACTAGAAATATGTGAGCCTACTGGGGGCACACACGTTAATACACGAAGAGTACGTTTATTAAATAATTAATATATATACTTGTTATATTTATTAAGTATTTAATATGTTTCACGAAATAATTTAACGGTTATTAGTTTAAATCGTCAGACGCTTTAACTAATTTTAATATACGTTAAATATAAAGAGAGGGACTTGGATGTCGGAAAACGAAACTCCTGGACCTTCTTCCAATGTGGCCAGTTATGGGAAGGTTCTAGGAGGGGAGGAGAGTGTCGACTTTGTGAAAGTTAAGGAGGTGAAGACTAAAGCTTGGAGAACAAGATTAGTGGTATTTAAACACCCCTTGGTCTCACTTTCGGGATATGACTAGATAACATACGACACAAATCAAAAAACCTAATACCGAATACCTTTGATTGGTTCTCTCTCACACGATATTATTATCAGTAGGCTAATATATTGTTTTGTTTTTTCCTCTTGTTGACACACGACACAACAACAAGAAAAGCAAAACGTTTATATCCTAAGATACTTTATTTATCTTTGTTATCACCATTTGACTAATATTATATTAGTTCAATTGTGATATATATTTTATTATATCAAACACTTGTTGTTTCATGGTGATATATCGTGAAGTAAACGACTAGCATCGTAACGTATTCGTTTGACGTATTTGTGTGAGCAACAATAGAGGTGATTGTTTTAATCACTATTTGTTTCATTTGCGGGTGCCTACGAGGGTTAGTTTTCTATTTACTTTTCTCGTTTCCTTTTTACCTTAAGTTGTTTATATGTGTGTTAATCATAAAGGCTAAACTAGATCCATATTCTGCTGCGTACTCGTAGAGTTAATAGTTAATATGTTATTAAATCCCAACAGTGGTATCAGAGCCAGGTCGTTTGGTATTTTATGAATTGCACACTAATTAAACACACTTAAGCTACATGAAATCTAGCTTTATTTATTTGTTTTATAAATTGATATGACAACTATATGTAATACTTGTCATGATTTGATAAATAAATACCTAGATGCAAATGAATTAAAAATTAATGGTTAATTAGATACATAAAATAGCAAAAATTAAATGTTAATAAGTTTGCCATGATTATTTTATGTGTGAATTCCGGCTATAAGACCTACGCAATCACTTTTTGTGATGCATGTGGCGATCTAGGCACTTGATGAAAACCTAGTGAGGGTCTTATGGTTCTCTTTTTGGGGAATACTTGCTAGAGTTCTCGGATCTAAATGTTTACTTGTTTATATTATTGTCATGTTTTTAGTATTATGTTCTTTTCTGATTTTTGTTTTTAGCCTACATGTTTACACGCCTAAAGCTAAAATAAAAAAGGACTAATACCTATAAAAAGATGACATTTATATGGTCTTAATATACACGCCTAAATACTATGCTCATTGTGACCTGCTATTTGATTTGTGGAAAATTGTTTTTGTAAAATTAAGTGACCTAAATTATTGAAACAAGCTTTCATGAAATTAAAAACTGGACGCTATGTACACTTGGGAAGTACGGCTCACCCGTGAACCATGATGATCACTACAGTGTCATTACTAAAAGTTTTTAATATAAGTGTTGCAAAGTTGTTTTGTATGCTTCTTTGTACACGAATATTACCACATTTATGTGTATATCCTATATGTAAATTTTAAGTCTATGCCAGCCAACCAAGAACACGTGCATTTGGCTTGACCTCTTTGGTCAGACATTAGGGCCATTCCAACCCATGGTGAATTTTGCTCATTGGTCAGACATTTGGCAATTTTTGCAAGTTCTTGCTTGGTCGACTTAATTCGAGTATGCTTGGTCAGACCTTGGACCCGAGGCATAAGATGAGACTAAACATGCTCATGACATTATTACTTGTCTACTAATGTCTTGACCAGTCTCATAAATCTAAGAGTTGCATTTCATGCAATTAACGCTCGTCGCTTACCTCTTGCCCCACTTGTTTACACGCTGGTCAGACCTCCGGTAATAAGTGGGAGGTCAAGATGGATCTTAGTCTTAATTAGTAATTAATTGGGTAGTTAATTCTTTTAAGAATTTAATTATTGAAAATACTAAAATTGAACTTTCTATGTTCTGATTAAAATTGTGTTATTGCAACATAATTCGTAAACGAAAGGTTGTTTTTTCTTAAAAGACAAACTTAGTCTCTTTTCCTGGTAAGAAGAGTGAGACTTATTCTTATTTTTCTCCTTAGTTGACAAACTAAGATAGGATTACAAATTATTAAACTCACTTATGATCTTTCATTACCCTTTTTCGGTCTTGAAATATTTGAAAGATAAAATATTTTGTGTAAATTGAAAACATTTTGTCTATAGCTACCAAAATAAATGACATCTTGCACTTGTCACGATGTATGAGTTTAAACCGCATAGAGTAAAGAAATTACTAGCATAGTCGCTAGGTTTTTCTTAGACTCTCATTATTCCTTAAAGTGCTAAATACCCTTGTGGCTATGTAGACGATAAAGGAGGAATTACATGCTAAATATTCAAGTTAAATGGAAGCATCAATGGCTAGTCCTTCATCTACATAAGTAGGAATTCATATACTCTATTAAATTCCTAAGTACATTGCTACTTGTAGGCATTCGAAGAGAATTGGAAAGTGTATTAAATTGCTATATGCTTTCTACTGGTGATGTAACACTTACAATGTTGACAAATTCAGTGGGAGCATTGCGTTTTATTACTGAAATAACATTCCTGTAATGTTGTCAATTTCAGTGGGAGCTATGAGATTTATCCCCTTGTTAGTCACCCATATCATTTCAAACATGCTTTGAAATCATTCATTACTTTCTGAATATGAACGACCATTTGCATTTTGTTTTATTAGATAACATGTTGCCTTTCTGTTGTTGCTTTCTGAAACGTTATCTATAGAATAATAATCCACAGTTCCTTATTAAACGTTATGGTTCTAAACCTACTTATAATATCTATGGCATTATCATATTGTTTACACAATCAAGCATATGTTGTTTGTTTTCATAATATGATGTTGTGCCTTACACAAGTGGGAGAAATCTCAAAGTGTGTACAAGGAACAACATATTATTGGTTTCTCTTGACCACTAGGTAAGAAAGCTATTAATTCTACTAGGACTTGAACACACAAGATGTTTGTTGCCCTACTACATTCAAATGTCATGATAAAGTGTAAAGATACTTCAACATTTTGACTACATGTTTTAGTCAATATAATTATGGTTAAATAATAATAATCATAATTCTGAATTATAAAATTAACTTGAAATTACTACAGAACTCAAGAGTTTGCGTTCATGATTACTTTTATTAGTATAATTATGTTTATATGTTGAAACATAATTATAAAGTCATTGAATTAATCAATGACTTATACCATAAAGTATATAGTAAAAGTGTTATGTCTTCTAGTTAACACATAAACATGAGGTCTTTAAAGACTTATAATGTATTATTGACATGTTCTATTCTCTTGTAAACACGTGAACATATAATTCTTGAACAGTTTTGTCTTCTTGTGAACATGTGAACATAAAGTTCTTGTATTATTCAAAAAAAATATACATTATAGCATGCACTTGGTTCGAAAATACTTAATATGCAATTTGGCTCGACCCAATTGACAAGTATTTGATCCAAAGAAAATTAAATTATCTATGGAATTCTGACATAGTTTCACAATTCAAATACTTATAGAATACCGCATTATTATGGTATGTCTAATAGGTTGAAACAAACGATATTCATATTGTTTGATTCTTGATAGTTCTAATTGCTCTACCTCCAAAATCTGTCAAGGTTAGAAAATTGTGTGTGTCATGGATACACTCAATGTAGTTCAAACCTAGAAGGTATTCAAGACAACCTACGACCCTAAACCCTTAGGGATTTTTGGTTTTTCCACTCAAACCAATCGAATCCTAAACCCTTTTGGGGTTTTTGATTTTTCTACACTTCCTAGCTTGAAGATTGTGGTTTTGGTGTTCCTCCTAGCTCGATGAAACACAAAACAGTTGTTAAGATTTTTGGTTAAAGAGTGATACAAGAATTAGGGTTTAACCACAAACCTTAATTAGAGTTGTTGGAAGGAATTCCATTATGTCTTGATTTAAGTTCTGAATTTGTTAAAATCTTATGAAGCATTTTATTAACAAATCTAGAGATGAGAACTTAAAATGTATTTTGTAGTTCCCAAATAAAGAACAATTTATTGTTGCTTAAATACTTAGTATTTAGAGAATTGTCTCTACTTACAAAAGTAAGTGGGAGCATCTACAAATCTTGAAGATATTCAAGAACAAATACATAACCTTCTAAAATCCACTTATTAATGTCATATTAAGGTTAAACATGTAAATGTCGACCGAAGTATAATGTTACTCTCATTCATAGATCTGCAAGGATGCCTCATCACTTGATTGATATTTTGATACCAATGCTGAGGAATATTAGTTAACGGATCATTGTAAATCTGCTAACTACTAAAATACATTATCACATCTTGAATCTGATAAATGTCTTAGAACTATGAATTATAAGATGCAGTCCTTAAAAGGCAAATCAATATTTTGAGCTTGATTGTTATTTTGCCTAATAGTTAACCTATGAGGTTGGAATAAGTTTCTTTTGAAGAAAGGCTTAGAAGGACAAAATTGCATACATGATTAATGCATGGTTCATAATAAGAAGTTTTTAATTATATTCATGCAATTGACTGTGATTAGATTTTCTTATATACACGTATTAATTTAATAAAGATAATTAATTGTCATACATGTTTCCTTGAATGTGGAATATGGCACTTAAGTTTTATAACTCTTTCCTTTATGATTACCTTTTGCGAGGACGGTGTGTAATCAAAAAGGTTGTGAGTCTATATATAATCTTTATGTAGTATACAAGTTTAAGCAATCCAAGTTTGGATTGAATCATGCATCTAGGAGCTGAGATCTTGAATTTAATTACAATATGATTTTGATTGATTTAAGATAACTCCTGAGTACATCTGACATTAAGTGGGAGCACTATGTTTTTCCTTAAAATTCATATGTTATATAACATATTGAAGATATTATTCCATTTAAGCTAGATATTAATCCTTAAGCTTGGAATAAAACTTCACTTGGGATTTAGGGAATAGAACAAACAACCTTGGAATAAATGTTTATTTGGAATAAACATATGCGGAAAATTAAGTCAAATGCAATATATCATTGAAGCAAGTCTTAAATGGTATATTTCACTTGGAATAATTTATTACATGGATGGAAACCTTATGTTTTTAACTAAGGATTTGTCATGTATATATTATATTGTGTATGCGACTGGTTGTTACTTTTGCACAACAAGATGAGCTGACAACAACAATATCTAATTGAGAGTATTTAGATGATTGTTAATACACATGTTCACGAATTATAAAGCATAGTGTTGTATACGTACAATGATGCTAGAGGATAATTAAAACTAGTTAAAGTACGATTTTATCATTTATGATAAATCTGCTAACTAGATATGCTCAATGAAGAGTATTGTTGCATAACAAATTAAGGAATAAGAATACTTTACATTTTTAAGAAACTGTAAAGATGATTGTCCGTATGTCGTTGAATTCTAATACCTCATGCAAGGTAGGGAGACATCTCCATACTATGACTCTTGCAATAGTATGAGCGTATGAGATAAGACACTCATCTTATATTTCAAATCCCTCACTATATGTGAAATTTGAAACTAGTATTCGGAAAGTTTACTCAGATGACTATTTAGTTTTCTTGTAAAGAAAAGCTGAGAATGTTGGAAACATTAGACTTCAACTTACTAATTAGTTTCATGCATATCTGTTTAATTCGTATTTGGATAATTGGGATTGTAAGACAATTTTTACTTTATGATGAATAAAGATACTTGGTATTTGTTATTCATTCATATAATAATTGTTATCCTATATTTGCATGTTTAATCCTTGAATAATTTTATTGTTCTAAATATGTCCGTTGTCAGTTAACAATACGGGAATATTGTTATGTAAGGCAAATGTGAGTGTTGGTTATATTCTATGAGAATGTGGATTGTTCCCGCCAAACTCATATGTATTCACAAGGGATGCATATTGGATACCCCAACTTTCGAACATTTACTTTTGGATCCTTGTCATGAGTAAGATGTTGAAAATGGTTTATTAAGTCATCCTTAGACTTGAGATACAAGCAAGTTCTGTTATGTGTGGTTATCACTTTTGTAATTATATGCCAAACGCTATCCTGAATAAGGTAGTTATAAAAGCTATTTTTCGGAGTGATGTGAAGCAGCATCCACAACACTTGTAGTCAACAAAGGATTTGTTACTCCACTTGATATGTGCAGAAAGATACCATGGGCCCTCTTCAGAATTAATCAGATAATTGTTTGGCCAAACCCAAAGGGTAATGCAAGATGATTCTTGATTACATTTGGTATATGTGAATTGAATTCTATAACGAGAATCTAAATGGTTAAACTATATGGAATGAGTTATGATCCATATCCATGGTTTAACGGTATCTATAACAAAGGATGATAAAAGCAAGACATAAATAACCATATGCTACTGAGAATATTTTCTGAAACTTTATCTCAGACATTTCTAGTTCAATAACGAATGTGAGTGTTGCTAGACGTTTCCGTCGTTGGTATATGTGGTATCTGCTACTCCAACTCCCAAGTGGGAGCTGTTGGGTTATGGTAGTTAGATTAGCCAATATACGACTAGAAATATGTGAGCCTATTGGGGGCACACACGTTAATACACGAAGAGTACGTTTATTAAATAATTAATATATATACTTGTTATATTTATTAAGTATTTAATATGTTTCACGAAATAATTTAATGGTTATTAGTTTAAATCGTTAGACGCTTTAACTAATTTTAATATACGTTAAATATAAAGAGAGGGACTTGGATGTCGGAAAACGAAACTCCCGGACCTTCTTCCAATGTGGCCAGTTATGGGAAGGTTCTAGGAGGAGATGAGAGTGTCGACTTTATGAAAGTTAAGGAGGTGAAGACTAAAGCTTGGAGAACAAGATTAGTGGTATTTAAACACCCCTTGGTCTCACTTTCGGGATATGACTAGATAACATACGACACAAATCAAAAAACCTAATACCGAATACCTTTGATTGGTTCTCTCTCACACGATATTATTATCAGTAGGCTAATATATTGTTTTGTTTTTTCCGCTTGTTGACACACGACACAACAGCAAGAAAAGCAAAACGTTTATATCCTAAGATACTTTATTTATCTTTGTTATCACCATTTGACTAATATTATATTAGTTCAATTGTGATATACATTTTATTATATCTAACACTTGTTGTTTCATGGTGATATATCGTGAAGTAAACGACTAGCATCGTAACGTATTCGTTTGACGTGTTTGTGTGAGCAACCATAGAGGTGATTGTTGTAATCACTATTTGTTTCATTTGCGAGTGCCTACGAGGGTTAGTTTTTTATTTACTTTTCTCGTTTCCTTGTTTATATGTGCGTTAATCATAAAGGCTAAACTAGATCCACATTCTGCTGCGTACTCGTAGAGTTAATAGTTAACATATTATTAAATCCCAACATGGGCATTCTCAATCATGGATATATGAATATATCATTCCTAATGTATCGTTTTCTTTCTTTTTTGTTTGTTCTCACCCTGAATGCTTTTAACCGTTTCTTCCTTGATACTTACCTCAACAATTTTCATTCTACTAAAATATACATTGAGCCCACATACATCGGATGAATCTTGTTGTGGTTTTTTGACCGGTGTATAAGCTCTTTCAATGTTTTGATAAACTCTATTAACATTTGAACACCATTAGACTGATATTCTCTAAGGTATTCGCTCCCCACATCAACATTTTCATTGAAAGATAAATTGTGTAGTTTGGGCATAACTGAACTTACTTATACATCCTAATTCTTGTTAACAATTTTGTGATGTCTTACAGAAGATTTTTTTTGTGGTTCAAGTAAGAACATATATTGGCTTCTATTCTGAACCTTTTTGAGTTGGTGGATAGTGGAATCTTGCATGTAATGAACAATATTGGCTTCTATTATGAAAAAAGAATCATGGAGGATGATCATGTGCATGATGATGTATATGTGACCAGGAGTGTTGTTGCTTGGCAGTTCTAAATGCGGGTTAGAGACAATAGCATTATTTAAGACTGCAACCAAAGATGTCCGTTGTAGACTCTGTTGCTAAAAAAGATGATCTTGAAGTATTTTTAACTAATGCAAGGTCTTCCGGTGTAGTCTTTAATGATGTCCCCTCGTCTAGAACCCCCATTAGCAATATTAACCAAGTAGCCAACATCATTCCAGCTGTATATACATCATGCGGATGAGTACCCTCCTACTTAATACTCGTTTGCACAATTTCAAATGCTTCTAACATGGAGCATTGGATCCTTCATCATGTCAAGTTTCATCTGGTTATTTCCTCTCTTTTTTTCCTTGACCTCTGCACTTAAATTGCTAATTGCTTTCAAGTTTGTAGCAGCTTCAGTGTCAGCTAGTTTTGATTTTTATAGGTAACTGTTGCTTTTATCCATGATTCTACGATTGGTTCAAAAGAAGATAACTTCTGGAGCAATCATGAGTGGTTCACCAAGTAAAGCTAACACTTTTTGAGTTTTGTATGTACGCTTTAAATTACTTTATTGAAAAATGTATGTGAATTTGGTTGTAGATGTTCTGGGACGAAAATGAAACAAAATTACTGTTCGGATATTGTATGATCCATTGGAAACTATGCGAGAAACATCCTTATGTCCAAAGAGTAATGAATGGTACTCCTCCGGACGATAAAGAAAATATGGCCTCGATATTGTTGGTCGGCATAGCCAATGGCAGTTTTAAAACAGGGTCATCCTTGAGTACTGGACCCAAAGATCGTGTATTAGCAGCTAATGCACCATATTCGGGTCCAGTACTCAAGGATGGCCCTGATTTAATGCAGTCGTTAGCTTTGGTGACCAACAGCATTGCGGCCATATTTTCTTCATCATCTCACTGAGTACCCTCTGCGACACTCCTTTGAAAGAACTCCATGTTCCGTGGATAGCAGCCGCTGGATCCTACGGTATCTCAGACAACATCTGGTAAGTATTTGTCGAAGGTCTTTTTATGGTATATCAGTGGATTCCTCTTTGCTTTTTTGACCTTATATAGAATTCATTCTAGTGATAAAATAATAATCTAAGACCTCTGCTTGATGATTACCATTCTAGTCATTAAAATTTTGTTGATCTTTCTTTGTTTTGTTATTATCAGATGTGTAGATGTGGCCATGTGTTTGACACTGGATACTCACATTGTGGATTAAATTACATTCAAGGCCTGCCTTTATAAGCTGTAAGTAATTTGATATCTCATTAGTTCAAAACTTGATTTGCATATGTTATTTAATTTTATCTTTGTGTTCTTATGCCTCTAATTGTTATTATTTTTAATATGACGGTATACTTAGAGAAGCAAATATAGTGCATGTTTCATGATTTATGCTTTGAGTTGTCTTTGTACGTGGCTTTTGTTGTTTCTTAACCTAATACATATAATAATTGCTTGAGCTGTTTTCATGCATAATTTTCCAATGTCTTAAGGTTACTATTATGAAATACTAATAGTTTCTGATTGTTAGATATGTTAATTTTACCAATACATAGAAATCACTATAAGATCTACACTTCTACATGCACACGCATATAGAGGTTTTCAGTTAATGTTTGAGCTATTACTTTCATAAGTGCGAACAGAGATCTATAATCTATGAATGTACCATATGATCAGGTTTTGAAGCTCGACCATTTTGCCATAGCTCGAGGAGCTAAAGGACTTCTTTTGGATCATAGGGCTACAAAGCCCAAAAAGGTATCTCTGATCACGTGAATAACCTTAATAATAGAGAAACTCTACACCAGCTTTTATACGCTATTTTGAAAATATGCCAACACGATGATCACCCGCCACTTTCAACATCTGCATGTGTCTAAAAAAGCCGAGACATGCAGATCTTGAAAGTGACCGGTGATCATCGTGTTGCCATATTTGCAAAAGAGCACATTGAAGCATGTGTAGAGTTACTATATGATTATGGTTATGCAGGTGATCAGGCACCTGTTTTGGCTTTGAAGCTCGAACATTTTGGTCGAGCTCCAGGAGGTAAAGGACCTTCTTTTGGATCAAGGGTTTCAAAGCCCAAACACATGGCTGGTTACATGCTTAACCATAATCGTTGTACAAATCTACACCTACTTCGATACACTCTTTTTCAAATATTTCAACACGATGACCACCCGCCACTTTCAATATCTGCATGTCTTGCCCTTTTACTGTCTAAACAGGCCGAGATATGCAAAATTTGAAAATGGCTGGTGATCATCGTGTCGGCATAATTGCAAAAGAGGGTACTAAAGCTGGTGTAGAGTTATTCTATGATTATGGTTATGAACAAGATCAAGCACCTGGTTGGTTTTTAAAACTCGGTGATCCAAAAGAAGGTTCTAGTCTAGGCCACCATTACCTCGGTCACTATTGGTGGGCCCATAACATCATTAGATACGTAATTGTAATCTTTTTTGGCTGTTGAAGCACTTGTTTTGAACAATAATTGGAAAATGATAAAAAGGGAAGATTTATATCCTTATTTGATCTAACAGAATGGTTATGGTTCTGATCATCATGTGTTCACTTTTGCTTCTGTTTTGTATTTGTCGATGGTCTTTTTATGGTATATCAGTAGATTCCTCTTTGAATTTTAGATGTTTATTATATAGAATTCATTTTAGTTATCAAATAAGAATCAAAGACCTCTAATTGAAATTACCATTCTAGTCATCAAAAATTTGTTGATCTTTTTTGTTTTGTTATTAGCAGGTGTATAGATGTGACCATGGGTTTGACAGTGGATACTCACATTGTGGATAAAATTACCTTCAAGGCTTGCCTTTATCAGATGTAAGTATTTTAATATTTAATTAGTTCAGAACTTGAAGAGTACTCTTCCGGATGATGTGGCCGCGATATTGTTGGTCGGCATAGCTAATGGCAGTTTTATAACAGGGTCATCCTCGAGTATTGGACCCAAAGATCATGTATTTGCTGCTAATGCACCACATTCGGGTCCAATAGTCAAGGATGGCCCTGATTTAAAGCTGTCATTAGCTTTGCCGACCAACAACATTGCGGCCATATTTTCTTCATCATCTCACTGAGTACCCTCCATGACACTCCTTTGAAAAGAACTCGATGCTCACTCGTTTCTCATTTGATGAGGAAAGTATGGCCGTGATATTGTTGGTCGCCATTGCTAATGGCAGTTTTAAAACAGGGTCATCCTCGAGTATTGGACCAAAAGATCGTGTATTCGCTGCTAATGCACCATATTCAATTGTCAAGGATGGCCCTGATTCAAAGCTGTCATTAGCTTGCGGCCATATTTTCTTCATCATCTCACTAAGTACCCTCCGTGACACTCCTTTGAAAAGAACTCGATGCTCCTTGGATAGCAGCCGGGCTGAATCCTACAGTATCTCAGTATCTCCGGTAAGTTTGTTTTTTTCGTCCTTGAACATCTATAACTAAATTCACGTACATTTTTACATAAAGACGGGACATAATATTTACGTCGCTCTTTTTTTATGTTTCTTTGTTTGAATTTTGGCGTCTCTCTTTTTATATGTGTTGTTGTTTGATTTAAGTGTGTTCTTTCATTTTATTATTATTATTATTATTATTATTATTATTATTATTATTATTATTATTATTATTATTATTATTATTATTATTATTTTATAAACAGATAAATCTACGTGATGATATGAGTTTGATAAGGATACTCAAATTGTGGATAATTTACATAGCAATTACCACACGACGTCTAAGTATTTAATTACCTTATTGCTTCAAAAGCACTTCCTGTAATTGCCTGTAATTGTTAATTTCTGTATGAGATACATAAGGATTCTTGCTTCTTTTTTTACAGAAGGAACTACGAGAATTTGGGTCTTTATGGTACGAAACCTTCTTTAGGATCATCGGGTTTCAAAGCCCAAACATGTGTCTTTTCACGTGCATAACCATAGAATAACTCTACACCAAGTTCAATGCGCTATTTTGTAAATATACAAACACGATGATCACCCGCCACTTTCAACATTTGCATGTGTCCAAAAAAAGCCAAGACATGAAGATATTGAAAGTGGTTGGTGATCATCGTGTTGGCATATTTGCACAAGAGCATATTGAAGGATGTGTAGAGTTATTCTATGAATATGGTTATGCACGTAATCGGGCACATTTTTGGGCTTTGAAGCTCGACCATTTTTCTCGAGCTCGAGGAGCTGATCGAAGGACTTCTTTTGGATCATAGGGCTTCAAAGCCCAAACAGGTGTCTCTGATCACATGCATAACCATAATCATAGGGAATCTCTACACCGGCTTTAATACGCTATTTTTCAAATATGCCAACACGTTGATCACCTGCCACTTTCAACATCTGTATGTGTCTAAAAAAGCCGAGACATGCAGATATTGAAAGTGATCGGTGATCATCGTGTTGCCGTATATTTAAAAGAGCATATTGAAGCATGTGTAGAGTTATTATATGATTATGGTTATGTAGGTGATCAGGCACCTGTTTGGGCTTTGAAGATCGAACTGTTGGGTCACTAAATTCCCCAATCTTCCTATAACTAGGATTTGAACATAAAACAACCCAAGTGTAAACACATACAAGTCACTGAGAGTGAAGTGAGTCATCTTCAATGCTTAGAACGAGCCTATGAAGAAAGGTTCACCATTCAATGAGGCGGAACTCAGCGAGTGGTATCTAAGCCAAGAAGAAGGTGATGAGTTCATTGAGGCTGACAATAACTCACTGAACCCCCAAGACTCCTCAACAACTATTGAAGTACTGAAGAGTGAAGATCTGAAGACTGAAGAATGGGCGGGACAAAGCAGGAAAGTTTGAACGTATCAACAGGTGTCCTTATAAACCTGAAGTCAAACTCTCCCTAAATGGCACTATGTCATGATGTTGTCATCACTGTGCATCGGAAAGGCACATTATCCTTTACCCAATATAGTCTATTGTAACAGAGACAAAATATGTAAGTATTTTGTCTCTACTAGATAGGTCATCAATTTGCTTTATCAGTAACGTTGTAATTTACTTGTGTATAAATAAGTAGCATAAGTGAGGAGTAAAAGTTGACAAGTTTGTGCAGTTAATGCTTAGACATTCACAAACTACTTTTACTCCTCCAAAGAACAACAGAGTCCCTGAGATTGCTCAGTGTGACCTTTAGTTGTCACTCAAACATAGTTTGGGTTTAGAGAGGAGTCAATACCATACTTGTCGTTTCAATCCCAAGTGTTATTCCGCAAACACTTGGGTATAATTCTTTGATTAACTTTTAATAAGAATTAAATGTTGAAAAATATTGTATCTCTTTTCTTTACGTTTATCTTGTTGTTAATCATTATATCTTTGTCAAAAGTCATGGAACCTGGTTAGATTAACTCTCTAGTTAATTTTTGTTGGTGGTTATGAGCCCAGAACAGGGTGGAGATAATCAATAGCCTAACTACGTACCAATTAAGGTTACCGGATATCACTTGGAATCGTGTTATCACTTTCCAAAGTAAACTATTCGACCGTAATGCCTGGGTATCACGAATATCTACTTGGGATAAGACCAAATGTTTGTTAATGATTTAGGCACAAATCAATAACTCTTTGCGTTTAAGTGTTATATGTTTTCTGTGTTCTTCTCATGTATGATTTGATCTTCCTATATATAGGCAAGATTACTCAACCCTAGTCAATGGAATTAAGAGTGATTAACGGCCCATTAATCCCACTTAATATGCCTCCATAATAATAGGTATTAGTGGTTACATGACCAATTAAACGTGGTCATGAGTGCAGATGTAACTGTCATTTGAATAGGTCAAATCAGTTACATAAACATATAGCACTCTATCAGCAGAAACTCTGCTCATCAGTAGGATCCTGACACTGGTAGCAGGAACCATCAGCAAGAACCAGTACTCAGTAGGAACCATCAGCAGGAACCCGCTATCAGCAGTATCCTGCACAACCACTATATGAGTCAGGGTGTTCAGGGACCTGATGGGTGTACACTCTGTACCTCCAAGCCCATTACCAGGTGTGAACTAATCCCACAAGTGTACTAAATTTTCCAACAATCCTCCCCAAATTTAGTTCACTACCTTTGCATGAAAATAACCATAATACAAAACAAGTGCATAAACGAAAATATCCTGAGGATTGAATTTCCATCTTAGTACATTACACGTTCAAATATTCGAGAATCAGGGTGTTCTAAGAATTGAACCCTTCAACCCATTTGAATACCTGAAGATAAAATACACACAAGTTTTCAAACACTTAAACGCTCCTGACACTATACAAGCCATGTGTCCATATCCAATTCATAAATGTTGTAAAAGCTAAAAGTCCATAGCTTCCTGAAGCGGCAAAACTTCAACATTCACATAGGTGGTTCCTCTTTATTCATGCTCCAGCCAAGCACTTTTTAAAAGAAAATTAACCATTAAGAAGTAGTGACTTCATCCTCCTTTTCAGCAGGTTCCAAGCACAAACCTTGGGATGTTTGTAAAACATGTGCTTCAGTACACTAAATGTTCAGCTTTCCACATTGAACTCAGCTCCCAAGTTTCCTCAGGAGGGAGTTGGGTGTCTTAGCATTCAGTGACTAGGTTGGACTTTAAACCCATCCCTTTAGCAGACTTTACAACCAAGTCTTTAGCAAGACCCTTCGTCAAGTGATCAGCTAAATTCTGTTGAGATCTAACAAACTCTATAGAAATCACCCCATCATGATAAGTTCACGAATCATGCTATGCCTGACACCTAAGTGTCTAGACTTCCCATTGTACATTTGGCTATAAGCCTTTGCCAATGTAGCGACACTATCACACTGGATAGAAATAGGTGCTATAGGTTTAGGCCACAATGGAATCTCAAGAAGCAAGTTTTTCAACCATTCAGCTTCTTTACCAACAGCTGCTAAGGCCACAAATTCTGATTCCATTGTTGAAATGGTAATGCAAGTTTGCTTCTTCGATGCCCAAGAAATTGCACCTCCACCAAGTAGGAATACCCAGCCACTGGTAGACGAATTGTCTTCATTGTTACTGATCCAACTTGCATCAGTGTATACTTCCAACACTAAAGGATAACCAGTATATGAGAGACTATAGTCCATAGTTCTCTTCAAATACTTCAGTACCCTCTGAATTGCTTGCCAGTGTTGAGCACTAGGATTACTAGTATACCTGCTCAGTTTACCCACAACAAAAGCAATGTCAGGCCTTGTACAAGTCATGGCATACATCAGGCAGCCAATCACCCTGGAATACTCAAGTTAAGATACAGCTTTGCCAGTATTAAGCATAAGCTTCTCAGTGGTATCCATGGGAGTACTCACTGGAGTACAATCAAAGCAATTAAATTTCTTCAGTACCTTCTCAATGTAATGAGACTGAGAAATTGATATACCATTGTGTAGGGATCTATACCTTGATAGATCACGAGCCAATAGATCGTTAGCCAACTAATGTAATCACTAGCTAGACTAAGTTAGATAATCTGTGTGAATTTGTAATTATGCGGAATATAAAAACAAACGTATACTAAAACTTTGATCCTCTATGGATCGATAAACTTTTACTAATGAAACTCGTACTAAAAACTTGTGTCTATTACAATGACCTAGGGTTCCTTATATACTAGTGGAAACCCTAACCTTTCTTACAAGAAACGAATAATAATAAACCAATAAAAGATATTCTACATATCTTGTCCGAAAATACATAAGTTATATCCACGGTTAAACTCTATCCGTAGAATCTCTAAATATCCGCAGGAACTAGTCATCAGCAGAAAGTCACTAGGCCTTCCGCAGAAACCTGTCAGCAGTATCTGTCAGCAGTATCTTCAATAATTCCTTACAATCCTCCCCTAATCTTGAATTTGACACAGTTAAGTTCAAGATTTCTTGATAGAGCGCCAATAACATAAACCAGAGGATTGAATTGAACATCAGCAGCAAAGAATCTTCATAAGCAGAATCTCTATGATCAGCAACCAATTTGAAAAGCACCATTCTTTGCAGCAACACAAGACTAAATGTACATCAAAACATATAAGTTGCATACTATTCTCATCACATCCAGGTGTGTAAACTCCTGTGAGAGGTGAATCATTGAAAATAATGGATTTGATGTCTCTTTACCAATAGCCATCACTACTGGAGTAGCCAAGTGTTCAAAGGTACACTGATAACCACATGATTTTTAGCAAATCATCAGCTATAAATGGATTTGATATGTCTTTACCTGTAGCCGTTTGCTCAGGACTAGTCAATTATTGATGAATTATCATCTTGGTCAATTGAATACCAAATATGGTTTTCCACTGCCTTTACCACAAGCTATATACATGTGGGCTAGCCAATTATTTGGAATCCATAAAGGAAAAATCCATGGTCAATTGACAACCATTTCAACTACTCAGCAACAAAGCATGGGTGAGTTGAAAACCCTATGATTTTGAGCAAACCATTACAGCTATCAACAGATTTGATGAGTCTTTACCAAAGCTGTACCCTTTGGACTAGCCAACTTTTTGATGGAATAGTCAACATCAGGCAAGTTGATAACCAGAAAGAGTGATAAGAATCAACACCAAACCTGCATACAACATACACAAAACTATACAAAGATATTAGTTTTTTTTTTTTTTTTTTTTTTTTTTTTTTTTTTTTTTTTTACTACTTGAAAGAAAATAAAAAAAAAATATATACAACAAAATACTATACCAAGAACAGCTCATTGCAGATATGAATCCATTTGAATACCATGCTTGGTTGCCAGTTCCTTTTTAGTCAAAATACTTCTTCTGATGAACCTTACCAATTGTTCAGCAAGATGAAGATCATTCTCAGTCATATCCAAAGGAACAGATAACTTTGTCTCCAGCATGAGATTCATGACTTCTTTTGTGATAGGCTATAGAACATCAGCCCAGCAATACAAAGTCTTACCAGTGGTTGTTACAATCATGTGAACATTAGGAAGTGGAAAGAACTTCCAATATTCAACCACCCATGTCTTTTGGCCTTTCCATACTTGAAATCTAACCCCAGAATCACCTTTATAAGAATCACACAAAATCTGCAAATCACCCATCAAATACATTCTAATATCATCAAGGGAATGAGTTTGATAGTACTTGATAACCCAATCATAAAGTGAGAGAAGATCTTGCTTGTCCACCATATGTAAGATCTGACTCAAAAACAAGAATGTCTTAGTAGTTCCATCTTGTCTAGTTATTACATTCACTTTACCTTGACCAAGCTCAGAATCAACCAGTTCCCACTTCACAATTTTCTCCCATACAACAGGATCTTGACCATCATCAGAAGCATAATCAAGAAAAGTAGTACTATCCTCTAAAGGAATATCTTGTGTAGCCTTCCTCTTGATAGCTTTAGTCTTTCTCCTAGTGCCAGTAGAAACAGGAATAGAAGGACCATCAGTAGGTTCTTCTTTAGGCACTTGATTGGACAGATCAGCAGGAACATCTGCAGAATCATCAGCATCAGGCACTTCAATTGGTGCATCTTCTGAAGCATCATTGGTAACATCATTTGGAGCTTCAGTAGTATCATGATGAGATTCAACAGCATCATGATGAGAACCAGAAGGAACATCATCCATCTGAGCATCAGGAGTGTCATCATTCTGAGCATCAGGAGTATCATTCTTCTGATGCAAAACTGAAGGAAGTTGCACATTCTCCTGACAACCTTGAACAGAACCAACAGATTCAGCAGGTTGACTATTAGTAGCATGAAACTTAGCTTTCTTAGCTTTAGGCTCATCCAATAATCTTCCTCTAAACTCCAACACATCTGGAACCATTATACCAGAAGAATGATGATTGGAAATGATCTTGTCATAATAGTAGGTCAACTGCTGATCTGAAAATCCCCATACCCTCTGTTGAGTCCAACCTGACCCAAACATAGAACAACCCTGGTTCTTCACAAAATTCCTCATATATTTCTTGATTTCATTCTTTGTCCAAGGTCTTTCTTTTTGATACTTATCTTTAATCTCTGCCTCCTGTTGTCTCTTCAATCTTCCTCTTTTAACCATCATCTGAACAAAATTAGGATTATCAACTCCAAACTCAGATTTACCCAAATTGGGCTTGGAAGCAGCCTGTGCAGCCAAATTCTCCCATTGGGCAGCAGTAAGATTCTTAGCTATTTCATCAAGCTCCTTCTTTCTTTCAGCAGGCAAGGTTGTAGTATATTGAGGTCCCATCTTATCTAAATCATCTTGAATTTTCCTAGCCAATGCTTCTGAAGCTTTCAAATCCAACTGAACTTTTGTAACTGCAGCATCCTCTTTAGCTTGTAAATGTGCAGCAACATTCTCACTAAGTTTTTCATTAGAAAGTTCCACCTTGGATTTCACTCTTGAAGGAATGTCTTGATCAATCAAAATAGACTTTCCTTTATCTTGCTTCTCAGATGATTACTTGTTTTAATTCTTCGAATTAGCATTCCCCTGAACAATTTGAACTTGACTAAGCCATCAGCAGGAACACACTTAACAACAAAATAGCCAGTATCAGCAGCATGTTGGTCAAACCATTGACTTTCATCCGAAGAATCTAATTAAATGGACAACTTGCACACTTAGTAATTGCTACTGACTCAACTACCTCCCATTAACTTATATTAATTCCCAGTAAGCCCAAATCAGGTCTTTAAAAGCAGTCTTCAAGTCATAATCAACTCACCATTCCACAAATAACATATCCCAAAGTCTTTCACATATTCACACCATGAAGCCATCCCCCAATGTCATTGACATCTCCTCTGATTCATCAGACTCTACCTTTGACATACCTCAAATACAAAGATCATACTACTATTTGAATGAAGGTCCTTCAGAGTTGTGTCCATCTCCTACCTCATCAGAAGAAACCACTGAGGCTAAGGAAACACCAACTCCTCTAGCTATGGTTGTCCCTGATTTCACCTCTGTTGCAGCATTCTTAACAATGGAGATGGAAAGAGTCTGTGCAGATATGAGAAGAATCTCTGTCCCTGAAGAGCCACAGTCCTCAAGTAGAAAGAAGGGTCCATTGAAGGTGGTGCTTGGTCTTGCAGCTCCCAAACTCTGGAACAAAGACATGCAATCCAGAGGAATCCACAAGAAGATGCCAGACCCAAAGAACTTGGGTAAAGGGAAGAGGAAGATGGATTAGGTTGTTGCTTAGAGATGTGATGGTTAGATGGTGGTTGGTTGTTGTTAAATGATGTATTTTGTGTTTCTTCTCCTGATGACAGAACTTGTAATGATTGTCCTAATCTTGCCACTGATGAATAAAATTTTACTTTAATGTCTTTACATCTAGTGCCACTAAATGTAGATCTTTGAACATCAGCAGAAACATGATCTGAAATCAGACATTTAAACAAAACACAAAAACACAAAAAGAACAACTAGAATATTGTACAAGATTAGTAAAAACCTACAAAAGAAAGTTAGTAAACTTAATTCTAGAAAACATAATAATCTACTTAAATGCAACATGTACAATCCTCCCTTGAGGCATATGCCTCCCCTGAGGCTTATGCCTCCCCTCAAACATTGCATTCAAGGGTTAACCATCCCAATATTGACAACCAAGTGATTAAACCTTGGTCCATCAAAAGCTTTTGTTAACAAATCAGCCACATTATCATCAGTGTGAATCTTAAGCACTTGAATTAGATGCTTCTCATTAGCATCTCTAATAAAATGGTGCCTAATTTCTATGTGTTTAGTTCTCTGATGAAAAACAGGATTTTTAATAATGGAAATAGTACTCTGATTATCAATGTAGATTTTAGTGTTCATAAAGTTAAACCCATAATCCAACATCTGATTTTGAATCCAAAGTACCTGACCACAGCAATTGGCAGCAGCAACATATTCTGCTTCAGTAGTAGAAGTAGCCACAATGGTTTGTTTCTTACACTGCCAAGAGATGAGTCTTCTTCCAAGAAATTGACAACCTCCTGTTGTGGATTTCCTATCCAAATTAGCTCCAGCATAATCACTGTCACTGTAAGCCTCCAACACAAATGGTGAATCCCTTGGGTACCAAAGGCCTAATTTGGGTTGGCCCTTAATGTACTTGAAGATTTTCTTCACAGCATTGAGATGAGAAGTCAGTGGAGTGACTTGATGCCTTGAACAAGCACTGACAGCAAAGGTAATGTCAGGCCTAGAAGCTGTGAGATACATGAGTGATCCAATCATGGACCTATAAAGATGAACATTCACAGCCTCATCTTGTTCATTTGGATTCTTAAGCTTGGGTGGTTCATATGGTGTGGTAGTAGTCCTCAAAAGTTCAAAGTCAAACTTTTTCAAAATATCTTTAACATATTTCTCTTGATGAATAAAGATCCCTTCAGGTTATTGTTTGACTTGCAGCCCTAAGAAAAAGGTTAACTCCCCCATTGCACTCATTTGAAATTCACCTTTCATCAAATCTTCAAATTCCCTGCACCATGCTTCCTTTGTGGATCCAAAGATGATGTCATCCACATAGACTTGTACTAGAATTATGTCCCTGGAGTTTTTCTTGATAAAGAGGGTCTTATCAATAGCTCCTCTTCTGTATACATGCTCCAAAAGAAATGTAGACAATCTAGCATACCATGCTCTTGGTGCTTGGTGAAGTCCATAAAGTGCCTTGACAACTTTGTAAACCTTTTTAGGATGATGAGGGTCTTCAAATCCCTGTGGTTGAGTAACATAAACCTCTTCTTCTATTTTGCCATAGAGAAAGGCACTCTTGACATCCATCTGATAGACCTTAAACCCCATATATGAGGCAAAGGCTAAAAACAATCTAATGGCCTCAACCCTTGCAACAGGTGCAAAGACCTCAGTGTAGTCAATCCCTTCTTCTTGTCTGAAACCTTGTGCCACCAATCTTGCTTTATTTCTGACCACAATACCTCTGGCATCCCTCTTGCATTTTAATATCCACTTTGTCCCTATTGCAATTTTCCCTGCAGGCAGATCAACAAGTACCCAAACATCTTGATTCTTGAATTGTTGCATCTCTTCCTGCATAGCTTCAACCCAACTAGGCTCACTCAAAGCCTGTTTAATGCTTGTGGGTTCAACTTGAGACAAGAAACGAGCAAATAAACAATGCTTCTGATCTGTGTGGTTGTCTCTCTTCTGAGTGGATACATATGTCAAAAATGCACATTGCCCAAACTTGGTATTCTTAATGGCACTTCTGGTGAGTACCATGGCATTTGGGTCACCAAGTATATTATCTTGTGGATGAATGGTGTTAATCCTTTTAGTTGTAATAGAATTAACATCAATGGAGGTATCAAGATTGGTTAAAGTAGGAGCAAAGTCTTCATCATAAGATGCTGATTGAAAAATACCATCACTTTGCTCAACATTAGCAAGATCTGAGGGAGTAGGAAACCTGCCAAAAGGTTCATCTAAACTTGTGGAAACAGGAACTACAGCTGAACGATTGTCAGCAGAATCGCCATCAGCAGAATCTAAAGTTGCATCTGCTGATTTATCAGCAGAACTATGTTTTCTGCTTTCTTCAACAGCAGCTTGTTTTAAGAGAGCTTCAGTGTCTTGAGCAAATTCAAGACCAAGTCTTTTAGCTTCCTCAGCAGCTGCATGTGCTTGCTTTTTGAGTCTAGCAAGATCTTCTGCATAAGTTGAATTTTCCACATCATCAGCAGATTTGGCATCAGAGGCTTCTTTGGTAGGAGGATCTGCTAGCTTGATTGGTATAGTTGTTACAACAATAGTGGGTTCATCACCTTCTGAATCATTGTCTGAATCATCCTGTAGAGTACCTGCATTGTTAGAAGATGACACTTGTATACCTGCAGATGGGTTAGATGTGTGTCTAGCATACCCCAAATAATCAGTAAGGTAATCAAGGTCAAAATACCATTCATGACCCTTGCCCAGAACATTTACATTATCCTCCAGAAATTTCAGGTTCAGAGTCTCTTCTATCTTCTTTGCAGCTAAATTATAGACCCTATAAGCCTTGCTATGAGCTGAGTAACCAACTATATATCGTTCAGCAGCTTTAGCTTCAAATTTGCCTAGGTGATCACTTGTATTCAGTATGGTCACCTGACAACCAAAAGGTTTCAAGTGTTCAATGGTAGGCTTCTTCCCTGTCAATAGCTCATAGGGTGTCTTATTGTGAGGTCTTGTAATTAACACCCTATTTAACACATAACAAGCAGTACCAACTGCTTCAGTCCAAAACATAGTGGGAAGTTTAGAGTCAGCAAGCATTGATCTTGCAGCCTCTATAAGGGTTCTATTCTTCCTTTCAGCAACTCCATTCTGTTGAGGAGTCCTAGGAGTGCTATAATCTCTTTTAATACCCTTTAAGCCACAAAGTTCAATGAGATTAGCATTTTTGAACTCTGTCCCATTGTCACATCTAATACTTTTAATCTTCTTGTTAAGTTGATTTTCAGCTAGAGCCATAAATTCTTTGAGTGCCTGAAAGGTTTGATCTTTGTCACTAAGAAAAATGTCCAACTGAATCTGCTGAAAGCATCAGTGATCACCAAACAGAAGTACTTATGATCAATACTCCTGATGGATGTAGGACCAAAGAGATCCATGTGAAGCAACTGCAATGGTTCTGAGATTGTGCTCACAGTAGTAATGGCCTTATAAGAGGCTTTGTGTTGCTTTCCCTTGTTACAAGCTACACAATTATGTTCATTGGTGAAGATCTTGGAAGGAAGTCCATGAACTAGTCCATCTTTAGCAAGTTTGTTGATGACCTTGAAGTTAACATGTGCCATCCTCCTATGCCATTTTGTAGATTCATCCAAGGATGCTTTAGCCACCAAGCATGTTAGATCACCTTCTGGCTTGACATCATTCAAGTCAAAGGTATAAAGATTATGGTTTCTTGGAGCCTTAAGTAAGACTAGATTGTCATCAGGCATTTGGAAATCAGGTGAAAGAATGAAACAAGCATCTTCAGTGAAAAGCACAGGAAGCTTTTTGTCACAAATTTGTGAAACTGAAAACAAATTGAATCCTTGAAGCTCCTTCACATAGTAGACATTCTCAAAATCCACCTTTGGAGTTTTGATGGTACCTTTGCCTGCGATCCTTCCTACTCCACTTCCAAACCTCACTATGCCACCATTGATTGGCACAAAGTCATGCAGCTTCTCTTCATTACCAGACATGTTTCTTGAACAGCCACTATCAACAATACCTAAGTCTTTATTAAGAAGAGGATGTGCCTACAACAAAGAAAATTAATATACAACAACAACAAGTAATAAGAGACTTAAGTCATGAAAGACTTGAGCCTGCCATGTGGATCATTCTGATGAACCCAAGATGATGAGTTAGATCCACAATTGTTCTTGGATTCCCTGTAGTTTATTGGTCTTTGATATATCCAAGAACAATCTGCTGAGGACTTTTCAGCAGAATCCCAATTACCCCTTCCCATACACATCTGGTCAGTATATTCATACCAATTATGAACACCATTAAATGGTTGAGATCTATTTCTATTCCTATTGGTATTCATATATCTATTATTAAACACAGACCTATTAGAATAAACAGGCCAATCAGCAGGAGTGGAACACATTCTGCTGACATGATACTTAGCCTGTGGAGCTACTGATGGTTTGGTACAGGTATCAGTCCACTTTTGTCTAGGTTTATTGTTAACAACAAAAACACCCATCCTCTTTTCATGAAAGTCACAATCCTTAATTAAATGCAACTTGCTACCACTAACAAAACACTTCTTTTTCTTATAAGATTTATTAACTCTAAAAGATGTCTTAATAAACATAAAATTATTCAAACAAACATCAGAAACAAAATTGTTTTGTGAATACTGAAAGGAATTGTTTTTAAAAGAATTAAATAACAAGTCTTCAGAAGAGGCTGGTTGAGAAAGAACTTTATCAGCAGCAACTTCAGAGTCCACAGACTTGTAAGATGACTTGTCAGAAATCTTCATTGAGGACTTGGGTGAGTCTGACTTGGTCTTGGAATCACAGCTGGCATAACTAGAGGTCTCTGAGGTCTTGTCCCTGGAAGAACAAGAGACATAATTATTAGAATCATTACTAGATATACTTCTAGTGTCAGGGGAGTCATTGATCCTAATGCCAGTGGTTTCCATTGATTCTTATAAGTCAACCTTATTGGATGTGGGCTTAGGGGTTCCTATGGTTGAAGAGACTTCAGACTTATGTGGCAAGTCTTTAGATTTTTTGCCAAAGAGATGGTGTGAACCATCAAAGTCAGAAGTTTTGGTAGTAGGCATAAATACACCTCTGATAGGTCCTGGTACAGCATGCATCTCACCTTCTTTTAGATAATTAATAGGGATAGAATAATTATGATTCTTCTTATCTAAATAATGATTAGCTTCTAGACCTACATACTTTTTAAACCCTAGACCTATCTCAGAAGTAACAAACTTACTACTGTAGAGTAACCTAGATAATTTATCACCTGAAACTAGCCACTCTTTATGCCTAGCTACTTCTTTATCAAGCCTATCTTGCACCTCTTGTTTCTCTAAATCTAATTTTTCATTTACTTTCTTAGTCCATGTTAACTCATCATTAGCACATTTTAAATCTCTTTCCAACACTCTTATCTTTTCCTCATAAGCTAACTGATTCTGTTGAAACCACATCTTTTGTTGTTCTAAAGTTTTAAAAGCCTCTTTATAAGTTACAGCTTCAATAAAACAAGCATTATATTTTGTTTCCATATCAGCATGAGCTTCTTTTAGAGTAGTGTATTTAGAATCACAATCACAAGCACAAGTAGATACCTGAGGAGAGATTCCCATGAGACCAAAGCTATCATCACACTTAGCCATGCAGGAGATTTGAGGAGAGTTGCTTTTATCATCATCATGCTTATTCCAGTCCACACTAGTATCTACAGCAGTGATCAAGGCCTTTGATTCTCCAGCTTCCAGTTCTTTCTTCTTGTATGCTGAATACCTGGTACTGGCCTCACCCTTCTTGGCTGAGCATTCTCTTGCAAAGTGACCAATTTCTCCACAAGCATAACACTTCACCTTCCTTCTATCAAACCTAGCTGCATCTCTTCCTTCAACATTGAGCTTTTTACCAACCTTTTGCTCAAATCTTCTAACCTTGAGAGAGAGCATAGCCATTTGCCACTTTAGGTCCAATTCTTCCAAAGCAAGTTCATCAATTTGCTCAAAGTCTTCATAAGCTATTTGTTGCTGTTTATCAACTTCAGCAACAAATGACTGAAGTATATCTTCCATCACATTGCTAATCTTTGGATGAGTTATTGGATTAGCACTTGAAAAAGACAATGTGGTCATTGGAAGACTTTGGCTTGGTGTGGTTGGACTTGAGTAAACCTATGGTGCTGGGGATGGACTTGCATAGGTATGTGGCATGTAGTTTGAGTTAGAACTTACAAATGCAGATTGTGAAGGAGTTGATGCAAATGGAGAGAATCCCTTTATATCACCTTCCAAAGCTCTGAGTTTGTTGTACAAGTCATCAAAGCTGAGGTAGTCCAAGCCACCTTTGGTTTTTAATGATATACTTACTTGAGACCATGAGGGAGGTAGGGCTCTTAAAAACCTGGAATTCACTTCTTCATTTTCAGGTCTGGCTAGAAGCTGATTCAATTGACTCAGAATCTTCTGAAACCTGTCATAACCTTTGTGTAGACCTTCTTCTTCAGTAATCTTGAATTCTTGGAATTCCAGCTTCAACATACTCTTTCTCATTCTCTTTGATTCTTCATTCCCACCAAATCTAGTCTTTATGGCACACCAGATTTCTCTTGGATCAATCATGTGATGAAAATCTCCCATGTGGTCATCAGGGATTGCCTGCAGCAATATGGTTCTTGCTTTGTTCTCCCTTTGTATGGCAAGAATTTCTTCAGCAGAAACAGGTTCCAGAATAGTAACTTTACCAGCAGCATCAACACTTTGCTTTTTAGGACGACAACCAGTGAGTATAACATTCCAGAGGTTATAGTCAACACTTGTAATCCAGTTCTGCATCTTCATGGCCCAGATCTCATACTCATCCTTCCTAAGAAAAGGAAGTTTTGCATTGTTGTTGGAGAAGGCCACCTGTTGTAGTTGTTGAGTGAGAGAGCCTGCTTCTGAGATAACAACATCACCGCCTGGTTTGTCTCCCATTGGTACTGAATGAATAGGTATGTGATTGTGTAGAGGTTACAGAGAGTATCTAGTGGCTCTGATACCACTTGTAGGGATCTATACCTTGATAGATCACGAGCCAATAGATCGTTAGCCAACTAATGTAATCACTAGCTAGACTAAGTTAGATAATCTCTGTGAATTTGTAATTATGCGGAATATAAAAACAAACGTATACTAAAACTTTGATCCTCTATGGATCGATAAACTTTTACTAATGAAACTCGTACTAAAAACTTGTGTCTATTACAATGACCTAGGGTTCCTTATATACTAGTGGAAACCCTAACCTTTCTTACAAGAAACGAATAATAATAAACCAATAAAAGATATTCTACATATCTTGTCCTAAAATACATAAGTTATATCCACGGTTAAACTCTATCCGTAGAATCTCTAAATATCCGCAGGAACTAGTCATCAGCAGAAAGTCACTAGGCCTTCCGCAGAAACCTGTCAGCAGTATCTTCAATAATTCCTTACACATTGCTTTCATGTTTAATCCTTATACCAAGGATAACATCAGCCTCCCCCATGTCCTTCATGGAGAACCTTGAGGACAAGAATTCCTTTGTGAGGTCAACTTGATTTTGGTCAGTGCCAAAGATCAACATGTCATCAACATATAGGCAAATGATGACTCCTTTACCAGATTCATCAAATTTGCTATATACACATTTGTCAGCCTGGTTAAGAACATAACCATTAGACAAAACCACTTCATCAAACTTTTGATGCCATTGCTTAGGTGCCTGTTTTAGACCATATAAAGACTTAATCAGTTTGCACACCTTGTTTTCATTTCCAGGTATGATGAAGCCCTGAGGTTGGTTCATATAAACCTCCTCATCCAATTCACCATTCAAGAAAGTTGTCTTCACATCCATCTGATGAATAATCAAATTGTGAATTAATGCTAAAGCAATCAGCAGCCTGATGGTACTGATACGTGCCACAGGGGCATAAGTATCAAAGTAGTCTATCCCTGACTTTTGTTTAAATCCCTGAATGACTAGTCTAGCCTTGAACTTTTCAATAGTTCCATCTACCTTCATTTTCCTTTTGAAAATCCATTTGCAACCAAGAGGTTTGCAACCTGGAAGTAGATCAACCAACACCCAAGTGTTGTTGCCCATGATGGAGTCAATCTCATCATTTATTGCCTCCTTCCAGAAAGCAACATCCTAGGACTTCATTGCTTCTTCAAATGTTTTGGGATCATCCTTAAAAGCAATAGGAATATTGGTCAGAGACCTCATTCCTTGTAACTTCAATTAAGTATAATTGAAACTCAGGTCCAAATGACTTTGGAGTCCTGACCCTTTTGCTCTTCCTGAGCTCAGGTTCAGGTTGTTGAACCACAACCTCATCAGGGGCCTGAGATACACCAATGTCATCAGTTCCATTTGGAATCCTGTGAATTGGTCTAGGGACTGATGAGAATCTATTTTCATCAAATAGTACATCCCTTGATTCAAATATTGAGTTAATTGAAACATATTCATTAGGTTCAATAACATAGAACCTGTATGCCTTGGAATGCTTAGTATATCCACAAAGATACAATCAATGCCTCTTTCACCCAGAGTTTTTAACTTTGGATCAGGGAGTCTTACAACTGCCCTACAACCCCAAACCCTGAGATAATTCAGGTTGGGTTTCTTCTTAGTCCAGAGTTCATAAGGGGTAACCTTGTTCCTTTTATTTGGAACCATATTTAATAAATAGCAAGTTGTTAACATAGCTTCACCCCAGAACACTTGACTCAGTCCTGAATAGGACAACATGGAATTAACCATCTCCTTCAGTACCCTGTTTTTCCTTTCTGAGATACCATTTTGTTGAGGAGTATAGGGAGCAGTCATTTCATGGATTATACCAACAGACTGAAAATACAGAGTATCCATGTACTCACCTCCCCTATTAGTCCTAAATCTTTTGATCAGGGACCCAAGTTGTAATTCAACTTCTGTTTTAAATACCTTGAATTTATCTAATGCTTCATCCTTGGTATGTAAAAGATAGACATAACAAAACCTAGAAGCATCATCGATAAATGTCACAAAGTACTTCTTATTCCCCAAAGAGGGAGTGGCATGCAAATCACACAGGTCACTGTGTATAAGCTCCAAGAGCTCAGTCTCACGTTTAACACCCTGAAAAGGTTTCTTAGTAATTTTGGTCAACATGCAAGTTTTACACTTTTCAGTGTCCATGTCAAATGTTGGGATTAACCCATCCTTAGACATATCTTGCATCCTTTTAAAATGTACATGGCCAAGTCTAGCATGCCACAGGGTAGAGTCATTCAGTTTAGAGGTTGACACAAAGGCTGAATTAACAATGTCAGTGACAATGTTAAGCCTGAACATTTGATTACACAAATAGCCAAAACCAATAAACACACCATGTTTAGACAATATAAATTTATCAGATTCAATAACTTGTTTATATCCATGATTATTCAAAACACTACTTGAAACCAAGTTCTCTGTATATCAGGAACATGAATAACATTAAACAAAATTACAATCTTTCAAGAACTAAAACTAAGATCTACACAACCACGACCATGCACCAAGGCTGTTGACTCATTTCCCATGTGAAGAATAGATCCATCATTTAGTGACTCATAAGTCTTGAACCAACATCTATCTTTGCACACATGAACAGTTGCTCCAGAGTCAACCCACCACGCAACATCATCATCCTACACATAGTTAGATTCAGATACATATGTAACATAATAAACCTGAAGAGATTCATTAAACATATTCTGACCTTTCAGTGAGTTGGCAGAGCCACCACTCCCTGAACCACTAGTGCCTGAACCATTGGTTTTACCACCAACCATAACACCTTTGCAATCCTTTTTAATGTGACCAGATTTGCCACATTTCCAACAAGTAGGTGTTGCCTTCTTGTTAGGATCAGCCCTTGTGTTATCCTGATGTTTACGTTTGCCTTTATTGTCATTGTACCTGGTGGAATTGTTATGTTCCACCATATTGACAACAGATGCGCCTGTAGCATTGCTAGTCTTTGGCTTGTCATTGTCCTGCGCCCTGAGAGAATCCTCAATACGCAGATGACTACCTAACTGAACAAGTGTCAGTTCTTCCTTCTTATGTTTCAAGGTATGCTTGAAATCTTTCCAAGAAGGAAGGAGTTTGTCAATGATACAAGAGACTGAAATAGCCTCATCCATGTTAATTTTGTGTTATGTAAACCTTCCAAGTATTCCAAGAAGTTCATTGTATTGTTCCATGACTGGTCTTGAATCAGTCATTTTGTAATTTGTCAAATTACTTACAAGAAACTTATTACTTGAAGCATCCTCAGCCATATATTTGGCATCCAAGGAATCCCACAGTTCTTTAGAAGATTCAACATTCTGATAAATGTCAAAGAGAGAATCAAACATACCATTTAGGATTAAACCTCTGCAAACGTAATCATCATTTTCCCATTTGCTCTGATTCCTTATCTGTTCCACAGTAGCATCATCCCCATGATCCTCAGGAATGGCAGTGCTTAGAACATACACCACATTCATGCTTGACAGCAAGAAGTGCATCTTCTTCTGCCATCTTCTGAAATCAACACCTTCAAACTTTTCCAATTTGGAAAAGTTAGCAGCCATATGCCTTATAGCAGCAGCCATTGATTATCACAAAATAGATTACTTTGATTGTTGGTGGTTATGAGCCCAGAACAGGGTGGAGATAATCAATAGCTTAACTACGTACCAATTAAGGTTACCGGATATCACTTGGAATCGTGTTATCACTTTCCAAAGTAAACTATTCGACCCAAATGCCTGCGTATCACGAATATCTACTTGGGATAAGACCAAATGTTTGTTAATGATTTAGGCACAAATCAATAACTCTTTGCGTTTAAGTATTATATGTTTTCTGTGTTCTTCTCATGCATGATTTTATCTTCCTATATATAGGCAAGATTACTCAACCCTAGTCAATGGAATTAAGAGTGATTAACGGCCCATTAATCCCACTTAATATGCCTCCATAATAATAGATATTAGTGGTTACATGACCAATTAAACGTGGTCATGAGTGCAGATGTAACTGTCATTTGAATAGGTCAAATCAGTTACATAAACATATAGCACTCTACCAGCAGAAACTCTGCTCATCAGTAGGATCCTGACACTGGTAGCAGGAACCATCAGCAAGAACCAGTACTCAGTAGGAACCATCAGCAGGAACCCGCTATCAGCAGTATCCTACACAACCACTATATGAGTCAGGGTGTTCAGGGACCTGATGGGTGTACACTCCATACCTCCAAGCCCATTACCAGGTGTGAACTAATCCCACAAGTGCACTAAATTTTCCAACAATTTTAACTTAGTAAACAGGACCAACACGAACATTTTGCTAGAGCTCGAGGAGCTAAATGACCTTCTTTCAGATCACAGGGTTTCGAAGTCCAAACACATGTCTGATTACATGAATAACCATAATCATTGAATAACGCTACACCTACGTCTATACACTCTTTTGCTAATATTCCAATACGATGATCACCCGCCACTTTCAATATCCGCATGTCTTGCCTTTTTTAGTGTCTAAACAAGTCGAGAGATGCAAATTTTGAAAATGGCTGGTGATCATCGTGTTGGCATAATAATTGCAAAAGCTGGTGTAGAGTTATTGTATGATTATGGTTATGAACAAGATCAAGCACCTGGTTGGTTTTTGAAACCCGGTGATCCAAAAGAAGGGTCTTCAGCTCCTCAAGCTCGAGCAAAAAAGCCTCGATTGCCACAGACACCTGTTGAATAGGTCACGATTGTCTAGGCCACCATTACCTCGGTCACTATTGGTGGGCCCGTAACATCATTTGTGTTAGAATATTTTTATGTAATAGTTAGGATAAAAGTTTAGGGGGTTAATTGTATTTTAGCTAAAACTTAAGGAGGTTAGTCATGTATTAGGAAAGTTTCTAACCTCCTCAATTGTAGAATCCTCGTTCACCAAGGATTAGGTTTCTCCCCCCTCATTCTCTATAAATAGGGATGAGGGGGTGATGTTTTATTTGTACCTTCTTTTCTTGCTCACGTTTAATAAACGTTTGAGTGTAAAATATCTCGTGTGTGTTGGTACCACTCGGCATTAAGGGATCATAACCCTTTGTCGAGGTCTTGTTGGAGTAGTTCTTGATTCGTGGTTCCGCTCTAGAAACCAGTTTTTTGGATTTCTTCCAACAATTGGTATCATAGACAGGTTCGAGAAGAACGAATCACGCAACGTGGATAGAGCCAAAAAAGGAGAAACAAGTGAACCGGGTTTGGTTCGTCGGTTACTGCGCAGCCGTAGGAGAATTGGCGCTGCGGGTTCGTTAACCATTGGATTTCTACGAAATTCGAACCGTAGGTTGAAGACACATAGATCTAGGATCTCACCGGAGGGATCTTGCATCGGAGCTTCCAGGAAAAAGATATAGGCTGTCTAAGTTTCTGGTGTGGTTGTGTTCTATGTCGTTTTTCGGTTATTGTTTGGCTATCGTTGTGTAGATTACAAGGTCCAAGGTTTCTAGGTTTGCAAGTCAAGATTACTTGGGCAACAAGGTTCTTGAAGTTGTCTTGCAAGGAGGTGGATCGATTCTCCTAGGGTTATAGGAAATCGTTTTCATTTGTCACAAGGTTCTTGGAGTTTCGGTTTTGAGCTTCAATGGTGACAAGGTTTTGCAAGAATTTTCAACTTCAAGTTTTTCGGTTTCTTGGAATTCAAGTCTTGGTGGTTCTTGGAAGACAAGTAAGGGTTAGCTTTGTCTTAGGATTCAAGAAAAGTGATTACTTGGAGTACAAGGTATATCAAGGTTGTAGACTTGAGGTGGAAAGATCGAAGCTTTAGGGTTTTTCTAAAGGTTAGTAGAACGGTAATTACAAGAAAGCGGATTTAACACACGGCTTATGAGACTTGTTGGTAAAGTTGGTTAAAAAGCAACTTGACAAGGTTTGTAGCAAGGTTAAAGAAGAATGGCTAATATGAATACTAGGTTAAACATAAAAAAAATCAATGAGAATATTGTACAAAAACATGGAGGTTCAAAACAAGTTGGGTTCAAGCAACTTGGTCTTGGTGTTAAAACAAGGGTCCATGGAGTACATATTCAAAAGCGTGTTTGGTTTGAGGTGGAACTGCAGGGAGCTCAGGAAAATCGTGAAGCTGAGGTAATTCAGAAGAGTAACGATCATGCTGCAGTGGCTCAAAGAAAGTTGGAGGTTAACCAACTTGAAGGAAAGACAAACACGGATTGCTTGGTAAATAAGCAGGTACATCTTGGTGCAAAGGTTGGGGCAGACATTATGAAAACCGGAGCACCTGGTCAAGATGGTGCAGAGGGTAATGCTGCTGAAAGGTATAGAGGTGACAATAATATGGCTGCTTTAGGAGTTGCTGCGGTGATTAAAGAATATGCACATGAGTCATTAACTTTCAGGGATGCAGTTGCTTGTGAGGTAATTTCCAAGTGGATAGCTATAATGAAAGAAGATGTGGATACTCGGTCTAGTATGTGTTTGCTCAGCAACGATTTCAGGCGAAGCAGTGACGACAGTAAAATATATTTCTTGAAGTATGCACCAGGTATGTTCATATATCTATTCCTCTATATAGATTATATATGGGGTTTACTTGCGAAAGCAAGGCTGAGATCTGGGTTACTAAGGGTTTGTTGGATGAAGCTAAGGAAATTATGCTTGGTATGGAGATCTTCAGGACTCAGAGTGGTAATACTCTGAGGGTGCCACGATTCAAGTTTTCCAACGGGATGTCGGTTCAGATATTGTTGGGGGGACACTCTACGCTGTCATTAGAGGATGGTCTGTCAGGGAATCGTGATGAAGAAAAGAAGAGTAAGGGGTCATGTATATATGCAGTTGGAAGTCATGAGTATCAAGTGGTCTGCACGAGACCTGACATAGCATCTACAGATGTGGGAATGTTGGATAGGTTTGATTGTGGATTACAGACGGACGTACATGCTTTTGTGAATTATGACTACGCCATGGGTATATCGATTACTGTCATGGGTAGATCAGTCACAATGTACGTGTTTATGATACAAGAATGTGCTGTGAGCTGGGAAGCTTTGTTGCAGTACATGATGGCTTTGTTAACAACTCAAGCGGATTATATGACACTTGCTGGAGAATTGAAGGAGGATACATGGCTAAAGGGACTCTCTACAGAGTTAGGATTTGAGCTAAGGTTAGTAGCGGGTATTGCTACTGGTGCCTTGACGAAGGCGATCCCCGGTCCGAGGTTCCAGCACTGGTTGAAGCTGCTGCGTATCGGAGAAGGCTAACTATTACCACTAAGGTGGAAATTGTTAGAATATTAGTGTGTAATAGTTAGGATATAAGTTTAGGGGGTTAATTGTATTTTGGCTCAAACTTAAGGAGGTTAGTCATGTATTAGGAAAGTTCCTAACCTCCTCAATTGTAGAATCCTTGTTCACCAAGGATTAGGTTTCTCCCCCCTCATTCTCTATAAATAGGGATGAGGGGGTGATGTTTTATTTGTACCTTCTTTTCTTGCTCACGTTTAATAAACGTTTGAGTGTAAAATATCTCGTGTGTGTTGGTGCCACTCGGCAATAAGGGATCATAACCCTTTGTCAAGGTCTTGTTGGAGTAGTTCTTTATTTGTGGTTCCGCTCTAGAAACCGGTTTGTTGGATTTCTTCCAACAATTAGATACGTAATTGTAACCTATTTTGGCTGTTGAAACACTTGTTTTGAACAATAATTGGAAAATGATAAAAATGGAACATTTATATCATTATTTGATCTAACAGAATGGTGATGGTTCTGATCATCATGTGTTCACTTTTGCTTTTGATTTGGTATTTGTCGATCGTCTTTTTATGGTATATCAGTTGATTCCTCTTCGCTTTTTAGATGTTAATTATTTAGAATTCATTTTAGTTATCAAATAATAATCAAAGACCTCTAATTGAAATTACCATTCTAGTCATCAAAATTTTGTTGACCTTTTTTGTTTTGTTATTATCAGATGTATAGATGTGACCATCGGTTTGACAGTGGATACTCACATTGTGGATAAAATTACCTACAAGGCATGCCTTTATAAGCTGTAAGTATTTTAATATCTAATTAGTTCAGAACTTGAAGGGTACTCCTCCCGATGATGAGGAAAATATGGCCGCAATATTGTTGGTCGGCATAGCTAATGGCAGTTTTAAAACAGGGTCATCCTCGAGTATTGGACCCAAAGATCGTGTATTAGCTGCTAATGCACCATATTCGGGTCCAATAGTCAAGGATGGCCCTGATTTAAAGCTGTCATTAGCTTTGCGGACCAACTGCATTGCGGCCATATTTTCTTAATCATTTCACTGAGTACCCTCTGTGACACTCCTTTGAAAAGAACTCGATGCTCACTCGACCTCCTTTGATGAGGAAAATATGGCCGCGATATTGTTGGTCGGCATAGCTAATGGAAGTATTAAAGCATGGTCGTTCTTGAGTATTGGACCCAAAGATCGTATATTAGCTGCTAATGCACCATATTCGGGTCCAATAGTCAAGGATGCCCCTGATTTAAAGCTGTCATTAGCTTTGCCGACCAACAGCATTGCGGTCATATTTTCTTCATCATCTCACTGAGTACCCTCCGCGACGCTCCTTTGAAAATAACTTGATGCTCCTTGGATAGCAGCCGTTGAATCCTACAGTATCTCAGACAACATCTGGTAAGTTTGTTTTTTTCATCCCTGAACATCTATAACCAAATTCACTTACATTTTTACATAAAGACATGACATAATTTTGACGTTGCTCTTTTTTTATGTGTCGTTGTTTGATTTAAATGTGTTCTTTCATTTTTTTTTTATAATCAGATGAATCTACGTGATGATGTGAGTTTGATAAGGATACTCACATTGTGGACAATTTACATAGCACTTACCACACGACCTCTAAGTATTTTATTACCTTATTGCTTCAGAAGCTGTACCTGTAATTGTTAAATTCTGTATGAGATACATAAGGATTCATGCTACTTTTTTTTTTTTTTTTTTTTTTTTTTTTTTTTTTTACAGGAGAAAGGAATATGCTGGAACTACGAGAATTTGGGTCTTTATAAGTTTGGTCGTGGGTGCAAGTTTGATCATCTACTGAAGGTCTATTTAAATGCTCTCAGGTATTGTTCTTGCTCACCATCAGAATGCAGAAACAAAGGAATATAGAACCTCACCTACAGTTGCGGCCTGTAAAGAGTCGGATAAAGTTAAGGAGCTATTAGAAGAGAGTCGCGGTGATGTTGAATCTGGCATGGAGCTCTTATATGAGTAATTACGTTTGTTGCTAAATTTGGATGTCTTACCAGAGAAGGCTCGGTTTATCAAAGTGACTACAAAGAACTAGATAAAAAAATCCCATTATAAAACCCATATGTTGTTTGCTCTTACAAATATCGAAACTGAATCAACAAATCTAATAGTTTTTCATTCTGTTTAAGTTATTTTTTAGTTGTAGATAAATGTGTCATAATATTTATATGAAGTTAAATATAGTAACAGAAACGATTGTTGTTGGTGGATTTATATTATTCCAATCCCTTTTTGCAATACTGGACGAAGGTTTGAAATTTGCTTAAATACGGTGGTATATAAATAAGTGATGGATCATAATTGCTACTACGAGATTGTAAGAAATGGACCATAACTATAAGAACTGGATGTGGATGTTTGTGATTCCATACATTTTGTACCGTTGGAGTATATGATCCAGCTGTTGGAACTAATTACTTTGATAACCTTTTGCCATTAAGAACGCTAGCTGAAATAGATGAAGACGACATCAAAGGTCATTTATATCGAATTTTTATATGGTAGAAGATATCAAACATTAAACATCTGAGATAATACTTCTCGTATGCATTGTAAAAATTGCAGCTATTAGCAGAAGTAAGCAAAGTAATCCTAAAGCAGGCTGAAGATTGAGCTATATATATCACCTATGAGTAATTTACATTTAATTGTAAACTTTGTGATATCTTACCATACGAAAGAAAGGCCAAAGAAACAAAGTGACTACCAAGATTCAATAAACATTTTGATTGAAAGGGGTCTTACGGTGTTGGCTACTTGTCTTAATTTCAAGTGTTGTTTCCAAGATTGGATCATGTTATGATTCCTGTTTGTTAATCCTTTGCTAGGAAAGCTGTAGCTAGGATATTACATGAATATGCATAAACTTATGGAGTTGTCTCAAGATAGCAATTAAGACGATCAATAAGCAGCTATTTCATAAAGGTCACGTGCATCTGATCAATCAGTTTAACGACCACATTTGATTAACACTCACAATTTAGTTCAGTAGGTTACTAGCGGTATCAATAGCACAAGTCACCTCCTTAAATTATTGTAACCTTCATTTTCTCTCAATCTTTCCTGTTTAACAATCTTGTAACTGATTGTAAACTTTATGTTACAATCCACCAATGATAATCAACTAAAGCTTCGAACGATTATTCTTCTTTCCAGTTGTTCTTAATTAGTTGAAATCATTAAACATATCTTTATTGATTCGTGGAGGTGCTTATCAACGCAATTAAATATGACTGAACTCCAACCTATGAGTAATTATTTTTCCCGTAAAATCGTAAATTTTATTCATGTGATTGCGTTTGTTCCTTAAAGAGTTGTTTACAAACTCGGATCATGATACGAATTGTGTATTTAGTAAACTTGACATACATTATAGTATAGTAGACTATAAATACTATCGCAAATTCAATAACTCATATTTGAAGGGTTATTATTTTTTAATTTTTTTTAATTCAATTTTTTTTTTTTTTTTTTCCTTTTTCATCTTTGTTATTTAGTGTTTCTTACTCAACTTAAACCAACGGCTAATACAATAGCCTAAATGTTTTCACAATACAAAATTTAAATTAATGTAAACTGCAAAAAATGTTTGAAGTTTACCCGATTCACAAGTTATGCTACTGAAACTTTTTCTTTTTTTACATGTTATGCTATCATTGTTCACTTTTAGATGCAAAATTTGTCCCTTGCCCTAACGGTCGTTATTTTTCTGTTAGGCAAGGTCAAACCCCCTACGAAATAACAAATTTACCTCGTTTTCTTCCTATTTTTATTTTCTTTTTAAGTTGCCCCACCACTACCCTCTACCACCATACAACCGGCACCACCACCCCTAAAATATACTTACTTTTTCAATAATTTCAACTACCCACTTTCCATTACACTTTTCATCCAATCTCATCCTATACTTACTAAATGCATGCATGTAATCTATTAAAAATCTTTAAACCTTATCAACAAAACCTACCATGTTTGTGTAAATTTCACTAACACCAGCAAAGCACCTCATCCCCCCTCCTCTCTTCCCTATGGCCGGTCACAAATACACACAACCCACTTTAATTTGAAATCTTACCTATTTTAAACACACTAAGAGTTAGGTACAGAAAATGCATGTTTCAGTTATTTCTTTGGTCCAATAAACTAGCAATCTCACCCACACACACACACACACAAGAAAGAACAAAGAAAGAAATCTCTCTCCCTCCTCTCAATCATAATCGGCCACTTAACAAATCACACACCAAGTTCATTTCAAAAATTCAATCAAGTGTTTTCAAGAACATTTGGTGTAGTATACAAGGTTCTTGGATAATTGGAAGCAACACAGGTTTTGTAGAGGTGATTATTTGGGTGAGTTATTAGTGCAAGATTTTGGGTTAGTAATATTAGTGCAAGATTTAGGGTTGTAGTGGTTTAGTAGTGTTCTTGAGCTCATCACTTTCATTACAACTTTTGTAAGGACAAACCTATCTATTTTCTTTCTCTAATTATATACATACATACATTATTTAGATATAAAAATTATCACCATGATATGTTGTGTAAAATATTTTGTTTAAAGATTTACTTGCAAAGATAAGGTTTTATATGCTAAAAACATGATTTTATGAGTTAAAAGTAGGTTATTAAGTTTTTATTGTGATTTTTGCTCTTTATAATTGGTGGATGAGGACTAGGTTACTCGAAGTTGTTGTTATGTGTTTGAGATGATGAAAAATAGTTGGACAGGCTTAGTGTGGTTGGAGTTGTGATTTGTAGTGATTAAAGTGTTGAAAATGTGCTAAAAATGGTTATTACAAAAATAATTTAGAGGCTGTCCCAAATCGACCAATACAGAAAAATGGACATAAGAACAATAGGTTATGATTAAGACAATAGAGAATGTACTTAATAACCTAAACGTGGCTGCTTGAATCACTGAAAACGGAGCTAAAACGAGAAAGATACGTTAAAATGGACTTATTAGTGAAGTAGCTCTCGAGTTGGGCACTCGGGGGTGGAGTAGGGCTGAAAGGGGCTTTGTGACCGAACCACTATAAATCATCGTGTCTGGTTTGCGCTTTCCTTTATTTATCTCTTTGCGTTTATTTTTGTATTTATCGTTTTACATTTATATTTGCATTGTGTTTATATTTGTGTGACTTAGTGCTTATATTGTGTTGATTATGTTTGCGTCATGGCATGGTATTTATATTGTGTCTTGTGTTACAGTGACATGCTTTACTTATTGCATTCTACTATCTCTAGTTGTTGTAAGACGTTGACACTTTTCATATTACGTCACACTTGATCGGTTATTTGATACAAAAGATTTAAGTTTTTAAACGGAAATGTATTCACCCCTCTCTACATTTTCCATAAGGCGTTTTTTTTTTTTTTTTTTTTTTTTTTTTTTTTTTTTCATAAACGACTTAGTTTTGTAAAGTCAAAAGAAAAACCTAACCAAAATTAAATTACAGTCGGACTGAAACGAGAACTAAATTTTTTCTCAAATCAGTGACCAAGAACAGAATCTAGCTAACCAGTTTCGATCCAATCCACTCACGTGTAGATTATATGTTCCTGCTTGAGATCAAGTTTTGCATAATCTAACTAAGGAATAAATGAAGATGATAAAGTTATCATCACCAAGACAACAAATGTTGTTCCCCAATCTCAAGAAATTCATTTGGTCGATGATAAAATTTATGTCCTAATTCAAAAGTAAAATTTTGTTTAGGTGTCATGGTTATGATTTAGGATTTGTGTCGTAAGGATAAAAGATTATAAAATCTTAGAGGATTTGCTTCATAATGCTCCTATAAGTATTTTGCTGCTAACAAGTTGAATTAAGTGACTGAAAGTACTACACATGGTATAAAAGCTCATCACAATACTAACCTGATCTCGCCTCTCGTTTAAAAGCCTACAAGGACGGCACTGCATAGAAATGTTTTATGCAACATATTGTAGAATAAATATGAGTATGTTGTCTCTTACAACATGGGTATTTACACAAGGTAAAAACTACTCCAACAAGAACTCGACAAAGGGTTATGATCTCTTAATACCGAGTGGCACCAACAAACACACGAGATATTTACACTCAAACGTCTATTAAACTTGAGCAAGAAAAGAAGGTACAAATTAGCCTCATCTCTATTTAAAAAGAATGAGGGGAGGAAACCTAACCCTTGGTGAATAAGGAATATTCAATTGAGGAGGTTAGTAAATTTCCTAACATGACTACGCTCCTTAAGTTTGAGCTAAACTAATAAAATTATATCCTCACTATTACACACTATTATTCAAACAAACAACAGCATTAGCAAAAAGAAGCGTTTCATCATTAACTGGAACTACCGGCTTGATTTCCAATAAACACCAAACCTGTCTACAGAAAACTTTATAAACATATCCCTAACTTCATCCGCTGACCACTCAATCTCTTTACAACCCATACTCTCCACAAATTTTCGGTCGAAACTTTTTTGGGGTTACACTTTTGCATGCTTTACAACATTTTTCTACTTTTTAGGGGATTATTTATACTCCCCTCCGATTGTCGGTTGAATCAAACCAACCTACACCTTTAGTCCCTGAGGTTTTGGTTTTACGCATATATATAGTCCTGAATCAACGATATTCGGAAAATATATAAAGCAAATTTCTGACATAAAAAAAGACTTCTAAAGCCCAAACATAAAGCCCAAAGTCCGTATTATTAGGGTTTTATCTATTGCTATATTTGGTACGTATAAAAAACACGATATGTTTCCAACAGGTATATCTGAAACCTATGACCGGCGCTTGTTAAATGAAGCACGGCACCAGCAGCTAGCTGTAACATCATTATTCTCACCGATCAAAAGTTCGATTGTTGACTCGCTAATCGGTCACACCAAGGTTATATATCTATATATCCTTTTTTTAATTATTGTTTAGTTTAATTGATCTTACATTGCATGCTAAGCTTTTTACATTTTTTTTTTTAATGAAACATGTATAACAGATCGAGACATCAAGTAAATCTGACGTTGATATACAAGTTGATATCCTGATTAAGCATGTTTTATAGTTACCAAAATTTGAAAAAAAAATAAATAAATAAATAAATAAAAAATAAAATAAAATCTGCTTGATTGCTTTTATGATTAGATCAGTACTAGAAGCTAAAGATAACTTTTTTTGGTTGGTTAAAGACTTGATTCTAAGGTTACGTGGAAAAACAGATCTACAAGTTCGAAATTGAATTTACGATACATCAGATAAATATGGACAAAAATAAGCGCCGTAGATCAACATGCTAGCTATTGACAATTACGACACATGATACATGTGTGTTGATTTATGAAGTTACTAAAGTGATAGGTAACACTAGCATGTGAAGAAAAAAAAAAGATTGTTCTGATGTTATAATGATGATATCGTGTTACTAGAAGCATAAAAACTTGTTTTCATGATTAAATAACATCATTAGATACGTAAGTAACCTTTTTTGGCTGCTGAAAATCTTGTTTATGAACAATAAATGGAAAATGATAGAAAGGGAACATTTAGATCATTATTTGATCTAACAGAATGATGATGGTTCTGATCATCGAGTATTCACTTTTGCTTGTGTTTCCGTATTTGTCGATGGTCGTTTTATGTTATATCACTGGATTCCTCTTTGCATTTTTGACGCTAAGTATATAGAATTCATTCAAGCGATAAAATAATAATCTAATTAAGACCTCTATTGATGATTACCATTCTAGTAATTAAAATTTTGTTGATCTTTCTTTGTTTTGTTATTATCAGATTTATAGACGTGGCCATGTGTTTGACACTGGATACTCACATCGTGGAATAAATTACTTTCAAGGCTTATTGCCTTTATAAGCTGTAAGTATTTTGATATCTCACTAGTTCAAAACATGGTTTGCACATTTTATTTAATTGTATCTTTGTGCACTTATGCCTCTAATTGTTATTATTTCTGAAATGACGACATACTGATGATTTCCATTCTAGTCATTAAAATTTTGTTGATCTTTCTTTGTTTTGTTATTATCTGATGTACAGACGTGACCATGTATTTGACACTGGATACTCACATCAGGGAAGAAATTACCTTCAAGGCTTATTGCCTTTATAAGCTGTAAGTATTTTTTTTATATCTCATTAGTTCAAAACTTGGTTTGCATATGTTATTTAATTTTATCTTTTATTTCTCTAATAGTTAGTATTTCTAATATGACGACATACTTAGAGAAGCTAAGATAATGCATGTTTCAAGATTTATGCTTTGAGCTGTCTTTGTATGTGGCTTTTCCGTATTTCTAAGCCTAATACATATAATCATTGCTTGAGCTGTTTTCATGCATTATTTTCCAATATGTCTTAAGGTTACAATTATGAAATAAAAATGGGTTCTTATTGTTACATATGTTAATTCTATGATACATAGAAATCACTATGCATGAGATCTACACTTCTACATACACACGCATACAGAGGTTTTCAGTTAATGTTTAATAAAAATAACATACAAGGATACTCACATTGTAGATAAAATTAACATTCAAGGCGTGCCTCTACAACATGCAAGTATTTCAATCTCTTATGTTATATGTGCACTTATGATATGACGCCTTCTTTTGGATCACCGGGTTTCAAAGCCAAAACATGTGTTTGATCACGCGTATAACCATAATCAAAGAATAATCCTACACTAACTTCGATACATGATTTTGAAAATATCCCAACACGATGATCTCCCACCACTTTCAACATCTGTATGTGTCCAAAAAAAAGACGATGCGGATATAGAAAGTGGCTGGTGATCATCGTGTTGGAACATGCGCCGAGTTATTCAGGCACGTGTTTGAGCTTTGAAGCTCGAGCATTTTGATCGAGCTCGAGGAGCATGACCATAATCATAGAATAACTCTACACGAGCTTCAATAGGTAATTTTGCAAATATGACAACACGGTGATCACCTGCCACTTTCAACATATGCCTGTGTCCAAAAAGCCGAGACATGCAGATATTGAAAGTGGCTGGTGACCATCGTGTTGCCATATTTGCAAAAGAGCTTATTGAAGCATGTGTAGAGTTATTCTATTATTATGGTTATGCACGTGATCAGACACGTGTTTGGGCTTTGACGCTCTAGCATTTTGTTCAAGCTCGAGTAGCTGAAGGATCTTCCTTTGGATCATAGGGTTTTAAAGCCCAAACAGGTGAGTGTCTGATCAAATGCATAACCATTATAATTGAACAACTCTACACCTGCTTTGATACGCTCTTTCGCAAATATTCCAACACAAGGATCACCCGCTACTTTCAATATCCACATGTCTTGCCTTTTTTTAGTGTCTAAACAAGTCGAGACATGCAGATTTTGAAAGTGGCCGGTGTAGTATTTAATGATGTCCCCTCGTCTTGAACCCCCATTAGCAATGTTAACCAAGTAGCGAACATCATTCCAGCTGTATATACATCATGCAGATCAGTACCCTCCTACTTAATACTTGTTTGCATAAATTCAAATGCTTCTAACTTGGAGCATTGGATCCTTTATCATGTCAAGCTTCATCTGGTTATTTCCTCTCTTTTTTAGTTCCTTGATCTCTGCACTTAAATTTCTAATTGCTTTCGAGTTTGTAGCAGCTACTGTGTCAGCTAGTTTTTATTTTTAAAGGTAACTGTTGCTTTTATCCGTGATTCGACGATTGGTTCAAAAGAAGATAACTTCTGGAGCAATCATGAATGGTTCACCAAGTAAAGCTAATGCTTTTTGTGTTTTGTATGTATGCGCTTTAAATTACTTTATTGAAAAATGTACGTGAATTTGGTGTAGATGTTGTAGGACGAAAAATGAAACAAAATTACTGTTTGGATATTGTATGATCCATTGGCAACTATGCAAGAAACAACCTAATGTCCAAAGAGTAATGAATGGTACTCCTCTGGATGATAAGGAAAATATGTCCTCGATAATGTTGGTCGGCATAGCCAATGGCAGTTTTAAAACAGGGTCATACTTGAGTACTGGACCCAAAGATCGTGTATTAGCAGCTAAGGCACCATATTCGGGTCTGGTAGTCAAGGATGGCACTGATTTAACGCAGTCATTAGCTTTGCCGACCAACAGCATTGCGGCCATATTTTCTTCATCATATCACTGAGTACCCTCCGCGACACTCCTTTGAAAGAACTCGATGTTCCACACATAGCAGCCGCTGGATCCTACAGCATCTGGTAAGTATTTATATCAGTGGATTCCTCTTTGCTTTTTTGACCTTATATAGAATTCATTCTAGTGATAAAATAATAATCTAAGACCTCTGCTTGATGATTACCATTCTAGTCATTAAAATTTTGTTGATCTTTCATTGTTTTGTTATTATCAGATGTATAAATGTGGCCATGTGTTTGACACTGGATACTCACATTGTGGATAAAATTACATTAAAGGCTTGCCTTTATAAGCTGTAAGTAATTTGATATCTCATTAGTTCAAAACTTGAGTTGCATATGTTATTTAATTTTATCTGTGTTCTTATGCCTCTAATTGTTATTATTTTTAATATGACGGCATACGTAGAGAAGCTAATATAGTGCATGTTTCATGATTTATGCTTTGAACTGTCTTTGTATGTGGCTTTTTGGTGTTTCTAAACCTAATACATATAACAATTGCTTGAGCTGTTTTCATGCATAATTTTCCAATATGTCTTAAGGTTACTATTATGAAATACAAATGGTTTCTGATTGCTACATATGTTAATTCTACCAATAAATAGAAATCACTGTAAGATCTACACTTCTAAATACACACGCGTACACAGGTTTTCAGTTAATGTTTGAGCTATTACTTTCATAAGTGCGAATAGAGATCTATAATCTAACATACAAGGCGTGCCTCTACAACATGCAAGTATTTCAATCTCTTATATTATATACGCACTTATGATATGGCACCTTCATTTGGATCACCGGGTTTCAAAGCCCAAACACAGGTGTGATCACGTGCATAACAATAATCAAAGAATAATTCTACACAAACTTCAATAGGTTATTTTGCAAATATGTTAACACGATGATCACCCACCACTTTCAACATGTGCATGTGGCAAAAAAAAAAGCAGAGACATGTGGATATTGAATTGGCTAGTGATCATCGTGTTACCAAATTTTCAAAAGAGCGTATAGAAGCATGTGTAGAGTTATTCAATGATTATTGTTATACGCGTGATCAGGCACGTGTTTGGGCTTTGAAGCTCGAGCATTTTGCTCGAGCTTGAGGAGCTTAAGGGCTTCTTTTGGATCATAGTCTTCAAAGCTCAAACAGGTGTCTCTAATCACGTGCATATTTATAATCATAGAATAACTCTATACCAGCTACAATACGCTATTTTACAAATATGCCAACACAATGATCACCTGCCACTTTCAACATCTGCCTGTGTCCAAAAAAATCCGAGACATGTAGATATTGAAAGTGGCCGGTGATCATCGTGTTGCCATTGTTTCACAGGTTGTATGGGAGGATTCCAGGATCGAATGATCAAAGCAACAACATGTAACAATCATATAAGAATCGAAATAAAATAGAGAAACAGGAAGATTGGGATTGAACCCTTTATATTGATATTGAATGATCGAATAGGGTTATTGTGATTTACAGAATCCTAGACATATATATACATATTGAAACGGTGTTTCATGTAAAGTCACAACGATTCACAGAAAAGTAATCGTTATAACCCTAAAAGAAACGTTACAATGCTTTCTAAATAACTGCCTTCTATTGGGTTTGAGGGCTTGCGGATTTGCAGCCCATGACAGATAATTATGCAGGCTGACCCATCTTGTTATCCTTTGTCGATTTTGAAAAAACAAAGATTAATGGATTATGTTTTCCAACATATTCCTCCCTAATCTATTAATCTTTGTTTCTTCTTCAATCCTCTTGTTTCTTGATGCTTTCTTGAATCTTAATCTCTTCTATCGTTTGATACAATTCTGGTTATTCCCACCATCATTGTTGTGATCTTCCTTAAGTCCAGGTTGATCATATCTTCTTCAAATGGCATCCATTATTTCCATGGTTTCTCTCTTTTCTTCTGCTATTTTAAAAGCATCTCTGATCTGCAATCTTCCGTCTTCTTTGTCACAGCCTCCTTCATTCTTTAAACTTGATCTTCAAACTTTAATCTTGATATCTCCATGCTTTAAACTTGAACCTTGAATCTTATAAACTTAAAAACTTGTTTCTTACCATAAACCTGATAAGAAAAAAAACTTGAAACTTTGGTTTGCAATTCGATATCTCTTTCTTTTCAATTCTTCTTCATGGCTGCGTTTTTTTTTTTAAATATTGATTCTTGAGTGATGATTGTAAAACATGATTTTGGTGTTGTTTGATCCCTTGAAGCTCTGATACCACTGTTTCACAGGTTGTATGGGAGGATTCCAGGATCGAATGATCAAAGCAACAACATGTAACAATCATATAAGAATCGAAATAAAATAGAGAAACAGGAAGATTGGGATTGAACCCTTTACATTGATATTGAATGATCGAATAGGGTTATTGTGATTTACAGAATCCTAGACATATATATACATATTGAAACGGTGTTTCATGTAAAGTCACAACGATTCACAGAAAAGTAATCGTTATAACCCTAAAAGAAACGTTACAATGCTTTCTAAATAACTGCCTTCTATTGGGTTTGAGGGCCTGCGGATTTGCAGCCCATGACAGATAATTATGCAGGCTGACCCATCTTGTTATCCTTTGTCGATTTTGAAAAAACAAAGATTAATGGATTATGTTTTCCAACAGCCATATTTGCCAAAGAGCATACTGAAGAATGTGTAGAGTTATTCTATGATTATGGTTATGCACCTGATGAGGCACATTTTCTGGATTTGAAGCTTGACCATTTTGCCCGAGCTCCAGGAGCTGAAGGACTTCTTTCGGTTCATAGGGCTTCAAAGCCCAAACAGGTGTCTCTGATCACGTGCATAACCATAATCATAGAGAAACTCTACACCAGCTTTAATACGCTATTTTGCAAATATGCTAACACGATGATCACCCGCCACTTTCAACATCTGCATGTGTCTAAAAAGTCCGAGACATGCAGATATTGAAAGTGACCGGTGATCATCGTGTTGCCATATTTGCAAAAGAGCATATTGAAGCATGTGTAGAGTTATTATATGATTATGGTTATCAGGCACCTGTTTGGGCTTTGAAGCTCGAACATTTTGGTGGAGCTCGAGGAGCTAAAGGACCTTCTTTTGAATCAAGGGTTTCAAAGCCCAAACACATGGCTGGTTACATGCATAACCATCATCGTTGTATAACTCTACACCTACTTTGATACACTCTTTTGCAAATATTTCAAAACGATGATCACCCGCCACTTTCAATATCTGCATGTCTTGCCCTTTTAGTGTCTAAACAAGCCGAGAGATGCAAAATTTGAAAATGGCTGGTGATCATAGTATTGGCATAATTGCAAAAGAGCGTATTGAAGCTCGTGTAAAGTTATTATATGATTATGGTTATGAACAAGATCAAGCACCTGCTTGGTTTTTAAAACCCGGTGATCCAAAAGAAGGTTCTAGTCTAGGCGACCATTACCTCGGTCACTATTGGTGGGCCCATAACATCATTAGATATGTAATTGTAATCTTTTTTGGCATTTGAAACACTTGTTTTGAACAATAATTGGAAAATGATTAAAAAAAAAACAAAAAACAAAAACAAAAAAAACGAACATTTATATCATTATTTGATCTAACAGAATGGTGATGGTTCTGATCATCAAGTGTTCACTTTTGCTTCTGTTTTGGTATTTGTCGATGGTCTTTTTATGGTATATCAGTGGATTCCTCTTTGATTTTTAGATGTTTATTATATAGAATTCATTTTAGTTATCAAATAATAATCAAAGACCTCTAATTGAAATTACCATTCTAGTCATCATAATTTTGTTGATCTTTTTTGTTTTGTTATTATCAGATGTATAGATGTGACCATGGGTTTGATAGTGGATACTCACATTGTGGATAAAATTACCTTCAAGGCTTGTCTTTATAAGCTGTAAGTATTTTAATGTCTAATTAGTTCAGAACTTGAATGGTACTCCTCCGGATGATGAGGAAAATATGGCCGTGATATTGTTGGTCGGCATAGCTAATGGCAGTTTTAAAAAAGGGTCATCCTCGAGTATTGGACCCAAAGATCATGTATTAGGTGCTAATGCACCATATTCGGGTCCAATATTCAAGGATGGCCCTGATTTAAAGCTGTCATTAGCTTTGCTGACCAACAACATTGCGGCCAGATTTTCTTCATCTACTCACCGAGTACCCTCCATCCTTTGAAAAGAACTCGATGCTCACTCGACACTCATTTGATGAGGAAAATATGGCCTCGATATTGTTGGTCGGCATAGCCAATGGCAGTTTTAAAACAGGTCATCTTTGAGTACTGGACCCAAAGATCGTGTATTAGCAGCTAAGGCACCATATTCGGGTCCAGTAGTCAAGGATGGCCCTGATTTAACGCAGTCATTAGCTTTGCCGACCAACAGCATTGCGGCCATATTTTCTTCATCATCTCACTGAATACCCTCCGCGACACTCCTTTGAAAAGAACTCGATGCTCCTTGGATGGCAGCCGCTGAATCCTACAGTATCTCAAGACAACATCCGGTAAGTTTGTTTTTTTCGTCCCTGAACATCTATAACAAAATTCACGTACATTTTCACATAAAGACAGAACATAATATTTACGTCGCTCTTTTTTTATGTTTCGTTGTTTGAATTTTGACATCGCTCTTTTTTTATGTGTTGTTGTTTGATTTAAATGTGTTCTTTTATTTTATTTTATTTTATTTATTCTTTTTAATAATCCGATGAATCTACGTGATGATATGAGTTTGATAAGGATACTCACATTGTGGGTAATTTACATAGCACTTACCACACGACCTCTAAGTATTTAATTACCTTATTGCTTCAGAAGCTATGTTCCTGTAATTGTTAATTTCTGTATGAGATACATAAGGATTCATGCTTCTTTTTTTTTTACAGGAGAAAGGAATATGCTGGAACTACGAGAATTTGGGTTTTTATAAGTTTGGTCGTGGGTGCAAGTTTGATCATCTACTGAAGATCTATTTAAATGCTCTCAGGTATTGTATTGTTACAAATCATGACAGAATGAAAGATAATGGTTGGCAAACATAATTACTCGTATATTACTCATAAGCTCGAGTTTTTGAGTTTTTTTATGGCTGCAAGTCAAATGTGGAGAGTAGAAAAAAGAGAAGAGAGAACTATTTTTATGGGATAATTACCAAAACGGATCATTGACTTTTTGACTAGTCACTTTTTAGACTTTGAAATTTCACTTTCCAAAATTAGATCGGGCAACTAAAAAAAAAATAAAAAAAAATAAGAGTTTGACACGTGTCCAATATTTAATTATTAAAGTACAAAAATTAGAATGTATTTGTAAGGCATGTGTAAGGTATGTGTAAGGTGTGTAAGGTATTTTAAGGTTTATTACATGGGCAACTAGCGTTTTATTGGGCGACTAGTATTGAGCAACTTTTTTTTTATTGTATTTTCACCAATTTTATCAATCATGTGTACAAAGATTAACTAATAATTTAGCTCTAATAATACTTAAAATGTATAACACAAATTAATATACTCCTATATAACTTCAAACCACACTATATTATACCACACAATAATATCTTCTTCAACCTATCACCACCACCACCACCACCACCGTATCTGTGCTTAAACAGTAAGCACATCATCAAACAATTTACACTCCCTATAAATACCCATTAATAATCCACTCCCTCAAAACCAATTCAATAACCAATATCCGTTAGGGTTTAACAATCTCCTTATTCTAATATTATTATGTCTACATTCGGTATGAATTCTACTGGTAACATCAATCCGAACAAGTCTGCTGAGGTTATTCTCTTTATATTCACTTGGGTCCTTTATTATTATTATTATTATTATTATTATTATTATTATTATTATTATTATTATTATTTAAAGATTGTTTTTATTTGATTATGATTAACTGGTTTTAATGGTTATGTTTATAGATTGTGTCTCCTCCAAGTGATGGCGTTTCGAGTTTGTGTTTGTCACACCCCCAAAATCGGGTCCAGCGGAAGCATACATGTTGCTGGGGTGTAACTCAATCGGTATCACAAAACAAGTACAAAATGGTTTTCACTTTAATTATTTAGAATGAAATCGTTTAACCCAAAATATTGAATTTACATCGTTAAAAGTAATGAAGTAAGCCCTTAAAATAGTTTAAAACGGTCCCCATATGAATAATCAGAGTCTTCTATGACCATGTCATACCCTGCCAATACCTCTTGTAGCGTGCCATTGCTTAATACCTGAAAATACATGCTAAAGTGTCAACACAATGGTTGGTGAGTTCATAGAGTCTTGTGAAAAAGAATGTAATGCACATGAATGAAGATATCCCAGCAAAGGCATCGTAAATCCACTCAGTTACAAGTCCCGCCATAAGAGACTTGTAACATGTGTGTTTACAACCCACTGCCAAATGTAATATGTTTACGTGAACAAAGGTAATACTTGTATCCAAATTCCAAAATAAATATAGCTCAACGGCTATATGAATAATTCAGTCCATGAGGCCATATGATAAATCAGTCAAGTGGGAAAATCCGTAATAAGGTTGATGCAAAGGCATTGTAATTCAGTCAAGTAGGGAAACAGCAATATTACGTTTGACATCACAGCCAAGTGGGGAATACCACAATATTACGTTTGACATCACAGCCAAGTGGGGAATACCACAATACGTTTGACATCACAGCCAAGTGGGGAATACCACAATATTACGTTTGACATCACAGCCAAGTGGGGAATACCACAATATTACAATGAACATATGGGAACAATTGGTGACCATGAAGTCATGTAAACAAGGATGACAAATCTCATGAAATGCAGTAATCAACATACCCACGAAATACAGGTAATCAAACATACCAATGAAATGCAGGTGATCAAACATATATTTAGGTAAAGCTGGAAATGTTTGAGTAATCAACCATGTAAAGCAAGTAATGCGTTTAAGTAAAACGAGCATGTATTCTCCCCCAAAGAGTTTGCAAAACAATTAAAAGAGTAGGGGCTATGACTCACCTTAACTGATGATACTGTGTGATGAAGTGTAATGAACAATAATGAACAATTTGCTGCCGCAACCTAATATGAATGATGAACGATCTACTTTAGATCACCAAATGATGTTATGAATGTCCATGCACATGTTTTCTATACCACTCTACTCTTTGAAAAAAAAAACACTTGTTGTTATCAAAAATATATATTTCCAAGACTTAGGAAAAATATGGCTATTAGAAAAATAAAGCTAGTTGCAATATATATACTTATATATATATCGTATGTTTCCATGTTAATGTTGAAATCCTCGGGTTGAAATCCTTGAAATAACGCCTTGTAGTGATGAAAATATACTTGTAATAACTAATACTTCATTAGTTATGAATTTGGGTACTTGGTTAATATTTCTAGAAAATCTAGAATTTAGTACTACGTAGTGTTAATATTATAAAAGCTGTCAAAATGAAATGAGTTTTGCCGATATTCAAACGTGAATATCTTTGTCGTTATAAGTCCGTTTTACTTGTTCTTTATATCCACGGTTACGTCTTAGTATGTAGTAATATATTTTGGAAAGCTAGACTCCTTCAGGTTACGTCTAAAGCCTCTTTTTTTCCGACCAAAAACGTCCAACAACATGTAATTTTCAGAAAAATACTTTTCGTCAACAAACTTGCAAAAATCATAACTTCTTCGTTATAAACTCTTTTTAATCCGTTCTTTCGCCTACGGATTCGTTTTTGAAAGTATTTTCTAAAAATTTTGCCAAAGTTTCCTTTGTATTTACTGATTTTCCAGAATTTACCAAAACGGGACAGTAGGTATATTTACTTGTTAGAAATCCATTTCCAAGGTTCAAAACTAGTTTCTACATCAATCAAAACTCTTGCAAACTTCACAAAACTATACTAATCCTACCATACACCTTCTTAGGGTGCCATGGGTTCCTAATGACTAGTAATCAAGTTAATTTAACAAGGGAACACCTAAATCACAATCTAGGGTTTGTATGTTTCAAAAGTCTTCAAAAATAAAGTGGTATAACTAGTTTGTGCATGAAATTAAGCATGAATACTATAAGATACATGTGTTAATTAGAAGAAAACATGAAAATAAATTTGAATACTCACTTTGAAATTCTAGGTGATGAGATGATTAGAAACCTTGGATTACTTGTGTTTTTGTGTTATGATTCTTGATTAGGATGATGAAATGAGCAACTTTGATGCTTTAACTTTTGTAAAAACTTCACTTGATCATGGATTTTGATGTTGGGTCGTGGGTTTGATGGTGGAAAAGGAGATGAGAGCCTTTTTGATTCCTAATTTTTATGTATGTTGTGTTTTTGTGGTTTATGTAACTAAATATCTCAAGTATAATGTATAATAATCAAGCATAAATGCCATGGGTTAAAAATGTAAGAATTTTGCCTAGGAGAGGACTTTAGGGGCTGGTTTTCAAAGAGCAAGGGGGGGGGGGGGGGGGGGGTAGGGGTACTTGGGATATATTTAGAAAACTAGTGAAGAATTTGGTGTAATTTAGTGTTTTTAGTTATAATCGGGTACCGGGTTTAATAGAAATAAATGTTAACAAAGTTAACCGGGATGAAATAAAGTTGTAAATATGTTAAAAATATGTTGGGTACAATTTCTGAGTGATCGGGTGATTATTGTTTAGTTTTCACGAAAACCGTCGTAATATTCATAAGCTTACGTTATAAATAAAATAAATTTCCAAAATACTGGGTAAATGAATGTTATAACTTTTATGATGATAAAATGGATATAAAAATATGTCGGGACCATTGTGGGAATATTTAGATATATTCGTCGTGCATAACCCGGGTGTTAACGTTTATTATAAATACTTATACGTAAAACGTTAAATGTATCAAATATATAAATTTGAAAATCCTAAGAGTGGTATAACATGAAAATGCTGTTATGATGATATGCAGACTGTCTCTAGTCCATATGCAGTGTCCTTAGCACTAATGAAATGAATTCGCACCTAAACCAATCCGGTTACGCGAATTTGAATACCCGTAAACTAAATTTACGATGAAATGAGTAATGCAAGTGAATAGTGAAAACTTTTCCGGCAATGAATAGTGTTTAGTGAATAGTAATTTTTCTGAATGCTTCTCGGAATGTTAAACTGACACCAAAAATGATGAATAGTAAACTGATGAATAGTGTTTTGATGAATAGTGTTTTTCCAAAGTTCGGGAAATGACCTGAAATGACTTGAAATGGTAAATGACCTGAAATGGTGAGTTGTGACAGTGTTTTAGTCCCAAGGCCAATCATTTGATTGCTACTTCTTGGGATAACCAGGTTTGTGGGTTTTTTTTTTTTTTTTTTTTTTTAGTACATTGTATTGTTTTATGTGGAAATAGGTTTGGAATTAATTCAATTTGCTAACACTATCTGCATATTCGATAACAGTATGTGAATTTAGTGTCTGGTTAATAGTTAGGATCAAGATAGTTAAAATCGAAGAAAAAGGTTGGGGCTTGTAGGAAGAATGGTTATTGAGATGTGTGTAAAATTAGGTAGTTTCGGTAACAGTGGGCCTTGGATCGTTAACGGTACTTAGATGAGGGGTAACCTGTTTTTACACATTGGATACCGCTGTCTGCTAGTAATTTAGTTGATCGGTTCCCAAGTCTAAACACGACCCGCCTATTGGTTTGTTAAAAAAATCCAATTTGACCCATCTTACTTCTATGACGGCAACATTTTATTGAGGAGAGTAAATCAGATTTGAAAGGTGGAAAAGGAGCTATGAGTGCCAACCCGTCTCGGTAATATTTTTGAAAGGTTTGAGAAACTCAGAAATATGCTGGCCATGGAAATAACGAGGGTAGAGGTACATCCAGCATATTTACGTATGAATGGGTTGGTTTGGGTTCTGATTGATATCAGATGGGTCAAATTATGTATTTACCTAAAAGAGGAACAAGACAATGGGTCGAACAGGTCAAACAGATTAAAAGTCACATACAATCTATTCCTAATGCATACAACACCCTATATGTCTTATCCAAAGATTCAATATATTTTTACAGTGACATTGTTTAAGTAATTATAATTAGTACATGAATTATCTATGGAAGACCTGGACAAAAAGCGTTTACTTGTCAACCCGACAACCCGACCTGACCATTTTGACCCGTACTAAATTGCACATCAACTGGATACTCAAGTCACCTGACTCACCCATCTTGCAACCTTTGCTTTTGTGACATTTAAATTTCCTTACATGCTGAAACTCGCTGCAGGAGTTAAAGTGAAAAAGTTTCAGAAACTAAGTCGAAATGTATCTGAAGCCATTGCTTCTTTTAAGAACTTCTCACTGAATCTGGAATCCAACATTAATACTAGGAATGAGAACAGTAGTTCTAGTTCTTGTCGGAAACATGTTTGGGGAAGTGTTGTGAGGAACTTGACTCAGCTTTATCCTGGAAGTCAACTCCCTGAGAAGCTTGTTTCTAATATTCGAAAACATTATGATTCTTTGCCTTTAAGGTTAGTTTAGTAAGTCAGTCTCTCTACTTTCGGGTTTACCTTGTATGAGTATGATCTGTCTACATTGTACCTACTCCGTACCCAGGAGTGGGTATTGGTGTTGTTTTTGTTTTACATTTTGAAAATGCATAGTTTTTTTGGGTAACGATGGTTTCTGACCTTTTGGCCGACTAATTTTAAGAAACTGCTATGGATCTTAGAATATCTTATTAGTACTTTTGTGATTGCATTGTGAAATGAATTGTTGAATAAACGGATGAGGTTTTCCCTGTTTAGGGGGTGTTTGTTTAAGCTTATTTGATTTTGGCTTATATTTTATAAGCTCCAATTTTCTGGCTTATTTTGAGACTTGTGGGATTATATAAGTTTGTGATGTCACAATAAGCTATATATAAGCCAATAAGTCTCAAAATAAGCTGAGAAATTGGGGCTTAGGAAATATAAGCCGAAATCAAATAAGCTCATAAGCCAACAAATAAGCTTAAACAAACACCCCTTTAGGTTACCCGGGGAGGACGAGTCTTTTGATTCAGATGTACGCGGTTCCGACCCTTCCCTGACCAAAATGGACTGTTGAATGGTTTTAATAAACGGATTTAACAAGATATTGGAAAAACAGTGAAAAACTTTATATACGTTTTTATTTATAGTTATGAAAAGATTTAGTAGTTTGATTAAAAACTAAATTTATCTTGTTAATGGTTAATGTGACAGTTATGCACAAGCCGGGTTCGAAATGAAGGATGTGTTTTTACATGTTAGATTAATAGAACAAGCTTCTGGTGGTTCTAGGGATGACCAACCAGCTATGATGATACAAGAAGTTTCGGATGATGAAGAAGTTCATGGATCCGTATTTAAGCTCACGTTTGCTTGTAATTCATCACTTTCATGGCCAGCCATGTCAGGATCATTAGATAATGCTTCAATTAGTTGCAAAAAGATACAAATTTTTGAGAAAAAAGGCTTCACATTGGGAACTCGTGTTTAGGTGACATGGGTATCGTTTCCGCTTGCAAGAATGCTGGAGATGCTACAGAATATGAAACTGATGGCTACCGCTGGCTTGCTCCCGAGGTTAGTCCTCTTTGTCTGTTAGTACCATTTATCACTGTGCTCACATTTATCTCTACACAGATTGTGATAATGTGCATTTTATTTCTACACAGCTTGACTTCTTTGTAACCACTGTCACCATTATAATGGTACAGAAGTCAAATGGTGAAAGTGGTTACCACGAAGTGTGAGTGGTAAAGAAGTCAAACCACAAAACATTTTGTGTGACTAAACAGAAGTAACCCTGTATAAAATACTTACCTATATTTATTGAACTAGTAAGAATGCTCTTTGTCATGAAAACCATCTTTACCCCTTTAGGACATCATCAGGCAGTAGTTCATCTCGGTCTTCGCTTTTTTATTCGTCTGTATCACACCAATCCTGTTTTGACCTGTAATGGGTCGACCCAACATGACCTGTTCGAGCCAAACCTGTTTGATCCATTACCTAAGTATTGTTACTTATATATTATATAGATGCAGAACAGACAGCTTTATGACAATAAGTGTTCTTGATCTTTTCTATTCTGAGTGGGTTGCTATTGTTTCTATATGAATGAAATAGCATACGATCTTGGACATGCCAGTTAGTCTTGGTGAAAAGAAATTACGAACGCCAACTAAGAAGAGACCGTCAAGAAGAGCTGCCATGTCCAGGATCGTATGCTATTTCATTTCATATAGTAAAAGAAGAGACCATCAAGAATAGCATACGATCAAGGACCAATATCAGGGACTAAAACTTTAGTTTACTGGTTTTTTAGTACAATGCAGAGAAAAATACTTGATCTTTTTAAAGCTGGTCATATATGATAGATTAGACTTGTAGAAGGCGGAAATTGACTACAATCAATCAATCCAACACACTTGAGGAACACTGGTTGAAAGTTCATTAGAAAATAAAAACCCGAAGTTTCCGAAAGTGAGTGACTGGGTGAGGGGTGTTTCTTTTTAGCTCGTGTAATTCATGTATCCACACCACCACCATTTATTTATTTCTGAACTCTTTGAAACAAAAGCCTTTTTATTTACCATTATAGTGGTGAAAATTCTTATGACATTATACTTTTTTGGGCGCCTAAATATGTTTACATCGGCTTCACTTTCTGAGTGTGAACTTGAACAAAAATTTACACATTGTTTTAAGCCATATAGAAAATATTGTGTGAATACCATATATGTTGTAGTGTAGGCAAACTTTAGATAACGTTATTGTGGGGTTCATTTACTTGACGCGTGTGGAAATGGATATAGGACCTACATAAAGGGAAAGGAATCTTATTTTCCGGATACAAATATCATGTTGTCAAATGCATCTTCGGTCTAACTTAGATAAAACTTACTATGTGTAATTATATAGAGAATTGAGTAAGACGATGGCATGGTTAGGTGAATATACCTAACACGATTCCATTATTATCTTGCGCAATTTTTGGCTTTATTGATCCCACCAAATCATTTTACTGTAGTAATTGGTACCATATAAATTATGTTAGCTGAAAGTAAATTTTCCCTTTAAGTTGTTGTGATGTGGTTTCATCTTCATTTTCTAAATGAGACACGTGAAAAAAGATGGAAAATGATATAAGGTGGTGTTTGGATTTGCATATTTTTTAATGTTGGCATAGACATCTTGTTTTTGATTATTTAGGTTTCATACCAGCCATAGCAAAATGTTTTTTAGGCGTAAAATGGAAGTACTTATTTCCCCCTTTATAATCTATCTTGAGGGATTTTTTCATTTTCATTTCATTGTCGGGTACTGTTTTCCAGAATAATGTCATTTTTGGTCATATATTTATTACGTGGTTTAATAATTTGAATTCGCTGGACATATAAATATCTTATTCTTTTACCACTAGTCATTACGCCAAGCAGCAAAAGCACTATATTTACCAGAACTCTTGTTTGTGCATAGATTATTGCTGGTGATCCAGAAACAGTGACAGAGACGTAGATGAGCAATGTGTTTAGTTTTGGAATGGTCGTGTGGGAGATGGTGACGGGGGAGGCTGCATATGCTGCACTCTCACCGGTTCAAGCCGCTATGGGAATAGCTGCTTGTGGGCTGAGACTAGACATCCCAAAAGACTGCCCTTAAAATCTCAGATCTTTAATGAACAAATGCTGGAACAATAACCCTTCCAAACGGCCGCCCTTTCCGAGATTCTTCTGTTAACTCGGCCCAACAACAACATCAATAACAATAATAGGTAACAAAAGAAACTGATGTTTAGTTAGCATTGGCAACAGGTACATTGTGTGGTTACATGTGTCAAACTGGGCGGGCTAGGTAACGGGTCAAAACGAATAACTTGAAGTACATGTTGGCTCAGGTGGGGCTGACCTGAAACATTTTCTGCTTTTTAAAAATAATGGTTAAGGTGTAAATAATAATTTAAAAACTATTCTATCACATTAACAATTTTTTAAATAAAGCGATTTTGGAGGTTGTATTCACTAAAGGTACACTTTAAACTTTAGATTTCTGGGTTTTCATTCGTTTATTAAGATATTTCATGCCTAATTTTGTGTCAGTCAAGGGCCTAATTTTACTAAGCATAGTTCTATATATATATATATATATATATATATATATATATATATATATATATATATATATATATATATATATATATATATATATATAGGGTCTAACCGCAGGGACTGAACTGTACATTATTAAAAGTTTTTTCAAAGGAATTGTAGCCAACTAGCTACAATTAATTGTAGCTAACATTTTCCCATATATATATATATATATATATATATATATATATATATATATATATATATATATATATATATATATATATATATATATATATATATGTTGTTATTAAGCCTACAACAATCACAACAACAAATGAACACACAAACTTCTATATTTAAGTCACATTTCATGGATACATTCACTTATAGACTTACAGGGTTATGGTTAGTTCGAAATAATTTTATACCCAAAGGTGCGGGTTTGAGATTCTTCATTTTCTAGTGGAGGTCTTAAGTTCAATCCTCAAAGACAACAACTTTATGACTGTCTTTCGTGATTATTCTTCTGGTGCAAACGATTTGTAAGAAACAGCTAAACATTATCTAAGTTAGAGTACTTGAGATTTGAGAAAGGATCACCTTGAGTTCAAAATACACTCTGCAGGTTAACCAACATTTTTATGAATGTTCAAAGTTGTTTTAATCTAAATTACAAGTAATCATTGTGTAAACTAATGTTGTCAAATGGATGTCTATCATGTCATTCAATATAAGTGTCCTTATAAGGCATATTGAACAAGTTTTTTAGTTGTTGGTTACGGAGTATAAGCTATGATTATCCAACTAAGTGACTAATTTTCGGGTAAGGATCAAGTGATAAAATTGAAAGAGCCAAGGAGCAGAAGATATGCTAAGGAAAGACATTGACGACCTCCAAAAATGATATCAAATATGATTTAAGTACACATTGTTCTGTTTCTTCTTTTTATCGGACTGCTAATCTGTTTTTATTATTTATTCTAAACTATAGGCAAGTGAGCGCAAATGTGAAAAGCTGGTAATCCAAGTTCCTGAATCAATCAGACCGGTTTTGAGGCGAATTGAGGCTATGCAGGTATGTGTAAGGTGTGGTACTGGGTTCATATCTGCTCATCTTTTTTATTGATTTTTACATTCTTGTTGGCAGACAATGGTATACTTCTATGATCCAATAGATGTTGAGCAGGATCAGGTTATTGACGGCTCCGTTACATTAACACAAAGCAAAGAGAATGCTCGGTTCTTATATCAAAGTGGACGAAAAAGGAACCGTAGCTGCTGCCTGTACATGTGGTCTTATGGCTGGGGGTGGGCGCGACCCAAACCCAATAAGTTTTGTGGCTGACCATCCGTTCATGTTTATGATAAGAGAAGATACTTCTAGAGCTGTTTTGTTCGTGGGAGCTGTCCTCGACCCTAGTGATAACTAGCTTCACTGAATATTGTCTAGATTCACCGAAGAACTGCTTTTATTATACACATTAGGGACCGTTTTGATTGTTTTGATATTTTGGGGCTGTTTGGTTTACTGATTAGTCTAGACTCTAGACTGGTTTGGATTGATATTTAAATTAGACTCTGGAATTGCTTGTTAAATTAGTTGGCTACTGGATTAGCTTATTATATTAGCTGGTTACTGGATTTGGTTATTATGTTAGCAGCTTACTGGATCTGCTTATAAAACTGCTTATTGCGTGATACATTAGTTGTGTCTTTAAATGAACCTTATATAACTAATGAATACACTTCAGGTGGTCGTAGACCATTTTCATCCATTTTCACCTTGCCCAATTAAGTTTTCTATGTTTCGCCTTCAAGTATTCTCTCTGATCTAGGATATGACCCGTTTCCAGAAATGAACTCGTGAACTCTACCGTACAACTCAATACAACTCGCTCCCGACACCACTATCCCACATCACTCTCCTTATTAACCCGGACTCAATCACCCTCAGCAGCATATATGATCAAAAGAAGCAAAAAGTTCCTGCTTCGTCACAATCCCAATATGACCCAACATGCACCAAAACATGTTTTGCCAAAAAACCAAAACACACCCATTTTCGCCAAATCTTAAAATCAATACATTTGTAGAAGTGAAATACATATAAAGACCAATACGTATATTGAAGCAAAATCCAGAAAGTATATGGCACCGACAAATAAAAACCATGAAGGAAATAGAAAGTACGTGGATCACTTAAGTTTCATCAAGCCCAAAATCTAGCATAACATCAAACGTGAAAACAAATGGACACAAATATTAAAATAAGAGTTCATAACAGGTACAGTAACAATTAAAGAGACAAACATAAGAAAAGAAGACAGTTACTACTAATCAAGTAATCAGATACGAATATCGTCCCAAATCATGACACTCGATTTGTAAGATAAACACAGCTAGCTTGTCATGTATACGATTAATCCTTGATCCTTGAAGACTAGCATCCGCAGGCAGGCGTAGAAGCTGTAGAAGTTGATGCCCCTTCATTGTTTTGACTACTGATTTTTTTAAGAAAAGCCTGAGCAATCCTAACGCAGTATCCTTTAACACGTGGAGTAAGACCTGCAAGTGAAGAAATGTGCAAAATCCCCCTGTGTTTTTTTACCCATGTACAGGCAGCAGCTACGGTTCCTTTTCCGGCTGAACCCAACACGATCCTAATAAAATTACCCAATATTTAACACTTTAATCTCTTAAAATGCTAGCATATGAAACTATAACTAATCTCCTTTCTTTTTAAGAACAGAAAATAGTATCACCCACCGTGGGAAAGTGATCTAACTGTTTGTGGAAACGCTTCCAAGCTCCATCATCAGGAAAGGTGATCACAACCTGAGAACCATTTTTATAAAAATATTCAAAATAGATTACGATCTGAAAGTTGATGTTCTGACATGACATGAAAGCTTATTAATATATTAAGTGCTAACATTATCAGCATCAGGAAGTTGGTGAAGACGTTGCTTTAAGAGAGGCATCCTGGTTTCAAAGAGAGGTAAGACATGGTCCCCAAAGTAAAATCTTTCCTGCAAAAACAAAATAGTGGCATAAAATGTATAAAAATGATCTTTGTCATATTCACAAATCGATGATATAAAACTACAAAAGAATAAATAAAGGTCCATGTTTATATAAACTTTCGCATATCACTACACAGGGTGTTTGGAACTCTGGACATACTTTTGGGATACTGGTACAATAATTAGTTTATAACGTTTAGCGAAACAGGTTTCGTTTTTTTCTTTATTTTATTAATCAACTTCTTAAATATTCAGAACACTCAAACATATTCTTTAATTATTGCTACTTCAAAAAGACAGAAGTACATCCAAATACCACATCCAACAACCTGCTTATTACCATTCATTAGTATCACGTAATGTTTTCAAAACACACATCCAAACACCCATAAATTCAGCCTTAAAGCTACACAGAAACAGGAAGCATTTTCAATTAGGAAACCGACCTGCAAAGCATGTATGTCATATATAACTACGCTTGTAGGACCACCTCTCGATACAGGAATATTTGATAGGATTCTTGCCATTGTAAAAGCAGTTGCTACATCCCCTTCTTCTTCCATTATTTCAAAAGAACCCGTTGGAAAAAAGGGTAGCACCAAAGTGAAAGAAGCAACAAAAAGCCTTGGTAGTGCAAATATAACAGAAAGCTGCACAAAAATGACAGCTGGCGAGCTGAATGATGCAAGAAACGCAACATGCTGGCCTCTGATATCTTGTGCGTTGTTTATGAATAAGTTAGGAAACCCGTCATCAAAACTCCTAAAACGTATAAAAACAAGGTAATATCATGTTGTGTGATTTGGAATTGATTGTTTGGTACTAAAAAATCAAAATAATTACTTGATAATAACAAGATAATAATTGGTTTGAAATTCCAAACTAGTTATTTCATAAAGCAGTAAGAATAACTCTAAGGGGGTGTTTGTTTCGGCTTATATAGTCGGCTTATGGCCTATTTGGTTTTGGGCTTATGTTTCATAAGCTCACTTTTTGTGACTTATTTTCAAAGTATGAAAATAAATTCAATAAAAATAGAAGAATTAAAACCTTAATAATGGATTTAAGATGCTTAACAAGATCAGAATCAGGAGTCGGTTCATGAGAATGCTCTGCAACAAATTCATTCACACATCACAACTATTAATATTTATTTATAAAAACATGAATATAACTAATAAGAGTTAAAAGAGAAGTTGAACCGGGTGGGTTGTTCAATCCGGACCGGTCTACGGATATCCTGGCAGAGGGTTTAGAATTGTAGTCATCGCTGAACTGAACTTCCGGCTGTGGTGGTTCAACCGAAGGTTCAGCCGGAGCTTGAGACGATGACGTGGCGGAAGAAGATGAACATTGGCGGCTGATTAAGAAACGACGTCCTTGGGGTAAATTAGCAGCTTGTGTTATGAATCTTCGTAGCATTTTGCTGGTGGTGGTAGTGAACGGTTGCAGGTTCTAAATCTTTGAACTGAACACACACACTCTGATCGGTTACCTATGTTTAAAAAGAGAGATATAGTAATGAATATCAAGACTTGATTAGTAGTAAGTAGTAACAGATCTATTATATAACTTAAAACAATACCTCATAAACCAATTATATAACTTCAAGAGTTGGTTAACATCAGGGGTTGTGAAAAGGTATAGCGGTTGTGAAGATTGGTTGTGGTCAGGATGGTAGAAGATGAATGTGTGTTTGAAGGATATAAGAAATGTGTAAATAAGTGAGGATATAAGGGATGTTAATTGAGGATTAGGGTAGATAAGATAATATAAAATTGAATTTAGAAAAAAGTTGCTCAATACAAGTTGCTCAAAAAGTACAAGTTGTCATATACATTATACCTTACACATACATGTACTATAATATAAAATAATAGGACACGTGTCACACCCTTGTTGAGTCGTTCAGTCGCCAAGTTGCCCTGATCCGCTAGAGGAAAGTGATTTAAAAACATCTATTCAAGGAAAGTGTTTTTGCCGACTGATCCGTTTTGGTAATTATCCCTATTTTTATTTATAAACAGAAAAGCGTAATCTTGGAATCCATATTCCAAACAAGCCTACATGTATACCTTAAAAAACAAACATATAGTTGGAATTGTCTCACATGAAGAACATGTGTACTACTATTTTTAAGACCAAACCTAGCCGATTCTAAAAGATGAGAGTCGGGTTGATGAAGGACAAATACTTTGGATATCTTAGCCAAGAAGCTAGTAAGAGTTATAATGTGTCGGTTGCTGCTCTGGTTAAGTCAGCTTCTGCGTCATCCAACTGGTGGGTCGCCACTTTGCAACGTGCCACCAGCGCACGGATGTTATTATTGGTTGTGCACTTGAGACAAACTCTTTATTTCTCCGTGGATCCTCCGACAACTCACGTCAATGCACATACCATTAATTGGTTACGTCGTGCATTGCCTCGTAGCCCCGTTAAGGGCTGAAATAACATCTCTGTCTTACTTGACCTCAACATCCACCATGGCTAGTCCTCATTTAAACAACTCTCCAAACTCATCTTAATGCCCCCACTCGGGTCATAGGCTCACGTCACTGAGCCCGGAAGTTTCAAGTTGGTCTACCAATGCTTATAAACTGTAGTAAGCTCTTTTACTTGGGCAATGTGGGACCATGCCCACATAGGTTAATTTTTTTATAATAACAACACAACAATTATAGTGCGAAGACTGAACCTTTGTACTTTTGGTTTGGTTCTGCTTTTGAATCTAAGCAAAGCGAATCAAGGACCCAATCTTGGAAATATATTTTTCTAACTTCTACGAACGACACAAAAGAACGAACCAATATAAACTAACAATGTACAGTTGTTAGCTATGCTTTTAAAGTTTTATGCCTAGCAACATCGTCATAATGAACCGAAGGAAATCAAATCAAGAATCGCTCTTCTTTTAAATATAAATATCCATACTAAGAATCAAACAGAAAAAACCGAATACCATTATAAAAAAATAAAGAACATGGCTAAAACGAAACTAGAATATCGACATACATAACCGGCATTTAGAAAGATAGGATGTGAGGGTTTGTCAACGACACGCAGGGCCGGTCTTGAGATTTCGAATGCCCTGTGATGCCCTGGGCGAAATGTTAAAATAATGCCCGTACTTAAAGGTTTGGCATATAAACAAACTTCGCCGTATTATCTTAAATTTTCATAAGACAACTATTAAGTTTAATTTACTTTGTAGGTTGGTTCAAAGTGCACTATAACATAAAAAGATAACAAAAAGAATTAGAACACGTTCATGTCATATTTGAATTTATATATGATCAAAAGTAAAGAACATGTTATGATTGATATTAATATGTATATAGTTTTTAACGAAAAAACTTATTTTATTAGTGATGAAACTAAGAAAATCAATCAAATATTTTACATGTATTGCTCTTGTACAAAAAGAAAACGTTATATATTTTGTGGTGCAATTTTTATAAAGTAAAGTTAGTATAAAAGGATAATATACGAAATAGATTAGGGAAATATGTTATCAAATAAAAGATAAATTGTAAATGAAAGTAATAAAGTTAAGAGGTCTTAATTGAAATTTAGTTGAAAGCTGAAGGTATATTTTTGAAACAATTCATTAATACGCACATGACTCAAAAAGTACAAAGTACAAACAGTCCACATTACTCAAACTCTATCACTTCTTCTTCCTCCCAAATCCGGCATTCATGTCCGGCAACATCTCGAGTTCTACTTTTTTTTTTTTTTTTTTTTTTTTTTTAAACTAAATTCGAGGCACAAGGAAACAAAGCTAGTAATACTTTCAAAAACTCATTTTTTTTTCACATAAACCGATCCACATGGCCAAAAACTTGATGCCCCCTCTCTTTTTGATGCCCTGGGCCGTCGCCCGCGCTGCCCATAGCCAGGGCCGGCCCTGACGACACGATCCATGGAAATTTTAGCTTAGCCAAGACTAGTATGAAGTTTTTCATGTCGAACAGAAATCAGTGGCTGCTTTGGTTAAGTCAGGTCGTATGCCAGGGCCATTCGAGATGGGAATTGATATCACGCCCGTGACTTTGATCAGCGGGGCATCGTCTCAAACCTTCGGAGCACTTCTTGACCCAAATGTTCCTTCAGTAGAACACATCTTGACCGATGATCAAAGTCTCAGATCCCTTCTAACCCATAAAAATGCCCCCATAAGGGTCACAGACTCACGTAACCAATTAAGTCCAGCCCTTTAGAAGAGTTGAGTCGTGTTTATTAATATTATTAAGTTCTTTACTATACGATGTGGGACAACGCCAAGTAAATTCTTATATATAAAAAAGAAATATATATATATATATATATATATATATATATATATATATATATATATATATATATATATATATATATATATATATATATATATATTTTTGGGGATTTTAGAGATAAGTTAAAAAAAAATTAAAAAATAATAATAATAATAAAAAAAAAAAAAAAAAAAAAAAAAAAAAAAAAAAACTGTATGTTATGCAACATCAGCTTTAGATTATTAGATGATATCGTAATAGTATTGTAAGACACGATATATTTATTACTTGATTAGAATTGCATATGTCTCAAATCATACTAATCTTTTATATGATAAAACAAAACCAAGGGACTTTTCTATTTAAAAAAACTAATCCATAATAATATTATTTTAAAAAAGAGATTATTTTCTTATTAGGTAACATTTTATATTTATCCATAACACAAGTAGAAGAAAAATACAAAAAATATAGATAAGACTAGTTATAATACCCGCGCACGCGCGGGTTTTTTTAAATTTTTTGAATCATATATTTTTATTTATTAAAAAACAAATAATTTAATCTTTGTTTTGTTTGATTTATGATGTTTAATTATAGTTTTTTTTTATTATTAAAGATAATTATTTAAAATTTTTAATACTATTATTAATTGCATCTTATCTATATTTTTTCTATTTATCTTCTAATTGTGTTATGGATAAATATAAAATATTACCTAATAAGAAAATAACTTTTTTTTTTAATAAAATTCTTACTAAATAAGGTATGAATGCATTTTTTTAAAATGAAAAATTCCCAATAGGGGTTTTGCTGTATTATATAAAAGATGTAATTAACAATAGGATTAAAAATTTTAAATAATTATCTTTAATAATAAAAAACTATAATTAAACATCATAAATCAAACAAACAAATATTAAATTATTTGTTTTTTAATAAATAAAAATATATGATTAAAAAAAAAATTTAAAAACCCGCGTGTGCACAGGCATTATAACTAGTATAAATTCAACACAAATACCAATACTAATGTAATACAAATAAGTCCACTAACAGCACCCCATAGTAATTAGAGTGGAGGGTAACGAACGCTCACACTCTCTCGAAACTCAGCAAACAAAGCAGAAGGAGGAGCCTAGGAGGTCGAGTCACATGGTAAAAATTGTTGCTTGGAGTTGAGGCACATATCTTCATTTGTAACCATGGAGCGAACCATAGCTAGATAGGGAAAGGGATTCCGATGAACAATTATACCGGCAACATGAGCAAATCTATCACGCAAGCCATTAATAGCATACATAACAACTTCATCATTACTCACCGGAGAGTCAAGAGCATTCAATAACGTAACAATGGATTCTATCTTTTTGAAAGTAAGCACCAAGAGTCCGCATCACCCAAGTTGTATGACCCGTAGTTCACCTTTTAAAGAAATAGTACGAGTGAGTTTGTTATCAAGAAAAATGGTTTTAAGAATGTCTCGAGCTTGCTTAGTAGTTTTGGGATTAGCAGTAAAAAACCTACCTTGAAGGGTCTCAGAAAGTGTAAAAAATATACATGATTGACGATGGAATCAGCTTTAAGCCAATCAACTGTAGGAGGGTTTGGGGTACTCGTAGAAGAACTTGTAGATTCACAAATGATGTGCTTTAGGATATCAAAAATTTTATGGTGATTCTTGAAGAAGTAACACCATGCGGTATAATTAGCTTTGTCACATTAAGTTTAAGAGGAATGGGGTTGATAAAATACATTCATATATACCCCTCTCTAGGTATTACCTCGTTATAGACCTAAGGATGTCCAGATTATCTTAAATTTTACAAGTACAGTTAACCAAATAGAGTGTATCGGGGTATGATAGGGTATGAGGGGAGAGTATCGTTTATCATTATGAATGAGGGTTTTGGTTATAAAGAAAAACAACTGACTTTGTTAGGGTTGAGAAAAAAATCGACTATAGCTGTCAAAGTTTAGGGGGGAAAGTCAACTTTAATCGACTGGAAAAAAATAAAATAAAATAAAAAACGTGAAGACTGGTGGAGCTTTAATCGACTTTAAGCGTAAAGAAATAAAAGTTTGTTGAACAAATAAATAATCCTAATTTGTCGAATTAAACCAAGCTTCTTTGTTGCAAAACCAAAAGCGAATAAACAGACTTAGGGGGTGTTTGATTTCGACTTAATTAACTTAATATGACAAAAATTGAATTAATTAAGTTATATGAAAACTGTTTGTTTGTTACTTAATACAAAAAGATGACTTAAAATATTAAATAATAAAACTAAGGTTGTCTGCATTAAGTCATCTCTTAGTTAACATGATTTAATTAAAAAAAATAAATAAACAAACAAGCCCTTACAGACATACCAGATTGTTTTGCACTAAAACCAACTAATATTCCCACTGCAAGACCAATGATCGAACCAAAAAGACAAAACCGTATGTCGACTTATCCATAAATACGGTCAATCTAAAACCGATTATCAAAAGTTGGTTACTAAACAACCCAAACTAATGGCCCAATACTAGCTCAAACAATCTCTAAACAATACGGCAAAGGAAACAATAATAATAATAATAAATAAAATAGAACGAGCGGGGGCACCCGCGCATTGTTGCGGGAATGTTGTGTTTAATTTAAACTCGGAATAAAACGAACGTAAAAAAAATTATTTTTGTTATTAAGGACTACATTTGCAAAAGTTCAGTAACGGGGGACTAACTCTACCATTTACATCTAACATGAGGGACCATTTTTGTAATTCTTAGGAACAGTAATCACTGTTCCTAACCAAATCATTTTTAGTATATATATATATATATATATATATATATATATATATATATATATATATATATATATATATATATATATATATATATATATAATAACATAAAAAAGAAAAAAAACGATGACGGATGATGATATCAAAAGTTAAAAAATTATGGAACAAAAGAGAAATATCCCTAACCAATTAATTGATTATGAGTTTGGTAAGAAAAACAGTGATCCCTCCGGATCACTGGCAAGTAGCCGATAACCGTAGGATATGAAACTTTTTGATGGTTAGTTTTACCTAAAGCTTTGATATCATGTAAGACGTGATATTAATTAACTGATTATGAGATTACATATGTAACAATATATACCCTACCGTTGAGTTTAAACTATACTAATACAAATCTAAAACAAATATTAATATCAATCTAATAAAACCAACTGGGCTACCTCAGTTGGCAACCAAGATTCCTTAGGAGCTTGGGGAGGTCTCAAGTTCGAGTCCCACCCGAGACTTTTACCCCTTCAAACGGAATAGGAGGAAAAACAGGCGGAGTTCAGGGTTAGCATATGCATAAATAAATCACAACCGCACATTTAAGATGCACCAACAGATATAAATGCATCTCTCATTAAAAAGTTTCCCTCATTTGAAATATATGGCTGAAATTTCTTCTCATTTCAAATTTTCTTCTCACTAAATCTCTTCCGGTAAAACCTAGTCGAATTGAGTCAAACACTTTGACGGTACAATATTATGCTCGCATCAAGCTCGGAGAGTCTTCATAAGTTAAGCGACTAGAAAAAAAATATTCAGCTCAAGCTCTTTGTCAATCGGATGCATAAGGCTAATAAGATTTATTAAGAAATTTTTATAGAGTTAAAAAGACCACAATACCGGTTACTACTAGATTTAGTAGTATACACTTATATTAAATTTGGAAACTAAAAATTGTAGGACTTTACCTAAGGGTGAGCAATCGGACCGTTTAGACCGGACCGACCGAAAACCGGACCGAAGGACTAACGGTTCGGTCTTGGTCCGAGGTTTTTTCTTATTTCGGTCTCGGTCAGGATCGGTCCGGCTTACAAACCGGATATTTAGCTTATTTGGACCGGACCGAAGGACCGATCGAACCGGACCGGACCAACCACATTCGGTCCAGTCTCAGTCTATGATTTTTTCCAAACTCGATCTTCGGTCCAGTCCGGTCTTGGCCGGTCCGGTCCGGTTTTTGGACCGTGGTCACCCTTACTTTACCTTTAGAAAGGGAGTCCTTCCAGAAATTCTCGACAGCCAAGGGAGACCCAAAGCCAAAGAGGGGGTTTGGAAATAGTTTTCACCCAACAATTGACGCGCCTCGGTTATTACCTCATTAGCTGCATCATTGCCCCAAGCGCAAAGATACCTTAGAATTTACTAACAACCCTTCTTTTATACACACCAATGTCTCTCCCACTATAGCAATCCACCGATGTGGGACATCCAATTCTTTCCCAGGATGTAATATGGAACAGATACACACACAATCAGAAATACACAATCAATGGATAATATAGCGCAGTCTCGTTTATGTAGTTTTATTGGTTTCTATGTCATTTTGATTTCTCACTTCTATGTTTGATCTTCATATTGCTTCTTTCTAGTTGGTTCGAATATTTTGTATTTTTTTCAGGCTGAGTAAATATATTGAGCTTGACTAGCTCTTTAAATCACGGAAACAAAAGTAATTTTGTGGAAAAAGTTTAAAAGAAAACGTATTCATCAAGACGAGAAGAATGAGATAGTAGTGAAGATTGGAGAATTAGGCGTTGAAACTAATCATCAAAGTATTAACCGAATAATCAAAAAGCAAGCTTTAGTAAAATCAATTATTTTAATTTTCGGGTTTTTATGATATCTTTTTTATATAATAAACAAAACCCTTATTGGGAATTTTCCATTTAAAAAAAATGTATTCATACCTTATTTAGTAATAATTTTATTTTAAAAAAGATTATTTTCTTGTTAAGTAAGATTTTATATTTATCCATAACAAAAGTAGAAGATAAATACAAAAAATATAGATAAAATGCAATTAATAATATGATTAAAATTTTTAAATAATTATCTTTAATAATCTTTTATATAATAAAAGAATTACATCATTTCGGAGTGTTTTTACAAAACCCTTCTCATTGAAAAAAAAATTAGATCAATAGGAGAGCTCGATTTTGCCAAAGCAATATGATTGGTTAATAGAAAGTCAAAATTAAATTGATTTTGGTCAAATTTAATAAATTTGGTGAAGAAATTTGGTTAAGAAAAAAAATGCATAAAAATATATGTGTCAAATTTATAAAAACAAAAACTTAAAAATAGAGGAAGTAATTAATAAAACTTTAGTGATTGAATTTTAAATAAATTATATAGAGCTAAGTGTAAAATTACAAGTTTCCATGTTTTTTAATAATTTTAGAAAAAACACAAATAACCCCTTACACTTTATATCCCTTATATTTTATAATATTAAGTTTGTTTAAAATTACATGAGTATTAGTCTTAATTTTTAGACTTTCATACATTAAAATTACAAAATTTGGTAAATATGCGAATTAGTTTTAATATCGTTAGTTTTAAACTTTTATCCATTAGAATATTTTTTTAAATAAAGACCCGTGTTATTATATTTAAAAGTTTAATTTATGCGTACACGGGTTTGAATATTAAATACGGCTAAATTATTAGTAACGATAATATAAATATCAAATGGTAAGCACGAGTTACTTTGATATGAAAATAAAAATACGCGATTCTACTTATAACAACGACTCATGAAATTGTTATTTAAAATTTATATATGACTATCAATAAAAACATTTTAAAAACTTTACAGAGCATATTTTAACTTCATTAACACTCATTATGTGTTACTAAACTCGCACATTTTGTACAACATGATATCAATAGTTAAAGTTAAACAATATCATCAGCATCAACCTCAGCATGTCTGTCAGTTAAATCCGTTATACAAAGCTAATTTACTCATTTTGACAAGTGATATGCTCTATTAGGCTGCACCTTCTATTTTTTATTATTTTAGCAGAAAGTGTATTGTGCGCGTTGTTAAGTCCGAAAGAAATGAAGAAAAAAAGTGTACGTTTTGTGTCAATAGTTTGAGTATTAGCTGATTGATGTTTCTTTCAGGATGTTTTATATGTCAGTTGGTCCTTATCCGTTGTTTACTCGAACTTGACACGTTAAGATACTGGGAATACAAGTTCATCACCAACTATGCTAAAGTAGGAACCATAAAAACCCCCTAACCTACACCTGATGCATCAACTACGGATTTACTTTGAAGGTTACTTAGAACATATATTTGATATAATAATTTGCTTATATGGTACATGTGTTTATTGAATTTTAAAATCAAGTTGTCTCTTGAATTTTCATATACTTAAACGGCTAACTCACATAATCCTAAGTTAACGTTATATAAATGCCTTTGTCTCAGGCACTGATATGTGTTGCATTAACCTTATTCCAAAGTTGTAACAAAAAAACAAATCTCACAAGTATTTGATGAGTTAATTGCTTTTAAATTTGTTGTAATATAGAATAATGATGATCTAGCAAGAGATGTAACTAATGTATTTCATTCACTTGAAAATCTGCTCGAAAAGTAGGATTTGCTTAAGTTATTGGAGTTTGTGACTGTTATTTTCTACTGATTATAGTAAGTTTTTAAAAGATTTTGGGACCGTCTTAATAGTTAGATTCATTGGTTATTAGGAGTGTTTTAATAGCTGTCTTAATAGTTATTAAAAGGTTTTTATGACAGCTTTAATTGCAGAATTCAAGGTGTTTGGGATTGTTTTTAATAGTTGAATTGATGGGCACTGGAAACTGCCTTGATAGCTGAATTCAAGGGTGTTTGAGACTATTTCAATTGCTAATTTTAGGGGTGTTTGGAATTGTAAAAATAGCCGAATACAGGGGTGTTACGACTGTTTTTAATAGGCATTGTTATTGCAAAATAAATTTGACTTATACTAAATTAATAGATGTAAAGTTCAAAGCATTTTAAGACAATATATTCGGTTTTAAATACATGATAAAATTTTTATGTCAAAACCCCGTGCGTGCACGGGTATTATAACTAGTAAAAAACTATAATTAAACATCATAAATCAAACAAAACAAAGATTAAATTATTTGTTTTTTAATAAATAAAAATATATAATTCAAAAATTTTTAAAAAAACCCGCGCGTGCGTGGGCATTATAACTAGTATATCTATATAGGTATTCGTATCATACATAATACTTCTTGTGGTACAATTAGGGACCGACTCATAAAACGTATATATAAGAAAACAGTACCTTACAATATTACGATCACATTATTTCTTCTTATCACTATACTAGCTTCATAACCCGTCTGATGGGCGGGTTCGCTTCATAATGATATAGAGAATATTAACATGAAGAAAATAAAAGTGTTATAGGAAAAAAAATATTATTACAAATAAAATAGCAGACATTATAAAAAACTTGTCGTTAATGTAAAACCAAAAAATGGCTATTCAAATACGACATAACACTTCTTTGTAAACGACATTTGAAGTGTAGTTTCAATAATTGTCGTCTTTATCTAAACATAGAACCTTCAATCCTCGCTTGCTCTTTACTCTTGACATAGCGACATATAGTTGACCGTGTGAGAATACAGGCTTCGGCAAAAACAAACCAACCTTTGACAATGTCTGTCCTTGGCTTTTATTAATCGTCATACCAAAACAAATTTGAATTGGAAATTGCCTCCTATTGAATTTGAATGGCATCTTATCCTCTGAAGGGCTGATTATCATACGTGGAATAGCGCAAATCTTACCAATGTTTCCACCAGATATGATCTTTGCTTCAATTACATTAACTCCCAAACGTAATACTTGCAGCCTTGTTCCATTGCACAATCCAGCTTTTTGATCAATGTTTCGCATTAACATTATGGGAGTACCAATCTTTAGCTTTATTGCATGATGAGGAACACTGGACATCCTTATACCGTTAAGGAAATCTGTCGTGTATATAGAGTCATCAAAATTGGTATCTGCATCATCCAAAGTAACAGAATCTGCTGATTGGTATATCGTCCCGTTTCCTTCTAGTAAATCCAGCATCCGGTCATTTATCGTATCAACCATTTCATGAGTTGGCGCAAGAATGGCCCTTTCCTGAAAGAAGTCAGCGTCCCATAGGTTTTGTTGCAGATGTGGGTATGTTTCCCTGATTATTGATCCAACATGATCATCAGACTCTTGAATCAACAGTGAATCGGGAAATACAACTATGGCGTTTTCTTTATTCTTGCCTCCAACCTTTCCATTACCGATATCTAAAATCCAATCCGCAAATTCTTGTATCTCTTTTCTCTCAGATTCATTAGATCCATATGTCAGTCTCATGTTGACTGTCAAGTTCATCACTTTGCAGTGTTGCCAAAGATAAGATGAGTTAAGTGTGGCATGCACGACTTGATTACGGCTGGCATTAGGAATGACTGGAAGAATTTGTCGGAAATCACCACCAAACAAAACCACTTTTCCGCCAAAAACACGGTTAGATGGTTGTGAATCCTCTGACCTACAAATATCTCGCAATGTCCTGTCAAATGCTTCATAGCAATATGACTGTATCATAGGAGCCTCGTCCCATATTATGAGCTTTGACTGGCGTATCAAATCAGCCAGGTCACCGTCAATCGGTATGTTGCACATTGAATTTTCAAATATCTTAATCGGTATTGCAAAACGGGAATGTGCAGTCCTTCCTCCTTCCAACAAAAGAGCTGCAATACCGCTTGAAGCGACATTTAACACTATATCACCCTTTGAACGTAAAGCAGCAGACATAGTTTTGTAAAGATATGTCTTCCCAGTACCACCATATCCATATACAAAGAACATTCCACCATCATTTTTGTCTACCGCATCCATGACAGTTGAATAAATACCCTTTTGTTCAGATGTCAAGCTACCGTACAATGTCTTGTGTTGCTCCTTTAATTCATCTTTATTGTACGATGTCTCATCAAATATCAACCTGTTATAACCTTCCATCGTATATTCGTCATTCGGATACGGCATTTTCATGATGTTCTTTAAACTCTTATTGTTACACAGTAGCATGTGTTCGATATAAGTTAGACATATATTATACTTTTGCGTGTCAGAAAGCTGCAATTCTGCAACGTTAAATAAATAAACGTTAATATACTAATTTGTTATATGTTGTGCATCTGTTTATGTAATTATCAGGTGGTATATGCATGTGTATATGTTCACTTTATGAAGTGGAAGAAAATGAATAGAACAAACCAGGATCATTATTCTTGATGCGTTCAATACGCTCCACATCAGCTGCCAAAACATGCCAAGTTTTTTCCCATATGACCTCTGGCCGAGACATACTATCTGTCATTAGTAGCATGACAAAGAAAGATCTCAAATAATCACCCATCCCCCATTATACTTTTGCGTGTCAGAAAGCTGCAATTCTGCAACGTTAAATAAATAAACGTTAATATACTAATTTGTTATATGTTGTGCATCTGTTTATGTAATTATCAGGTGGTATATGCATGTGTATATGTTCACTTTATGAAGTGGAAGAAAATGAATAGAACAAACCAGGATCATTATTCTTGATGCGTTCAATACGCTCCACATCAGCTGCCAAAACATGCCAAGTTTTTTCCCATACGACCTCTGGCCGAGACATACTATCTGTCATTAGTAGCATGACAAAGAAAGATCTCAAATAATCACCCATCCCCCATTGACTCGCTTCCAGTAGTCCATCAATGTACTCCTTGTCATCTTGCAAAATACCTCGAGCATAACATGCATCTCTATATGTGGGATACTCCACATCATCATGTGTTCTGATTTCTTCAAAACTCTGCGCACCTCTCACCTTGTTTAGCAATACACGTAAGTAGAAATATTCGCCCCAAGAAGGCGGGACGTGATGAATCCGGCCTAAACTTTCACCTCTTTTTCTGAGAGTCCAAATTCTTTTTTCCGAATTCCACACATAGAATTTAGGAATCTCAACATATAGCAATGTCCTTGCAAATGTATCAGTCTTGTTTAATTCCATCCACTGTAGAAACTTGGTCTCGTTAACGGATGATTTTTCAAGTGTGTAATCAATGTTATCGCTTTCGTCAAATATGACGGGTTGGTCATTCTTCAAATGAAAAGGCAAACGTTCAACAGATGGAGTCCTATAGTGAATATCAAATCCAAAAATACGCCAAGCTGCTTCACAAGTTGAAAGATATCTACAATCATAGAAATCCTTAATTTCGTCAATTTCTTCGCCATTTATAGCAGCAGTAACCCTGTCAGGACCTTTGTTGATATACTTGAACAAATACTTTATTGACCCAACCTGGTTGCACCATTCAACATTGATATGTGACTGGTACCGCCTTAGCAAGCCTGGGTTGTAAGGAACAACGAAACCGTTATGCAACTCTTTTCCACCTTTCTTTATAGTATTACCGTCATTTCTTCTCTTATATATTGCATAACCATTGTCATCAATGACTGTCGTTTCGTTAAATTGCTTAGGAAAGTTCTTGGTACATTTGAAATCAACAGTGTAAGGACAGCTTGGATTATCAATACCACATGGGCCATGCATCATGTGATCCGTAACAATCTGATACAACTCAGGGTCCTCATCCTTATTCGGTATTTCCGCTGATATATACTTATCGATATTTGCTGTTGTGGTTATCTTATCTTCCGGTTTAAGCCATAGTAAGATGTGAGCGTGCGGTAGTCCTCTCTTTTGAAACTCAATAGTGTAAACAGCTGCAGCGTTAAAAAATAAATTATGCAACTAATCAATAAGATAAGAAAGTAGAATATATAAATGATAAAGTAAAGTGCATCAAGATGTATACTGAGATTACCTCCTTTAACACTTCCAAACGTCCGTCAATCCTTTAAATCATGCATAAGACAGTCCAGCTTAATTTTGAATACGCGTGTAATTACATCCGGTCTGTCCTCGGATTTGAAACCTCTCTCAGCCATAAAACGATTGATCTCAGGCCAATTAGGGTTACATGTAAAGGTTATGAATAAGTCTGGATAGCCATAAAACTTGCAAATAGTCATTGCATCTAAATAGTTCTGCATCATATACCTGGGACTCCCGGTAAATGACGACGACAACACAACTTTTCTTCCACGCAATTTAACCTCGGAATCTGGATTCTCTGCATGTTTTGCAAGCTTAGCGTACGTTTCACTTCTAAGTTCCTTATTATTCTTTTTATTAAAGGACATCCTTTCAGACTCAATCATTGTGTAACCATCTACAATAAATTGCTGAAATAGACGCCTTCCGTTTAGCATCATAGAGAATTCGTTTGGCCTTTCCTGTATGCGATATGCAAACCACTCTTTCATTGTAACGCGTGTACCTTTGTTTTTTTCATCATAGTCCGTTACGCCAACATGGAATATATTTGTGCGATAACCATCCTCGGCGTAAGGGAAAAACAAAGGGTATTGCATTGCGAGATATGAGGGATGGAGTTCACTAATCCTCTTAAGATCGCCATCTTGTCTATGGAGAATAATATCCCTTTTGTTTTTGGTTTCGTCAAAATCTCCGACAATTAACGCAGCCACCTCGGATGCAGTGGGTAGATTATAGTGTCTACCATCTCGCGTCCTTGTACCAATAAGCTTAAGCTTCAAACTTTGATCATCCTTACTCCTGATACGTTCACCATCCATACGAAACTCCTTGACCAACGGATTAATTGAATCAAGCATGTCGCGTAAATCTGTAGTTAGTTTGTAATCTAACTCATTGTTATCTGAAGACGTCGAAGGTCTATTGCCGTAAAAAATTGTATAGTATTTAGAAAGTACATTTTGTTTAACAAAATACAAAGTATATGTGTTGAAGTAAAGAAAGAAAATGTAGTTGTGATAGAAATTGCACCTGACAGCTTGTATTCTGTTCTTAATCTCATTGTCAGTATCGAAGATATACAGTTGGGAAAACTTTGGCTCCTTTCCTGGCTTAGGCAAAAGAGTACCTGCCAAATGGTAATTCTCACCTTGTATGCGATAGCAATACGGACCACGTCCTACATTAACGGAAGTGTCTTGTTGAGCACCCAATGAAGTGAAGGCAAACATTGAGTTATACACTGGTTAATACAATCAAGATAATTTTTTTACCTGGATGCAACTTGCACACTGCCATGATCCTCACAAACAAATGCAGGTTTTCGATTCTTTCCCTCCACAATGTCAACCCTTTTGTTACATTGTTTACATGCTGTATACGCCCAGCCCTGTTCCCTGTGTAGCCTATGTATTGTTGCGTATACTATACAGTGTGAATCCTACATTATACAAAATATTAACTTGAAAAAAAATTGCCCAAAAAATATCATGTGTCATGTGTATGATCAGTAACGTACCGGATCACACTCACGAATGCCACCTATCATTTTTTTCACACATCCATGAAAAAACTCAGTCACAGACACAACCTTTTGCTCGGGGGTGAAGAGCTCAATCTTAACCTGGTTGGCATCATAGCCATCACGCTCTTGAACCCTAAATTACAATTAAGAAAGATTTAATAAAAGAATTAAATGTATTAAAAAGTAAAGTATAGTATATATATCATAAAATAATATAAAACCTTGTTCTGAATGACACAATTTCTGGTAGATATAGATCTTAGTTCCAAAGAGGGCATTGTGAATGGCGGCATCTCCTGATTAGTGTATAAAACAACATTAACATTCAACCAAAAAAATTTATATTTTAAAAAAAGCAACATATATTTAAACAACATAATTATATATTAAATGTTTAAATTCAGCATATTGTAAGCGATATTGATAAACAATGCACCCATCCCAGTACTTGACCTTTCCAAGCTGAAGAATAACAACCAAATGACCAATTGAATCTCGTTTGCTTGCACTGATCCTACATAGAGATCACATATGATTCGTTTTTGATTTCATTTACATCAAAATATTTAAAATGTATAAATAAAACAATGTTATATAAATACTTACTCAGCGTCTTCAACAACCACTGACCTACGTATTTTTTCCCGGTAGCAGACATTACAGGAACAATGTCCCCTATACCGATCACCGAACCAATGACATCTGTTACATTTATCATGTTAGTTGTATATAATTTTAGATTAAGATTATAAAAAGAAAGTAACAGACATACCAACAACATCGTTGTCAAAATATTGGTGATTCACCGGATCGTGCAAATGGTTGAATGGTTTAAAAATGAACCCATGAGTGTTGTTGTCAAAAGGGTCGACTCGAGTGACAGTGGTATTTTTATAGAAACTAATTTTAAACCTGTGAGGTAACAACGGTAGTTTACCTCCATTCTCAGCTATTCCAAAGTTGGAAATGATGTAACACTCCCCTTCCTCAAAAAGAGGTTCGAACCTGAACATAAATTCTTTTTTAATGTACACCTAGATCCCTGAGTTCTGCAATACATAGAATTTTTTATAGTGAACATACATAATAAAAAGATCAAAACTTAATATATTTTTTCATGTGATCAATGTATATATAACTAAAGTGCTATTGAATACATTCGAAAAAAAAGTATCATTGATCATACCTGGGCATCTTGCAATACAAGATCAAGGCTATATGGATCGTGAGCAGCATTCAACCTGTGAGAGTACCATATAGATATACACCTGGCTTGAACAGATATGTCATCCAACATAGGATCCACATCTTTGATAGGGGTGATTTTTTTGTCCTTCACAATCCCTGATATAAAATAAATGAAAATTATAAATTACAATTTTTAATGTATAACTATTTTCCATTTTTTGTACGCATAGATGGGCAACAAAATAATTAATTATAATCACTTTAATCAAGATGTATAAATTGTGATTAATTTAAATGACAAACTACCTGATGCACCAGCACCACCAGCACCCTTTGAACCTCCAAAACCTCCAGAACCTCCATTACCTCCAGAACCTCCATTAAATCCAAAACCTCCATTCCTCCTGAAACTGCTACTTGGAACAGACGGTGATTTTTGGTAGCCCATATTACCATTCCTTTTGCCTGAAAACTTATTCATCATAATGATAATGATTTGAATTTTATATGTGGGATGAAGAGGATGATCTTATACTGTGATTAGTGTTTCTATTTATACTGTGAATATAGGGTTTTGAAATGCCCACAACACCATTTAGGCGGGATAAGATTGGTTGTTTTAAATCATCCGTGATTTTCTTGATTAGCTTTTCAAAATCAATGATAATAATAATCATATTTGCGGATAATTATGGAATGATTTCAAACTAATGTTGAATTATATGGAAGGTCAAAATCGGTTACAAATAATATTGATTTCAAAGGGAGACAATCACGGGATTGCGTTATTAATTGAAAGAAAACCATAAAACAAAATTTTGAAAAGGTTTTAATTGAAGATGTAAAATGAGAATAAAGCCTTGTATATGTAAAGATTGGATGGAAATAATGAATGAAAATAATAAAAAATTTAATAAAATCTTGTTATGTATAAACTTATTTGGGTGATGTTCATATGAATTAGGTTAATCGATTGTGATGAATGTGTTTTGAGATGATTGTGTTGAAAAAACATTATGCGGATGGTGTTTGTGTGTTTGTGTTTTGGAAAGTTTGACAGAAATAAAGCATGACTATTTTTTTTTATGGATCTAACACAAATACCACCTTGGTATACCGGTTGTGTACATGCTTAATGGGAGTGCATGCCAGGGTTCGATTCCCACAAGGATCAATTTTTTTAATTTCGGTAATATGCAAAATGTCAGCGTGGCATGCCTAGGTGGACTTAATATGAATTATCCAGTCAGTATGTGAGTGCCAAGTGGCGTTTCTAATTGCCAAGTGGCATTTCCCTTTCATGGTACAACTTCCAAAGCCTCAAGTACAACTCATAACTTGTCCCATATATATGTAAAGATTATATTTGTTAAGCTTAATTTGTCGAGTTTATTAAATTTAGCTTCAAGGTAGTTGTTAAGATGGATTCATATTACGACCAAATCAATCATCAGCTACAAGACCACATGTTTCCGGCATCCCCACACTCTCACATAATGCTTGATATTTTGAACGTTTTTCAACCGGTGGTGCTTGATGATGTAGCCATTCTCAACGACCAAGATACTTCTGATTTCGGAATCATCTTGATGAATGATCTGGATGAAGCTTTTATCATGAACAGCTTTGAGTTGGAGGATATGCATCATGCACCAGGACTAAATATCAGCATAAACAATGGTTCGGGTTTATCAGAGGAAACAATTTTGGAGCGTCTACAAGTGATCACACCAAAAGCAAAGTTTGGTGGAGAAAACAAAGGCGAAAAAGAAGAAATTGACACTTGTTCTATCTGTTATGATGAATATGAAGAAAACAAGAAAATAGGAAAAATGCAATGTGGGCATTTGTTTCATTTAGAATGCATCAAAAGTTGGCTATTATGTAAGAATAGTTGCCCGATGTGCAGGGCTACCGCATAGACGGTGTAGGTTTTTATTTTGGTCTTTCACTTGATTAACGAGGCAATGTAATGGTAGATTTACAAACAGCAGAATACAATTTGTTAGATGTGCTCTTAACTTTTAAGAATCAGAGTTCAATATTGCTGCTTTTACTTTCTATTATCATTGCTTGTATGCCAAAGTCATTATTTGATGAGTTTATCAGGTTTCTTGATGTCATGATAGTTGTTTGAGTTTATGTCTTTTTGTATCTATCAATCTTCAAATTTATCGACACTTGGTTGCAATTTATTTCACTTCTTACCGGAAGATTAACTTTGTAATTCAAACTAGTGAGCGTAGACTTCTGACAAGTTGATAAAGAATTCATCCTAACCTGAGTAACCTCCTTAACCAGGACTCAAGTCCTATTCACTGGTTCACAACGATCTCCGCCTCCCAATCTACAGCAACAGTTGCACCCAAGTCTCACACAAGAGACTTGTATTATTTAAGTGGGAAAATGATCCCTGCTGTTTACAGCAGGGACTTATCTGCTGTTAAGGCTAACTCAGGGACCATTGGTGCATAGAAGACATGTTATCAGGGACCATTTATGTTGAATCAGGGACTATTTTTGCACTATACAGGAGATAAGTCCCTGCTGTAAATACAGGGATCATATAGCTGAGATAGTCAGCTCAAAAGGTATGAAGATGTTGGATGACCTGTAAATACATGTACTGAGGTATGCAGATATTCATAAACAAAGAAACAATGACAAGTGACAAACCTAATGCTAAATCCTAACAAACACCATTTAGAAAGATCAATCAAAATCACATCCTCAAATGCACTACAGAACCGTTCTTATAGCAGTGCGATAGTCTCTCATTTTGGATATCTCTTACGTCCAATATTATGTCAAATTTAGCTTCTTTTCAAATATACAAAGACTTGTTTGCCCGTTTGGGGTAAGCTGGATCAACTTTACCAAGTCGTCATTGTAAACATGTTAAATAGAAAGAGAAGAGAGGCAAAGGGGTAGCAAGTAGCAACATCTTTCCAGAACTGAAATTTGCAAATCTCAGGAATCGTTCAGTTTCTGATGAACAATGTGCAAGTCACTATAGAACCATTTGCTCTTGATTAGGGAGTTTCAGCTCCTGCGGAATGAGATACCCGTTTCCCTAACAAGATAAAAGATCAAAAGAAACACACAAACAAAATGAGGGAAGAAGGCACAGACTGAAAATTACGATTAAAGAAACAACATTTAATCCCAACACATGTTTTCTTATTGTTTTTTTCATTTATTTTGCTCATCAAACTTTTTTGTAATTCATTAGAGAGAGGGAGAAGAAACAAACTGTCTTGGAAAACTGAACAACTCTTTCTCTTCAAAAGGAGAAGACCCGCGCGTGCGCAGGCATTATAACTAGTATAAATTCAACACAAATACCAATACTAATGTAATACAAATAAGTCCACTAACAGCACCCCATAGTAATTAGAGTGGAGGGTAACGAACGCTCACACTCTCTCGAAACTCAGCAAACAAAGCAGAAGGAGGAGCCTAGGAGGTCGAGTCACATGGTAAAAATTGTTGCTTGGAGTTGAGGCACATCTCTTCATTTGTAACCATGGAGCGAACCATAGCTAGATAGGGAAAGGGATTCCGATGAACAATTATACCGGCAACATGAGCGAATCTATCACGCAAGCCATTAATAGCATACATAACAACTTCATCATTACTCACCGGAGAGTTAAGAGCATTCAATAACGTAACAATGGATTCTATCTTTTTGAAAGTAAGCACCAAGAGTCCGCATCACCCAAGTTGTATGACCCGTAGTTCACCTTTTAAAGAAATAGTACGAGTGAGTTTGTTATAAAAAAAAATGGTTTTAAGAATGTCTCGAGCTTGCTTAGTAGTTTTGGGATTAGCAGTAAAAAACCTACCTTGAAGGGTCTCAGAAAGTGTCAAAAATATACATGATTGACGATGGAATCAGCTTTAAGCCAATCAACCGTAGGAGGGTTTGGGGTACTCGTAGAAGAACTTGTAGATTCACAAATGATGTGCTTTAGGATATCAAAAATTTTATGGTGATTCTTGAAGAAGTAACACCATGAGGTATAATTAGCTTTGTCACATTAAGTTTAAGAGGAATGGGGTTGATAAAATACATTCATATGTACCCCTCTCGAGGTATTACCTCGTTATAGACCTAAGGATATCCAGATTATCTTAAATTTTACAAGTACAGTTAACCAAATAGAGTGTATCGGGGTATGATAGGGTAGGAGGGGAGAGTATCATTTATCATTATGAACGAGGGTTTTGGTTATAAAGAAAAACAATTGACTTTGTTAGGGTTGAGAAAAAAATCGACTATAGCTGTCAAAGTTTAGGGGGGAAAGTCGACTTTAATCGACTGGAAAAAAATAAAATAAAATAAAAAACGTGAAGACTGGTGGAGCTTTAATCGACTTTAAGCGTAAAGAAATAAAAGTTTGCCGAACAAATAAATAATCCTAATTTGTCGAATTAAACCAAGCTTCTTTGTTGCAAAACCAAAAGCAAATAAACAGACTTAGGGGTGTTTGATTTCGACTTAATTAACTTAATATGACAAAAATTGAATTAATTAAGTTATATGAAAACTGTTTGTTTGTTACTTAATACAAAAAGATGACTTAAAATATTAAATAATAAAACTAAGGTTGTCTGCATTAAGTCATCTCTTAATTAACATGATTTAATTAAAAAAAAAATAAACAAACAAGCCCTTACAGACATACCAGATTGTTATGCACCAAAACCAACTAATATTCTCACTGCAAGACCAATGATCGAACCAAAAAGACAAAACCGTATGTTGACTTATCCGTAAATACGGTCAATCTAAAACCGATTATCAAAAGTTGGTTACTAAATAACCCAAACTAATGGCCCAATACTAGCTCAAACAATCTCTAAACAATACGGCAAAGGAAACAATAATAATAATAAATAAAATAGAACGAGCGGGGGCACCCGCGTATTGTTGCGAGAATGTTGTGTTTAATTTAAACTAGAAAAAAAAATATTCAGCTCAAGCTCTTGGTCGATGCATAAGGCTAATCAAGATTTATTAAGAAATTTTTATAGAGTTAAAAAGACCACAACACCAGTTACTACTAGATTTAGTAGTATACACTTATATTAAATTTGGAAACTAAGAATTGTAGGACTTTACCTAAGGGTGAGCAATCGGACCGTTTAGACCGGACCGACCGAAAACCGGACCGAATGACTAACAGTCCGGTCACAGTCTGAGGTCTTTCCTTATTTCGATCTCGGTCAAGATCGGTCCGGTCCGGCTTACAAACCGGATATTTAGCTTATTTTGACCGGACCGAAGGACCGATCGAACCGGACCAACCACATTCGGTCCAATCTCTGTCTATGGTTTTTCCCAAACTCGATCTTCGGTCCAGTCCGGTTTTTGGACCGTGATCACCCTTACTTTACCTCTAAGGGAGTCCCTCCACAGCCAAGGGAGACCCAAAGCCAAAGAGGGGGTTTGGAAATAGTTTTCACCCAGCAATTGACGCGCCTCGGTTATTACCTCATTAGCTGCATCATTGCCCCAAGCGCAAAGATACCTTAGAATTTACTAACAACCCTTCTTTTATACACACCAATGTCTCTCCCACTATAGCAATCCACCGATGTGGGACATCCAATTCTTTCCCAGGATGTAATATGGAACAGATACACACACAATCAGAAAAACACAATCAATGGATAATATAGCGCAGTCTCGTTTATGTAGTTTTATTGGCTTCTATGTCATTTTGATTTCTCACTTCTATGTTTGATCTTCATATTGCTTCTTTCTAGTTGGTTCGAATATTTTGTATTTTTTTCAGGCTGAGTAAATATATTGAGCTTGACTAGCTCTTTAAATCACGGAAACAAAAGTAATTTTGTGGAAAAAGTTTAAAAGAAAACGTATTCATCAAGACGAGAAGAATGAGATAGTAGTGAAGATTGGAGAATTAGGCGTTGAAACTAATCATCAAAGTATTAACCGAATAATCAAAAAGCAAGCTTTAGTAAAATCAATTATTTTAATTTTCGGGTTTTTATGATATATATCTATATAGGTATTCGTATCATACATAATACTTCTTGTGGTACAATTAGGGACCGACTCATAAAACGTATATATAAGAAAACAGTACCTTACAATATTACGATCACATTATTTCTTCTTATCACTATATTATATTTGTTAAGCTTAATTTGTCGAGTTTATTAAATTTAGCTTCAAGGTAGTTGTTAAGATGGATTCATATTACGACCAAATCAATCATCAGTTACAAGACCACATGTTTCCGGCATCCCCACACTCTCACATAATGCTTGATATTTTGAACGTTTTTCAACCGGTGGTGCTTGATGATGTAGCCATTCTCAACGACCAAGATACTTCTGATTTCGGAATCATCTTGATGAATGATCTGGATGAAGCTTTTATCATGAACAGCTTGGAGTTGGAGGATATGCATCATGCACCAGGACTAAATATCAGCATAAACAGTGGTTCGGGTTTATCAGAGGAAACAATTTTGGAGCGTCTACAAGTGATCACACCAAAAGCAAAGTTTGGTGGAGAAAACAAAGGCGAAAAAGAAGAAATTGACACTTGTTCTATCTGTTATGATGAATATGAAGAAAACAAGAAAATAGGAAAAATGCAATGTGGGCATTTGTTACATTTAGAATGCATCAAAAGTTGGCTATTATGTAAGAATAGTTGCCCGATGTGCAGGGCTACCGCATAGACGGTGTAGGTTTTTATTTTGGTCTTTCACTTGATTAACGAGGCGATGTAATGGTAGATTTACAAACAGCAGAATACAATTTATTAGATGTGCTCTTAACTTTTAAGAATCAGAGTTCAATATTGCTGCTTTTACTTTCTATTATCATTGCTTGTATGCCAAAGTCATTATTTGATGAGTTTATCAGGTTTCTTGATGTCATGATAGTTGTTTGAGTTTATGTCTTTTTGTATCTATCAATCTTCAAATTTATCGACACTTGGTTGCAATTTATTTCACTTCTTACCGGAAGATTAACTTTGTAATTCAAACTAGTGAGCGTAGACTTCTGACAAGTTGATAAAGAATTCATCCTAACCTGAGTAACCTCCTTAACCAGGACTCAAGTCCTATTCACTGGTTCACAACGATCTCCGCCTCCCAATCTACAGCAACAGTTGCACCCAAGTCTCACACAAGAGACTTGTATTATTTAAGTGGGAAAATGATCCCTGCTGTTTACAGCAGGGACTTATCTGCTGTTAAGGCTAACTCAGGGACCATTGGTGCATACAAGACATGTTATCAGGGACCATTTATGTTGAATCAGGGACTATTTTTGCACTATACAGGAGATAAGTCCCTGCTGTAAATACAGGGATCATATAGCTGAGATAGTCAGCTCAAAAGTTGGATGACCTGTAAATACATGTACTGAGGTATGCAGATATTCATAAACAAAGAAACAATGACAAGTGACAAACCTAATGCTAAATCCTAACAAACACCATTTAGAAAGATCAATCAAAATCACATCCTCAAATGCACTACAGAACCGTTCTTATAGCAGTGCGATAGTCTCTCATTTTGGATATCTCTTACGTCCAATATTATGTCAAATTTAGCTTCTTTTCAAATATACAAAGACTTGTTTGCCCGTTTGGGGTAAGCTGGATCAACTTTACCAAGTCGTCATTGTAAACATGTTAAATAGAAAGAGAAGAGAGGCAAAGGGGTAGCAAGTAGCAACATCTTTCCAGAACTGAAATTTGCAAATCTCAGGAATCGTACAGTTTCTGATGAACAATGTGCAAGTCACTATAGCACCATTTGCTCTTGATTAGGGAGTTTCAGCTCCTGCGGAATGAGATACCCGTTTCCCTAACAAGATAAAAGATCAAAAGAAACACACAAACAAAAAGAGGGAAGAAGGCACAGACTGAAAATTACAATTAAAGAAACAACATTTAATCCCAACACATGTTCTCTTATTGTTTTTTTCATTTATTTTGTTCATCAAACTTTTTTGTAATTCATTAGAGAGAGGGAGAAGAAACAAACTGTCTTGGAAAACTGAACAACTCTTTCTCTTCAAAAGGAGAAGACCATTCACGAGAACCACCCGCAGATGTTTCCGAACCTACCGCTCCTACCCCATCCGGATGTAAACCCCCCACTGATATCCCATTATTCCCGTTCGACATAATACCCGTTGGCGGTCTCGTGGAGGTCTTGCCACCCCTTCCCAATGCATAATGATCTACTGAATTTGTAGAAGACATCCACATCCCATTCGTCCTTGGTGAGCTACTAGGTGGAAGAGGAAGCCGATCCAGACTCCAGTCTATATTTGTGTAATCAAACTGTTGGGACTCGCATGTGTTCCAGTCTACAGAAGACGATGGACCTGAGCACCCGTTTGATCCCAGCCCAGAAAAAAGACCAAGAGAAGAAGCAGGCGCTAAAGTAGGAGTGGTGGTGGTGGTGGTACTACCCACCATTCTGTTCCACATACCACCATTGTTGTAATGGTTCATGGAACCCTGTTGGCTAAAATGATGATCCAACGGGGCACTGCTGGATGCATACTGATGTTGAAGATGTGGCTGCTGTTGTTGCTGATAATGGAAATGGTCATACATTTGTCCATTACTGACACTGTTCACATGGCTTGAGGTGTTAAAGCTTCTTGTTGTAGCAGGACCATTATGGAACCCGTTCGTGTTCATATTCATTGCCGGTTCAACAACATTGGGATTCCAATCAGCAACGGATGCTGACAATGATGAGCTAACACTCATAGGTATGTGCTTCGATTTTGGCCGCTGCATCATGATAACAGGTTCCCTCACTGATCCTAACTGCAGGTTCTTTAACTCGGTTCCAATATTTGCATACCGTGAATCTGTTTTGGCTGGTGGGGGTGCAGCCTGTAACGGAGAAGAGTATGAGACAGAAGGGTTTGATCCACCTACAGGCCATCGTTTCTCCACGGATGAAGTAACAGCTTGTTGCTGTTTTGTCCAATCTGAATTGGGTGGAATTTTCTTTAGCAACTGCAAGCTTTTGAACCCGGGATCTACTGATGACGGTCCTACCGTAACATCCATTTTGGTGTAATTAAAATCTCTATTGTCATCAGTTCTCTGCTGTATATATATAGCTTTCGATTGCGTTCTTGAGGGCATCGATGAATTATAGCTCATGACCTTGCTGTTACCATTAGCAATGGTTAAAGGATCACCGTTTTCTTCAAGCTTTGGAGGGGCAGCAGGAGGTTGCTCTTGTTTCTGGTTTTTTAAAGTTTCTGCAGCCTGTTCAAGATCACCTTCACATGCAACAATAGCACGTTCAACTTCCTGTTTTGAACATTTAAACTTCATTTCCATTTCCATAATCTGAGCAAGTTCCTCTGATATATCAATTTTCAAATTACCACCACCATCTAGGTTATTAGGCTCACGTTGGTTGTCTGCATCTTCACCTCCTTCAAACAACCATGCAACCGACTGCTCTACTTTACCTTCATTTAATATAAGTGCCATTGTAGCACGTTCAGAGGAAAATCCCATTGCCACAAGTTGTTGAGCTAGTCCTTCTAGCTTTCTTGACATCAAGTAACCACTGCATCGTTCATGTAGTTCCTGAGCTCTCCTCTCTTTTTGTCGCTGATGTTTTTTCTCATTCTTTTGACGAATCTTTTCACGTTTATCATTGTCGACCCCAGGTGCTGTTGTCTCCTGACGAGAGGATCCTTGGGTATTCTTCTCTTTGTGATCTTCAGACTCGCCTGACCAACTGCCGTTGTTAGACAAGGAATCGTATTCAACACCCATCCCAACAGAGTTCCCAATGTGGTCCTCAGTCTCAAGTGCATGAAAGGTTCCCAGAAGCGGATTGTAACCACTAGTAGGGACACCGCCACCTGTGTTCGCAATTGATGTGGGTTTCGTAGAAGACTTTTGTGGCTCCTTGCCAGCAACTCTTTTGTCTTTTGACTTTGACTTAGATGGAGGAGACATTGTGATATCCAGCTTGCTACAATATCAAAGTAATCTCTTGGTTATATAACCATACAAACTTGAAATGAAATTGTCAACATTTATGCGGGTAAACGAACTGCCAGCACAGATTGCTACAGATAATAACATATAGATGTAAGCATCTGCGCCCTGCATCATGCTACGCTAACATGCCAATTATTCGAATCTTAATGATCTTGTTACAGGAGAATCAAAACTAGTAGATAATAAGATTCTATAGAACAACCTAGATTTAATGAGATTGTATTGATAAGATACAGGGATGGATGATAGTTTGTTATCTAAAAAATGAAAACAGCGTTTAGGAAACTACAAACAATATATTAGCTGACTAACTTGATCACGCTAGCATGAATGAAATAATACTGGAAGCCATCACCATAGATGAAAAAACATATAACACAGGACTCGCTAAGAGGAGATATTATGCAACATAACAATAGAGAAATCATGGAAAATAGTTAACAATGTATTGTATATTAGTCGTATTAGATTGATAATACATTTAAGTTATGTTACCAATGGAACTTTAACAATATTTACTTCCTTTAATGTGGTTGCTACTCATCAAACAAGATCAACTCAACCATACTGGCCACGCCACAGTGTGCATCCATATATACTAGGGACTAAGGATTGCTCACTGAAGAGAAAACTAAATAAGTCGAAGCAATAATACATATCAAATGCATATTATTTGGTCAATTATTCCCCTATGGCCCTATCATATATAGAAACAGGACCAGGTATCTTAATAAGGAAGAAAAAATCATCCATACTAGCGTGCAGGGATATTTACAAGAGATTGCTTGATTGATAGGTAACCAAAAGAGGTATAGCAAAGCCCGTTACATATAAAACAGTAGTTCAGAAGAAATCCTATAAGTTAGCAATTCAAACCAATTAATCGATTATATGGGGAAAACGAGTTGATAATCCTCGACCAAATACGATATTGTGCAAAGCATGAATTCAATTCGAAACCGATTTAGTACTACTATATAGGGAAAGAGGAAATGGATAACTGCCTGCTGCATTGCGTGGTATCCTTCTAATGCTAGTATTTACGGTAACTGAGGTTTTCATTTATACACGAATCCCCAAACTTTAGCATCAATCCCAAAGAGGGGTCCACATTCCAAGATTCACCGATATAGTCAACTTTGTCTAAGCAAGTTTAGAATGGCAAGTGTTCAAGTCATGTCAAAACCTGGTATAAAGTTCTACATCTAGTTTGATTGGGTTTAATTTTACGTTAGAGCAACAAAAACTGTTCTTAAACAAAACAAAAATATCAAGTATAATGAATGAGAGAAAATGCCTTTAAATCCTTGAAGTCAAAACGGCATTAAGTCCTATAAGCAAAACTTCTACATAAGGCTAAGAACTATGGACTAATACACAAAATAGACACAATTTTGACAAACCGGACATAGCTAGAAACCGTACAACGACATACAACACTTCACAACCTCCCAACAAAAACTTAGTCAAAAACTTAAAAACTGCTAGCAACATTATAAATGCCATACAATTACATTCGAAACTCTTAATAACCGCTCACCAAAACTAACAACACTTAAAACACACCAAACCAAAACTAACGCCAGCCTAACACATTCATCTATACAAATCTCACAAACTCATTACGCTTTATATCAACCGACACCTCAACAACCCTAACTAACTCATCATTTCATTCCTCCAAATTTTCAAAACCTAAACACACAAATCTCGCAAACTCGTTACGCCTCCACCGACAACGCAACAACACTAACTAATTCTAATTCTAATTCAATTCATCATATCCACATCTATAAAAACAAATCAAATTCAACCATAACAACCCAAAACACATAAAATTCAACGAATTACGCAACGGCATGGTTTAGAATCAACGAAATGAATGAATTGACTTACCAAAATTAGGGTTTCGGTATCGAATTTGGGGGAAATGAGGTGACGTCACACGGATTTGATTGAATTAGGGTTTTGGTAATGATTTGATATTCTGGTGTGGTGGAATTGGATCGAATTTTTGTGTAGCTTTTTGCAATTTGACGATATGTGGTTTTTGTTTTTGTTTTCGTTTTCGTTTTTGTTTTTGGTTTCTCTTTCTACTTTCTTTCTCTCTCCTCTTTTTGTCTTAAAACCGGATGACACACTCACTAACCACAATTTTCTTTCTTTCTTTCTTTTTCGACCGTTTTGTGTGTTTTGGGCTTTTATGGATTGATGTAGCCCAATAAGTATGTTTTGATCCGGCCCAATAATGATTTTTGGTTTAGATTTCATTATTTTACTTTTGAGTTTTTTTGATTGAACGAGTATGGCGTCATTCCGCCGCATTGCGGCGGGACGTTGTAGTTGACAAAAATTTACGTATCGATTTTTATATGGCATTTGGTAATGTAGTTAATATTAAAACGATATTGGGCTTTTGCTATTTTTTTGAGTATTATTTAGGCCTAAGGAACATTAGTTTTATTTTTTGGCCTTTTTATCTTTGGTCCATTAGTCGTTATTTTTTCATATGAAGCGGGCTTAAGAGCAGCTGTTGTTGTTGCTGTTTATTGATAAAGGGAAATTGGGGATAAACATTTCATAATTAGGGTTTTGCGAATTGTGAAGATGGCTCCTAAATATCCCAGGTGTTTACAAATTGCAAATCAAATTGGTGACAGGCGAGTTGAAAGGGTTCCGGAGGCTGTGTTTTGTCGAGAGAGGGATGCTTATTTGTCTGATGAGATAGATTATAATAAAAGGATTGAAGAAGTTAAAGCGATGATTGAAAATAGGCATGGGATTATCAAGGAATTGAAGAAAATGGGGGTTCATCCTCTGTTGGTTCAATTTTTGTCGGATTTGAAAGCTGCGGAGCGAATGGATTTTGATGAAATGGGGTGGTTGATTAAGAAAAGTTATGTTGCTTCTTTGCGTGCTGCTGACAAACAGAGGATGGTGGAGAAACTCAAGACCTTTTAGTAAGGCTGCTTGTGTCTCTTTCTTTTGTATGGTTAAAGTTTATGAAGTGTAGCAGTTTTTTGTGTCAGTTAGGTGGTTGTTAAAGGGCATGGGTATTATGTAGAAAATTATGGTGTGTATGTTCAATGTATCAATGTTCTAGTGTACTTGGAATTTGATCATTGTTTATGTAAATATTAATAAAAGTATCACTTTCTATGTGTTGTTTGTGGTTAAATTCAGTTGTTATTGCTATTTTTTATGGTGTTTTTAAGAACATTGTTAATTTTTGAAAGGTAAGTAATGTCATATGTTGATGTTTGTTTCTAACATTTATGTATGCATGTGTTGTGCAGTTAACATGATTTTGGTAAAAATATTTGGGTAAAAGTAAACGCAAATAGGTTCAGCTTATAGCATATTTAGTTATGGTCTGTTGTAGGTTTGCATTTGGTTTTAGAAATGTTTATAGTTTTTTTCTAAATGTGAAAATAGGCTAGAAGCATGTGATTGTTACAGGATATGTGTCTTTGCATATTCTTTGTTTGTGGCTAAAAGGGTGGCATGCTTTTAAATACTGTTAACTATTTTGTTTTTTGGAGAGGAATATTTTGTTGTTGCAGACTGATGCTACCTTTTTCTTATTTTATTTTGTGGTTGGGAATCGATAGTTGTTGCTTACAGAGTGAATAAGGTTTTTTTGTGCAATATTATTGGACCATGGAGTGGTTTCTAGGAAATACAAACAAACTAAACAGTGTCCTTATTTAGTTAGTTTAACTGTATTGAGTTAACAAACTTGTGTATATAAGTAGCTGCCAAGTGTTTGGTATTTTCACTTGTGTTTGGTAGTCTTTGTTTGAAAATATTAAAAAAAAAAAGATGGTTTCTATGCCAAACTTTGAAGAGCTAAAAGAGGTGTGTGGTTCTAACGAATTGAAAGATTTCTTCAAGTTCGTTTTTGCGCAAGATGATAGTGAAAATGAGGGTCTGATTAGGAAGATGATTGAACTATGCAATGGGTTGCGGCAAAAAATTTCAAAGTTTGCTGATTTGATTGACGAAGGGCAGTGCATCAGCCATTTCGATGTGCCAGCGTGTGTTGGGTTGGAATGTTTGTTGAAAGCCCAAGGCAGGAATGGGGAAATTCTACGAGCGTTGGTTGGTGCTTTGGATGTGGCTCGTGGTGCTAGAGATGAAAAGTGACGGCACGTGATGCTCATGGACGTCCGTGATTAGGGTTTGGTTTGTTAAATGCAACTGTTTGTCTGTAGTATGATTAGGTTGTCTTGCTGTATGTTTAAGTGTTGTTGTTGGATGCTAGTTGTGTTTTGTGGTCTGCCGTTTGTGTAAATGTTTGTAACTTTGGTTTTTTTTTTAACAAGAAGCAGTTGTTTCGTTGTATGTTTTATGTTGCTTTTATATTTGTTCATGCATAATAGAGTGATATTTTTTATCAGAAACTTGGTAAATTAGTGTTATTATACTGTGCCACTATTGTATAACCAAATTTTTAACATCGAGCAATGCAAAGCTATTTGGAAGATAAATTATATTTTAAAGGTACGATAAGATAGAGTATTTAGATAGATACAGTATGCGCATTACTGCGACGCAATTATCGTACAAAAGATATCCTAGTTACATTGTCTTTTATTTAGAGCAGTTTTACACTGCTATAGCTATAGATACATACTTTTTTACAAAGCAAGAGGCCGATGTTTGGTATGACTTGGTAGCCAGCATTTTTCTTAGTCGAGTTTCTTGCTTTTTTGCTACCTGAGGCTTCTGTTTCTCGTTCGGTAGTTTGAAATAGTGCTCTGCGCGTTTTAGTAGTTCTTTTTTCGTTTTTCGTCGCAGAGGGTTCTGTTATGTTGGTTTGTTCTGGTACAGGGGTAGTTGTTGTTTCTGTTTGAATCGTTGATTTTCCTGGTAGAGCCTCTATATCTGCATCTGGTGGTGCTGCAATTGTTGGTGTTATTTCCCAGGCTTTGTCGAGAAAGAAAAACTTTTGTTCTTTGGTACTGTCATTACCATAGTGTAGCTGAAATATATATGTTTTGTTTTCCAATGCAGCTAGTTCTGGTGGAACTTTGTATGGGTCTCTTTCTTGCAATTCTTGAATAAGTTCGTTGCAGCTGGTGACTATTGAGTGTGCTTCATTGCTGAAACAGGTTAGCATTATTCTTCCGGTATCATCATAGATAAATGCTTTGAAGCAATAGCTGTAACAAAGGTTTTAGAATAATTATGAGTATGGATATGCAGTAATTTAAATAACGTAGTATATGTTTATACTTATTATTTTATAAAATTTTTTTACCTGTAGTCGATACTGGAATTAGGGTCTGTTTGACGGCATTGTCCGTGTGGCCATCCTTCGGATACTTTGGAACGGCAGGTTGTACACCTTGTATAGAACGACGACATCTTGTCACTGATAAAATCGACGGTTGCAACAACCGTGAACCGAACATTCTGCAAAATTATTTGGTTTCAGATACTTGGTCTTCTTTTGAGTGTAAGTATTTAGTATTGGTTTCATACCTTTTGATGTTGTGGGTTTTCTCTTAGCAAATTTGCTATTGTGACACGGTTTCTCTTTTTTTCTTCTTCCATGTTTGTACACCGCTGGTACTGAACATTTGATATTGCTGGTGGTTCGAGGAAAATGTTGTACATGTGTATTTATAACAGGTGATATTGTTAGTATTATAGTGATGCTTGTTATTACTATTTTTTTGTTTATTCTTTTTCAATTACTTACACTGATCGAATCTCGTTTGCTTCTGGTATGTCAGGGTTCAAGTAGCAGTAAGTTGCAGCTGTGCTTGAAAGCAGAAGGCCTATATAAGGTAATGTAACAATTATTGGTTGTATGTTTAACATATGAACAAAGGTATAAAGTAGTTGGCTTACTGCCGTAGGTTTTTACGATACATGAGCTTACTGCAATTGTAACTGGTTTTTCACTTTCTTCATATTCTTTCATATTGAAACTACAGGCCTTTTCATTCCACAGGCTAAATCTCACAGTCATACCCCTGTTACAAATAAGTATTGTGAATGTATCATAATGGAAACATGGAATACGAAAAAAGTTAGTATAGTTAAAGGTTACGTACTCTAGATTTTGTATCCCAATATCTCTCCAAATTGTAGCTTCTTTTGTAGTCTTAGTAGATTGAAGTAGTTCAGTCACATATTGGATGCAACCAACATAGTCTGTTACTGCCACAGTTAGTATTGAAATTACTTTGTAAAAATAGGCTGCTAACTGTAGTATAAGTTTAAGTCAGATTATCTACCTCTGAGTAGCCCATCTTTTTTGTCAATCCTTGAATGTAGTTCACTATATTGTAAAAAGTTAAAGTAGTGGCATGGAAATCCGGTGTCTGTTGCTCGTTGTATAACCGTGTTATTTCCAAAAGCGAGTGACAGTGGATTTTCAACTATTTGCATCCATCCTGTAACGTCTTGAAATCCAAATCCTTTGATCTTATATGCTTTGTTAATTTCAAGGGCGTTAAAAGGGTCTTTCTCGCGTTGCTTAATGTTTGCCTAGATTTCTCCCCCCCCCCCCCCCTAAATGGAGGAAATAAATATAAACTTAGTAAGTTTGTACTATAGTTTTGTCTAGGAATATAGAAATGTACCTGCTGATCAAGTAAAATGCAGCTATGCATAACCGGTAGTGATGCTTTGTTAATTGTTGTCCATTTGCGATAAACTTTGACATATATGCATTTGTCAAAATCTGTTGGTTTTAGGCTCAGTAAGCTTGCACTTTCTGGTTCGGCAATGATTTCTTTTCCATGAGTCTTTGGTGGTGAGCTTTGTTCAGAGTCTCCTGCCATGTGCCTACGTGCAAAAACATTTGTTTGGTTAGAAACAATTTGTATTTTTGTGCACAATAAGTTACAATGTTAATGTGCATGAATACTGATAAGTAGGTAAGAGTGGTAACTTGTTTCTACCATAGGTAACTAATTAATAAGAAGAAATAACTTATTTGTTGCTGAGTATAGCTAACGATGTAACGATTAGGAACCTGGGTAAATGTTACTTGGTTTAGGAAATCTGTAACACCCCGAAAATTTGATAAGCAGCGGAAGTCTAATCGGGGTCATTACAGTTTAGTACACAGTCATACTCATAGAAAACAATTCAAAAGATAGTCAATATCATTCCATAAAAACTCAAATATTCAGAGTTACAAACATTTTTCCAAAATGTTAATTTTTTCGCAAAAGAAGTGATGAGTTTGTAAATAATGATATAATTATTGAAATAAAAAGGGAGGTCCTGTGCCCTTTGCCAGCTCCGTGCCGCCATGCTTGCTAATTTCCTGAGATAAACATGCTTAAAAAGTCAACACAAAGGTTGAGTGAATCCATAGTAGTTTAAATAGTAATAGTGTGAACACAAGTCAAGCATTTGAAACTAGCAAGCCAAGATAGACAGGTCTTGACTAAACTGGTGAAATATTGCTCCTAAGTCTCACGAAACGCAAGCCTTAACATTGATTTGACATATCATAAAGATAATAACAATCACCTACACCACAGCGGATGTAAATGACAAGGGGCCCTCGGTGACAGGAAATGTGCCAAATTTCCATAATACCTCGAATATAGCACACCTCCTGCCAAGTGATCACCTTGACAGAGGCGGGCTGCCATTCCAATAGATCTATCAACTATATTCGCGCTCACTCGCAAGTGATTAAGGTTCGTGATATGAGGGACTTGTAGCACAGGTGTCAACTTAGGCAATATCAGGTGATAACAGCATACAGAAAAATACTTGTGTTCGATTTATAGCATGTATCTCCCCACGGGGTTTAAAAACAATTAAAAATGTGGGACCATGAACTCACCTGACAGGTGGGTGTGAATCACAACGGTGCTCAAAAGTGATGGTGTACTGCTATGACTAGCAATGAAATTCCTCCGACTTGCGACCTAAATAATACATTGTAATCGGTATTTTAGATTCGTTTCGAAATTGACATGTGATATGTCTCGTGTACGGTGATATCCGTTCGGGTGTCTTATTGTATTCCAAAATAACTTCACGTAGTTATTTGTAATGTGTCACGAACCGGTGTTCGATAAATATTAACCTGTTGTGAAAATATTATTTAAAAATATTTATAATTAAATATTTTTAGTAAAGTTGTATATATATATATATATATATATATATATATATATATATATATATATATATATATATATATATATTAAAGTTAAAGAAAAATATATATATATATATGTATTTATATAAAAATCAAAATAATTATAAAATACCTTGTCACATTTTAACCCTTAACTTTACAAAATTACACTTTTTACCCTTTGGTTAATAATAATTACAATATGGTCCTTTTTGTACTTTTTACCTTTTGTTCCCCAAACTTTTGGAAAATACAATTTCTACCCTCAACTTCTTATTAGAATTCGGTTTTGTCAAATTTAGTTTGAAGTTTGTGATTTTGACAATTTTAGTCCCTTAACGGAAACTTTTGCAAAAATAGTCCTTGGTTTAGTTTTTGAAAAACAAACTTTCGTTACAATGAAAGTAGCCTTTAAAACTTGTACAAATCTTAAAAATCGGTATTTACACTTCTCGTTATTTTTCCAAGTTTCTAAGCCGAAAAATCTTCTTTGAAAATTTAATGGGCTCGTTAGCCCGTTTAAAGCCCAAAGAGTGTCTAATTTGTTTGGAAAATAGTGTTCGACTAGGATTGGTTTTGGTCTAGTTTTCGTGGTATAAAACCGTATATGGCTTGCATGATCTGTCGATTTGGTTAAGCTTGAGTCGAGGATATAGGTGGTCAAAAAATATAGATAGGTTGCACGTGTAAAAATGAAATGGCGAGGCCATTCCTAGGGGTGTCGAGGCATGTGATTACTATAGTTATAAGTGTAATGAAAGTTTTATACTTAGAATAATGTGTGTGTCGTGTGATGAATGTTCGTGATATGCATGAATAATTTACGTATGAATTGAAAAGAGTGAATAACAACTTACAACACCAAAAATTGGTGGTGATGAGATCGTGTGTACGAGTTGGGAGCAAGCAAAACGTCTAGACCCGAGAGCTCTTCCTTATCCCAAAACCTTATTCAACCTTGTAAGGAACCCAATACTTTCCTAACCCGAACTATGCTTGTGCGCCTAGGTCCTCTCGACAACAACCAAGAAAGAAAAAGAGTTTTGTGCTTTGAAGCTTTGGTGGTCTTGAGAGTGTGTGAGACTTATTGCATTTAATGTGGCTTTTATAGGGTGGTTCGAATGTCTCCAAGAGACACAACACCACCGAGTGGTCATTTCACACTCGACAAGGTTGTCTAGCCTCCAAAGGCATTGTCAAATCGAGTAGAGGTGGTGAGGAAGCAATGAGAGTTTGACTTTGATTTGTTTATGTTTAGCTAGGGTGAGTAGGGCATTATAAAATTAAGATTTGAGCACATGTGGTAACTTGTTGGGGAACATTGAGACACTCGATCCATGGGGTAATACTCGGTTAAGGTTACTAGGTGTGTATCATGAATAACCGATGGTTAGACGACTTCAAAAGTCGGCTTGGTGTTTTGGGTTTGATTGACCTCACATAGATGGAACAAAGTAAAAGGGAAGTTGCATGCTTCAAAGTAAACGTGTGTATATATATATAGCGCATGGCTGGGCATTGTTCGAAAACCATGCAACACAAGAGAAAAGCAAACAAAACACAACTAGCCTTGTGGGCTGTGGTAAACTCTCGGCCCAAAATGAAACAAAAGAAAAAGTAAATCGGGTGGGCTAGTGGGGGTGTTTCGGTCCAAGTGAGTCAAAGAAAAAGAAAGAAATCGTGTGGGCTTGTGAAAATGGTTCGGCCCAATTATGATGGGGTGTCGGTGATTAGAAAAATGGTGAAATTAATTTCGGTGTCGATGTCGGTTCGTGAAAACCAAAAATATATAGGCGATGTCGTCATACATATATATATACTCGTATATATATAGTAATAATAATTTGTAATAGTTAATATATACATAATGTCATATATATATATATATATATATATATATATATATATATATATATATATATATATATATATATATATATATATATATATATATACATACATATATATATATATATATATATATATATATATATATATATATATATATATATATATATATATATATATATATATATATATATATATATTAATAATTGTCTCGATGTTCAAATGGGGTGTCAGGTCGCAAGTGGGAGTTACCGGTGTTAACCTCATTGGGTGATATCCAAGAGTGACAATCAGGTGATATCGGGTGACAAAACATAATCGGGTGTTAAACAAACGGTGATTAAAACAATCGGGTGTCAAACAGTAGGTGTCTCATATATAAAAAAAAAAATTCAAATTAGCCGGCAAAAACGGCTTAGTTTAGAATAGTATTGATGATTAGCATTAATAAATGACCTGGGATTTTACGGTGTATTACAGTACCCACCCGTTAGATTGGATTCGTCCCGGAATCCAAAGTTGAATCGGTGCTCGGGGTTGTCTCATCAAATAGTTGTGGGTATTTGGCACGCATTTGATCCTCGCGCTCCCATGTGTACTCGGGTCCTCTCTTAGGGTTCCATCTGACCTTAACAATGGGAATGCGACTATGCTTAAGTCGTTTGACCTCCCTATCCATAATCTCAACGGGTTCCTCAATAAAGTTCAACTTATCGTCGATTCTGATCTCTTTTAACGGAATCACGAGTGTTTCATCCGATAAACACTTTTTCAAATTTGACACGTGGAAGGTGTTGTGTACTCTACTGAGTTCCTTAGGTAGTTCAAGTTTGTATGCTACGGGACCGATCCTTTCAATGATCTCGAAGGGTCCAACGTATCTTGGGTTTAACTTTCCACGTTTTCCAAACCTAATCATCCCTTTCCAAGGTGATACCTTAAGCATGACCTTGTTTCCAACTTGAAACTCTATTGGTTTCCTTCGCACATCGGCATAACTCTTTTGCCGATCCCTAGCGGCTTGTAATCGTTGCCTAATTTTTACTATTTTCTCAGTGGTTTCAAGAATCAACTCGGGACCTGAGAGTTGTACATCTCCAATCTCAGCCCAACAAACTGGTGATCGACACTTTCGTCCATAAAGTGCTTCAAACGGTGCAGCCTTAATGCTGGCGTGATAACTGTTGTTATATGAGAATTCTGCTAATGGTAGGTGTTTATCCCAGCCTTTTCCAAAATCAATCACACATGCCCTAAGCATGTCTTCCAGGGTTTGTATTGTCCTTTCACTTTGACCATCGGTCTGTGGATGGTAAGCTGTACTCATATCTAACTTAGTTCCCAAGGCTTTCTGTAAAGATCGCCAAAAGTTATACGTGAAACGGCTGTCTCGGTCGGAGATAATAGAAATCGGCACTCCATGCCAGGAAACTATCTCCTTAAGGTACAAACGTGCAAGAACATCCATATCATCAGTCTCTTTGATTGGCAAGAAGTGCGCTGACTTCGTGAGACAATCGACAATAACCCAAATTGTGTCCAACCCACTCGATGTCTTGGGTAATTTCGTAATGAAGTCCATTGTAATCCTTTCCCATTTCCACATTGGTAGCTCAGGTTTAATCAAAAGACCGGATGGTTTTTGAAGTTCAGCCTTTACTCTTGAGCAGGTCAAACACTTACCGACATACTCTGCAATGTCAGCTTTCATGTTTGGTCACCAATACAACTTCTTTAGATCTTGATACATCTTGTCCGAACCAGGATGAATGGAATATTTAGACTTATGAGACTCGTGCATGATGAGGTCTCGTATTCCTCCATACAATGGAATCCAACTTCTGTCTTTGAAACACAGCCTTCCATCTGGTTTCTTGACAAATCCATTCGTGCTTTCTGGCATGCCGTAAATCTTCTCGTGTGGTCTATTCTCTTCCTTAAGGGCCTCAACTTAAACTTCAAGAATTTGAGACGGAAGTGGTGATCTAATTGTCATACCCAATGACCTAACTCTGAGGGGTCTAAGTCGTTCCTTTCGACTCAAGGCATCTACTACAACGTTTGCCTTCCCCGGGTGATAACGGATCTCACAATCATAGTCACTTAGCAACTCTAGCCATCGACGTTGTCTCATGTTCAACTCCTTTTGATCCAAAATGTGCTGAAGACTCTTGTGATCGGTGAAAACCGTACACTTGGTTCCATATAGGTAGTGTCTCTAGATCTTAAGAGCGAATACCACCGCTCCTAATTATAGATCATGAGTCATGTAGTTCTCCTCGTGGGGTTTAAGTTGTCTAGAAGCGTAAGCGATTACTTTAAGTCTTTGCATCAATACGGCACCCAAACCTTGGATTGATGCGTCACAATATACTACGAAGTCCTCACTTCCTTCGGGTAGTGCTAATATCGGTGCTTCACAAAGCTTCTGCTTCAAAAACTAAAATGCTGATTCTTGCTCCTCTCCCCATTCAAACTTCTTCTTCTTCTGTGTTAACTCAGTCAAAGGTTTAGCAATCCTTGAAAAACCTTCAATAAACCTTCGATAATATCCGACAAGACCTAAAAATTGGCGTATCTCAGTAGGACTCGTTGGTGACGCCCAATTTTTAATAGCTTCGATCTTAGCGGGATCAACATGAATACCCTTACTGTCAATAACATGCCCAAGAAATTGTACTTTCTCAATTCAAAAATCACACTTTGAAAATTTGGCTTATAATTTCTCTTCTCTGAGCAGTGTTAGTATGGCCTTCAAGTGTTCTGCGTGCTATTCCTTACTTCGTGAGTAAATAAGGATATCATCGATGAATACAATCATAAACTTATCCAAATTGGGTTTGCACACTCGGTTCATTAAGTCCATAAATACAGCGGGTGCATTTGTTAGACCGAATGGCATTACTTGGAATTCGTAGTGACCGTATCTTGTCCTGAAAGCCGTCTTAGGGATGTCTTCTTCCCTAACTCTCAGTTGGTGATAACCCGGTCTCAAATCAATCTTCGAGTAGACACTCAATCCTTGCAGTTGATCAAACAAATCGTCAATCCTTGGCAACGGATATCGATTCTTAACAGTAAGTTTGTTCAACTCACGATAATCGATACACATCCTGAAGGGTCCATCCTTCTTCTTTACAAACAACACTGGGGCTCCCCACGGTGACGAACTTGGGCGAATAAATCCTTTATCCGACAATTCCTCCAATTGTCTAGATAACTCCTTCATTTCCAACGGTGCTAGCCTATAGGGTGCTCGTGCTACGGGTGCTGCTCCTGGCATCAAGTCAATTTGAAATTCCACTTGACGAGTCGGCGGAAGGCCAGGCAAGTCCTCAGGGAAAACTTCTGGAAAGTTCCTGACTACTGGCACATCCTCGAGTCGCTTCTCTTCTGACTTCTTCTCGGTGACTTGAGCCAAAAAGACTTGACATCCTCGTTCGATGTACTTCACAACCTTGATGCAAGAAACGATGCTCTGACGTGTCTTACTTCGCTCTCCGCGAACAATCAGGGTTTCGTTATTCAGGGGGATGTGAACGACCTTTTCATCACAAATGATCTTAGCGTGGTTCTCGGATAACCAATCCATTCCTACAACGACGTCGAAACTACCAAGTCTAATAGTGATTCGTTGTGTTTTGGTGTGTGTAAACAACAATTTATCAAAATATCAACAAACGTGAGTTTTAATTTGTCTTGAGACAAATAAACGTGAAGTAATTCGAGTAAACCGTTTAGGAAAACGATTACCTCGTAAAACTGGTGAAAGTGATATTCAAATTGTGTGACCGGGAAGTGATTTCCCGGGTCGTACCCCAACGAGGTGTGAATGGAAAGCTTCGAATGAGATTTGGATTAAAATCGTGTATGATTGGAAAGGCTATTTGGTTTTGCGATTCGTTAAATTAACGAATTTGAAAATTAACGAACGAATTTAAAAGTAATTTAACCTAAGGCAACTAACAATTTAAGAAATTCCTAAAAACTACGGGAAAACATAATTAGGTATTGGTAATCCTAAAACGTTAAATGAATTAAAAACGTAACGTTTAATTAAAAATTACGCGAGAGCGCAAAATAAAACGTGAATTTTGAGTTCCGAACGTCTTACTAGTTTCTAATTAATTTTCTAACGTATTATAAGTTAAAAGAAAATTTTTGAAAAAAGAAAATAAATTTTTTCAATAAAAATTCTATTAAATATGAATTAAAAACTAATTTACTCTAATTTAATTTTAATAAATATTAAGACTATTCCTAAAAATTTGAAACTTTTTTTATAAATGCTACAAGTTATTACAATGCTTAGAAAAATATGACAAAGATGGGTACAATGCGAAAAAAAAGCACACAATAAGCTCTTAAAAGCTGTTAAGCTTATTGGCTTCAACCAAACCACTAAGGGTCAAATGATATTCTTTGCAAAGCTTAACCAATAAAAGACCCAAGGGCAGTTGGAGTTTGTGTGTTGTGTTAGAGTCTGTGTGGGTGATTAGGTCCCAAGTTCGATTCGCATCAAACACAATTTTTTGCTAAACATTTTTTTTTTTTTTGCTTTTTCTCTTCACAAAACTTCAACTCAACTAAAAGCAAGAACCTTTTATGAAAACACTTTTCTAGAAAAAACTCAAAACAAGCTTTTACAAACTTTTGTTCTCAGCAGTTGGTATTTCAAACCAAGGATGTATTTTCGGAATTTAAACCAACCCAAATGAGCATTAGACTAACCTGATTAAGCTAACAAACACAACTCACTTAATGCCAACATAAACAACAAATAACAACTCAAGAATCAAGAACTTTTATCAAGAAAAATCACAAGCCGACTGATTTTAGTCAACTGATTTAGCAGCAGCAGTTGCATAAGAGTCAAAAAAAATCATGCTTAAAAACAAGCATTAAATAAGCGCTTTTGTCAAAACTAAAGGCAGCCCCTTAAATACTACCTGGGAGGCTTTCTAAACCAATAAGAATCAATCCCTAACATCCACTAATGATTAACCTATACCTACTCCAAATTAGACGAAAACTGAAGGTGCAGGGCTGCTAGGGTTAAACCGCCGGCTTTGAGACCACTTTTCAACGAGTAAAACAGTTCCAAATTCAAATTTTCTTTTTGAGATAGGTAAACAAACTGTGTGACAACACAAATCAACAAGGTTTTCGACTTTCCAACAAATAATGAGTATACGAGGCTGTTTTGAAATCTGGTTAAAAACTCGGTATGCAATCTTTGACCTCGAAGAGATTTTGAACAAAGTGGAATGAGTTCCACTCAAAAGTAATGAGACAAGTAACTTAAGCTATACCAACAACAACTAAGTTTATTAGCTCGTACCAAACGCCCTAAATTCGACTAAGTTCAAAGGATTTCACAGCAGATTATTTCACTAAACAATACTAACTTCTAAAAGGATAACTTAAACTCAGAAAATAAGAATGCAACAATGAATTATAGCAAATGTCAACTAGAAAGAGATTATGATAAAAGGCATTATACAAGACCTACTTGGTATCCAAAAGTCGAGAAGTCAAAAGAGATTCAGAACCCAAAGATCAGGTGACCCTCCTAGGTGCTCCCATGAGCTCTAAATCAACTCCCATCCAAGCTGCAATTGCTACTCTCACCCTTTTTCTTTTTCTTTTAGTAACACCCTTTTTTTCCGAATCCTGCTTATTCTTTTTTTTTTCTTTTTCAATCTAAAAATTCTTTGTAAGCAATTTAAGTGAAACCACAGGACAACAATAAGGAAATTAAGTAACTGTAAATATAATAACGCTTAAAAGATTTCTTTCATTAAACTTAACTGGAGATTACAAAAAAACTACTGACTTTTTAGAAAACATAAGAAATATAGAAAATTAATATGGATGCCCTTAGGCTTACAACAATATCCTATTTATACTAAAACCTTGGAGGAGGTAGGTATGCTTGAGCTTCATTCTTGTCTTCTCCTTGGTGTGCTTCATCACTGAGAGGGAAGCTGAGTTGGGTGACTTTGTGTTTCCTTGCAATCAATCTTGGCCCTTGATTAAAGCTCCATTTATCCTAGCCTTCTGATCTCTTCTTTGGCGCCTAAATGGTGTTGTGGATTGCCACCATGTCATGCTTTGACTGGTTAATTGTGTTAGGTACAACTTTGAGGGGGTTTAGTGGGATTGGGGAATGGGTTTGAGGACAAGGGGAGGAAAGTGATGGTAAGGATGGTGATGGCTGTGTTGGCTGGATGCAGTCACAAGGGGGAGGGTAGGGTTTTTTTAGGGAAGAAGATAACGTTGAGTTTGAGTTTGACTAATTCTTGTTTACCCTTTTTAGGTTTTAATAATACGGATCTATGAATGGGCTTGGGATGATTTTTGGGCCAAGGTTGGTTACATTAAAACGTGGGCTGGTGAAAGTGTGTTAGATGGGTTGCATGTTGGTAAATATTAACGAGGAGTCCACTTGGTTATGTTTATTAATCACAAGGACCACTTATGTAACTTCTTGAAAATTAGGGACCAGAGATGTAACTTTCCCAAATCTATCATAAAGGGTCAAAGTTGCCAAGATGAATAATATAAGTACCCTTAATGATATTTTTCCAAATCAACTTCGCAAGGACTGAAATTGCCAGATGTTGAAAGTTGAGGGACCAAACTGCAACTTCTTTAAATTTTTCACCAAAGGAGAAAAATTGACAACTTCTGATTTTCCAGGGACCAACGTTGACTTTTCCATCCAAATTATTCCACCAAGGACCAAATTTGCCAAATTTGCAAAGTACAGGGACCGAACATGCCAATTGTGAAATTTCAAAGGTTTATCATGGAATCTTTTGAAAGCGTTTTACCCAAAGATCATTTGTGATTCGTTTTGACTTTTAAAGAGCAAGGGTTGACTTTTCTTTGAAAATGATTGACCAGGGACTAGTTTTGTAAAACTTGGAAAGTCGGGGGACTGAAACTGCCAATTATGTAACTTTTGTTCGTTTTTCGTTTGTTTTCTTTCGTTTTGCATCAGAAACATATAAAATACGATCTTTGGGATTTTCTTCGCATTTTGGTGCGTTTTTGAGTATTTTTTATCGTTTTGCAGCTCAGATTTGACTAAAAATGATGAGTATTTACACACTCATCAAATAGGCATAAGGTCAATGACCAATGGGGTGTCTAGTAGTCGTAGGGTGCAACGTCGGAGTATAGTGTTAGTGCTCACTAGCTTTCCATCGGCTAGTTCAATCTCGTATGTGGTGTCTAGTTTGGTCGGTGTAATATTAAGCAGGGGTGTAAGAGATATAGATACGAAACTTTGATCGGCTCCGGAATCAAATAAAACTTTAACGAGGCGGATGTTTAGAAAGAACGTACCCGTGACTACGTTCGGATCTTGCTGGACATTTCCATCTCATAGCACGTATGCTCTCCCACGTGCATTGTTGTCCTTGTTTGGGCACTGATGCCTGTAGTGTCCTTTCTCTCCACAAGCATGGCATACCACAACCACGGGTTGCAAGTTGGCTCCTGTAGCCTTGCAATCTTGTGTCTTATGTCCAGTCCTTGAACAATTCCCACACTTGGCATAGCAGGGTCCATTGTGATGCATCTTACACTTGTCACAGAATGGAAGAGGTCCAGCATACCTAGCATCCTTAACTGGTGCGGCGACATAAGCCCTGATAGCTTCCTGTCATCGGTTCTGTTGGTTGTGGTGGGTGTTTCTGTCATGGTGATAGTTACGGTTGGGGTTTCGGTTGTTGTTTCTGTTGTTGTTGTTTGTCTTTCGATCATCAAACTTCCTTTTGTGATCGTTGTTCCCCTGAGCAGAGTTACGCTTAATCTCCCAGTCTAGCAGTCTTTGGGCAATAGTCATTGCTTCATCCAAAGATTGAGGCTTAGACGAGATGACATTTCCCTCGATGCTCCTGGGTAATCCCTCAATGTACCTTTCCAACAACTTTTCTAAGTCGGGAACCTTTGAAGGGCTAAGTGTGGCAAGCTCCTAAAATCTCCTATCATAAGCCCTGAGATCATTTCCTTTCACAACCAACGTGTGAAACTCATCTTCTAACTTCTTGATCTCGCCTCTAGGGCAGAACTTCTTCAACATTTTCTCTTTAAAGTCAGCCCAGGTGATCTGATAGGCCTCCTCCACACCTATCTTCTGAGCAGTTGCATTCCACCAAGACAACGCGTCTTCCAACAATGTTCCTGTAGCAAACGAGACTCGGCTTTTAACGGCACAACCGCTCCTCACAAACACAGTCTCAGTTCGCTCAAACCATCGAGCAAGCTCTGTTACTCCTTCAGTTCCTTTGAAGTAAGATGGTTTACAAGCTGTGAAGTCCTTATAGGTACACTTCCAAGTCGCAGCAGACTCACTCTCAGCAGTGGCTCGGTTATTGCTACTAGTTCGTGCCATTGCAGCAGCCTGCTTTTCTAAAGCTACAGCAACACTGTCGGCAACCAACTTTCTGATAGCATCCTGGGTCATAGCGGGTGACGAGGTAGCAGTAGTGGTTTTCCTTGGGGCCATAACTCTATAAAATTGCAAGTGCATAAGTACAAATCCCAAACATCAATAACAAGAGAAACAATGTAGCCAAACTCATAATAGTCGAGATCATCACAAAGTACATATCACAACCACACCATAAATACATACATCAACATAAACCATATCATTCATAAATAAACATCACGACATGTAACAACACACATGGAAATTATAATGAATCTCAATATGGGAGCATAATAAAAGATCAGACAACTAGAACATCATAAATCAATATCAATACGTTACAATCATAACCAACATAGAGTTTTAATAATTTTGAATTCATTGTTACAAAACAATAAGATTACAACATTATTAATGTCACAGGCGGCAAGTTAAGATGTCTCTGTAAGTAATGACATTTCATAGATCTATGAAGGTCCAGGTGTGCCTCCTGATCTCCTCTCCAGCTCTCTGATGATCCTGATCATCTCTAACATCTCCAAATCCCTGGATCTCTCACGGGCCTGAATCTCTTCAATAGTGGCTGAAAGTGTGTGGATGGTAGAACTAGATGCGGCTAACTCCTGTGCCTGATGCTCCATCATCTCCTGTGTGATGGCCGCAATCACTCTCAAATCATCTATCTCATGCCTCTGAATATCTAGCCGATGACCAACCTCAGTGATGGTAGCCTGTGCCTCCTCGATCTCTATCCCCATCATCTCAAATACCATCTCTAAAGTTGTCCTATGTACCACGAGGTTCGTGACCTCCTCCTGCATACACTCAATCCTTTCCAAGGATATATCCTCAATAACGCTCAACAGCTCATCAAGACGATCCTCATGTCTCACTAATCTAGCAGCCAAAAGAGGGATAGTATGGTGTTTCGGCTCCTAGTGACCGGTAACACCGCTGAAGAGCCATCTCCAAGCTCAGCAGCCCTAGGTGATCCCTCAACCAATCTCCATCTACGTATGTAGTCTAACAAAAACGACCATCGACGAGCATCAACCAATCTATGAATGCCAGGTGAGGTGGGGGTCTCGGTGGGAGTAGGTGATGGTATCGATACGGTAGTAGTCTGTGAGTAGAAGACTGTAGGTTGTGGCATGGGTGGCAAAACCTCAGAGGTGTGGGGTGCGGTATAAGTAGGTAGCATGTAAGGATGTGGCTCAGGTGGGGGTGATACAGGTGATGGTGGAGGTGCTGGTGATGCCACAGGTGTCAAATCTGGCATAGAGACAGGTGGTAGTACAGATATGGGTGATGATACAGGTGTAGCTACAGGTGTAGGTACAGGTGGTGTAACAGTAGAAGCAGGCAAAATACAGACTCGTTTCCGAGCCGTGCATTTGCGGGTATAGTCTCCCTCATGATATCGAAACAACTCTCCAAAAGGCTCAGGCTCATAGGGCTCAAGAATCCTCACTCGCTTGCGCTGACAAATTGGTGCAGGCGGGGGTGATGGTGGGATAGAAGCAGCAGTGTCAGAAGTATCGGAGTCAGAAGACTCGTCATCAGCATCTGAACCGGTGTGGTGACTAGCAGGTGGTGTAGGACGATCATCAGCCGCAAGAAACTGCTGAGATGTTAGGTACTAATCATAAAGGTACTGTCCCTGTGTCATAGGTCCACAGACAGGACGAAAAAGAGGCTGAATAGCAAAAGAATCAATGGGTGTAGAAGCAACCTCACCCTCCTCAAAGGGCTCAGTATCAGCAGATGGGTCTCCAGATGGAACAGGAGATGGTATGGCAGGTGATACAGGTTGGGTGTCATGGTAAGAATCATGAGTGTCTCGGGTGTCATGGGTATCATAGTCAGATAGGTCAATAGTAGGGTGAGTGGATGATGCCGGTACGACGTCGTCACTGTCGGACAAAATAATAACCAGGGGCGACATGGTACTGTAATATCCCAAAAATAGCAGTAATATAAGTCATTTAGTCTACATAATGCAACATGCACAGTGATCATAGTGTCATAGTGAGCTAAATGCAATGGGTGCTAAAAATCAAACCTTAAAACATGACGTTGGCAAGCGCTGGCACGGAGGGCACTTTGGTGATAAATAGTTTGTTTAAAAATTCGGTGAGGTTATAGTCCAATGTTTTGAAAAATCATTTGGTTCTCTATAACCATGGCTCTGATGCCAATCTGTAACACCCCGAAAATTTGATAAGCAGCGGAAGTCTAATCGGGGTCATTACAGTTTAGTACACAGTCATACTCATAGAAAACAATTCAAAAGATAGTCAGTATCATTCCATGAAAACTCAAGTATTCAGAGTTACAAAAATTTTTCCAAAATGTTAATTGTTTCGCAAAAGAAGTGATGAGTTTGTAAAGAATGATATAATTATTGAAATAAAAAGGGAGGTCCTGTGCCCTTTGCCAGCTCCGTGCCGCCATGCTTGCTAATTTCCTGAGATAAACATGCTTAAAAAGTCAACACAAAGGTTGAGTGAATCCATAGTAGTTTAAATAGTAATAGTGTGAACACTAGTCAAGCATTTGAAAATAACAAGCCAAGATAGACAGGTCTTGACTAAACTGGTGAAATATTGCTCCTAAGCCTCACGAAACGCAAGCCTTAACATTGATTTGACATATCATAAAGATAATAACAATCACCTACACCACAACGGATGTAAATGACAAGGGGCCCTCGGTGACAGGAAATGTGCCAAATTTCCATAATACCTCGAATATAGCACACTTCCTGCCAAGTGATCACCTTGACAGAGGCGGGCTGCCATTCCAATAGATCTATCAACTATATTCGCGCTCACTCGTAAGTGATTAAGGTTTGTGATATGAGGGACTTGTAGCACAGGTGTCAACTTAGGCAATATTAGGTGATAACATCATACAGAAAAATACTTGTGTTCGATTTATAGCATGTATCTCCCCACGGGGTTTAAAAACAATTAAAAATGTGGGACCATGAACTCACCTGACAGGTGGGTGTGAATCACAACGGTGCTCAAAAGTGATGGTGTACTGCTATGACTAGCAATGAAATTCCTCCGACTTGCGACCTAAATAATACATTGTAATCGGTGTTTTAGATTCGTTTCGTAATTGACATGTGATATGTCTTGTGTACGGTGATATCCGTTAGGGTGTCTTATTGTATTCCAAAATAACTTCACGTAGTTATTTGTAATGTGTCACGAACCGGTATACGATAAATATTAACTTGTTGTGAAAATATTATTTGAAAATATTTATAATTAAATATTTTTAGTAAAGTTGTATATATATATATATATATATATATATATATATATATATATATATATATATATATATATATATATATATATATATATATATATATTAAAGTTAAAGAAAAATATAGATATATATGTATTTATATGAAAATCAAATTAATTATAAAATACCTTGTCACATTTTAACCCTTAACTTTACAAAATTACACTTTTTACCCTTTAGTTAATAATAATTACAATATGGTCCTTTTTTAACTTTTTACCTTTTGTTCCCCAAACTTTTGGAAAATACAATTTCTACCCTCAACTTCTTATTAGAATTCGGTTTTGTCAAATTTAGTTCGAAGTTTGTGATTTTGACAATTTTAGTCCCTTAACGGAAACTTTTGCAAAAATAGTCCTTGGTTTAGTTTTTGAAAAACAAACTTTCGTTACAATGAAAGTAGCCTTTAAAACTTGTACAAATCTTAAAAATCAGTATTTACACTTCTCGTTATTTTTCCAAGTTTCTAAGCCGAAAAATCTCCTTTGAAAATTTAATGGGCTCGTTAGCCCGTTTAAAGCCCAAAGAGTGTCTAATTTGTTTGAAAAATAGTGTTCGACTAGGATTGGTTTTGGTCTAGTTTTCGTGGTATAAAACCGTATATGGCTTGCATGATCTGTCGATTTGGTTAAGCTTGAGTCGAGGATATAGGTGGTCGAAAAATATAGATAGGTTGTACGTGTAAAAATGAAATGGCGAGGCCATTCCTAGGGGTGTCGAGGCATGTGATTACTATAGTTATAAATGTAACGAAAGTTTTATACTTAGAATAATGTGTGTGTCGTGTGATGAATGTTAGTGATATGCATGAATAATTTACATATGAATTGAAAAGAGTGAATAACAACTTACAACACCAAAAATTGGTGGTGATGAGATCGTGTGTACGAGTTGGGAGCAAGCAAAACGTCTAGACCCGAGAGCTCTTCCTTATCCCAAAACCTTATTCAACATTGTAAGGAACCCAATACTTTCCTAACCCAAACTATGCTTGTGCGCCTAGGTCCTCTCAACAACAACCAAGAAAGAAAAAGAGTTTTGTGCTTTGAAGCTTTGGTGGTCTTGAGAGTGTGTGAGACTTATTGCATTTAATGTGGCTTTTATAGGGTGGTGAGGGTGGTTCGAATGTCTCCAAGAGACACAACACCACCGAGTGGTCATTTCACACTCGACAAGGTTGTCTAGTGATGCGTGGGAATCGCAACAGGCTTTACCTCTCGAGGGATCTCGAGAAGCTTACAACCCCCACCAGGCAGTGTACCTGATCGTTGTAGTATAGTATAGTGACAAGTACCGGGGGATTGATCGTTCAGCTTAGGAATAGTGTCGCTAGGATTAGAAAGCCTAAATACTAGTTCTAAAGGTGAGGGATGATTATTTTTGTGTTTTTATATTTTTTAGAAAGCAATTAAAAATCTCGGGTTTGAAGGATTTGGGCGGAATTAGTTGCTAATCAACTAACCCAGTACTAAGATGCAATCAAAATAAAATACTAAAAATGAAAATAAACTAATTTAAACTAAAGTTGTGAGCAATAAGTGGAGAAAATGTGTTTACTTAGATTTCACTACTCCCTAGACATTTTTTACACGTTAATTACTTGTTATGCATGGATGACGGATCGTATTCCTTAATACCATTCATGGGGTGGCACACTTAACTCCCCAATTCTGTGAGCTCTTATCTCCTCCTACACCATGCCCAGCACAACTATAGGGATTGTAAACAGTGGCTCATGCATTAAATACAACCAATAAAGACCTAGTGCGCGTCGGTTCATGTTTCTTAAGACGTTCAAGCATGTTACCAATTGGAGATCTGCCAGTTTTCTTAAGCCTAACATATAAATCATTCATCCAAGAAAAGTATAAACAAGTAATCAACACATAATTAACATCTAGGTTTCATTAGATCCAAGCAAACACAAGATAGATCTAGCCTAGCATGATGGAATTAAGACAAGAACAAAATATAGACAACCAACACATAGACATATTGATTGAATTGAAAGAACACTTATCTCAATTACACATGTAAGGTATCAAGGGCTTGGAACCCTTGAAAAACCTGTAAAATTCGCACCAAGTTCGTACTTAAGGTTTCTCCAAAACTTCTCTTTTTAAATGTGAAAAATTAGAAAACTATATATAGGAAAAGAGGTCTGACGGCATCAAGACCAACATTGTGACGCCGTCACCTCGCCGCCAAAACTATTCTCGGACTGCCTTGATCTACATTTGACGCCGTCAAGACTTAATCATTTCCAGGCCGTCATGACTTTTACTCTTGACGCCCTACCTTCGTGAGGCCGTCAAATCTCTTCTGGATCGTCATGAAATTTTGCTCTTGACACCGTCAGGAAGTTACTCTTGACGCCGTCACCTACTGTTCCCAGCATGGAAAATTAAGACTTTGGCGTTTTCTTCACTTTTATGCTCCAAAAACGTCCGAATTGCTTCATTTTCCAGATTTCACTCCCAAAGTACCTAAAATCACAAAAGGAACAATTTAGGGCAATATTTGATCAAATAAATTCGAATCGGGCTTAAATGACCCCCTAAAAACGGATCATTTTTCGCCTCATCATATACCCTTACACTTGAGATTTGCTTGTCCTCAAGCAAATGCGCTTTTATTCTACTCAAAAGACAAGTTATGGGTCATTTAACACTAATATAAAAGTAATTACAACAAATAATCGTTCCACTAAAGACCAATAGACAAGCACGGAGGTCATACACTAGCACCTCGCAAATAGTGTTTAGATACTCACATCTCTCGGGTGTAATAAAGTGTAAATTACAATATGGAAACGGAAGATATCTCTCACTACCTGTCATAGCAAAATAGATTACCATAGGCTTAGGAAAGGATCAAACCTCCACCACATGGCGTAAGCACCTAAGATAAACTATCAAAGAGGTCTTTTAAAGGGTTGTAACGTTAGGTGTAGGGATATGAAATACACGGTTTTGTTTGATAAAGGAAGTTTTACCGGTGGCGAGTTAACAATCTTGGTTAATTACATGTACAATATGGCGTTGCTAAGCCAAGACTAGACTCGACTTAAGCTAATAAATGAAAAATAACAAAAACATAAAATGAACATAAAATGAAAAGGGATGGTAGTCCGTATGTTTTTTCTCTTTTTCCTTTTCTATTTTTTTTTCTTTTTCTTGATTTTTTCAATTTTTTTTTTTTTTTTTTTTTTTTTTTTTTTTTTTTTTTTTTTTTTTTGCATACACTCTTACCCTACCATCCAAAATAATACATCATAGGGGATTGAGCATTCCCCTTACACTTGAATTTTTACATACTTTACAATAAACTAATCTAATGACTCGAATTAAGATAATCAAAACACTTGGAGCACTTTTAAATTTAATGTACATATGGGGGTAATAAATGATGTTCTTCCCCATTACTCCATAAATAAGTACTTTACCCATGAGTCCTAATCGTCCCAAAACAATATGTACAAGGATATGACTCGACTTAGCAACCATGTAATCAATTAGAAAGTTAACTTAGGGTTTAACAAATAACAATAATGCACTAAAGATGAGTGCATACACTGAAGGCTAAGGCGATTTGGGTGTACATTTAAGTGGGGTGTAACAAATTCTTCCTTTAAGTAAGATGCTTAAAGTTAGAAACGAAAAGATAGGCTCGGAGGGGTGTACTAGGGGTTTCGTGTACTAAAAATGAGTACAACGCTAAGGGTGTGGGAAAAATTAGTTGACTTAACTAGCCAAGTAATATGACTTAAATGGTCAAGTAATTATGATATGGGTTTAACACAAGGGTGATCCTAATGCCTCTTATCATGTAGTAAATCCTACTACACGAATGTAGTCGCACTAGCGGTCTCGGGATGCATCACTAACGCAAGTTCTAGAATCTAAATGCTACCGGTACACTCATAAGCACTAATAGTAAATGCTTTTCCTATCAAATCTAAAGGCGAACCTCACATATTTGGGTGGAAAATTTTTCTGAAAGTACGGTTATGTGCTAGTCATACAATCTCCTATCCATGAGACGCTTGCTATGGCTAAAGTTTCACTCCTAAATGTTGTAAAAAAATTTAAATTTGGCGCTAAAATTGCACTAACAAGTATTTCTCATAGTTTTATTACATATCTACCATCAAACAAAACAAACTCAAGCGAAAGTGCATATGTAAGGTATCATCTTTTTACCCTCCCCTTACACTTAAGATGAACATTGTCACCAATGTTCAAGTAAAGAATGTAAAAGTGAAAAAGTTAAAAAGAATGAAATCAAATACTCCCCTGATTCGCTCGATATGGATAATAAGGTGGCCAGGTTAAATCTTCCTCCAAGAAAATGAACAATCAAAGCTTCCCTTCCAGAATATAAATCATCTTCTTGTCATACATAACCTGTAAAATCTGACAAAATAGACAAGACAACCTCGCGTAAAATCGGCGGCATCCTATATAAGTTACTAAATCCTAGAAAACAAGATAAGATATAATGCTTGTGGAATGATGTTTGCAGATCTCCTGGAGATTATAAAACTTAATAATTCACAAAAACCATAAGACTCCGTTAGAAAAACAAAACCGGTAAAATTTCCAGATTTTTACACTTGACGCCGTCAAGAGTAAACTCTTGACACCGTCAGAAGTGACTTGCAGAAATTCTTATGTTAAGTTTCCGGAAAATTTCTGGAAAAACTTGGTCCTACTTCCTGGAAAATCCTGCAAAACTTCATTATGACTCAATACAAGCATTTGACTCTAACAAATACTAATATACATGCTCATTTAATGTTGTGGAGAATCATGATCGGTTTGTTTCTTGAAAACATATTTGGGGTTTCCCCTTACACTTATCTTTTGCAAAAATACCTTTAGGTGGAGTTAAGACTAGGCCAAAACAACAAAGTAAAGTATTTCCATTATTTAGTATAGAAACATGATCTACCAACAATAAAAATAAAGCATGCATACGAAAGCAAATAACAAACAAACAAACAAAATCACACAAAACATGGGTTGCCTCCCAAGAAGCGCTTTTCTTTATTTACGAGTCTTGTAGATAGACTCAAGGTCATGGGTTAACGTGTATCGCTTATGTTCACATAACCAAGTGTGAGCCATCTAATAGTCGCCTCATCTTTCTTATATTCGTCTCCTAACTCTAAGCATCCGCGATAGTATCTTTTATTCTTTTCATGCGTGTACTTAAGTCCTTTTCTCTTATCATTCTCACTTAACATTTCCATGGGCGGATACCTACTACACTTTTCCATGGAAAAATCTTTGAACATAGGGTGTGTGCGGGGCATTTGATAGACAAAATCTTCATCCCCATCCGAGAATGTAATTAGCCCTTCTATGAGTTTTTCATCGAGGTTGGTCAATCATTTGAAGGGTTTTCCAAACACAACTTGGGTCAACTTATTATCAATAAACTCTCCTAGATTCTCCATAACCATGAACTCAACAAGATAAACCAAGCTTCCTACAAACACATGCAATGGTATTGCTTTAGCAATAATGTTTTCTCCTTTGTATTCCAACTCATCTACCATGATTTTATTGTATTCATTACGTGAGATTATGTTCATTGGAAGAGATGAGTTGAGATAGGCGTTAAAGCTCTTAAATCCGATCTTACAAGGGAATTGCATGTTAAACGAACTATCGCACTCAATCCTAGTTCTAGGGTCGACATACCTAAGAGGGTTTATTTCCTCTTCCATTCTATCCTCATCAATCACGTCACCATCATTAAGATCCTCATCGGAGTCTGAATAGTAAAAAGGACTAGCCCTACGGTCATCATCATGATCAGACTCTTCTAGCTCAGAATTATTGTCAAAGTGGTGGTTGGGTGAGAGGTTAGGTGGGTTCTCATTCTCCACTAGAGGGAGTGGGGCTGGCATTTGGAAAATCCTACGACGAAAAACATGAATAACAGGAATCAAACGATCAACGTTATTATTATCCATCGAAATAATTTACGAACAAAGACACAAAGAAATAAGATAGACTAAAGAGAACCTAAAAATAAAAAAATAAAATCTTACTAGAAAGGAATCTAGCAAGTAGACCTAATAAAAAGAAATTCTAACCTAGACAAGAACTATTCCCCGGGCTGCGGCGCCAAAAACTTGATGCGTGGGAATCGCAACAGGCTTTACCTCTCGAGGGATCTCGAGAAGCTTACAACCCCCACCAGGCAGTGTACCTGATCGTTGTAGTATAGTATAGTGACAAGTACCGGGGGATTGATCGTTCAGCTTAGGAATAGTGTCGCTAGGATTAGAAAGCCTAAATACTAATTCTAAAGGTGAGGGATGATTATTTTTGTGTTTTTATATTTTTTAGAAAGCAATTAAAAATCTCGGGTTTGAAGGATTTGGGCGGAATTAGTTGCTAATCAACTAACCCAATACTAAGATGCAATCAAAATAAAATACTAAAAATGAAAATAAACTAATTTAAACAAAAGTTGTGAGCAATAAGTGGAGAAAATATGTTTACTTAGATTTCACTACTCCCTAGACATTTTTTACACGTTAATTACTTGTTATAAATGCATGGATGACGGATCGTATTCCTTAATACCATTCATGGGGTGGCACACTTAACTCCCCAATTCTATGAGCTCTTATTTCCTCCTACACCATGCCCAACACAACTATAGGGATTGTAAACAGTGGCTCATGCATTAAATACAACCAATAAAGACCTAGTGCGCGTCGGTTCATGTTTCTTAAGACGTTCAAGCATGTTACCAATTGGAGATCTGCTAGTTTTCTTAAGCCTAACATATAAATCATTCATCCAAGACAAGTATAAACAAGTAATCAACACATAATTAACGTCTAGGTTTCATTAGATCCAAGCAAACACAAGATAGATCTAGCCTAGCATGATGGAATTAAGACAAGAACAAGATATAGACAACCAACACATAGACATATTGATTGAATTGAAAGAACACTTATCTCAATTACACATGTAAGGTATCAAGGGCTTGGAACCCTTGAAAAACCTGTAAAATTCGCACCAAGTTCGTACTTAGGGTTTCTCCAAAACTTCTCTTTTTAAATGTGAAAAATTAGAAAACTATATATAGGAAAAGAGGTCTGACGGCGTCAAGACCAACATTGTGACGCCGTCACCTCGCCGCCAAAACTATTCTCGGACTGCCTTGATCTACATTTGACGCCGTCAAGACTTAATCATTTCCAGGCCGGCATGACTTTTACTCTTGACGCCCTACCTTCGTGACGCCGTCAAATCTCTTCTGGATCGTCATGAAATTTTGCTCTTGACGCCGTCAGGAAGTTACTTTTGATGCCGTCACCTACTGTTCCCTGCATGGAAAATTAAGACTTTGGCGTTTTCTTCACTTTTATGCTCTAAAAACGTCCGAATTGCTTCCTTTTCCAGATTTCACTCCCAAAGTACCTAAAATCACAAAAGGAACGATTTAGGGCAATATTTGATCAAATAAATTCGAATTCGGGCTTAAATGACCCCCTAAAAACGGATCATTTTTCGCCTCATCATCTAGCCTCCAAAGGCATTGTCAAATCGAGTAGAGGTGGTCAGGAAGCAATGAGAGTTTGACTTTGATTTGTTTATGTTTAGCTAGGGTGAGTAGGGCATTATAAAATTAAGATTTGAGCACATGTGGTAACTTGTTGGGGAACATTGAGACACTCGATCCATGGGGTAATACTCGGTTAAGGTTACTAGGTGTGTATCATGAATAACCGATGGTTAGACAGCTTCAAAAGTCGGCTTGGTGTTTTAGGTTTGATTGACCTCACGTACATGGAACAAAGTAAAAGGGAAGTTGCATGCTTCAAAGTAAACGTGTGTGTATATATATATAGCGCATGGCTGGGCATTGTTCGAAAACCATGCAACACAAGAGAAAAGCAAACAAAACACAACTAGCCTTGTGGGCTGTGGTAAACTCTCGGCCCAAATGAAACAAAAGAAAAAGTAAATCGGGTGGGCTAGTGGGGGTGTTTCGGCCCAAGTGAGTCAAAGAAAAAGAAAGAAATCGTGTGGGCTTGTGAAAATGGTTCGGCTCAATTATGATGGGGTGTCGGTGATTAGAAAAATGGTGAAATTAATTTCGGTGTCGATGTCGGTTCGTGAAAACCAAAAATATATAGACGATGTCATCATACTTATATATATACTCGTATATATATAGTAATAATAATTTGTAATAGTTAATATGTACATAATGTCATATATATATATATATATATATATATATATATATATATATATATATATATATATATATATATATATATATATATATATATATATATATATATATATATATATTAATAATTGTCTCGGTGTTCAAATGGGGTGTCGGGTCGCAAGTGGGAGTTACCGGTGTTAACCTCATTGGGTGATATCCAAGAGTGACAACCGGGTGATATCGGGTGACAAAACATAATCGGGTGTTAAACAAACGGTGATTAAAACAATCGGGTGTCAAACAGTAGGTGTCTCACATATATAAAAAAAATTCAAATTAGCCCGCAAAAACGGCTTAGTTTAGAATAGTATTGATGATTAGCATTAATAAATGACCTGGGATTTTACGGTGTATTACAAAATCTTTGTACACTATGTTTTTGGTGGTATTTGGATTTTTCCCCAGTTGTTTTTTGATGATGATTTTTAGCCCTTGAGGAGACGTTGACCTTGAAAGTGCCACATACAATTGCCCATGACCAAATACCGGTTCTGGTAGATAAACGCCAATTTTATTTAGCGACTGACCTTGGCTTTTGTTTATCGTCATTGCATAGCATAGTTTGATTGGGAATTGTTTCCTTTTAAACACAAATGGCAGTTTTTCGTCCTTCTCAATCAGCAATATCCGCGGGATGAAGACTTTTTGAGACATCCTTGTACCTGTAACAATTCGTGCTTCCATAATCTTCGTAAGAACCTGTGTAATAATCATCCGTGTACCGTTACACAGTCCTCCAGCTAAATTAAGATTCCTTAGCAACATTATTGGAGCTCTTATTTTGACGATGAGATTATGTGGAGGTAACCCTGGAAATTTAAGCGTGTTTAGATACTCTATAGGATAAAGTAATTCAGTTGCACCTTCGTCATTTGTCTTAGGTAGAGCTTCATCGTTGCTTTTGAAAGTATAGGCACTTCCATTAAGCATATCTAGAACCTTTGAATTGATCATATTTGCGGTTTCGTTTTTAGGACATACGATTGCTTTCTCTTGCAATGAATTTGCAGTTGGCCTTTGCAAGCTTTCGTCATCGTAGATAAAGTCTATAAGCTGTAGTAGACCTGTTTCGGTATCGGAAAAGCAATATGTGTCTGGTATATCGACCCAGGATGTGTTTTCTGGATCAGATGTATCTGGTTCACCAATGATACCGTTACCGATGTCTAGCAGCCACTGAGAAAATATTTGCATTTGTTGGTATTGTTGAGCGGACACTGATGTCTGTTGTAGCCTCATATTTTCTTTAAGTGAAATGACATCAAAATGTGGCCATAAATAAGATTGGGTGATAGATGACCCGACTATTTCTTCTTTAGCTGCATACTTCTTTACGGGCAATGTTTGTCTGAAATCTCCACCCAAAATGACCGTCTTTTTGCCAAATAAGTCGTTTGGACTGTCAAATAAGTCTCTGAATGTACGATCGAGAGTTTCAAAGCATCTGTGATCATTCATTGGTGCTTCATCCCAAATGACTAAGTCTGTTTCCTTAAGTAAATTGGCTAATTGCGTATTCTTCTTGACGGTACAAACTGATTCATCAGTTAAATGGATTGGTAGTTTGAACCTAGAGTGCACCGCTCTTCCTCCTGGTAATAGCAAAGCAGCTATGCCTGATGATGCAACAACCAAGACGATTTTTCGATGCGACCTTAATGTATATATTAGAGTTTTCCAAACAAAGGTTTTGCATGTGCCTCCATGACCATAAAGGAGCATTAACTCTTGTCTTTGACTATTGACTGCATCAAGGATTTGTTCAAAAATAGCACGCTGCTGCATGTTTAGCTTAGGAACCATTTTTTCTCTTTCTCTCCTAAGCACCTCAGGATCGTAGCTTCGCTCTTTCATAATCGATCTATTTTGAAGGATTTCCAGCAGATGTCTGGGGGGAATTCTATTGCAAAATCTTTTAATGATTTTCCATAGAATTTCAACCCTGCTTCTAGCTCATAAAGAAGTCCTGCTTGTAATTCATCGTCTGTTAGATGGACTTCTTGTATATGGAGCAGTTGTGAAAGTACAAATGGAATGACTTCAGACATGTCATTTGTATGACTTTGGAAGAGCAAAAGTGGATTAGATACATCGCAGAATATAAGCATTTGACAGAAAAGTGCACGCATCTCAGCAGCTGTTGCTGATAATGATGCTTCGTCTAATGCTACATTCCATTCTTGGTCATTACCTAGTAATCCTAAAGCTTCACACGCAGCCTTGTTTGTAGGATGTAGTTGGCCCTCAACTGTCCGAATATGCTTGAATAATTTGCGACCTTGCTGATGACAAAGCAACATCCTTAGGTAAAAGAGATCACCTGCGCTAGGATGTATGTATGCTAACCGGCCAATAGCTGAACTATTTTTTTGCTTCCTACGTTCCCATGTCTTATCATTAGAATACCAGACATATTCTTTTGGGAAATTTAAGTATGTTAGGTGTAGCCCATCTGTTGATTCACGATTATACCGCAGCCATTCAGACAGTGTTGTCTTTTTTTTTGTGCTCGTCATCAACAATTTCTTGTAATGATTGGCCTGCTCTGAACGTCACCCTCTGCATATTTTCAAAGTGCACCGCTAATATTTGGACTGCTGGTTGCCTAGAGTGTATATCGAAGCCTAGTATCCTCCAACATGCTTCGTGTGGGCCGATGTATCTAGCGTCCTGGAAATTCTTTATTTCATCAACGGTTATTCTTGGCCGACTGCTGCTTGATCCTTCACCCCCTAATGTTCTTGTAACACGTGCAATGATCCGGTCAGTTCCTTTTGAGATATACTTGAACATGTATTTTATCATCATCGTCCATTCGCAGTACTTTACGTTGATGTGAGCATAGAAGCGCATACAAAGCAATTCGTTATATGGAACAACGTATGTGTTGTCAAGTTGCATATTCTGCTTCGCTGCTGTTATGCCGGAATTTCTTCTACGGTAATGAGCGAACCCTTTTTGATCAATGAAAGTTTCTGAGCAGTATGGTTTAGGAAATCCTTTCTTACATTCATCAGTGTCTTTCATACATGGTGTAGATGTGTTAACCAAACCACATGGTCCATGTAGCATAAATTCTGAGACTACTCGATGAGCTTCTGGGTTAGTTGTTGGGTTCGGTAGTTCAGCAGATATATATCTATCAATATCTTCATTCCTATGAATATGCGACCCTTCCTTTAACCACAGTAGCAAATGACAATGCGGTAGACCTCGTTTTTGGAACTCAACTGTATATAAAACTGTAAGAGAATTAATAATTATGATTAGGTATTTGAGTATAGCATAAGTTAGACAAAAAGACGTTTACATATATACAAAGTATTTTACCTGCTTCAACGTCTCTAAATGGTTTCCTTTCTCGTAGGAAAGTTACAAGGTCATGTATTTTTCTTTCAAACACTCGGTCAACGACATCTGGCCTGTCAGCTGTTGTAAGGTGCGAAAACTGGCGCATGTAGTCTTCTATTTCGGGCCAACTGACATTGCATGTAAATGTAATGAAAAATGACGGGTTTCCATGGACTTGACATACTGCAAGAGCATCTAAATAGTGGTTGTACATATAACGCGGTCCTCCAGTAAACGAAGCTGGAAGTATTGTTCTTGACCCTACATCTGAACCATCTGCATCTCCTCGAGAAATAGCATCATAGATACCCAACATGTAGTCATTTCTAATATCTTTTTGATTGTTTCTTATATAATCAAGCCTTTGCTGTTCAACACTGCAATAAGCGGTAACTATATACTCTTGAAAAAGCCTTCCTGCCCTTAGTAGTAACCGATTGTCTTGAACTCGGTCATGGAGTTGGTATGTGATTCGCTCTAAACGGTCAACTTAAATTGACCAAAGGATGGTCAACAAAGTCAAACGTCTCAGAGTCAATGCTCCGGGTAATATAGGGTATCACCAGGTCATTAAGTCCCGACGAGGTGTGAATTGTGCTTCAGCGTGCTTGTGATCGGGTGATTTTTCACAAGAAAAGGTTGTGATAAGAATTATTTGAGAATTATGAAATAAAATAACTTAGGAAAGCTATATGATTGATTACTTGAATTTAGATTGAGAATGATTGAGCTAAAACCTAAAAACGTACGTTTACTGAAAACGGGAACAAACGTACGTAATAAAAAGTGAGTTTGATTAACTAAAAAGGTTACGGGGATAAAAATGGTATTTTTACAAACCTAATGATTAAAGAAAATTTTTAGAAAAAGAAAATTAATTTTTACACTATTTATATAATTATTATTAATTAAATACTAATTTCCTATTTACTTTTAATTAATTAAATTAACCTAAAATACAAATAATTATGAAATTAACCTAAAAAAATAAAATTTAAACTTAGAAAAATCTAAAATACTATAAAACTAACTTTAAAACTGAAAATATATTTTTAAGACTTTTTAATTAATTATTATTAACTATTAACTAATTATTAATTACTTTTTAATTATTTAAATTACCCTAAATTCTAATTAATTATGAAATTACACTAGAAAATTGAAAATAAAATTTGGAAAAATTAAAATAACTAAAAACTAATTTTAAAGCTAAATTTGTATTTTTTTTGATTTTCTAATTAATTATTATTAATTATTAACTATTTATTAATTATTAAAAACTAACTTAAATTAAGAAAAATACCAAATGATGAAAGAAAAATCTGAGAAAATTACTAAAAATATTTTTAACTATCAGAAGCCTAGGAAAAATTTAAAAATGAGATTTGCTTATAAATAAGCTGAGGAAATAAGCCAATTGGCTTAAATAGAAGCTATCACTTCTAATAAGTTGGGCTTTTTGGGATTTTTCTGTTTCAAACTTGCTTATGGAATGATTTTGAACAACTTTAACAAAGGGAGTTTATGATGAAACTCAGAAATAAGCAAAATGGTGAGCTTATTAACTTGACAGTTAAGCTATTTAGCTTATTAGGACTTTTATTGTGATCAGAGATTGTACACACAAATAAGCTACAAACAGATAGAGTACTACTCAAAATAAGACAAATGAAACCAATAATCACAAGAAATAAGCAGTTTATAAGCAATAAGCAATCCAAATACCAAACAGTCCAAAACAGGTCTCAAAGGTCACTTTTGAAGGCCTGTGGGGTCCACTAGGGACTTTGGAAGGCCAAACAAAAAGCTGAGCCAATAAGCTGAGCTTATTGGCTGTCTAAAGAGCTAAGGTATGCTCCCTGGGTCCCACAATTGAGGTCAGGAGGGGGCTTGGACTATGGGTACAAAAGTTGAGCTCTCAGCTTTGGTCATGAAATGGTCAAACTTTAGGGCACTTGCAGCCCTAGCTAAAAAGCTCTAATCCACAAAATAAGCTCAAAGCCTAAAAGCCTGGCTTATTGGCTTTCTAATAAGACAACATTCAGGGTATGGGGCCCACTGGTTAGCCCTGTGGGGTCCATCAAAGATAGGTCAATGGGACTGATAGCAGTGCACAGGGGAGTACCTTCCCCTGCAGCCCACTTTGAGCTTGTGCACAAGCTTATGAAAAAATCACAAAAATAAGCTCTTGGTTGATTCCTGAAGATTAGCTGACAAACTACAACATATAAAAAGCACAAAGCCTAATTCCTTACACAAAAATAACAATAATTCTTGCAATTTTTGGAATTTCTGCAAAAGAGTGAAATTGACTTTTTGAATAAACTTTAAAATTGACTTTGATGAACTTAGATTCCTGATTTGATGATTGAAATGGATGTAATTAGCTAAGATAAGACCAAACTAAGTTAAATCAACAACTTATACAATGAAATGGTGGTTTATGGATCCCAATACCCACACAGTTGACAGTAGTGAAAGATTCTAAGTGATTTTGACTATGTGAAGTTAAACACACCAATTTTATTGGTTCCTAGTCCTACTACACCCTAATGTGACTAAAAGAAACTTCTAACAACAAGCAAACCACCTTGGATTACTATGAACCACCCTGATCCAAACAGTCCTATAAAGGACTTAATTTTTGATTTTTGAAACAAAAGGATGTTTTGGACTATGAAACTGTTTCACAACAATCTTACATGATATAATAAGCTTAGTAAAGCACAAAGATACAGGTTAAAACTACAACTAACCAATATTACTAAAAATGACAAATTTGACAGTTAACTTAGAGATTTTATAGAACAATAAATTTTCAAATACAAACCACTGATTTTATTCACTAATTACTCTTAACTACAACTAATAAGAACACTAAAGACAAAAATAAGCTACAATAAGCAGTTTAAATAGAAAAAAGGAAAAATGTACAAAAAGCTCACAATGTGCTTTCTAGCTTAAATCCAATGAACCATGAACCAAGGACCAATCCTATTGGTTTCCATAAACCACTAACCTATGGCCATCCTTAATTCACCATGCTCCAGCTTTTCTTCATTACTTTCACAATCTTTTTGATTTTTTTCTTATTTTATGTATTTTTTTGGTATTTTTGCTTTTTGACCTTACACTGAATTTTATGGTTACTAATAGCTTGAATAAGCTATCTAGGAGCTTAAGTGAGCTATCTCAGTCTATAACATCAACAAACAAACATTTTAAGCTACAAATGGAATTTTAAAGGAAAATGCACAAAGTTGCAATAAAACTGAAATACTTTGATTGATACTTTAAAAAGATTCAAAATACACTAGATTAACTTGAAACAACGTTTGAAGGCTTAAAGATACAATAAAATTATGAAAAATTAACTAACGAGCTAAAATTAACTAACGTATACTAGATACTATACTATGCTCCATCTTTTTCTTTATATAGCACTCCATTAGGGTTTAGGACACCCTATGAACATTTCCCACTTTATTGTAGACCGTTGGATGACTTTAGCACAATCTTGGCCTTTAAATACTTTTTGGCCCCAAAACTTATCGAAGGAGGATTGAGTGGAGTTTGGTGGAGGTATTAATTGTGGGTGGTGGAGGTTGGTTTGGTTGATGAGAATATTTATTGTGGGTGGCTGATGTTGGTGAAAAGGTGAGGAGGGGGAGACAGGATACCTGGAAAACGGGGGAAAGGGGGAAAGGAAGATGGTGAGTTTGACTGCTTCTTTGAGCTTTGACCTTTGACCATGTGGTGTTATATTAAAATGGGAGTGGGCCGTGGGTATTGGTGATGGGCCTGGGTGTGTGTTGGGCTTGGTATTGGTTTGGATTTGTGGATTGGGTAACAATAACAAAAGGGATCCGTTTGGTTAGATAGCTAAACACAAGGACCAATTTTGTAATTTTGCAAAAGGTGAGGGGCTGAATTTGTAAGTCTCTCAAAGTGTTACCAAGGACCAATATTGCCAAACTTAGTATTCCAAGGACCAAATTTCACTTTTTCCATTTTTCAAAATTCCCAAGGACCATTTTTGCCAGATTTGAAATTTTGAGGGACCAAACATGTAATTTTTGAAACTTATGACCCAAGTATCATATTTTGTGATTTTTAACTTTCAAAAGACTTGGGTTGACTTTTTTTTAAAAAAATAAATGCATAGGGACTATTTTTGACAAGTTTTGAAACTTGGGGGACTGAAACTGCCAATATTGCAAACTTTGATCATTTTTCATTTGTTTTTGCTTATTTTGCATTTAAAACATATAAAACACAATCCCTGGGATAATTTCAGTATTTTGATGACTTTTTGATTGTTTTTGTATGTTTTGCAGTTCAGATTTAACCAAAAATGATGAGTGTTTGAGCACTCATCAGTATGCATAGTACATTTTCATCATCATTTGTTTTTCTTTTTCCGATGACTGCCCTGCCTTCTGTGCCAATTTAAGACCTAGGTGATAGCCTTCTTCGCCATGGATAAAAAGAAGTGGAAAATGAAGTGACATATAGTGAGGGTTTAGTTTGTCTATGTATTGTGGTTGGCCACCTCGCCACTCTATAATAACATCATAATCAGTTCCGACATCTGGGCCTCCTTAAAAAACAATTGAACCTATAGAATCCCCTGCTGGGAGATCATACTGCTTAGACCCAACAACGCAAAATAATTTTACTCTGAAATTTGGGACATCGGCACCTTCCATTTTATCGCGAGCTGTTCTGAATAACTTAACCAGTTGGTTGTGGTTGTCCAAAATTTGTATCAAATTTTCGACAATATCTCTTCGGAGCCTGTTTTCAGTATTCTTAAAGTGTTCTAAACGATTCTTGACTTCATTCGTTAATTCGTAGATATAGAGTTATAAGAACTTTGGTATCTTGTTTAGTTCCGGGCACATGCTTCCGATTCAATGGTAAATCTTTCCTGAAACTTTGAATACATAAGGACCTCTTCCTCTATTAACTGAGTCATCCAACTCTCCTTCTAGCGATGTCATGGCGAACATTTGATTGTAGGCTCGAATATTTTCCATGAAATGCCTGTCTTGGAAAAGTTCTTTTATATAACCAGAGCAGTCTTTAGTTGTAGGCAAAATAACTTTACCATCGTTACAACAAAGATGGTATTCTGGCCGGCTTCGACTGCTTTTTTTCAGGCGCTCGTCATACCAAAAAAAAAGCCTTGCAATGCTTGCATACTTCAGTACAATTGCCAATAGACATATATTGTTGGGAATTATACTAACAGTTACCACGGCTAGTGAAGATGTTACAACTGCAGAAGATTGTACTTGCAGTGGAAACTCATTACCACTGCAAGAACAAATATTACCACTGCTTACTTGATAACTGTTAGAGAAACGCGCTTAGATAAACATAGAAAAGATCTTGTGTATATCTTATTCTATTAGCATTATACTTATCTTGTAGAAGAGGACTCCTTGCTGTATAAAAGGAGATCCTAGGTTATAGTTAGAATATATCTTTCTAATACGTTTTTCCTAGAGCTTCAAGGTGTAACCCTAGTGATATCATAGATCACTCGTATTATTATCATTAATAATATTGGAGCTATTTGTTTGTTACATACTTTGTTCTCACATACATACAACTGTTTCATTCACAATCAATCTTCTAAGTATCATTAAGTAGATTCCGCATACTTAGTGGTATCACTCAAAGTATCAATATTAACACAAGTTCAAGGTGTTCACGATCCAACAAGTGGTATCAGAGCCAGGTTTTGATATTTTGATTTAGAAAACCCTATGGCAGACTCAAAAGAAACAATGGAGACAGAAACAAGCCAATCAAACATTGCTGCAAAGCTTCCTAAGCTTAAGATAAATGACTTTGAGATGTGGAGGCTTATGACAGAACAATTCTTTATGGTTCAAGACTACACATTATGGGAGATTATTATGTGTGGAAATTCATTCAAACCTGGTACAACTGTAGAGCAGGTTGGTGACAAGACAGTAACAAAAGTTAACACTGGTCCTGTCACTAATGAAGAAAGAAGTCAACTAAAGAATGATTTAAAGGCTAGAGGTTTGTTATTGATGGCTCCACCCAGAGAACAAGTTCTGGATTTTAGCAAATACAAGTCTGCAAAGACTCTTTTTGATGAGATCTGTGAAGTGTTTGGTGGTAATGATTCTACCAAGAAGACTCAAAAGACTCTACTGAAGCAGACTTATGAAAACTTTGGTTCAACAATTAATGAATCTCTTGATAGCATATTCACAAGGCTACAAAAGATTGTTACTCAACTCACTGCTTTTGGAATTGAGGTGGAAAAGGAAGATCTCAATCTTAAATTCCTAAGAAGCCTACCTTCTGAGTTTGACACCAATGTTGCTGTTTGGGAAGATAAGCCAGATCTAGAGACCATGAAGCTTAATGATGTATACAATAACTTCAAAGTTATTGAACAAAGATTAAAGAAAGCTGGCAAATTAAGAACAAGTTCTGCAAGTGTAGCACTCATATCATCATCAATTAATGATAGTTCAGATGAAGAAAGTGATAGTGATGATGACAGTGGTAACATGATTGTTTCCACTGGTAATGGAAGTGTTTCCACTAGGAGCTCAAAGAAACAGATTGCAGGACTAAGTGATGCTACTTTCTATGCCTTTATATCAAGCCATGTGGGTGGTTCAATTCTCAATCATGAGGATTTGGATCAAATTGATGAAGATGATATGGAGGAGATGGACATTAAATGGCAGGTGGCATTACTAAGCTTAAGATCAAAGAAGTTCTGGAAGAAGACAGGGAGAAAGATTACATATAAGTGGCAATGAGACTGTAGGTTTTGACAAAAATAAGGTGGAGTGCTATAATTGTCACAAGATGGGGCACTTTGCAAGAGAATGTAGAAAACCAAGGAAATATGATAACAAGTCAACTTGGTACAAGAAGGATAAGAACAAAGAACCTACAACAGAAGAGCCAAAAGTGCTATTGGCTATTGATGGAGTAAGCTTTGATTGGAGCTTTATGACTCAGGATGGAGAAGATGATTCAGAATCTGCAATGCTAGCTACTGAGCATGCACTCATGGCTTTCTCTGACACTGAGGTACATACTGATAATGTTTGTTCTAAAAACTGTAAGGCCTTAAAAGAGTTAGAGATCTCTAAAACACAATATGATGCACTGATGCTAGATTTACATCATACTAATTATAATTTAGCAAATCATAAAAGAGGTCTAGGTGTTTTAGAAAAACAGATAGAGCATTATAGGGCAAATGAATCTAAGTTCAGTGATGACATTGCTGTTTTAAAAAGAGACTTAGATTTTTATGTTGAAGTGAATAAAGCTCTTAGGGAAGAGATTGAAAAAGTTAAGAAGGCTAGTGAGAACATTCAGATAACTAATCAAATACTAGACCATCAATCTAAGAGCATTAGCAAAATTTGGGAAGCCCAAGTTGTGAGCAAAGCTAAATCAGGTCTTGGATACAAATCTGTTCCACCACCTCTAAGAGGTGTTCTAGCACCTCCTGGCATTGACCTAGCTTACACAGGTTTAGAAGAATTTCAGGATCCACCTATGACCTATGGACCAAAATTTGTTAAACCAGTTGAAACTGAAAAGGTTCAGGTTGAGGTTGAGACTTTTGATAGTGCTAGTGACTCATCTCTTAAAGATGAATGTTTGAATGTTGAGTCTAAATCTAGTGTTCCTGAAAATGTTAAAGTAGAGGAAAGAAAAAGTATTCCTGAAGTAGTCAAAGAGAAGCCTAGGACACAGTCAAATTACACTAGGCCTACTACTAGGTATGCTGAGATGTACAGGGATAGGTCTAAATCTCCTAGAGGGAACATGAAAAGTTGGAATCATGTTAAAACTAGGCAGTTTGGTAGTGATTTTGTGTTCAACAATAAGGCCTGTCATATTTGTGGTAGCTTTGATCATCTTTCTTATACTTGTAACTACCACATGGGAAGAAGGGAAGTATTTGTGAATACTAGGGTGAATGGACATAATTCTAATAAAATAACTCATCCAAACCCCCTAAGCAAGATGGTTCCCAGGTCTGTTTTACTTCACACTGGCATCAAACCAATTTCCACTGCTAGACCAGCAGTTGCCACTGCCAGTAGTAAAAACAGAGTTTATCCTAAGTCCCCTGTCACTACTTTTGTTAAATCTTATCAAACAGGGAAAAAGACTTATTTTGAAAAGAATGATCACAAGAATCACATGTGGAGACCCAAATTTACTAATTCAGCAGTTTCCACTGCTAGGCCTGCAATTACCACTGCAAGACCAAATGTTTCCACTGGTGTCTATGTGAATAAGAAAAGGGTAAACATGGGTAATGCTGTTAAGGCCTCAGCTCGTTGGGAATGGAAACCAAAAGGAATAACAACCTCAAACAATCCCAATGGTGTATCAATGACCTTTGATAGATATAATTATATAGATACACGAGGCAGATCCAAGTCATTTGTGGCTTGGGTCCCCAAAAGGTACTAATTCCTTTATGTTGTGTGCAGGGACATTCAAAGACAAAAGAGGATCAAGGTTATTCAGATAGTGTATGTTCCAGGCACATGACTGGCAACAAGGCCTATCTTTCAAATTTCAAATCATTTGATGGGCAAGCTGTCAGTTTTGGAGGAGGAATTGGTGGCAAAGTTTCTGGCAAAGGAACAATCAAGGCTGGAAACTTGGACTTTGAGAATGTATACTATGTACCAGAACTCAAGTACAACCTCTTCAGTGTGTCACAGATGTGTGACAAGAAAAACAGAGTTCTATTCTCAGAAGATGAATGCTATATCTTATCTAAGGATTATAAGCTACCTGAAGAAAAAGACATTTTGCTCAAAATCCCTAGAAAAGGTAATCTATATAGCATTGACATGAAGAAGATAGTGGCTAAAGATGATGTTACTTGCTTACTTGCAAAAGCCACTTTGGATGAATCTATGCTTTGGCACAGAAGACTTGGTCATGTTAACTTCAAGACCATCAATAAGATTGTAAAAGATGGTCTAGTCATAGGTTTACCTGAGAAGAGATTTGAAAATGATCAAACATGTGTTGCTTGTCTTAAAGGTAAACAACACAGAGCTTCTTGCAAGACCAAGGCAGTAAATACTATTGATCATCTACTCTACATGCTGCATATGGACTTGTTTGGTCCTACTTCTGTTAGCAGCATCAATTTGAAGAAGTATTGCCTAGTTGTGACTGATGATTTTAGCAGATTTACATGGGTTTTCTTCTTAAATACCAAGGATGAAACTACAGGCATACTCAAGACTTTCATCACTGAAGTTGAAAATCAAGCTGAAAAGAAGATTAAGATCATCAGATGTGACAATGGGACAGAGTTCAAGAATAGAGTAATGGATGATTTATGCAAAGACAAAGGTATTAAAAGAGAATTTAGTGTTGCAAGAACACCTCAGCAAAATGGTGTTGCTGAAAGAAGAAATAGAACACTAATTGAGGCTGCTAGAACCATGATAGCTGATTCAAAGCTTCCAGTGACATTTTGGGCTGAAGCAGTTAACACTGCTTGCTATATTCAAAATAGGGTATTAGTGGTCAAGTCAAAGAACAAGACACCTTATGAGCTTTTCAGAGGAAGACCCCCACTTTTGGATTTCTTGAAGCCATTTGGATGTCATGTCACAATTCTCAATACCATTGATCATTTGGGAAAGTTTGAAGAAAAGGCAGATGAAGGTTTCTTTTTTGGTTATTACATGGTTAGTAAGGCTTTTAGAGTCTACAACTTAAGAACAAGGAAGATAGAAGAGAATTTGCATGTTCAGTTTCTTGAAAATAAAGCTAACATAGCAGGTTCAGGACCTGAATGGCTATTTAATCTTGAGACTTTATCAAGTACAATGAATTATGTTCCTATTACCTCAAATTCAAGTGATGCTGATCTTGAGGACTCAGAGGAGTTTATTGATGAAGATGAATCTTGCCAAGATGATGAAGATGATAAAGATCAATTTGTTATGCCAATTTGGGAATTTAATGTTAATGCAGACTCACAACCTTCAAAGAATACTGATCAGGAAGATGAATTTGTGAATTTTGATGTTCTGCATGATGATATTTCTGAAGGCAGTGGTAATCCTGTTACCACTGCAACACATGATGTTTCCACTGACGGTCCAGATGTGGAAAATATAGCTCAGGAGACATCAAATGATGATGTTGAAATCATAAATATGCCATCATCATATGATATTCCTAACACATCACAATCTACAGTTCATAAAGCTCACCCAATTAAGAATGTTATTGGTGAAATTAATTCAGGTGTGAAGACAAGAAGGCAAACAAGGATGACAGATGTTCATGGGTTCATAAGTGAAGTCTATGAGTCCAAGAATCACATTACTAAGAATGAATGTTTATTCTTCTGCTTTCTATCACAAATGGAGCCTAAAAATGTTTCTATGGCTTTAGGAGAGTCAAGCTGGGTTGAAGCTATGCAGGATGAGTTGTTGCAGTTTAAGCTTCAAAAGGTTTGGGTTCTTTGTGATTTGCCTGATGGTATGAAAGTGATTGGTACTAAATGGGTGTTCAGGAATAAGAAAGATGAAAGAGGTATTGTCATCAGGAACAAAGCTAGATTAGTTGCTCAAGGATACACTCAAGAGGAGGGTATTGATTATGAAGAAGTTTTTGCTCCTGTTGCAAGGATTGAGGCTATTAGACTATTTCTAGCCTATGCATCATTTATGGGCTTTACTGTCTATCAAATGGATGTTAAGAGTGCCTTTCTGTATGGTACTATTGATGAGGAGGTATATGTTGCTCAACCTCCAGGCTTTGAAGATCCACATCACCCCAATAAAGTTTATAAAGTAGTCAAGGCTCTTTATGGCCTACATCAGGCTCCAAGGAAGTGGTATGAAACCTTAGCTACTTATTTATTGAATAATGGGTTTCATAGGGGCAAGATTGATCAAACTTTGTTCATCAAGAAAGACAAGGGTGATATTCTACTTGTGCAAGTATATGTTGATGATATTATCTTTGGATCTACTAAACAAGAGATGTGCAAAGAGTTTGAGAAGCTGATGAAAGATGAATTTCAGATGAGTTCTATGGGGGAACTCACATTCTTTTTAGGGCTGCAAGTACAACAGAGTAAAGAAGGCATCTTTATCAGTCAAGACAAGTATGTGGCTGAGATAATTAAGAAGTTCAAGTTCACTGATGCAAAATCTTCCAATACCCCTGCTGACAAGACCACTCACTTATTGTTAAAGAATGCTAGTGGTGTAAATGTTGATGTCCATACTTACAGGTCAATGATTGGCTCTTTGATGCATCTCACTTCATCAAGGCCAGACATTATGTTTGATGTGTGTGCCTGTGCAAGATTTCAAGTGACTCCAAAGACATCATATTTGACAGCAGTGGAAAAGATTTTTAGATACTTGAAGACTTATCCTAATCTAGGATTGTGGTATCCAAGGGAATCTCCTATGGAGTTGATTACTTACTCAGATAGTGACTATGCTGGTGCAAGTTTGGATAGAAGGTCAACCACAGGAGGATGTCAATTCCTTGGATGTAGATTGGTGTCATGGCAGTGCAAGAAACAGACAATGGTTGCTACTTCAACTACTGAAGCAGAATATGTTGCAGCTGCTAGTTGTTGTGGTCAGATCCTTTGGCTTCAGAATCAACTCTTGGATTATGGGTACAATTTCATGAACACCATAATATATATAGACAATAGTAGTACAATTTGCATTATTAAGAATCCTGTGCAACACACTAAAACTAAACATATTGAAATTAGACATCACTTTATTAGAGATTGTTTTGAGAAAAAGCTTATTAATGTTGTCAAAATTCACACTGATGACAATTATGCTGATTTATTAACAAAAGGGCTTGATGTGGGTAGATTTCAGTACTTGGTAACAGGTATTGGAATGCTTAATCCACAAACTTTTGATGTCTAATACTTTTTAGTGTTGCAGGATAGTTTTAATGTACTATTATTGTTTGTATATGTTTGTATGGTTTTCCACTAACACTTATGAAGGAGAAACAAGCTCAGTGGAAACTATGCATTATACAGTGGAAAGATTTGCTCTCACAGTGGTAATAAGGAAACAGAGAAGATCATTTATTTATCACTTCAAAAGGTTGCAGAGTACATTCTTTCACTAAGACAAGTTCAAAACACATGCAAACTTAAACAAACAACCCACAACCTAACAACCTAAGATCTTCAAACACTACATAGGCTTCTTTCCTTTGCTCTTATAAGCATGCTTACTCTTAGCTGGCTTGTTCCTCTTCTCATCAAAGGATAGCTGTTTTCTTAGACAAGCAAGCCCAAGCACTTGTGGTGGAGGTTTCAGATCTTTTGCAGGCTTTGACAACTCTGGACACTTCATGTTGTGTATGGCAGTCTTCAGGGCAGTTGTAAGTGCCTTTGGTAGTTCTTCAGAAAGGTTAAAGGTTGGATCATCTTTCTCTGAATTGACATCAAGAGATGGAGCTGATGCAGTACTTGATGGAAAAGCACTTGGTGGAAAGTATCCACTCCATCCAGAAGAATGCTCCTCAGAATCTGAAACATAGCTGATCTCTTCATCAGAAGAGCTGTCAGAGGAGATGTACACGATTGGGAAACTCATATTTAAGTTTAGGGTTTGTTAATGTGATGATTTGGTTGATGCTGATAGATGTGTTTTGAGACCCCTATTTATATGCAAAGTCAAGTCCAATGGATAATTAATGAAGTATCTTTACTCCTATCCGTTTTGGTAGTTTGAAGGAGTAATTATGGACGATATCGGGTTGACTTTGGAGCAATAAATGTATAAATAGTAACTTGGTTAAAAAGTTACTTGGGTTAACTAATATTGGTTAAGTTTGGTCCTTAAAATGTTTAATGTGAATGGAGTTATAAGATGTGTAACTTAAGACACATAACAAATGGTTATTGATTCACCATGTCTAATCCACATAAGAATCAACTAGTCCTGAGCAAACGGCTACAGGTAAAGACACATCAAATCCGTTCATGGTTGATAGTTTACCAAAAGCTAGGTTATCAACTCACCATACATCCTTGTGATCAAGAGTTGGCTAGTCCATAGCAAACGGCTCATGGTAAAGACATATCAAATCCGTTGATAGCTGATAGTTTGCTAAAAACTATGATAAGAGCATCTACTTTTTACATGTTTTACTTACCATTGCTCTTTGAAAATTCTGTTGATTTTTACCACTGCAGGTTCACAGTTACCACTGACAGTGTAAAATTTTTCTTAATATGTGTAGATGCAGGACATGACAATATCATTCAGAGCTCTACCATGGCAACACTTCCTGTGTATGATTCTAAGGGATTGGATACAGGTTGTGAAATCCCTAGCCAAATTAAAACATATGGGTGGTTCAGAAGTACTATCTAGTTTAACTAGGTACGAAATTGAATCTTTGTCTAAAGATGCACCTCTCCCAGAAGGTAATACATCTGGAAGTGCTGAAGGCAGTATGTTACAAAAGGAATTGATGGAACTGTGTACCAAATTCTCATAACAGGTGGATACAAAAGGAATTGATGGAAGTTCTTCTGAATTTTATCTGATTGTGCTGATTTTGGTGGAGATTCTCCCAAACAGGGGAGGAGAAAAATGATGATCAGATTCAGGGGAGGATTGCTCTCAGCATGTCAAAGTTAAAGATCAATATGAGATAATGAAAAGATTAGAGCTTTGATTCAGAAGATTCAATATCAATATGCAAGAGCTGATAAAGTGTTGAGAAAAACAAGATAAGTGTTTGGAAGAATTCCCATATCCTCAGGTTTATTGTATACTTGAAGAAACTTGTTGATTTACCTATAAATCATAAGTTTAGGGGAGGATTGTTGGGAATTATACTAACAGTTACCACGGCTAGTGAAGATGTTACAACTGTAGAAGATTGTACTTGCAGTGGAAACTCATTACCACTGCAAGAACAAATATTACCACTGCTTACTTGATAACTGTTAGAGAAACGCGCTTAGATAAACATAGAAAAGATCTTGTGTATATCTTATTCTATTAGCATTATACTTATCTTGTAGAAGAGGACTCCTTGCTGTATAAAAGGAGATCCTAGGTTATAGTTAGAATATATCTTTCTAATACGTTTTTCCTAGAGCTTCAAGGTGTAACCCTAGTGATATCATAGATCACTCGTATTATTATCATTAATAATATTGGAGCTATTTGTTTGTTACATACTTTGTTCTCACATACATACAACTGTTTCATTCACAATCAATCTTCTAAGTATCATTAAGTAGATTCCGCATACTTAGTGATATCACTCAAAGTATCAATATTAACACAAGTTCAAGGTGTTGATGGCAGCCCTGTAATAAATACATTCGTACATGTTAGGCAAAAATGAAAAAATCTTAAAAAAGTAATAACTTACATTAACGGAGAAATGTTCTAAATATGTAGCATACCTTGTCTAATCCGTCTACGTTGGTTAGTATTTCTGTTCATATTGTTATTGCTGCCATGTAAATGTTGCTGCGTAGCAACAATAATAAATGAAAAAGACATATAATTATATTACCACTTTCAATTTAGTTTTAGTCGTATGAATCAATTGCTGGAATTGTAATTTAGGTGCATACTTGAATAAACCTTGGTCTTTTACGATGCCTTTCATCATTTTCTGGCATATTTCTAGTTGGAAGTGTTTTTTCAGGATGGGTATCTTTTCTGTGCATTTGTACAGGTGTAGAGGTGCGTAAAAATCGGCCCAGGTTTCTGCCACTGACCCTTGAAACTGAAGGACCAAAGTTCCTTGCAGAAGAGATCATTAGATATACAATGATTATAACAGTGCGAAGTACGTGCATGCTGAATATTCTGTAAGTAAAAAAGCATAATCTAATACCTTGGATGTTACAATTGGATTTGTTTAGTTCCATTGATACATAATTTACAATGGCTTTTATCGTTTTCTGGTACATTGGCATTCGGTCGTGTTTTTTCACAGCGGACATCTGCTGTGTGTATTTCAGCAGGCATACAGGTGCGTGTAAATTGCCTTTGGTTTCTGCCATCAACCCTTGAAACTGAACAACCAATGCTCTCTGCAGAAGAAATCATTAGATATGCGATGGTTATAAAGGTATGTAATATGTACATATTGAATACTTTGTAAGGGAAAAAGTATAATTTAAAACCTTGCATGTTACAATTGGATTTGGGTGATTTCATTGTTAGAGAATCTGATGCCTTAGGTTCATGTGGCTGCCTATCATACTGATTAGATACACCATATTTACCTACAATGAAAACCACAATCTAAGATACCGCAAGAAAAAAAATAAGACTATCTTTAGATATAAGACATAGCCACAAACTAATGGAAAAGGACTTACATTGAGAAGTGATTGTAGATGAAGTTCCAGTATTATCGATTATCATGTTTTTTTCTGCAGCAGTGGATGTATTGTGAAATACATGTTGATGAGGTAATTCAGCCTGATGTCTGCATATTTTCTTCTTGGTCTTATCAGGGCATGTATGAGGCCCTATGTTGTCGCATACTAACTGCTTTCTTTTTAATGATGGAGGCTGGCAATCCATGTTTTCAACACCCGGGGACAAATGCAATGGAGGCGGACCACTAATAGAAGGAACCTGACGAATCGCTTTTTGCTTGGTTTTCATAGTTGGGTTTATAACTTATGCATGGCTACAATTGCACAAACGCAGGTGAATATATGATATTAAGTATAGCACATGCAAAGTTATAGAGGCCTTATTAACTTGCATCATTCAATGTTACACTTAAAAGGACTATTCACATATATGCATGCATCCATGGGTGTGCAAATATTGTACAGGATAAGAAGTAGAACATGCAAAAATAAGAAACTAAAGTGCAATACCAAATACAAAAAACAAATGTAATGGTAACAACAAACAAATCACCTAGTATTTGTGTAAAGGATATGAGATTTTCCTTGTTTTTATTTTTTTTCTTTGTACCTTTTGTTATTTTTTTATTTTATTTTATTTTTTTTTTGTTTCTTTGCTCTCTTCCGGCTGCTACTTTTTTTTTGTAAATACAATGTATAAGGACACCATCAAGAACCTTCTTCCTAAGGAAAGAAGCCATAGTACATGATTAAGTTGTACTTTGCAAAATCATGACCACAAAAAAAACTGAAGCACAGATAGATGATCGACACGTATGGATCTTGTTAATACAAATATCGCCTAAAAACGTTATTTATATTTTACGATCTTTGCTAAGTTTTGTTAATGACAAAGTATGAAGTTTAGCTATAAGTAAATCATCACTTTAAGTGTTTAAGTCTTGTTTAACTAAGGTTAACATTTCCTTTTAAACAAAACATTGTGTTTATTTCTTAAACTAAAATGAGTCTTGTCACATCATATTTATTTCTTAATATAGTAAGGTCACATCACATTTAGGGCCAGCTTTGTCATTATACATTTATGGTAAGAAGTGTGTTTGACTAACTTTGTTGTTGCTTGCAAGCTTTGTATTTGACTTGTTATTATGAGATGTGACATTGTTTGGTTGCTAGGAGTTATGAGACAAGACCTTGTTTGGTTTGCAAGATTTATTGCAAAAACCAACTGCAGCCCTGGCGGTACCCTGAGGGTACACGGGCGTAACCCTTTTGAGGGGTCCGCCTGATCCGCCAGACCTGCAGAATTGTTTGCTATAAATACCAAACCATTTGTTAGTTTTTAGTAACCCTTTTAGGACATATTTTCACATACTCTCTCAACTAACTCAGTAACCTTTTGATGTGTGTGATTCTCTTATGTAGCAAGGGACTTACAAGATCATTCAAGAAGTTACAAGCTTCAACTCTAAAGTTGCAAGTCTTGGTAGCTTGGTCATGTATAAGCTTTGATAGTTTATACTTCATGTGTGTCATGTATATAGATGTAAGTGGTTAGTATTTTAGGCCTCAAAATACGTAGTGTGTCGGGAGTTGTTGTACCCTTGTAAAAGAACTAACGGGAGTGGTTGTACCCTTAGAAAAGAACTTGACATCTAGCTTTGTGTCGATAAAAGTGTAAGCGACGAACGGGAGTGGTTGAACCCATGTAAAAGAACTCGACATCTAGCTTAGTGTCGGTAAAAGTGTAAGCGACGAATGGGAGTGGTTGTACCCTTGTAAAAGAACTCGACATCTAGCTTAATGTCGGTAAAAGTGTAAGCGACGTTGTAAAGGTTTTCTCCGCCGGTGAAAGGAGCTTGTTGATTAGTGCTTATAACTCTCGAGTTGGAAACTCAGGGCGTGGATGTAGGGCTAGGAAAAAGAGTCCTTGTAGCTGAACCACGATAAACAATCGTGTTGTGGTTTGATCGTTTCTTTCTTTATCTTTGCTTATTACATGTTGTCTTTTAGTTAGAATTGCTAATCACATATAAAGCTTTCCAAAAGAATTAAAACAAGTAATGTTATGTTTATATCTTGAAACAAATGTAAAGCTTTTCAAAGAACTAAAACAAGCAAAGTTAGGATCATCACAAGTAAAGCTTTTCAAAGTATGAAACAAGTAAAGTTAGAATTGTTATTCACATGAAAAGCTTTTCAAAGAATCAAACATATAAATTTGTGTTTATATCTTTAAGCAAACGTAAAGTTTTTAAAAGGATATTTAAGCTAAATAAGAATCGAAAAAGCGGTAAACTATTCAACCCCCCTTCTAGTTTTCCACAATTGGTATCAGAGCTACGTTACTCAAGATATTTAAAATAGAATGTATTTTAAAACTTGGATCGATCCATGGATTTTGAAAATCTCAAAGAAGGGCAACCTATTCAAAACCAACCGCTATTTGAAAAAGAAAACTTACTTGAATGAAAAGTAATTTTGAAAACTATGTGAAATCAAATGATCATGATCTTTGGCATATTAATTCTTTTGGTAATTTCAAATCAAAGAAAACAAGTTTTTGAAAACCAAGATAACTAACTTAAACTTGGTAAAAATACTAAAGCTAAAACAATGATTTATAAAGCTTTAGTACCAAATATGAAAGAATGATATTTGGAAAAATATATTAATTGATTGATGTTTAGTTGAGATGAATACATGTACTACTAGTTTAAATGTTTTAAATGAAGGTGTAAGTGAAGATGATTACTCATGACTAGCTCTTAGTGGACTTGCTTACGATTCATGGAATAACACGGACGAAGATGAAGCCAACCATCCGGTTTGTGATTCTAAACTAGATAAAACATCAAGCAAGGTACACTTTGAAACCAAACGCTTTTGCTTTGACGAATTTATCCTAGAGTTTTCTAAACTAGAAAATGAGTCTAAACGTTTATGCAACATGGACCTAAAAATTATCTTTAAGAACGAGTCTTCAAAATCTTTTAAGAATATCTTTGAAAAGGAAATCTTGTTAAAAGATAAAATGTCCAGAATTGAGAGTAATGTTGAAATTGATCTAGAATGTAAATTGTGTCTAGATTACAAACATAAGATTAAAATGCAAAATGAGAAAGGGAAAATATTGGTTAAATTTGATGAAAGCTCAAAATCTCTTGAAAGATTGTTGAGGAGTCAAAGGTTGTTTAAAGATAAAACTAATTTAGGATTTAACTCAAAAGCACCATCAACTAGTAAAGTAACACAAGTAAAATTAATCAAACCTAGAAGAGTGATTTAGGGATAATTCAATCTCTAATAGAAATTCATGATAAAAGGATTAAGATTATCATTTTCTATGCTTTTATATGATTGTCTAACCTTCTTGGATACATGAGTTATTGAGTTTCAAAGCGTGTCGTCAAACCAAGTTTTTACGCGAAGTGCTTATCCTCTTGATAGCATTTTTATGCAATTTAAAAGGTACGCATTACTTCAACTCGGCTTTTATTGTCTCTTATTTGTAGCATTATGTGTAGGATTATGTGTTATTAGTAATACTCTAAAAGTGTTTACTTGCTATTTGTAATTACTAAGATTAGACTCTATGTAACAAGGAATTTCGTCATTAGTACTAGTAGGAGATATAAGTTGTTTTGGTTCTTTAACCATCTAGAGATAAACACGAAAAACTCTTGAGTATGTCTCACTCAACTCTTGCTTACAAGTGAGCAAACTAAGAATTTCCTAAGTGTTAAAATGCCTAACACTTTTGTGATGCTTGCAAAACAAACCTTTGTTAAACAATTTTCTCAAACACCATACTTTGAGTCTTTAATTGTGTTTTTCTTCAATCACTCCTTTATGATAATCTCACATAAAACACACAAGGTGAAATAAATCACATTAGCATATATTAGAATGTGTGAAAGAAAATGAGTTTTCAACATCTAGGATTTACACATCAAATGTGACACATAGTCTCATGATGTTGTACCTCTTGGACTTTTTCAAAATAAATAGAGTTCATAGTATCTTAAGTAAGAAAACCCAAAAAGTCGAGGAGTCGTTGAATATGACATTTAACGAGTGATCTCCTCCTTCTATGATATCATCTTTGGTAGATGATAACTTAGTCGAAAGTCCAATGATGGGAAGACAAGCATGTTGTGTAAAACATTAAGAATAAAAGTATAAAATAACATCTCCTCACCATGAGACAAACATTGAATCAAACAAAATTGACAAAAGTTATAAAACTTGATTTATAGGTCATAGTTGTGTCTAAACAAATTCAACAAAAACAATTTCTGGAATTTAGAATAAAACAACTAGTGAAACGAAATTGATATTTCAAAGTAATCAAGTGAGTATAGTGTCAATATTTGAAAGACCTTTTGATAATAAAAGCAAGCCACAAAAGCAAGGGATTTTAACTTAAAGACATTCCTAGTTGCTCTCTTGTTCTAAATGGTTAAGTTATTGATGACTTATCAAGAATGAGATTAGTAAATCCGTAGGTAAAACTAAATGTAGAGAAATGTTTGGAAGACTACTTGTTCTCATAACATTTAGATTCAACATTATGTTTAGCTTTTGTCTATGTGCTCGTGTTCAAGAAGATCCTAAAACAACTCTTTAGTTGAGTCTATTTGGATACATCATAAGGTACTACACAACTAGAATTATGGTATCCCAAAAGAACGGGAATGGAAGCCATAGTGTGTGACAAATGGAATTATGTCGGTAATTAGTTGATAAGAAAAGTACAAGTGGTACTTGCACTTTTATACCTACTTACCCAATGATTCTCCAAAACGCGTAAGATTCTCAAATTATTATCGAATGGAGAAGCACATCAACAAGCTCCACTTGAGTACGCTAAGTCATATCAACAACGAAATTCATCTCATATACATTGTTATCCCTTCAACAAAGGAAGCATCGACTTCGGCAACAATTCTATCCATTATGCTTCTTAATTGACATATTGTGATCCATCATCATCGTCTTAGTAAAAATGTTCATTGAGGAACATCTTAACTAAGAAAGTATTATACGTTAACCATTCTATCAATGTTTTCACAAAACCTCTTGAATGAGAATCATTCATCATCCCTAGGCTTAATCAAGGACTCATAAGACCAAAAACCTTAGTTTTGAACATTAGGATAAAACCACAAAAATCAAGACAATTTCTTTTAAGTTTTTCCCTGCAGAACCCACGGCACCTTCAGACCATACGGGCGGAACCCATTTTTTGGTTCCGCCTGGTCCGCCAAACCTCAGATTGTTTAACTTTTAACTTCAAAAGCCAAACACCCTCTTAAATCTTAACAAAAACTTTCAAACATCATCACCCTCTCAAAAACACATATCCTCACGAATTTCAGGGCTTCTAATACAATCTCTTCAAATCCAAATAACTTTGTAAGTATTCTAATCACAATTGCATCTTTGATTTAATTATAACATTCTTGCTTACAATCATTAACTAGAATCTTAGGGCTTTTGCATAAAACTTCATGATTCATGAAAAACTTGGTGGCTAGTCAATTATGTATTTCATTAGTTAAGAAATGTATCTTTGTCATTGTTACTTTGATTTGCCAAACACACCAAGTGCATTATCTTTCAAAATTGCATCCAAAATTAGAACATGATTCATCACCACATTGTTAAAACAAATGAAAAACATCATTTAAACATCACTTGCGTACTATCTCTTGAATGCTAAAGGGGATACATAACTAATATGTATTTTCGGGTACATTCAATCGAAGACACATTTAATAAGGAGAGTGTTGGTTATCTTTTGTCTTTACAACAAAAGTTGCATAACAAAACAATTTGGGAATCAAAATGAGTCAAGATAACCATGTCTTCACATTGTTTTGCATATAGGAACATATTAGAACATCCACATTGTTAAAAGTCATTAACATACAATTTTATGTTTTCTAGGAATCAACATGCCTCCCGCAAACAAATCCGATCATAAAGAAACCCTTAAGTACATGCCCAAACACCATATGACCAAAGGTCTCAACCCGGTTCAAGTAGAAACCTTTAAGGCATTAGAAAAACGCTATGTTCACGAAGGTAGAACCATTGATCCATCCTTTCTAGAAGGAACATCTATTTGCCAAAACTTTGCCGCAATTCACTTTGATTGTCTCCTTGATATAGATGAGCCCATTTGTCCTAGGTTCATCTTGGAATTCTATGCAACCGTAAACCTTTCCTCATGTGCTGGTGGTAGGATTTCATTAAACTTCACAACCAATAAAATACCACATGACATAGATTTAAAAGACTTAGCTATAATTCTTGGTGTACCAAATGAGGGAACTTGCCTCTACACGGATAAGTGGCCCATTTCAAGTCTTGATACTATTGATCGTTTTTATCCATACGATACACCTCTTGCTAGTAAGGAAACTATTAAGGAACACCTCTTTGTTAGAACCTCTACCACTAGGGTGAATCATTCGGGGAATACTGTAGATAAGGATCCTTTTGGTATGGAGCTCAATGAGCTTAAACCGCAATTTAAGAAGTGGGAAGAAATTCTTAGAGCTAACGTCATAAGTACCATAGGAAATAGAGATCACATCAACACATGTCTTTGCTATATGCTCTATAGCATTTCAACCGGTTAACCCTTCAACTTAGCCTACTACCTAGCCAAAAGAATGGCCGACATATCCTTAGTTGGAACAACCGCTCTTCCCTATGGTATGCTTCTTACTCGCCTCTTTAGAGCAATCTCACCCATTTCTCCTAACGAAAATGGAATGCACCTTGACTATTGTCTCGTTCCTCACATCTTTGTTCCTTTAAGTGATAAACGAGTTTTCAAAAATAAGGGCAAACGTACTCGATCACCTACACCATCATCATCATCATCCGGAATGAGCGAGGATGATAAACTTCCAAACTCTAAGTTACCCCCTTTAGAATACCTTCAAGCTCTCCCCATCATTGACAATGCTTCCGAAGAATTCAAGCAAACCAAAGGAATGTTCAAGTGTTTTGGAAGGTACCTAAACAAACTCAAGAAGAAGATAGACCGGTTGTGAGAAGATTAAGGAGTGTTTGGCTTATGAATGCTTTAGAATCGTCTTTGTGATAAAACTACGTGAATTATTTGTTTTTCACTTTCATAGTTTATTACATTTGTTGGATTATGTTTGTATGAACTTTTATGCATAATGACAAAGTTTAAGGTGTTTGTCATTTTTTCTATGCTTATGGCAATTCTTACTAAGTATAGTGAAATCCTCGACCTCAAGGTCAAAGTCCCATGAAATGCATGTTTACGTGTCTAATTTTTGCATTGCCCAACCAGAAATGCCTTATCTCTTTGATTTTAGGAGTTTTCGAAAATTTTGAAAAACGTCTCGCGGGTCAAAAACGTGGACTGCCATTTTTTTCAGCCCTGGCGGATCTGGCGGTACCCAAAATTGGGTTCCGCCAGTACAAATTCTGGGAATTCCAGAATTGGCCCAACGGACCAGGCGACACCCTCAAATGGGTTCTGCCTGTGTATTCTGAGGGTGCTGCTAGTAACCTGCAGAAAATTTTTCCATTTTTCTTAAGTCCAAAACTTGTAATGTGTCAAAACCATTATCTTAAGTGAGAAACATCTTCCATTAACTCCAATAACTATATTAGAACAACTCTCACTCACTAAAACAATTAGGAAGCCACTTCCCTCCAAAAATTCAAATTCAAACATAACCAACCCAAGGAACCATTTTAAAGGATCCTTCAAACCATTGAAACATTTTCAACCAAATCACATCCCATGATCACAAAGCATTAAGTGCATATGTTGGTCTTTCACTCCACCTTGTTCCATTAGTTTGACTTGCAATGATTTGACATGTTCATGAAAACAATGTAAATCATTTGAAACCTCAACCTTTGAATGGTAAAACACCAAATCCAAACACCCCTTCCAACATCCTCTTCATCCTATAAATTTGAAAGTTTTGCAACAATTCAAATCACACCATTACCATTAAAACTTCTTCTATCAAAACAATCAAAACCACACCTTTGACAATGACCAAATCCAACACATCATCCAAGTTATCAAAATCCTTCTCAAAAATCAATAGGATTAGTGTTAAACCTTGTTGTTTTAACAAAACCGTCAAGTCAAGCTCATCTTCTTCAAGTGATGCTTCACTTAACATTTCTTCACCTATCCAAGATTTCCTTAATCTCACTACCTCAACACAATCCCCAACACATTGTAATACCAATGCAATTACCTTTCAAGAATTGCTAAATCTTGATACTCCAACACCCTTTTCCAACACATTGCTACACAAATATGGCAACCATTCCTCCAACAACTAGACCTTCAAGTGATTCATCATTACCTTCTCAACAAGCTCAACTATCAAAAACATCATCACCTCAATCACCAACAATTTCACCAATGGAACTTTTCCATACACCACCAACATCACCACTACCTTATTTGGAAACCTTAGAAGACCTATCACCCAAATCATCAAGTCCACCATCCTTGTCACTTTTTGACACTATTGCTCAAATGGAAACCCAACAACAACCTAGTGAGCAACTAGATGATGAACCCCATCAACCATCATTAGTAGAACGGTTAGCTTACCGTTATGCTAGACCATCCATTTTTCCAAATAATCAAGGTCATACCCACTCACAATCATTTGTGTTTCACCCAATTTACAAAGACCTTCATGGAAATCCTATCGGCGAACCTAGTTTCCGCCATTTTGTTCAAAACCAACAACCACCACCACAACAACAACCATCACCACAAGAACCTTCCCAACATCTTGAGTCTCTACTTTCTTCTTATAAGAAAATAGAAGCATCCATGTGGGAAAAACCTCCAAACCTTCATAATGAGATTCACACTCAATTAAACCACCTTCATGCCTTCAAACATATGGTTGACTCTCAAATCAACCATATCATGGTTTTACAAACAACACTTCAATCAACAAATGAAGGAAGAAAAAACACTACTCAACCTTCCACCTTTGCTCCTTCAAGTTCAAACCATCCACCATCAACATATCAAACCACCCTTCCACCAAACTTTCCCCGCCATGATTGCAATCATTGCGAAAGAACCGCTCACATAAGTGAAGGGTGTCAAAGGGAAATTCGTGAGCTATCCGAAGAAATGAGGTTTATACTAAACCACATTTTGGATCTTCTACAATCCTCGTCTCACACCCCTCAACCTTAGAGTCTCCAAAATGAAACAAAACTGTTTCTTTTGGAAAATGTTTCCCATTTAAACCAACAAACCAAAACCGTGTCATCCTTTCAACCTTCAAAATAAAGCCCGCTACAACCACAACCCACATTTTCATCCTTAAACAACCTTGGCCTTGTTTGTGGAAAATGTTTCTCACAAAGGAAAATGATAATTTCCTTGTAGCTTTTTATGGTCTTAGCTTATTTGTAGTTTTTCTTTAATTTTTAGAAGTAGGATGGTGTAATCCAAATTTCTTGTCTTTGACTTTTTAAGAGTCAAATTTTTACATGAAATGAATTTCATTACACTACAAGGTTTTTATTGTTTGTTGACCATATAGGTATAATAAGTGAAATATACCTTGCCATGGGTCCATACATATATCTTGTGTTATCTAAACTAACCTTTCTTTTTGTAGGACCATTTTCCATGTTTTCCTTCCTTGATACTCCATTTAGGGGAGTAACATTCAAGGGGGAGCATGAGTGTTGTACTATTTCACTTCACAACTCTTAGTTGTGTTTAAACATGAAATATTTTCATGACTTATCTTGTGCAACAACTAACCTTTTTCTTGTAGGTTCAAAATCCATGTCTCCTCTCTTGGCACTCCATTTAGGGGGAGTATAGTCCAAGGGGGAGCAAGTACTTATTTCCGCTTCGCTACTCTTCTTTTTGTTTCGACAAAAAGGGGGAGAATTTAGATATAAACTTGTTTCAAAAAAATTTTTTGTGCATATCACATCATCTTAGCAAAAACAAGTTTTTATACCTAACTTTATAAGACTTAACACTAAAACTAATGACTTACTTATAAATAAAGTTTATGTTTTGTCATCAACAAAAAGGGGGAGATTGTTAATACAAATATCGCCTAAAAACGTTATTTATATTTTACGATCTTTGCTAAGTTTTGTTAATAACAAAGTATGAAGTTTAGCTATAAGTAAATCATCACTTTAAGTGTTTAAGTCTTGTTTAACTAAGGTTAACATTTCCTTTTAAACAAAACATTGTGTTTATTTCTTAAACTAAAATGAGCCTTGTCACATCATATTTATTTCTTAATATAGTAAGGTCACATCACATTTAGGGCAAGAAGTGTGTTTGACTAACTTTGTTGTTGCTTGCAAGCTTTGTATTTGACTTGTTATTATGAGATGTGACATTGTTTGGTTGCTAGGAGTTATGAGACAAGACCTTGTTTGGTTTGCAAGATTTATTGCAAAAACCAACTGCAGCCCTGGCGGTACCCTGGGGGTACACGGGCGGAACCTTTTTTAGGGGTCCGCCTGATCCGCCAGACCTGCAGAATTGTTTGCTATAAATACCAAACCATTTGTTAGTTTTTAGTAACCCTTTTAGGACATATTTTCACATACTCTCTCAACTAACTCAGTAACATTTTGATGTGTGTGATTCTCTTATGTAGCAAGGGACTTCATAAGATCATTCAAGAAGTTACAAGCTTCAACTCTAAAGTTGCAAGTCTTGGTAGCTTGGTCATGTATAAGCTTTGATAGTTTATACTTCATGTGTGTCATGTATATAGATGTAAGTGGTTAGTATTTTAGGCCTCAAAATACGTAGTGTGTCGGGAGTTGTTGTACCCTTGTAAAAGAACTAACGGGAGTGGTTGTACCCTTGGAAAAGAACTCGACATCTAGCTTTGTGTCGGTAAAAGTGTAAGCGACGAACGGGAGTGGTTGAACCCATGTAAAAGAACTCGACATCTAGCTTAGTGTCGGTAAAAGTGTAAGCGACGAATGGGAGTGGTTGTACCCTTGTAAAAGAACTCGACATCTAGCTTAATGTCGGTAAAAGTGTAAGCGACGTTGTAAAGGTTTTCTCCGCCGGTGAAAGGAGCTTGTTGATTAGTGCTTATAACTCTCGAGTTGGAAACTCGGGGCGTGGATGTAGGGCAAGGAAAAAGAGTCCTTGTAGCCGAACCACGATAAACAATCGTGTTGTGGTTTGATCGTTTCTTTCTTTATCTTTGCTTATTACATGTTGTCTTTTAGTTAGAATTGCTAATCACATATAAAGCTTTCCAAAAGAATTAAAACAAGTAATGTTATGTTTATATCTTGAAACAAATGTAAAACTTTTCAAAGAACTAAAACAAGTAAAGTTAGGATCATCACAAGTAAAGCTTTTCAAAGTATGAAACAAGTAAAGTTAGAATTGTTATTCACATGAAAAGCTTTTCAAAGAATCAAACATATAAAGTTATGTTTATATCTTTAAGCAAACATAAAGTTTTTAAAAGGATATTTAAGCTAAATAAGAATCGAAAAAGCGGTAAACTATTCAACCCCTTCTAGTTTTCCACAGATCTATCATCTGATATTATTATTATAAATAAAAAAAATATACGGCATAATCAGTAAAAAAAATATACGGCTAAGAAATTCCTGAATTTTGGCCTAGGGAACTAATGGGCCACGGCTAAGAAAGGGCTGGAAATGGGCCGCACCTACTACGACATAAACCCTCCAAAAAATTCCTGAATTTGGGCCTAGGGAACTAATGGGCCATGACTAAGAAAGGGCTGGAAACGGGCCGCGCCTACTGTAGGTAAAGCGACGTCATATGGGATCTCGTTTAATATATATAGTAATGGTGTTGTCTTGATGAAAAATTAGATTTTATGGTTTAGATTTTCGTTATTTTACTTTTGAGTTTTGATTGAATGGTGTTGTCTTGATGAAATATTAGATTTTAATTAGTATCCTCAAGTTTTTATGGTTCAAATATTAGTGCTCTGGGTATGATGTCGCCAGAAGGGTGGGTTGCTCGATTTGGCCATGCATATGTACATTCCTCTCCATCCGCTTTATTCATATAGTGCAATTCCTTACTTAGTTACTTCTTTTGCACGTGTGTTGCCTGTATCTTGTTAGAATTTCGGTGTTTGTGGGTGGTAATAATCCTGATATGTTCTCTGAATCGTGTTGAGATCACTTTCAGATTTAAGTATTTCGACCTGTATGCCTCGTGTATCACGAAATCCTCAATTGGATAAGACAAAGAACAACACTTTTTTCTAAGGCACGAGAAATCAAAGCTGTACACAGAAAGTTGTTATATCTGTTTTGTTATGGAAGAAATCAATATATAATGAAAATACATAACCGAACGTTAGTTAAAATCGGTTAAAGTCGGTTGGCAGGAAGGGTCATGAGTGTTGGGGAAAAGAGGTGACTTTTGGTGAGAAAAATCGTTTGGAAATAAAAACAATAATACCAGAATCCCAAAAATCGTTTAGGTTTTAGGACGCTGCCCCAAACCACGCGAGGCGTCCCCCCTCGACCCCCGCCCACTCACCTGAGAGCGGGACCCCAACAAGTGGCTCTGTCCCTTGACCCCGCAAGGGGCGCTTCCCCTTGACCCCCGCTCTTTGTTTATGGCGTTATCAAGCTAGCTAGAACGAGCGTGCACTCCGCACCTCCTAACTCGACTGTAAACTAACCTGATTGAGTCCATGATCTCAAGGAAATCACAATTACATAAAATATAAGTGATGACACAAAAATCACCAACATATCTTTCTAGCGATTAGTTGGTGTGTTTTGATCTAACACACTTCTTTGTATTTTGTTAAGTGTATAATGTCGTTTTTGGACCGGACCTATACATTCTAATAGGTCCTAATTCGCTGCATTATTACTTGAAACTTACACAAATGAGTCTGGATCCAAAGACTTTTTAAGTCCGGTGTAGATCACTAATAGAGTATGCATGATCGATATTCGATACATATTGGGCTATATTTGTTTGACAATAGAACAAGCCCAAAAGTTGGTGCTAGTGTGCGGTTCATGTGAGTATGTAACCAAGTAATACAATCAGACTTGTGCGCTTTCAACTTTCTTACTTTTTTTATAATCAATCATGATGTGCTTGAATAATCATAGCAAATTTACACAATACAAGCATCAAGAATCACAAACTGACTCTTAATAATGCCTTTTAAGTGAATATAGACAATGGATAGTTCAATATATAATACAAATTATCTAAAGAATCAATAATTAAATCTTTGTCATTCATTTTTTAAACTAAAAAAACCTAGCTTTCATTCTGTTTAAATAAATATATCTAACAAAACATTAGATGTTATGCAAAATGAATTATACTATCGCGAGAATTAAATCATCTTTCTATAGAATGACACTTCTATATACTTTCGTTTAACTTTTTTTCGACTTTTTTATAGTGTTGAATTTTTTATTCTTGAAAAAAAAAATCAAATGTTTATATTTTCCCCTTAATTTTTTCTTATGAGTTCCGTGCCTCTTTTGTATACTTCCTTTAATTGCTTTACACACCCTAAATATTTAATGGATTTCATTGAGGACTTTGTTTATATCAAAATTTAAACCACTTTTCAAATTGGTGAAAACGTCTCTTTGTTCTTTTTACGGGCAACTACCAAAAAAAAAATAATTGAACTTGACACTTTTTGTGATTGTGTGTAACTATTTTTTCTTTTATTGTGTGTACCGAACTTTCGAATTTCGATCATTGTGTGTATTTCATGACTATTTTACCTTAGTTTTTTCAAATTTTAAACGGTAAAATGGTCATTTAACATGACAGAATAGTTACAAAATTAAAACAAGTATCGAATTTTGAAAATTCAGTACAAACAATAAAAAAATAGTTGGCCACACATAATCTCAAAAAGTGTTAAGTACGATGGTTTTTTTATAATTTGCCTTTCTTTTTACCCAATTAGCATGTATCATTTTCGTGTTGGGAACTATCATTTTCGTGTTGGGAACTTTATAACATGTGATAATATTTTGTATTTAGCATGTATCATTTTCGTGTTGGGAACTTCATAACATGTGATAATATTTTGTATTTACTACATACAACCTCGTTTTTAGAGACTTAATATTTAGGGTCAATTTCATTTATATCTTTGCAAAATTCAAAATTTTTATATATATTCTTTTGATGCATTAAATGCATTGTACTTTATGCATCAAAAACTAGTAAAAGGATATATATGAAATTTTTAAAATTTTCAAGGATATACATGAAATTTTCCCTAATATTTAGACCTTAATCCTATCTTCCTTATTTTTTAGTCACATTTCTACATTTACAGTTACTTATATTTCTCATAACTTTATCTATTTTTATACCATAATTTAGGTGTTTGAGTAACCTATAGTTATTTGTTAGTTTTGTCATGTAAATTTACGTCTTGATCCATTCTTATATGCATCTACATGTTGGTTTTCTTGATAACATTCCTTCGTTACTAAAATCTTATTGATTTTAATTTTAATATTCTTGTTTGGAATAATTTAAGAGAAGATCACACAACAATTTTGTTTCTTAAGTTACTCATGTAATTAAATAACTTTAAATCATGAAAAAATGTCTTTATTTTCTTTTATACGGAGTATCAATTTTGATAAAACTTATAGTTACTTTTTTTTATTTGACTTGCAGAGAGGTATATCTTTGGTACAAGTTTTTTATGCACATCATATAATGGTTTCTACCCCTTTTTAAAGAACTTGATTTCAATCTCAACAAAGAAATGAAAGCATAACTCTTTGTATGCATACAAAAGATATATATGCAATTTTGCATTTTTGAAAGGATATATATGCAAATGTCTCAAAAATAATAAAATAGATTTACATTTTAAAGGTTGGCTTAGGTTATATATACAAAGGCGTCAATTCTTTTTTTAATTTATTATTATTATTATTATTATTATTATTATTATTATTTTTACTACATAACTGGAAGTACTTAACAGAAAATATAATATTTGATAAGTCAAAAGAATTAAAAGACAGAATAAATAAAAATGGGAAAAACTATTTTTTTCATGTTCATGGATTGATAAAAATGACTTATAGGAGGTGTACCCTTAACAACACCCTTAAAAGTTATACCAATTGTACCTTTTTATATTGATGCATCTTTGTTTAGTTTCAAAAGATGTAGAAAGACAAATTTACTCCATCCGTCTTAAAATAAGTGTTCATTTTTTACTTTTTAATTTTTTTTCTTCCACTTTAACTATTTTCTTTTGTGATGTATAAAACTTGATGCAAAGTATATGAATAGATTGAATTTAAAATAAGTTGATTGGTTGTATTTTCTTTTGAATTTAACTATTGTTTTGTATTTTTATATTTTAAGTCTATTTGACACTTTTCTTATACCGTTAGCCCTTAATTTATTTGCAATGATAATCCTTAAGTTATTTTTTTTTATATATTTTTAATCATTTAAATATATAAATTTTGGTTTAAATGTTTAAAACAAAATGTGTTTATTTTAAAATAAAGTGAAAAATAAATAAATGTATTTGTACGAATAATGTGTTATTGGGTTGTTATTTGTATGAATAATGTCCGTGTGTTATTCGCATCCATCACACCAAACACTCTAAAGTTGATATATGGGGTGATTGTTTAATGTTATATGGCGGACTTATGCTTTATTTAATTTCTGAGTTATATTTTAAAAGCAAGCGGGCCGTTTAGTTGGTGATTTTTTTTTTTTTTTTTTTTTTTTTTTTTTTTTTTTTTTTCTAAATTCTTATAGAATGAAAAAAGTGAAATAAGTAGAATGGTCATTTCAACTTTTAGTTAAAATTTAGAGAATGGAATTTCACATTTTTTAAAAATTGTTGAAAAAAAAGTTTAACTAACGGAGTTTCAATAATTTTCTTTTCATATGAAAATTTTTTTGAAAAAATAAAAAAAATTTCACCAACTAAACAGCCTATTATTTTTTGTGCTTTTTATTCTGAGTGTTTTTTAATACTATAACGTCATAATTTAACTTATATAAACTAAAAAGTCTAAGAGGTGTTTTTTTCCCCTTTAGCTAAGTGATGCAATTTAATATTACATAAAAAAATTCTTTTGTTCCATCTATATCCACAAGGCTTAATTTATCAACCTCTCCCCATTAAAATGCTTATATAAAAATAGGACCCATATACACCATGAGCTAAGAAAAAAAAGAAACATCCCGTTAAAATAAGCCACAAACACAAAGAACCAAAAGCTGGAAAAGCAATGCCATTTTTAAGAGTAAAACATTTAAAACGGGTGAAAACGTCTCTTTGTTTATATCAAAATTTCATTGAGGACTTTGTTTATATCAAAATTTCAACCACTTTTTAAATGGGTGAAAACATCTCTTTGTTTTTTTACGGGCAAATAACAAAAAAAATCATCAAACTTGACAATTTTTGTTGATATTTTTTGTGATTGTGTGTAGCTAATTATTATTTTTTCTTACTGTTTGTACCGAACTTTCGAATTTCGATCATTGTATGTATTTCATGACTAGTTTACTTTATTTTTTCAAATTTCGAAAGATAAAATGGTCATTTTCCATGGCAGAATAGTTACAATGATCGAAATTTTAAAGTTCAGTACATACAATAAGAAAAAAATAGTTGGCTACACAGAATCGCAAAAAGTGTCAAGTTGGATATTTTTTTATAATTTGCCTTTCTTTTTACCCAATAAGCATGTATCATTTTTCGTGTTGGGAACTTAACATGTGATAATATTTTGTATTTAGCATGTATCATTTTCGTGTTGGAACTTTAAAACATGTGATAATATTTTGTATTTACTACATACAACCTCTTTTTTAGAGACTTACGATTTAAACCTTAATACTATCTTCCTTATTTTTTTAGTCACATTTCTACATTTACATAGTTACTTATATTTCTCATAACTTTATCTATTTTTATACCATAATTTAGGTGTTTGAGTAACCTATAGTTATTTGTTAGTTTTGTCATGTAAATTTACGTCTTGATCCATTCTTATATGCATCTAGCTACTTGTTGGTTTTCTTGATAACATTTCTTCGTTACTAAAATCTTATTGATTTTAATTTTAATATTCTTGTTTGGAATAATTTAAGAGAAGACCACACAACAACTTTGTTTCTTAAGTCACTCATGTAATTAAATAACTTTAAACCATGAAAAAATGTCTTTATTTTATTTTATATCAATTTTGATAAAACTTATAGTTACTTTTTTTTTTTTTTTTTTTTTTTTTTTTTCTTTTTTTACTTGCAGAAAGGTATATCTTTGGTACAAGTTTTTTATACACATAGTATAATAGTTTCTACCTTTTTTTAAAGAACTTGATTACAATCTCAACAAAGAAATGAAAGCATAACTCTTTGTAAGCATACAAAGAATATATATGCAATTTATATTTTTGAAAGGATATATATACAAATGTCTCAAAAACAATGAAATACATTTACAGTTTAAAGGTTGGCTTAGGTTATACATATAAAGGCGTCAATTTATTTTTTTTACTTTATTATTATTATTATTATTATTATTATTATTATTATTATTATTATTTACTATATAACTGGAAATACTTAATAGAAAATATAATGTTTGATAAGTCAAAAGTATTAAAAGACAGAATAAATAAAAATGGGAAAAACTATTTTTTTTTTCATGTTCATGAATTGATAAAAATGACTTATAGGAGGTGCACCCTAACAACAGTACAACACCCTTAAAAATTATACCAATTGTACCTTTTCATATCGAGGCATCTTTGTTTAGTTTCAAAAGATGTAGAAAGACAAAATTTACTCCCTCCGTCTTAAAATAAGTGTTATTTTTTACTTTTTAAAGTTTTTTTTTTCGACTTTAACTATTTTCTTTTGTGATGTATAAAACTTGAGGCAAAATATATGAATGGATTGAATTTAAAACAAGTTGATTGGTTGTATTTTCTTTTGAATTTAACTATTGTTTTGTATTTTTACATTTTAAGTCTATTTGACACTTTTTTTTATACCGTTAGTCTTTAATTTGTTTGCAATGATAATCCTTAAGTTATTTTTTTTATATATATTTTTAATCATTTAAATATATAAATTTTGGTTTAAATGTATAAAACGAAATGTGTTTATTTTAAAATAAAGTGAAAAATAAATAAATGTATTTGTACGAATAATGTGTTATTGGGTTGTTATTTGTACGAATAATGTTGGTGTGTTATTCGCACCCATCACACCAAGCACTTTAAAGTTGATACATGGGGTGATTGTTTAATGTTATATGGCGGACTTTTGTTTTATTTAATTTATGAGTTATGTTTTAAAAGATAAGGGGCCGTTTAGTTGGTGAAAAATTTTTATGTTTTTTCGTTTCTAAATTCTTATAGAATGAAAAAAGTGAGATGAGTAGAATGGGTTTTTCAACTTTTAGTTAAAATTTAGAGAATGAAATTTCACATTTTTTAAAATTTGTTGAAAAAAAGTCTAACTAACGGAGTTTAAATAATTTTCTTTTCATATGAAAAATTTTCTGAAAAAATAAAAAAAATTTCACCAACTAAATAGCCTCTTATTTTTTGTGCTTTTTATTCTGAGTGTTTTTTTAATATAAACTATCACGTCATAATTTAACTTATATAAACTAAAAAGTCTAAGGGGTGTTTCTTTTCCCCTTTAGCTAAGGGATGCAATTTAATATTATTACTTTTTTTAGGGCTCATAAAATTCTTTTGTTCCATCTATATTCACAAGGCTTAATTTATCAACCTCTCCACATTAAGATGCTTATATAATAGTAGGACCCATATACACACTTAGCTAAAAAAAAAAAAAAAAAAAAAAAAAAAAAAAACCCCGTTAAAATAAGCCACAAACACAAAGAACCAAAAGCTGGAAAAGCAATGCCACTTTTGAGAGTAAAACATTTAAAAGGGCCTGTTTTAAAAAAACACTCCATCTAAAAAACACAAGTAGTGTACTTTGACTCATTTCCCACTACTATATCTATACCCCTTTCAAAACACAAAAACCCTACAAACTACAAAACCTAAAAAAAACACACCGTCACAAACCACCATGTCAACCGTCAACAACAACCACTTCGAAGAAGACGGCTTTCCGGCGACAAAGCTCTTCACACAAGGCTACTCATACACCTACGATGACGTCATCTTCCTCCCTCACTACATCGACTTCCCAACTGACTCAGTCCAGCTCGGCACCAAGCTCACCCGCAACATAACGCTATCCACACCTTGCGTCTCGTCTCCTATGGACACTGTTACTGAAGCCTGGATGGCTGTTGCAATTGCTGCCGTTGGCGGTATAGGTATAATTCATAGTAATAATACTGTCGCGGAACAAGCGGCTTTTGTTCGGAGCGTTAAATCGCACCGAATGCCGGTTTTGAATACCGATTTTGTGCTCGTTTTGGAAAATGATGCAATTTTGAGTGGTGGTTTGTTTGTTGATAATAAGTTTGTATTCGTGTCGAGTAATGGTAAAAATGTGGTAGGATTTGTTGAGAGGGGGAAATGGGAGGGGTTAGGTGATAAGGGAGTGAAAGTGAGTGAGTATATGGTTAGGAAAGACGTGACGTTGTCGAGTTTGAGGAGTTTTGATGATGTTGTGAGTTATTTGGATGAGAAGGATTTGGAATTTGTGGCGTTGATGAATGAGGAAGGGGAGGTGGTGAATGTGGTAGGGAGGGAGGATGTGGAGAGGGTGAAGGGGTGTCCGAAGATTGGGAGTGCGTCGGTTGATAAGAAGGGGAGGTTTTTGGTAGGGGCGTCGATTGGGACGAGGGATAGTGATAAGGAGAGGTTGAGGGAGTTGGTGAAAGCGGGAATAGATGTGGTTGTGATTGATAGTTCTCAAGGGAATTCGATTTATCAAATTGAGATGATTAAGTTTGCGAAGAAGGAGTTTCCGGATTTGGATGTGATTGGTGGGAATGTGGTGACCATGTCTCAGGCGCAGAATTTGATTAAAAGTGGCGTTGATGGGTTGAGAGTTGGTATGGGGTCTGGGTCGATTTGTACTACTCAGGAAGTTTGTGCTGTGGGTCGTGGACAGGTATTGCGTAAAAGTTGTTACTTTTTGTGTAGGAGTGTTTGTGTTCATTCTAAACTAAAGTTGAATGGTGTTATGTGTGTGTGTTGCAGCTGAGTTTCTTGCTTCTTGAACACTTGGTAGCATTGCACTCAAAGCTGAACACTCGAAATAAGTTTCTTAACTCACACAAATCCACCTACATACAGGAAATGTTGAATTTTGAATTTGTATCATCATAATGATTAGGTAAAATTAAACAGAATCTTCAACTACGGCATATAATAAAGCTGACAAAATACAATCAAACGGAAGTATCAAGCGTGGGCAAAATAAGCAGGTTGGGGTTGGGTAACAGGTTACAGGAACGCATGCCACTTTTAGTACGGGTTGTGTTATTTGTTCATTTTCTGAACAAACAAATGCCAAGTTAGTTGTCATTTTAAAAAAGAAATACTATTCTATAAGAAAATAGTGTATACCAATGATTTAAGAGGCTGTACAAGCGTTTGCATTAAAACTATAGACTTTGGGAGTCTTTCAAGTTTCAACCGGTTTGACCCATTCCCATTTAAGCTAACAAACTAATTGACCTGTTTGACATAAAACACAAGTTCACAACTTTTATGATGGGTGATTCTGTTCTTTTGTTACAGGTTGTGATTCTGTATCATGGGTGATTCTGTTTTGCTACTTTTGCACCACAGTGATTATGTTCTTTTGTTTGTTGCATTTGACATGTCAAACTAGTTTATGTGTCCGGCCTTCACTTTTAATGGTTAATTTAATAACCTATAGTTTTTATAGCTTAGTCATGTAGTCAAACTCTGTGTGTTATGCATTAATCAGAAATTTGAACCGTTTACTGCCATTGGCTGGGATAATAATGTGTCAATGTGAACGAAATGACATAATACGATGTGATGAGTTTTATATTATCTTGTTTTATTATATTCAAGCTGGAAAGGTATTCTGAAAGGATTTTTTTTTTTTTTTTTTTTTTTTTTTTTTTGGGTCTTGTAGGCCACTGCAGTGTACAAGGTTTCGTCTATTGCTGCACAAAGTGGTATTCCCGTCATTGCTGATGGTGGTATTTCAAATTCTGGACACATAGTCAAGGCTTTGACGTTAGGGGCATCAACTGTTATGATGGGAAGCTTCTTAGCAGGAAGTACTGAAGCTCCTGGGGCATACGTGTATCTGGTAGCTTGTCTAATTTAATGTTTGTATAGACAATCTTTTCACTTGCAATGTAGAAACAAACTGTTAAAATATGTTGTTTTTCTTATTGCAATAATAGAATGGTCAGAAGGTTAAGAAATATCGTGGGATGGGGTCTCTTGAAGCAATGACGAAAGGAAGTGATGCTCGGTACCTTGGTGATAAAGAAAAGATGAAGATTGCCCAAGGAGTTGTTGGAGCTGTTAAAGATAAAGGTTCTGTGTTGAAGTTTATTCCGTACACTATGCAAGCAGTTAAACAGGGTTTCCAGGATCTTGGTTCTTCTTCCTTGCAGTCAGCTCACGATCTGTTGAGGTCTGGGACTCTCAGGCTCGAGGTATGGCTTAATTATTTTTGTATTTCATCTTTTTAGCCTTTTCCTCTTAAACTGCTTGCTTTTGTGATACTGTTGGTTTATTCACTAGATCACTGAGAGTATGTTTGGCAAAATTAGACGGAGATGGATTTTTATTTTAATCCCCATACCTCGCTCTGGCGGGATTGGGTTTGTTGCTGTTGTGGACTTCTTTTTCAATAGTGACGTAGCTTAAAATTCTTTGAAAGACAAAACTCAAATAAGAAACACAACTAATAAAAAGTTATTGGGTAATTTTGTGTCCAAAAATCTGCAGCTTATCATTGAAAGCTATTTCAAGTAGCTTTTGGTTTTTGAGCTTATGTTTTTCTAAAGTAGAAGTTTAAGCTCTTGCATTCAAAAAAGCTTATATCGTAACGAGAGCGTATTTCCTTTAAAATGAAAGATTAAGCTCCGAAAGCTTCACACCAAACATTCTCTTGTGGAAGATTAACCTTATGAGAATCATAATCAACTTTTGCAGACTGAGGTGATTATTGTGATTTGATAACTTTTACCACAACAATTTTTTGTTGTTTGCTTTGTTTAGGTACGTACAGGAGCAGCACAAGTTGAAGGAGGAGTTCATGGGCTCGTGTCTTATGAGAAGAAATCTTTCTGATCACCTCAAAATCAGTAAGAGGGTAGCCTAATGCCCACAGTTTAGTTGGCATCCTTCTGACCAACAACTATGTACACATGCATTGAGTAATGCAATGCAAAACTGTTGTATGGTAAGAATGCATCTTTTAAATAAAGAACGGATTCATGATCAAATTTGAACCAAACTTCTGGTAAATGGTTAGTTTTTGCAATCGGTTTAAGCTGGTATATTTACATATTTGTCGGAAATATATCATTTTGCAACCTGGATGTTGGTTTCTAAATTATGCAGTATTAATCTAGAGTTGAGATCAATGAAGAACCATACATGTCATAGAACCTATCAACCAATCATAGCCACCAATTTATATTTTTTACCTTTTTTTTCAAAACAACATATCTTGCAAATGGTAAATCTTCAAGCTACAAAAAAAATACTATCGCGACGAGAATTAAATGATCTTTCTATAGATATGCATTGTTATATACTTTCGACGAACTTTTTTTTCGCCCAGAAAGAATCATATATGATTCGTAAAAATCATATATGATTCGTAAAAATCATATATGATTCGTAAAAATCATATATGATTCGATTCTTACGAATCATATATGATTCTTACGAATCATATATGATTTTTTTATGCGAAAAAAAAGTTTGTCGAAAGTATATAACAGTGCATGTCTATAGAAAGATAATTTAATTCTCGTCGCTATGGTATTTTTTTTTGTACGTTGACGATTTACGGTTTGCGAAATATTTAAGTTTTAAAAAAAGGGTGAAAGTTTATTTTTTTATTTTAATAAAAGAAATGAGTGGCTAAGATTGCTTGATGGGTTTTATGGTAAAATTTAGATCTATAAAGAACTTTTGGCTATTAATCTATTGAGCATATAATATTTTCTGGCATTCATTTAGTTAGGGATGTGTTTCGTTTCTTGGTACCTGTTAAACATCATTAATGTTATTGGGACTAGCATTTCTGCCTCCAAGATTGCGCCATCATTTGGCTTGCACTTTCAATCAGTGTCTTGGTTATATAGATATTTAATGAAGGGAGAAAAATAATTTCTTTACGCGTCTATGACTTATTTTCCTTTAGTGGCATGAGAAAGGAGACTCATTATTTATTCATTTGTATCTTGCCTGAAAATTATTGTCTAAAAGCTAAACCCTAAGCTTATGAGTCCGAGTCAATCTAGATTAATACAGTATATAACTAGAGTATCTTTTTAGATGGTTGGTGACTCGACTAGGAAACAATCTCATATTAGATATTCAACGCCTAGGGTGAGTTGGATAGCGGGTTTAAACATCACTAAGGGGTTGTTTGATAGCCTTTGAATGGTTTAATTTGATAGCCTTTGAATAGTTTAATTAAGAGGACAAATCTAAATCGGTCAGAAATGTGGGTGTTTGTTAGCAACAATTTCATACGCTGAATGATTCCTATCGGTTCTTATCCATTCTGGACATTGGGCAAGCAATACCATTCAGCACCAAGGTTTTACTAAATATCTCTTTTATATATAATTCACGTTCCCAATTCTTTCTACCAATTTCATGCCAAGAAAAGTTTGACTATATTGCGCCACAAAAAATTCAAAAATTTACATTTTATTTAACTCATTATCTTTACTGATGTAACTTAAAAATCTACTAAGAAGATCACTTAAATCGATTTGTATAGATAGTGTATGAAATATATCTCAATATACAGCAAAGTTTTTTTTAAAGAAAGTATTAATGTTGATAATACAGTTAGTTAGCGTTTTTCTTATCACTAATCACTATGATTGTAATTACGTCTTATTCATTAAAAGTAGTTTTGGATTATACATCTTTTATATGTATAAATTACAATATTTAGATCTTTAAACATGAAATGAACTTTTTACCTTTGTCATCTATGCAAAATAGCTTAGAGATGCAGTGTTTTCTTTTTTTCCCCTTTGATGTGGCACTCATGTTAAAACTTGCAATCTTTTTTAAATATTAAATATAATAAAGGAATTACATTATTTCGGAGTGATTTTGCAAAATCAATCTTAATGGGAAAAAATTGGACCAATAGAAAAGCTCGATTTTGATACATAGACAAAATCGAGCAATATGATTGACGAATAAAAAGTCAAAATTGAATTGATTTTCGTTAAACTTTAATAAATTTGGTGGAGAATTTAATTGAGGAAAAAAAACACATAAAAATATAGGTGTCAAATTTATGAAAATAAAAACTTAAAAAAAATGAGGTAATAAATAAAACATTAGCGGTTGAATTTTAAATATATTATATGGAGTTAAGTGTAAAATTATAAATCTCTATGTTTTTTTAAAACTTTAGATAATAAACAAATAACCACATACACTTTAGATAATAAACAAATAACCTCATACACTTTATACCTCAAAGGAAAGTTGGGAAGCCCCGAGTGACCTGAGGGTCGAACCCCAGACCTCAACCAACCTCAACCTTTAACACCACACTGACAACCATCTGCCCTTAGGTCTTTTTCAGTATTACCTTGCAACAATAATACCAACCTCAACCTTTAACGCTACACTCACTACCATCTGCCCTTGGGTCTTTTTCAGTATTACCTTTGCAACAATAATTCATTTAACCAATTTTTTCATTTTAAGTTTATTTTTATTATTAGCTTAAAAACAGCTTATTTCAATAAGCTGAGACCTACCTTTTATTTTTCCTAGATTCCTTATAATAATTAGCACTTTTTCTTAAATTTCCAGATTTTTCCCATTAAATTTAGTATTTTTATGTTTTTAATTCATAATAAATAAAATAAAAATCAAAAAAATATAATTTTTTTTTCTAAAATTGTTTTTAGTCATTTAGGACTTAAAAAAAAATAAATTTACATTTCTAGGGTTAATTTTCCAAAATTAGTTTTTTTAATGCTCGTTAGATTCCCGTTAAGTGAGCGTTTTTAGTTTAATTTGCACTTTTACTTATTTGTGTTTCACTTTCTTGTTTTATATGCTTAATATTTGCTTTTTAGTTTATGTTTTCTAATTTTAGTCATAAAATCCAAATATCTCAATTATTCAAATCATCTGATTACGAACCGAATTCGATTTTTCATTCACGCTTCGTTGGGACAAAAACGACCCGGGAATATCCAATACTTCCGGAAATATATGTGGTTTGAGTTTCTTTGACCTCTCGGGATTTTCGCTTTTGGTTAGAAAGTGGATTGACCTTTTGGTCAGGCTTTTCTTGCTATTATATATTCATAAATACTTTGATTAATATCACTCACCTTCACATAAACTAATTGAGAAGTAATTACGTGGCCGACTCATTCACAAGTCTAAAAATAAATCTTACACCCGTAGATGAATTATATATGACGAGCTTTACCACAACCTTTAGTGCTACTTGTTTGCTTTATATTGTTCCAATTACATAATTAACCCGATCATTGTTTCACGGCCTATGCCGTATTATTTAATTTATGAATTCTTGACAACAACAGCAAAAAACGAACCTCACCAATTTACCATAAAATCTTAATTTTTACTTTTGTATTATACAAGTGAAGCCATATAAACAAATGAACCGTAAAAGCAATTCAAAAATCAAAAGTCAAATAGCAACCACTAAGTTATTAGGGTGCGTGGTGGCAATGGAGCGGCATCACCTTCGGTTTGCAGCCATGCCAAGCGGCATGGCTGCGATTTGGTGCTTTGCGGTAATACTTGCCGAGCCGGTATGGAGGAATCTATCCGTTGTCCCATTAAATGAATTAATACTTTTCAAAAAATAATATGACAGTTGGTCAAAAAAAAAAAAAAAATCTTTATAAATTTACTACAATTCACACAAACAAATCACACATTTCACACAAACAATTCACATATTTTCACACACACAATGGTTTCATCATCTTCTTCTTCATCCGACGAGTTATTTATTCCCGACGACTCGTCCGAACTATGGTTATCCGGTAGTACCCTATCAACCTTTTTAGCCGTGTATGATTCAACTGAAGACACGGCAAGCTCTACCGAAACTCGGGGAGTCTGTAACCCGTTTTCGTGAAAAAGCTTTACAAACCCTTATTAATGACTATTTCGTGGAACGACCAAAGTTTGCCGACCATGTTTTTCGTGATAAGTTTCGTATGAATAAAAGCTTGTTTTTAAGAATTGTTAGTGATGTTGAAGCGAGATTCGAATGGTTTCAAGAGGGCTATGATGTGAGGGGAAAAAAAGTTTCACGGCGTTACAAAAATGCACGTCGGCCATTCGGCAACTCGCAACGGGTGAACATCCGGATAGATTTGATGACTAAGTAAAAATGGCCCGAAGAACATCAGGTTATAATTTTTTTTAAAGTTCTTGTTTTTTTTTTTTTTTTTTTAAGTTTTTGTTATTTTTTTATTTAAAAAGATGTCGTTATATTTATTTTTTAAAAAAGTGATCGTTATTTTTTTTGAAAGTTTTCGTTATATTTTTTCTTATAGGATAATGCCTGGATCATTTTTGCCATGCGATTATTGAATTATATGGTCAAGAGTTCTTACGTAGGCCGACATTCCATGACGTTGCACGCTTATTCGAGTCACATGAAGAAAAACATCATATTCCTGGAATGCTTGGTAGCATTGATTGTACACATTTCGTTTGGCGTAATTGTCCTAGACATTTGAAATGCCAATATAAGCGAGGTGATCACCAATACCCTACTATTATGCTTGAAGCCGTCGCTTCAAACGATTTGTGGATTTGGCATTCGTTTTTTGTTCCTCCCGGTGCAAACAACGATATCAATGTTTTGAATCAGTCTCCATTATATCTTACGGAACGAAATGGAACGGTGCCAAACAATTCATTTCATGTAAATGGACGGCTTTACAAGCGTGGATATTATCTTACCGATGGAATCTATCCTACGTATTCAACTTTTGTTAAAGCATATAAGTATCCTACTGACCCGAAGGAAAAGAGCTTCAAGAAGCTACAAGAGTCTGCAAGAAAAGATGTCGAGCGAGCTTTTGGTCGTCTTAAGGCAAAATGGAAGATTCTCAATCATCCTCTCCGGGCTATGACGGTCGAAAAGATTCGACAACTCGTTTATACGTGTATCATATTTCACAATATGATTTTAAAAGACGACCAGGTGGCAATATCACCGGTTCATATAATGGATCAGCCGGTCGCGCCAGTTTGTAACGATAGTGTACTACAGGAGTTAGTCGACGAAGAAATTCATTACCGTCTCCTATATGATCTTACGGAGCATGTAGATGCTCAAAACTTAGCATACCTCGATGACTAGTTATCACTTTTTTTTTTTTTTTTTTTTTTTTTTTTTTTTTTTTTTTTTTTTTTTTTAAGAATTATGTAATTTTCTTTTAATTATGTTTTTTTTTTTTTTTTTTTTTTTTAAATATTATGTAATTTTCTTTTAATTATTGATGAAATATTATGTTTTTATTAAATTGTTTATTATAATTTATGAATATAAAAAATAAAAAAATAAAATTAGGTAAGGTATGAGAGAATCATGGTTGTCACTAAAAAAATATGGTGAAGTATGGTTGAGGTATGAGATGAGGTGGAATGATATTATTGGTGGGTTGAAAGGTATGAGAGAGGTATGGAGGCATGATTGCCACTACCCTTATATCATTAGCTAGATAAGCATCTCACGTACATTTAAAATAAATAAATAAATAAATAATTGCAACAAATAACATTAAGAAGAGAACAAAGAACAAGAATAAAGATCATGGAAGAATTGTATTATTCATCTCTCTATTGAGGCATGTATATATAGTTACAAGGTAGAGTATTTCATAAGACACAATACTCTAAATAAGATAACTACTACTAATAATAGATATGAACATTCATTCCATATTTATCGTTTATTTAAAATTTCTTAATCAAAAGTCTTCCAAAAAATAAAAGCAAAAATTTATTTCACAAAGTGCAGTGTTTACAACCTCTTTTTTATTTATTTTTATTTTTTATTTAGTAACAATACTTTTAGTTTTATGACAGAAAATAAACTAAATATACTTCACATATTAAAATAAAATAAACTAAATAAAAAATATAGTTAGTTACATTTTTGGTCTTTGTGGTTTGTCGGGTATTTCATTTTCAGTCCAAATTTTTAAAAAGTATCGGATCCACTACGAAACCCAAAGACCCGTAACAAGTTCGGTCCAATTTTATCTTGATTATTACTTTGACTAGTGAAGACATGTGAAATGACTAAAATACTTTCATTTTATTACTAGAAATGACTCAGATGGCTTTCTATTTATTATTAGAGTAAACTACATTTTTGGTCCTTGTGGTTGTATCAAAATCTCACTTTTGGTCCAATTTTCAAAATACGTGCGATTTCAGTCCTATAGTTTGCGTTTTGTTCCACTTTTGGTCCAATTTTCTAACAGAGTTAGTTTAGTCATTAAGTCTAATTGTAAAGTGGCAACATTAGTCCTTTAACTTAACGATCGTTTGCAACGTTCGTCCTTTATACCAAAGATCGTTTTCAATGTTTGCACCGTTAGTCCTTTCAGTTAGTTAGGCTTTAAAAAAATTTCTAAAAAAAATCAGAAAAAATTAGAAAACAATTCTAAAAAAATGATTTTTCCAAAAAAAATAATTTGAAAAAAAAATTTCTAATAAATTTTTTCTTAAAAAATTCGAAAAAAATTCTAAAAAAAAAAAATGACGAAAATTTCTTTTTCCGAAAAAAATAATTTGAAATTTTTTTTAGAATTTTTTAAGAAAAACTTTTATTAGATTTTTTTTTTCAAATTATTTTTTTTGAAAAAAAATTTTTTCGTCAATTTTTTTTTTGATTTTTTTAAGAATTTTTTAAGAAATTTTTTTATTAGATTTTTTTTTCAAATTATTTTTTTTGGAAAAAAATTTTTTCCAAAAAAAAAAATCATTTTTTTATATTTTTTTCTAATTTTATTCGATTTTTTTTAGAATTTCTTTTTAAAAGACTAACTAACTGAAAGGGTGCAAACATTGAAAATGATCTTTGGTATAAAGGACAAACGTTGCAAACGATCGTTAAGTTAAAAGACTAATGTTGCTACTTTACAATTAGACTTAACGACTAAACTAACTCCGTTAGAAAATTAGACCAAAAGTGGAACAAAACGCAAACTATAGGACTGCAATCGCACGTGTTTTGAAAATTGGACCAAAAGTGAGATTTTGATACAACCATAAGGACCAAAAATGTAGTTTACTCTTATTATTATTATTATTATTATTATTATTATTATTATTATTATTATTATTATTGTTGTTGTTGTTGTTGTTGTTGTTGTTGTTATTGTTATTGTTGTTGTTATTATTAATTTACTAACTTCATTAACCAATTCTTCCATGTTACAAAAGTAAAAACACCCCCTCATTTTCAATCTAAACACACTAAAATTATTTTTCTCTAAACTCACCCAAACAAATAAATACTAAAATTATATTTCTTTAAACTCACCTAAAAAAAACACTAAGATTATTTTTCTTCAATTTGAAAAAACTAAAATTATTTTTATTGATATCTTCATTCCTACACATATTTTGCATCAAAAACACATCTGCAAACACAAAATCTATCTTATAATCAAATAATACATATAGAAACACAAAACTCAAAATACAAACAAGATCAAAACTAGGGGTGCTCACGGTCCAAAAACCGGACCGGACCGAGACCGAATCCGGCAAAAAAACTAGATCGAGACCGGACCGAATGTGGTCGGTCCAGTCTCGGTCCAAATAGGCTAAATGTCCGGTTTTTAAGCCGGACCGGACCAGACCGAGACCGAGACCGAAATTTTGAAAATCCCTAGACCGAGACCGGACCGAATGTGGTCGGTCCGGTCGGTTTTGTCGGTCCATCCGGTCCGTTTGCTCACCCTTACTCAAAACTACTAGAATCAAACATAAATACTTAAAAAAAAAAAAAAAAAAAAAAAAAAGCAACTTAAAACACCCAAAATATTCATCAAACCCATTACCAACCCCTTTGTCGTCACCACCGTATCCACCAGAAATCCAAGAATCAGTATGAGGTTTGTGTTGTTTGGTGTGAGTTACTTATTTATGAGGTTAATTTTGTGATTTGAGTTTAAATTCTAAAGTTAGTTGTTTTTTTTTTTTTTTTTTTTTTTTTTTTTTTTTTTTTTTTTTTTTAATCTCAAATTTGGGGTTTTGAGGTTTTTGTTGAAATTAAAGAAGTTTGTTTAAGGATTAATGTTTGGTGTTGTTAGGCCGACAGTTAGGTGGTGTTTGGTGGTGATTTGGTGGTGGCCGACGGTGGTGTTAGTGAGTGATGAGTGAATTTGGTGGAAAATGTTGGTTTTGGTGGGAGGATAGGGTTAACAGTGTTGGTTGTTGATGGTTATGTTGATGATGGAGGCGGTAGCCGGCGGGTTGGTGGTAGCGGTGGCCAGATTTAGGTGGTGGTGGATGGATTATTTTTTTAGAGAGAGATTTGAGAGAAAAGATAAGAAAAAATGTTGTATTGAGTTGGTGGAGTGGATTCATTGGTTTTATTTAATAATATAAGCAAATAAACAAAAATACCCACAGATTTAACGGTCAAAGTTAGTCAAACTAACAGTCAACACAAAATTGGACGGAACTTATTACGAGTCATCCCGATACTTTTTAAAAATTTAGACTGAAAATGAAATACCCGGCAAACCACAAGTACCAAAAATGCAATTAACTCTCAAAAATAAAAAATCCAGTCCAGCTAGAACAGTGCTCCAATGTTTCGCGGGTCCTGGTCCGAACCCAACAAGATCATTCATCAACCGTTAGATCTTAATCCAACGGCTGTAAATGCGCGTCCACTAGAATCACACAATACCTACACCTCACCCAACTCACTCTAACATACCACTCACCGGTAAACACATTATAATCGGAAACCCTAACTTAACGGTCATCTCATCATCTTGTCCGTACGATCAAAGGTACATACATATATTTTCTAATACTTATTAGTTGCTGTTGTCTTATTAGCTTATTTGACGGGGCTTATCGATATTTTTATAAGCTCATTTTTGGCTTATTTTGGGACTTATATGAGTTTTATGTCATAACAAACTTATATAAGCCTACAAGTTTCAAAATAAGCCAAGAAAATTGAGCTTATGAAATATAAGCCAAAAAACAAATAAGCTCATAAGCCCAAAAAATGAGCTTATAAAAAATTCAATAAGCGCATAAGCCCGTTAAATAAGCCAAGACAAACACATAGCTTAGAGTAATAGAAGGATTATAATCAAGCTTTAACCTGACCGTTATGAAATCTTTGGTTTCTTATACATAAAACGCGTTTTAGGAGTTAGTAGTTACTTAATACTGGCATCCACTTATGACGTAGTGACGTATGATGCGTCTGTATACTTCCAATGTAATGTTTGGTATATATCCTTTGCATTGAATACGTTTAACTTATGACATGTTCTTGTATTGTTTTTCTAATATGAAATTTTCTAAATTTTAACGGATTAGCTTTTGAAATGTGTCATTTAAATGTTAGTTGCGAAATGAAGAGGTAGGGGATGCTGTATATCTAGGTGACTGTTAATAGAGATTTTTAGAACACTAGTGATTTAGGTACGTGGCGTAAAAGTGTGTGACGAGATATTATGCAAATCGGGTTTTGTATATTGCAGTTTAGGTGTTTGTTCTCTATGAGAGAATAAAATTGGCTTTTAACAGAGCATGGCATTTTTATTCTTCAGTTATACATGTTGAAGTTTTGTATTTAACAAAAAATGTCTAGAGTAACTTTCTCATTATGGTATATAGTTTTTGTTTGATCTGTCCAAATATTTTGGATTTGTATTTCAGTCAACGAAATAATGAATAATCATTTTCTTTTTGACAGCAAGTCTTTTATATTTCAAACCGTTGAAGACCAAGCTGTTCATAAAGTTTTCATTTCTGGAAAGATGCAAAAACATAGTGGAAGATTAATCAAACATTCATACAAGTGTGCTTTGGCGTTTATTTTGGACTGATGAGTGTGGAAGAGAAGATCATGGGGCAACATGGCGTTGCCTTTGATCGTTTTGATGATATTAACGGTGGATCTGACCCCGCCGGAATTTCCACCCCTCATGATAAAAATATGGAAACAAAGCCACACGTGGGTTTAGTATTTGCCTATGCAGATGCTGCCAAGACTTTCTACAACGACTATGCTAAACGAGTCGGGTTCACAACACTTGTGAATCGAAGTACCCAGTCCAAATCCGATGCAACTGTTGGAAGGCTTGACTTTGTGTGTGCTGCATCAGGAGATGGCTGCAATGCAATGCTCAGGATCGAGTCAAACAGTCAAAATAACTGGGTTGTGACAAAGCTCATGACGGATCATAATCACCCGCTCACAAATGCTCGTAAGGTGAATCACCATCGACAAAAACGACAACTATCAGGTGCTACAAAAAATACATCTGAAAGTTATCCAATGACAGGAGTTGTTCCTAATGGTGTTATGTATCAGTCTAGGAGTGCTTCTATAGAGTCAAACCGTGGGGTCCAGATTTCAGATTCGGTAACTAATTCTGTTAAGCATGCTACTAGCAAAAGGTCATTAGGAAGAGATGCTCAGAATCTTCTAGATTACTTCAGGAAAATGCAGGCTGAGAACCCGGGTTTTTACTATGCCATACAGTTAGATGATGATAACCGTATGGCTAATGTGTTTTGGGCTGACGCTAGGTCAAGAACCGCTTATAGTCATTTTAGTGATGCTGTAACACTTGATACAATGTATAGAGTGAAACATTTCAAAGTGCCATTTGTTCCTTTCACGGGGATCAACCATCATGGTCAAACAATTCTGTTTGGTTGTGCATTGCTTCTTGATGAATCCGAGTGTACATTTACATGGCTTTTCAAGACGTTTCTTGCTGCCATGGGTGATCGAGCTCCCGTCTCTATAATCACCGATGCCGAGAAATCTGTACAAGCGGCAGTTGCAAGTGTTTTTCCGGGAACCCGTCACTGTATCAGCAAGTGGCATGTACTAAGAGAAGGTCACGAAAGGTTGGCACATGTTTGTCACATGCATCCTAAGTTTCAAGGTGAGTTATATAATTGTATCAACTTGACAGAAACTATTGATGAGTTCGAATCAGCATGGGATTTTATTCTTGACAGATATGATCTTAGAAGTGATGATTGGCTGCAAATGTTATATGCTATGCGACAACAGTGGGTCCCTGCATATTTTCGCGACACCTTTTTTGCTGGAATTTTTTTGAATCAGGGTTTTGAGAGCTCATTTTTTGATGGCTATGTGAATGAACACACGACCGTGCCTTTGTTCTTTAGACAGTATGAAAGAGCTTTGGAGAACTCATTTGAGAAGGAAATAGAATTAGATTTCGATACAATTTGCACCGCGCCAGCATTAAAAACACCATCACCAATGGAGAAACAAGCAGCAAATTTATATACGAAAACAATATTTTCGAAATTTCAAGAAGAATTGGTTGAAACATTTGTGTATACAGCAAATAGGATTGATGGAGATGGTGCTGTAAGCACATTTAGGGTTGCGAAATTTGAAGAAAACCAGAAATCATATATTGTTTCCTTGAATGTTGGAGAGTTAAGAGCATATTGCAGTTGCCAGATGTTTGAGCATTCAGGGATTCTTTGTAGACATATTTTGACTGTTTTTACAGTGACAAACGTTCTCACATTACCATCCCAGTACATTCTAAAAAGATGGACAAGAGATGCAAAATGTGACTATTCATTAGAATTATATGTGAAAGGACACGAACCTGAGTCATTAGGTGTTCGCTATAACCAATTAATTCGGAAAGCTATTAGATTTGCTGAAGAAGGGGCTGTTGCTCCCGATACTTTTACCCTAGCAATGGCTTATCTTAGAGAAGGTGGGAAGAAGGTGGCAGCTGCAAAAACAAATGTGGCAAATTTTGCACCACCTAGTTCACGGGTCAGTGGCGGCTATGATAATCAAAAGACTGGTTCTTCTACACCTGACATGACTCCTTTATTGTGGCCCCGCCAAGATGAAGTAACAAGACGATTCAATCTTAGTGATGGTGATCATCTGGCTCAACCTGTTGCTGACTTGAATCTCCCTCGCATGGCCCCGGTCTCTGTACGCCGTGATGATGGCCAGCCTGACAACACGGTATAATATGTTTTCTTTGTATGATACTTTTCCTCTTATTTAGCATTAGAGTTGTCAGTTTAATCCATTTGTATGAATTGGTTGATTTGCATTTGTTTTATCTTTAATGGGTCAAATCGAAAAAAATTATCTTAATAAAAGGTTAAAAAGGATATGGCCAAATGATTCAAACTGGTCCAAGTTCTTATAATGCACAATACTTTCTGAATCATTCTATTTAGAGTAACTGATATCATATTCAACACTATTTATCAATTAAAAAGAAATTAGTGGATTGTTATGGGTCAAGCTAACCCACTCTAAATATTTCCCATTTTGAGTAGGTAACTGAGCCGCTCATTTTGCCTCCTCTAATCTTTTTCTTGTTGCGTAACATTCTTTATCTCATACAAGGAATGATGCGGTTATCATTGTAATATTTTTTGTGTTGCACAGGTGATTCTTCCTTGCCTCAAGTCAATGACATGGGTAATGAAAAATAAAAATTTGCCTCCAGCAAACAGAGCAGCGGTCATAAACCTGAAGGTATGCAGTTCGAGCTGTCTTAAATTTGCTAGTCCGTCTTAGTTGCTTTTTTCTTAAAATGAATTTTTAAAATATATACTACCTTACTTAAGAAAGATGTTTACACAGACATGTAATTCAACGGATTTCACAGGGGAAATGTGTATCATCATTTAGCATTTAGATCACTGTGAAATTGAACACATGATAAGCCTAAGATGTCTCACTAAAGGATAAAAGAAATGAATACATGCTCTCATTCTTCATTAACTCATAAATCTCATTATCTCATACATCTAAACTGAGAGAAAAGGATAATTAAATATTTTTTTACTTACAGGCATTAAGTTCAGAGAAATCTGATTATATTTTTTATGATTTTTTTGGGGGAAAGGCAAACACACACACACACACACACACACACACACACTTATTATATAATTTCTCACACAACCGCATAAATCTCACTTTTGTCCCTGACGGAAGTCAGAGAATTTGATGTTTGTTACCAATGTTTTTTTGTGATTTTATAGGAAAAACCTAAAAAGTCCTTTGTTTTATTGTGAAGTAATTATGTACCATAGTTATATTTGTTCACTAAAACCTCTCTAGTTATTCCTTTTCTGCTTTTATAGTCTTTATTGAAAAATGTTTTCGAGCATCTATCTATATTCTATAGTATGACCGTCATTGCATCACGTAATCTTTTAAGAAAGTTCTGTTTGATCCTAGAATTTGACAAAGTATCCTAATTCTGCTTCAATGTGAATTCGAGGAGCTTTTATCTCTTATCTATTTTTCTGTTTGCTAAAAGCTGCATATTAAAGAATGTTAATTTATTTATTCTGAGAGTTAGTTATTGTCATTTACAGTTGCAAGATTATAGAAGGACCCCAGCAAGTGAATCTGAGGTCAAGTTACAACTTTCAGCAGTTACTCTAGAGCCGATGTTGAAGTCAATGGCTGACATCAACGAAGAGCTGTCTGCCCCTGCTAATAAGCTCGCCTTCATTAGTTTAAAGGTACAACTTAAATAAATATGTGTTAGTTAGTTTGACTTATTTTTAACTTAAACTGCTTTGTCAGCTTCATATAAGAAATTCCGCCGGAGCGTATTAAGTCTTCTATACATGGAATCAAAATCGGGCTTAAAATAGAATTTTAGAATCTTGTGTTCATCGATTACTTTATACTGATATTATATTATATTTCAACATAAGCATAAACAGGCTCATTGCCATGTAAGAAAATTATAATCATGATAATTCTTTTGGATTAGATTATATAAATCTTGTTCTCTTCTTAATCTTGTGAGTAAGAACATCTTGTGGCATAATGACGTCTGTAGGAATTAACTACTCTTTTTATAGCTAGTTAAGGGCTAGACCGCTAGAGTAGCCCTTTTGTACTAAATTTACATAAGTAATGCTACTATACTCGTTTATAGACCTATACACGAAGACACGGTAAATAGTGACCACATTACTAATGCATTTCTAGCAAAGTATGTGTATAACTATGAAGTCACATAGAAAACATTCAAAGACAATTAGAAGCTGATGTTGTATAATTGAACATTTGTGTTTAGACTAATATACTTGTGTGTATTTTCAGCTACAAGATTCAGATGGTACAACAGGAGAATCTGAGGTGAAGTTTCAGGTGTCTAGGGACACATTGGGTGCCATGTTGAGATCAATGGCTTATATCCGTGAGCAGCTCTCAAATACAGTAAGCTTTCGACCGTGTAACATTATACTTATGTAATTTATATTATTGAAATAACAAACTCATGCTCATTTCTGTGGCATGAATATATGCTATGCGTTTTATATTCTCTACTAGAGGTGGGTAACGGGTCGAAACATGTTCACTTTTAAAACAAGCTGAGCCTGGTTGGGTTAACCTGCATTTTGGTCTATGAAAAATAAATGGTAAAAGTTACACTGATTGACTGTGATTACATAAAAGATATTAGTACAATAACAATACCAAGATCAAAACGAGTTTAGGATGTTTATGCTTAAAAAATAGACTTCAGGCGACTTTTTGCCCATCTACTCGTTCTCCTATTAGCTAGTGTTTTATTTGACTAACTCAATATTAAACACAATCCAAATCGGCCCTTACTTACGCAAATGGATCACTCTAGTATCTACTGCTAATGTTGACTTCGTATCTGTTATGTTGTATATGTGTTTTGTTGTTGTCACCACATATTCAATTATTAAATGCTGTATGTTCATTACTGTTACAGTAAATATATTGCAGTATTGCACACTGATAGCCATATAATCACATTCGTTTGTATACTTTATTAGACCATAAATATATTGCAGTATTGCACACTGAGCTTCTACTTTGTGCATGATAAATTGAATAATTCAAGTGTGTATATGTTCGGCTTTGTGATACGGTAATAAACTGTTACAAATATTTACATCTGATATGATTAAAGACTTTGCAAATATGTTCGTTTAAGAAAGATGAATTATTTTGCAGGCTGAATCACCATCAGAGATTCAATCAAAGAGACCAAGAAAATAGAGGAATTGCCTTTTTGTTATCTATGTGTAACCCCTGTAATGCCAAGAAGACATTTAAGGGGTTCTTAAACACAGGTATATTATTAGTTTTGAGTTAGGCTGGTTACATATTTATGTTAGTATCACAGTATTGAATTTAGGCGTCTTATCGCAATCGCTGCTGCAACTTATTGTATATATATATCTTTTTGACAACCCAATCATTCGAATGGTTGGTTATAGTAATTTTACCTTTCTTAGTTATTTTTGTGGGATTGAAAGCAGTTTTTATATACTATGTGTCGTTTTAAAAGCAATTTGTGTAGTCGGTATTCTGTAAGACTGATCAAGTGCGACCTCGGGTAAGTCCATAGGGGAAAGTACATGTAAAATAAGCTTTGCCCATTGCACACTCACTTATAGTATATAGACATTATTAGAATCATTATTTCTTTACAAATAATATAGCTTTTTTCATATTCTCTATAAATTTAGACTGTTAAACTTGCAGTAAAAAGATTGCAAAACCTCGTTGGTCCATCCCTCGAATGAGGTCAAACTGATAGTTGCAGTCTCGTAAGGAATGTCATGCTACCTTTACATAACCATTAAGGTAGTCCACATAGATGCCTGCAGATCTAATAAGCTTTCAAGATTTCTTGAATATAATCGGATTTAGTATGTTTTGTTAAAATCCGAAACGGAAGTAATAGAACATAGAACAAAAACTATATCTTTCATGCTTTCATAGTGTTGTGAGATCATAATGATACATAAGAAAACATATGTGCTTGTTCTACCATTTAATAGAGGGTTTTACACAAAAGAATACTCAAGTATAACTCAGATCCTATATTCCAGGTATCACACAACCAAATTATAGTTGAAATTTATGTGCTATGGTTGTACAATTTTTAAAGGTACCTTTAAAGATATACTACAAGAAAACACCCAAAATCTACATATGAAACAAAAAGTACTGCCTTCAATAATAACATGTTCGTAGTGTGATACATTAAATAGGAATTTAAACCAGTAATAATTTATTTTTTCACACAAACATCATGAACAAATAAGAGAAAAATATAAAAAATGAGGATAGACAATATAAAGAAAAGAATTTTGCAGATGTTCTTCTAAAACACCTTCGAGAACAACAATCGCAGCTATCAAACTATGTTTGTAGCAAATATTTTTACTCTAGATTTTCTAAGGAATATCGACCATCAGCTGGAACTGGATGTAAGGTAGTGATGACCTCCAATTGCAATCTCCTGAGGGTAAAAACAAACTCTAAAGCTTCATTCATGGCATCTCTACACCCTGCCATTGCCTTTTCCAGTTCCGGGTTATGCATATAAAACGAGCACACCTGCCCAAGAACACGATCATGTCTTTCTTCATACCTTTGTAATTTTACTTCAGCTTCTTCCAATGCACGACTCACCATCTCTAATTTCTCCCTTTTCATTTGCACTGATCGCCAATTCTTCAAGATTGGCGAAAGCACACACAATGAAGAAGAGAAGCCAATTACTCCAAAGATAATACGCCCACGATCCATGATTATGCTCATCACTAGAGTTGGAGGAGATACACAAGTAAAGAACAATACATAGGATTCCTTGCTTCTTTACGAGGGAACTTGGCTCTAGCCCAGAGCCAGGTTTGTACACTTCTTTTTGTTTAGACCCTTGCTCATATCTAAAGCAATGTACAGCTTTCCCATGAAGTACAAATAATTATATGACCATATATACTCTAACCACTGGAGGGTAATTCCGTCTTTCTTTCTTCAATGCATCTCCTTTCGGATTCTTCTATGTCAACCTCGCATTTCGAAACGAACAACTCCAGCCAAACTAGCAATTGGACAGGTCCCACACACATCAACTTCAACCTCATTTTTCTTTTCTTTTTCTATTTAATCAAAATTCATAAACACAAAACATACAAAATACCAAAAAAAGAAAAGTAATAAAAAACACAGTCGACTTTTTTTTCTTCACATAATCTATTTAATCCACTTTAGGCATTAATGTCCAATTATGTAGCCTTGAAAATGAACATTACACATAGAAAGGTCTACTGTAACTCCTACTAACTTTCCTACCAAAAATACTACGACCGTACGTGGCACTTGTCAAGTCTGCCACAAGAGGAAATTGCAAGATCACAAAAGACGTAATTGGTAGGCATGTAAAGGCAGCCATGGGAAGAAGAGTGGAAGAGTTCTTTTGTCCAAATACACCGAACAATGCTGCACCAAACGTTATGTTCATGGCTGTCGTCGAGATGAATAAAGTAGCTAAACCACTTAACAACTTTCTGGGTAGCTTATAGAGAAAGTCTTGTTCGGCAAAATGCTCGGTAGGGAATGATAAGAACACTAACAAGGATGTAAGGGCTGTGAATAACGATATTGTATCTGATATTGCAAACACTGTGAAGGCGGGGTTGTTGGTAACAAATGGTACCCCAGCGTCCTGATTGTTTCCTCCAGGCACTGTAAAAGCCGCTAAAAACACAATGGTGGTGATCAGAGCAGTGGTTATTGTGTATGACCCGGTAGTAGCCTTCATCCATTTTTCAGCGTTAGTCACCAACTCTTTATGTGTTCTTGTAAATACCATCTGAGGTGTTTCTTGAGATGAGTTCTTCTTTGTGATGTTTGATGGACATACATATCTTTCAACTTCCTACAGGATTAAAATATGTTAATCATGTTAGCTAAATATTAAATAATAATATTTGATATCAAAACATTTTGTATTCTGACCAATATTATTCAAGTTTGAGTCGATAGAGATTCAAACCTTATACCAATGTAGTTCGTACTGTAATTGTAAAGCTGCACCGGATATAAGATTTAATTTGGCCGCAGGTGCCAATCTTGCAGCCAGATGCAAAAGGTTGTTCCCCAAAGAGTCTTCAATTGATTTATAAATATTCTTAGGTTCGCACATTCCATGTAATATGTTGTAAATATTTTCTGAGCGATTTATCACAGCATATTGAATGATGTTATGACCATCTTTGTTGACACTCCTGACTGCATCTGGGAATTTATACAAAATCTCTTTAACAACTTCGATTGCATCTTGTCTTATGGCCTCAAACAGTGGATTGGTGAAATACAGATGATGAGAGATGGGGTCAATAGAAGAGCATATCATGTCACATGCGGTCGTCAATACTTCTTTGGAATGATCAAATTCAGCAACTCTCCTTCTAATGAACGGCCATGCTGCAACATAGACCCAAATGAGCAATTACACCAACAATAAAAAGACATTTTTCTTTTCTATTTTTCATTAAACTATCCCGGTAAATGTTGATTCATCTTACCACATAACACAGGAATACCCTTGAATAAGAAATGAATCATCATAAACCCTGCTCCAAGGAAAGGAAGTTTGTTAGAATTGTGGAGTGGCATGTGCAACCACTAAGCTAAAATTGCTATAGGGAATTTAGCACAAAGATTTGTTGAACACTATGTATGACATACCAATATAGAGATATGGCCATATTTCTGCAACCTGGTTACTACATAACGAAACACATCTGGAAGATGCCCTTGCATCTCCGACACCAATTCTCCAAAAAAGATGCAGAAACTCTCTAGGATAAGAAGCTGGTGTGCACGAAATTGTTAGAGAGGCCTTAAGATTAATTGAAAACGTAAAGTAACACGCAGAATCAAGATTAAGTAAATCAACAAAATAAACCTGTTATACTTTCCCAGAGATTGGGTATTGGGAAGTTTTGAGCAATAGCCATTAGCACAGCCTGACCATCTAAGGGATGGCAATAATGTTTCTGCAATTCATGCGCCAAGCCTGCATAAATTTTACAGTATCAATTATATATTTAATTTGATATTAAATACAAATGGGATTGAAGCCAATAGACGACACTTACCAAACTCTTTAGAAGAAATAGCAAGAACTAGAAGCTTGTCACCATTTGCACCAGCAAACAAAGTATTCTTCTCTGTTCTTGTATTGACGTGATTAAGCAAACACCAAGATGTCTCGGTATGCATGTTAGAAAGAGCTATGGCTAGTGGTGTTTGATTCCTGTTGTCTTTGGCGATCAACAAATTTCGGTCTCTTGCGATCAAGATATTAACAGCTTTAGTGTTGCCAACAATTGCAGCAACATGAAGTAGCGTGCTTCCATCCGAGTTCTTCAATTCCACTAGCTGTTTGTTCACCGGTATCTGTCCCAACAATAACTCTAAGAGTTCATGATTCTTGCCAGAATTCACTGCTATATGGAGTATCGTGTTGCCATTATTGGTGATTTTATCTGTGACTCTAAACATGTAATCAATCAAAAGCTCTTCAACTTTATCCCAATTTCCTTGTACAATACAATCATACAGATAATTGAGAATCCCTGCTACTCGTTGAATAATTTTTCGCTCTTCTTTGATTCTTTTTTCTTTAACTTTTGCATCTTCAGCTATTGATATACCATAGATACATTGTAGTTCATCCCACACATCTTTTGCACTGAAATCTGCATTCGGGAATTTGTAAATGAGACGATCTACAACATAGATGGTTACGTGTTCTGAAATGGAACCAAGAATCCAGCTTTTAACAATCAAATCTGATCGTACAACCCATGCTTCTGTATCCCGTGTATGCTTCGTCTTCACATTCTCCTTAGGTCTTGCAACCTTACCATTGATATAACCAAGCATATTATGACTCATCAAAAGACATGACATCTGTGTTTTCCATGCATCGTACGTGTCCGTACCACTCAGCTTCACCGTAACAAGGTTTGGGGAACCAACATGTGATGAGTTTGAACTCGAACTTGAGGCTGCCATCTTTAATTTCTTAATGTTACTCGATTTGACCCTCCTTCCATCTTGCATATTTAAACAAGAAGATTACAGTTTGCTTGCTCATGAAGCATGATTTGACTAATCTGCACATATAATAATATGCTAAGTGCATGTTAAATAATACATTCCGTGTTTTCATATTCTTATTTGAGCCTTTGTGTTTACATATCTAATTAGGTTCTTATCATAAGTTAGTTTGTTTAATATTATGTTTAGAAGATATATTATAAGCTTAGCAGTGAAGGAAAACTTAAATTGATCCCTACCCCCGAAGAATAGTTAAATATTTAGTATACTTAAACTGTTAAGAAACTTACTTACTAAGACTAATCAGAGGCAAAGAAAAATGGGTAAAAGTCAAAAATGAAAAACATGTTCTCTTAAATGTACTAATATGCTAAACATGTTACTTTAAGTACCAATATGCTATACAAAATTACTATAATGAGTACTTTTGCAATTTCTTCTTTCATCTCCTACATCTTCAAACTCAGATCCGGCCACCACTTCCGGCTACCCACAACCATCATTATTATGATCTTTGATAACACTAAATTCCAATATGATCATAGACTCATAGCAGCTTATCTTTTAATTGAAATCATATGTATAGCTGTACTCATAATTCATTTTCTAATCATCTGTTTCTTTGCTTCAACAGCTATCGATCATGTGGATACTTTTTGAAATTACCAACTTCTATTGCTAACTTATGCAATATATATTTGGCTCCAAATGACATAAGTTTAACTTAAAAGGTTCTATGTTATTATAGATCGGGGATCTAATTCCCTTTATTATTAGCCATATATAAAAATGGATATAGGTTTACAACATCATCGATTCTCTATTACACACCATTCTGATGACGTTTGTATGTGATATTCAAGAAACTAGACACAAACCTTGATCGTGAATCAGGTAGTCTAACTTGTCACAATTTTCTTGCTATTTATGATTCAAATCTTAGATGCTTGAAATTTGATTCCTTATGTCGCCCTCCTACCAATCAGAGCATAAGTTCATGTATGCTCAAAAAAATTGCCGAAGAGGGTGGTGGGTAGCCGGAAGTGGTGGCCGGATAAGATGTAGGAGATGAAGATGAAAGAAGAAATTGCAAAAGTACTCATTATAGTAAAAAAAAACCTTTTTGGTATAGCATATTGGTACTTAAAGTAACATATTTAGCATACTGGTACATTTGAGAAAGCATGTTTTTATTTTTGACTTTTACCCAAAAATCTATGCACTTGTGTTTTCTATTACAATATTTTAGCAAAGAAGTTAGCTTCTTCAATTCTTCCATTTACAATTTAGTTTATTAGTGTGAGGAGGAAGAAGGAAGATTACGTGGGAGCCTGAAAGAGTATTGAGATTTCTTGCTTTGAAGTGGGATTGTAGTTAACCGGTTAGCCAGTAAGCTAAGCAATGTTAAAGACGGAAAATTTTCTGAAAAGCGAATTTCCCATAAGTTAGACTGAAAATATTTCTTTTCTACGTACATGTTTGTCAATTCACAAATTGCCAAACATAAAAAAATGAAATCACTTTAGTTTCTCTAACTTAATTTCGTAGTACCTAACATATCCTAAGAACACCACGTGTCATAACACGTTAAACCCTTATTTTGTCATAACACGTGTCATAGCTCAACCATCAAAACCACTCTTCCTCGTAACATCTCTAATATTACCTTTTGGTCCCCACATTTTTATGAGCACTATTAGACATGCTTAAATGTAGGTCTAAACTATGTCGCAACATCCGGTTGAAGACAACATGGGGACCCATTTCCCAGCAAACCAATAAAGTGAAGGTTTCTAAGATCGGGATCATATCTAGGATTATTTCGTCTTTGCAAGATCGTGATTGTAATTTGCATGAAATTTCTCGTTTTTCATTTTTTCTTTTTTTATTATTATTTTTTTCATTATTGAAATTTGCATGAAAAATCACATGTGATATTAGTGTTAAATCACATATTATTTTTTTATGCAAATTTCAGTAACAAAAAAAATGAAAAAAAAACGTAAAAAAAAAAGTGAAAAACACGAAAAAAAATAATTTTGTCGAAAGTATATCAAAATGCCTATCTATAGAAAGATAATTAAATGCTCATCATAACGGTATACTTCTTTCGCTTAACAATTAACGGTTTGAAAGATATTAATATTTAGAAGAAAAAAAATGATGAAAGTTAGTTTTTTTAAATTATTGTGATTAATCTTATCCATTAGATCAAATAAAAATGGAGATGAAGATTTCTTGTAAAATAAAAGTTTGATCCTCAAATGATATTAGTAGCATGATCTCCATGAGAATTCTAGCTTCATCCTTCCGATCTTCCATTTCAGGAGGTTCCTTAACACAAACATCACACCTGACCGTTAAGAAACTTTTATGAAACTTAAATAAGAGGGGAAAAAAATAACGATGTTCCAAAACGTTATTTTAGATCCAAAGATTCACTTTCAACTAGAAAAATGCAGGTCATGCATGAACTAAAACCAAATGTACGTAAGCATTACCGACTAGTACATTAAAAATAGGAATTATGTATTAGGAGGTCGCCCAACAATTAAGCTTTTCTCTTATAGGCCACTTACTTATCAAAATAATTTATAGGTCACCCATTTATGTGTTTACTTTCGTTCATACCAGTTTCGGATAATTTTTTTTCTAAAAAAACTTTGAAAAAAAAAAAAAAAAAAAAACTAAATATAACATACCAAAACGACATAAATACTTATTAAAGAAATGCAAAATATCAGTTATGGCTATTATTTAAATGCAACGTTATTTAGTTAAAGTGATTTATGATAATATAACTAAGGCTTTACATTTAAGTTATTAATTTTTATTGTTTTGATATGTTAAAGTTAGTTATATTCTTGAAATTGTACAAATTTCCGGTAAAAATTGAAACGGGGGGTTGGTACAAATGAAAACAAACACATATTTTAATGGTCCATAAGTTAATTTAAATAAATTGGTGACACAAAAGTAAAAAAATTAATAGTTTAGTGGTCTCCGGTTACATAAACGTTTTAAATGGACTGCCAGCAAGTTCACTAAAGAAGCATGCAAGATAGTTGATATTGAGTTTCTACTTCCTAATATGCGTCTACACCTCTCTCATATATAACCCTTAGAAATGATTAATAAGAATTGTAATGCAGGTCGTTAATCATTTCTTCAGTTTTGTATTATGTTATATTTCATATTTATTTTTGTTAACAGGCTAGGTAATTTTGTTTTCAAAACGAGCTGCATAATGTTAGGGGCTGTTTCTTTTGCACTTAATGAATCCTTAGCTAATATGTGTGGATCACAAGTCACAAAACATAATTTAGTATTTCTTTTTTCAATGAGGCCTACCTATTTCCATTATTTCCTCTGTATCTAGTGGGCATGAAATATGATTATGGTGAGTGCTTATTCACTCACCTTTTCTGAGCTAAAATAGGACTTAATAATCCAAAAACTAACCTAAAACGCCAAAGAAAACATGTTTTCGTGATTGTGAATGTGCAGGTACGAATATTTCGTAAAATGACGAAAAACAAACAGAAATCCGGCAAAAATGAGCACGAGAGTGGAACGAGTCAGAAAGTCAAGCTGGAAATAAAGTTGAGCTTAAAAAGTCAAGTGAGATCCCTAGAGTTTGAAGATTTGCAAGATTCATCCTTTTTGAGAAAGTTTAAAGAAATGACAAAAATAGTCCCTTTAATTTGAAAGTTGACACAATCAGTCCCTCAAAGATTTATTTGGAGAAAAGTCAACTCAGTCCTTCATAAATCAGAAAATTGCTACAAAAGCCCTTGGATAATACTTTGGTAGAATTACATATTGGATCCTTGGAATTTCAGCAAAATACATAATTGGTCCTTGTATTAAATCTGATTACCAAAACCAAAGTCCAAATCCAATTCATTAAATTCATATTACAAATCAAGAGCCAAATCCAATCCAAAGTAAAACCCAAGCCCAACCTTCCCATAACCCGACCCAACACCCATTCCTTGGTCAACATATATTACACGGTCAAAAGGTCAAGGATAGTCAAACAATTATAATAAATTTACCCCGCCCCCTTTTCCCTCAATTCCCCAATTACCCAGCCATGAACCCTAGAAATTACTCCCTACACAATTACCATAATTAAGGGTAATTGTGTCAAATCAAGGGTGTTCTAGAAGGCTCAGTGATGTCAAATGATTGTCAGAGTATCAAAGAAGCACAAAACGGGACACATAGCAGATAGTGATTGGAGGAGACGCGTCATTGGGTATGATCCAAGGGTGCATATCAAGTGGCAAAGATGGGATTATGATCAGAGGGCTCTCAGAGGCTTCAAACTAACACAAGCTCACACGGATTGCCAGCTTGGCAATCCGTGAACCCTCACCTCACCTATCCTATATATAGATGCATTTGTAAGCTGATTTTGTAGTTAGGATAGTGATAGCGAAGCTCTATTGAAATTTCTTTAGATTGTATTTCGATTAGTTTTTGTAATGAATTGAATTTTCATAAAATTTTTAGTTTTCTCTAAATCTAATTAGCTTATTGTTTACTTTTCTTAGCTTATAGTTCATCATATCTCTTTTAATCATTTACTGTTAGTATAATTCATATAGCTTAATCAATTTTATATTTCAAATTAGTTTACTCACTTATTCAAAATCAAATAAAAAACAGAAAATTATAAAAATAAAAAAAATATGTTTCAATTTGGTTTTGATAAGCTTTAAATAAGCTGAATTAGCTTATATACAATCTATACAAGCTCTGTAGCTTGCTGTAGATCTGTTTTCATTTCAAAATTCACAAGTGACTTGATTAGTCAACAAAAGTCAAAGGGGTTTGAATCATTGATTCCTGAGGTGATTTGGATAAGCTGAGACAGAATTGGAAGGTCCCTGCCTATCATAAAGATAGGCAAGCATAGTGAATCCACCTCTATTCTTGCTGAGGTGGAATAAGCTTTGTAAGTATTGATCAATTTTCTAGTTTACAGTTTAACCTGTGTTAGTTTGATTTGATATGAGTTTTACTGTTTCATTGGTGCTTATCTGCTGATATTGTAGTTGATATTGCTGTGATTAAGTTTGATTGATCAATTGGTTACATCTGTTTGCTTAGATCTGTGTTAGTTTAGCCTTATTTGAGTTACTGTTTCATTAGTAGATTTGCATTGTTGCTTAGTTGATAAGTTCTAGTAACTGTAGCTGTTGATTTGTTGTTATTAAGAGATTTGGTATTGAGTTAGATAGGTTTGGTGGAATCTGTGGATCTATATATAGAAGTGCTAGTGAATTCAGGTGTGTATGGGGGTGTTTGGATATATGATTTGCTGAGTGGTATTGATGTTGAATTGCCGAATCTCTGTCTCATATAGGTTCATTTAGTGTAATAATAGAGTTTTGAATCATAAAAACAGTAGTGTAGTTCATTAATAGTCAAAGTAAGAGTTTATTGCATTTACTGTTAGTTATAGTATAAATCTGCTAGTGTGGTTAAATTGATAGTTTCATAATAGTTAGAGATAGTTTAAAACAGAATAATTGTAGCTTATTACAAAAGATTAGTAGTAGAATTAGCTGATAAAAATTGGATTTGGTCAAGTTTAGATTGTAGTATAAATAGTCAACTGTCTCTTTGATTGTGGTTCACAAGCTGCTGAATTTGGAAACTATTAGAGTAGTAGATAAGTGTCTTTGGTTAAGCTATTGGCTGATTTAGGAGCTCGTTACTGCTATCTTAAGTTTGCCCCCATAAACTTGTGAATTTGAGCTTATTTTGAGTGCTTATTGCTTCTGTTTGTTAATACATTTGAGACAGAGTTTCTGTTTTGAAATTGAGGTCTGCTAATTGTATTTTAAGCTTGTATTTGTGTTTTTGTGATTGATTCTGAGCTTATTGAAGTTAAATTGGTGTTGTGAATGGTCTATTTCATCTGGTTTAATCTGCTTATAAGTGTGCTTAATCATTAGCTTATGTTACTGCTTATTGAGCTGATTTGAAGCTTTCTGTGATTATACTCAACCATATTTGAGTTTTCTGAGTGCATTTGAGCATCACACACCTGTGTAACAAGTTTCATTCAGATTTTGTCACAAGTGCTTAAAAATAAGCACTTGTGATAAGCAGTTTGCTTGGAATAAGCACTTTTTCAGCTTATTTTTGTTTCAAAATTTTTCTCCAAGCTTCTTTTATCATTCTTGATTTTCTGTTAAATTTTCAGATTTTTCTTAGTTGATTTGATATTTTTCTTAATTTTTCTTTGATTTTAATCAATTTTATATACTTTTAAATAAATAAAAATCAATAAAAAATCAGAAAAAGCCATAAAAAATCCAAAAATATTTTAGGAAATTCTTTTATAATATTTTAGATTTTTAAGAAACTATTTTACATTTTTCACTTTTATTTTTCTATTTTTCTTTATTTTTAATTCATTTAAAAATACAAAATCATAAATAAATTCATAGAAAATAAAAGAAAAGTCAAAAAAAATATTTTTCTTTTTCTGAAAATTCTTTTTATTAGTTTAATATTTTTAGAAAATTGTTTCACGTTTGTAGGATCATTTTTGAATTAAAGTTACGTTTTATTTTGTACGTTACGTCATTAATAATCGCGTTTGCATTTCCGTTTTTAGATTTTTAACTTTAGTGCATATCTAGCTTGTAATACTTGCATAATTCGTGATTGTTTGTTATAATTTGAATTACTTGATAAAATTTTTCACTTTAATCACTTTTCACTACACGTTTTGCACGAATCAATATTCTTTGATTCCATTAAGCTTCGTACGGATACGACTCGGGTGATCCGTATTTCTTGCGGATCTCCTCGAATTACTTCATATATATAATATAATTGATTTTGACACAATCAATTTTTGGCGCCGCTGCCAGGGAAGGTTGAAGTGAGTTTTTGAATATTCGTTTTGAAAAATTGTGTTTTGATAAGCCTTCCTCTATCTTGTATATATTTTTTATAAAAATATAAAAATTGAAAAAATCAAAACACTTTTCCTAAAGTGTTTACAAAAATAAAGTTACAGCCTCGACTCTCCCGTGGAAGGGAGGGCGTTGTAAACCAAATAAGCTTCACAACATAAGAAAAACGTGAAATTAGTTGTCTATCGGATTACTTCAAATTCTACGACCGATTAAGCGGAAAATACGGAAGCTAAGACAATAAATTGCTAGCTGAAGAGAGAAACACTCTTCTTTCCCGTCCCGTCGCGAGTAGTTTTGAAAGAAACGGTTTCAATTAACGTAACGTTTTATAAAAAAGAAATAAAAAGTTTTTGAGATTTGTTTAAATAAAAAAAAAATACAAAAAGATTTTCCTTTTTCTTTTCCTCTTCTTTTTCCTTTTGATTTTGTTTTTGGTCTATGCACACCCGCTCTTCTTTTGAGAGTCATATATCACCTTTGTCAAATCCCGAAAGGGTAATTCGACACACACACCGTGTCCATTTCCCTAACGTTGTGGAAATGGATCCGAATAATCAACACCCTCCGGTGGGTGGAGATGATCACCAACACGTGCCAGCTCCCGATCTCTGAACGATGGAGGAGCTGTGCCAACCCACAATGCATGGTAGAGGTGGCCCGATTGCCCCTCTCAATATTGAGGCTACGGATTTTGGACTAAAGCATCACATGATACAACAAGTCCAAAATTCATGCCCATTTCACGGATTACCAGGTGACGATGCAAACAAGCATCTCGACAAATTTTTAACCGTCACCCAAAATATGAAAGAAAACGGGGTCTCCTATGACGCCCTCCGTCTTTCTCTCTTCCCCTATTCTCTAACGCATCATGCCACCGCTTGGTTTGATCGTCTTCCCAAGAACTCGATTCATACTTTTAATGAAATGGTATCGAAGTTCTTGGCGAAGTATTTTCCACCATCGATGGTGACGAAGTTGAGAAACGATATTAGCAATTTTTGACAACTTCCCAATGAGTCTTTATTCGAGGCTTGGGAACGTTATAAGCTTTCCATTGATCGTTGTCCAAACCATAACATGCTTCTCGTTACGATCATTGATACATTTTACAATGGTTTAACTCTTCGACATCGGGACACGATCAATGCTGCAGCTGGTGGTACTTTCATGAATCATCATCCTGAGGATTGTTACGAGCTAATCGAGAATATGACGGCCCATTACAACTATTGGGATTCCTCAGCCGAGAGGAATGAACCAATAAGATCGACTGCGACTCAAAACTCTTCTCCCTCTTATAATTCTGAGTTAGCCGCCATAACTAAAAAACTTGATGATATGTCTACGACAATGTTGAGAATGTATCAAATGATTCCGAATCAAGTTAAGAACCCGCAAGTCAATATGGTTAATATCGGTTGTGAGACTTGTGGTGGTCCACATTCATATCTTGAGTGCCCAACCTCTGGTGGCTTTACTCAAGAGAACGTGTATGCTGCAAACATGGGTGGCAACGGTTACCCACAACCTCAAGGAGACCGTAATCTCCTCAGCTACCGTTCCGGCAATTATCTTGGACCACCCGGTTTTAATCAACCAAATCAAGTGAATCATAATAATAATGTGCAAAACCGGAATCATCAATTTAATCACAATCAGAATCAAAACCGGGGAAATAATGGTTTTCAAGGACAAAATCAAAGTTTTCATCAGAATCAAAATCGGGGAAATTACAACCAAGGCCCGCCTCAAGGGAATAACTTTCAAAATAATGGGAATTTTCAAAATACGAATCAAGGAAATCAAAATCAAGGTTTTAACAACCGAGGGCAAAACTTTCAAAATCAAAATCAGAATGTGGTTCAAAATCCGTCGCCTTCGGATGAGATTCTTAAGCAGATTATGAAAAACCAAGAGTTAATGGCTAAGGAAATTCTTGAACTTAACAAGCATTTAAATGATCGTCCCTTGGGCTCTGGAACTCTTCCAAGCAACATGATCGCTAACCCGAGGGACGATGCTAAAGCGATCACAACAAGGAGTGGTGTTTCTTATGATGGACCAACGGCTCCGACTGCCTCTTCTTCTCTTCCTCCTAAGGTAGTCGCCCGTGAACCTGAGGTGACAACGGATACGGAAATTCCTCCTAATAATGGAAGGACCGAAGACATCCAACCTCCGGTGGTCCCAATGTCTAAAGGAAAGAAAAAAGTTGTTAATAAAACTAAAAAAGAAATTCTCGTTAAAACGAAGTTGCCTTATCCGTCATGCTTAAACGAAAAAAAGCACCGCGAGAAGGATAAAAACCAAATGGAAAAGTTTTATCAGATTTTTCAAGAATTGCACTTTGACATAAGTCTCGCGGATGCTATACTTTTTATGCCTAAATTTGCTTCGATGCTAAAAGGTCTTTTGAATAATAAGGAAAAGTTGTTTGAAATGTCTAAGACCCAAATGAATGAGAATTGCTCAGCGGTTCTTCTTAAAAAGCTACCCTCCCTGGAAAGTTTCTCATTCCATGCAATTTTCGGGTATGGTTCAATGCTTCGCCTTGGCCGATCTTGGTGCTAGCATTAACCTAATGCCATTGTCGATTTGGCAAAAGTTGTCTCTTCCTAACTTGACACCGACACTTATGACTCTCGAGCTTGCCGACAGATCTACGTCTCGTCCAATTGGTATAGCCGAGGATATTTTTGTCAATGTTGGGAAATTCAATTTCCCTGCCGATTTTGTGGTTGTTGATTTCGATGCTAATCCACGGGTTTCTCTCATTCTCGGGAGAGGATTCCTACGGACGGGCCGTGCTTTAATTGATGTATACGACGAGGATATTACTTTATGTGTTGGAAATGAAGCTGTTACGTTCATTCTCGATCAAACCGCGAGATACTCCTCCGATTACGATGTTGCTTCCGTCAACCGAATCGATGTTATTGATGAAGCTATGGAGGAGTATTCTCAAGAACTTCTTGGTTTTACCGAAAATGCTTCGAGTGGCAATCCCACTCCTTCTTTTGAACCGATCATCTTCGGTTCTTCCCCTTCCCTCACTCCATTTGAGGGAAGTGATCTCGCTTGGGAAGAAATAAAAGCTTGTCTTTCAAATGATTCAGTTTCACCGGAAATTGATAATTCTGACTTTGATCCGGAGGGGGACATTTTATTAATTGAGAAACTTTTAAATGAAAACCTGATTGTTTCTTCCCCTCCGATGGACCTAAAAATGGCCGACGTAAAAGAAGTAAAGCCGTCTATTGAGAATAGGATTTGCCTCCTCATCTCGAATACGCATACTTGGAAACAAATAATAAATTGCCCGTTATCATATCAAAAGGCCTTAAAGATGAGGAGAAGACCCGACTCTTAGATGTGCTTAGGAAGCATAAATGTGCTATTGCATGGCAAATCTCCGACATTAAGGGAATCGACCCTCGATTTTGCACTCATAAGATTCTACTTGAAGATAATCACAAAGCTTCCGTCCAACAACAACGACGGATTAACCCACAAATCCCCGAAGTGATCAAAAAGGAAGTTATAAAACTTCTTGACGCTGGAATGATTTATCCGATCTCGGATAGTTCATGGGTTTGCCCAGTTCATTGTGTTCCAAAGAAGGGCGGAATCACTGTTGTGAAAAATGAAGATAATGAGCTTATACCGACTAGACTTGTGACCGGATGGAGAGTTTGTATCGACTGCCGCCAGTTGAATGATGCGACCCGTAAATACCATTTCCTGCTCCCTTTTATGGACCTAATGCTTGAACGATTAGCGGGAAATGAGTTCTATTGTTTTCTGGATGGCTATTCTGGGTACTTTCAAATCCCCATTGATCCCTAAGATCAAGAAAAGACCACTTTTACTTGCTCGTATGGAACGTTTGCCTATCGTAGAATGCCCTTTGGCCTATGTAATGCTCCAGGCACGTTTCATGGACGATTTCTCCGTCTATGGAAATTCTTTCGATTCTTGCCTCTCCAATTCAGAGAATATGCTAATTCGGTGTGAAAACACTAACTTAGTTCTAAATTGGGAGAAGTGTCACTTCATGGTTAAAGAGGGCATAGTCCTCGGCCATAAAATCTCAAAAGCTGGGATTGAGGTAGATCGTGCAAAAGTTGATGTTATTGCTAAGTTACCTCATCCTACGACCGTCAAAGGAATCCGAAGTTTCCTTGGTCATGCTGGCTTTTACCGACGTTTTATACAAGACTTCTCCAAAATAGCCCGGCCTTTGACCCACCTTTTAGAAAAGGATGCTCCGTTTAACTTCACAAATGAATGTATCGATGCATTTAATTTCTTAAAGAAGAAGTTAACGGAGGCTCCGATCTTAGTTGCCCCCGATTGGAGCTTACCATTTGAGCTAATGTGCAATGCAAGTGATTATGCCATTGGTGCAGTTCTGGGACAACGTAAGAATAAGTACTTTCAGCCGATACACTATGCAAGTAAGACAATGGATGACGCTCAACATCACTACACGACTACTGAAAAAGAGATGTTAGCGGTTGTCTATGCTTTTGAGAAATTTAGACCGTATTTACTTTTAAAGAAATGCATAGTGTATACGGATCATTCGGCCCTAAAATACCTAATGGCAAAGCAAGATGCTAAGCCACGCTTAATGCGTGGGTTCTTCTACTCCAAGAATTTGAAGTTGAAATTCGAGACAAAAAAGGAGCTGAGAACCTTGCTGCTGATCACCTTTCACGACTTGAGAATCCCCATCAAAGTGCTCTCGAGAATAAGGAAATTACCAAAACATTTCCTCTCGAGACACTTGGGAGTGTGACTAAAATTGACCAAAGTACCCCATGGTTTGCCGATTTTGCGAATTACCATGCGGGGAATTTCATAAGAAATTGTTTCTTGAATGAATGAACAACTTTTCTCAATTGTCAGCTCTTTATTTTTACTTCAGCAGAAGCAATGAGTCTCAGCATATATTACTCTTCAGTAGAAACAAATTCTAAGCTTACATGACCACATTCCCATTGAAACAGTCTTGGTGAATTTCAACTTAAAATCAGCAACTACTCATAAGGGCATTCTGCAAAACAGACACAAAGTTGCAAACAAACCAAACACAACTGACAAGAACATTAGTTGGTTAGTGTTAGCAAAAAAAAATATACAAATAATATAAAATATTACAACTACAATCCTCCCCTGAGGCATATGCCTCCCCTCAAACTTTGCAGTTAAGGGTTAAGCATACCAATATGGACAACTAAGTGTTGAAACCTAGGTCCATCAAAAGCCTTAGTCAACAAATCTGCCACATTATCATCTGTGTGAATCTTAACCACTTTAATCAAATGTTTTTTCATATGCATCTCTTATAAAGTGGTGCCTGATTTCAATATGCTTAGTTCTATTATGAAAAACTGGATTTTTAACTATGCAAATGGTGCTTTGATTATCAATGAAAATTGTGGTATTCATGAAATTAAACCCATAATCCAGTAATTGATTTTGAATCCATAGAACCTGTTCACAACAATTGGCAGCAACAACATACTCTGCTTTAGTAGTAGAGGTAGCAACAATAGTCTGTTTCTTGCATTGCCAAGAAATCAATCTTTTTCCGAGAAATTGGCAACCTCCAGTTGTGGATCTTCTATCCATAGTTGCACCAGCATAATCACTATCACTATATGCTTCCAACCTAAAAGGAGACTCTTTTGGGTACCAAAGACCTAAATTGGGTTGGCCTTTGAGGTACTTGAAGATCTTTTTGATAGCATTCAAGTGGGAAGTAAGAGGAGTGACCTGGTGTCTAGAACAAGCACTCACAGCAAATGTAAAGTCAGGCCTAGAAGCTGTCAAGTACATCAATGAACCAATCATGGATCTGTATAAATGAACATGCACAGCAGGATCTGGTTCAAGATTATTCTTTGGTTTTGGAGCTTCATAGGGTGTAGTGGCAGTTCTGACATTTTCCATATCAAACTTCTTCAACATATCTCTGACATATTTATCCTGACTGATAAATATACCATCAGGTTTCTGCTGAACTTGTAAACCCAAAAAGAAAGTAAGCTCCCCCATAGCACTCATCTAAAACTCTCCCTTCATCAAGTCCTCAAACTCCCTGCACCATTCTTCTTTAGTGGAGCCAAAGATGATGTCATCCACATAAACTTGCACAAGAATGATATCCCTGGAGTTTTTCTTAAGAAAGTGTGTTTTGTCAATGGCACCTCTTCTGTAACCATGCTTCAGTAGAAATGCAGAAAGCCTAGCATACCAAGCTCTTGGTGCGTGATGTAGTCCATAGAGAGCTTTTACAACCTTGTAAACATGATTGGGATGATCTGGGTCTTCAAAACCCTTGGGTTGAGTTACATAAACCTCCTCTTCAATCTCACCATACAGAAAAGCACCTTTCACATCCATCTGATACACCATGAAACCCATATAAGATGCATAGGCCAAGAAGATTCTAATGGCATCAACTCTAGCCACTGGTGCAAAGACTTCATCATAGTCTATGCCTTCCTCTTGCCTGAACCCCTGAGCTACTAATCTTGCTTTGTTTTTCACCACAATACCCCTTGCATCTCTTTTATTCTTCAAAATTCATTTTGTCCCAATTGCAAATTTTCTATTAAGGAGAGGTACCAGTATCCAAACCTGCTGATTCTTAAATTGTAGCATCTCTTCTTGCATTGCTTCAAGCCAACTTGAATCAGCAAGTGCTTGAGGAACACTGGTTGGCTCCATTTGAGAAAGGAAGCAAGCAAACAAACAATGCTTAAAGTCTGTATGATTGTCCCTTTGTTGATTGGAGACATAGGAAATGAAAGCAACTTCACCATACTTAGTGTTTTTCACAGTACTTCTAGTTCTAACAGGTGCTTAAGGATCTCCAATAATCTTTGATAGAGGATGAGCAATATTGATCCTTTTTGTTGCAGTGGGGTTGACATCAATGGTGGTGTCAAGATTGTTCACTGTGGGTCCAAAATCATTGTCATAGGAAGAGGAGGTGAAGATTCTAGCTTTGGGTTGGTGATTACCAAGATCAGAAGGACTTGGAAATCTTGTATATGGTTTTCCAAAGTCTGTGGACACACTTGTAGAGATTGGAGATTGTGTAGCAGGACTATCAGCAGATTTGATCATGTCACAAGAAATAGGAGAACCTTCAGTAGAACTATCAGCAGAATCCTGGTTTTCACTGACTGCTTGTGCTGATTGTTTGAGTAAAGCCTCGTTTTCTCTTGCAAACTTCTCACCAAGCCTCTCAGCTTCTTGAGTGGCTGCATGTTCTTGCTTCTTGAGTCTAGCAAGATCCTCTGCATAGTTTGACTCATCTTCATGCTCATTAGCAGAATGATCACCTGCAAATGGGTTAGGAGGAAAAGAAGGTACAACAATGGTTTGTTCATCTTTCTCAGATTCACTATCTGAGTCATCATCCAGGGTACCTGCATGGTTAGTGGGAGACTCTGTTGTACCTGCAGATTGGTTAGAAACATATCTAGTATAGCCCAAGTGATCAGTCAAGTAATCTAGGTCAAAATACCAAGTATGACCATGTCCTTGAACATTAGGCTGATCTTCTAGGTATCTCAGGTTAAGGGTCTCCTCAATCTTCTTAGCATGTAAATTGTAAACCCTATAGGCCTTACTATGAGCTGAATAACCCACAATATATCCCTCATCAGCTTTTCCATAAAACTTTCCCAGTGAATCACTAGTGTTCAAAATGGTCACTTTACAGCCAAAAGGTTTAAGGTAATGAATGTCAGGAACTTTCCCAGTGAGAAGTTCATAAGGTGTCTTAAAGTAAGGTCTAGTGATGGATACCCTGTTCAAAACATAACAAGCAGTGCTTACTGCTTCAGTCCATAACATAGTGGGTAACTTAAAGTCTGCAAGCATGGATCTTGCTGCCTCTATTAAGGTCCTATTCTTTCTTTCAGAAACCCCATTTTGTTGTGGGGTTCTTGGAGTGCTATAGTCCCTTTTTATCCCTTTAGAATTACAAAGTTCTATTAATACAACATTTTTGAACTCTGTCCCATTATCACACCTAATGCCTTTAACCTTTTTATTTAGCTGGTTTTCAATAAGGGTAATGAATTCTTTTAAAATAGGAGATGTTTCATCTTTAGTTTTCAAAAAGAATTCCCAACAAAACCTGCTATAATCATCAGTGATTACCAGGCAGAAGTACTTATGATCAATACTTCTGATTGGAGTTGGACCAAATAGATCCATGTGCAGCAACTGAAGAGGTTCTGATATGGTGCTCACAGCTGTTATGGCTTTGTATGAGGCTCTGTGTTGCTTTCCTTTGTTGCAGGTAACACAATTATGTTCATTGATGAAGACTTTTGAATGAAATCCCTGAACAAGACCAAGTTTAGAAAGCTTGTTAATGGTCTTTAAATTCACATGAGCCATCCTCCTATGCCATCTTGTAGATTCATCCAGGGATGCTTTGGCCACTAAACATGTTAGATCACCTTCAGGTTGGACATCATTCAAATTGAATGTGTACAAATTGAAGGTTCTAGGAACTCTTAGCAGAATGGTTGTATCTTCTGGAAGTTTGAAGTCTTTAGAGAGCACAAGACATTCATCCTCAGAGAAGAAGACTTTATTCTTGGTGTCACAAATTTGTGATACTGAGAACAAGTTAAAATGTTGAAGTTCCTTCACATAGTATACATTCTCAAAATCCAACAGAGGTGTTCTTATTGTGCCTTTCCCAGTGATTCTACCATCTCCTCCACCAAAAGTCACATTGCCTCCTCCTTCTATAGGTACAAAATCATGCATCTTATCCTTGTTTCCTAACATACTCCTGGAACAACCACTATCTACTATGCCTAATTCTTTACTTTTCAGGGGATGATCCTACAACAACAACAAAAATATATAAAAAATGTTAGTACACTTTGGAGACTCAAGTCATTGCTGACTTGAGCCTGCCTTGTGGATCATAAGAGTTAGGCCATGTAGATGTATAAGATCCACCATTGTTCTTGGGCCTGTATTGAAAATTAGGTCCCTTCTTAGTCCAAAAACAACCTGCTGAGGGCTTCACAGCAGTATCCCAATACCCTCCACCAACATACATTGAGTCAAAATATCTAGGCCAATAACCATTCTGAAAATAAGAACTAGTTGGTCTCACACATGGTCTAGAAACAGATCTTCTCCAAGGAGAAGGTTTATCAGCAGAATTGTGTTTGCTGGTTTTATGAGTTGCTTGTGGAACAAAAGATGGTATATCATTAACATTTTTCCACATTGGTCTAGGTTTCCTTTGACTAGCACATGCACCCATTCTTTGCTCATGAAAATTACAATCCTTAATCAAATGAAATTTACTTCCACACACAAAGCATTTCTTCTTTTTAGAAGATTTATTCAAAGTGAAAGATGTTCCATGACATGAAAAAGCATTCAAACCACAAACATTAACAGAATTGTTTTTGACAGAATTAAAAACATTGTTTTCCAAAGAATTAAATAACAAGTCTTCAGGGGAAACTCTCTTGGAATCAGCAGTAACTCTAACAGTCTTGTGGGGAGTCTTGGGTGAGGTCTTGGGAAGGTCTGACTTTTCACTTGATTCACAACTGGTATGTAGTAGACCCTTGGTCAAAGGACTTGTCACTGTCAGAGCAAGAGACAAAGTCAGTAGATTTAGAATAAGGGTCTGGCAAGTCTGATACGTGGGAATCGCACCAGGCTTTACCTCTCAAGGGACCTTGAGAAGCTTACAACCCCCACCAGGCAGTGTACCTGATCGTTGTAGTATAGTATAGTGACAAGTACCGGGGGATTGATCGTTCAACTAGGAATAGTGTCGCTAGGATTAGAAAACCTAAATACTAGTTCTAGAGATGAGGGATGATTCTTTTTGTATTTTTATATTTTTTTAGAAAGCAAGTAAATATCTCGGGTTTAAAGGATTTGGGCGGAATTAGTTGCTAGTCAACTAACCCAATACTAAGATGCAATCAAAATAAAATACTAAAAATGAAAATACAACTATATTAAACTAAGGTTGTGAGCAATAAGTGGAGAAATGTGTTTACTTAGATTTCACTACTCCCTAGATATCTTTTACACGTTAATTACTTGTTATAGTTGCGTGGATGACGGATTGTATTCCTTAATACCATTCATGGGGTGGTGTACTTACTTCCCCAATCCTATGAGTGCCTACTTCACTCCTATGTCGAGCCTGCAAGAAGCTCTTAACATGGGATCATTAGAATTTACTCATGCATTAAATACAACCAATAAAACCTAGTACACATCGGTTCATGTTTCCTAAGACGTTCAAGCATGTTACCATTTGGAGATCTGCCAGTTTTCTTAAGCCTAACATTGAAATCATTCATCCAATACAACCATAAACAAGTAATCAACACATAATCAACATTTAGGTTTCATTAGATCTAAGCAAACACAAGATAAATCTAGCCTAGCATGGTGGAATCAAGACAAGCACAAGATATAGACAACCAACACATAGACATATTGATTGAATTAAGTAAAGACTTATCTCAATAACACATGTAAGGATTCAAGGGTTGAAAACCCTTGAAAAGCTGTAAAATTCGTATATGGTTCGGCCTTAGGGTTTCTCCAAACTTGTTCCTCTTTTAATGAATGAAAATTAGAAAACTATATATAGATAATAGAGTCTGACGGCGTCAAGAACAAATGGGTGACGCCGTCATCTCGCCGCCAAAATAATCCTCGGACTGCCTTGATCTACATCTGACGCCGTCATGTTGTCCACATTTGCAGGCCGTCACGCATTTAAGTCTTGACGCTCTACTTCGTGACGCCTTCATTTCTGTACTGGGTCGTCATGATCTTTACTCTTGACGCCGTCAGGAAAGTACTCTTGATGCCGTCACACACTGTTCCCAGCATGGAAAATTAAGTCTTTGGCATTTTCTTCACTTTTATGCTTCAAAAACGTCCGAATTGCTTCCTTTTCAGATTTCACTCCCAAAGTACCTAAAATCACAAAAGGAACGATTTAGGGCAATATTTTATCAAATAAATTCAATTCCGGGCTTAAATGACCCCCTAAAAACGGATCATTTTTCGCCTCATCATATACCCTTACACTTGAGATTTGCTTGTCCTCAAGCAAATGCGCTTTTATTCTAATCAAAATACAAGTTAGGGGTCATTTATAACTAATATAAAAGTAATTACAACAAATAATCCTTCCACTAAAGACCAAAGACAAGCACGGAGGTCATATACTAGCACCTCACAAATAGTGTTTAGATACTCACATCTCTCGGGTGTAATAAAGTATAAATTACAATATGGAAACGGAAGATATCTCTCACTACCTGTCATAGAAAAATAGATTACCATAGGCTTGGGAAAGGATCAAACCTCAACCACATGGCGTAAGCACCTAGGATAAACTATCAAAGAGGTCTTTTAAAGGGTTGTAACGTTAGGTGTAGGGATATGAAATACACGGTTTTGTTGGATATAGGCAGTCTTTACTGGTTGCGAGTTAACAATCTTGGTTAATTACATGTACAATATGCCGTTGCTAAGACAAGACTAGACTCGACTTAAGCTAATAAATGAAAAATAACAAAAACATAAAATAAACATAGAATGAAAAGGGATGGTAGTCCGTATGTTTTTTTCTTTCTTTTTTTATTATTATTTTTTTATTATTATTTTTTTAGACATACACTCTTACCCTACCATCCAAAATAATACATCATAGGGAATGAACGTTCCCCTTACACTTGAATTTTTACATACTTTACAATAAACTAATCTAATGACTCGAATTAAGAAAATCAAAACACTTTGAGTACTTTTAAGATTAACGTACATATGGGGGTAATAATATTATGTTCTTCCCCATTACTCCATACACAAGTACTTTACCCATGAGTCCCAATCGTCCCAAAACAATATGTACAAGGATATGACTCGACTTAGCAACCATGTAATCAATTAGATAGTTAACTTAGGGTTTAACAAATAACAATAATGCACTAAAAATGAGCGCATACACGGAAGGCTAAGGCGATTTGGGTGTACATTTAAGTGGGGTGTAACAAATTCTTCCTTTAAGTAAAATGCTTAAAGTTAGAAACGAAAAGATAGGCTCGGAGGGGTGTACTAGGGGTTTCGTGTACTAAAAATGAGTACAACGCTAAGGGTGTGGGAAAAATTAGTTGACTTAACTAGCCAAGTAATATGACTTAAATGGTCAAGTAATTATAATACGGGTTTAACACAAGGGTGATCCTAATGCCTCTTATCATGTAGTAAATCCTACTACACGAATGTAGTCTCACTAGCGGTCTCGGGATGCATCACTAACGCAAGTTCTAGAATCTAAATGCTACCGGTACACTCATAAGCACTAATAGTAAATGCTTTTCCTATCAAATCTAAAGGCGAACCTCACATATTTGGGTGGAAAATTTTTCTGAAAGTACGGTTTTGTGCTAGTCATACAATCTCCTATCCATGAGACGCTTGCTATGGCTAAAGTTTCACTCCTAAATGTTGTAAAAAAATTTTAAATTTGGCGCTAAAATTGCACTAACAAGTATTTCTCATAGTTTTATTACACATCTACTATCAAACAAACAAACTCAAGCGAACGTGTATTTGTAAGGTATCATCATTTTACCCTCCCCTTACACTTAAGATGAACATTGTCCCCAATGTTCAAGTAAAGAATGTAAAAGTGAAATAAGTAAAACCAATGAAATCAAATACTCCCCTGATTCGCTCGGTATGGATAATAAGGTGGCCAGGTTAGATCTTCCTCCAAGAAAATGAACAATCAAAGCTTCCCTTCCAGAAAAATAATCATCTTTTTGTCATACATAACCTGTAAATCCTGAGAAAACAGACAAGGCAACCTCGCATAAAATCGGCGGCAATCTACATAAGTTACTAAATCTTAGAAAGCAAAGTAAGATATAATGCTTGTGGAATGAAGTTTGCAGATTTCCTGGAGATTATAAAACTTAATAATTCAGCAAAAACTTTAAGACTCCGTTAGAAAAACAAAACCGGTAAAATTTCCAGATTTTTACACGTGACGCCGTCAAGAGCAAGCTCATGACGCCGTCAGAAGCGACCTGCAGAAATTCTTATGTTAAGTTTCCAGAAAATTTCTGGAAAAACTTGGTCCTACTTCCTGGAAATTCCTGAAAAACTTCATTATGACTCGATACAAGCATTTGACTCTAACAAATATGAATATACATGTTCACTTAATATTGTGGAGAATCATGATCGGTTTGTTTCTTAAAAACATATTTGGGGTTTCCCCTTACACTTATCTTTTGCAAAAAATACTTTTAGGTGGAGTTAAGACTAGGCCAAGCAACAAAGTAAAGTATTTCCACTTTTTAGTTTAGAAACATGATCTACCAACAATAAAAATAAAGCATGCATACGGAAGCAAATAACAATCAAACAAACAAACAAATAAAAACACACAAAGCATGGGTTGCCTCCCAAGAAGCGCTTTTCTTTATTTACGAGTCTTGTAGCTAGACTCAAGGTCATGGGTTGCTACGTGATTTCATCCCTTGAGATGACGTACCCCATGTAGTTGTGATCATTACTATTATGGTGGTAATGCCTCAATCTGTCGATACTTGCAACCACCTCTCCACCTACTTTACTTCTCAGGTTAGCCATCCCATCTTGGCTCATGCTTTCAATTGTGAAAGTCCCATACCACCAAGAACTTGGTTTATCGGGTGGTATTGTTGTTTCCAAGTGTCTTAAGAGTACCAAGTTCCCTTCCTCGAATGGTACATGACTTTCTGCTGGTCGATTATGTTCGAACTCGACATGAACTTTATTGCTTTTGCTTCTTTCATATTTAGCCTCCTTGTAGCTTTTGATTCTTGCCTCCCATGCAAGAATTTTATTCTGAACACGAATGGGTGTCGTGTCAATGTTGTTTTTGAGCTTTCTCCGACTCACATTCTCATGCCCAATTCACGGGGTCATAGGGAAGCTGATCTTTCTTTTAACAGATTTAAGCTCAATTTTCCTGCCTTCATATTTAATGACAGCCCTAGCGGTGGCGAGGAATGGTGCCCCAAGGATTATTGGCATGCATCCATCTCCCTTATCATCGATGATCATAAAATCAACGGGGTACATGAATCCTGCGACATTAACTAACACATATTCTGCGATTCCTAGGAGGTATACGTACGAGTGTCCAGCGAGGGATAACCTAACACGAGTGGGGGCTGGCATTTTTGACGTTAGTTAGATGTAAATAGTTAGGGGCATAAGATTTACTTCCGATCCTTGGTCGGCGAAAGCATTAAGATATTTCAAATCCCCGATGCTAGTTGGTATCTTAAAGTTCCCACACGCTATCTGCTTAGTAGCCACTTTTTGTACCAATAGCCTCTCGAATATTGACCCCCCAGGTAACGTATCATACTCATCTTTTCCCCCTTCCTCTTTCTCAGAACCCTGTTTGGAAGGTTGGTTACGCCCGTCACCCTTTATCCAATTTGTTATAGTGTTGTCGTTTATATCATGTTTCAGATAGTAACTCAAGGGTTGGGATTTTGGTGGCTCTTTTAAGGTTTGCTTAGTAGGGGCTTCTACCTTCTCATTATCCTTGTGGACAATTGTAATGGAATTAACAAATTGGGTAGTGGGGGTGACGCTTTCTTTCCTTATTAGCATTCTTTCGGGGGTTCTCTGGTTGGCATACTCCTCCAATAGACTCATCATCTCATTCATTTTCTCTTGCATCTCCTCTTTTTGCTTATAAACTGCTTCCTCGAATCTAGCAAGCCGATCTGAATGAGTTGCCATATATTCTCTCATTCTAGCTTCAAACTCCGGGCTAAGTTCCTCGGGAGGGGAATAAGGTGGGGCATAGTTTTGAAAAGTCTCGACATTTTCTCTAGAGGGTGACTCTGATAATGGTGTTGAAGTCGGTTTCGAGACAGAATTGACAGTAGCCCGTCTAGGACTTAAAGGTCTCCTTTGCCTTTCCTCAAAATAGTCAACTTTTGCCTCGAGTTTGCATAGGAGTTCATCGGGGATTTCGGTGGTTCCCCCATATGTTGAGACTGCATTGATGCCCACTTTTATCGTATGATTAAACTCCCACATCTCTTGATTATCGGCGACAAGCTCCTCAATAATTGCCCAGGACTCCTCGGCGTTCTTATCACGCAGTTTACCTCCCACAGCCCTATCGATTGTATGTTTAGTGTGATAGTCAACATGGTCGTAGAAAATCTGAACTAATAACCAAAGGTTTATACCATGATGAGGGACCTTATGGAGGAGATCCTTAAAACGGGCCCATGCTTCGTAGAAAGTTTCACCCTGATGTTGTTCAAACATCAAAATGTCATTTCTGAGCATTGCAGTCTTCCCCGGTGGGAAGAATTGAGTAAGGAAGCGATTGGTGAGATCATCCCATGTGGTGATGGATCCTGTGGGTAAACGCTCAAGCCATTGACTAGCTTGATCCCGTAGAGAGAATTGGAATAGGCGTAATCGGGTTGTCTCTCTAGTTGCAACATCTAGGTCTATGGAGTCTACGATTTTTAGGAAGTCCTTAAGATGTTGGTTTAGATCTTCGAAACGAAGTCCATGGAATGCACATCCGCTTTGCACCAACCGAATGGTGTCGGATCGCAAGGGGGTCACATTGGCTCCGGTGAGCTCAATGGTGTTTCGATAGCCTTGGTGGCTAGGTCGGGAATACTCTCCAAAGGTTCGGGGCCTAAGAGGTTTTAGTGGTGGGTTTTGTTGTGGTGGGATGACGGGTTCAAAGATGTTCCCATCGTCCATGATGTCGGGTGGTGAAAAGTTACGAACAAAAACACAAAGAAATAAGATAGACTAAAGAGAACCTAAAAATAAAAATAAAATCTTACTAGAAAGGAATCTAGCAAATAGACCTAATAAAAAGAGATTCTAACCTAGACAATAACTATTCCCCGGGCTGCGGCGCCAAAAACTTGATACGTAGGAATCGCACCAGGCTTTACCTCTCAAGGGATCTTGAGAAGCTTACAACCCCACCAGGCAGTGTACCTGATCGTTGTAGTATAGTATAGTATAGTGACAAGTACTGGGGGATTGATCGTTCAGCTAGGAATAGTGTCGTTAGGATTAGAAAACCTAAATACTAGTTCTAGAGATGAGGGATGATTCTTTTTGTATTTTTATATTTTTTTAGAAAGCAAGTAAATATCTCAGGTTTGAAGGATTTGGGCGGAATTAGTTGCTAGTCAACTAAGCCAATACTAAGATGCAATCAAAATAAAATACTAAAAATGAAAATACAACTATATTAAACTAAGGTTGTGAGCAATAAGTGGAGAAATGTGTTTACTTAGATTTCACTACTCCCTAGATATCTTTTACACATTAATTACTTGTTATAGTTGCGTGGATGACGGATTGTATTCCTTAATACCATTCATGGGGTGGCGTACTTACTTCCCCAATCCTATGAGTGCCTACTTCACTCCTATGTCGAGCCTGCAAGAAGCTCCTAACATGGGATGTTTAGAATTTACTCATGCATTAAATACAACCAATAAAACCTAGTACACATCGGTTCATGTTTCCTAAGACGTTCAAGCATGTTACCATTTGGAGATCTGCCAGTTTTCTTAAGCCTAACATTGAAATCATTCATCCAATACAACCATAAACAAGCAATCAACACATAATCAACATCTAGGTTTCATTAGATCTAAGCAAACACAAGATAAATCTAGCCTAGCATGGTGGAATCAAGACAAGCACAAGATATAGACAACCAACACATAGACATATTGATTGAATTAAGTAAAGACTTATCTCAATAACACATGTAAGGATTCAAGGGTTGAAAACCCTTGAAAAGCTGTAAAATTCGTATATGGTTCGGCCTTAGGGTTTCTCCAAACTTGTTCCTCTTTTAATGAATGAAAATTAGAAAACTATATATAGATAATAGAGTCTGACGACATCAAGAACAAATGGGTGACGCCGTCATCTCGCCGCCAAAATAATCCTCGGTCTGCCTTGATCTACATCTGACGCCATCATGTTGTCCACATTTGCAGGCCGTCACGCATTTAACTCTTGACGCTCTACTTCGTGACGCCTTCATTTCTGTACTGGGTCGTCATGATCTTTACTCTTGACGCTGTCAAGAAAGTACTCTTGACGCCGTCACACACTGTTCCCAGCATGGAAAATTAAGTCTTTGGCGTTTTCTTCACTTTTATGCTCCAAAAACGTCCGAATTGCTTCCTTTTCCAGATTTCACTCCCAAAGTACCTAAAATCACAAAAGGAACGATTTAGGGCAATATTTGATCAAATAAATTCAATTTCGGGCTTAAATGACCCCCTAAAAACGGATCATTTGTCTCCTCATCAAAGTCACTTGACTTTTTGCCATAAAGATGGTGTGATCCATCAAAGTCAACAGATATGGAAAGGTCAGTGGGCATGTGTTCTCCTCTAATAGGTCCTGCTACAGCATGTAAGTTACCTTTTTTTACATAATTAGCTAATCCTGCTGGTGTAGATTTATCCAGATCATTCCTAGCTTCTAAACCAACATACTTCTTAAAACCTAAACCTATTCCAGAGTTAACAGATTGACTACCATAGATTAAGCTAGCTAAATTGTCTCCTGATATTAACCATGATTTATGTCTAGCTATTTCCTCATCTAGTTTCTCTTTCAGCACTAGGTTTTCTGAAACTACATCAACTTTTTCTTTCTCAGTACGCCTTAAATCAATCTTAGCACATTCTAATTCACTTTCTATCACCCTTATTTTTTCATCATAAGCAAGCTGATTCTTTTGAAACCATATTTTTTTTGTCTTTTTAAAGTTTTTAAAGCCTGTTTATAAGCCTCAACTTCTACATAACATTCATTATATTTAGGTTTCAATTCATCATAAACTTCGTTAAGTTCTTTATATCTTTCACTACAACCAAAAACACAGTTATGTACCTGAGAGATGCCCATCAAGGAAACTTGATCATGCTGATCCTCTGTAGTGCAGCTTGCCAGCATAGAAACCTGCTCAGAACCAGAAGTTTCATCATCAGCAGGCTCATGAACCGTTTAGTTGATATGTTCATCCACAGTAACCAAAGCTTTGGAAGTTCCAGCTTTAGAAGTTCCAGCTTCCACTAGACTCTGCTGATAGGAACCATATCTAACCTCATCACCAGGCTTTCTATCCTTGCATTCTCTTGAGAATTGACCCATCTGACCACAAGTGTAGCACTTGACCTTTCTTCTGTCAAATCTTGCTGGATCTCTTCCCTTGAAACCAAACTTTCTCCCAGACTTATTCTCAAACCTTTTGATGTTCAGAGAAATCATGGCCAACTGCCATTTCAAGTTCATCTCTTCCATATCTAGTGGATCCAACTGTTCAAAATCCTCATAAGCTAGGTGCTGCTGATGTTCATATTCAGCAACAAAAGAGTGAAGTACCTCTTCCATTACATTACTGGATTTTGGTTGAGGATTTGATTTAGTGATGATGTAGGAAGATGATGCTGAGGAATATGGGCTTGAGGCATGAGGCATCTGATTGGATGTGGTGCTAACAAAGGCCGAGTGAGTAGATGTACGAATGAGACTTCTAACATCAGGCTCAAGTGATTTAAGTCTGTTGTAGAGATCATCAAAAGAGAGCATATGCAATCCACCTTTAGCTTTGAGTGCAATGCTTACTTGCAACCAAGATGGTGGCAAAGATCTTAGGAACTTAGCATTGCAGTCCTCATTGTCTGGTCTAGCCTTCAGCTGATTTAATTGACACAAGATCCTATGGAACCTGTCATAACCCTTGTGGATTCCTTCTTCCTCAGATATTTGGAATTCTTGAAACTGTTGTTTCAGTATGGATTTCTTCATTCTCCTTGACTCCTCATTCCCACCAAACCTAGCCTTGATTGCCATCCAAATGTCCTTAGCATCTTCCATGATGTGAAAGTCACCCATGTGGTCATCTGGTATAGTCTGAAGGAGAATAGTTATGACTTTATTCTCTCTCTGAACAACTAGAACTTCTTCAGCAGTTTTAGGACCCATAATGGTAACAACCCCATCAGCATCTTTGACATGTTTTTCAAGCTATTACCCTTACGAACAACTTCCCAAAGATTCCAGTCAATATTGGTGATCCAATTTTGCATTTTCATAGACCACAATTCATATTCCTCTGCATTCTTAAGGTATGGAAATTTGGCATTACTGTTTGTGAGAGTTAGTTGTTGGAAAGATGTGGTGTTTTGGTTCTGAGTAGCACCAGATTCATCATCTGATCCAGTCATTGTTTTGGTTGTTTTTGATTGAGAGAGTGTAAGATTGATGTTTCTTAGTATCACAGAGACTCTCTCGAGGCTCTGATACCACTTGTTGAACCTTATACCTTGATAGATCTTTGAGCACTCGTGGATCGTTAGTTATGTTTATGTAATCACAAACACACTAAAATAAAATCTCTATAACTTGTATTCTGAAGCGGAAAATAAACACAAGCATGAACAATGATTACTAAGAATACTTGATCCTCTATGGATCTTTTAATAATACTGAAATTGTTTTTCTAAAACGTGTACGTAATACATAATCGTGTGTTCCTTTTATAGCCAGGGAACCCTAAACCGTTTCACAAGAAACGTATCTTCTATAAACTTAAAGAGATATGCATTATCACTTCCTAAATAAACTCATGCATATCCAAACTAAATAACAAAATACACGGAATATCTATATCTGTAGAAACTAGCTATGTTGAAACTATTCTTTAGCAGATATATTGCTTCAGCAGGAACCAACTCTTCAGCAGGAACCATCAGCAGAATTCTCTATTTAGCAGAATTCCCAACACTAACCTTCAAGATGAAGCTCTACGTTTTTCAAAATTCAAAAAGAGTAATGTCATTTTAGATAATATGTTGAGTCAACAAAAATTGTCCCAAGATAAGGAAAGTCTTGGAATTTCAAAAATTCATGAAACTACTCCAACGGGTCAAAGCAAACAAATCATGTTTGTAAAAGAAATTAAACATGTAAAGTCAAAATCCGTAATTCTTCAAAGTCGTTCTTCAAACACTCGTGGTACTCAAGCACCCATTACAAAACATGAAACCACAAAACAATTTTACAAACCGGTTTCAAGTAATGAACTTGGGTACACTAAAACTAGAGTCGACCAAAGACCAATTCTACCAACACCTAACTTAAGACCTTCAACTTCATCCAACCAAATACGTCCATTTCAAAACAAACCTAACTAACACAAACGACCATCATTTCAAAAGAGAAAAAGTTCATTCAACAACCGGAGGTCTTCACATCATCAACCATATAACTTATCTCAAAGGAGAGACAACTCCTACCAAAACCAAAGATATTTTAGACCAAACATTTATCAAAATATTAGACCAAGTTTTCAACACCAAAGTAATTTTCAAAATAATAATTGGTCTATGTTCTCAAGGTATGGTCTTGAAACACTTAGTGTCCTACTTCAAGACCTAATGATGTTCAACTTAGGAATGTTTTATACTAACCACAAAGGACCCAACAAACATTGGGGACCAAGTCTTTAACTTATATGTTTGTTAGGTATAAGCTTGAACCAACCTATTACATTGTTGAAAGTGGTTGCTTCAAGCACATGATCGAAGTAGAAGATTATTTTAATGTACATAAGTAACATTTGAGGAAAGGTCATCGGTAGTCTAAGCATCAATGGTTGGTCTTTATCTCGTGGTCATGAAACAAAAGTCATCCATTAAAATCGAGATAAGTTTTCCTTTGTGATTATGAATCTTTAAGTGTTTTATATGTTAGTTGTCAAAAATGCTATGTGAACTTGTTTGATGCTAGGTAGCTTATTTTGACATAACATGAAATTTAGGAGAACTTAAGAAAACTAAAGGCGATTAACATAAGGTCGAATTAAACTTGCATGCTATCTGCTTAGGAAATATATTTATGTGCTTGCATAATTCATAAATTGAACACATCATAGTCTAAGTCTTAGATCTCTAAGAACACATAAAAACAATCAACAACTAAATCCAAAAGAAGAAATTAAGTTTTAGAAGTTGCTTTAGTATTTTGATCATAATTTCTTCATCCGAACTCCGATTTAGTTGATTCAAAAGGCCACGGAAAGAGAAAAAGGAGATCTACATGTTGTGAGTGTTTTGGAGACAGTACCTGGCGCGTTGGCCATGCGTTGACGCGCCGGTGATGCGCCAGACACTGTTTAGTTTTTGCTAATTTTTTGAAAAACTTTTGTCCTGCGTCCATAATCTCTAAAACTTGTTTTCCATACTCCATTGGAACCTTATTAAGCCTTTCTAAACATAGAACAAGCTAACAAATAATTAGAAATAGGAATACGTCACCTACATTAGAAATTAATGTCTTGGAAAAAGGCTTCCTAAGAGTCTCAAAAAGATCAAACATGATTCCATGGAACAAGTAATTAGCGTCTTAAATAGGAGAACACTTGGGTCAAAGACTAAACAAGATTAAGATTTTAGCATGACATTTTCAAAACTCCAAATTTCTTGTGTTTAGTTTTGGGAGTACATGGTTGACATGCACCATAGAAGATCAATCCCTTAAGATAAATTAGTTAAATATCTAGTTGGTCATTTGCAAGGTCCTTTTGAGTGCTTGATGTGCTATTTGTTAGTGCAAGTTTTAAATTTATAAGGATGAGTTACCAAATCTAGAAACAACACATACGAGCAAGTGTACTCGTCCGTTATAGCAAGATATGATGGTAAGTCGGGATCGTTCGCAGAGATTTGTGAGTGAATCGAAATATAAGTCTAAAAGTAAATCTATAATGTACACAAATAAGATAATAAGCAAATTCAATAAATTAAAAACTACACTTGTTTAGACTAGTTTTCTACTTAATGACACATATGATTGTGATAACTTTTGATAGCATGTTGGTTGAGATAATATGGTGATCTAATCTATTGTTTCTACAAGTTAAACCTTCGTCAAGATTTTAGTTCATAAAAACAAGCCTTATGTGTAAACCAATCAATTCAAGATCTATCCAAGGTTCATAAGGTATGGTGGATATCTTAAACACAAGACAAACTTTTATTACAAATCAAATACTCTTAGGAAATGGTCAATACAAAAGGTAACCTCTTCATAGACAAAAAGGTCACAATCATTTATAAACATTTAAACTTTCGTCCTACTAGAGGTTTACAAACAATCCGATTTGATGTTATAAAAGCATTCTCATTACAATCATACTTCTTGTTTCTTTGTTTAGTCAAGAATAATTATGGTGAAAAACAATCATTTATAGACAAATGATTATAACTAGTTGAGTAATAACAAATCTTTCGACCTTTGAAACTATTATTAATTAGTTAACCTTGGCTAAACAAATGACACGATGAAACTTAAGGTACAATTGGTTCTTAGGATTGACTTGAAATTGAATTAAAAAATGTTATCACAATCATCACTATCACTAAGTATAAAACATCATCAAAACAAGTGTAAAAAGATTACTAGCCACTCATAGCAAACATGCAAATAAACTCAAAATATTTAACATAAGAATCCATGGTTATAAGTCTTACAATGCTTTGAAATTGATAACAAATAACAAGGTATTGATAACCTAAGTGTTGGTGATGATTTCTTGAGATTTTTGGACTCCAAATGTTGCTTCCTTGGTCCTCCAAAGTTCCTGGTTCTTTCTGCACGAATTTTCCTCCTTAGAGAGCTAGAAGATGATAATAATTGTGTGTAGTAATAAGAGTAAATGGTATCTTTAATGGTGTGTTAAGTTATGCACTTTTGAGGTCCTTATAGGCTTGTCCAACACTCTTGGTAATAAATAGGGACTTAAATGCTTGAACTTGGACAATAAGACACTAAAAAGGGCCTAGAACCATGGGACAAAAGACCAAGATTCATGCACAAGAGTTGGCAAAAACATGCAGAAGTGGCCATCCGATCGGTTACGGGTTGATACCGATCGGATGGAAAACGGTCATTATGGCAATCCGATCGGTTGAACTCCAACCGATCGGATGGTAAATCCTGGCTTCTTTGGACTTTGACTTTTCCTTGTGTAGTTCTTTATGCACTATCCAAACTTGATTAACTTCTGAACTTGGAACTTTGAGATGACAAAACTTAGGTTCTCATATGCATTACTTCATAGATTGGACTTTTGAGCTCGGGAATCTTCGTGTAATCGCGTATACTTCATTTTCTTCACTTTTTCTCCATTTTTCCTGCATTTGGCTACATATGCTACAAAAACATACTTTGATACGATTTAGTGGCAAAAGCATATAAAAACAACCAAATAACATACACAAAAACACTAATAACGCTTATAAAAACATGTTACCTTTGAGCGTTATCAAATCCCCCACACTTAAACTTTGCTTGTCCTCAAGCAAATCTTAGAAGAAAACTAAATATCCACATGGTAACCAAAAATGATTAGAAAAATGTGATGCAAATCTACCAAGTACAAGTACAAGATAAGATTCATCATTTTTAAGCTTGAATGGTGAAAAATCAAGATGTTTGACAATACCCAATGATTTTCTTGCTTGATTAACATTTCTAAACACCTCACGAAAAAGGAACGAAGTATAATTCACTCAATCACTCATTTATTTAAGAAGTGGAGTATATATAAGAGAAATCACACTCATTGCTCAGTCATGATCTAATTATTACCATAAGCTTGTACAAGAAACAAAACTACACCGCAATGGCGTAAGCACCAAGTCTACATATCAAAGAGGTCTTTTATTCGGGTTGTAATGTAAGGCTTTGGGTTGTACCAGGCTTATGTTTAAACATCTCATACAAAAACACAATAGATTACTGGCGCGAATTCTTGATCACTCAAAAACCGGATGGTCACTACAATATTTTTGCACTTGACATTCTCACAAAGCCATTACTATATCCGGATAGATAAAGTAATTTGGTAAGGGTAGGGATAAGGCATGGGAATATTTATGAAATTGGTTTTAAAAGAAAAATAAAATAAAGTCTAAGTCTCATTGTTGCTAGTCACCAAACAAACCACGAACCCGTAAATGATTATAGTTACAATCTTCCTCTTCTTCAAATAACGATACATCGATTCGCCATAATAATATTCTTCATACGTACCACATTGGCTAACAACATATCACAAAATTCTCTATATTCACATATATAGCACATTTGTTATAATTGTCACCTTATAGTTACGATGACTTTTTATTTTTATTTTTATTTTATTATTTTTTTTAAATCAGAATCTCCCCCACACTTTGCATAAGCATCACCACAACAATACAAATAAGATAATTGGTGAAGTGTGGCTAACTAATAATCATCAGAAACTATCCAACAACCAAGCAACTAGCAACCCACCATTTAGACTTTGACAAGGGTTAGGCTAAGGTTTAAAGTGTAAAATATTTTTGTATTTTTCTGGATTTATCAAAAACGAAAAGGATGGCTCAAAGGGTGTAACTAAGGGTATCTAGCGTTAAAAATGAATGCTAACAAAAGGGTTAAGAATTGGAAATTAACTAATCAATGTGACTAGCTAAAAATCAATAATGAAAGCTATTTGGTTAAAATCCTAAGGTTGCCTCTTATCACGTATGTATACTTATATTACAAAAATGTAATCTCACAACGGTCTCGTAATGATTTACAAGTACAAGTTCTAGAATAAATAAAATCACCGGCATACTCATAACAAAAGATTCAAGCATAAAAGATGTATGCTAGATATGAAAAGGCTCAAATCCTCACAATTTAGTGGAAAGGGTTATATTATGCGCTAGCAAATGTTATCGATCCAGAAATGGATTGCAATATTAATCAGGACACATCTCCAATTTTTCAAAAATTACTAATTTCACCAGTGGATAGATTCAGTTATTCTAATAAATTATTCCTAAAAGCGTGAAAATAACTAGATCATAAGGACAAACAAAATTTAAAAATTAAATCGATATTAGACTTAATTTCTTATTTTACTACTCACCCCCCCCCCCACACTTAAGTTAAACATTGTCCTCAATGTGATAAACGAAAAAGTATGAAAGTAGGGAAAATGAGAAAATAAACCATGATATCCGGTGTTATCCAATCTTCTGTTTCTTGCAATCAACACCTGCATTATTAGAAACAAAGACAAACAAACAAAAAGCATTGCAGTTTTATTCAAATTAGTGGCACACCCCCACACTTAAGTTCGACCATGTAGTAAAACTTTGGGGTATAAACACTGAAAATCAAAAACAAAAATAAAACACACGGGTTGTCTCCCGAGAAGCGCTTGTTTTATTAATGAGTCCTCAGCCGGACTCAAATTTCGAAATAGATTATGAAGTTTTAGTGTTATGTTTCCTTTTAGGGATATACAACACATTTCCTATCACAATTCCCTCTCCTGTTTCATCTATGTTTTCCAATTTAACATTTTCCCATGCTCTAGGAAGAGCATCATAGATAAAACCATTACGGTGTGCCCAAGGAACCATTTCCTTGTGTGGAGCCATGAATGTGATAGCTTCATATTCAAATTCGGATGAAATTTCTTCATTAGAAATCACGTTTAATTGCTCCCTATCATAATAGAGTTTAATTCGATGCCCATTTACAATGAAACTTCCACCATGTTTGTCATAAAGTTCAACATAACCTGATGGAAATCCATGTTTCACTACATATGGTCCAAACCATTTTGGCTTGAGTTTCAGAGCTTTAAACTTGTATTTCATATTGAAAAGCAGAACTTTATCTCCAGCTTTGAATTGTTTTCGAATTCTCAGCTTTCTATCGTGATATGCTTTGGTTCTTGCTTTATATAGCTTGGAGTTTTCATAAGCTTGAAGTCTTAACTCATCAAGTTCATGTAATTGCAAAAATCTCTTTTCTCCAGCTATTTTTAAATCAGGATTACAGCTTCTTAACGCCCAGTAAGCATGGTGTTCAAGTTCGAACGGTAGATGACATGTTTTCCCATACAAGAGTCTGTATGGTGTCATACCAATTGGTGTCTTAGATGCCGTACGAAATGCCCATAGAGCGTCGTCTAATTTCCTTGACCAAACGGAAGGATTGTCTTTAACCGTTTTTTCAAGTATTCTTTTTATAGCTCTATTGGTATTTTCGACTTGACCACTAGTTTGTGGATGATAAGCTGTAGCAAAACGATGATGAACTCCATATCGTTTCATTACTTTCTCCATTTGTTTATTACAGAAATGGGATCCTCTATCACTTATTAAAGCTTTAGGAATTCCAAAGCGAGCAAAAAGCTTTTTGAGAAAGTTGACAACAAGGATATATTTGTATTTGTGTGATTTAGGGAAAGGTCCCATAAAATCAATTCCCCAAATGTCGAATATTTCACAGACTTGAATGCTCTTTTGAGGCATTTCGTCTCTTCGAGAAAGGTTACCAGATTTTTGGCACGCATCACAGTTTTGAACAAGAGTATACGCTTCTTTGAAAATTGTAGGCCAATAGAATCCAGCATCAAAAACTTTTCTAGCTGTAGTGGAAGGACCATAATGTCCCCCAGTTGGGTCATGATGACATTCATCAAGAATTTTTCTTGTTTTGGCACCCGAAACACATCTTCGTATCATTCCATCCTTGCACATCTTAAAAAGGTGAGGTTTCTCCCAATAATAGTGTTTTAGTTCTGAAAAGAACTTACTACGTTGGTAGTGACTCATCCCTTTTTTAAGAATATCTCCTGCAAGATAATTTGCGTAATTTGCAAACCATGGTATTTCCTCCTCATCATCTTTATCTATCGTCATGAGAGTTTCTTCTGGAAAATATTCATTAATTTCATTTTCTTTTAATTTTTCCAAATTTGGATTCTCGAGACGTGATAAATGATTTGCTGCAAGATTTTCTGCTCCTTTCTTGTCTTTTATTTCGATATCAAATTCTTGCAGTAATAAAATCCATCTGATAAGACGCGGTTTTGCATCTTGTTTGTTAAACAGATATTTGAGTGCGGAATGATCGGTAAAAACTATCGTTTTTGAAAGCACAAGATAAGATCTGAATTTGTCAAATGCAAAAACTACGGCTAATAATTCTTTCTCCGTAACCGTATAGTTTTTTTGAGCACTGTTGAGTGTTTTACTAGCAAAGTAAATAGGACGAAAATGTTTTCCTTCACGTTGTCCTAAAACAGCTCCAACAGCGAAATCGCTTGCATCACACATGATTTCAAATGGTAGTGACCAATTAGGTGCAACCATAATTGGGGCACTAGTCAATTGACTTTTCAATGTTTCGAAAGCTTTAATGTAGTCAGCATTGAAATCCAATACAGAATCCTTTTCTAAAAGTTTAGTCATAGGACGTGATATTTTTAAAAAATCTTTGATAAATCGGCGGTAAAAACCGGCATGTCCTAGAAATCTTCTAACGGCTTTAACGTTAGTTGGTGGTGGTAATTTGGTGATAACATCTATTTTAGCTTTGTCTACTTCCATCCCTGAACTTGATATCTTGTGTCCTAACATAATTCCTTCAGTTACCATGAAATGACATTTTTCCCAATTAAGAACTAGATGTGCAGCTTCACATCTCTCAAGCATTTTATCGAGATTGGAAAGACAAGTTTCAAAAGAATCACCAAAAACTGAAAAGTCATCCATGAAAACTTCCATAGATGTTTCAAGCATGTCTTGAAATATTGCGATCATACACCTTTGAAAAGTTGCAGGTGCATTACATAGACCAAAAGGTATACGCCGGTAAGCGTAGGTTCCAAAAGGACATGTAAATGTGGTTTTCTCTTGATCGGCTGGATCGATAGGAATTTGGAAATATCCCGAAAAACCATCAAGGAAGCAAAACTATTTGTTTCCTGCTAATCTTTTGAGTATCTGATCCATGAAGGGTAAAGGAAAATGATCTTTCCTGGTGGCTTTGTTAAGTTTTCTGTAATCAATACATACTCGCCATCCAGTGACAGTTCTAGTAGGAACTAATTCATTCCTTTCGTTTGTCACTACAGTCATTCCTCCTTTCTTTGGAACACAATGAACTAGACTCACCCATGGGCTATCCTCGATAGGATAAATAATTCCTGTGTCAAGAAGTTTAATGATTTCCTTCTTAACAACGTCTTTCATATTTTGGTTGAGTCGACGTTATCTTTCTACAACGGCTTTAGTACCTTCTTCACAATTGATTTTGTGTTTGCAAAAATCTGGACTAATTCCTGGAATATCAGAAGTTTTCCACGCAAAAGCTCGTTTATGCTTCCTAAGAACAGAAACGAGTCTTTCTTTTTGATTTGTTTCGAGCAATGACGATATGACTACTGGAAGAAGTGAATTTTCTTCTAAGTAAGCATATTCGAGATTATTGGGAAGGGTTTTGAGTTCCAAATCAGTGGGTGGTTCTTCTAGAGATGATTTGATTTTCAATTGATCTTTCTCAATGATATCTTCAAATTTCTCTTCTTCCTATTCTTCTAATTTTATTTCCATGAATTCCTCAAATTCTTTATTAGAATCTGTTTCACTAATCTTTTCCGAAGTAGTCATGAATGGTTTCAAATCGTCAAGTAATGCATCCAATTCTTCTTCAGTGACTTCATCAATTACATCGATGTTATAGCATGTGTCATCACTTGAATTTGGATATTTCATTGCTTTATCGATTAAGAATGTGATTCGATCTTCTCCTACTCCAAGATTGAGTTCTTTACCTTTAACTTTAATCATTGCATCAGCAGTGTTTAAGAAAGGTCTTCCTAAGATTAAGGGTACTCGACTATCTTCTTCCATTTCTAGGATGACAAAATCCACAGGAAAAACAAATTTACCAACTTGAACAAGCATATTTTCAGCAACCCCAACAGGATATTGATATGTATGGTTGGCTAATCGTATACTCATCTTAGTAGGTTTCAATGTATTGATGGAAAGTTTAGAATACAACGAATAGGGCATCAAATTGATACTTGCACCTAAATCGGATAAAGCATCACATGTGATGTTGTTTCCTAATGTACATGGTATAAGAAAACTTCCGGGATCTCCAAGTTTTGGTGGAATTTTGTTTTGAATTATAGCAGAGCATTCTTCATTAAGAACGGTAGCGGAAATTTGTTCTAACTTGTTTCGATTATTAAGAAGTTCTTTCAAAAATTTCCCATAAATGGGCATTCCAGCTAGAACATCAACAAGGGGTACGTTAATTCTAACTTCTTTGATCATCTCTAAAAACTTCTTATTTCGCTCCTCTCTTTTCTCTTTTCTTAGGGCTTGTGGATATGGTATTTTCTGTGTATATGGCTTTATTGGTGGAACTGTTGGTTTTTGGGTTGGTTCTTCTTCTACTGCTTCTTCTTCAGCTTCTTCTTCCTCATCTTGAATAAGAGTGTTATCGATAGGAATGGGTGGTGGATCATATGAGAGACCACTTCGAGTGAATACAGCATTGATATGCTCATTTCTGTTATGTGGTGGACGATAATTCTTATCGTTTGATCCAGATGGTTTTGGATTGGATTGGGTGTTACTTGGTAATGTACCAGGAATTCGAGAAGAAAATTGATCAGAAAGTCTACCAAATTTTTGTTCAAGACCCTGAATAGAAGCTTGATGATTTTTCTGACCTTGCTCAACTTTGGTTTTGAGATTGAAAATTTGAGTTTTTACAAACTCATTTGTGGTTCTTTGAGCATTTACGAATTCTCGCATCATTTTTTCGAAATCAAATTCTTCCTTTTTATCTGAATTTGTTGGGTTTGGATTGTCTATTCGGGGTTGAAAATCACGGTTATTATCTCTTTGTTGGCGATCTTGCCAATTTCCAGAACTTCTTCCGTAATAATTACCGCGAAAACCTCCTCCACGATATCCTCCTTGGACATAATTAGCTTCCCCTTCGTTGGGTCCATTCATAGGTTGGTCATCACACTCGGATGATGTGTGATTTCCTCCACAATTATTACAGCCATCTCGCATTTCTTTTATTTCTCCTTTTATATCTTTGTATTGCGAGTCCATTTTAGAAGACAAGGCTTCTATTTTGTCCATGAGTTTTGAATTATCTGAACTTTTGGCAAAAGCAACGGTTTTCCTTAAGGGTTTGGTTTTGGAATCTTTTGACCAATCGAGTTTAAAAAGTACTCGATCTTCAAGAAGTTTATATGCCTCATTAGGTGTTTTGTAAAGGAAAATTCCTCCGGCATCAAGGATTGCTTAAGATGCTTCATCAAGACCATAAAAGATTTGGATTATTATTCCTCGTCCTAAATTATGACCATGACAACTTCGAAGCAAATCTTTCATGCGAAGCCAAGCTTCAACAAGAGATTCATTAGGATTTTGTGAAAAAGCACGGATTTCTCCCATTAGTCTATCATACATGGCAGGTGGAAAGAACCGGCTTACAAAAGCTTGCCTCATCTCCTCCCAAGTATTAATAGTTCCTGGGGTTAATTCGTTATACCATACTTTGGCATCTCCGGCGAGTGATTATGGAAAAAGTTTGAGCTTGATAGCATCGACATTAGTGTCTCCATAACGAAACATGCCACAAATTTCAATGAATTCGGCAATGTGTTTATGCGGATCGGCCCGCGAACGGCTATCAAATTGACGGTCTTTGATCATAGAAAGATGGTGACCTTTAACGGTAAAGTTTTCACCAAGGTCGGCGACAACAATAGCAGCTCCAGGAGTGGGTGCTACGGTTCTATTGGCGGCCCACATGGGTAAATCGTCAGCCATGGGTATTGGTTCAAAAAGATTAGAAATTGGGTGTTCTTCTGAAAGATTATCAAACCAATTAAGAATAGTTGGAGATCTTTTCTTACGAAACAAACTTTCGGGATCGGATAAAGGTGTACTAAGCTTTTTAGTAGTAGAACGAGTGTTCATACAACTATCAAGAGAATCGAGTCAATTACCTAAACAAAAGAACAAGAAAAATAAAAGATAAAAACAGAAAAATCAATCCGAATCGGCTGGGAACCAAACCGATCGGATGGACGCTACGGTAAAAATAAAAATGTGAGAAATCGATCGGTTGGAAGTGAAACCGATCGGATGGATGCTACGGATTTTTTTTTCTTTTTTTTTTTTTTAAGAAGACGAACACAAAAAGAAACGGACTATTAAAACTTAAAGAAACACGATCAAAATCCCCGGCAGCGGTGCCAAAAACTTGATGTGCTTTTTGTTAGTGCAAGTTTTAAATTTATAAGGATGAGTTACCAAATCTAGAAATGACACATACGAGCAAGTGTACTCGTCCGTTATAGCAAGATATGATGGTAAGTCGGGATCGTTCGCAGGGATTTGTGAGTGAATCGAAATATAAGTCTAAAAGTAAATCTCTAATGTACGCAAATAAGATAATAAGCAAATTCAATAAATTAAAAACTACACTTGTTTAGACTAGTTTTCTACTTAATGACACACATGATTGTGATAACTTTTGATAACATGTTGGTTGAGATAATATGGTGATCTAATCTATTGTTTCTACAAGTTAAACCTTCGTCAAGATTTTAGTTCATAAAAACAAGCCTTAGGTGTAAACCAATCAATTAAAGATCTATCCAAGGTTCATAAGGTATGGTGGATATCTTAAACACAAGACAAACTTTTATTACAAATCAAATACTCTTAGGAAATGGTCAATACAAAAGGTAACCTCTTCATAGACAAAAAGGTCACAATCGTTTATAAACATTTAAACTTTCGTCCTACTAAAGGTTTACAAACAATCCGATTTGATGTTATAAAAGCATTCTCATTACAATCATACTTCTTGTTTCTTTGTTTAGTCAAGAATAATTATGGTGAAAAACAATCATTCATAGACAAATGATTATAACTAGTTGAGTAATAACAAATCTTTCGACCTTTGAAACTATTATTAATTAGTTAACCTTGGCTAAACAAATGTCACGATGAAACCTAAGGTACAATTGGTTCTTAGGATTGACTTGAAATTGAATTAAAACATGTTATCACAATCATCACTATCACTAAGTATAAAACATCATCAAAACAAGTGTAAAAAGATTACTAGCCACTCATAGCAAACATGCAAATAAACTCAGAATATTTAACATAAGAATCCATGGTTATAAGTCTTACAATGCTTTGAAATTGATAACAAATAACAAGGTATTGATAACCTAAGTGTTGGTGATGATTTCTTGAGATTTTTGGACTCCAAATGTTGCTTCCTTGGTCCTCCAAAGTTCCTGGTTCTTTCTGCACGAATTTTCCTCCTTAGAGAGCTAGAAGATGATAATAATTGTGTGTAGTAATGAGAGTAAATGGTATCTTCAATGGTGTGTTAAGTTATGCACTTTTGAGGTCCTTATAGGCTTGTCCAACACTCTTGGTAATAAATGGGGACTTAAATGCTTGAACTTGAACAATAAGACACTAAAAAGGGCCTAGAACCACGGGACAAAAGACCAAGATTCGTGCACAAGAGTTGGCAAAAAACATGCAGAAGTGGCCATCCGATCGGTTACGGGTTGATACCGATTGGATGGAAAACGGTCATTATGGCAATCCGATCGGTTGAACTCCAACCGATCGGATGGTAAATCCTGGCTTCTTTGGACTTTGACTTTTCCTTGTGTAGTTCTTTATGCACTATCCAAACTTGATTAACTTTTGAACTTGGAACTTTGAGATGACAAAACTTAGGTTCTCATATGCATTACTTCATAGATTGGACTTTTGAGCTCGGGAATCTTCGTGTAATCGCGTATACTTCATTTTCTTCACTTTTTCTCCATTTTTCCTGCATTTGGCTACATATGCTACAAAAACATACTTTGATACGATTTAGTGGCAAAAGCATATAAAAACAACCAAATAACATACACAAAAACACTAATAACGCTTATAAAAACATGTTAACTTTGAGCATTATCAGTGCTCTTAAAGATTATGTGCTTATATGACTAGGACTTATGTGAAGGAATGGAAGGAAATACAAACAAGTGTTTTCCGAGAAGAAATATATCTATCAATTCATTATTCAGACAATGATTGATACTATCTTAGATTCTACATGTCTATACTATGTGTTATGAACAAGAAAGTTTGACACAAAACATCCTACTACACTTGCTAGGATTGAAAGTCTTTTGTGTCGAATTACCAAGACTAGATAAAATTTTGGATCACAACTCATTCTTGTGTTGGAGATTCTATATCTACCTCTACTTGTTCAATTTATGTGAAAATTGCATGCTATGTGTCTTAAGGTAGAAAAGAAAAGAAAGGATTTTATATAAACATACAAACTACTTACGTAGTTGAAGAGAATTCACGTGGATTGAATTCGGTATGGTATTGCATATCAAACTAAAATACCCAATGAATAGACTTGATAAACTAAGTATTTCATCCAAAATCTTAGAAACTTATTTTTGTCAATGCAAGTGACAAACAAGGATTATCAACGTCAACACACTACACAACAAACTATAAACCGGAGATTTATCATGCATGGTATATTGACTTTCTATGCAATGTGTGATGGTTTATAGGATCTAGTTTGCGTATTCAATAATAAAATATACACTTGATTTCTACATACAAACAACTACTTTCTTGGGATGTCTTGCATGAAATACTTGCTCTTGGTTCATGTATGATGAGATGTAGGTTCTATATTATGTATAATAGAATCATGAAAAAGTGATGATCGAGGATCTAAAAGAAAATATCACAAGCGTTAACTTACCAAACTTTAAGGATATCATTCTAGAATTCATATAGATAGTTGCATGACATACTTGAGTGATTTTTGTAATAGATGATTATATGCCTACTAGTGAATGCTTGTATGTGATTATGTGTCTTTTGCTACTTATGATTGAAATGGTAAGCTTAGCAATGTGTTATGCTTACTTGTTGTAATTGATGATAGGTTAGACCTATGTAGTTATATGCTTACTTACAATGATTATTTTCTAAATGATATATGCTTAGTAGTTGCATGAGTAATATGCTTACATGAGACATATGTTTTGATGCTATTTGCTTATATGCCCACTAGCCATGATGATAGTTGATTTCGTGCATATTTGCTAAAATGCTAATTGCTTGGATATTTGTCAAAGATAGTAGACCATGTGCTCACAACCTTTAATTATTATATTTAATTAGACATTAGGTGCACATTTACGTATCACTTAGACAAACAAGGTCTTGTAAGCAATAGGATTAGTAACACCATTTCGACCAATAGAGTCTTAGAGTTACCTCATATCGATTTATTTGGTTCACTACATATTCGAAGTTACGAAGGAAACTTCTATACTTTAATGACTATTGATGACTATTCACATTATATATGGACTCTATTTCTAAGTGATAAGGAAGATGCTCTAGATAAGTTTAGAATCTTAGGAAGAAGATTAGAAAAACCAACTTGAGCTTTGATTTAAGCTAATCATGGTAATAGATTTGAACATAGGGTGCAATTTGAGAATTTTGCTAACAACATGGAATCTCACATAATTTCTTAGACATTAGTCCTGCTCAAACCAATGAGGTTGTCCAAAGGAAGGATAAGAATTTACAAGAGATATGTCGTGCATATTGCCGAGCAATCCATTTAGCAAAAGTTTTGGTGTCATGCCTTAGATACCACATGTTACACTTTAATCTAGGAAAAATACTTAACCAAAATGTCCTTTGAAATCCTTAGAAGTAGGACACCATTACTAGAGTACCTCAGGAAATTAAATGGTAATTGTTTCATACTCAAGACAAAGGATTATATCACCAAGTTCGACACAAAGTCTTACGAAAGTTTATGATACTCTCAAAGCTAGTATGGCATACATGGTGCATAATAAGGAAATTTCGAGACAATTAAGAAAGCCAAGGGAAATCCAATAAAACAAGTATTAGGAGAGATGAATAAACGAACCCTTAGGTCACAAGTTAGGAATACTTTGGATTTTTCATAACATTTCCCAAAATCCCAATTGCACACTTGAGTCATAGAAAGGATTGTTCATGGTTGATATGGAACATAGGATGTTGAGTCACTTAGAGTCTTTAGAAAGACTATGCTTGCTTGATCTTTACAAAACACTTAAAGTTTGGTTAAACAATGTGTTTAGGTATTATGTGAAAAGTATTGTATGGGTTAAGTCTAATGTAACTCCGAAGAAGTAGGAAATGTTGTAATCTTTGAGGTCACCTTTACATCATATAAGTATTTTATTTATTGAATTAATCTAGGTAGAAGGTAATACACGGTGTTATTCACTCACTTAGGAATCCTCTTATGCCATGACTTGTTACTAGGTAGTAACTTGTGTAGATGTTACAAATTAAGTCTAGGCACACATGCACTTAAAAGTAATTGGATATCTATCACATCTCACCTTGAAGATTTTGGTCTTACTTTGCACTCTTAAAGTGTTTATATATGAAATTATGTTCTCTAATTTGAATACGTTATATGTTTATGCTTGATTGATAGATCCGTTCTATGAACAACTATGTGTTGGTGTTATGTATGTGTTTAGCAACATTTGGGATTGATACGTGGGAATCGCACCAGGTTTTATGTAACACCCCCAATTCATAGTTGCAGCGGAATTCGAACTGGGTGTTACTTGACGGCACAATAGTCACAATAATAGAAAACGAACTCCAATTGAGTCGTTTTAAAAGATTTATCATTCAAATTGTATAAATATCAGAGATTACAAAATGAGGTCCCAGATGGTTCCATGTTTACAATTTACATTAATTAAGTCTTTGAATGATAATAAAATTTATAGCCCTCTTGAGTATCCGTGCCCTTCCGTACCATCCTTGATCGTCATGAACCTAAAATACATGCTTGAGAGGTCAACACAAAGGTTGAGTGGAATTCGTAGAGTTTAGTTAAATCGTTTGAACACAATATGTCGTAGTGTGAGCTATAGACTCACACTCATAGTTAGAAAACAAAATCGTTATTTATTTCACTAAGCTCATGCAACCAAAACATTAACATCGAACCAACAAAATTGGCATTATAGAAGCCCTATCAAGGTACTTTTGCCATTATACCGCTAAATCTCAAATATAGTGCATTTGTGTGAACTCATCGTTGTTCAACACAAATGGGATCCGTCAATCCCAATAGATCTATTCACAATATTCGCGCTCACTAAAGGTAGTGACTAATGGTTCATGATATAGGGACTTCGAACATGGCAATCGTTACTTAGTGACAATAAAATATAGTCGAGTAGCATACAGTAGAAAGCATTGTGTTCGAGTAGAAAAATAATAGCATGTATTCCCCCCATGGGTTTGTAAAATAGTTAAACAATAGAAAGTGGGGCTACGAACTCACCTTAAGTTATGTAGTGAGTAATGAATGTGATGGTCGAATCGTGAAGGTTTCTACAAGCAACCTATAATAGAATGTCGCGACTTAGGATCGAAGTAAAGAATATGAAGTAGTGCCTATATATATATCTTGCATCTAGTCCATGATGTGGTATGATGTATAGTATAAGTCTTTGAAAGAAAGATTCATGAAACATGTATGTTTTGGTATATCGTTTACTACCGTTCGGGCCGACATAATTCAGAAGTCATGTTAGTAAGCGTTCGAGGAGCCAGGACACTTTAACTCGTAAATCCACAACTCATCTCGACGGCTTACATAATGAACTCCTCACATGAGGCTCCCTACTATTGTAGTAGTTGATAAAATATATAGATATAAGTTTTGATCCGAAAAGTTACAAGTCCGTTATTTGAATAAACTTAGGAAAGTTTATTAGTACATGAAGATTGTTATTAGGGGTAGTTTCATAAGTCTTGTATGACCATTTTCTCTTGGTAATATCTCATGGTTCCTTTTTAAGTGAAGTAGATCCAAATTGCTTGTTCAAGTTATCGCCTAATTCATTGTTTCATGTTTACGCCTATGTAAGTTGGTATGGTCATTTCGTCATGGCCTAGCCATGACCTTTGGTCCTTGTTCCAAGGTCATGAGACACAACCTTGGCTCTAGCCATGGTTGTGGTCTTGATTATAGGTCATAAGACCTCTTGTTCCTTTTAAAGTATAACCATAATCTAGTGACTTTCGCCTAAAAGTGGGCTGTTTAGAATTTGAAGGATTTTATCACTCGGAAAGCGTTTTTAGGACTTGAGCTTCTTTGTTACTAAACGAAAACGGCGTTCCGGACAACTTTCGTGTTTTAACTTTTTGATGAATCGGACCAGAAGGGTGACTTTCAAAAACTCAGAATGCAAAACAGTAAGGTTTTGGCAGTTTTGCCGGAAATCTTTGGTAACTTCAAATCGCCATAACTTTTGACTCGTATACTCTTTTTAGGTGGTTCAAATTGCTACAGTTTCCTTGTTAGGTCCTCTACTACAATATGTAATAATCCAATATCATATTTTTACCATTTTGATCAGGTCTTACCAAGAAATTCACTAGTTTGCTTGTTTTAGTAACTTATCTTAACAATCCATTATAACAACATCTTTTACTCATCTTTATACATCATGGACATCAATACAAGACATAATATAGCAAGAATAACATGTAAATGATATGAACATGATAAATAAACAAGAAGCATGTTAGGTTTAGGCTTACAACTTTTGGCTTTCTAATAAAGAAAGGAAGTAACAAGTAAGGAAATGGACTTTGATAGACTTGCTTCAACCCTTTTTCACTTCATGCAATCTTTCTACCCTTGGTATTCTTGAAAGAGATGTAATTAAAGTTGAGGTGAATTGAGTGGATTTAAACTCAAGAGAAATCACCAAGTATATTAGGGTTTGGAAGTGTTTTGGTAACTTATGATCAAACTAGGGTTTCTACTTGAACTTGCACTTGATCCTTGCTAGAACTTTGAAGGAAATAAGCTAAGTGTGAAGTGGTTTTGGTGTTGGTGATGGATGGCAAACAAGGGGGAGGGGGGGGGGGGCTTTTATAGTAGCTTGAGGAGGTTACATGCATGGACTAGTCAAAGCTTGCTAAGAAAGCTTTGACACATGTTAGCATCCAAGGACCATAAGCATGAGATTTAGACACACAAGGGTGTGACTCCCCCCCCCCCCTAAGTCGGTTCAACATGGATAAGGGGGGTGAGGTGTGCCTTGGATGATAATATCTAGATATTTGGTTAGTTTTTGACTCCGGGAAATGCCAACCGTAAATGATTAGGCCTCAAAACGTAAAACCGGGTGTCGTAAAATTATGAAACTTGAAAGTATTGTTAGACATGTCCATATGTCCCATAATAAAATATAAAATGGGTGGTAGGTTCCATTTGGGTGGTAAAACCCTGCTAAAACTGGAAACACGGGTCTAAAACGCGTAATACGTAAAATGTACGAATATTGCGTAAAATTGAGAAAAGTAAAATGTTACTTTTCTAATATGATATAAATGATTTAAAATGACTTATAATGTCTAGACTGGGCTCAGTCTAGTGTCGGTTGGTATTAAATGTCTTTTAGACATCAAACCGTAAGCCTAAAAATCACGAAATGACTTATAACATCAAGGGATGATTTTTGGTCAATGGAGGAGGGAAAAATATGTTGACTTTTTCCTATAAGTTGAAAACTTAAATCGTCTTAGAAATGCGGTGCAGGTATAGGCTAAGGTTACGGCTAAGTAAAAACGCTTAAAACTGAAAATTCCAGTTTTTTTCACGGCCGAGGTTTATTCTGGTCATATTTTTCTCAGTCATGATTTATTCTCAAATAAATCATGAGTGTGTCAAACATTTTTCTGATGTGGGGTCACCTGACGGGGTCGAATTTCGTTGTGCGTGGAATTTTTGAATGACGTTTTACCCTAAAACGTGTAATTCCTTAATAACTTTCACGAAAATGACCTGACGAATGTCAAACATTTAATTTGCCGTGGAAATGATTTATCACTCGAGAATATCAAATGAAAATCAACATTCGGGAAAATTTCGGGAAAAATGAATAGTAAAAGTGAATAGTGAAATTTTCCGGGAATAGTAATTATCCTGAAAATGTGAATTGTTACATTTTACCTCTCGAGGGATCTCGAGAAGCTTACAACCCCCACCAGGTAGTGTACCTGATCGTTGTAGTATAGTATAGTGACAAGTACCGGGGGATTGATCGTTCAACTCAGGAATAGTGTCGCTAGGGTTAGAAAGCCTAAAAACTAGGTCTAGAGGTGAGGGATGATTCTTTTTGTATTTTTTATATATTATAAAAGCAATTAAAATCTCGGGTTTTTGGAAGAGTGGGCATAATTAGTTGCTAATCAACTAACCCAAATACTAAGACGCAATCAAAATAAAATAACAGAAATGAAAATAAAGCTAATTAAACTAGTGGTGTGAACAATAATGGGGAAAGTTGTGTTTACTTAGGTTTCATTACTCCCTATATATCTTTTATAGGTTGATAGTTTGTTACAATTGCGTGGATGACGGGTTATATTCCTTAATACCATTCGTGGGGTGGCGTACGTACTTCCCCAACTCTATAAGCTCCTACTTCACTCATATGTCGAGCCGTTAAAAACTCCTAACATGGGATCATTAGAATTCGCTCATGCAATAAATACAACCATAATAACCTAGTACGCATAGGTTCATGTTTCTTAAGACGTTCAAGCATGTTACCATTGGAAGTCTGCCAGTTTTCTTAAGCCTAACATCGAAATCATTCATCCGTAACAACTATAAACAAACAATTAACCCATAATCAACATCTAGGTTTCACTACATCTAAGCAAACACACAAGAGATCTAGCCTAGCATGTTGAATTCAAGACAAGCGTAAGTTATATTCAAGCAACACATAGACATATTGATTTAATTGAAAGATTACTTATCTGAAATTGACATGAAAGGTTCAAAGGGTAAAAACCCTTTGAAAAAGCAGTAAAATTCGTGCTAGGGTTTCTCCAAAGTTACACCCTACTTGTCCCTCTAAAGTTACACACTAATGAATGAAAATTGCAAAACTATATATAGATTTTACAGGGTGACGGCGTCAAGAAGGAATGTCTGACGCCGTCAACTCGCCGCCTATAATGAGATTAAATTGCCTAGATCCAGATTTGATGCCGTCATGTGTAATATCACTCTGGGCCGTCACCATATCTTGAACCTTGACGGCCATACGTGACGCCATCACGTTTTCTCTGGACTGTCACCACTTCCAACTCTTGACGCCGTCATATGAAGCCTCTTGACGCCGTCAGGTACTGTTCCCAGCAAAGAAAATTAAGACTTTGCCGTTTTCTTCATTTTTATGCTCCAAAAATGTCCAAAATGCTTCCTTTTCCAGAATTCACTCCAAAAGTACCTAAAATCACAAAAGGAATTATTTAGGGCAATATTTGATCAAATAAATTCAATTCCGGGCTTAAATGACCCCCTAAAAATAGTTCATTTTTCGCCTCATCAGGGATACAATGCGTTGAATATGTATTATATGCATAGGTTATGATGAATTGTGCGTAACAATATATGATGCTATGCTTTGACTAACCCATGTTGCAAGTATCCAAATGGTCATCTAACCCATTTTGGACTTCCACATGTGAGACTTGCTTGGTTGTTGCGTGTTATTGTGTTTTATGTAGCTAGGCCACCGCAAAGGTGAGGCTCTTGACCCATGGATCCTCGACTTGAAACAAGGGGAGCAACGATCTAAGGGGAGCTATGTTCAAGGGGGAGCACGTTCGGGTGCATGTACAAGCTACTTTCCCATTCAATTGGAAGTCCCACCTTTTTTATTCGACAAAAGGGGGAGAAAGAAAGCAAGAGCGTGAAGACCTACTCAAGTAAAAGAAACAAAGGCTTCACCAAATTACAAGGCAAGGTCAAGACGCAAGCTACACCAAAGGCGCGTTTTATCTTCGCTACGTTTTGTAATTTTATTTGCTTTCGGTTTTTATTTGTCATCATCAAAAAGGGGGAGATTGTTGAGGTAACATTGTCAAGATCTCCTAATGTTTTAATGATGACAAATAAACCTTCGAAACACATAAAATGACAAACGGTAGCCAAAATTCCCCGACTCCCATACCTGGTGCTGGCGTGCTTTCCGCGTGTTGACGCATGGGCGACGCGCTAGGATTCTGTATGGATTGGGACGAAATTTGAAAGTCGGTTTTCCCCTTACCCGACAAATGTGGATCTTTCAATACAGTTATGAATATGCTATGTGCTTAATTGAGAACACTCGAAACGAGTTTTACGATTAAAGAGATCCAACTTTTAAAAGTACCCACTTATGGGAAAATGCCAACTCATGTTTTCTAACTCTCGCCTCTAGCCAAGGCTTTTCTAAACTTAGGGAGATTATATGTTTCACGTAACATCATGTGAAAGCATCCATATGCTCATATCCCGTGCTTACGTCTTCTCTAATCATGTAACGAGTTTACTCCCTAATTTAACAATTTATTATGTATATTATAAGTTTCGAGGAAATCCGCATGAAATACGGATTACCCGAGTCGTTTCCCAACGAAGGTTGAATGGTATCGAGAAATTTGATTCGCCAAATCGTGTCGTGAAAAGTGTTAAAGTGAAAATAGTGATTGTGAAATTCAAATTTTGAAAAGAAATGACAAATAATGCAGAAAGTACAAGCTATGTATGCACAAGTAATTAAAAACTCAAAACGGGAATTCAAACGCGATTTTAAAACGTAACGTACGGATAAAAACGTAACTATTTATGAAAAATGATCCTAAAAATATGAAATTAATTTCTAAAAATATTAAACTACTTAAAATAATTTTGAGAAAAAGAAAAATATTTTTTTAACTTTTTATTTATTTTCTATGAATTTATTTCTAATTTTGGAATTTAAAAAGTAATTAAAAATAAAAGAAAATGTAAAATAAATGGGAAAAATGCAAATTTAACTTTGAAAATTCTAAAATAATAGAAAAGAATTATATAAAATATTTTTGGAATTTTAAAGGCTTTTTCTGATTTTTATTTGATTTTTATTTATTAAAAAGTATATAAAAATGATTTAAAACTAAGAAAAATTAAGAAAAATAGTAAAAAAATTCAGAAAAATGTGAAAAATTCACAGAAAATCTAAAATATTATAAGGAACTTGAGAAAAATTTATGAAATGAAAATAAGTAGTAGAAGTGCTTAATGAGCTTAAAACAGCTTAATACAAGTGCTTATTACCAAGACTGAGTGAAACTGAATACACAGATACAATATACTCTAATAAGCTCAAATATGCCAAATTCAGATCAAAAGAAACACAGAAGCATAGAAAATAAGCAATAAGTAGTTCAACAATAAGCATACAAATGAGCAGTATCAAAACAGAATAAGCCAGTAAGCTAGGAACAATGCAAATCACTACTAAACACTTATCTAAACTCAGAAATGACAAATAAGCTCAGGTTCAAGCCAGAATTCACTACCGCAAGTCTAATTTCTAAACAGCAGACCTTGTTCTAACACCTTAACTTGCAGACCTAAAATAAGCACATCTAATAAGCTGAAATTACAAAGTAATGGGGGCAAAAGTTACTCTATACTACTGATTATCTAAAAACAGCAAATGCCCTATCACTAACTTCCAAATGATGCTCTAAATTAACCCAAGTTCAGCAGTATGTAGATACTCAAGAGCTGCAACAGTTTACTATTCCAAACTAATACCAATTGACCAAATCTAAATTCAAATGATTAATTCTACTTCTATATGAAATATTAGACTAAATTTATTCTAGATTAAGCTAGTTTGTAACACTATGTAACTACCATTACAATTATACTAACAAATTCTTATAAAAACTAACAGTTAACTAATTTGAAACTCTATTTTGACTATTTATAAAACTATACCACTATTTTATTCTCTATTAGTTGATTACTATCCTAATGTTATCTAATAGTGAAGCTTTAACTAAAAAACAACAACTACTACACTCAGCAAAACAATAATCCAAACACTACCTTAACATCCTATCCACACTATGAAACTATGATACAAACAACAAATCACCAATTAACTGTTCTTTACTGCTAAGAATACACGAATAGAAGCAAAATCAATAATCAATAACAACTGAAACCAACAGATACACAGAATCACAGATTTACACAACTAGTTAAGCAAAAATGCTAATAGAACTTACAAATGAGTCTCCCCTCAGCATGAAAAGAGGGTTTCACTATGCTAGCCTGTCTCTAGACAGGCCAAATGCTTCCCTTACTCACTTTGGCTTGCCAAAATCACCACAGATCACCATATAACCAAGACAGTTGACTTATATTGACTTTTTATGAAAAATGAAATAGGACAGAGGTACAATACAAAAATAAGCTAACCATAGCTAAAAAGCTAAGATAAGCTGTATGAATCTCTAAAAAGCTTATTTGAAAGCTTGATTAAACTAAAACTTATTTATTTATTTTTCTGAATTTTATAAAACCATTGAAATTACTAAAGATTGAATTGAATGAAATAGTAACAAGATATTTATAAAACTAAACTACTGCTGAAATTAAAGAGATTAACACTAAAATAACAAGCTAAAAGCAATAAGCAGAAATGATTTAAAGATAGAAAACAAATTTCATTAAAAACTTAAAGTTAACAATTGAAAGAGAAATTACACTAATAACTGAGAAAGTAAACGGGCAGAGCTTCGCTAGCCTAAACTCCACCAACTAAAACTCTAGCCTAGCCCCTCTATATATAGTACATGTGAGAAGGATCTAGATGTGAGGAGTTCACGGATTGCCACCTTGGCAATCCATGTGGTGTGCTTTCTGAGATTCAATCCAAGCCATATAATCCGTACCCAATGATTGCAATTGATCATAACCGTTAGATTAAGCCCTGGTGAGGTGTTCACACCAATGAGAAGCTGCCATGTCATCCACCCGTGTGTTTCTTTGGCTCTGACTCCTTCTGACATCACTGACAAGCTTCTAGAACCCTTTAATTTGACCAATGTACCCTGAATTGCTGTTAATAGAAACGGAACAGTAACTAGGGTTCTTGTTTACTGGGTATTTGGGGTAAAAGGGGAAAAGAGGGGGCGGGTAAATATATTATATATTTGTTTGACCCGTTTGACTTTTGACCGGTGGTATATGTGTTGACCAGGTTGGTTTTGATGGGCTCGGGTTATGGGGAATTGGTTTTGGGCTTGGGATTATTTTGTTTGGACTTGGTTTTGTTATTTGATTTAGACTTGTAACTTGGACTAGTTTGATTTTCAGATTTTTGATATTAAATACAAATAAGGACCAAATGTGAAATAGATGAAACTTCAAGGGCTAAATCTGAAATTCTTCCAAAATATTTCAAGGGACATTAATTGCCATTTCTCTGATCTTTGAGGGTTGACTTTGACTTTTCTTAAAACATTTCTTCCAGGGACCACTTTTGTCAAATGATGAAAGTATAGGGACTGAAACTGTAATTTCTTCAATCATTGACCAGGGACTAAATATGACAATCTTAAAATCTCTGAGGTCTTCCTTAAGCTTTGCTGGCTCAGCATTGACTTTTATTGACTTTCTGCACATGTGCCACTCTCGTGCTCGTTTTTGCCGGTTTCCGTTTGTTTTTCGTCAATTAATGAGATATCCGTTCCTGCACATTCACAGTCACAAAACCACATATTCTTTGGCGTTTTGGATTATTTTTTGGATTATTAAGTCCCATATTGATAAAGAAAAAGTGAGTAAATAAGTACTCACCAGTCCCTTATTGGTCAAACTAAGTCCAAGGTCTCTTTGCCTAAATGCATCCTTTCCCGCATGGGATATTCTTTACAATGATGCAAAGTACTTGACTTGTTTGCACCAAGGTGTTAGTTGAGTACGTCGAGTCGTGGAAAGTCACGAGTTATGAAACTATGGATTCTCGACGTTATGTTACTTGGACTTATAAGTAACTTATGATTTTCTCAACTTATAATCATAATTGTCCAAACCTTTTCCTCTTAATGACAATAAGATTACTTCTTAATCTCTTCCTAATCACTTCTTAACCTTCTTAATCACAAAAGACAAAGCCACCAAAATCTCCCACAATCCTTCCCAAAAATCCTTTTCCAACATCTTCTTACATATTCCCTTACACCTCTTACACACTCTTACACCCTTTGACTCACACACTCTCCCACACAAGATTCCCCACTTTATACAATACCCATACACCTTTCTCATACACTAATACATATTCTTCCCTATACACACATACACTATTTTCTACACACACATCCTTTCACATACACTCTTTTCTACACATACACACTTTCTCATACATACACTCTTTCCTACACACACCTTTATTTTCAAAATATACACACTTCACTCACATACTCCTCTTCACACACACAAGGCTCCCCATCCAATCACTCTTACACATACTTATACATACAACTCACTCCCTATACACATCACATCTTATACAACCCATATATAACACTCCCAATACTTATTCATTCAAAATACACACACTACTCACAACTATTTCACCTTCTACACACACTAGGCTCTCCATCACATCCAGCTCTTACATATTCTCTTACATACTCTTACACTATCCAACCTTTATTCCCTTACACACTTACACAATCCAACTCATACCTTATATTCCTTACACCCTTTCACATCCAAAACCTTTCTCCCCAAGAAATGGAATATTCCTTGGGATATACTTCTCTTAACCAAACCATGGTTCACATCTAACCAAACTATGGTTACCTCTTAACTTACCCCATTCTTAACCCAACCATGGTTCTTTTAACCCAACTATGGTTAGTTCTCTACACTTAATCATGGTTTATTCTCTATACAATTCTTTCTAAACCCAACCATGGTTAACTATTAACCACACCAAGGATGGAACATTCCCTTGGATACACCATTTAACCTAACCATGGTTTATTCTCTATACACTTCTTTCTAAACCCAACCATGGTTAACTATTAACCACACCAAGGATGGAACATTCCCTTGGATACACCCTTTAACCTAACCATGGTTTATTCTTTCTAAACCCAACCATGGTTATCTCTTAACCACACCAAGGATGGAACATTCCCTTAGATACACCCTTTAACCTAACCATGCTTTATTGTCTACACCTTTAACTTGACCATGGTTACTTCTTAACCTAACCCTCCTCACTCTTCCATATAGAGGAATATACCATGGCATATTCTCTTCTCACTTATGCCATGAGAGGAATACCATTTCTACCCCTACCAAATTACCCTTTCTACCTTTCTACCCTTGGTAATTTGTTTTTCTCATTAACACTTCACAAAACATTTTCCAAAATTGGCTATTTGAGTTGGTAAACCTTAGATTGATTAATGTTAAGGTTTTGTGTGAAGTACAATTGGAGGTTTAGCAAAGTAAGGTATTTAAAAGATCAAAACCAAAGTTTTGGGAAAATTTTTACAGACGCCTGGCGCGCTGCCCATGCGTTGACACGTGGGTGACGCGCCGGCCTCGGTAAAATTTTCCCAAGTTTGGGTTTTTCCTATAATACCATGCCTTGCCTCTTGTATTCCTCACCCCTTGCCATTATTCTTTCTCTCTACATTCTTTCTCTCTAATCTCTCTATCTCTCTTGTGTTCTTAGTAAAACACACTTACATCTTTGAAAGAACACATCTCCTTGCAAGGGAAGAATCACAAGAACCTAATCCACTTTTGTGATTGTGTCGAGGGTCTTCTTATCTTTACCCTTTCTATTACAATCAAATCTCTAGGTTAGGTTAGGGCTTGGTTGTTAAACAAACAATCTTTTATTCATTCATTTGTTTGTAAGGGAAGTCTTGTGTCTTGGTGACCAAGCCTAGATCATTGGGGATCTAGTTGAGGTTTGATACTTCCGGTGGGAAGTCTTGGTCTTGGTGACCCTTTGGAGAAGTCGAATCGTGAGATTCTTTAGGGTGGTTTCCGAGGGCGGAATACCGTGGGAGTAACTCCTTCTTTGTGAGCATCGATATTGGTGAATATCGATGGAGTGAATTGTAACGGTTTGTAGTCCACCGAAAGAATTATACTAGTGGAATAGTATCGTGTCGTGGATTCGTAACTGGATGTACGGATGGTATAAATCCCTCATCCCGAACCAGTATATATCGTGGTGTCTCTTTACTCGCTTTATATACTTGTGTTTGTATTAGTGGTTGCTCTTATTTAAACCACTTGGTGTTCTTGGCTTAAATTTTTTAATCATCTAAAAAGCCGAAGAAACCGTATTCACCCCCCTCTACGGTTCTACAAAACGTATAAACCGTCTTTTAATTTACCTATTGCCATACCGACACCATTCTTTTTTAATGTGTGTCGCTGTATAGCGTGCACACTATGCTATTAAGCTCAAAAAGACTATAAACATTCTAAACAAACAAAAATGAACATCTTTCAAGTCAGGGGTAGACATAGGTCAATTTGTGGCATTTTTGGTTGACTAAAACCAAACCATAAAGCTCGGTTTTTATAAGAAAATCTAAAAATGTTAAAAAGCCAACATATTGATGGAGCTGAAACTTGAATTTTTATCTTGTAATAGAAAATTGTAACCTAAAATCACTATTCACATAATCGCATTGCAATAAAGAGCAAGGTTGGATCAAGTGGTTAATACCCTTACCTCTGAAAATTGGAGTCAAGGGTTCGATCCTCACCCCTTGCAGGCCGGTGGTCGTTTTCTACCTTTGGTAAAACCGGAAGCAACATCTCTACCTTAGGTAGGGGTAAGGTTGTCTACGTCTCAACATCCCCATACACCGTGGAAGACGGTATTGGGAGTTACTTTACTTTACTTTTTACATAATCGCATTGCATGTTTGATACCATGATGTAAAAGTTCTTTATTTGTCGTCTTCTACCTAGCAGAGTTGGTCAGGAGGTGTTACCATTTGCTAGAGGTCTCAGGTTCGAGTCTCTCCATGAAAGGTTTTCCTTCTGAGTGGGATCTATGGTGGTTCTGCCCCATAGATGCATCTATTCTAGGTTGGGTGAGACTACCTTATGGGTAAGTACTGTGAAATCAAATCACTAAGGGTGTGTTTGTTTCACTAAGTTGTTTTAGATCTGAATCTGACTACCGCATCTTACTAGTAAGAGGGGCTATAAAGTCTGAATCTAAATAAAATAGTGTTTGTTTTTTTATAATTGTCTGAATGGTTTTTATTGTTAGTTTTTAACTATATTAAACTATAACAATACGATAAATAAGTAACTTCTGTAAACATTAAACAAAATATTTTTTTCATAAATTTAACACAATAATAAACCATTAAATAAATTATCTTATACATATCTAAATTTAAAATTTAAATAGTAAAAAACTATTACACAAGCTGTTTTAAAATAAAACGTAAGTCTAACTAAAAAATACTAACTTTTACCACATAACAAATGTGTTGATATAAATAATGCATAAAAACGTTATTAATATTTCTCGATATTCCTACGTTTTGACGAACACAGAATGTAAAATCATTAAACGTAAAATCATTACGTGAACAAGTATTTAAATACAAATATCATTCCATCCAACTAAATTACTTTAGGTATGAATAAACAAATGTCTAATACATTTTATGATCAAAGGGATTTTTATTTAGACACTACAAATTTTGTAGAATGTTATAAACATTTTATATATTTTGGAAAAACACTTTTGGCAATTAAAGAAAAATGTTTAATTCATAATAAATATATGAATTCAAATTTGTAACCAAAATCAGTTAGATTTTCACCAAACAAACTTTCACCAGTAAAAGACAAAAAAATATGGCCGTTACAGGAGGGCGGCCCCCTTAATTATAGGGCAGCCCCCTTAATAATTAAGGGGGTCGGCCACCATTTAAGGGGGTCGGCACGCTCCTGTGGCCAAAATTGTTTGCCTATAAATACTGGTTCATTTCTGCAATCTTTTCTCACCCTTTGCACGAAAATTTTCAGTCCCAATCCTTTCTAAACATACTTCTAAATCCTTTGATCATAAGATTATAAGTCTTTGTTTCAAGTGATTCAATCCTTCACCACTCAAAGTGCAAGAAAAGAATACTCCTTCAACATCAAGTTAAGAAGTATTGTAGATTTGGGTATATAGTCTTGTAGTTGTGTAAATTATTTGTAAAGGTGTAGAGTGTTTATAATAGGTAGATTTAGGTGTGTTAGTAGTAAAGATAAGTAGTGAAGAAGAAGAAGTGTCGTGGAGTAGAAGTACTGAAGTCGTGAGAAGTCGTGTAGTAGTTGTGGTGTGTACAAGTTGTGTAGAAGTAGTGAGAAGTTATGAAGAGTCGTGAGATTGGTTCTAGCTACAATTAGAACTCGACATTTTTCTTGGTGTCGTTAAACGGTGTAAGCAAAGGTGTGTAAGGTTTCTCCGCCATAAGGGAGCTTGTTGACATAGTGAAACTCTCGAGTTAGGTGCTCAGGGAGTGAAGTTGGGCAAAGAGAAGCTTCGTAGCCGAACCACTATAAATCCTTTGTGTCGTGGTACGATCTTTCCATCTCTATCTCTTTATTTACTTATCTATATTGTTATTACTTACTTTCGTAGATATTAGTCTTCATAAGTGTGAATGTATTGATTTCAGATAAACTAGAATCGAAATTTTGAAAACATAGTTTTTATAACTAAAACGACGTAAAACTATTCAACCCCCTTCTAGTTTTTCACAATTGGCATCAGAGCTATGTTAAACAAGATTTTTAAAATAAACTGTATTTTAAAACTTGAAATCGATCTATGGAATCGAAAAAATATTTAGAAGTGAACATGACATTTAAACCACCATTTCTTAAAAATATAAGTTTTCTTGAATGGAAAAATCGATTCGAAAGTTATGTAAAGTCAATAGATTATGATCTTTGGCATGTCATTTCAATTGGTGATTTTCAACCAATAAAAACTATTTTTGAAAAACAAGATAATTGTTTCAAAAGATTGCTAGATAAAAATAATAAGGCTAAAATAATTATATACAAAGCTATAACACCCCAAAAAATGAACAATACAGCGGAAGACTTTCGGGGTATTATATCGAGGATCTTTGTCACAATTATAGAAAACGACTCTAGTGAGACGTTTTAAGTTTTTATTTAAAATACCAAATATCCAAGTTCCATGATGTTTCATTATTCGACAAAAAGTTTTATTCAAAGAAAGATAATTATTTCTTTATTGCCCGCTCCGTGCCTTCGTCATCCATTCCATTTAGTTACATGAGATAAACATGCTAAAAGTCAACAAAAGTTGACTGAAATTCATAGGTTTATAATTAAGAGTTTGAACACAAGAGATAGATATTTATTGTAATATCGATACAAATAAACAAGTTGAAAATCACATCCATTATTGGCTTAAGCTCATGACACGCAACGATTAACAAACATCAAAATAACCATAATAATGATGTGAAATAAGGTGCCCCCATGATAGGTTTTTGCCAGTAACCTATGAAATCAAATAAAGTGCATTTGGTAACTTTCCTATAGCAACCAAATGGGGATTGTCAATCCCTAATAGATCTATTCACAATTATTTACGTTCACCCTGCAAGTGATTAAGGTTCATGATCGAGGGATTTTTGGCAATAGCAACTTAAGCAATAATAATATCAGCCGGTATCAGAAAAGGCTTGTGTTTGGTTTTTAAGCATGCATCCCCCCCCCCCCCCCCCCCAAAACAAGTTAAATATGGGCTATGAACTCACCTTAGTAGTACGGTAGAATAATCGTAATCTCAACGTTACAAGGCAACGGCTTCACACACAACCTAAAAGATATGGCAAGTTTTAGTTTCTAAGTCTCGTTTTATTGCGAACATTAGTTATTAGTCAAGAATAAATCAAAATGTGTATAGGCGATGTGTTACGACGTAAGTGTAAAAGAAATAATTACGTATTGTTTTATTGTTAAAAATTAATTATAGTTATAAGAATTATATATATATATATATATATATATATATATATATATATATATATATATATATATATATATATATATATATATATATAAGTTAAATTTATCAAGTTTTACCTCAAATATTTATATAAATCCTTATTATAACATTTATAAAATAATAATACAGAAAAAACCTTTAAGATACATAAAAGTTACAATATTAACCCTAATGATATAAACTTTACATATTAAGTCCAAGGTTATATATTATTACATTTTAGGTCCAAAAGTATTCTTATTAACATTTCTTACCCAAAAGCTTCTATAATTTCAGTTTATTTCCCAGGAATATTAAAATGGCAGTTTTAACCCCAAGTTTCCAAAGTTTACACTTTTAGTCCCTCGGTTAGAAATTTATTACAAAGTTAGTCCAAAATTTACCAAATTCAAAGTTTAACATTTTCACTTTTCCAATAAGCTCAGACAGCTTATTTAACTTATTTCCACTGCTTATTTTCTAAAAATCAAATTTTATACAAAATTGGGCCATAACGAGACTAATATAAGGGCCCATTTGTTGATCCCAGTTGAGCAAACGATCTTATATAGAAGTTGACTTGTATTAAACACTTAAGCTAGAATGCGGAATATAAAAGCTTAACTTAAGAAGAACAATTCACTATTAACACTTCAATATTATTAATACGAGCACTCGACAATGCTAGGGTTTTACAACCTTGAAGTGTAAACGAAAAACTAAAATAGTACGTACTCAATCTAACCCTAGGATCCTCCTTTTATAGGCCAAGGAGTCCTACCAGGTTTACAATAACTTTCTATGCAAGATAAGAATATTCTAGACATATAATATATACACACAATCTATTATATAATTATCTACTTCGAGTACATGCTTATCACATTAGCAGTAGATTCCTTTAGCAGCATTTTCCTTTAGCAGCACTTTGACATCAGCAGCAGAATCATTTACCTTAGCAGCAGTTTCATTACAGCAGCAGTTTCACTCAGCAGCAGAATCCAAAACCCAACAATCCCCCCTAAACTTAATATTTATTATTAAATCATTAAGTTTCTTTAAAACACAATCATACACTAGGAGGATGCTTCTAAACACTCAAGTCTTGAGATGTCTGTTGACCAAATATCTTCTTATACTTTGACAGAAAATTAAATGCCTGATCATCAGTATCATAGTCTTTCTGCAAGTTGAGTAATCCAGCACCATTAACCATCTGATTGACAGTATTCCAGTATCTTACCACTGGGTAATCCTTTTCAGCCAGCATATACAAAGTAATTGGTCCAATTTCCAAAACATGAACTCCAGAATCTTGAAAGAGTCTCCATTTTCTTACTTTGTATCCTACTATCTCTGTCCATTCAGAATCATCCATTGAAGGTTCATACATAAGTTTTAGAGCTCTCCAGAGAACATTATCAACCATAGTCTTAATATAATCAAGATTCTCTGGTTCATACTTTTTACCATCAAACTTTTCAGCTCCAAACTTTGCCTTATATAACTTCCACAAATCATCAACATCCTCTCTATCAAAGTAATATAGCATCTGTTGAAATCTAAGAAACCTGTGAGACTTTCCATCAGATCTCTCAACATCATGAAATGCTCTTATTTTAGTATCATATCATGTAGTTACTTTGATAATAGGATATTTGATTCCTATTGGTGTGGCATCAACTACTTCAGGTTCCTCCATCTTACCAACCATAGTAAGACCCTTCAATTGTTCCTTTAAATGCTCAAGAGGAATATGATCATAATCATTCTTGAACTCATCTCCTTCTGGCTTAGAACAACTTTCTTCTCTTGTTTTCCTCTTCTTCTTTGCAAAGGATTTATGAACAATACCTTTTATTTTACCACTTTGAACAGAAGAAGTTGTCTTATCTGCACTAACATCAAGCTGCTTAACACTATCTGCCACTTGAACATGCTCTACTTCATCCACTTTTTCAGGTACCAACTTTTTATTCATTTGAGCAATATGTTCCAAATCTTCAGCACAACCCATAGGATAGAAGATATCTGTTTGTCTCTTAGCTTGTTGATACAAGTCAAAAACCTCTTGATCAGACTTAGGTTTTAACTGCACCAATTTCCATCCCTTCATATTCTTCAGGTATCCTTCTTGCTCTCTTCTTTGTTGCAATGGAGTTGGACCCCTGAGTACCCTTTTCTTTCTTCTAGTAGCAGCATCTTCTTTCTTTTTCTTAGCAGTGAACTCTCTTATCCAAGATTGCACATCAAAAGTAGGAACCTCTTTTTCTTCAATCTTAATCAGCTTGGAGAGTTCAATATCAGCATCTATTCTTATCTTCTCATCAACCCATTCCTCATACCTCTTTAAATCTTCTGTTTCCTTTTCAAGCCTTGCCTTTTCCTCCTGAACCAACTGTCGTTCTTCTTGATCAATCAATTCTTGTTCTTTCAATGCAACAGCTGTATCATGTTCAACTTGTAATTCCTTGGGCACCATATGAAAAGGTATTTCAGAGTAATCAAACCCCTTATACATCCACTTAGGATCTTCAACTTGCTTGCCCTTCCCTTTATCAGTAGATGATGATATAATCTTCTTTGGTTGATCAGCAGGTTCTCTGATTACAACTCCTTTTAGAGGTATTCTTGGTGTTGATGATGTGATTGTGATTGTTGGTTGTTGTGGTAGTGATTGAGTTGGTAGTGGTGTATGGTTTGAAGATGATTCAGATGGAACTTCAGTAGTCTTCCTACTTAACAAAACCATAGCCTCAGCAGCAGCATTGTCACTAGACCCAGCAGCAGAGTCTTGTGCATCAGCAGAATTCACTTTTCCACTAGCAGCAGGATCAGCAAAATCCTTAGCAGTAGAGTCATGAGCAGCAGCAGAGTCATCAATCTTGTTAGCAGCATTTTCAAGCTCTTTAACCATTGAATCACCCAAAGTCATTAAGGCTTCACCCATCAACCCTGTTTCCTTCACTAGTTGCTCAGGCTCCAAAGTCTTAAGTTTTTCCACCACATTTTCTTGAGTAGCAATCACCTTTTCCATTACAAGCTCATTCTCTGATTTATCAGCAATCACAAAGTTTTCAGCATCCTGAGGACTTTCCACTTCCATATCCTCAACCTCTGGAACCTCCCCTGAAACCATTCCAGCATCCATATCCTGAACATCATCAACTTTCATCAAATTGGCCTCCCCTGAACCCATTGTTTCTTCATTCCTCCCCTGTTTGGAAGCATCCTCTTCCAAATGAGTAGAGAGTTCAGGTGAACTTATAACTTGAGAAGTGCCCACTTTCTTCAATCTTTTCAAGGAGGTTGAAGATCATGATTTCCTGAAGTTCTTAATCTGTTTTTGCAATTTGGTGATGAGCTTGGCTTGACCATCAACAACAGTAGAGAGACTAAGAACTTTATCTTCGAATGTAGTACACTTCACCTCACCGTCAATTCCTGAATGCGTTTCATAGTAGTCTCATCACTTCGACCTGTGTAACCTGGTCCGAGAGATGAATCATGGACATTGTCATCATGTACAAGATTTTCTGTCAATTCATTTGTCACTGGCCTGTCCTCATCACTTCGACCTGTGTGACCTGGTCCGAGAGGTGAATCTTGGGACATAAACTCAGTATTAAACCTAGTTTGATCATCTGAGCCCCCTATAATTTCCATTTGGCTAGGGTTATCATCCTGAGAATTAGATTCAACAGAATCCCTTTCCCTAGATGTTGCCTTGGTTTGGGTCTTAATTATGTTATCACTGTCCTGCTCTGCTGCTAAGCTAGAAGCAGTAGTGACAGCCCTTGCCAACATGTCCCCTCCAACAACTAGGACAGCCTCATCTGGTACAGCCATACTAACACTATCCTGAGGTATATCAGTGTTCTTTTTAGTTTTCCTACGGGTATAGTGTATTTTGGGTTGTGTAGCAGATGGACTAAAATTGGGTGTGTGATGGGAATCAGTGGGATTTCCTGATCCTTCACCCTGAATATTTTGCACAAGTTGCACCATAGAAGGTGTAAGATTTGTATGTGTGCCTGAAAAACCTTTTTCATGCTTAATCAAGGAAGTAAAAGTTTTGGAAACCAATTTTGGAGCATCATAAGTAGCAGTATGTGATCTGAAATTTGTAAGTTGGTTTTCAATAAAGAGCTGGATAAATCTTGGATAAAGCAAATAAGAACCAGACTCTTTAACACTTTTAACAATCCCCTCCAAGATCATATTTGAAAAATTGAATGGATGGCCTTTGCTTAGGCATACCATTGCAGAAGCAATAGTAGTACTAAACTCATGCCACCCAGAAGTTTTAGGACTCAAACAATGAAGGAGAATGTGTACCAAAAATTTGTATTGAGGACAGAGGAGAGCTTTTTGAAATTTTAAATTTGTATGTCTTCCCTCATATCCCAAATCTTTTAAACCCTGAAAAATAGCAGAATTTGCAAGACACGTGGTCTCTGTTTCATCATCTAAGAGAAGAGTTTCCCTTATAGAAGATTTAGTTACACGAACTTGTTGTCCATCTACTATAGCACTAACATATTTTTCCCCATTCCTAGTTTTAGCTTTAGCAGTAAGCCAAAACTGTTTGATGTAGGAAATAAATACTGTAGGATTCACAGTTAATGCATACCTAAGAGAAGTAGCATTCAAGAATTTTACCATGTCTGTGAAACCTTCAGGAACCAACTCTTCATCCAAAATAGCAACATTATTGTGCTGCTCTGCCCAGGTACGTGTACAATCCATGAATTAGGGTTTTCAGAAATTGGGGATAATTGACTTTGAGAAGAATGAAGTGTTAGGGTTTGTGAGAACTTCAATTTGGAGCGTGTAAAAACCAATTGTGAATGTGAATTAGGTTTTAAACTGATTTGGAGAAGTTACACATTCCACCCCCACACTTACAACCGTAGCAGCACAACCATGTCATCCACAACTAGCAGCAGAATGAAACAACTAGTAGCAGAGTGAATTTAAGCGGACTAAATCTTTCCCTAATTCAACACGATCAAACCCTAATTTCAATCAATAACCAAATCAAATCACAATCACCCAAATCATATCTCAATCACCATGAAATCTTCCCCCGAAATCATCAACATATCATCCGATTCTTCTTCTGAGGATGAAACACCGCTTGAAACCTATGTTCCTCCCTTCCGTCCTCCACACAACGGATGTAGAACCAAGGAACAAGCACGCAAGAGGAAGCACGATCTCCCTGTTTTCAAAGATCTTTTACACTTGAATCAAACCCCAAGCACTTCTAGGGGTAAAGAGGTGATGTCCCCCAAGTCTCCATCGTCTTCAGAATCATCAGAAGACCCTGCTTGGATCCCTATTAGACCACCATCTCCAATGGAGCTTGTTTTCCCTTTCCTCTGTACTTCATCTGATGAGGATGAGCCACACAACAATCCACCTTCCACTCCTGAAAAGACCACAATCCTCAAGGCCAAGACCCAAGACATCAGCCAAAGCAAGAAAGGCAAACCCTCCTCTTCCTAAGGAGAGAAAGATTGTACTTGGGCTTCCATGCGCTAGAAATTGATGTTTGAAGTATTTTAATTTTAGCTGGCTGTGTAGCAGTCTTTTGCTGTTTCTGAATGGATGTGGATGTACTCAGTTTGAATGTACTCTTTTGATGATCAATGATAGTTGCTTATTTTCTGTTTGTTAACTTGCAAATCATCAATTTTAGCTTTTCCTGCAAAATATTAGTCCAAACACCACAAAGTATACAAGAATATATACTAGCAGTAGAGTAAAATAGCAGTAGAGTACATTCCAACTTGATCATATGCTTCTTAAGAAACAGCAACAACAGATGAACAAACAGCACAGTGGCCTTTACACACTTTACAAAAACAATAAGAGATAAGATTTTCAAAGATTAACCATACAAATGTTTGCAATTAAGAATTGAAATCTCCCCACATCAAAATGTTTAGTGAGAAGATCAGCAACATTGTTATCAGTATGAATTTTGACAATTTGAATTAACTTCTTTTCATAGCAATCCCTTATGAAATGATGTCTTATCTCAATATGTTTTGTTTTAGAATGAAAAACAGCATTTTTAATTATGCAAAATGTGTTGTTGTTATCGATATGAATTTTTGTGTTCATGAAATTGTACCCATAATCCAGTAGTTGATTTTGCATCCAAAGCACTTGACCACAGCAACTTGAAGCAGCCACATACTCAGCTTCAGTTGTAGAATTTGCAACCACTGTATGTTTCTTGCATTGCCATGACACCAATCTGTTTCCAAGAAATTGACTACCTCTAGTTGTAGACTTTCTATCCAAGCAAGCACCAACATAGTCACTGTCTGAATATGCCACCAAATCAAAAGGTGAATCCTTAGGATACCATAGGCCCAATTTAGGTTGATGCCTTAGATACCTAAAAATCATCTTCACTGCATTGAGATGTGATTCTTTGGGACATACTTGGAATCTTGCACAGGCACATATAGCAAACATAATATCAGGCCTTGATGTTGTAAGATACATCAATGAGCCTATCATGGACCTGTACAAGTAAACATATACTTCTTTTCCATTTTCATCCTTCAACAAAGGTTTGTTAGTATCCATGGTTGTCTTAGCAGGCTTAGCATCTTCAAATCCAAACTTCTTCAAAATGTCATTAACATACTTATCCTGACTAATAAATATGCCATCTTTCTTTTGTACCACTTGTAGTCCCAAGAAGAAGTTGAGTTCTCCCATTGAACTCATTGCAAACTTATCCTTCATAAGCTTCTCAAAATCAACACACATAGCCCTGTTTTTAGAACCAAAGATGATGTCATCTACATAGATTTGAACCAGCAAGATATCATCTTTTTGCCTTTTGAGAAACAAAGTCTTGTCAATCTTTCCTCTACTGAACCCAGAGTCTAACAAATATGTTGACAAGGTATCGTATCAAGCTCTAGGAGCTTGATGTAAACGATACATTGCTCTATTCACCTTGTAAACTTTGTCAGGATAATCAGGGTCCTCAAAACCTGGTGGTTGAGACACATAAACTTCTTCTGTAATGGTCCCATAAAGGAAAGCACTCTTTACATCCATCTGATATACCACAAAATCTTTGAATGAAGTATAAGCCAATAATAGTCTAATGGCTTCTATTCTTGCCACTGGTGCAAATACCTCATCATAGTTAAGTCCCTCTTGTTGTGTGTATCCTTGAGCTACTAACCTAGCTTTATTTCTGATGACTATTCCTCTTTCATCTCTTTTACATCTGAAAACCCATTTGGTGCCAATCACTCTTTTTCCATTTGGAAAATCAACCAAAGTCCATACCTCTTGAAGTTTGAATTGCAGAAGCTCATCTTGCATTGCTTCCACCCAACTTGCTTCTTGTAAGGCTTTGTAAGTGTTCTTGGGTTCAATTTGAGATAGAAAACAGGTAAACAAGCAATTTTGTAGATCTTTGTGACTGTTTCTTTGATGCAGAGATCTTGCAAAGAAACTTTGATGTTGAAGATCTTTGAGCTCTTTAGTCATTTTTCTTGTTTGTACAGATGATTGAGGATCACTAAGAATTTGTTCTTTTGGATGATCCTTATGAAATCTTGTAGTAGCAGTGGGACTAACAAGAATATTGCGTTCCAAATTAGTATAATCAACTTCAGCTCCAAATAGTTTACCATCAAGAGCTTCATCATCTATGTCATCATAGATATTCTCTAGAGGAGGCATATTTGGATCATCAGGATAGTTTGAATCAACAAAAGGTCTATCCTGAGTGTCCAAAGAAGGAAACTGTGATGTAGAAGCAGAGTTAATAGGCTTAGCAGCAGAATTGATTGAAGAAGCAGTTGCTTGTTTTGGTCTAGCAGTAGAGTCTTCTGAGTCAGCAGTAGAGTCTTCTGGCCTTATAGGAGAATCATCAACAACTACTTTTGGAGCTTCATTGGGTATCTTTTCTGCATCAATAGGAGTTTCAACATCTGCTTCAGCTTCCTTAGGTTTCTCTGGAGTAACACCATCTTCTTGTATATCTTGATCTTTCTGTAAAGGTAAGAAAGTAGGACCAACCTTCAGTTTCTCAATCAAAACAATGTCTTCTTGTGGTTTGTTAGTGTCAACACTAGCAATAACAGGTACGTAATTCATTGTCTTGGTCAGGATATCAACATCAAACATCCATTCAGGTCCTTTTCCTTCAGCATTAGATGTGTTCTCACTAAACTTGATATGCAAATTCTCCTCCACATGTTTGGTTCTCTTGTTATATACCGTGAAAGCTTTACTATGTACAGAGTAACCAACCAAATTTCCTTCATCAGCTTTCTCTTCAAACTTGCCTAATTGATCCTTAGTATTCAAAATAGTGACAGGACATCCAAATGGCTTGAGAAAATCAATCAATGGTTTCTTCCCATGAAAAAGCTCATATGGAGTTTTGTTGTGAGGCTTCACTACCTTACTCCTATTTTGCACAAAACATGCAGTGTTTACAGCTTCAGCCCAAAAAGGTATAGGTAGTTTAGAATCAGATAACATTGTTCTTGCAGCCTCAATAAGTGTCATATTTCTTCTCTCTGCAACACCATTCTGTTGTGGAGTTCTTGCAACACTGTACTGTCTTAAAATTCCTTTTCCCACACAGAATTGATTTAGCACACTATTCTTGAACTTAGTACCATTGTCACATCTGATAATTTTAACTCTGTGGTTGGGTAGGTTTTCAACTCTTGTAATGAATTCCTTAAGTATCTCTGGGGTTTCATCTTTAGTGGCTAAGAAGAACACCCAAGTAAACCTGCTGAAGTCATCTGTGACAACTAGGCAATATGACTTCTTGTTTAAACTTTTCACAAAAACATGCCCAAATAAATCCATGTGAAGTAAATGCAAGGGCTCTTTATTTGTGTTCACTGTCTTAGACTTGAATGAAACTCTGTGTTGTTTACCCTTTTGACAGGCAACACAAGTCTCACAATTTTTAAACAACTTTGTGGGCAAGCCTCTCACAAGATTTCATTTCACCAACTTATTCATTGTCTTGTAGTTCAGGTGCCCAAGTCTTCTATGCCATAATTTGGACTCATCAATAGTGGCTTTTGCAATCAGACAAGTTAAAGCTCTTTTGGGAACAATGTTCTTAATATGGTCACTGTATAAATTTTCGTTTCTAGGGACCTTTAATAGCACAAATTTATCATTTGGCAACTGAAAATCAGGAGAAAGGATCATACATTCAGTGTCTGTAAAAAGAACAAAATTTCTTTTGTCACACATTTGTGAGACACTAAAGAGGTTAAACTTAAGCCCTTTTACAAGAAACACCTTCTCAAAGTCCAAATTCCCTGTTCTTAAAGTGCCTCTACCAACAATCTTTCCACCTTTTGGATCATTCCCAAAAGAAACATAACCACCTTCAAAAGCCTCAAAATCTTCAAGCTAAGACTCATCCCCTGTCATATGTCCAGAGCATCCACTATCAACTATAACCATATCTTTAAGATCATCCAGTAGATTACCCTGCACATGAAAATAGAGAAATTAGTTTCTCTTGGGGACCCAAGCCATTACTGACTTGGATCTGCCTTGTGCATCAACATAGTTAAATTTCTTTAAATCACTTGATGCACTGCTGTTTTTGGAAACATTGTTTGTAATAGTTGATTTTGGTTTCCAAACCCAACAAGCTGAGGCCTTAACAGCATAAAAATGATTTCCAACAACTGTATTTGATAAAACTTTTGGCCCAGAAGTAGAAAGTTTTGTACTAGCAGCAGAATGCTTACTAGCAGCAGAGTGCTTACTAGCAGTAGAGCCAGCAACAGAACCAGTTGTGGTTTTAAAAGCACCATTTGATTTAGCAGCATAAATGGACCTAGTTGCACCAGATCTTAACAACACAGCTCTAGGAATCATATTTCTATTAGGATGAGGGTGAGTATTCTGATTAACATATTTGTGATTCACCCTAGAATATTGATTCCAAACAGGTTTCAACCTGTTCTTGTTCCTCATCACTATCTGAGTACCAATCTTCAATAATGGGAGCATCAGAAAATTTTCTACTCTCTTCCTTAGGTGTTTCTAAGACACTTGTAGTAGACTCACCTATTTGTTTTTCAATGTTCAGCTCACTCATAAAGGACAATTCTTTTCCTGGTGGAGCATAGGCACTTTTAGCAGGAGGAGCAACCTCATTATAACCTATTCCACTTCCTTTCCTGATGATGGTACTCTCAATAGATTTATTAACCAAATCAGAAGCATATTGTTGTTTGTTTACTCATACTATATGTTTTTCTTTTTCAGCAAGAGTTGCATCCCTATCTCTTTCTGCTTCTTCTAATTTATTCTTAAGAAACTCAATTTCACTATTTTTCTTAAAAATTTCAACATCTTGTTGGTTAATTCTATCTACATATTTTAGCTCACACTCTTTTAAGTACGCAAGTCTTCTTTCAACATTTTGAATACCTACTTTTTAACCTAGGTTATCAAGTTTTAGGTTTTCAACTTCTCTAATTAGACTCTCATTCCTAGACTTAAGTTCTTCTACAGTGTCCACACAAGACTTAAAAGAACACATAGATAAATCAGAATCATTAGATACCTCAGAGTCAGATCCAGAAGATGATGATGCATAGGCCATCAGTGCAAAGTTATGCACATTAGGTTTGACTTAAGCCACCAAGGAATAGTTTGGTTCTTCATCAGCCAAATCACTCCAATCATACTCTCCCAATCCATCACAAGATACCAATGCAGTAGTGGTATTCTTTCTTTCTTCAATCTTCTTTGATGCTTCAACATTTTTCTTTGGAGCTCTACACTCTCTGGCAAAGTGACCCTTCCTGTTGCAGTTGTAGCACTCTATCTTTGACTTATCAAAGCCAACATTCTCTTTAGGTCTGTACTTGATTTCTCTTCCAGTTCTCTTCAAGAATTTTCTTGCCCTTAAGGTCAACATGGCCATTTGCCATTTAAGATCCATCTCTTCAAGATCATCAGGATCAAGGTGATCCAAATCTTGATTAATAGCCTGTGACCTTATACTAGTAGTTAGGTCAGCCAAGAGTGCACACAAAGCAATATCACTGGTGGAATTATTATCATTAGAACTAGCAGCAGATCCATCAGCATTAGATACTCCATAAGCAGTAGAGTGAGATTCTTTTGACCCTTTTGACTTTGAAGATACAAAAGCAAGATTTTGTGTACCAGAAGATGAAGTAGATGAAGAAGTCAACTCTGGTTCATACACTCTTAAGTTGTTATAGAGACTTTCCAACTTCATGGTTTCAAAGTCAGGCTTATTCCTCCAAACAACAGTGTGCATACTCCATTCAGGTGCAAGACTTCTGAGAAACTTGAGATTTACATCTTCTTGTAGAACCACATAGCCAACAAGCTTTAAATGACTGACAAGTTGATTGAGCCTGTTGTAAGTGCCATTAATCTTCTCTCCACTTTCAGCAGTAAAGTTCTCAAACTGATGCTTCAACATGTTTTTCCTTGACTTCTTTGTAGCATCATTCCCTCTAAACCTGAATTCAACAGCATCCATCAAGTCTTTTGCAGTCTCACAGCTATCAAAGTCTAACTGGAATTCATTAGGTATTCCCATTAAGAGAATACTGTGTGCCTTGATCTCCATCTTCCTCACTGAGTTCTCTTCAGCAGACTTGATTGGTATCTCTTTACCATCAGGACCTTTCTTTGGTAAAGAATCACCATTGATAATCACATTCCACATGTTAAAGTCAATCATGCGAATGTACTGTCGGATTCTCATCTTCCACAGCTCATATTCTCCTGGGTTGAGCATAGGAACCTTTAAAGCAGTCACCATATGTGTGTCATCACCCATCTTTAGCAATTGATTAGGAACAACAAACTTGCAAGGAACAGTTTCTTCTTGATTACAACTTCTAGATCACAAGCTCTAATACCACTTGTTGATCAGAGTTGAGCAAACAATCTTATATAGAAGTTGACTTGTATTAAACACTTAAGCTAGAATGCGGAATATAAAAGCTTAACTTAAGAAGAACAATTCACTATCAACACTTCAATATTATTAATACGAGCACTCGACAATGCTAGGGTTTTACAACCTTGAAGTGTAAACGAAAAACTAAAACAATACGTACTCAATCTAACCCTAGGATCCTCCTTTTATAGGCCAAGGAGTCCTACTAGGTTTACAATAACTTTCTATGCAAGATAAGAATATTCTAGACGTATAATATATACACACAATCTATTCTATAATTATCTACTTCGAATACATGCTTATCACATTAGTAGTAGATTCCTTTAGCAGCACTTTGACATCAGCAGCAGAATCATTTACCTTAGCAGCAGTTTCATTACAGCAGCAGTTTCACTCAGCAGCAGAATCCAAAACCCAACACCATTAATGTTTTATGATCCAAAAGGGTAGGGGGAACACTAGACCTACCTTAGTCCATATTTTTAAGTTATAAAAATATTTCAAAAGAGTTTGTATGATTAGCTTATTGAAATAAGCTAGAAACTGCTTATTGGGCTTAACAAGCCCAAAAATGATTTAATTTCTTTGAAATTTCATGAAAAATCTCGATTCACTTTGGGGTCGTTTAGTCTATGAAACGAGGTCACTAGGCTTAAATATTTACTAGTTTAGATTGCTCATAAGATTGTTTATTAGTTCGAGCTTAAACATGGTATAGTCATGTGTCGATATTTTTATTTATACGTACAAAGTAAATGGCAAAATCTCGTTTCTTACTAGTTTCCAATTACTAAAAATAATCTAAGTGTTTTAATCTCAACTCGTATAGGTCCAAACCATTATAGAAACATGTGATATTTATGCTTATACGTTAATATGAGTTCAAATCGTTTATAGGGTCTCGTTAATGACCTAGCCAATATATGATACGAGGATTAAAAAGTATAGGTCGCATTTAATATTTTCAAGATATTTATAGCAAGTGTTTGTGTTAAAATCAAATTAACGAATGTATAAAAATAGAAAGGAGGTTCAAGGTCTTACCTCACCTCACAAAGGTGGCGTAAAAACGTGTATAGGGATCGAGCTGGAACAAGGGATTATTGTGGCTTGATACACGATCTACCAAAGGTTTTAGATGAGTAAACTTGGAGTCCAAGACTTTCCTTGAGGCTTCGTACACTTGACAAACTGTTTGTCCCTTAATAAACCATATTCTTCATTATTACTTGTAGTGTGGTACGTATATGTGTATGCTTTCAACTGAGCTTGCATGGAGGGTTTATACAGTGAGTTTTGTATGTAGATATCACAAGCGGTCACAAGAGATTGAGTGTGGAATTGAGATGAATGCATGCCACCTCCTTATTTGTCCAATCGATATGTTACAAAGCAAGGAATGTGTGATAAGATCTCCTGTTTATTCATGACACTTACAAGACGTTTAGAGTTGGTTTTGTGGTGATTGGGAGGCATGGGTGGTGACTTGTAAGCTTGTGACATGTTTTACCCAAGGTGAGTTGGGGTTTCACTTGGGTTAGTTTTAGGACAGTATACATGCAAGATAAGGGATGATATTTGTAATTCTCGAATCCTTGTAACAAGGTGAATTAGGAGGTGCAAAAATATATATGTATTGTATGTCGAGTTTGAGAGAAAACGGGGTCCTTTTGGTGCTTGGTCGCGACTGGAAACAAAAGAAAACAAAGAAAATTAAAAAGGGTGCGTTGGGCTTGTTTTGATGGGCTGCTGGTTGTGTTTTGGCCCAAAGAAAGAAAAGGAGTCCGTTTGGGCTGCTGGTTGTGTTTTGGCCCACGTAACTTGCTTCAGGTATCGTGTCGAGGTCCAAAAATATTAGTGAGCAATCTCGGGAATTTTCGTAGGCTCGGGAAATATATAAATAGTATATGGTAATTAGACGAAACATATATTTATAATTATAAATGTTTTATATTTATTGTTCGCAATAATTGTAAACTATTGAGGTTGTGTGTAAGCATCGTTCCTAGGTAAATGGTCAATCACAAGCTATCGTAGTGATTCAAATATCAAGTCATCCATAAAAAAAAATTTGTTACCCGCAAAAGTGGTGTTAAGTTAACGTAATATCCTTTTATTCCATGTTATGATTTACTAATCGTATGGGAAAATTACGGGAGGCTACAAAAGCTTTACCAAGAATTGAATCCGAAAGAATATTTTTTTGTCAAACGACAAATGATATGTGGAAAAGCCTTTTAAACTTTCATCAAGAGAAGTGTCAAGCCAAAGAAAATCTTGCATACAAAATAGTAGAAAATGAAACTATAGTAGATAAATATTTAGTTGAAACGAGTACAAGTGCTACTAGTTCAAATTTTTTGTGTGAAGGTAATGATGGCGAAAATTCCATGAGTCACGTCAAGAGTAAACAAGAAGGTTGTATAAAGATAACGATTGAAAAGGAACTTAGTGACGATGACGATTCTAGTTCCGAATGTGAAGACGAAGAATATGCAAAAGTCGTTAAAGAATTCAAGAATATTCTTAAAAAGCGACAAAGAGCACAAGATAAAAGAAAAACAACCCAAAGAAGAAGATTTAGTGGTGAAGACGAAACGATGAAGCACAAATGTTTCGTAGCTCAAGCATCTAATGAAGTATGTATAGGAGTAGATTTGGAGCCCGATGAATGGATAAAGGATAGTGGATGCTCAAGACACATGACGTGGAATCGAAAGCTATTTTCTACATACAAGGCGTATAACAGAGGTAATGTTGTTTTTGGTAGCGATCGTCGTGGAAAAATCATAGGCAAAGGTACGATCTCTCAAGACTCTCTAACTATTGAAAATGTTGAACATGTAGATAATCTAACATATAACTTGCTTAGTATAGGTCAAATATGCGATAATAAGTGTAGGGTTACCTTTACCGAGAAAGATAGTGAAATAATTAAGGATGAGAAAGTCATAGGTAGAGGAATTAGGAAAGGAGGTATATATGTTATGAAACTAGGAGACAAACCAGAAGATAGGATATGCTTAGCAACTCTAGATGAAAATTCCACCTTGTGGCATAGGAGATTAGGTCACGCTAACATGCAACAAATACAATCTTTAGTCTCCAAGAAACTAGTTAGAAACTTGCCTACTCTAAAGATATGATCAACATTTTTGTGACGCTTGTAAAATTAGAAAACAAACACATGCTAGTCATAAAGCTAAAAATATGGTATCCACTACTAGATGCTTAGAATTACTTCACATGGATCTTTTTGGTCCATCCGCAGTGCGGAGCTACGGTGGCAACCGTTACACCTTAGTTATAGTAGACGATTATTCATGATACACGTGGACTAGGTTCTTAAGTGATAAAACCAAAGCCTTTGAAAAATTTGAGAAATTTAGTAAAATGATTCAAAATAAATTAGGATGCTCTATAGTATTAATTAGGACGGACCATGGTAGGGAATTTGACAACGAAGTACAATTCGGAAAATATTGTGATTTAAATGGAATATCTCACAATTTTTCCGCTCCTCGTACTCCTCAATCAAACGGGGTAGCAGAAAGGAAAAATAGGTCTCTACAAGAAATGAGTAGAACAATGCTAAATGAGCAATCTATCCCACAAAAGTTTTGGTGTCACGCTGTAGATACATCAACGTATATACTTAATAGGGTTTCTATTAGGCGAATATTAGGAAAAACTCCTTATGAGTTATTAAGAGGTAGAAAACCAAATATAGGCTATTTTAGAGTATTCTGAAGTAAATGCTTCATCCTTAATACAAAAGATTACTGATGCGAGTGATATGTCAATGTAGCATAGGGTGTTTAAGCCTTTTCAAGTTTTAAATTTATATTTAGCCGACTTATTACTAACACACACACTTAACGAGCAGTGTACCCGATCAATATGCATATAGTGGTAAGTAGAGTGTCGAACACTAAGAATGGAACGTAATATCTAGTTGATTTAATTAGTATTTTAATATCTAAGTTAGTTTTACAATCCTAATCTAATAAAAAAGGGTTTCAGCCTGAGAGACTGGCACGGATTTAGTAATTAATAAAAGTAAAACTAATGAGAACGAATCAGCGAATAGCAATCACGTACACAGATAGATAATAGAAACACATAAGAAGACCTGTCCTTATAATTAAGTAGCTTGTCACTTGTTATATTGCTAGTTTTATATGATGAGTATCGTAATCTAATCTGTCTCGTTGGATCCTATATATCGGCGAGTAAACCCTTAATGATTACTTATGCTTATCCTATTTTCTAGACACTAGATAAGCAGAAGAGGAACAGGTATGGTAGCCCAGAAGACTCAACTAAACACAGAGGTTATCAAAGCACAAATATAATTCACCAAAAACATCAATCATATAAACTTTAGCCGATGGGAAAGCAATTTTAAGGGGAGCAGTATGGTGGCCACAAGCCCATCAATCCTGATGGATTAAAGCTTACTAATACAATAGACAAAACTACTTAATGAATTATACACATGCAGGACCTTCTTACGGCTCTAAGATCTGCGTTTGGGGCGTGTCTTGTAATGCTTCTTCGACTGAATTCATCTCCTTAGGGTTTTTCTGTACACAAAACTCGTATCTCTCTTGGGGTATTTATAGGTTCTGTCTAAGGGTTCGATGCGGCGCATGTTGATGATAGATGCGGCGCATCTACTTAACTTCACGTGGGGTCTAAGATTATTATATTATGGAATATTCGTACACCGCCTTAAGATGCCGCATAACTTGTTTCTCTATGCGGCGCATGTTCTTTAATCGTCTTGGATAGTATCTGGTCAAGTCTTTAGCTGATGCGTCGCATGTTGTAAATGAGATGCGGCGTATTTTGCAGTAGATCAAGGTGATTATTCTTCGTTGACCAAAGTTTCATATGCAGCGCATATTGTAATTGGATGCAGCGCATTCTTCAAAGTCAGGCAATGGTCTTCGAATTCATCTAAGTATGATGTTGTGACGTATCTGTTGAGAGAGATACGGTGCATCTCTTGAATTTCAGTAGACTTTTCAAATCTTGATCATTTGGCTCCATAATTTGTCCAGTATCATTAACTTTCACCTATTGCTTGTTTTTACCTGAGAATCACTAAAGCAGACATAAAGGCACCAATTCTCATACAAAATAATATAAAACAAGTTAATTAAATAGGATAAATGATGCTAATAAAATATACTTATTTGATCTCATCAATTACCTTACTAAGTTTGACCCTAAGTCATACGAAGGAGTTTTTCTAGGATATTCACAAAATAGTAAAGCATATATAAATTTAAATAAACACACTATGAAAGTAGAAGAATACTTAAATGTAACATTTTATGAAACTTCTCCACCACCTAAAACATTACCTTTAGAAGATGATGATGTGATTGAGGAAGAAGCTATTGAGGTTAGTAAAAGTAAACCCTTAGGAAATGATAATGAAGTAGAAACATTAGAAGAAAATGAGATTGTAAATATTAAAGAATCAAAATCACATCCATTAGGTAACATCATAGGTAGTTTGAATCAAAGAACCCTTAGATCACAAGCTCAAGATGAAAGTAACTTCTTTTGCTTTGTGTCAACAATAGAACCTAGGAATGTAAATGAAGCCTTAAAGGATGAAAGTTGGATTATGGCTATGCAAGAAGAATTAAATCAATTTAAAACAAATGATGTTTGGGAACTAGTCCCAAATCCTAGGAATGTGACCATAACAGGAACCAAATGGGTATTTAGGAATAAATTAGATGAGAATGGAATAGTAACTAGGAATAAAGCTAGATTAGTCACCCAAGGTTATAATCAACAAGAAGGAATTGATTATGTCGAAACCTATGCTCCGGTAGCTAGACTAGAATCTATTAGAATACTCCTAGCTTACGCTTGCGCCCTAGACTTTAAGTGATACCAAATGTATGAGAAGAGTGCATTCCTCAATGGTTTTACCAATGAGGAGGTTTATGTGGCAAAACCTCCGGGATTCATTGACTTCGCAAAACCTGATTATGTTTATAAATTCAAGAAGGCTTTATATGGACTCAAACAAGCCCCCAAGGCTTGGTATGATCGATTAAAAGTATTTTTTTTATTAAACATGATTATTCCATGGGAATGGTAGATAACACTCTCTTCACTAAAAAGAAAAACCCTAATCTCATCATTGTTCAAATATATGTCGATGATATTATATTTGGATCGACTTGTCAAGAAATGTGTGATGAATTTGCCAAAATCATGCATGCTGAGTTTGAGATGAGTATGACGGGAGAACTAAACTTCTTCTTAGGATTACAAATAAAACAATTAGAAGACGGAATATTTTTTAATCAATCTAAGTATATTAAGGAAATGCTTAAGAAATTTGAATTAGAAGACTCTAAGCCACTTAAGACACCCATGTCTATGGAAATCAAACTCACAAGAGATGTAGAAGGTGAGTCCGTAGACAACACTAAGTATAGAGGAATGATAGGTAGTTTACTATACCTAACGGAAAGTAGACCCGATATCATGTTTAATGTTTGCCTTTGTGCCCGTTTTCAAGAGGATCCCAAAACCACTCACCTAGATGCGGTTAAGCGTATCTTCCGATACATTAAGGGCACTATACACTTAGGATTATGGTATCCTAAGGGATCCAGAATAGAAACTATTGTCTATGCGGATTCGGATCATGCGGGAGACTACGTGGATCGAAAAAGCACTAGCGGTATTTGCACGTTTATAGGATGTTGTCTAACATCTTGGTTTTCAAAGAAGCAAACCGCTCTTGCTATTTCTACGACTGAAGCCGAATACGTAAGCGACGGAAAGGCATGTCAACAAGCCCTATGGATGAAACAAGCTCTCGTAGACTATGGCGTTAGATTAGAAAATATTCCTATAATGTGCGACAATAAAGGTGCTATAGACTTAAGTAAGAATCCCGTTCAACACTCTAGGACTAAACATATAGAAATACGTCACCACTTCCTTAGGGATAATGTATAAAAAGCTAACATATCAATATAAAAGGTTGCATCGGAAGATAACATTGCGAATATATTCACTAAACCCCTTAAGCGTGAACTATTTAACCACTTGCGTTTAGGATTGAAATGATGGAGCAAATTGACTAAATTGTATTGCATTAATCACTTATTGCATAAAATTTATTTTCTTTTCTTCTCCTCGTATCTGAGTCTAGGAATCTATTTAGCACAAAATTAAAGATTGGGAAACTACATTGCATAAACTTTTCTATAAACCCCAATCTATTTTATTTAAACAATTCTCACTTCTAGGAAACACATGAAAATCATTTTTCTTGCATTGTTGGATAATGCTAAAAACTTTCTTTAAATCATGCATGAAATCTCACATGAATTGTCAAAATATATAATCTAATATATATCTTTGACATTCATGGGATGAGCAAAATTGAATCAAGGAGAATTTGGATTGCTTCTTAGGATATCTTCATCTTAGCATTAGGAGTCGAAGCAATCACATCTTCACATTTGTTACATATAGGCACACACTAGAACAAGGTCAAGAATTATATTGTCACATTTGTTCCATCACTAGTTTCTCACTCACTAGTTGCCTTTGCCCTTACACTAAGATAGTTGTCTTAGGAAGAATAACTTGCTTATTAGCTCTATTGCTTTGTTGGTCTTTCTTGCATGCTTAACTATGCTTATATTATATGTTTATTTGCCTACCTATATACTTTTCATGCATACTTCATTAAGATAATACATGCATAGTTGCCTAAAGAGATGGACTTGCCCAAAACCAAACCTCAACACAAATATCTTTCTAAAAAATTTCTCTCAAAACCCTTTTCTGTCAATCTGTAAACTAGGGCTTGGGTGGCCCCCTTACTTATAAAGGGCGCCCCCTTAAAATTAAAGGGGCCAGCCTATGTTTAAGGGGGCCGGCCACCTAAAGGTCGAGGTTCATGATGAGGCGAAAAGTGTACCGCTTTTAAGGGGTCATTTAAGCCCGAATTCGAGATTATTTGATCAATTATTGCCCTAAATCGTTCCTTTTGTCATTTTAGGTACTTTTGAGGAGAAATCTGGAAAATGAAGCATTTTGGACGTTTTTGAAGCATAAAACGGCAAAGTCTCAAAATTCCTTGCTGGAACAGTACCTGACAACGTCAAGGTTTACTAGTGACGGCGTCAAGAGTGACAAAAGAGGTGGATGTGGAACTTATAACGTGACGGCCCAGAACATTTTCTTTGCTATTGGCCTGACGGCGTCACCAAGGCCGTCAGGGTCCAAATACTAGTGACGGCCCAGAGTGTTTTTCTACATGACGGCGTCAGAAGTGGATCTAGGCAATACGAATTTCAACTTGGCGGCGAGTTGACGGCGTCAAAGGCTAATACATGACGCCGTCAGGATGCATAGTCTATATATATTTTTCCAATTTTTCATTGTATTGTGTGGAACTTTTAGGGAACAATTTTTGTAAAAACCCTAGGTCAAATTTCCTGCATCTTGAAGGGGTTTCAAACCCTTCTTTCTTTCATGTTTGAATAAAGATAAGTACTCCATTAATCATTCAATATGTCTATGTATTGTTTGATTCTATCTTATGTGTATCTTTCTTTTAACATGTTAGGCTAGGCTTTTATTGTGTTTGCTTAGATGTAGTGAAACCTAGATGTTGATTATGGGTTGATTGTTTGTTTATAATTGTTATGGATGATTGTATTCGATGTTAGGCTTAAGAAAACTGGCAGACATCCATTGGTAACTTGCTTGAACGTCTTAAGAAACATGATCGGAGGTGTACTACGATTTTTTGTTGTATTTAATGCATAAGAGAATTCTAATGATCCCATGTTAAGAGCTTTTAACGGCTCGACATAGGAGTGAAGTAGGATCTTATAGAGTTAGGGAATATTGTACACGGCCCTACGACTAGTATGAAGGAATATAACCCGTCATCCATGCAATTGTAACAAGCTAATCAACCAGTAAAAGATATCTAGGGAGTAATGAAATCTAAGTAAACACAACTTTCCTCATTATTGTTTCCACCAAATTAGCATATTAGTTTAATTTTCATTTCTTTTATTTTATTTTGATTGCATCTTTAGCTAATTGGGTTAGTTGGCTAGCAACTAATTCCGCCCACTCCTTCAAAACCCGAGATTTTACTTGCTTTCATAAAATATAAAAATACAAAAAATAATCATCACTCACCTCTAGACCTAGTTTAGTTGGCTTTCTAATCCTAACGACACTATTCCTGAGTTGAACGATCAATCCCCCGGTACTTGTCACTATACTATACTACAACGATCAGGTACACTGCCTAGTAGGGGTTGTAAGCTTCTCAAGATCCCTTGAGAGGTAAAACCTGTTGCAAGGACGTAATTCCCATGTATCAAGTTTTTGGCGCCGCAGCCCGGGGAATAGTTATTGTTTAGGTTGAATTTTATTTTTATTAGGTCTACTCATTAGATTCCTTTTTAGTGAGATTTTTATTTTCTTTTTATTAGCTTTCTTGTAGTCTATCTTTTTCTTTGTACCCTTTGTTTGTAAAACCATTTTCACTTGTCACTATGGCGGATGAAATCCTATTTAGATCATTGACAATAGAGGAACAATTATATTTCACTAATAGATTTGCTTCTTATCATTCCAATGAATTTTTGTGTGATATTAGTGATGCGTGGGAATTGCACCAGGCTTTACCTCTCGAGAGATCTCGAGAAGCTTACAACCCCCACCAGGCAGTGTACCTGATCGTTGTAGTATAGTATAGTGACAAGTACCGGGGGATTGATCGTTCAACTCAGGAATAGTGTCGCTAGGATTAGAAAACCTAAAAACTAGGTCTAGAGATGAGGGATGATTCTTTTTGTATTTTTATGTTTTTATAAAAGCAATTAAAATCTCGGTTTTTAGAAGAGTAGGCGGAATTAGTTGCTAGTCAACTAACCCAATTACTAAAGATGCAATCAAAATAAAATAATAAAAATGAAAATAAACTAAATTAAGGTAGTGGTGTGAGCAATATATGGGAGAATTGTGTTTACTTAGTGTTGGGAATAAAATGCACAAGTAAAGAGTCTGCCAGAAGAGCCTGCTAGCTGATAGTTAAGCCTGCCTCTTCAGTTTTGCTGATGTTGAAGATATACTAACAGTACCTTCTGGGTAAGAAGGTACTGCTAGTTAAAGAAAGTCCAGCCAATTTTAACGACAAGTTGTTATATTTTATTTAGAGATATTTAGTTGTATTATTAGTCTTTGTACAAAGTTATACGTTAAGTAGAAGTAGTACAGAAGTCTCAGTAGATATAATGGAGTGTTTTACCTTGAAAGGTGTAATATTAGGATAAGATAAGTCTCTAATATATTATATTAAGCAACTTGACAACTTGTAATAAGGACTCCTTATATTATAAAAGGAACCCTTAAGTCACCTTCTTAGATATAGTTTTTCATAGATTTCCATGCATAACTTCCATCTCTAAATCCTTTTCACGTATCAAAGATTCAAGGTTACACTTGTAATCCTGGTGATAATTTAGATCACCCGTATTATTTCATTAATAATATCGAATCGTTTTGTGTTATTCATGTTGTGTCCATTACTCTAAATCATTCACGTTTACTTATTTACCACCTTTGTTCCTTTAGTGTGTTTTAGTAAATTCCGCGTGCTAAATCACATTCATTCATAAATATCCCAAACACATTACTAAGACTAACATCCCAAGTGTTTAGATCCTTCCCCACAAGTGGTATCAGAGCAAGGCTGATATTTACGACATAAAGGAACAAAGCAAAAATGGATGTTGAGCACATTCAAACCAATGTGGCTGCAAAACTTCCATTACTCAAACAAAATGAGTTTGAGATGTGGAAGACTGAAGGTTAAACAATACTTCCAAGTGCAAGACTATGCACTTTGGGAGATTATTGAAGAAGGAAACTCATTTAAACCAGTAACCACCACCTCCACATTAAACGATGCACTTGTCACAACTGTGCAAGTAAACCCAACAACCGCAGAAGAAAGAATTCAAAAGAGAAATGATCTCAAAGCCAGGAGTATGCTTCTCATGTCTATTCCAAATGACCAGCTCTTAATCTTTAAGAAGTACGAATGTGCTAAAACCCTTTTTCAAGCTATTGTAGCTAGATTTGGTGGTAATGATGCCACCAAGAAAACTCAGAAAACACTTTTAAAACAATAGTTTGAAAACTTTTCAGCCACACCAAATGAGTCTTTGGACAGCATGTTCAATAGACTACAAAAGCTTTCTAGTCAGTTAGCCATTCATGAGGTGATAATATCTCAAGAAGACTTAAACTCCAAATTCCTTAGAAGTCTACCCTCTGAATGGGCCATGCATGTCATTGTCTGGAAAAACAAACCATATATTGATTCCATGAGTCTCAATGATCTTTACAGCAACTTCAAAATAGTAGAGCATGAACTAAAGAAGTCTACTAGTTCAAGCTCAGGCAATATGGCATTTGTGTCATCTCATGGCACCTCCAAGAAAGTTGATGAAGAAAAAGATGGTAGAGAAGAAGGTACTGCCAACATAAATTTTGGTACTGCCAGTACTTCCAGCAGTACCAAAACCATTTTAGATGAAACAATTGGTTGTGTTTTCTTAACATCACAACACAATGGTTCCACATTGACCTTTGAAGATCTTCAAGAGATCAGTGATGATGATCTTGAAGAAATGGACATAAAATGGCAGCTTTCACTTCTTAGCATGAGGGCTAAGAAATATTTAAATGAGGACTGGAAAGAAGATTGTCATCAATGGCAATGAACCTGCTGGGTATGACAAATCTAAAGTGGAGTGCTACAACTGTCACATGAAGGGTCACTACTCAAGAGAATGTAGAAGACCAAAGAAGTAGGGTGATAAGGGAAGAGGTTTTGAGAACAAGAACAGGGAAACCAATGAGAACAAGAGCAAAGAAGTGGACATCACTGAAACAAAAGCTATGGTAGCTATTGATGGACTGGGTTTTGATTGGAGCTTTATGGGTGAAGAAGAGTCAGCTTCAAATGAAATGGCTTTAATGGCTCTCTCCAATCCTGAGGTACAAATTACTAAATGCTCTGCTACTTGTGAAGTTTTTAAAGAATTAGAAATCTTAAGAAAACTTTATGATGAACTGAAAATAGAAGAAAGAAAAACTCATCAAGACCTAGTGAATCATAAGTGTGGTATGGCCAAACTTGAAAAGCAGATAATTCACTTTAGAGAAAATGAACTCACCTTTTCTGACACAAAAGCTATTCTTAATAGAGACATATTTTTTAAAGATGCTGAAATAAACCTATTAAGAACTGAGTTTGCTAAAGTGAAACAAGCAAAAGATAATATTCAACTAATTGTTACAACATTAGAAAATGCTTCTGCATGTACTAAAAGTATAGTTGAAAACCAAATAAACAAGAAAATAAAATCTGGGATTGGATACAACACATGTCCACCTCCTTACAGAGGAATTCCCTGTCCCCCAGGTATAGATCTTGCTGAATCATGTTTACATGAACTCACTAATAAACAAAAAGAAAAAGTAAAACCTGTAGAAAATAGTGAACCTTTTGAGAGTACAAGTGATACTTCACTCTCTAAAGAAAAGGTGCTCACTGATAAGAGCTCAGATGATACATCTATTGAAGTAGGACCAACCAGTCCTAAAAGTGTAGAAAGTATGACAAAGACCAAAGCTGTTCTAAAAACAGTTGAATGTTGTGCTAAATGTAATAGCAAACCTAGTGGTAGTCAGAGAAATTGGAACAATCTTAAGTCACACCAACTTGGTGATAACTTTGTTTTGTACAATAAGGCATGCTATTACTGTGGTAGTTTTAATCATACTCATGCTTATTTAACAATTGGGTTTCTGGGAATACATCAAGGTCTAAAACAAATAAAACAAACCCCAGAAAAGGTTTTGTGAAATCTAACACACCAAAAGTCAATCATACTGTTAGACCAAAGGAGCGTGTTTACCCAAAATTCACTACTAATGGTGCAAGTAATATTTTCAAATATACACCAAGAGTTGTGAAAAGTCACATTGAAAGGAATTTTTTGGTTAAAACACAAGACTGGAGACTAAAACCAAAAGGTCCTGCTAGACCATATGATCCTGCTAGACCAAATGGTACTGCCAAATTTGGTACTGTTAGACCAAAAACCACAAAATGTGTTAAAAATGACAATGTTGTTAAGTCCTCAGCATGTTGGATTTGGAGACCACTCCAATCAAATGGTTCATCAACAGTCCTAAAAAGGTTTGATTACATTGATGCACGAGGCAAACCCAAGTCAGTCATGGCTTGGGTACCCCAAGGAAACTAATATGTGTATACATGTGCAGGAACATTCAAATGATATTGCTGATCAAGGATATGTAGATAGTGGATGTTCAAGGCACATGACAGGCAACATGTCTTACCTCACAGACTTCAAATCATTTGATGGAGGATATGTTACCTTTGGGGGAGGAATCAAAGGAAAGATTACTGGTAAAGGTACAATTAAAACCAGTAAATTAGATTTTGAAAATGTGTACTTTGTGAAAGAACTACAGTTTAATCTCTTAAGTGTCTCACAAATGTGTGACATAAAGAACAATGTTCTTTTTACTGACACTGAATGCATTGTACTTTCTCCTGATTTTAAAATTTCTGATGAAAGTCAGATTCTTCTTAAAATCCCTAGAAAGAACAATATGTACATTGTTGATTTAAAGAACATTGTTCCTAAAGAGAGTTTAACATGTCTAGTAGCAAAAGCCTCATTGGATGAATCTATGTTTTGGCATAGAAGACTTGGTCATGTAAACTTTAAAACAATCAATACAATTGCAAAATATGATTTGGTTAGAGGTTTACCCAAAAAGATTTTTCAAAATGACCAAACCTGTGTTGATTGTCTAAAAGGCAAACAACATAGAGCTTCTTGTAAGCCCAAAACCCATAACTCAATTTCTCAAGCTTTATACATGCTTCATATGGACCTCTTTGGTCCTACATCTGTGAATAGCTTCAATGGTAAAAGATATTGTCTTGTAGTTACTGATGATTACAGCAGATTTTCTTGGGTTTTCTTTTTAAGAACTAAGGATGAAACAAGTGAGATCCTTAAGTCCTATATTACAGGGATAGAAAACCAAATTGATAAGGAAGTAAAAGTAATTAGATGTGACAATGGGACAGAATTCAAGAATAGAGTTATGGATGATTTTTGCAAAGAAAAAGGAATAAAAAGAGAATATAGTGTAGCTAGAACCCCACAGCAAAATGGAGTAGCAGAAAGGAAAAATAGAACTCTTATAGAGGCTGCTAGAACAATGCTAGTAGACTCTAAGTTGCCTGTTTCATTTTGGGCTGAAGCTGTAGGTACTGCTTGTTATGTGCAGAATAGGGTTCTTGTGATTAAACCCCATAGAAAGACTCCTTATGAACTTTTGTTTGGTAGAACACCATCTCTAAGTTTTATGAGACCTTTTGGATGTCATGTCACTATTCTCAATACCAAAGATCATCTAGGAAAGTTTGAAGGAAAAGCTGATGAAGGCTACATGATAGGGTATTCTTTGCAAAGTAAGGCCTATAGGGTGTATAATAGATGCACTAGGCTAGTGGAAGAAAACCTGCCCATAGAGTTTCAAGAAAAACTACCAAATGTTGCAAGCATTGGACCAGATTGGTGTTTTGACATTGATAAGCTTTTAAAATCTATGAATTATGTGTCTGTCACAGGTACAAATACTAATGATAATGCAGGTCTTGAAGATAATGTTGAAACAACTGAGGATCAAGATTACATCTTAATGCCAATTTGGATAGGATTGGATTCATCTTCAAGTCATGGAGAGCCTTCAAATACAACAAATGAAGGTGTTGGAGATGCTCATGGAACTCAAGATCAAGGGAATCAACAAAATTCTGAAAATGAAAATGGTACTGCCAATTCACAAGATGGTACTGCCAGTTCAACAAATGGTACTGCCAGTTCACAAATTGGTCCTGCTGAACCATTAAATGTTCTATCAGATGATTCCTTACCAGAAGATGTAGGGATTGGAAACCTTCCAATTTCCTATGATGTTCCCACAACACACAACACAAGAATTCTCAAAGATCACTCCATTGATAATGTGATTGGCAGCATTGATTCTGGTGTTAAAACAAGAACTCAAGTCTTATCTTCAGACAAAGATGGGTTTGTCCTAGCTGTGTATGAAGAAAAGAACCATGAAGTTGCCCACATATGCCTGTTTTCATGCTTTCTCTCACAAGTAGAACCCAAAAACATTACAAAAGCCTTAGATGATTCAAGCTGGGTTGAAGCAATGCAAGAAGAGCTACTTCAATTCAAACTTCAGAAGGTTTGGGTACTGGTTGATTTGCTCAAAGGCTACAGGGCAATTGGAACCAAATGGGTTTTCAGGAATAAGAAAGATGAAAGGGGAATAGTGATAAAAAAAACAAAGCCAGATTGGTGGCCCAAGGGTATACTCAAGAAGAAGAAGTGCATTATGATGAAGTTTTTGCTCCAGTTGCAAGAATTGAAGCAATTAGGCTATTCTTGGCCTATGCTTCTTTCATAGGATTCACTGTCTATCAAATGGATGTCAAAAGTGCCTTTTTATATGGTACTATTGAAGAAGAGGTGTATGTTTCTCAACCTCCAGGCTTCATTGATGCAGAATATCCAGACAAGGTGTACAAGGTTACCAAAGCTCTTTATGGTCTACACCAAGCTCCTAGAGCATGGTATGAAACATTGGCTTTCTATTTATTGGAAAATGGATTTCAAAGAGGCAAGATTGATCCAACTTTGTTCATCAAAAGAACCAAGAAAGACATCTTGCTGGTGCAGATTTATGTTGATGACATTATCTTTGGATCCACAAATCAGGAATTGTGTGTGGAGTTTGAAAAAGTTATGCATAGTAAGTTTGAAATGAGTTCCATGGGGGAACTTACTTTCTTTGTGGGTCTCCAAGTGAAACAATCAAATGAAGGCATATTTATCAGCCAAGATAAGTATGTAGCAGAGATCCTAAGGAAATTTGGGTTTGCAGATTCAAAGGTTGCAAGTACACCAATGGATCCAGAAAAGGGGTTACTCAAAGATGCTGAGGGTGAAGATGTTGATGTGCACAACTACAGATCAATGATTGGGTCCCTGATGTACCTTACATCATCAAGACCAGATATCATGTTCTCAGTGTGTGTATGTGCAAGATTTCAAGTAAATCCAAAAGTTTCTCATCTTACAGCAGTCAAAAGGATCTTCAGATACCTCAAGGGTCAACCTAGGTTGGGTCTATGGTATACAAGGGAATCATCTTTTGATTTGGTAGCTTATTCAGATAGTGACTATGCTGGTGCAACCCTAGACAAAAAATCCACAACTGGTGGATGTCAATTTCTTGGCTGCAGACTCATATCATGGCAATGCAAGAAGCAAACAATGGTGGCCAATTCTACAACTGAAGCAGAATATGTTGCAAGTGAAAGTTGTTGTGGCCAAGTTCTTTGGATCCAGAATCAATTGCTTGACCATGGGTACAATTTTCTTAACACAATTATTTACATTGACAATAGCAGTACTATTTGTATCATTAAAAATCCAGTTCAACATTCAAAAACAAAACACATTGAAATCAGACACCATTTCATAAGAGATTGCAATGAGAAAAGGTTAATTCAAGTTGTCAAAATTGATTCTGAAAAGAATTTTGCAGACCTTCTCACCAAAACTTTTGATTTAGGTAGGTTTAAATACCTGGTAGCAGGTATTGGTATGATAAATCTTTGAAAAACATGTGTTTTTGTACATAAAATAAACAAATTCTGGTCTTTAAACATGGTACTGCTAGTTAGTCATAAGGTACTGTCAGTGCATAATTGGTACTGCTAGTTCAAAGTTTGCTCTGTTTTTGCGCATCTTGATGCTTAAATGTTAACAATGCTATAAAACAAGTACTTTGCACTCTGTTCTTTTGGTCTACAACTAACCATTTCAGGTTACTCAAGATTGCTAACAAAATCAGGATGTGGAAATGGTAATCAGTTCACCAAGTTTTACGAAACTTAAGAGCTGGCTAGTCCAAAGCAAACGGCTCTTGGTAAAGACTTCTCAAATCCGTTGATAGCTGATAGTTTGCTAAAAACTATAAGGTAATCAGTTCACCCAGTTTTACAAAACTTAAAGAGCTGACTAGTCCAAAAGCAAACGGTTATTGGTAAAGACTTATCAAATCCGTTGATAGCTGATAGTTTGCTAAAAACTATAAGGGATATTTACTAAAATTTCAAAGAGACTGCCAAGTTTTATTTCTAAAAACAAGGTACTGGTAGTTCAAATTTTAGTACTGGTAGAGTAAAAAGGTACTGCTACATAGCCGTTGAGTCTGTCAGGTTAAAAATATAGCCGTTGTTTTGAAGGGTATTTTTGTGAATTACTCATGTTTTCCTCGAATTAAGGATATAGTTATTATAATAAAAGATCTTTTTGACCGCCTCTTCAATTACTTATCCATATCTTTAATAGTCGGTCAAAAGTAATTTCTCTCATAATCAATCATTATCACAATTCACACTCACCTTTCATCTTCTACCAGTACAACAATAAAATCCCACCATCCTAATCAAATTTTTCATCAAACCTTTCACCATGGCTCGTCTAAGTTTTGTCAAACGTCACAACCAATTAGCATTTTTGGAAAAGTCTGATGACAATGAAACTTTTCATCAAGCAGTGGATTTTCTAAACAATTCTTATATCAGGTTTGCTTTACTCGTGAATCCCACTATTTTTGAATCTCAAATTTTACAATTTTGGCAAACTGCTAGAGTTAACACTCTTAGGAATGGGATTCAAGAGTTAGAGGTCAAAGTGGATGGTAGAACCTTGACTTTTACCGAATCATCCATTAGAAGACATCTTCATTTGGATGATTCAGATGGCATTAGTCAACTGCCTGATACTAAAATCTTTGAAAATTTGACAAAAATGGGGTATAATGTAACTTCTACAAAGCTTACATTTCTTAAAAAGCATTTTACCCCTCAATGGAGATTTTTGATTCATACCATCCTTCATTGTTTAAGCCAAAAAAAAACCTCATGGGAGCAATTTAGTGGTAACATGGCTGCAGCTCTCATTTGCCTGGCAACAAACAAAAAATTCAACTTTTCAAAATATATTTTTGAAGGATTGGTTAAAAATGTGAACAGTGAAACAAAGTTTTTGATGTACCCAAGGTTTATTCAGTGCCTCATCAACAAATCCAAACATTTGTTACTTCCCCTAAACAAACCTTTTAAAACTCCCAAACATACACATAAGGTATTTTCAAACATGAAAATTGGTTTTCAAGGAGAAGAAGTACCACTTTTTAAGGAAATGTTACCACAACATTCTGAAGAACCATCCACATCATCTGATCATTCATCACCACACCCATCACCAGTACCATCACTCACACCAACAGTACCATCAGTCACACCACCATCACCAGTACCATTACCATCTCACCAACCAACACAAACACCATCTGTAACATCACCATCATTATCACATCATAACTCACCACCATAATCTCCTCCACAACAAAGTGTATATGCTCAGACTGTAAGGGAATTAAAGGAGCAAGTGCAACACTTGCAAACTACTCTTGAAAGTCAAAACAAACATTTTATAGAGATCAACACCAAGTTAGTTAAGAGGGTTGAGAAATTAGAGTTGAAGGTGAAATTGTTGAAGGGTAAAAGAATATCTCAGTTGGTTGTTTCTAGTTCCTCAAGTTCAGATGAAGAAGGTTTGGGTCTCTCTTCCAAAAAGGGGAGGATGGGTAGTTCTAAGAGTGGAGAAGAGATTCAATTTCAATTCCATGAAGGAACTCAAGTGATTGATGAAGAGCCTGCTATTCAAGAAAAAGAGCCTGCTATTCAAGAAAAAGAGCCTGTTAGTGAAAAAGAGCATGTTGGTGCAAAGCCAATTATTACAAAAGATACTGCTGAAGCAGAGCAAGAGCCTGTTAGGATTCAGAGGCTATTAGCTATGAATTTAAAAGGTTCTGATCAAGTGTCTTACAAAAGAAAGAGGGGATCACAGCCTCAGGGGAGGTTTCTTGTTCCTGATGAACAATCTGCTGCTCCAAGTCTAGAATCATCACCCAAAGACAAGGGCAAGAAAATTGTGGTTGAAGATGAACCAAAGCCTAAAAAGTTGAAAAAGCAAGAGCAAGCACAATTGGCTATAGATGAAAGGTTATCCAAACAGCTTCATGAAGAAGAAGTTATGGGGGCTGAAGAAGAATCAAGAATGCTACAAGAAAAGTTTGATGCTCAGCTGCAATACATCATTTCCATTGATCTAATTATAAGAGGTGAAGCCTATACTCTGGTGTGTGATGAGTCTCTTAGCTCAGATGAAATGACAATCAAGCTCAATGATTTCATCACTAGAAAATACAATCAAGAGGCATTGGATGATGTCTATCAGCAGATCCAGAAGAATCAGAAGAAAGGATTTAAAATGCCACATTCTGAAGCAGATCAGAAGAAATTCTTCAAGATATATCTGAAAAGAGAAGTGAACATGAAGGATCATCAACTCAAAGGTAAATCATTTGATGAATTGAAGCTTCTATACTTAGAGGCTTACAGAAGAAACAAAACCAGTTTTCTCATGGATACACAAGAAAGGCCTTCCAAAAGAAGAAGAGATGATCAGAAGGATCAAGCAGAGAAAGCAGATTTGCCTCCTGTTCAATCAAGAGAAATGGTTGTCCATGTTCCACAAGTTGTATTTGCTGAACCTTTACATGCAAGGCATCCAATCATAGATTGGGAAATCTACAATGACAAGTTTGGTAAAGCATGGAAGATATCAAGAGTTGGAAATAAGGTTGAAATCTTCAAGAATTTTGAAAATTTACTTAGAGCATGTAGCAGAATGGATTTAGATGAATTATGGGACTTAGTTTAAGAGAAGCTAAAAACCAAGTATAAGCCTGATGCAAAGGAGCAAGAGCTATGGGTGGAGTTCAGCAGATTGTATGATCCAGATCCTACTGATACACATTGGAAATTTCCTTACTATGATCTATCTGTTACATGGGAATACTTCAGCATGAGCCATGTTCATCATCTTTCCACTCAGAGTGGAATTGAACTCTTTATGCTAGGTGAGAAGGAGTATCCTCTAAGCTATGAAGTATTATCAGTCTTGATCTCCAATAAGCTTTTGTGTGAAGAAGAAACTGACGCAATCAAAAGATTGAAGGAGAGCATATTTGATCAGTATGAAAGCCTAAGGAGAAAAAGATAAGGTTTTTGGAATAGTTCCCTCAAATCCTCAAGGTATGAATTTTATTCACAAAGAAACTTGGTTATTTTAAAAGGGAATAACAAGTTTAGGGGAGGATTGTTGGGAATAAAATGCACAAGTAAAGAGTCTGCCAGAAGAGCCTACTAGATGATAGTTAAGCCTGCCTCTTCTGTTTTGCTGATGTTGAAGATATACTAACAGTACCTTCTGGGTAAGAAGGTACTGCTAGTTAAAGAAGGTCCTGCCAGTTTTAACGACAAGTTGTTATATTTTATTTAGAGATATTTAGTTGTATTATTAGTCTTTGTACAAAGTTATACGTTAAGTAGAAGTAGTACAGAAGTCTCAGTAGATATAATGGAGTGTTTTACCTTCTTAGATATAGTTTTTCATAGATTTCCATGCATAACTTCCATCTCTAAATCCTTTTCACGTATCTAAGATTCAAGGTTACACTTGTAATCCTGGTGATAATTTAGATCACCCGTATTATTTCATTAATAATATTGAATCGTTTTGTGTTATTCATGTTGTGTCCATTACTCTAAATCATTCACGTTTACTTATTTACCACCTTTGTTCCTTCAGTGTGTTTTAGTAAATTCCGCGTGCTAAATCACATTCATTCATAAATATCCCAAACACATTACTAAGACTAACATCCCAAGTGTTTAGATCCTTTCCCACACTTAGATTTCACTACTCCCTAGATATCTTTTACAGGTTAATTACTTGTTATAGTTACGTGGATGACGGATTGTATTCCTTAATACCATTCATGTGGTGGCGTACTTACTTCCCCAATCCTATAAGCTCCTACTTCACTCCTATGTCGAGCCGGCTAAGAAGCTCCTAACATGGGATCACTAGAATTCGCTCATGCATTAAATACAATCATAAAAACCTAGTACATATCGGTTCATGTTTCTTAAGACGTTCAAGCAAGTTACACAATGGAGATCTGCCAGTTTTCTTAAGCGTAACATTGAAATCATTCATCCATTACAACTATAAACAAGCAATCAACCTATAATTAACATCTAGGTTTCATTACATCTAAGCAAACACATGAAAGATCTAGCCTAGCATGTTAAAATCAAGACAAGCATAAGATATATTCAAACAACACATAGACATATTGAATGAATTGAAAGAAGACTTATCTTAATTGAACATGAAAGGTTTCAAGGGGTGAAAACCCTTGAAAATACTGTTACAAATGACCTAGGGTTTATAAGGTTCAGCCCTAGTATTCTCCACACAAGTTCCTCCCTTTATGAATGAAAAATAGAAAAGTATATATAGATTTTGTGAGGTGACGGCGTCAAGAGTAAATTTCTGACGCCGTCATCTCGCCGCTAATAAAGTTCTCGGACTGCCTAGATCTGGGTCTGACGCCGTCATGTGTAATCCTGCTCCAGGCCGTCACCAAAATAACTCTTGACGCCCTACTTCTGACGCCGTCACGTTTTCTCTGGGTCGTCATGCATTTTGCTCCTGACGCCGTCATATTTTCCTTCTTGATGACGTCAGGTACTGTTCCCAGCATGGAAAATTAAGTCTTTGCCGTTTTCTTCACTTTTATGCTCCAAAAACGTCCAAAATGCTTCCTTTTCCGGAATTCACTCCCAAAGTACCTAAAATCACAAAAGGAACGATTTAGGGCAATATTTGATCAAATAAATTCAATTCCGGGCTTAAATGACCCCCTAAAAACGGTTCATTTTTTGCCTCATCATATACCCTTACACTTGAGATTTGCTTGTCCTCAAGCAAATGCGCTTTTATTCTAATCAAAATACAAGTTAGTGGTCATTTAACACTAATATAAAAGTAATTACAACAAATAATCGTTCCACTAAAGACCAAAGACAAGCACGGAGGTCATATACTAGCACCTCACAAATAGTGTTTAGATACTCACATCTCTCGGGTGTAATAAAGTATATATCACAATAGGGAAATGGAAAACATCTCTCACTACCTGTCATAGCAAAATAGATTACCATAGGCTTGGGAAAGGATCAAACCTCCACCACATGGCGTAAGCACCTAGGATAAACTATCAAAGAGGTCTTTTTAAAGGGTAGTAAATTCAGGTATAGGGATACGAAATACACGGTTTTGTTGGATAAAGGCAATCTTTACTGGTGGCGAGTTAATAATTTTGGTTAATTACATGTACAATATGGCGTTGCTATGCCAAGACTAGACTCGACTTAAGCTAATAAATGAAAAATAACAAAAATATAAAATAAACATAGAAAAACTTCGTCCTACTTCCTGGAAAATCCTGCAAAACATCATTATGACTCGATACAAGCATTTGACTCTAACAAATACGAATATACATGTTCACTTAATATTGTAGAGAATCATGATCGAGTTTGTTTCTTAAAAACATATTTGGGGTTTCCCCTTACACTTATCTTTTGCGAAATACCTTTGGATGAAGTTAAGACTAAGCCAAACAACAAAATAAAGTATTTTCACCATTTTAGTTTGAAACATGATCTACCAACAATAAAAATAAAGCATGCATACGGAAACAAACAACAATCAAACAAAATAAAAATCACACAAAACATGGGTTGCCTCCTAAGAAGCGCTTTTCTTTATTTACGAGTCTTGTAGCTAGACTCAAGGTCATGGGTTACTACGTGACCTCATCATTGGTTTCACTCTCTAGGTCATCTCCTATACCAGTTTTGTATTCCGAACCTAGTTGCAAGCATTCTTTATAGAAACCAAGCATCCTATTCATCACATACTCTACTCCTCTACGTCTATCCTCATCATTCCTATAATAAGCCGCTTGTTTGTGTTCCTTTTCTATGTTTGACAGGAGGCTATACTGCTCAATCTTATAGGGCATTTGGTAGGCAATCTCATCATTCTCTTCCTTGAACCTAACTATCCCTAAAGTCGGATCATAACTCATCTTAGTGGCCTCAACGAATGGCTTTCCGAACACTACTTGACTTAGGCAAGCATCTATCACCGGACGAGTATCCTCTACTATCATAAAATTGATCTCATAAGTGAAATTATTGACAATCACATGCAATCCCTTCACTCTACCTACAAAATTACTTATCAAATTCTTATTGGGCATCATCCTATAACCAAGTTGTTTCTTCATTACCCAATTATAATAAGTCCTAGTCATGATGTTTATAGGAGATCTAGGATCGATATAAGCTTTCCATATATGCATATGCCCAATGTTGCATGGTATGTTGATGTTAGAGGGGTCTCCCATTTTGATAAGGGGTGAGCCAAGGATATATGGTGTCTCAGGATCATTGAATAAATCCTTGTGATATTCCCATTCTTCCTTGTGGGCAACTTATCAAAGTATTCTTCTACAGTCTCGACTTCTTCTAACTTTTCTCCCTTATTAACCTCAACTTCCCTAATTTCAACCCTAGTCTCGGTTTCTACTCCCACTTCATCCTTGTCACTTTCTTCTATATCCTTATCAATTGGTTTAATGGTGACAACATTGACAAATTGGACGTGTTTGGAAGACGAGGGGTCCTTAGTTTGGATTCCGCTATTGGTGTCCCTAGTCTCCTTCCTAGGTGTAGCTAACGCTTGGTTGTTGAGGGATTTCAACAAGTTGTCAATCTTCTTGGTCATCTCCGTTTGTTGTTGGTTGAATTCGGCTTCAAACCTAGCTATGCGAGCTTCTTGAGATGCCATAAATTTGGACATCAATCCTTCAAGATTGTTGGTACTACCATAGTTGTTAGAAGGATTGTTGTTGAAAGTACGGTTGGAGGGTGGACCGTTTGATTGGTAACGATTAGGCGGATTGGAAGAATTGGTTTGGTTTTGTTTCCACCTAAGGTTTGGGTGATTTTTCCAAGCGGGGTTGTAGGAATCACCATAAGGGTTTGGCTCGGGTTTGAAAGTGTACCACTTATCTCCCGCTTCGTCGGTACGCGAGGATGCGTAGTCCGCAAAAGCTGTTCCAGGGAGTTCCACACAATCACGAGTGTCATGGGGACCACTACATAATTCGCATGAAGAAGTGAGGTAGTTTACTTGGCTTGAAGACTTAGGAGCTTCGTAAGATTTCATGAGAAACTTGACTTGGTCCTCAAGTTCCATGATCCTACGGATGGGATTGCTAGAATTGTTCGAAGGCAAAGATATTGCCTTGACCATTTTGTTCAAATCACGGGGATCATTCCAACTTTCGTTGTCATAGAGAGCAAGATCTTCTATGAGTTCCCATGATTCTTCCGCACTTAGATCACGTAGCTTGCCACCGGCCGATTGGTCAATGGTTCGCCATGTGGAGAGATCGATATGGTCATAAAAGATTTTGACTTGGAGCCAAATATCTATGCCATGATGAGGGACTTTTTGGAGTAAGTCCTTGAAACGAGTCCATGCTTCATATAGAGTTTCATCCTGACGTTGTTGGAACATCAAGATATCATTTCTAAGCTTGGTAGTTCTCCCCGGTGGGAACAATTGAGCAAGGAAACGAGTGGTGAGATCATCCCATGAGGTGATGGATCCTGCGGGTAAACGCTTAAGCCATTGACTAGCTTGATCACGTAGAGAGAATTGGAATAGGCGTAATCGGGTTGACTCTCTAGTTGTAGCATCAAGGTCTATAGAATCTACGATTTTGAGGAAGTCCTTGAGATGTTGATTTGGATCTTCGGAACGAAGTCCATGGAATGCACATCCGCTTTGGACCAACCGGATGGTGTCGGATCGCAAGGGAGACACATTGGCTCCTTGGGTGAGCTCAATGGTGTTTTGGTAGCCTTGGTGGCTAGGTCGGGAATACTCTCCTAGGGTTCGGGGCCTAAGATGGGTTCAAAGATGTTACCACCATCCATGATGTCGGATGGTAAAGATTACGAACAAAAAACACGAAGAAATAAGATAGACTAAAGAAAACCTAAAAATAAAAATAAAATCTTACTAGAAAGGAATCTAACAAGTAGACCTAATAAAAAGAAATCCTAACCTAGACAATAACTATTCCCCAGGCTACGGCGCCAAAAACTTGATGCGTGGGAATTGCACCAGGCTTTACCTCTCGAGGGATCTCGAGAAGCTTACAACCCCCACCAAGCAGTGTACCTGATCGTTGTAGTATAGTATAGTGACAAGTACCGGGGGATTGATCGTTCAACTCAGGAATAGTGTCGCTAGGATTAGAAAACCTAAAAACTAGGTCTAGAGATGAGGGATGATTCTTTTTGTATTTTTATGTTTTTATAAAAGCAATTAAAATCTCGGTTTTTAGAAGAGTGGGCGGAATTAGTTGCTAGTCAACTAACTCAATTACTAAAGATGCAATCAAATAAAATAATAAAAATGAAAATAAACTAAATTAAGGTAGTGGTGTGAGCAATATATGGGAGAATTGTGTTTACTTAGATTTCACTACTCCCTAGATATCTTTTACAGGTTAATTACTTGTTACAGTTGCGTGGATGACGGATTGTATTCCTTAATACCATTCATGTGGTGGCGCACTTACTTCCCCAATCCTATAAGCTCCTACTTCACTCCTATGTCGAGCCGGCTAAGAAGCTCCTAACATGGGATCACTAGAATTCGCTCATGCATTAAATACAATCATAAAAACCTAGTACACATCGGTTCATGTTTCTTAAGACGTTCAAGCAAGTTACACAATGGAGATCTGCCAGTTTTCTTAAACCTAACATTGAAATCATTCATCCATTACAACTATAAACAAGCAATCAACCTATAATTAACATCTAAGTTTCATTACATCTAAGAAAACACATGAAAGATCTAGCCTAGCATGTTAAAATCAAGACAAGCATAAGATATATGCAAACAACACATAGACATATTGAATGAATTGAAAGAAGACTTATCTTAATTGAACATGAAAGGTTTCAAGGGGTGAAAACCCTTGAAAATACTATTCCAAACGACCTAGGGTTTATTAGGTTCGGCCCTAGTATTCTCCACACAAGTTCCTCCCTTTATGAATGAAAAATAGAAAAGTATATATAGATTTTGTGAGGTGACGGCCTCAAGAGTAAATTTCTGACGCCGTCATCTCGCCGCCAATAAAGTTCTCGGACTGCCTAGATCTGGGTCTGACGCCGTCATGTGTAATCCTGCTCCAGGCCGTCACCAAAATAACTCTTGACGCCCTACTTCTGACGCCGTCACGTTTTCTCTGGGTCGTCATGCATTTTGCTCCTGACGCCGTCATATTTTCCTTCTTGACGCCATCAGGTACTGTTCCCAGCATGGAAAATTAAGTCTTTGCCATTTTCTTCACTTTTATGCTCCAAAAACGTCCAAAATGCTTCCTTTTCCAGAATTCACTCCCAAAGTACCTAAAATCACAAAAGGAACGATTTAGGGTAATATTTGATCAAATAAATTCAATTCCGAGCTTAAATGACCCCCTAAAAGCGGTTCATTTTTCGCCTCATCAATTAGTGATATCCAAGAGGAGTTGGGGGTAAAGTTAGATGGGTTTGATGAATTATATGCATGTGTGATTTCTATTAGACGATCATTATCAGGATCAATTCCATTTAGTGAGACCCTTTGGATGAATTTTGAGGAAAGCTTCCTAACCATTACCCATAAGTTCAACGAATTGATGGATTCGTATGATCAAGATAACCTAGTTTCTAAGAACATGAACTTAGAATCAAACCAAGATTTTGAGATGGTTAGTGTTGAACTACCTAGTTGCACGAGCGGGATAGATCTCACCAAAACATACGACACACATGAGGTTAGAGTTGAGCCACCTAGTTGCATGTCATGGTTAGGCACTACCATAATACAAGATGAACACATAGGTGATATTGATGTGATGGAAGAGATAGTAGAAAACCCAAGCCCACTGATGAGGCAAAAAATGATCCGTTTTTAGAGGGTCATTTAAGCCGGAATTTGAATTTATTTGATCAAATATTGCCCTAAATCGTTCCTTTTGTGATTTTAGGTACTTTTGGAGTGAATTATGGAAAAGGAAGCATTTTGGACGTTTTTCGAGCATAAAAGTGAAGAAAACGGCAAAGTCTTAATTTTCCTTGCTGGGAACAGTACCTGACGGCGTCAAGAGCATTTTGATGACGGCGTCAAGAGCAAAAGTGGTGACGGTCCAGTAGAAATGTGACGGCGTCAAAGCATGGCCGTCAAGAGTAAAAGTGGTGACCGCCCAGAACAACATTACACATGACGGCGTCAGATCTGGATCTAGGCAATCCGATTTTATTATGGGCGGCGGGTTGACGGCGTCAGAATTTTCTTCTTGACGCCGTCACCTTGGAAAATCTATATATACTTTTGTAATTTTCATTCATAAAGGAGACGACAATATTAGGGACGACTTGACTAAACTCTAGCTCGATTTTAACAGTATTTTCAAGGGTTTTCACCCCTTGGAACCTTTCATGTTCAATTAAGATAAGTATCCTTTCAATTCATTCAATATGTCTATGTGTTGTTTGAATATATCTTACGCTTGTCTTGATTTTAACATGCTAGGCTAAATCTCTTGTGTGTTTGCTTAGATGTAATGAAACCTAGATGTTGATTATAGGTTGATTGCTTGTTTATAGTTGTTATGGATGAATCATTTAGATGTTAGGCTTAAGAAAACTGGCAAACTTCCATAGTGTAACTTGCTTGAACGTCTTAAGAAACATGAACCAATGCGTACTAAGGTTTTTATGGTTGTATTTAATGCATGAGCGAATTCTAGTGATCCCATGTTAGGAGCTTCTTGCAGGCTCGACATAGGAGTGAAGTAGGAGCTTATAGAGTTGGGGAAGTACGTACGCCAACCCATGATTGGTATTAAGGAATATAACCCATCATCCACGCAACTGTAACAAACTATCAACCTGTAAAAGATATCTAGGGAGTAATGAAATCTAAGTAAACACATTTTTCCCATTTATTGTTCAAATCACTAATTTAATTAGTTTTATTTTCATTTTCGTTATTTTATTTTGATTGCATCTTTAGTTATTGGATTAGTTGACTAGCAACTAATTTCGCCCACTCCTCTAAAACCCGAGATTTTTACTTGCTTTTACAAAAATATAAAAATACAAAAAGAATCATCCCTCACCTCTAGACCTAGTTTTTAGGCTTTCTAATCCTAGCGACACTATTCCTGAGTTGAACGATCAATCCCCCGGTACTTGTCACTATACTATACTACAACGATCAGGTACACTGCCTGGTGGGGGTTGTAAGCTTCTCGAGATCCCTTGAGAGGTAAAGCCTGGTGCAATTCCCACGCATCAAGTTTTTGACGCCGCAGCCCGGGGAATAGTTATTGTCTAGGTTAGAATTTCTTTTTATTAGGTCTACTTGCTAGATTCCTTTCTAGTAAGGTTTTATTTTTAATTTTAGGTTTCCTTTAGTCTATCTTATTTCTTTGTGTCTTTGTTCGTAATCTTTACCATCCGACATCATGGAAGGTGGTAACATCTTTGAACCCATCAACCCACCACAACAAGACCACCAACAAAACCCACCACTAGCAAACCAACCTCTTAGTCCCCGAACCCTAGGAGAGTATTCCTGACCTAGCCACCAAGGCTATTGAAACACTATTGAGCTCACCCAAGAAGCCAATGTGTCTCCCTTGCGATCTGACACCATCCGGTTGGTGCAAAGCGGATGTGCATTCCATGGACTTCGTTCCGAAGATCCTAATCAACACCTCAAGGACTTCCTTAAAATCGTAGATTCTATAGACCTTGATGTTACAACTAGAGAGTCGACCCGATTACGCCTATTCCAATTCTCTCTACGTGATCAAGCTAGTCAATGGCTTGAACATTTACCCGCGGGATCCATCACCTCATGGGATGATCTCACCACTCGTTTCCTTGCTCAATTTTTCCCACTGGGAAGAACTACCAAGCTTAGAAATGATATCTTGATGTTCCAACAACGTCAAGGTGAAACTCTATATGAAGCATGGACTCGTTTCAAGGACTTACTCCAAAAAGTCCCTCATCATGGCATAGATCTTTGGCTCCAAGTCCAAATCTTCTATGACCATATCGATCTCTCCACAAGGCGAACCATTGACCAATCGTCCGGTGGTAAGCTACATAATCTAAGTGCGGAAGAATCATGGGAACTCATAGAAGATCTTGCTCTCTATGACAACGAAAGTTGGAATGACCCCCGTGATTTGAACAAAACGGTCAACGCAATATCTTTGCCTTCGAACAATTCTAGCACTCCCGACCGTAGGATCATGGAACTTGAGGACCAAGTCAAGTTTCTCATGAAATCTTACGAAGCTCCTAAGCCTTCAAGCCAAGTGAACAAAATCACTTCTTCATGCGAATTATGTAGTGGTCCCCATGACACTCGTGATTGCGTGGAACTCTCCGGAACAGTTTTTGCGGACTACGCATCCTCGCGTACCGACGAAGCAGGAGATAAGTGGTACACTTTCAAACCCGAGCCAATCCTTACGGTGATTCCTACAACCCTTCTTGGAAAAATCACCCGAACCTTAGGTGGAAACAAAACCAAAACAACTCTTCCAATCCGCCTAATCGTTACCAACCAAACGGTCCACCCTCCAACCGTACTTTCAACAACAATCCTTCTAATAACTATGGTAGTACCAACAATCTTGAAGGATTGATGTCCAAGTTTATGGCATCTCAAGAAGCTCGCATATCTAAGTTTGAAGCCGATTTCAAACAAAAGCAAAGCGAGATGACCACCAAAATCGACACATTGTTGAAAGTTCTCAATGACCAAGAAATGGGAGCACTCCCAAGCGACACGGTTAATAACCCGAGACTAAACGTTAATTCCATATCATCAGTTTCGTCACCCAATTCTTGTTCGCAATACTACTCGGTTAAATCAATGAGCACGTGTTTCATGCAAAACCAAATTCTTCAAAAGGACCAATCAAATGGAACACCTGATATCAAACCGGTCAAAAGCATAGTTTAAACACCTCCTACACAAGACCTTGACGATGAATTCAAGGAGCTCCACCTTGAACGTCCTGTCATTGATGTCTTAGCCCGTGCTCCCTACTATAATGCCCTCCTAGAAAAATATGAGAAATTTAAACTAGGTAAAAATGGGACCGCCTTCGTTCAAAACAAGTTGCCTAAAAAGCTTGATGATCCGGATATATTTGTTTTGCCTTGTAAGATAGGAAAATCCGAAGCTTTGGACTCACTAGCCGATTTTGGATCAAGCCTCAACTTGATTCCCTTATCCCTTTTCACCACTCTCAAGCTAGGAAAGTTAGAGGAGACGGAGGTATTAATTGGTCTGGCGGATGGGAGTATTGCCCACCCGGTTGGGATGATCAAGGATGTAGTTGTTCACGTAGGGAAGTTAACTATTTTAGCGGATTTTCACGTCCTAGATATGGTTAGTGATACTACATGCCCATTATTAGTAGGAAGATGATTTTTAGCAACCGCTAGTGCCATGATAGATTGTAAGGAGTCTAAGATAGCGGTAGGTGAGGGCGATACTTGGTCGGTATATGATGTTAAGAAACATAGCTACGATTGTGAGGACAAACCGACACCACATTGGGTAGAGATGAATAGGAGGCCATCTAGATATGGACCTTGGATAGAAAGAAACTTTATAGGACCTCAACGCCCATTCTATCTAGAAAAAGATTTCATCGATAAAACATATTCGGTGGAACAACTCATAGCTAGAGATGAAGAGCTAGACCCTTTCGAGGACCCCCTAGTCTTTAGGAAAATGATTGAGTTCTTAGGCGTAATGCCTATTAACATTGAGATGAACAAGTGGAAGAGAGAGGGGGATAAGTGTAAATGGAGGTGGGACAAGCCACCTAAGGAAGGTGACGGTCATGGCATATGAAGATGATTTTGTATGATCCGGATGGAGAAAAGTTTGAAAGGTCATACCGTACTAAAAAAACTGATAGGAAGTTGAAACCTAAGTTTGATCCCAAAGATGTCCTCAATGAGGAACTCACCCATGTCACGTGGTAGCCCATGACCTTGAGTCTAGCTACAAGACTCATAAATAAAGAAAAGCGCTTCTTGGGAGGTAACCCATGCTTTGTTTGATTTTTATTTTGTTTGATTGTTATTTGTTTCCATATGCATGCTTTATTTTTATTGTTGGTAGATCATGTTTCAAACTAAAATGGTGAAAATACTTTATTTTGTCGTTTGGCTTAGTCTTAACTTCATCCAAAGGTATTTTGCAAAAGATAAATGTAAGGAGAACCCCGAATATGTTTTTAAGGAACAAAATTGATCATGATTCTCCACAATATTAAATGGCCATGTATATTTGTATTTGTTAGAGTCAAATGCTTGTATCGAGTCATAATGATGTTTTGCAGGATTTTCCAGGAAGTAGGACATAAGTTTTCCAAAAAATTTCCGGAAACTTAACATAAAGATTTCTGCAGGTCACTTCTGACGGCGTCAGGAAGAAATTCCTGACGGCGTCATGTGTAAAATTCTGGAAATTTTGCTTGTTTTGTTTTTCTAACGGAGTCTCAAAGTTTTTGTTAATTCTTTAGTTTTATAAACTCCAGGAAATATGCAAACATTCATTCCACAAGCATTATATCTTACTTTGTTTTCTAGGATTTATTAGTATATATAGATTGCCGCCGATTTTACGCGAGGTTGCCTTGTTTGTTTTCTCAGGTTTAACAGGTTATGTATGACAAGAAGATGATTTATATTTCTGGAAGGGAAGCTCTGATTGTTCATTTTCTTGGAGGAAGATCTAACCTTGTTACCACTCTATCCACACCGAACGAATCAGGGGAGTATTTGATTTCATTCTTTTACCTATTTCACTTTTACATTCTTTAATTGAACATTGGGGACAATGTTCATCTTAAGTGTAAGGGGAGGGTAAAATGATGATACCTTATAGGATACACTTTCACTTGAGTTTGTTTGTTCGATGGTAGGTGTGTAATAAAACTATGAGAAATACTTGTTAGTGTAATTTTAGCGCCAAATTTAAAATATTTTACTACATTTAGGAGTGAAACTTTAGCCTTAGCAAGCGTCTCATGGATAGGAGTTGCATGACTAGCACAAAACCGTACTATTCAGAAAAATTTTCCACCCAAATATGTGAGGTTCGCCTTTAGATTTGATAGGAAAAGCATTTATTATTAGTGCTTATGAGTGTACCGGTAGCATTTAGATTCTAGAACTTGCGTTAGTGATGCATCTCGAGACCGCTAGTGAGACTACATTCGTGTAGTAAGATTTACTACATGATAAGAGGCATTAGGATCACCCTTGTGTTAAACCCGTATCATAATTACTTGACCATTTAAGTTATATTACTTGGCTAGTAAAGTCAATTAATTTTTTCCACACCCTTAGCGTTGTACTCATTTTTAGTACACGAAACCCCTAGTACACCCCTCCGAGCCTATCTTTTCGTTTCTACCTTTAAGCATCTTACTTAAAGGAAGAATTTGTTACACCCCACTTAAATGTACACCCAAATCGCCTTAGCCTTCCGTGTATGCACTCATCTTTAGTGCATTATTGTTATTTGTTTAAACCCTTAGTTAATTATCTAATTGATTACATGGTTGCTAAGTCGAGTCATATCCTTGTACATATTGTTTTGGGACGATTGGGACTCATGGGTAAAGTACTTGTGTTATGGAGTAATGGGGAAGAACATTGTATTATTACCCCCCATATGTGCGTTAATCTTAAAAGTACTCCAAGTGTTTTGATTATCTTAATTTGAGTCATTAGATTAGTTTATTGTAAAGTATGTAAAAACTCAAGTGTAAGGGGAATGTACATTCTCTATGATGTATTATTTCGGATGGTAGGGTAAGAGAAAAAAAAAAAAAAAAAAAAAAAAAAAAAAAAAAAAAAAAAAAAAAACGGACTACCATCTAGTTGCATTCTATGTTTGTTTTAAGTTTTTGTTATTTTTTATTTATTAGCTTAAGTCGAGTCTAGTCTTGGCTTAGCAACGCCATATTGTACATGTAATTAACCAAGATGATTAACTCGCCACCAGTAAAGATTGCCTATAACCAACAAAACCGTGTATTTCATATCCCTACACCTAACGTTATAACCCTTTAAAAAGACCTCTTTGATAGTTTATCCTAGGTGCTTACGCCATGTGGTGGAGGTTTGATCCTTTCCTAAGCCTATGGTAATCTATTTTGCTATGACAAGTAGTGAGAGATATTTTCCATTTCCATATTGTGATATATACTTTATTACACCCGAGAGATGTGAGTATCTAAACACTATTTGTGAGGTGCTAGTGTATGACCTCCGTGCTTGTCTTTGGTATTTAGTGGAACAATTATTTGTTGTAATTACTTTTATATTAGTGTTAAATGACCCCTAACTTGTATTTTGATTAGAATAAAAGCGCATTTGCTTGAGGACAAGCAAATCTCATGTGTAAGGGTATATGATGAGGCGAAAAATGATCCGTTTTTAGGGGGACATTTAAGCCAGAATTTAAATTTATTTGATCAAATATTGCCCTAAATCATTCCTTTTGTGATTTTAGGTAATTTTGGAGTGAATTCTGGAAAAGGAAGCATTTTGGACGTTTTTGGAGCATAATAGTGAAGAAAACGGCAAAGTCTTAATTTTCCTTGTTGGGAACAGTACCTGACGGCGTCAAGAGCATTTTGATGACGGCGTTAAGAGCAAAAGTGGTGACGGTCCAGTAGAAATGTGACGGCGTCAAAGCATGGCTGTCAAGAGTAAAAGCGGTGACGGCCCAGAACAACATTACACATGACGGCATCAAATCTGGATCTAGGCAATCCGATTTTATTATGGGCGGCGGGTTGACGGCATCAGAATTTTCTTCTTGACGTCGTCACCTTGGAAAATCTATATATACTTTTGTAATTTTCATTCATAAAGGAGAGGACAATATTAGGGACGACTTGACTAAACCCTAGCTCGATTTTAACAGTATTTTCAAGGGTTTTCACCCCTTGGAACCTTTCATGTTCAATTAAGATAAGTATCCTTTCAATTCATTCAATATGTCTATGTGTTGTTTGAATATATCTTACGCTTGTCTTGATTTTAACATGCTAGGCTAGATCTCTTGTGTGTGTACTTAGATGTAATGAAACCTAGATGTTGATTATAGGTTGATTGCTTGTTTATAGTTGTTATGGATGAATGATTTCGATGTTAGGCTTAAGAAAACTGGCAGACTTCCATAGTGTAACTTGCTTGAACGTCTTAAGAAACATGAACCAATGAATACTAAGGTTTTTATGGTTGTATTTAATGCATGAGCGAATTCTAGTGATCCCACGTTAGGAGCTTCTTGCAGGCTCGACATAGGAGTGAAGTAGGAGCTTATAGAGTTGGGGAAGTACGTACGCCAACCCATGATTGGTATTAAGGAATATAACCCGTCATCCACGCAACTGTAACAAACTATCAACCTGTAAAAGATATCTATGGAGTAATGAAATCTAAGTAAACACATTTTTCCCATTTATTGTTCACATCACTAATTTAATTAGTTTTATTTTCATTTTTGTTATTTTATTTTGATTGCATCTTTAGTTATTGGGTTAGTTGATTAGCAACTAATTCCGCCCACTCCTCTAAAACCCGAGATTTTTACTTGCTTTGATAAAAATATAAAAATACAAAAAGAATCATCCCTCACCTCTAGACCTAGTTTTTAGGCTTTCTAATCCTAGCGACACTATTCCTGAGTTGAACGATCAATCCCCCGGTACTTGTCACTATACTATACTACAACGATTAGGTACACTGCCTAGTGGGGGTTGTAAGCTTCTCGAGATCCCTTGAGAGGTAAAGCCTGGTGCAATTCCCACGCATCACCCACTAAGTACCCCACAAGTCCTACCATCATTTGAGGCATACACACCGCCCGTGACTTACCCGGAAGAAGTAGAAGAGACTATAGGAACCCCAATTGAGGTAGAACCCTTGGACCAAGCACCACTTGAGGATATAGGTTTGAATACTTGTAGTGATAACCTTACTCCTAGTTCTAGGGAATTTCCTAATGTTGATGAACCGGAACCTCAATCTTTACACACCTTTCCATCCTTAGATATATTTCTAGGAGACAAAAGAGGAACCAACCCACCCATCAACCAATATTATCCGGGTAGTTTTAGGATGAAGGAAGCCATTCACTCACCCCCTTCACCTCACATGGCATATTTCCACCCTAAGGGTGTGTATCGCTACTTTCACCCGCACTTAATCCTAAGTGTAGGGAAAACCTCCCCTATTTCCGTTAAATAAGGGTAGAGTCAGGCTCGTGACTTGAACAAAAACAAGCGCTTATTGGGAGGCAACCCAAGCTTTATTTATTTGTTTGTTTGTTTGTTTGATTTTATTTGTCTCTGTATGCATGTTTTATTTTTATTTTTTGTGGTTCATGTTTCAAAGTAAATTGTGAAAATACTTTATTTTGTTTTTAACTTTGTCTTAATTACATATAAAGGTATTTTGCAAAAGCTAAGTGTAAGGGAGACCCAAATTTGTTTATAAGAACGAAATTGGACATGAACCACAACAATATTAAATGAACATGTGTATTAGTAATTGTTTGAGTCAAATGCTTGTATCAAGTTATAATGATGTTTTGCAGAATTTTCCATGAAATAAGGCACAAGTTTTTCCGGAAACTTAACATAAGATTTTTACAGGAACATTCTGACGACGTCAGGAGTTAAAACCTGACGGCGTCAGGCACCAAAAATTCTAAAAAATTTTGCGAGTTTTGTTTAAACCGGAGTCTTAAAGTTTTTGTTAATTCTTTAGTTTTATAAACTCCAGAAAATCTGCAAACATTCATTCCACAAGCATTATATCTTAAATTGCTTTCTAGGATTTGTTAGTATATATAGATTGCCGCCGATTTTACGCAAGGTTGCCTTGATTGTTTTCTCAGGTTTAACAGGTTCTATACGACAAGAAGATGATTTATATTTCTGGAAGGGAAGCTTTCAACGTTCATTTTCTTGGAAGAAGATCTAACCTTGTTGACACACTATCCACATGGATAGGAGTTGTATGACTAGCACAAAACCGTACCATTCAGAAAAAATTTCCACCCAAATATGTGAGATTCGCCTTTAGATTTGATAGGAAAAGCATTTATTATTAGTGCTTATGAGTGTACCAGTAGCATTTATATTCTAGAACTTGCGTTAGTGATGCATCCCAAGACCACTAGTGAGACTACATTCGTGTAGTAGGATTTACTACATGTTAAGAGGCATTAGGATAACCCTTGTGTTTAAACCGTATCATAATTACTTGACCATTTAAGTCATATTACTTGACTAGTAAAGTCAATTAATTTTTCTCACACCTTAGCATTGTACTCATTTTTAGTACACGATACCCCTAGTACACCCCTCCAAGCCTATCTTTTTCGTTTCTAACTTTAAGCATTTTACTTAAAAGAAGAATTTGTTACAACCCACCCAAATGTGCAACCAAATCGCCTTAGCCTTCCTTGTATGCACTCATCTTTAGTGCATTATTGTTACATGTTTAAACCCTTAGTTAATTGTCTAATTGATTACATGGTTGCTAAGTCGAGTCATATCTTGTACATATTGTTTTGGGACTATTGGGACTCATGGGTAAAGTACTTGTGTTATGGAGTAATGGGGAAGAACATCATTTTTAACCCCCCCCCCCCCCCCCCCCATATGTGCATTAATCTTAAAAAGTACTCCAAGTGTTTTGATTATCTTGATTCGAGTCATTAGAGTAGTTTATTGTAAAGTATATAAAAATTCAAGTGTAAGGGGAATGTACATTCTCTATGATGTATTATTTTGGATGGTAGGGTAAAAGTGTATGCAAAAAAAAATAAATAAAAAATAATAATAATAATAATAATAATAATAATAATAATAATAATAATAATAATAATAATAATAATAATAATAATAATAATAATAATAATAATCGAAAAAATCATGAAAAAGAAAAAAAAAATAGAAAAAGAAAAACAGAAAAGCATACGGACTACCATCCCGTTTCATTCTATGTTTGTTTTATGTTTTTTTTTATTTTTGATTTATTAGCTTAAGTCGAGTCGAGTCTTGGCTTAGCAACGCTATTTTGTACATGTAATTAACCAAGATGATTAACTCACTACCAGTAAATATTGCCTTTATCCAACAAAACCGTGTTTTCCATATCCCTACACCTAACGTTATAACCCTTTAAAAGACCTCTTTGATAATTTATCCTAGGTGCTTACGTCAAGTGGTGGAGGTTTGATCCTTTCCCAAGCCTATGGTAATCTATTTGCTATGACAGGTAGTGAGAGATGTTTTCCATTTCCATATTGTGATATATACTTTATTACACCCGAGAGATGTGAGTATCTAAACACTATTTGTGAGGTGCTAGTGTATGACCTCCGTGCTTGTTTTTCGTTTTTAGTAGAACGATTATTTGTTTTAATTACTTTTATATTAGTGTTAAATGACCCCTAACTTGCATTTTGACTAGAATAATGTCACAAACCACTAACTTCCCCTTAGGTTAGAATGCCTTACTAACTTAGATTAGGCCCTCACTAGCACCCTAGGATTAGAAATACCTTACTAACTTAACTTATGCCCTTATTAGAGCACACTAGGATTAGAAATGCCTATAGGATTTTCCCGAGTTAAATTTTTGCTTTAATATATCATTATAAACTAACTAACCCTCAGACAAGCTCACGTATCCACCTATGCCAACCACTACTATGTTTACTTGATGTAAACATCCAGGTATGTCAAGTCTAGGTAATAAACATATTTTCACTAAGAAAACTAGTACTATACTACCATATACTTGCTAGAAAACCCTAAATGCACCTACGTGTTTACAATTAGCTTTAAAACCCTAACTGCCTATCTGAACTTGCATGCAAAGTGCTTAGGACTTAGAGATAAGTTAGAATAGATACCTTAGGATATATTAGAACCCTTAGGATATAGTACAACCCCTAGAAACTTAGGTACAAGTCATATAAGCACAAAACCATAATTAGGTCATAACTTCCCGAAACTAGGTCAAAACTAGGTTAAAACTTTACCATAATCTACCATCACTTAGTATAAGCTACTAATAGTTACTAAACATCATTAGGACCTTAATTAAGATACTAAAACATAGATAAAACCCTAAAAACTTATAAAACAAAACTAGATTAAAACTTGACCTAAACACCTAAACTATACTACTTAAACACCTTAATATGAACAAGCTACCACCCTAGCACCTTAATATACCTAAGATAGCACCCTAGCACCTCTAAGCACCCAAGCAAGTAGGTGATGCACCTCCTTGTCACCTCCTTGCCTTGAACTGCCTCTCACGGCTTACCACCACCACAACCGGCCTAGACCTCAGCCCCTAGCTACCATAGCTCAGCCTTGTCACCTCCTAGACCTGCCACCAGCCCCCATAGCTTTGCTTGCTCATCCCTCCCCCTCCATGACACCTAGGCAGCCGTTTCCCCTCAAACCGCCTCTATGCACCCTATAAATACCCCCTCCTCCTCTCATTCTTCCTCTCCCTCTCTACTTTACATTTCTGTGTTACTAAGTCCTTAGAAGCAATTGGAAATGAGTATCAAGGTCTTGGTCGTGTGGTGTTTTGGTTTGAAGTCTTACGAGCCCTAGAAACCCTAGAAAACCTTCGTAAGCCCTCCCCTAACCTAGGTAACCTTTACTTTATGTCTAGTATTCTTAGAATAGAACTTAGATAGTCTTTAGATGCCTTAGATAGTCACTAGATTGCCATGCATGCATGTTTTCTCTCGTTACCCTAGTTTTAGGTCGAATTGCATGTTTATGTGTTACATTGTTTCCTACTTGATATAACATACATTATGTGACTTATTTGAACTTACATGAGTTAGATTTAATCTTAGAAACTAGATTGCCATGCTAGAAATAGAATTATATGCATTTAGGACTAGTTTTGCAAATTATTACATGCATAGGGGTATATATTGTAAATTCCTGAAACTATAAAATCTAGGGACTGTTTTTGAAATTTCCTAGAAGATATTAGTGTAAGGACTAAGTTTAAAATATATTAAACCTTAAAATAAACTAATAAAACAAATATAAAACTAAAAGGACTAAAACTGCAAATAGTATAAACATAAGGGTAAAAAGGGTAAATAATAGAAATTAGTATAACGGTAGGAACTATATGTGTTATTTCTTTAAATATGATAGTTTAGGGACTAAATATGCAATAGTTAGAAAGTTATATGCCTATTTGTTATAAGTTTAATAGTTTAGGGTAGAAAACGTATATATATATATATATATATATATATATATATATATATATATATATATATATATATAAAGGGTAAAAATGGACTATTTTCATAAAATATAAAAACCTATATAACTTAGAAGCATAACACAATACTAGGGAGCTTCATGCGAGGAGTACTATGTGGATATTTTGTTTTGACGAGTTTGTCAGGTTTACGAATTAAAGTGCCCTGACTCCTCGAATGATTATTGCATATACTTCTGAGATATGATGGCCTGAACGGTGCTATGTTATAACTAAGCCCTAATAACAACATAACTCATTAATAGGGAACTTTGTGTGAGGAGTATTAACTTCAGAATTATGATGGCCCGAACGGTATTATGTTGATCACATAATACAATAGTAGGGAGCTTCATGTGAGGAGTCATAAACTTCTGAATTACTGATGAGTGTGTAAATACTCATCATTTTTACCATTTCTGAAATGCCAAAACATCCAAAAACACTCAATAATGAATCAAAATAGTGAAAATATCCCAGGAAAGTGTTTTACATGTTTCAAATGCAAAAATACCAAAAACAGATGAAAAACACATAAAGTTTGCATAATTGGCAGTTTCAGTCCCCCAACTTTCAAAAGTTGTCAAGTCTAGTCCCTGGAAGTTTAAAATGAAAGGAAAATCATCCCAAGGCAAAGAAAAGTCAAAATATATTCAAAATAAGTCCTTGGGTGATAAAGTTTGAGAAAATTACACTTTTACCCCTCAAAATCCAAAATTGGCAAAACAGGTCCCTGAAGTTTCAGAAAATGGCAGAATTGGTCCCTGGTGGGATATATTTGAAAGAAAAATCATTCTTGGACCTTAGGAAATCAAAAGTTATCAAAACAGGTCCCTGGATGAAAGATTTGAGGAATTTACAAAATTAGTCCTTAAAGTTTTCAGTTTTGGCAAAAATAGTACCCGGGTAATAAAAAAATGAAATTTATTAAAAATACCCGTGTGTTATTCAATATTGGCAAGTTTGGTCCTTGTGATGAAATTGGAAAAATACCACAAACAGCCCCTCATCTTTGCCTAAATTACAAAAGTGATCCTTGAAATTTCAATAAAAGCCAAACGGACCTATTTGTTATTTAACTAAACCAAAAACCAAACCCAAAAATAACAACCCACAGCCCATCACCAACAAGCCTGATCCAGTCCAACCCTTAGCCCAAGTCAACCCCAGTCAACCCAGTCAATCCCAGTCAAACGATAACCCCCCTTCTTCCCTTTCCCTCTCAGACTCACCCCCACAAACACCACCACTTGCAGCCTCCATTTTCCACCAATCACAAGCTACTACCCCCCTCAATTAATGTTCCCACCTCCCTATACCTACCCATGACCCCCCACAATTAATGCTACCCCCTCCTTTGCGTGTATCAGACCAAGATGCAAAAGCAGTTTTTCCCGCCAAAATACGTGGAGCATCATGAGTGGACCAAAGATTGAACAAAAAGGTGGGAAATGATTGAAATGCAGTGGTGAACCCTAATTGAGGGCTATAAATAGAAGATGGATGCAAGAGGAAGTTGAGTAGTTAATTTTAGTTTTATTTTATGTCGTGTAATTGTAATTTTAAATTCTAGGATACACCCAAGCTCTTAAGCAGTGGTAATCCTCTTTTTATTGTATTGTAAACTTAAATTCAGTTATAAATTTCAAGCTTCCTTAATTATATCATCTTATGCATTTTTATTTCAAATTTCATATCATCATTAAGATTAATTACTGTTGTTATGTAATATACTGGACTCCTAGGAACATATAAGCTCCCTTATAGCTTATTTAAGCTATTAGTAATAACTTAAATCAGCTTAGTGATAAAAAATTCAAAACACTCAACTGGTCAACAAAAGTCAACACGACAGGTTCTTAGTGATCAAAGCTGGAGCAGGGTTGAATTTGGATGTCCTTGGGTTAGAGAACCTGTGGAGGTTCATTAGGAATGGTTCTCAGTTCTTGGTTCAAGGCATAGGCTGGATTGCAAAATTGTAAGCTATTTTCTTTAAATCTTGCACTTTACTGTTGGCTTAGTGTATCTGTTTAATTCTTGTTGTTTCATGCTAATTTGGTGTTGTCTAGTGTAGTTGGTTCTTAATATCAGAAGGTTGTTAATTGTTTTTCAAAGTTTTCAAGTTTTTAGTTTTATACATTTTCATAGTGTAATCTTTGTTCTTGTTTTAATTGCTGTTATTCTTGTTTATTTGTATTACTTAGGTCCAACATAATTATATTTTAAGGTTTGAATATAGGTTTGAGGATCAAGTAATCAACTTGTTTTGAAAATTGTTAAAAACAGTTTGTAAAGGGGTGTTTGGATTAGTGTAGAATGCTGTGTAATTTGTGTTGGTTTGCTGTTGTTTTAGCATGAACATTTCATATTAGTCCTAAGTAGGATATTTCAAGTCTCAAACTCAGGTCTCAAACAACCAAAGTCAACAATCCACCCCAATCACCTTGACAGTTAACTGTCAAGGTTTTAGGGTCTCACAACTCACCATTCCATAGCATAACTAGTTAGTCTAGCTTAATCTAGCTTCTAAATAGCTTAGTGTCACTTATCTAATCAGTAGGGACTAATAGAATCTCACAAAAGTCAAAATATTGAGTTTTATTAAAAAAGTCAAAGTTGCTCATTCCCAGTTTTCACCAAACTTACTTAAGCATTTCTAAATTTTGTGATTTAATTTGGACTTTGAGATTTTGAGGTTAAGTTGACTACCAGCTCATCTTTAATATTATGCCTTCATTTTAGATTTAGCAAAATTATCCTGGGCCCCACAGTCCCTTGAAGTAGGTTGCAGGGCAAACAGCTGCCCTGTGCAGCAGATCATCCACCCAACACCACCACTTTGGTGGTGTTTTGTGACCAATCCAGTGGTCCCCACACCTAGTATTTAGGTTCCCCCAACCCCCCTCCTGGTAGGCTTTCACCATTGACCATTAGTTTGACCTAGATCTTAGTGGACCCCACCTGGAATTTGCTTCCAAATCTGTCCCATAACTGAGTAAAACTTAGGTTAGCTCAAGTGCTTAATTGGTCTTAAACAGCTTAATTGTGATCATTGTTGGATATTTTTGGCTTATTAAAGTTTGTTGAGTTTATTTGTGCTAAATTTCACCATTGTGGACCCCACCTAGGCCTATTTCTCTTGAAAGTCAACCAAAGTCAACTGTTTAGAACAAGGGGGTGTCACAGCTTAATTATAAGCTATTTCAACAAGTGTTTTTACAAAAGTTGGTCATTTTAATGTGTTTAGTAGTTCTGTAAAAGAAAAATCCAAAAAAAATTAGTTTTAAAATAAGTGATAGTTTCTATTTAATTCAAGTTAAGTTTAATTTTCATTTTTAAATTTTAATTAAGTAACTAGTGTTTTTATATTTTTATTAAATTCCTCATATATTAAAGTAGTTATAATAAATTTTTCAGATTTTTATTTTGTCATTTAGTGCTAATTAGAATTAATTTTAATTTTCTTTATTATTAATTAATATTAAATATTAAATAGCTTAATTAGTTTTTATAAGGTTAAATCTAGTTTTTATAATTTTTCTAGTTCTAATATAGTATAATAAGTTTTTAGAAAATAAATTTTGAGATTCTACTGTTCATTTTCTATTTTCCTTATTTTATTTGTTTAAAATAGATTTAAGTTAATTAATAGATAAATAATTAGTTGTTTAATTTTAAAACATAATTTTAGAGTTTTTATAATTTTGTAGGATTCCAGTGATGGTTAAATAATTTTATAAATTTTATCTTAATTTTCTAAGTTAATTTAGTATTAATATAAATTAAAAGTAGTTTAATTAGTTTAATTAAGTTAAATAGTTTTTAATTAATTACAAAACCACAAAAAGACAAAAATATTATTTTTAATTTTTTATATTTTCTTTAAGTTCTAATTTAGGTTTAGAAAATATTTTTGTTAATTTTTAGTATAATTTAAATCATTTGTCATTTTTAGTTTAATTAAATTAGATTTTAATTTACAATTTAAATAGTTTAATTAATTAAATAATAGTTTAATATTATTTTAATCACTTTTATAATTTCTTTTTCATTTTTAATTTTAAGTTTTGAAAAAGTGTCAAAAACACCCCCTGTAGTTTCATAATTACCAAAAACCCACTTTTCCAGTCCGATACGTGATCTTAATTGTCAATTTGTGCATATTTCTGCTATCTGATTATTGTGAATATTATATCTGTTTGTCAACACCAAAATAACAGTAGCAATATCATTCCTTCATCATCTGGCTACTGTCCTCAGTGCCACTTTCTCATAAACGATTCCAAAAGCACCATTTCAATCTCGTCGGGACTTTAACGACCCGGGGAAACACTACACTATCACCGGAGTATTGATTCTAGGCTATCTTTGACTTGTTGACCTTGGTCAATAATAATAAGACGGTTCGGGCTCAATCAAAATTTGGCGCCACTGCCGGGGAGGTTGTTGCGTGTTTTTAAAATCGTTTTAAGTTTAGTGGTTTTCAAAACCCTCCTTGTAAAAAGTTTTGTAAAAACAAAAATCATATCAAAAACGTTCATTAACACTTCTTCTGAAGTGTTGAAAAACACCAAAAAAATTAAAAACAATCAAAAACAAACTGTGAAGTTAAATTACTTCGTGTTCTTTAAGATTACAACCTGAAACAGTTGGTTTAAGGTAAGTTCTGACATTAAATTGCGAACTGAAGAGGAAACCTATTTACTTCCTCCCGCCAGCCTGCGAGTAATCTTAAAGGGACGATTTCGGTTAACGAATCAGTTCCAAAAATATTTCCCAAGTTTTCTGCACACACACCCATAAGCCTAAAGCAGTTTTTCAAAAATCAAATAATAAACCCATAATAAGTTCCCAAACTTAAGATTAAAACTTGCCTTTGTATCCCTGTGAGTAGTGTACCTTTTTCAAAGAAGCTGCTCACTTGTGATTATTGGTTTAAGTTCACTGTAGTTTTGCCTCGAACTTGTGTTGAAAAATTGTTTTTAGTGCATGCGCACTCGGTCTCAAGCAAAGAATAAAAAACAGAAAGACGTACCCGAGCTACGTTCTAATACAAAAACCGAAATGGCCGCTGGGCCACCACCACCACTATTACCACCCCCTGATGAGCCAGCTCCCGATCTCCGAACAATGGAGGAGCTGTGCCAGCCTACCATGCAAGGGCGGGGTGGGCCTATTGCACCACTCACTATTGGGGCCGCGGACTTTGGCCTCAAGCATCACATGATCCAACAAGTCCAGAATTCGTGTCAATTTCACGGATTACCGGGTGACGATGCCAATAAGCATCTTGACAAATATCTCACGGTCACCCAAAGCATGAAACAGCATGGTGTCACCGATGATGCCCTTCGGCTATACCTCTTCCCCTATTCTCTCGCTCATCATGCCACTGCATGGTTTGACCGACTTCCAAAGAATTCTATTCGTACCTTTGATGAAATGGTAACCAAGTTTTTAGCAAAATATTTTCCACCATCCATGGTTACCAAGTTACGTAATGATATCAGCAACTTCCGGCAACTTCCCGATGAGTCTCTTTTTGAGGCTTGGGAGCGTTATAAGCTAGCCATTGATCGGTGCCCTAACCACAATATGTTACAAGTTACCATAATAGATACCTTCTATAATGGTCTGACATTGAGGCACCGAGATATTCTCAATGCTGCTGCTGGTGGGACCTTTATGAAAAGGCGTCCCGAGGAGTGCTATGACTTAATCGAAAACATGACTGCCCATCATAACTTTTGGGATTCCTCTGCGGAGAGGGAAGCGTCATGTCATTCCGTTACTCCCTCATCATCATCATCTCCTGAAATAATCGCTCTTACCAAAAAGATGGATGATATTTCTACGGCTGTGTTGAGAATGAACCAAACGATGCAACATCAGGTTCAAAATCAACAAGTGAAAGCCGTGGCCCGAAGTTGTGAAACTTGTGGGGGCCCACATCTGTATTCCGAGTGTCCAGCTACTGCTGAATTTTCTCAAGAGAACGTTTATGCTGCTAACGGTTCCTATAACACGGGGGGTAACTCTTACCAACCGCAAGGGGACCGTAATCTCTTAAGCTATCGTTCCAACAATTTTCTCGGACCTCCCGGTTTTAACCAAAATCAAAACTGTAACACGAATCAGAATTTTAACCAAGGTCAAAACTCAAATTTCCAAAACCCGAACCAAAATCAAGGCCAGTTTAATCAAAATAATTTTCAAAATGGCAATCAAAACCAAGGTTTTCAAGGAAATTTTCAAAGAAACCAGAATCAAGGGAATTACAATCAGGGTAATTTCAATCAGAGAAACACTTTTCAGGGTAACAACAATCAAAACCAAGGGAATTTTCAAAACAACCGTGTTCAAAATCCCCCTGTTCAAAATCAAAACATTGTTCCACCCCCGTCTTCCTCAGATGCTGAAATTAAACAATTCATGAAAGCACAAGAGGAAACAAATCGGCTATTGATCAAGACTATCTCTGAACTTCAGAAGTCTTTAAATGATCGACCCTCGAGCTCTGGTACATTACCGAGCAACACGATCGCTAACCCGAGGGGCGATGTCAAGGCGATCACTACCCGAAGTGGGGTATCATACAATGGACCCACGATTCCTTCTACCTCTTCTTCTCCTCCTAAGGTAGCGGAACGTGAACCTGAGGTCACTACGGACAAGGTACTTCCTACTAATAACGGAGGTACCAACAACGTCCACCCTCAAGTTGTCCCGGTCCCGGCTCGTAAGCCGAAAGTTGTATTTGATCCTCCTGTGTGTCCTGATGAAATCTCAAAGAATAACCCTAAGCCGTCAATTCCATATCCTTCACGAGTGACTGAACAAAAGAACCGCGAAAAAGCTAACCATCAGATGGAAAAATTTTATCAAATTTTCCAAGAATTACACTTTGATATTAGCTTCGCGGACGCTCTTCTTCTCATGCCTAAGTTTGCTTCAACAATCAAAAATCTGATAAGCAACAAAGAAAAACTTTGTGAGATGGCAAAAACTCCTCTTAACGAGCATTGCTCAGCAGTGCTCTTGAAAAAGCTTCCCGAAAAGCTTGGAGATCCCGGGAAATTTCTCATTCCATGTATTTTCCCTGGGATGGTTGAATGCTTTGCCTTGGCCGATCTTGGCGCAAGCATTAACCTGATGCCTTACACAGTCTGGAAAAGACTTTCTCTACCTACTCTCACTCCGACCTGCATGACACTCGAGCTTGCAGACCGTACCATATCCCGTCCTCTCGGCATTGCCGAAGATATCTTCGTGAAAGTAGGAAAGTTCCATTTTCCGGCAGATTTTGTGATTGTTGATTTCGATGCTGACCCACGAGTCCCTCTCATTCTCGGGAGAGGATTCTTAAGAACGGGTCGTGCTTTGATCGATGTATTCGAAGAAGAAATCACTCTACGTGTTGGTGGCGAAGCCATAACATTCAATCTTGATCAGACTTCAAGATATTCCTCCAATTATGACGCTGAAACGGTTAACCGTATTGACATCATCGATATTGCGTCAGAGGAATCATCCCAAGAGGTCCTCGGTTTCTCATCCAGTGGCAGTCTTTCTACTGACCCTATCATTTCCGACTCTTCCCCTTCCCTCACTCCGTTTGAGGGAGGTGACTTCCTTTTGGAAGAGCTCGAGGCTTTTCTTGCTCAGGATAGCTCAATTCCCGATGGAGTTGATGAAAACTATCTTGACCCGGAGGGGGACATTCTTCTCCTTGAAAGATTGTTAAACGACGATCCTTCACCCTCTCCTTCTCCACAAATACTTCATAAAGCGGAAGTCAAAAATGTTGAAATAACTGAAGACTTTCCCGAGGTTGAGCTCAAGGACTTGCCTCCTCATCTAGAATATGCATTTCTGGAGGGTGATAATAAATTACCCGTCATTATTGCCAAAGACTTAAAAGATGAGGAAAAGACTGCACTCCTAAAGGTTCTTAAGTCAAACAAGCAAGCAATTGCTTGGAAACTCTCCGACATTAAGGGCATAAGCCCGAACTTTTGTACTCATAAAATCTTAATGGAGGATGACTTTAAACCAGCTGTGCAACATCAGAGAAGGGTAAATCCCAAAATCCACGAAGTTATCAAACAAGAAGTTCTTAAACTTCTTGATGCGGGATTGATTTACCCTATATCTGACAGTCCTTGGGTTAGCCCAATTCATTGTGTTCCTAAGAAGGGTGGCATTACCGTTGTCACCAACGAGGATAACGAGTTGATTCCAACTCGTTTGGTCACGGGTTGGCGTGTTTGTATTGACTATCGAAAGTTAAATGAAGCCACCCGTAAGGACCATTTTCCTCTCCCTTTTATGGACCAAATGCTCGAAAGACTTGCGGGGAATGAATACTACTGCTTCCTCGATGGTTTCTCGGGTTATTTCCAAATCCCCATTGATCCCCAGGATCAAGAGAAGACTACCTTCACATGCCCCTACGGAACTTTTGCCTACAGACGTATGCCTTTTGGCTTATGTAATGCACCAGGCACGTTCCAGAGATGCATGATGTCTATTTTTTCCGACATGATCGGGAAAACTATGGAGGTATTCATGGATGACTTTTCGGTCATCGGGGATTCATTTCAGACTTGCCTCTCCCACTTGGAACAGATGCTTAAACGTTGCAAAGAAACGAATCTAAGTCTCAACTGGGAGAAGAGCCACTTTATGGTCAAGGAGGGCATTGTCCTCGGCCATAAGATTTCAAAAAACGGGATCGAGGTTGACAGAGCTAAAATCGATGTCATTGCCAAATTACCTCATCCCACCACCGTAAAAGGTGTTCGGAGCTTTTTGGGTCATGCCGGCTTCTACCGTAGGTTTATCCAAGATTTTTCTAAGATTGCCCGGCCTATGACCCATCTCCTCGAGAAGGATGCTCCTTTCATCTTCTCTCCTGAGTGCATCGAAGCTTTTGAAACACTAAAGAAAAAGCTTACCGAGGCACCGATTCTTGTTGCCCCCGATTGGGACCAACCTTTTGAGCTTATGTGCGATGCTAGTGATTTTGCCATAGGTGCGGTCTTGGGGCAACGAAAAGCAAAATACTTTCAGCCCATACACTACGCAAGCAAAACTATGACTGAGGCTCAAGGTCATTACACCACCACTGAAAAAGAACTCCTAGCTGTGGTGTATGCCTTCGAGAAATTCCGGTCATACCTAATCTTGACTAAATGCGTAGTGTACACAGATCACTCGGCTTTGAAATACCTATTTGCAAAACAAGATGCAAAGCCGAGGCTTCTTCGTTGGGTTCTCCTCCTTCAGGAATTTGATATCATTATCCGTGATAAAAAAAGGAGCCGAGAACCTTGCTGCTGATCATCTCTCACGATTAGAGAACCCTCATCAAGATGTGTCCGAGAAAAAGGAAATAAATGAAACATTTCCTCTCGAGACACTCAATGCGGTTGCTTTTCGTGGTGACTCTACTACCCCATGGTTTGCCGACTTTGCAAATTACCATGCGGGTAACTTCATAGTGAAGGGGTTAACGTCCCAACAAAAGAAAAAATTCTTCAAAGACGTTAAACATTACTTCTGGGACGACCCCTTCCTCTTCAAAATCTGTGCCGATCAAGTCATCAGGCGATGTGTATACGGACAGGAAGCCACTGATATTCTCAAGGCTTGCCATGCTGGACCCACCGGGGGCCACCATAGTCCTAACTACACCGCCAAAAAGGTGTTTGATTCCGGTTTCTATTGGCCCACAATCTACAAGGATGCCCACGAGTTAGTCAAAGCCTGTGATGCTTGTCAGCGTCACGGGAATATTTCACAAAAGAACGAAATGCCGCAAAATGCTATTCAAGTTTGTGAAATCTTTGACGTCTGGGGCATTGACTTTATGGGGCCATTCCCATCTTCTCACGGAAACAAATACATACTCGTGGCTGTTGACTATTTGTCAAAATGGGTTGAGGCTAAAGCCTTACCCACTAACGATGCCCGAGTAGTTGTGAAGTTCTTGAAATCCCTCTTTGCTCGTTTTGGAACCCCACGTGCCATCATTAGTGATCGCGGTACTCACTTTTGCAATGATCAATTTGCAAAAGTCATGCTGAAATACGGTGTTACTCATCGTCTTTCCACCGCATATCACCCCCAAACAAGTGGGCAGGTGGAGGTTTCCAACCGTGGTATTAAACGGATTCTTGAGAGGACAGTAGGTGAAAACCGTGCTTCCTGGTCGGATAAACTAGATGATGCACTCTGGGCCTTCCGTACAGCTTACAAAACACCCATCGGGTGCACTCCATACAAGCTTGTATACGGGAAGGCGTGTCATTTACCGATCGAGCTCGAGCACAAAGCCTACTGGGCCTTGAAACATGCTAACTACGACCTTCATAAAGCGGGTGATCACCGTAAGGTTCAAATCAATGAATTAAACGAACTTCGTGATCAGGCCTACGAGAACTCTTTGATCTACAAAGAAAAGACAAAGAAGATTCACGACTCTAAGATTAAGAACCGAGTTTTCAACGTCGGTGACAGAGTCCTTCTTTTCAATTCAAGATTAAAGATCTTCTCGGGGAAATTAAAAAACCGATGGACTGGACCATTCACCATTGCTAAAGTTTACCCATACGGGACTGTTGAGTTATCTCAACCCGAAAGTCCCAACTTCAAAGTGAATGGTCACAGATTGAAACATTATTTTGGAGAGGACACACCACCCATGGTTGTCCCGGATCTCCAAACTTTCCCCATGGACCAATGAATTCGGGGATCGAGTCAAGCTAGTGACTCGGTAAACAAAAATTAGCAACATATATGGGTTTTCACCCGTATTTCTGACTTCTTTCTACTTTCTACCACCCTAGTGTGGGGGAGTGGCCATCCCCCACCGTTTCAAAAGTAAATATTTTTCATGTTTTGTATGTATATTATGTCATTAAAATCCCGGGCTGTCAAAACAAATTTACTACAGTTAATCATTCACAAGTGATTAGCTAGCGTGGTAAACTTGACACAAGCCTGGGAAGTGTATGTATATTATTATTCATCTTTCAGGCTGTCAGGGAGAATTTATTACAGTTAATCATTCACAAGTGATTAGCTAGCGTGGTAAACCTGACACAAACCTGGAAGGTGTATGTATATTATCAAACTTTATCATTCAACTCCCGGGCTGTTAGGGCAAATTTATTACAGTTAATCATTCACAAGTGATTAGCTTGCGTGGTAAACCTAACACAAGCCTGGAAGGTAGTGAGCAAAAAAAAAAAAAAAAAAAAAAAAAAAAAAAAAAAAAAAAAAAATCATTTTTGTATGTACAGATAAAATAAAGTGAAAAATAGAAATTTCCACAGTTAGAATCGAATATTAGCTTTTCCATTTAGAGATTCGGCATAATAGCCGGGACTTTGAATATTGAGGACAATATTCAGTTCTAGTGTGGGGGGGGGAAATTCTTACGAATTTTATCATAAAACTTTCCAAGTACCCCCATTTTAGGCCAAAAATTTTTTTCAAAATTTTTCACTTTATTCCAAAATTTTTGTGGTTATCAATCCGCCAAAGTCTAAATGACAAAGGGATTGGCTAGTCCAGGAGCAAACGGCTCTTGGTAAAGACATCTCAAATCCGTTGATGGCTGGCAGTTTGCCAAAAATTGCATGGTTCCTCAGCTCCCCCGTATCCTCATAAGCAAATGAGCTGGCTAGCCCACAAGATTATGGCTTGTGGTAAAGGCCGTGAAAAACCATAATTGGTAATCAGCTCACCAAGATGTTGACTTAGTCCATCAAGATGCTGGCTAGTCCAGAAGCAAACGGCTTTTGGTAAAGACAAATCAAATCCGTTGACAGCTGGTGGTTTGCTCAAAATCACACGGTTATCAGGTGTGCCACAGTTCTTACACCTGGCTACTCCAGAAGTGATGGCTTTTGGTAAAGAGTTTCAAATCCATTATGTTTTTCTCAAAAGATTGCTAGGGACTAGCAATGTTTTAGTGTAGGGGATTGATGAGTGTGTAAATACTCATCATTTTTACCATTTCTGAAATGCCAAAACATCCAAAAACACTCAATAATGAATCAAAATAGTGAAATTATCCCAGGAAAGTGTTTTACATGTTTCAAATGCAAAAATACCAAAAACAGATGAAAAACACATAAAGTTTGCATAATTGGCAGTTTCAGTCCCCCAACTTTCAAAAGTTGTCAAATCTAGTCCCTGGAAGTTTAAAATGAAAGGAAAATCATCCCAAGGCAAAGAAAAGTCAAAATATATTCAAAATAAGTCCTTGGGTGATAAAGTTTGAGAAAATTACACTTTTACCCCTCAAAATCCAAAATTGGCAAAACAGGTCCCTGAAGTTTCAGAAAATGGCAGAATTGGTCCCTGGTGGGATATATTTGAAAGAAAAATCATTCTTGGACCTTAGGAAATCAAAAGTTATCAAAACAGGTCCCTGGATGAAAGATTTGAGGAATTTACAAAATTAGTCCTTAAAGTTTTCAGTTTTGGCAAAAATAGTACCCGGGTAATAAAAAAATGAAATTTATTAAAAATACCCGTGTGTTATTCAATATTGGAAAGTTTGGTCCTTGTGATGAAATTGGAAAAATACCACAAACAGCCCCTCATCTTTGCCTAAATTACAAAAGTGATCCTTGAAATTTCAATAAAAGCCAAACGGACCTATTTGTTATTTAACTAAACCAAAAACCAAACCCAAAAATAACAACCCACAGCCCATCACCAACAAGCCTGATCCAGTCCAACCCTTAGCCCAAGTCAACCCCAGTCAACCCAGTCAATCCCAGTCAAACGATAACCCCCCTTCTTCCCTTTCCCTCTCAGACTCACCCCCACAAACACCACCACTTGCAGCCTCCATTTTCCACCAATCACAAGCTACTACCCCCCTCAATTAATGTTCCCACCTCCCTATACCTACCCATGACCCCCCACAATTAATGCTACCCCCTCCTTTGCGTGTATCAGACCAAGATGCAAAAGCAGTTTTTCCCGCCAAAATACGTGGAGCATCATGAGTGGACCAAAGATTGAACAAAAAGGTGGGAAATGATTGAAATGCAGTGGTGAACCCTAATTGAGGGCTATAAATAGAAGATGGATGCAAGAGGAAGTTGAGTAGTTAATTTTAGTTTTATTTTATGTCGTGTAATTGTAATTTTAAATTCTAGGATACACCCAAGCTCTTAAGCAGTGGTAATCCTCTTTTTATTGTATTGTAAACTTAAATTCAGTTATAAATTTCAAGCTTCCTTAATTATATCATCTTATGCATTTTTATTTCAAATTTCATATCATCATTAAGATTAATTACTGTTGTTATGTAATATACTGGACTCCTAGGAACATATAAGCTCCCTTATAGCTTATTTAAGCTATTAGTAATAACTTAAATCAGCTTAGTGATAAAAAATTCAAAACACTCAACTGGTCAACAAAAGTCAACACGACAGGTTCTTAGTGATCAAAGCTGGAGCAGGGTTGAATTTGGATGTCCCTGGGTTAGAGAACCTGTGGAGGTTCATTAGGAATGGTTCTCAGTTCTTGGTTCAAGGCATAGGCTGGATTGCAAAATTGTAAGCTATTTTCTTTAAATCTTGCACTTTACTGTTGGCTTAGTGTATCTGTTTAATTCTTGTTGTTTCATGCTAATTTGGTGTTGTCTAGTGTAGTTGGTTCTTAATATCAGAAGGTTGTTAATTGTTTTTCAAAGTTTTCAAGTTTTTAGTTTTATACATTTTCATAGTGTAATCTTTGTTCTTGTTTTAATTGCTGTTATTCTTGTTTATTTGTATTACTTAGGTCCAACATAATTATATTTTAAGGTTTGAATATAGGTTTGAGGATCAAGTAATCAACTTGTTTTGAAAATTGTTAAAAACAGTTTGTAAAGGGGTGTTTGGATTAGTGTAGAATGCTGTGTAATTTGTGTTGGTTTGCTGTTGTTTTAGCATGAACATTTCATATTAGTCCTAAGTAGGATATTTCAAGTCTCAAACTCAGGTCTCAAACAACCAAAGTCAACAATCCACCCCAATCACCTTGACAGTTAACTGTCAAGGTTTTAGGGTCTCACAACTCACCATTCCATAGCATAACTAGTTAGTCTAGCTTAATCTAGCTTCTAAATAGCTTAGTGTCACTTATCTAATCAGTAGGGACTAATAGAATCTCACAAAAGTCAAAATATTGAGTTTTATTAAAAAAGTCAAAGTTGCTCATTCCCAGTTTTCACCAAACTTACTTAAGCATTTCTAAATTTTGTGATTTAATTTGGACTTTGAGATTTTGAGGTTAAGTTGACTACCAGCTCATCTTTAATATTATGCCTTCATTTTAGATTTAGCAAAATTATCCTGGGCCCCACAGTCCCTTGAAGTAGGTTGCAGGGCAAACAGCTGCCCTGTGCAGCAGATCATCCACCCAACACCACCACTTTGGTGGTGTTTTGTGACCAATCCAGTGGTCCCCACACCTAGTATTTAGGTTCCCCCAACCCCCCTCCTGGTAGGCTTTCACCATTGACCATTAGTTTGACCTAGATCTTAGTGGACCCCACCTGGAATTTGCTTCCAAATCTGTCCCATAACTAAGTAAAACTTAGGTTAGCTCAAGTGCTTAATTGGTCTTAAACAGCTTAATTGTGATCATTGTTGGATATTTTTGGCTTATTAAAGTTTGTTGAGTTTATTTGTGCTAAATTTCTCCATTGTGGACCCCACCTAGGCCTATTTCTCTTGAAAGTCAACCAAAGTCAACTGTTTAGAACAAGGGGGTGTCACAGCTTAATTATAAGCTATTTCAACAAGTGTTTTTACAAAAGTTGGTCATTTTAATGTGTTTAGTAGTTCTGTAAAAGAAAAATCCAAAAAAAATTAGTTTTAAAATAAGTGATAGTTTCTATTTAATTCAAGTTAAGTTTAATTTTCATTTTTAAATTTTAATTAAGTAACTAGTGTTTTTATATTTTTATTAAATTCCTCATATATTAAAGTAGTTATAATAAATTTTTCAGATTTTTATTTTGTCATTTAGTGCTAATTAGAATTAATTTTAATTTTCTTTATTATTAATTAATATTAAATATTAAATAGCTTAATTAGTTTTTATAAGGTTAAATCTAGTTTTTATAATTTTTCTAGTTCTAATATAGTATAATAAGTTTTTAGAAAATAAATTTTGAGATTCTACTGTTCATTTTCTATTTTCCTTATTTTATTTGTTTAAAATAGATTTAAGTTAATTAATAGATAAATAATTAGTTGTTTAATTTTAAAACATAATTTTAGAGTTTTTATAATTTTGTAGGATTCCAGTGATGGTTAAATAATTTTATAAATTTTATCTTAATTTTCTAAGTTAATTTAGTATTAATATAAATTAAAAGTAGTTTAATTAGTTTAATTAAGTTAAATAGTTTTTAATTAATTACAAAACCACAAAAAGACAAAAATATTATTTTTAATTTTTTATATTTTCTTTAAGTTCTAATTTAGGTTTAGAAAATATTTTTGTTAATTTTTAGTATAATTTAAATCATTTGTCATTTTTAGTTTAATTAAATTAGATTTTAATTTACAATTTAAATAGTTTAATTAATTAAATAATAGTTTAATATTATTTTAATCACTTTTATAATTTCTTTTTCATTTTTAATTTTAAGTTTTGAAAAAGTGTCAAAAACACCCCCTGTAGTTTCATAATTACCAAAAACCCACTTTTCCAGTCCGATACGTGATCTTAATTGTCAATTTGTGCATATTTCTGCTATCTGATTATTGTGAATATTATATCTGTTTGTCAACACCAAAATAACAGTAGCAATATCATTCCTTCATCATCTGGCTACTGTCCTCAGTGCCACTTTCTCATAAACGATTCCAAAAGCACCATTTCAATCTCGTCGGGACTTTAACGACCCGGGGAAACACTACACTATCACCGGAGTATTGATTCTAGGCTATCTTTGACTTGTTGACCTTGGTCAATAATAATAAGACGGTTCGGGCTCAATCAATTACAATGGCCCGAACAGTGTTATGTTATATATAAAAACCTAAATAGTAATTAGTTAAGAAAACCTATACTAAGACTTGACATACGCACACCCACACTACCTCAGGATACGTGAGTAAGTTGTCTAAACCCCTACTTAAACTAGCTAGAGACTCAGGTGAGTTTTCATAGCCTCACACCCTTTTAAATGCTTTTTAAATGTTTTACAAACCCTGTTAGGGGGATACATGCTTTAAAACCAAATACTAGTCTTTGCTCTGGTTATTGCACGAGTAAACTAACAGCCATCATTACATAACCCCAAATTCATGAATCTAATCATTTGGAAGGTTTTATCCAAACGAACGCGAATATAGTTGATAGATCTATTGGAGTTTGCCAACTCCCGTTGGTATTAACACCCCACTAGGTGGTACCAATAAGTACTATATTTGAACCCACTGAAGGTTTAACTTTGGAAAGTTATCCTTCCCATCCCCTCATGGTTTGGTTTGCAGACCCCATGACCCGGATCGTTAACGTGTGATTCATGAGCTTAGTGCAATATTCCTTACTTCTAAAACTAACCCTTTTCCATACATAGAGTTTAAGCTGAACTTTGTGGAACTTGTATTTACACTTTACTTTTTAAACCTGTGACTCTCACTCAACATACGTGTTGACTTTTAAGCATGTTATCTTAGGTAATTAGGCACTATAGGAACCCTGGCACGGAGAACCACTGGACATGAGGATGTCCTGGATAGTTATCATTCATCAATTTTGTGTCATAAAACGTATCTTAGGGACCTCTCTTTTGGTAAAAGTATATCTTTTGCTGTAAAAACTCTGATGAATAAATGAAGGATAACAACCTTTTTCAAAAACGTCTCTTTTCGAGTCATTTTCTATTATCTTGTCTTTGTTTCCATGAGTAATACCCCAAACACTTTAGCCGCTGCGATCAGTGCAAAAATTGGGGTGTTACAGATTGGCATCAGAGCCTTGGTTATAGAGAACAAAAGGATTTTCCTAAAACTATAACCACTTTTTCAAAAAGGGTCCTCCGTGCCAGAAGAATCCCCAACTAACTCTAGGTTAAAATCCCCAATTGCCCTTAGATTAGAATCCCCAACTGCCTTTAGGTTAGAATCCCCAACTGCCTTTAGTTTAGAATCCCCAACTGCCTTTAGGTTAGAATCCCTAACTTGCCTTTAGATTAGAACCCCTGAATTGCCTTTAGGATTAGATATCTCACTATTGCCCTTAGGATAGAATCCCCACTATTAGAATTGCCTTTAAAATGCTTATTTAGGTTAGAATTATTCTAAGAGATTCCTTCGGGAATTACAGTTAAATATGTCATCCTTTAATAATCCTATCATCGTGTTGGATACCGATGAGACGGATTCTTCATCTGATGGTGATGAGTATGCTCCGGATACTCCTACTCACTCATCTACTGGTTCTAATTCTCCGGAAGAATTAGCCCAGAATATCTTAACTAACTTCGGATTAGAACTTTCCCCGAATGACCCCTATATGCAAGCATATAATGGGTATATGCAAGCATATGGTGGAAACATTCCCACTGTACCTACTATAACCCCTACCCCACCTAAACCCCACTATACTAGTCAAGATCGTAATGTTCCTGAAATTGATTCACCTCCCCTTAAGAAAATACGTTTTATACCACCATCACCTCCCCCTAGGTTCCATATAGGTAGTAGTTCGTATAAAACACCTTTAGAAAGGCATGATGAACAAATAGATGAAATACTTAGTCATCTAGATAAACTTTCTTTAGAAAGAATGGAAGAAGTAGAAATTAGGATTAGGGAATTAGGAATATGTAGAAATAGGTTAGAAAATGAACTAGAGAAAACTCACAATCAAGTCTTTAGGATACAAAAAAAGTATGAAGGACACTCTGACGAAGTAAGCACCACACATGTTAGACTTTCCACTATCGAAATGATTATCGAGGATCTTAGGGATAATCATAGGTCTGACATAGATGAACTCTTGGAGGCCATTCAAGATCTCAAGAGTAACCTAGACCAAAAATAAGGTTATAGGGTTAGATAACATGGGTAGATAACTTAGTTAAACGGGTACTTGTTAGGTTTTTATTAAAAATAAAATAAAATAAAATAAAAAGTTTTTCATAAAACTCGTATCCCGTATTAGGATTCCCCAATTACCTTAGAACACACTAGATTGCCTTAAGAACTTAAAAACCAAAACGACTAGGAAAAATTAAAACAAGTAGACATACCTAGGAATAGTAAAAACTTAAGATCACTTAGAATCACTATGCCTTTAGACGGAGGGGGAAACTATTTTCGGTGAACCACAACGATTCTTGCTAGGACTTGTTCTTTTTAAACCCATCCGTTATCAGAAGAGTGCTTTCAGCACTTAAAACATAAACTATAACAAAATTCTTACCATATCTTACCTTTATAATGGCACGTACAAGAACTACTCCACCTGTCACTCCTACTACTCCCGCTATTACTCAGGAAGATATCCAACGACTAGTGACTGACAGTGTAACTGCAGCACTAGGAGCTAGGGATGCAAATATGGCTAGAAACCCTGAAATCACTGTAGTGAAGAAGAGTAACTACAAGGAATTTATAAGCTGTCAGCCCTTCAATTTCAAGGGGACAGAAGGGGCCATAGGGTTAATTCATTGGTTTGAGAGATGTGAATCAGTGTTTTCTCGAAGTAATTATACAGAGGATTGTAGGGTTAAGTTTGCAACGGGAACGCTTACTGAGGAAGCGTTATCTTGGTGGAACTCATATGCCCAACCAATAGGAATAGAAGAGGCATATAAGTTATCTTGGGTTGAATTCAAGAAACTTATGATTAAGAAATACTGCCCACGGACAGAAGTCAAGAAAATGGAGGATGAATTTTATAACTTGACTTTGAAGGGGAACGATGTTAAAACTTATATTAGGAGATTTCAAGAGTTGGCTACTTTGTGCCCTACAATGGTACCAACTGTTGAAAAGACGATAGAAGTTTTCATCGAAGGTTTGCCCCGGAGTATCGAAGGGAATGTTACAGCCTCTAAACCTCAAACATTAGAGGAGGCCATTAATATAACCTTAAGGTTAATGGACCAAGTAACAAAGCACAACCATGTGCCAGTGCCCTACGATAATAAACGAAAGTTCCATGATGGGAGAGCTTTCGGTAGTAACCGTAGTAATACTGGAGGTAATCATACGAATCCTTATCCTCAACCAAGGCAAGATAATGCAAGAGCGTATGCCACCACTTTAAATGAGAAAAGTGGGTATGCTGGAAGTGCCCCTCTGTGTAGGAGATGCAGCTGGCATCACACATGGCCTTGTGTCATTGAATGTAACATATGCAACAAGGTGGGCCATTACTCAAAGGATTGCAAGAACAAAAGACCAGTTGCTGGAGGAAATCTACCACCAGCAACAGTCATTTGTCATACTTGCGGGGAAAAGGGTCATTACATGAATAAATGCCCAAAGAGGAATGTTGATGGTGCCCAGGGTAGAACATACATGTTGAGGGATAGGAATGATCCACAAGATCCCAGCGTAGTCACGGGTAAGTTCTTTTAAATCATCATTTAGTTAAAATATTATTTGATTCTGGAGCAGATAGATGTTTCGTATCTATACCCTTAGCCTCTAGACTTAGGATAAAACCCATAGCTTTAGATAATTATTATGAGATAGAAATGGCCGACGGAAACTTAGTTAGTACTAACACAGTCATTAAGGGTTGTACCCTAACATTACTTAACCACCACTTTGAGATCGATCTCATACCTATTAGGCTCGGTAGTTTTGACATTGTTGTGGGAATGGATTGGTTGTCCAAGAATCAAGCAAATATTCTTTGTGACAAGAAAATCATCCATGTACCTATCAACGGTGAGACTTTAACTATCCGAGGAGATCAAAGTAGAACTAGACTTAACTTCATTTCAAGTATCAAAGCAAAACAATGCATGTCACGAGGTTGTCAAGTTTTTATGGTTCAAGTAACGGAGACTAAGCCAGACGAAAAACGACTAGAAGAGATCCCTAAAGTCAGGGAATACCCAGAAGTTTTTCCCAAGGATTTACCTGGCTTACCTCCGATTCGTCAAATTGAATTTCAAATCGACTTAATTCCTGGAGCAACACCTATAGCCCAAGCCCCCTATAGGTTAGCCCCTTCAGAGATGAAGGAACTCTCTGAACAACTGCCGGAATTAACCGATCAAGATTTTATACGTCCAAGTACATCACCCTGGGGAGCTCCTGTCCTATTCGTAAAGAAGAAAGACGGATCTATGAGGATGTGTATCGACTATCGTGGATTAAACAAAGTTACTATCAAAAATCGATACCCATTACCCCAGATTGATGACCTATTTGATCAACTACAAGGTTCGAACGTATACTCAAAAATCGACTTACGATCAGGCTATCATCAACTGAGAGTAAGGGAAGAAGATATCCCTAAGACCGCTTTCAGAACGAGATATGGGCACTATGAATTTCAAGTTATGCCATTTGGTTTGACAAACGCACCAGCGGTTTTCATGGATCTCATGAATCGGGTGTGAAACCATACTTGGATAAATTTGTTATAGTGTTCATAGATGATATCCTTATCTATTCACGTAATGAGGAAGAGCACGCTAAACACTTGAGAATAATCCTAGAACTGCTTAAGACGGGGAAACTTTATGCAAAGTTCTCTAAATGTGAATTCTGGATTAGTGTTGTGCAATTTCTTGGACACGTGATAGATAAACAAGGACTTCATGTCGATCCAACAAAAATCAAAGCTGTTAAGGATTGGTCGCAACCTAAGAATCCTACAGAGATACAACAATTCTTAGGACTTGAAGGCTACTATCGAAGGTTTATTAAAGGATTTTCAAAAATAGCTAAACCTTTTACAGAGCTAACCCAGAAAAATAGGAAGTTTGACTGGGGAAAAGATCAAGAGATAGCTTTCCAACTTTTGAAGAGAAAGTTATGTGAAGCTCCGATCTTAGCATTACCGGAGGGAAACGATAATGTTGTCGTCTACTGTGATGCTTCTCGAAGAGGTCTTGGAGCCGTATTAATGCAAAAAGATAAAGTAATCGCTTATGCATCACGACAACTCACAAAACATGAAGAAAACTACACTACACATGATCTAGAATTAGGAGCAGTGGTGTTCGCTCTAAGAATATGGAGACATTACCTGTATGGCACTAAGTGTACGGTTTTCACTGATCACAAAAGCCTACAACATATTCTTGATCAAAAAGAGTTGAACATGAGACAACGTCGATGGGTAGAACTGCTTGCTGATTACGATTGTGAGATTCATTATCATCCTAGCAAAGCTAACGTAGTAGCTGATGCTTTGAGCCAAAAGGAATGAATCAAACCACTTAGAGTTAGGTCATTAGTAATGACTCTTCATTCGAATCTACCTTCTCAAATACTCAAAGCCCAGAATGAAGCCCTCGAATCGAAGGATTGTAAACTTGAGAATCTAAGAGGATGGATAAGGCTTTCGAGATAAGTTTAGACGGAACTCGTTGTATTAAGGGTCAAAAATGGTTACCTTATCATGGTAACTTAAGGAACGTAATAATGCACGAGTCCTATAAATCTAAGTACTCCATTCACCCGGGATCTGATAAGATGTATCAGGATTTGAAGAAACACTATTGGTGGCCCGACATGAAGGCATCCATTGCCAGATATGTGGGCAGGTGTTTAACATGTTCTAGAGTAAAGGCTGAATGCCAAAAGCCATCCGGTTTATTGGAACAGCCTGAGATTCCCATTTGGAAGTGGGAAAGAATTACGATGGATTTTATCACTAAATTACCTAGAACATTCAACGGGCATGATACTATTTGGGTAATAGTTGATCGCCTTAAGAAATCAGCACACTTCATTCCTATACGAGAAACAGATGATATGCAACCCTTGCAAGGTTGTACCTCAAGGAAATAGTCTCCCGACATGGAGTGCCAATATCTATTATATCGGATCGTGATTCTCGTTTCACATCCAGATTTTGGCAATAATGCAAAAGGCCTTAGGTACTTAGATAGACATGAGTACGGCATATCATCCGCAAACCGATGGTCAAAGTGAAAGAACTATACAAACACTCGAGGATATGCTTCGAGCGTGTGTGATAGATTTTGGAAAAGGATGGGAGAAACACTTGCCATTAGTAGAATTCTCGTGTAACAATAGCTATCACGCTAGCATAAAAGCAGCACCGTATGAGGCACTTTATGGGAGAAAGTGTAGGTCTCCGGTCTGCTGGGCTGAAGTTGGAGAAGTGCAACTCACGGGTCTGGAAATAATCCATGAGACAAATGAGAAAATAGTTCAAATCCGACAACGCTTACAAGCTGCAAGGGATCGGCAAAAGAGTTATGCCGAAATAAGACGTAAGCCTTTAGAATTTCAAGTCGGAGATATGCTTATGTTGAAAGTTTCACCTAGGAAAGGTGTCTTTCATTTCGGAAAGCAAGGAAAGCTTAGTCCGAGACACATTGGACCTTTTAAGGTTTTAGAACGAATTGGTCCAGTGGCATACCGACTTGAATTACCGGATGAACTAAGTAATCTACACGACACGTTTCACGTATCAAATCTTAAGAAGTGTTTATCGGACGAATCACTAGTTGTGCCTATTAACGAGCTTCAATTGGATGATAAGCTCAATTTCACTAAGGAACCAGTGGAAATTATGGACCGAGAGGTCAAAAATCTAAAACATCACCGGATTCCTATCGTTAAGGTACGTTGGGACTCTCAAAGAGGACCAGAGTATACTTGGGAATGATAGGATCAAATCTGTGCTAAATATCCCCATATATTCACACCATCACATACTAACCATAGTTAAATCTCGGGACGAGATTTTCTTTTAGGATGGGAGACTGTCACAAACCACTAACTTCCCCTTAGGTTAGAATGCCTTACTAACCTAGATTAGGACCTCACTAGCACCCTAGGATTAGAAATACCTTACTAACTAAACTTAGACCCTTATTAGAGCACACTAGGATTAGAAATGCCTATAGGATTTTCTCGAGTTAAATTTTTGCTTTAATATATCATTATAAACTAACTAACCCTCGGACAAGCTCATGTATCCACCTATGCCAACCACTACTATGTTTACTTGATGTAAACATCCAGGTATGTCAAGTCTAGGTAATAAACATATTTTCACTAAGAAAACTAGTACTATACTATGTACCCTATACTTGCTAGAAAACCCTAAATGCACCTACGTGTTTACAATTAGCTTTAAAACCCTAACTGCCTATCTGAACTTGCATGCAAAGTGCTTAGGACTTAGATATAAGTTAGAATAGATACCTTAGGATATATTAGAACCCTTGGGATATAGTACAACCCCTAGAAACTTAGGTACAAGTCATATAAGCACAAAACCATAATTAGGTCATAACTTCCCAAAACTAGGTCAAAACTAGGTTAAAACTTTACCATAAGCTACCATCACTTAGTATAAGCTACTAATAGTTACTAAACATCATTAGGACCTTAATTAAGATACTAAAACAAAGATAAAACCCTAAACACTTATAAAAAAACTAGATTAAAACTTGACCTAAACACCTAAACTATACTACTTAAACACCTTAATATGAACAAGCTACCACCCTAGCACCTTAATATACCTAAGCTAGCACCCTATCACCTCTAAGCACCCAAGCAAGTAGGTGATGCACCTCCTTGTCACCTCCTTGCCTTGAACCGCCTCTCACGGCTTACCACCACCACAACCGGCCTAGACCTCAGCCCCCTAGCTACCATAGCTCATCCTTGTCACCTCCTAGACCTGCCACCAGCCCCCATAGCTTTGCTTACTCATCCCTCCTCCTCCGTGACACCTAGGCAGCCGTTTCCCCTTAAACCGCCTCTACGCACTCTATAAATACCCCCTCCTCCTCTCATTCTTCCTCACTCCTCTCCTCTCCCTCTCTACCTCACATTTCTGTGTTACTAAGTCCTTAGAAGCAATTGGAAATGAGTAGCAAGGTCTTCGTCATGTGGTGTTTTGGTTTGAAGTCGTACGAGCCCTAGAAACCCTATAAAACCTTTGTAAGCCCTCCCCTAACCTAGGTAACCTTTACTTTACGTCTAGTATTATTAGAATAGAACTTAGATAGTCTTTAGATGCCTTAGATAGTCACTAGATTGCCATGCATGCATGTTTTCTCTCGTTACCCTAGTTTTAGGTCGAATTGCATGTTTATGTGTTACATTGCTTTCCTACTTGATATAACATACATTATGTGACTTATTTGAACTTACATGAGTTAGATTTAATCTTAGAAACTAGATTGCCATGCTAGAAATAGAATTATATGCATTTAGGACTAGTTTTGTAAATTATTACATGCATAGGGGTATATATTGTAAATTCCTAAAACTATAAAGTCTAGGGACTGTTTTTGACATTTCCTAGAAGATATTAGTGTAAGGACCAAGTTTGCAATATATTAAACCTTAAAATAAACTAATAAAACAAATATAAAACTAAAAGGACTAAAACTGCAAATAGTATAAACATAAGGGTAAAAAGGGTAAATAATAGAAATTAGTATAATCTATGAACTATATGTGATATTTCTTTAAATATGATAGTTTAGGGACTAAATATGCAATAGTTAGAAAGTTATATGCCTATTTGTTATAAGTTTAATAGTTTAAGATAGAAAATGTAAATATATATATAAAGGGTAAAAATGGACTATTTTCATAAAATATAAAAACCTATATAAGTTAGAAGCATAACATAATACTAGGGAGCTTCATGCGATGAGTACTATGTGGATATTTTATTTTGACGAGTTTGTTGGGTTTACGAATTAAAGTGCCCTGACTCCTCGAACGATTATTGCATATACTTCTAAGATATGATGGCCTGAACGGTGTTATGTTATAACTAAACCCTAATAACAACATAACTCATTAATAGGGAACTTTGTGTGAGGAGTATTAACTTTTGAATTATGATGGCCCGAACGGTATTATGCTGATCACATAAAACAATAGTAGGGAGCTTCATGTGAGGAGTCATATACTTCTGAATTACAATGGCCCGAACAGTGTTATGTTATATATAAAAACCTAAATAGTAATTAGTTAAGAAAACCTAGACTAAGACTTGACATACGAGCACCCACACTACCCTAGGATAAATGAGTAAGTTGTCTAAACCCCTACTTAAACTAGCTAGAGACTCAGGTGAGTTTTCATAGCCTCACACCCTTTTAAATGCTTTTTAAATGTTTTACAAACCCTGTGAGGGGGATACATGCTTTAAAACCAAATACAAGCCTTTGCTCTAGTTATTGCACGAGTAAACTAACAGCCATCATTACATAACCCCAAATTCATGAATCTAATCGTTTGGAAGGTTTTATCCAAATGAACGCGAATATAGTTGATTGATCTATTGGAGTTTGACGACTCCCGTTGGTATTAACACCCAACTAGGTGGTACCAATAAGTACTATATTTGAACCCACTGAAGGTTTAACTTTGGCAAGTTATCCTTCCCATCCCCTCATGGTTTGGTCTGCAGACCCCATGACCCGGATCATTAACGTGTGGTTCATGAGCTTAGTGCAATATTCCTTACTTCTAAAACTAACCCTTTTCCACACATAGAGTTTAAGTTGAACTCTGTGGAACTTGTATTTACACTTTACTTTTTAAACCTATGACTCTCACTCAACATATGTGTTGACTTTTAAGCATGTTATCTTAGGTAATTAGGCACTATAGGAACCCTGGCACGGAGAACCACTGGACATGAGGACGTCCAGGATAGTTATCATTCATCAATTTTGTGTCATAAAACGTATCTTAGGGACCTCTCTTTTGGTAAAAGTATATCTTTTGCTGTAAAAACTCTGATGAATAAATGAATGATAACAACCTTTTTCAAAAACGTCTCTTTTCGAGTCGTTTTCTATTATCTTGTCTTTGTTTCCATGAGTAATACCCAAACACTTTATCCATTGCGATCAGTGCAAAAATTGGGGTGTTACAGATAAAAGCGCATTTGCTTGAGGACAAGCAAATCTCAAGTGTAAGAGTATTTGATGAGGCAAAAAGTGTACCACTTTTAAGGGGTCATTTAAGCCCGAATTCGAGATTATTTGATCAATTATTGCCCAAAATCGTTCCTTTTGTCATTTTAGGTACTTTTGAGGAGAAATCTAGAAAAGGAAGCATTTTGGACATTTTTGGAGCATAAAAGTGAAGAAAACGGCAAAGTCTCAAAATTCCTTGCTGGAACAGTACTTGATGATGTCAGGGTTTACTAGTGACGGCGTCAAGAGTGACAAAAGAGGTGGATGTGGAACTTATAACGTGACGGCCCAGAACATTTTCTTTGTTATTGGCCTGACGGCGTCACCTAGGCCGTCAGGGTCCAAATACTAGTGACGGCCCAGAGTGTTTTTCTACATGACGGCGTCAGTGGATCTAGGCAATACGAATTTCAACTTGGCAGCGAGTTGACGGCGTCAGAGGCTAATACATGACGCCGTCAGGATGCATGATGTGTGCTTTTTCACACATCCTTTTTAGGCCTTAATTCAGACCAAAAATACCAAATACTAACCAAAAATGCCAAGAGAACGTATGTTTTTGTATTTGTGTATGTGTAGGTACAGATATGAGAAAAATGAACGAAAACAAAGCAAAACCAACAAAAACGAGCACGTGATTGGGAAAAGGTCAAAAGCCAAAGCCGGGGAAGCAAAATGATCAAAGAAAGCTAATAATGTCATCAGAAGTCCTCAGAGATTCAGAAAGTATCAATATTGGTCCCTGGTCAAAGTTTAGAAGAAATGGCAACTTCAGTCCCCGCACTTTCAGAAAATGACAAAAATGGTCCCCTAAAGAAATATTTTTAGAAAAAGTCAAAAGAAGTCCTCCATGATTCATAAATGACAAGAAAGGCCCTTGAGAAAAACTTTGAGCAAATTACAGATTTGGTCCCTATGGAATGCATAATTACATGAATGGTCCTTGTCTAACTATATTATAAACAACCAGATCCATTAATCCTTACACCCCGTATCCAAAATGCCCAGCCCAAAATAAAACACAGCCCAACATCCCTTCTCCCACTTAACCCGGCCTACACCTTTGTACCCGGTCAACCCTATCTTAAACCCGGTCAAACAAACCAAAATAATAAAACACCCAAATTCCATTTACCCGCACCCTAAAATAATTTTACCCAGAAACGTTTTCCCTCCTATGAACCCTAATTCTACCATCACACCAAATAACCTCGTACCCACAAAATTACCACAATTGGTAATAATTACTAATCATGAGAGCTTCTAGAAGGGTCAGCACAAGTCAGGGGATGTCGTATACTGACACATGGACCAATCAGAGAGGACACCGAGGATCAATCACATCACCAAATTCAATCCAAGGGCTGATATTGATGGGATGTATCTGGAAGCATGATCAAAGGCTATTAGAGACTCAAAGAAACACAGAATCACACGGATCAGTGACATGGCTCTCCTCAGCTCAGCTATATAAGCCCTTTTCCCCACTCATGTAAACTTGTCCAATTTTTCATGCTCTTAGAAGAATTTTGACCACTTTTAAAATTTCTTGTTATTTACATTTCAGTTTTGATGTAATTTCCATTTTTAAGCAGTTGTACTCAATTTTCAGTATTAATATAATTCAAATTTTAAGTTACAGCTTATTGCCTTAATTTGTCTCTTATTTTTATTTCAATTTTTTACTTAGCATAAATCATTAGTTTGAAGTTGATTTAATTTCTGTTTTATATAACTGTTTTACCTAAAACCAAGTCCAAAGTGGTAAACTGATTGAGTGCTTATTTAATAAGCACTGCTTATTTGGAATAAAGGCAGCCAAAGAGGAGCCATTGGCCTATCTAGAGACATGCTGTGTGGGAGACCACCTATGTTTAGCTGAGGTGGATTCGTAAGTTCTTCATTTAAATTTCACACAATTTTGCATTGCTAGAATTATAGAAGTTTAGATTTGAACTTATCTGTTTATTGTTGCTTGTTTATAGCTTATTTAGATTGCTAATTACTTTATTAGTGTGAGTTTAATATCTAGAATATTGTGCACGGCTTCATTGTTTTGTTTGGATTTGATCTGTCATAACCTTTGGATCTGTGTTACTAGAATTAAAGATTTCAATTGAATTGGTGCTACTAAATCTAATTTAGGCTTTGAGTTTGTTGCTTGAAGGTTGGATCTGTGGTAACATTTTTTTTATACTGTTTCATTCATACAAGTTGGAACTGAGTCACTTTGGTATTATGAGTGTTTGATACCTGAGATTTGTGTTCATTGCATATTGGGAGTATTCAGATTTATTTTAGTCACTTAGGTTGAGATTTGATTTGCTTTGGACAAATTGGAGTAAGTTTTTGGTAGTAGCAGTCATTGGTTCAAGGGTGTTTGGTTTTGAGTAGTTAGCTGTTTTCATTGTCAATTCAGAGGATATTGTTTGTTTATACATAACATTTAGGTTGCATTTAGGTAATTTAAAATTGAAATTCAATAGTTATCTAGTTAGAAAGTCAGCATCACTTTTGTTTTATCCTAATTGCATATCTGTTATTAATTTTAGTTGCATAAGCATCAGATTAGTTGCATTAGTTGTAATGGTAGCTTAATTCAATCATTCTTTAGGTTTATATAACAATTCTAGTTAAAATTTTGCAATCAAAACTCATTTTGGTCAAAAGTCTCAAGTCAGTTAAAAAGTCAAAATAGTTCCCATCTCTGATTTTTGTCAAAGTTTTGTGAGTTTTTCTAGGGTTTAAATTTGATTGAAAATACTTTTGATAAGCAATTTTGAGAAGTTTAGCAGTAAGGAAATCTATTTCAAAAAGAAAATTCAAGATTGGAAATCATCTGCTTATTGGAAAAGTGTTTGGAAGTTGACTGTTTGGCTTAAATAGTACTCTGTGCATCAGTTTTTCAAACAAGTTCTAGGCTATGTTGAGATAAGTTAATCAGTTTGGAAATCAGAATTTTTGGCAGTTTATTAGAGGAGAGGGAGTGGGTGCGGGGAAGGAGCGGGGAAGGTGAACCCCCGCACGGGAACACCGCCGCCTCGCGGGGAACCCCGCACGGGGAGGGTTTTTGAGTGTTGTTTTCACGCACGCGGGGAGAAGAAAGCCGTTGCAAAAAAGAGACGTTGGAGTGTTTTTTGGAGTTGTTTGCAGCAGAGCCAAAATGGTAGGAAGCAAAAAAGTGTTGCTGTGTTGCTATGTGTTTTTGTGTGTGTGTTTTTGTGTGCAGCAGAGCCAAGGAAGAAGACAGACACCATATATATATATATATATATATATATATATATATATATATATATATATATATATATATATATATATATATTTTTTTTTTTTTTAAATGGACTTTGGGCTATTGGACTTGTAAAATTGGGCTAGTGAAAAAGTTTAAAAAAGAAATTTTTTTAAATTATAGTGAAAAGTATAACTTTTATGTTTTTTAATAATATTATGTAATGTTTATTTATTTTAATGAAATTTTAGTTTTTAAATAAATTTTAATAGAATTTAAAAAAGAAAAAAAAAAAAAAAAAAAAGTGAGTGAAGGGTGAGTGAAGGTGCCGCCCCCAAAAATGAAGTGAGTGAAGAGTGAGTGAAAGAAAAAGTGGGAGATGATGTGGCGGAATGGGATTGGTTGTGAGTGAGTGAAGGAAAGGGGAGTGAGTGGAGCACTCCCCCCACCCTTAGTCTCAGCTTATCAATTAACAGTTTCCCCCCCTAAGTTTGCCATTCTCAGCTTATTTACTCAGGTTTATTGCTTATTCTAGTTGAGTAGTTGGAACCTGTTTTCTGTGACTTTCATTAGGGCTGCAAGTGCCTTAGATTGATCATACTCTGAGTTTTATTGATCATTTGAGCTCCATAGTACATATAGTTGCTGATTCAGTTGAGATTTAGCAATTGCTTATTCTGTTGTGCTTATTTGCTTTTCCATTTTGCTTATTTGAAACTAATTGTGCCCCATTTTGAGTGTCTGAATTGAACCTGGTCAAAACTCTGTTTCATTAAGCATATTTGGGTAATAAAATCATTTGGATAAACTTTGGTCAACATTGGGTCAAACAGTGCTTATCAATAAGCACTTATATAAGCTGACTTTAAGCTAATCAACACTTCCAGTGCTTATTTGTCAAATTTTATATTTTTCCTAGTTTCAAAATATTATTTTAGATTTTCCCTGAAATTTTCATATTTTTCTGAGTTGATTTGCTATTTTTCTTATTTTATTTTCATTTTTATTCACTTTTTAATTACTAAAAAATCCAAAAAAATCAGAAAAAGCCTAGAAAAATCCAAAAATATTTTAGAAAATTATTTTCATTTATTTTAGAATTTTAGAAATTTAATTTGCATTTTTCCCATTTATTTTGAATTTAATATTAATTTTTAATTAGTTTTAATACTTTTTAATTCCTAGAAATTACATAAAAAGCCAAAAAAATTAGTTTTTAGTTTTAAAATTACTTTTTAGTTATTTTATAATTTTCAAAATTTATTTTTCATTTTTCTCACTTTATTTGCATTTTCTTTTAATTTTAAATTAGTAAAATTAGTTTTTAATTCATAAAAAACAAATAAAAAGTCAAAAAAATATTTTTCTTTTTCTCAAAATTTTCTTTTATCATTTTTAACTTTTTAAAATTATTTCCAAAACCGTAGGAGTCGTGTAGCTTAAAAGTCGCATTTTATTTCGTACGTTAACGTTTTAGTTTACGTTTTCGATTCTACGTTACGTTTTAAGTTTGTTTATTTGATTTACGTGCTTAGTTAGTTATTTGTGCTTCATTTATTATTTCATTAGTGTAATCCCATCAAAATCACTTTTTACCGTTTTCACGACACGTTTCACGATTCGGGAATTAAGAATTCCATTCACACCTTCGTTGGGACACGACCCGGGGAAATACTTTCCTAAGCATTTCTTCGGTAAAACAATCACTATACTATATAAACGACTATATCAATGCATAGTCTATATATATTTTTCCAATTTTTCATTGTATTGTGTGGAACTTTTAGGGAACAAGTTTTGTAAAAACCCTAGGTCGAATTTCCTGCATCTTGAAGGGGTTTCAAACCCTTCTTTCTTCCATGTTTATATAAAGATAAGTACTCCATTAATCATTCAATATGTCTATGTATTGTTTGATTCTATCTTATGTGTATCTTTCTTTTAACATGTTAGGCTAGGCTTTTATTATGTTTGCTAAGATATAGTGAAACCTAGATGTTGATTATGGGTTTATTGTTTGTTTATAATTGTTACGGATGATTGTATTCGATGTTAGGCTTAAGAAAATTGGCAGACTTCCATTGGTAACTTGCTTGAACGTCTTAAGAAACATGATCGGAGGTGTACTACAATTTTTTGTTGTATTTAATGCATAAGAGAATTCTAATGATCCCATGTTAGGAGCTTTTAACGGCTCGACATAGGAGTGAAGTAGGATCTTATAGAGTTAGGGAATATTGTACACAGCCCAACAACTAGTATGAAGGAATATAACCTGTCATCCATGCAATTGTAACAAGCTAAGCAACCAGTAAAAGATATCTAGGGAGTAATGAAATCTAAGTAAACACAACTTTTCTCATTATTGTTTCCACCAAATTAGCATATTAGTTTAATTTTTATTTCTTTTATTTTATTTTGATAGCATCTTTAGCTAATTGGGTTAGTTGGCTAGCAACTAATTCCGCCCACTCCTTCAAAACCCGAGATTTTACTTGCTTTCATAAAATATAAAAATACAAAAAAGAATCATCCCTCACCTCTAGACCTAGTTTAGTAGGCTTTTTAATCCTAGCGACACTATTCCTGAGTTGAACGATCAATCCCCCAGTACTTGTCACTTTACTATACTACAACGATCAGGTACACTGCCTCGTGGGGGTTGTAAGCTTCTCAAGATCCCTTGAGTGGTAAAACTTGTTGCGAGGGCGCAATTCTCACGTATCAGTTCACTGTTTTCTATCTGCTTTTTAGCCTATTCCACCCTATTTTGATTCTGCACTTCCCTAAATACACAAACACATTTTGTCTAGCAAATCCACCACATATTATCCTTCTATAAATACATAATCATCACACTAAAAATACCCCTCTTCATCACAAATCATTCCTCAACCCATCATGTCATCTCCCAACCACCCAAGATCTAAGCCTTCAAGGGTTTCAAAGATCTCCGTCAAACCCGTGTGGAGAAGAAAGCTTGATACTTGTCAAAATTCCACCTCAATCAATTATGTTGTCTCCAACCAACCAACACCTAAACATCAAACTCACCCAAATGAAACCTCTCTTTTACCTCAGCAAGACAACTTTACAATCACCCTTTCTAACAAAATTCCACATCCATCTCACTCACTTCTACCAGATGATTCTTTTGAGGAACATACTCAATCTCAAAACAACAACCATCACTCTCATCCAAACATGAATCGTATGTTCCATGTACAAACCTCAATCCATAATCACAATCCAACTCCACCATCATCACCTTCCTCCGAACATAAAAATTTGCTGAAGAGCTCAAAGAAGCTCATGAGCTTAGCGCTCTTCTTTCTTTACACCTTGCTCAACGCAATTTGGATCAACAACCTTCCTCTACCCAGTCCTCACCACCCAACAAATTGATCCAACTTGAGAATCATGTTAACAATTGTACTTGTTGCATTTTTCTCCAAAAACAAACCATTGCACTCAATGAATACTTCACTTGGATTGAGTATCTGCTCACAAGATCTTCTCCACCGTCATCACAAACATAACACTCCAACCCTTCCGCTCCAAACTCACCACCACCAAACACTCCAAACTCTCCAAACAACATTTCCACAAAAATCTACCTCCACTAAATCCAACCACCATGCTTCCCATCTCCAAGCAACTCCTAGAGACCTCAAGTTGGCAACTTAATATTATCTATTGTAGTTTTCTAGAAAATCATATATACATATGCTTATGTACCAATGATTATGTCTTCAACATAATCTATTTAAATAATTAATGAATGCTTCTTGTGTCTTATTATTTTCATGCATCACATATATATTGCTTGTGTTCTAAATATTTTTGCAAGCATTCCATATATCGATTTGTCTTATAACCTAAAAACGACGGGGAGTACACGTCGAGGGTGAGCTCTAGTAACGTCGGGATAACCTTTTTGATGCTAACAAAAAGGGGGAGAAATGATATAAACTCACTAAATACTTTTATATATCTTAATTTTTGATTTAATGAGTTTAGATTTTGTAATCATCAAAAAAGGGGAGATTGTTGATATAAATAATGCATAAAAATGTTATTAATATTTCTCGATATCCCTACGTTTTGACGATCACAAGATGTAAAATCATTAAACGTAAAATCATTACGTAAACAAGTATTTAGTTGCAAATATCATTTCATCCAACTAAATCACTTAAGGTATGAATAAACAAATGTCTAATACATTTTATGATCAGAGGGATTTTTATTTAGACACTACAAATTCTGTAAAATGTTATAAACATTTTATATATTTTGGAAAAACACTTTTGGCAATTAAATATATATATATATATATATATATATATATATATATATATATATATATATATATATATATATATACATATATATACATATATATATGTATATACATATATATATATACACATATATATATATATACATATATATATGTATATACATATATATATATACATATATATATGTATATATATACATATATATATATATATATACATATATATATATATGTATATATACATATATATATATATGTATATATACATATCTATATATATATATATATATATATATATATATATATATATATATATACATATATATATATATGTATATATATATATATATATGTATATATATACATATATATATGTATATATATATATATATATATATATATATATATATATATATATATATATATATATATATATATATATATGTATATATATATACATATATATATATACATATATATATGTATATACATATATATATACATATATATATATACATATATATACATATATATATATACATATATATATATATACATATATATATGTATATATACAAGGTGTTTGATAAAATATCTCAATGAGACTTTATAACTGTGGTGCACAAACTTTACATTCTGATGCACTTGTAATGAAACTGTGATGCACTAATTTTGAATTGAGATGCAGTTGGTGTTCAGTTGTCGCATGTAAGGATGAAATAGGCTAAACATAGGTTGTTTATGTATGTAAACTTGTTTGTATGTCTGATGCACTGGAATTTGAACTGAGATGCAGTAGGTATTCAATTGTCACATGTAAATGATGAAGTAGGCTAAGCATATTTTGTTTTATTTGTGTAAACTTGTTTATATGCTTGGATGTATGTCTGATGTACTGGAATTTGAAGTGAGATGCAGTAGGTGTTCAGTTGTCGCATGTATGGATGAAAAAGGCTAAGCGTAGGTTGTTTTATGTGTGTAAACTTGTTTGAATGATTGGTTGTATGTCTGATGCATTGGATATCGAACTGAGATGCAATAGGTGTTTAGTTGTTGCATTTAAAGGATGAAGTAGGCTACGCGTAGGTTGTTTTATGTATGTAAATGTGTTTGTAGTCTTAGTTGTATGTATGATGCATTGGATTTTGAACTAAGATGTAGTAGGTGTTTAGTTATCGCGTGTAAGGATGAAGTAGGCTAAGTGTAGGTTGTTTTATGTGTATAAACTTATTTGTATGCTTGCTTGTATGTATGATGCACTGGAATTTGAATTGAGGTGCAGTAGGTGTTCACTTATCGCGTGTAAAGGATAAAGTAGGCTAAGCATAGGTTGTTTTATGTGTGTAAATGTGTTTGTATGCTTGGTTGTATATGTGATGCACTGGAATTTGAACTGAGATGCAGCAGGTGTTCAGTTATCGCGTGTAAAGGATGAAGTAGGCTAAGCGTAGGTTGTTTTATATGTGTAAATGTGTTTGTATGCTTGGTTGTATATGTGATGCAATGGAATTGTAACTGAGATGCAGTAGGTGTCCAGTTATCGCGTGTAAAGGATGAAGTAGGCTAAGCGTAGGTTGTTTTATGTGTGTAAATGTTTTTGTATGCTTGGTTGTATATGTGATGCACTGGAATTTGAACTGAGATGCAATAGGTGTTCATATGTTTTAGAATGATGAAGTGATGCAGTAGTTTCTTATATGTGGCATATAAGGTTAGATTAGGCTACAGATAGGGTGTATTACTTGTCAAAAAGTGTTTATAAGTGTGTTTTTATGGATGATGCATTTGGTGTCATGAAGTGATGCAGTACTTACATGTTTGTGGCATATAAGGTTAGATTAAGGTGTATTGCGCGCAGAATGTTTTATGTGTCAAAAAGTGTCTGTGTGTATGTCTTTATGCATGATGTAGTTGGTTTGATGAAATGACGTAGTAGGTACTTGTTTGTGGCATATGAGGTTAGATTATTTTACACGCAGTGTGTTTTATTTATCGAAAAGTTGGAATGAAACTGATATTTTTCTTTTAAACTCAATCTACAGTGAGATTGTTTTCATGGGTAAAGGCATATAAGTAGAAAGGGTGATGGTGTTTTGAGGATGAATTAAAGAAAGAAGGTGCGGGCCAAAAAGGACAAATCTAACTGTTGCGAGCTTAGTACACGGCGAAAATAATTCTTACAATCATGAATAAGAAAAAGGAAGAAATCTTGGCAGCCGCAGAGGCATAAAACAAGCTGCAAAAAGAGAATTCCAAATCTCTAGTACCAGAAGATTGAATCCAATTGAAACACGGATTTCATAAAAGGGTTCTTGAACACGTATTAAAGATTCTCGGATGATACTTGTTGATCATTAAAAATACAATGTTTCATTACTACTGAATTACTTTTCACTGTATGATGTACCTAAAAACTTATGTCTGCATCACAGTGTTATGTTTGAAGGATTTGTGACATTTATAATTGAACTACTTTTAAATACATGCTCTGTATCGAATGCTCCTTTTAAATATTTTTAAAATTCTACTGCATTATAATATTGTTATACTGCATCAGAATGTTATCATATTACATCATCATAGTGTTATCATACTGCTAAAATACAATATAGTTTTACTGCATCACTATGTTACTCTATTGCATCACAATGTTAATTTACCACTCGATCACAATGATTTACATAATTTTGCTTGTCAATGTTATCATATTGCTGCATCAAAATAATACTTTACTACATCACTATGTTATTCAACTGCATCACATTATATATTTTACTGCATTACAATGTAAATTTTAGTGCATCACAATGTAAAATTTACTGCATCACAATGTATATTTTACTACTTCATAATATACTAAACAAATCACATAATGCAATAACTATTATGCATGAATAGAAACACACTGAATATACTTTTTTTTTTGTAAAGGGGAGTAATCCTGCACCCTGGTAAATATATAAACCAAAAAACGTTTAAGTACAATGGATATGGGTGAAATCCCATATCTCAGGCCGTTACATAGGCAAAAAGCTTACATAACAAGATACTTCCAATTTTCTAACCAATCAAACAACCACTACTCAAAGAGTAACATAAGACATAACGAAAGATTACATCCTACGAGTTTGAAGCTTAGTACCATACATGGCATGAAAAGCATCCAAATTCCTTGGAAGATCATAAACCTGGTTCGCATAGTCATCATAGTCATAGTCATCATATTCTTCTTCATACCCTTGACCACCACCGAATAGATTAGCAGACTCATCAAATGTGTTAAGAACCTCATCATCAGAATCAGAGTCCACGATCTCTCCCACCTTAGAAAAAGGGTTAACCCTTTTAGTAGAAGAGGTGGATGGAGTAGAAGAAACACCAGTTTGAGGAGCCACAACCGACTCCTTCTCTTTTAGATCACTCACAAGAGGTTCTTGTGGGGTAGGACCTGTCTTATTAGACGCATCCTCATTAACTTCCATTGGACGACCAGGATCCACATCCTTGTTTATGTTATTAGTATGACTACCAAATGCATCCGTATCAACCATATTAAGAGCATCAAACTGATTAGATGTAGAAATCTTCATTCCACTCGAACTAGCCACATCCGAAGCATTTTTCATATTTCCATCTACTTTCTTTGGTTCTGAAGGAGTCTTTTTGGGTCGATACTAAAACTGCTTACCCATAACAGGTTTAGAGAACCCTCCTTGACCCGGAGCAATAGGACCACCTTGCTTACCTTTCTTTTTATTATTGATAGTCTTGAAACCATCATCAACAGGCTTAGTAGGCTGAACAGAAGGCACAACAACTTTAGGACAATCAATAAGAGTATGACCAAAAATCATACACTTATCACAACGCGGTGGTTTCCACTCGTATTCAACTTGAATATGCTCAATAGTCGACCCCGTACCATCAAGTAAAGGTATCTCAACAATGAGGCTATCCCGAAGCACCTCATCCGACTTCACTTCAATCATACATCTAGCAAAACTACTACGGCCCCAAGATTCCTTACACATTTAGCTAGTATAAGCATCTAACCTTTTGGGCGTACCAATCAATGTGGCAAGAAGACTAAGACCATCATCAGAAAACATAGCTAGAGGAACATCATGGAATTTAACCCACACCGGGATGTTAGTTAAATCCTCTTTAAGTAAATTGGTATTCAAAGTCCATGGTTTAAGAATAATAGGAACATTTCTAATCAACCAAGGACCATTTTCAAGTACCTCATCAACACCTTTCTTCGAGTTAAACTTAAAGAAAAAGAATCCCTTAGCATTCATCATTATCTTTTGTATACCAAACTTTCCCCACGCATTGTGAACATAGTAATCAACAACAGGAAATGCCAGGCTTTGACCAAGGAAATACCCATACAGAATATTCTCAAACCTCGTGTTCACCTCTTCAACCACTTTCATAGGGACAGAGAGATCCACACCATTTGATTTCTTGCTACATTCCAGCCTCCGAAAATTAGACGTGTGTTTCATAGGTTCATTAGAAGTAGCACTAGCATATGATGTAGGAGGTTGTTTCAAAGCATCCATGCCAACCTTATCAATACAAGCAGCCCCATGTGAATTAATATCAACCTTTACAGAACCATGAGCTTGGTTAGCATCCCCATGTGAACCATTCTGATCATTAACTAAAGAACCAAGTGAAACCGGCTTCACTTGTTTATTCTTGTCCACAACCGTATTCAATTCAATATCACCATCCTCAGCACTCCAATCAGAAATAATAAGACCAGGCGAAGCATGTATAGGCTGATTAGAATTAATAGGATCATTACCAATTGAACCGTCAGACACCAATTCATTAGCCTCATGATCAGCAGCACCAAGTGGTGTTTGAGACACCACATCATCATTAACTTTCGCAACATGCACCACATAACCAGAATCATTAGTGTTCCTAGCATTCCTAGCAGCTTCGTGGGTTTTAGAACGTTTGAATCTAACACTCAATTCATCTAAGTTCACATTAACAGGCTATGTTAGTGAACTAGTACCCATCGAATCATCAGTAGCAGAAGTATCCACATGCTTCGACACCTTATTCGCATTCTTAGTATCCAAAAAACCCATATTCGCATTCTTAGCAGCAGCAGACGTATTAGGTTTACCAAGGAAACCCTTATTCATCTTCTCTTAAACCCAAACCCACGTACGTACACTACAACAATTATAACAGCCATGTAAAAAGAAAAGAAAACCCTAACTTGACCAGTTAGGGTTTTGAACGTGAACGCAGCAACGAATCAACCAGTATCCATGATAGTCGACATAAGATTGTAGTAATAATGATAGGTCGACCAAATAAATAAATCAAAGAACCCTAAAAATCGAATATACAAAAACGATTAAGGAGAACCCTAAGTCGTTTTGAATAAAACGAAACCCTAACCAATCGATGATAATAAATCTCCAAACCCCAAGAGATAAGGGTAACGAAAGTGATCAAGTTAAAGAAAACCACGAGGTTAATCAATCACTCAAACAGATCGTTACACTGGACTCCAAGGATTGGGCAGAATAGAAAAAATGATTAGGATTAGGGAAGGTTATTTGATCGCCAGAGGGAGAAGTCGGCTAAGGGTTTTTTACTGGCTTCCCACTGAATATATTTATGAAAAGCTGAGATACTATTATATTGATTTTTGGTAATAAATTTTATACATCTTAGAACCGGAAACATGTCTTTTAAGTATTGCTTTAATATCTATACAGTACTTATTGCGAATTTAAAAAAATGATACTTAAATAATGCATTAAGGTGGTGTGGGTAGATCCTTTAAGACCAGCTCTTGTTGGCTATACTAGTTTCTTGCTTTTCTTTGATGGTGACAATTTCAATGGACTTGTTCTGGAATTATGGCATTCTTTTTCTCCACATACACTACATATCCTCCTCTTATTACTTTCTTCTTTTTCCGGTTCAGCTCTTTACTTTGATCAGTGAACGAGGTAGCTTTTGTCCATCATCAACAAACATTTTGTCCAAACTGGTGTCTTGTAAGGATACACGAGTCATTTCTAACATGTTAATCCCTGCATGATTTGTGAATATGAAAACCGGCAATGACTGCAAACCACACCCAATACATATTGGATTAGAAATCAGCCACGTTATAATTTTCAAAAAATATAAAATTCACACTCTTAAATCTAGTCATCAAACAGAAACATGTTACATGTTATATTGTGATTCACTGGATAAAAAAAACTATGATGCAGTAGATTCAGAGAATGTGATGCACTGGATATGACAGTGTAAAATTACTGCATCACAGTGTAAAAACCTGGTGCATCATAATGTTTATTTCTAATGCATCACAGTGTAAAACCCTTGTGCATCACAGTGTATAATATAAAACTATGAAAAAATAATTATAAATAATTAAATAGAGAAAATGATGAAGTATGCTAAAAACTTGTGTTTTTGTTACATACCTGATAAAATAATTGCTGTGAAAACTAATATAAAGAATACCATAGGAGAAACATTATCTACTCATTACATAAACCAAAAAAAAGCTTTTAAATACATATTTGCTAAAAACAAAAACCTATTGCATTCGTATTTCATAACAACCAAATCACACACACAACTAGACATAGAAGCCTTTTCTACTAAAATAATGACCAAAACAATTAAAAGTTAAAAGCTTATGCATCACAGTGTAAACTTAATACATCAGATGTAAAATGATGTAAAGTTAAACACTTATTTTAAACTATTTCTGATATAAGTGTGTAAGCGAAATTCAGAAGCTAAACACTCGTCGCAAAAAGAAAACTCTTAACTAAGCACAATGTATAGCATCTTTACAGTAAAGGCATCATCCATTCAGATATAGATACAAACACTTTTCCACAAGTAAAACACACTACAAGTATCCTAATCGAACATTATTTGCCACAGAACATAACCTATTGCATCACTTCCATTATATCAACTACATCATCCTTCCAAAATACAAACACAAACACTTTTCAACATCTAAAACCAGCTACATGTATCCTAACTGAACATTAATCTCCCCAAAATTTAACCTACTTCATCACTTCTTTACATCAAATGCATCATCTTTTCACATACAAACACAAACACTTTCCATAAGTAAAACATACTATAAGTATCCTAAAAGAACATTATTTGCAACAAAACATAACCTACTGCATCACATCTTAACATTAACTGCATCACACATACAATTACACACAGTATAAAATTAACAGTTGATGCATCACAGTGCAAAACTACACACCTAGAGCATTCGTTTTTCAAAACAACTGCATCACAATATAAAATTAATAGATGATGCATCACAGTGTAACATTAGTGCACCAGAGTTATAAAATGTCACTAAGACATTTTATCATACACCTTATCTGCAACTTTACTAAACACATTTTGTATGTATTTTTATCTATTCTATACACATTGAATATAACTGATGAGGCAAAAAATGATCCGTTTTTAGGGGGTCATTTAAGCCGGAATTGGAATTTATTTGATCAAATATTGCCCTAAATCATTCCTTTTGTGATTTTAGGTACATTGGGAGCGAATTCTGGATAAGGAAGCATTTTGGACGTTTTTGGAGCATAAAAGTGAAGAAAACGGCAAAGTCTTGATTTTCCTTGCTGGGAACACTACCTGACGGCGTCAAGAAGGATTTTATGACGGCGTCAAGAGCATTTTTTGTGACGGCCCAGAGAAAACGTGACGGCGTCAGAACAAGGGCGTCAAGAGTAAAAGTGGTGACGGCCAAGAGCAGAAATACACATGACGGCGTCAGATCTGGATCTAGGCAATCCGAGAATATTTTTGGCGGCGAGATGACGGCGTCAGAACTTTCCTCTTGAAGCCGTCACCTCATGAAATCTATATATACTTTTCTAATTTTTTATTCATTAAGAGAGGAACTTGTGTGCAGAATTTTAGGGCCGAACTTAAAAAACCCAAGCTCGTTTGTAACAATATTTTCAAGGGTTTTCACCCCTTGAAACCCTTCATGTTCAATTGAGATAAGTATCCTTTCAATTCATTCAATATGTCTATGTGTTGTTTGAATATATCTTACGCTTGTCTTGATTTTAACATGTTAGGCTAGATCTCTTGTGTGTTTGCTTAGATGTAATGAAACCTAGATGTTGATTATAGGTTAATTGCTTGTTTATAGTTGTAATGGATGAATGATTTCAATGTTAGGCTTAAGAAAATTGCCAGATCTCCATTGTGTAACTTGCTTGAACATCTTAAGAAACATGAACCGATGTGTACTAGGTTTTTATGGTTGTATTTAATGCATGAGCGAATTCTAGTGATCCCATGTTAGGAGCTTCTTGCAGGCTCGACATAGGAGTGAAGTAGGAGCTTATAGAATTGGGGAAGTAAGTACGCCACCCCATGATTGGTATTAAGGAATATAACCCGTCATCCACGCAACTGTAACAAGTAATTAACCTGTAAAAGATATCTAGGGAGTAGTGAAATCTAAGTAAACACAATTCTCCCATTTATTGTTCACACCACTAGTTTAAGTAGTTTTATTTTCATTTTTGTTATTTTATTTTGATTGCATCTTAGTTATTGGGTTAGTTGACTAGCAACTAATTCCGCCCACTCTTCCAATACCCGAGATTTTTAATTGCTTTTATAAAAATATAAAAATACAAAAAGAATCATCCCTCACCTCTAGACCTAGTTTTTAGGCTTTCTAATCCTAGCGACGCTATTCCTGAGTTGAACGATCAATCCCCCGGTACTTGTCACTATACTATACTACAACGATCAAGTACACTGCCTGGTGGGGGTTGTAAGCTTCTCGAGATCCCTCGAGAGGTAAAGCATGGTGCAATTCCCACGCATCAAGTTTTTGGCGCCGCTGCCCAGGGAATAGTTATTGTCTAGGTTAGAATTTCTTTTTATTAGGTCTACTTGCTAGATTCCTTTTTGTAAGGTTTTATTTTTAATTTTAGGTTTTCTTTAGTCTATCTTATTTCTTCGTGCCTTTGTTCGTAATCTTTACCATCCAACATCATGGAAGGAGGTAACATCTTTGAACCCATCAACCCACCACAACAAGACCACCCACAAAACCCACCACTAGCTAACCAACCTCTTAGGCCCCGAACCCTAGGAGAGTACTCCCGACCTATCCACCAAGGCTATCGAAACACTATTGAGCTCACCCAAGGAGCCAATGTGTCTCCCTTGCGATCCGACACCATCCGGTTGGTGCAAAGCGGATGTGCATTCCATGGACTTCGTTCCAAAGATCCAAATCAACATCTCAAGGACTTCCTTAAAATCGTAGATTCTATAGACCTTGATGTTACAACTAGAGAGTCGACCCGGTTACGCCTATTCCAATTCTCTCTACGTGATCAAGCTAGTCAATGGCTTGAACGTTTACCCGCGGGATCCATCACCTCATGGGATGATCTCACCACTCGTTTCCTTGCTCAATTTTTCCCACCGGGGAGAACTACCAAGCTTAGAAATGATATCTTGATGTTCCAACAACGTCAAGGTGAAACTCTATATGAAGCATGGACTCGTTTCAAGGACTTACTCCAAAAAGTCCCTCATCATGGCATAGATCTTTAGCTCCAAGTCCAAATCTTCTATGACCATATCGATCTCTCCACAAGGCGAACCATTGACCAATCGGCCGGTGGCAAGCTACGTGATCTAAGTGCGGAAGAATCATGGGAACTCATAGAAGATCTTGCTCTCTATGACAACGAAAGTTGGAATGATCCCCGTGATTTGAACAAAATGGTCAAGGCAATATCTTTGCCTTCGAACAATTCTAGCACTCTCGACCGTAGGATCATGGAACTTGAGGACCAAGTCAAGTTTCTCATGAAATCTTACGAAGCTCCTGAGCCTTCAAGCCAAGTGAATAAAATCACTTCTTCATGCGAATTATGTAATGGTCCCCATGACACTCGTGATTGCGTGGAACTCCCCGAAACAGCTTTTGCGGACTACGCGTCCTCACGTACCGACGAAGCGGGAGATAAGTGGTACACTTTCAAACCCGAGTCAAACCCTTACGGTGATTCCTACAACCCTTCTTGGAAAAATCACCCAAACCTTAGGTGGAAACAAAATCAAAACAATTCTTCCAACCTGCCTAATCGTTACCAACCAAACGGTTCACCCTCCAACCGTACTTTCAACCACAATCCTTCTAACAACTATGGTAGTACCAACAATCTTGAAGGATTGATGTCCAAGTTTATGGCATCTCAAGAAGCTTGCATATCTAAGTTTGAAGCCGATTTCAAACAAAAGCAAAGCGAGATGACCACCAAAATTGACACATTGTTGAAAGTTCTCAATGACCGAGAAATGGGAGCACTACCAAGCGACACGGTCAAGAACCCAAAACTAAACGTTAATTCCATATCATCAGTTTCGTCACCCACTTCTTGTCCACAATATTATTCGGTTAAATCAATGAGCACGTGTTTCAAACAAAACCAAACTCTTCAAAAGGACCAAACAAATAAAACACCCGATATAAAACCGGTCAAAAGCATAGTTGAAACACCTCCTACGCAAGACCTTGACGATGAATTCAAGGAGCTTCACCTTGAACGCCCCGTCATTGATGTCTTAGCCCGTGCTCCCTACTATAGTGCCCTCCTAGAAAAGTATGAGAAATTTAAACTAGGTAAAAATGGGACCGCCTTCGTTCAAAACAAGTTGCCTAAAAAGCTTGATGATCCGGGTATATTTGTTTTGCCTTGTAAGATAGGAAAATCCAAAGCTTTCGACACACTAGCCGATTAAGGGTCAAGCCTCAACTTGATTCCCTTATCCTTTTTCACCACTCTCAAGCTAGGAAAATTATAGGAGACGGAGGTATTAATTGGTCTAGCGGATGGGAGTATTGCTCACCCGGTTAGGATGATTAAGGATGTAGTTGTTCACGTAGGGAAGTTAACTATTTTAGCGGATTTTCACGTCCTAGATATGGTTAGTGATACTACATGCCCACTATTAGTAGGAAGAGGATTTTTAGCAACCGCTAGCGCCATGATAGATTGTAAGGAGTCTAAGATAGCGGTAGGAGAGGGCGATACTTGGTCAGTATATGATGTTAAGAAACATAGCTATGATTGTGAGGATGAACCGACACCACATTGGGTAAAGATGAATAGGAGACCATCTAGATATGGACCTTGGATAGAAAGAAATTTTATAGGACCTCAACGCCCATTCTATCTAGAAAAAGATTTCATCGATAAAACACATTCGGTGGAACAACTCATAGCTAGAGATGAAGAGCTAGACCCTTTTGAGGACCCCCTAGTCTTTAGGAAAATGATTGAGTTCTTGAGCGTAATGCCCATTAACATAGAGATGAACAAGTGGAAAAAAGAGGGAGATAAGTGTAAATGGAAGTGAGACAAGCCACCTAAGGAAGGTGACGGATCATGGCATATGAAGATGATTCTGTATGATCCGGATTGAGAAAAGTTTGAAAGGTCATACCGCACTAAGAAAACCGATAGGAAGTTGAAACCTAAGTTTGATCCCAAAGATGTCCTCAATGAGGAACTCACCCATATCACGTAGTAACCCATGACCTTGAGTCTAGCTACAAGACACGTAAATAAAGAAAAGCGCTTCTTGGGAGGCAACCCATATTTTGTGTGATTTTATTTTGTTTGATTGTTATTTGTTTCCGTATGCATGCTTTATTTTTATTGTTGGTAGATCATGTTTCAAAACTAAAATGGTGAAAATACTTTATTTTATCGTTTGGCTTTGTCTTAACTTCATCCAAAGGTATTTCGCAAAAGATAAGTGTAAGGGGAGACCCCAAATATGTTTTTAAGAAACAAACTCGATCATGATTCTCCACAATATTGAATGAACATGTATATTCGTATTTGTTAGAGTCAAATGCTTGTATCGAGTCATAATGATGTTTTGCAGGATTTTCCAGGAAGTAGGACAAAGTTTTTCCAGAAATTTTTCGGAAACTTAACATAAGGATTTCTGCAGGTCACTTCTAACGGCGTCAGGAAGAAACTCCTGACGGCGTCACGTGTAAAAATCTGGAAATTTTGCTAGTTTTGTTTTTCTAACAGAGTCTTAAAGTTTTTGTCGAATCTTTAGTTTTATAATCTCCAGGGAATCTGCAAACATCATTCCACAAGCATTATATCTTACTTTGTTTACTAGGATTTGTTATCATATATAGATTGCCACCGATTTTACGCGAGGTTGCCTTGTTTGTTTTCTCAGGTTTAACAGGTTATGTTTGACAAGAACATGATTTATATTCTGGAAAGGAAGCTTTGATTGTTCATTTTCTTGGAGGAAGATCTAACCTTGTTACCACACTATCCATACCGAACGAATCAGGGGAGTATTTGATTTCATTCTTTTACCTATTTCACTTTTACATTCTTTAATTGAACATTGGGGACAATGTTCATCCTAAGTGTAAGGGGAGGGTAAATGATGATACCCTATAAGATACACTTTCACTTGAGTTTGTTTGTTTGATGGTAGGTGTGTAATAAAACTATGAGAAATACTTGTTAGTGTAATTTTAGCGCCAAATTTAAAATTTTTTACAACATTAAGGAGTGAAACTTTAGCCTTAGCAAGCGTCTCATGGATAGGAGATTGTATGACTAGCACAAAACCGTACCATTCAGAAAAATTTTCCACCCAAATATGTGAGGTTCGCCTTTAGATTTGATAGGAAAAGCATTTACTATTAGTGCTTATGAGTGTACCGGTAGCATTTAGATTCTAGAACTTGCGTTAGTGATGCATCCCGAGACCGCTAGTGAGACTACATTCGTGTAGTAGGATTTACTACACGATAAGAGGCATTAGGATCACCCTTGTGTTAAACCCGTATCATAATTACTTGACCATTTAAGTCATATTACTTGACTAGTTAAGTCAATTAATTTTTAGTGGAACGATTATTTATTGTAATTACTTTTATATTAGTGTTAAATGACCCCTAACTTGTATTTTGACTAGAATAAAAGCGTATTTGCTTGAGGACAAACAAATCTCAAGTGTAAGGGTATATGATGAAGCGAAAATTGATCCATTTTTAGGGGGTCATTTAAGCCGGAATTGGAATTTATTTGATCAAATATTGCCCTAAATCGTTCCTTTTGTGATTTTAAGTACTTTGGGAGTGAATTCTGGAAAAGGAAGCATTTTGGACGTTTTTTGGAGCATAAAAGTGAAGAAAACGGCAAAGTCTTGATTTTCCTTGCTGGGAACAGTACCTGACGGCGTCAAGAAGGATTTTATGACGGCGTCAAGAGCATTTTTGGTGACGGCCCAGAGAAAATGTGACGGCGTCAGAACAAGGGCGTCAAGAGTAAAAGTGGTGATGGCCAAGAGCAGAAATACACATGACAGCGTCAGATCTGGATCTAGGCAATCCGAGAAGATTTTTGGCGGCGAGATGACGGCGTCAGAACTTTCCTCTTGATGCCGTCACCTCATGAAATCTATATATACTTTTCTAATTTTCATTCATTAAGAGAAGAACTTGTGTGGAGAATTTTAGGGCCGAACTTAATAAACCCTAGCTCGTTTGTAACAGTATTTTCAAGGGTTTTCACCCCTTGAAACCCTTCATGTTCAATTGAGATAAGTATCCTTTCAATTCATTCAATATGTCTATGTGTTGTTTGAATATATCTTACGCTTGTCTTGATTTTAACATGTTAGGCTAGATCTCTTGTGTGTTTGCTTAGATGTAATGAAACCTAGATGTTGATTATAGGTTGATTGCTTGTTTATAGTTGTAATGGATGAATGATTTCAAAATTAGGCTTAAGAAAACTGGCAGATCTCTATTGTGTAACTAGCTTGAACGTCTTAAGAAACATGAACCGATGTGTACTAGGTTTTTATGGTTGTATTTAATGCATGAGCGAATTCTAGTGATCCCATGTTAGGAACTTCTTGCAGGCTCGACATAGGAGTGAAGTAGGAGCTTATAGAATTGGGGAAGTAAGTACGCCACCCCATGATTGGTATTAAGGAATATAACCCGTCATCCAAGCAACTGTAACAAGTAATTAACCAGTAAAAGATATCTAGGGAGTAGTGAAATCTAAGTAAACACAATTCTCCCATTTATTGTTCACACCACTAGTTTAAGTAGTTTTATTTTCATTTTTGTTATTTTATTTTGATTGCATCTTAGTTATTGGGTTAGTTGAATAGCAACTAATTTCGCCCACTCTTCCAATACCTGAGATTTTTACTTGCTTTTATAAAAATAAAAAATACAAAAAGAATCATCCCTCACCTCTAGACCTAGTTTTTAGGCTTTCTAATCCTAGCGACACTATTCCTGAGTTGAACGATCAATCCCCCGGTACTTGTCACTATACTATACTACAACGATCAGGTACACTGCCTGGTGGGGGTTGTAAGCTTCTCGAGATCCCTCGAGAGGTAAAGCCTGGTGCAATTCCCACGCATCAATAACATATTTAGATCAATAACAATACAAGAAATGATTTCTATATTAAGTGCATCACAGTTTTAGTAACAAGTTCATCAAAAAGTGAATGAACAACTCGTGCATCACAATACGAAATTAGCGTATCACAGTACAAAACCAGTGCATCATAGTTATAGAATATCATGTAGACATTTTATCAAACACCTGGTGTGCAAGTTTCATATACACGTTTTTAATCTAGTTTTTCTCAAACACATAATCAAAATAAATCAATAACTCAAAATACCGAACAAATTACTCAAAATAAATCAGAAAACATCATATACATCCAAACGAAGATCAATATATCCATATTAATTGACAATAACAGTTAACTACAATTAAAAACTTACTTTCAAATTGAATACATGCAATCGAAGATCATTACTAATTGATGAGTTAACCGACATTTCAAAATCGGTTGGTACTGATTGAATGGCGTGAAGCTACGGTGGTTAATAGTGGTAGATATAAGGTGGTGTATGGTGGTAGGAACGGTGGTGAAACAACTGGTGAGAGCGTGGTGGTGCGAATCGAGGATTTGGATTAAACAAAGTGAATGAGGTTACTGGTGAAAGAGGTTGGGGAAAATGAATGAAAAAAAGAATAAATAAAAAAAGAGTATATAAATCCCTAATGATAAAATGACAAAAATATCCCTTGGGGAAAATTTAGAGTGCGGGGTTGGGGGGACAGGTGTCAAGGGTTCCTTCCTAGGCTTTTTATTATAAGATGCTTTTTATTTTAACCCAAACTATATATATATATATATATATATATATATATATATATATATATATATATATATATATATATATATATATATATATATATATATATATATATATATATATATATATGGGTTAAAATAAAAAGTCCTTTATAATAAAAAGTGTAGAAAGGATTGTGGGAGTGACATGTGTCACCTCCATGCCACATCATATGACACATGTCACCCCACCCCCCACCCCCGCCAAAAAAAAAAAAAAAAAAAAAAAAAAAAAATCCCGCAAAAAAAGATTTTTGTTTTGGGCAAAAAAAAAATTTTTCCGCCAAATTTTTTAGTGCATCACAGTTATAAAGTTACTGCATCATAATTATAAAGTTATTGTATTACAGTTATAAATTTTAGTGCATTAAGGTTATAAGTTACTGCAGCATAGTTGATGCACTGAACTATTAAATATGGTGCAGTAACTTATAATAAAGATGCACCAAAACTTAAAAAAGAATCGTATTTTAATTGTGATGCAGTTACATACATATATGATGTAGAAAACTTATGATGATGCAGTTTCTTATAACTATAATGCAGTAGCTTTATAACCATGATACAGTAACATTAAAACCATGAATGCAGTAACCGTAATGCAGTAGAATCATAATTGTAATGCAGAAACGTGATGCAGAAAACTTATGATGATGCAGTTTCTTATAACTATAATGCAGTAACTTTATAACCATGATGCAGTAACATTAAAACCATGAATGCAGTAACTGTGATGCAGTAAAATCATAATTGTGATGCAGTAACTTTATAACTGTGATACATTAAATTTATAAGATTGATGCAGTAAAAAAATTTGGCGGGATTTTTTTTTTTCCCAAAAACAATTTTTGTTTTTGGCGGGAAAATTTTTTTTTTCGGGTGGGGGTGGGGTGACACGTGTCATATGATGTGGCATAGGGGTGACACATGTCACTCCCACAATCCTTCCTACACTTTTCATTATATGGGCCTTTTTAGAATAAATCCACCATATATATATATATATATATAGACACACACGATGTTTGTTTGAAAATGAAAAATACTTTTGCTTACTTCTTTTTTACTCGTGACCTACAAATTAATAGAGATATTAGGGCCCGTTTGGTACATAGTTGGTTTTAGGATTTGGATTTGAATTTAGATTTGAATGTGGTTTAGGATTTGAATTTGGGTTTGATGTAAGAGAAAATAATATAATTAAATTAAAAAATAATATTTTAATCATTAATAAAGGTATTCAAATTAATTTTATTAATTTATATTACAAAAGTTGACTCATGCAGTGAGAGATGCGACCCTACAATGTCATAAATTCACCCACAATGTCAGAAATCCTCCCATTGGACCCATGATTTGAAATAGTGCATATTTTTTGAAATGAATCCTAGATCCTAAAGCTGAATAATCAAACAAATACTTGTTTAAAGTCTTTTTAACTAAAAACACATCCCAAAGTCCCAAACCAATCAGCTCCTTAATATACTCAAGCTTTTTTACTATTTTATCATCTTTCTCTTCCACTCATCTTCTTTCTTTCAAATTCTAAAGAGCTTTTATCTTCTTATTCAACATTTTCAGGTCTACTTTTCCATTTCTTTTCTATCCTAATGCTACATAGACCCAAATTTTGATGCACCCTAAATCTTGATGCTCAGGGGCCATCGCTCAACTTGTAGGAGTTGAAAAGTTTTCGTAAGGATAAGAGGCATTTAAGACATGATCACTACTTCTAACAGGGTAAGAGCTTCAACATCTGTCCATGTCTGACTCGCATAAAAAAAACAAACACAACAAAGTCTGACCGCGGCTGACTCCGTCAAATGTCATAGGTAGTAAGACCATTTTTTAGAAAAACAAACACAACTTAACTATAGTATTTGCCGAAAAAAAAAAAAAAAAAAAAAAAAAAAAAAAACTTTATTTTGTTTTTTTTCCCTATATGTTATTTTATTTTTTTCTATTTCAGTTTGTAATAATTCTCCAACTAAATTCATATTTACCTCTCACATACGAAAACAAAACTAGGTTGTGCAAACCATCTTAGGGGGCTTTTCTTTTTTTTATCTGGCTGGATATGGTTTCTTTGTATGTGGATAAAAGAGCCCGTATGGCCGATCAAAAGGAAAATCTGTTGTTTCTTTTTCCACTGAATGCACATTATCTTCTTTGACAAATGACAATTATAACCTTCTTCCCAAAGGGTGATGTTATACGTACGGGGGACAAGGGTGGCAGGCCCCTTGTCTCCTCCTTGTCCCCCATTTTTTTTCCAGTATAACTCCGCTTTTTGTCAATTTCTGTTCTGTATTTCTGACAGTTTTAAGCGTTTGACATATTAAACTTTACATTTTCTGTTCCGCACTTTCAGGTTTATAGCTTTTTGATATAAACAAAATTATAAAAATAAAAATAAATAAAAATAAAAATAGGGGGTGTGGCTAAAAACTAGGAGAGTGTGTGGTCAACACTAGCCAGTTATAATTGTCTAGTGTGATTTGTTGTTGTGTCTGAATTGGGAGGAGCAACTTTTTTAACTCCTTTGGAACCAGAGCCTCATTTAGAATAAGTGAAAAAAGAAACACAAGAAATGGGTGGGCATCGACTATGTGCAGTGGTTGTATAATGTATACACAACGCGTGAAGACTCCCTTTGACACGTTGTCCATTATTACACGAGCCCCTCACAACGCGTTGTCGACCGGACTTTTGCACGACTCGGTCATCTCCAGGACCATGTTGTAGAGGGAAAAAAAATTAATTGCAATTGTGCAAGTATATTTCATTATTTTGTCATTAAGTGAGCGTATATTTGGATGATAAAGTTGGTGATGTTTGTTGTTTAGTAAAAAGTTAATGTGGCGTTGAGTTGACGGTGGACGTGGTGACATCCAGGCTAAACCATTTAAAACTCTCAACTTAGGCTTGTGAGTAACGATGATCCCATAATTCAAATTTAGCAGCTGAAATTGGTGTCAATATTCGAAAAATGAGTAAAAGAAAACAAACGGTCATGCAAATCCATAACACCACCAACATATCCCCAAGGACCCCAAACCAAAACTGGAAAAATAGAAAAGCATTCCCAATTAATATAGGCGTCACAACTCCTCTAGACAACAAAAGGGTCCAAAAAATCTGGTTTTATACCCACTTTATATTCATTTTAATCTAAACTTCATTCCTTCACCGAAAGGGCCAAAAATACAAAGTTTGTGCTTAGTTGCTGGTTTTGCAAACCATCAGAAGGAAGAAACCGATCAATGGATAGGGAGTACTACACCATGCTGCTTCTTTCATGGCCTTGTAAAGTGTAGGTTTATAGGCTCCTGTAGTCTATGACTGTCACCTCATCTTCTGGAGCATCTAGGTCTTGGTAGCTGCACATATCATATACGACCACAGATTAGACCAGTACAAATGCGAATTTAGCATAGCTCTACCATATAGTAGCAAAAGAACAACCCAAATGGATTTAGCAGATATATAAAACTGTATAGTTAAACCAAAACTTGCCTTCGTAAACGACGAGGATCCTGTCTAAATGATGGAGGTAAAGCGACCATTGGAGCAGGAGCAGTCATCTGAAGCCGAGCTAGCACATTTCTACCACCTCCTTCAAAAGGGGAAGGCCCGCCCTGATCTCGCATCATCTGCATTGCAACTTCAGGAGGAGCAGGGATAAAGGGGCCCAATGGACTACAAATAACAATTGTAAGACGTAAAAAACACAACCATTTAAAGGGAAACACAGAATAAATTGCACATTTTGACCCATTTACTTGACTAAAATGGGTCAAATTAAACATTGGCTAAAATGAAAATGGGTCATAACAAGTTCATAAGTCGCTCAAAGTCTTCTAACAATGAATACAACCTCAGTTTTATTCAGAAATCCATATTATTATTGTAGTAATATTGTTATTCAAAACATGATCAATGATATAATTATTTATTAAAAAAATCAATACTTTGGACAAAAAAGTGCCTGTGTCACCCACTAGTGTGTTCCAAAACATACTAATAATGGCCTGATTTAACCCATCACCCAACCCACCCGACCTGCCCATTATTCTACCTCTAATGTATGCATCAGACAACTAAATGAAGAACAAGTAAGCTCACCCAGCACCAGGTACAGGCATCAATACTGGAGGTGGGGGAACGTCAGAAGGGAATTGAGCATGAACACCTTGCCCGCTAAAGGAATCAAACATCTGGTCGTCATGACCACCACCATCACTCGAGTCAGGATTCTCGCCCTTATCAAATCTATCGCCACCATTGTTTCTGTCTCTGCGGAAATCTCGATCATCTTTCAATCGATCACCAATACCAGGTCTATGCCTCTGGGGTCTTTCCTTCTGTGAAAAGATTGAAATATCTTATTAAAATATAAAACATGGCAGGCATTGTGTTATCTAATGGTCCAAATGGAATGGAGAAGTTGACAAAAGATGGAAGTATAGCAGCCCTTTCATGGTGTGGTGTATTATGAGATGCTATTAAAATAAATGATGTAAAAATAATTAGTGATTTTATGTTACAATTAAGATGAAAGACATGAATAAATGTTTTGTTATTGCAGCACTCATCACCTAGTTATCAATAAATACACTTATTTTCTTTTTTCAGCAGATAGACATATACTCCAGCTTTTTGATAAAAACATAGATTAGGAGCTTGCAATAAATTAACAATTATGACAAAAGAACCAATACAACAGAATGAAACTATACCGGTAACGACTGCTGCATAATAGGTTTCCCGCCAGGTGCATCTTCATCACTGTAGATTTTGAAAAAATATTAGTGCCATTTATGGAAAGGCAGAGAGAGAAAAAAGGTGGTATAGAGGTGCACTTACTTCATATAGTTTTGGAAATATAGATCTTCGCGGACTTTAGAAGTTGCTTCCATTGAAAGTTCAGGGTGCTTCAGCTTTAAATGTTTGTGAACAAACTCAGCAGCATGAAAAAGCTTTGTGCAACCCTTTGCCCCACAACCGTACTTCCATCCATACTTCTCATCCCGAATCTTACGCACAAAGGGATCCAGTGACTCAGCTGCAGCAGCGTCGATCTTTTCCTTTGCGGTCATTATCTCCAATGGATCTAGACCCTTCAATCTTTCCTGCCAATGTGAATCTAGTTTATCTTCCCACTCTATCCCACTAGTTTTGGCATCAGAACTTTTAGATTCTGCCCTAACATGCCTTACACCTTTAGCTTCACTCTTCTCAGTCATTCCATAATAATCCACACCATGAATGCGCCAAAGATAAGTAATGAGTGTATCGAGTAACTCAACACCCTCGAGACCTTTGACCGCATTTGACCCACGTATGATCACAACTGGGCCATTTGAGCTACCATGAGACTTTTCTCGGTGTGATCTATCATTATCAGCCCTAGATAGCATGTTATCATCTATTCCCTTTTCAAGATCAAGTTTCTTAACAAGTGCTTGTGCTTGTACGATGTCAGTTTGAATCCGCCTATGTTCAGAACTAACTGGGTGAGCCTTGGGAGCACTTGAGAATTGATTTGATGAGATCCTTCCATGCCGTCTTTTTTTGCCAACCAAGTCTGATTCATCTTCGGAATTAGGAGTACTTGTTTGTCCTGACTTGTAAGAAGATGAAGCAGTAACACCAGGTCCTCTGGTTCAAGTAAAAGAGATGTTAGTGCTTTATTTGTGAAAGGGAAAAAGATACACTGTGAAGGAGCTAACAGCATAGTACTTACAAGTCTAATGAATCATTCTCCAAGTCGAGCAAAAATTCCTTAGCCAGCTTTCGAGCAACTTCATTTCTCCTAAGGAAGAGAATGTTCGGATATGAAATAATTAGATTAGAATATTGCAAGCAACTAAAACAAGATGCCAAGCGAGGATCAGCAGATAAAATCATACTTAATTGTGATACAAACCTTTCAATAACAGAAAGCAAATTTGTGGGGTGATACTTATCTTTCAACCTACATACAAAAGCAAGCATCAGAAAGGAAAAACTTAAATGACCTAAAGTAAGAAAAAAGGGAGGGAGGATGCAAAAGATACCAATCTTCGCCTTTATGGGCATCAAAATAAGCCCGTTTCTGAGTTGATATATACTCTGACTTGTATTCTTGATACCTGCGGAATTGATAAAATTCAATAATCAACGTTTTAAATCACAAACAAGGCAAAACAAACTTTCAGCACAAATATCTATAATATACCTGCGTTCAGCTTCGGATGGCAGAATGTCGTCTTCAAGCTCCTGAATAAACTGCTTATACGACATCAGCCCCTCTCTGTAACGTGAAAAATGACGAGTTAAAACTGTATGCATATGGTAACAACCCTTTTATTCTAGTCTACTTAAGAGGTTATCAATGTCAGAAACCAATGTAAAGAATCAGAAACACATCAATTCCGCGCAAGCAACAACCCGAGGAGCACTATGTGATGTGGTAGTTTGATAAATGCTGACCTGTTCGTATTGGCATGACCATTATAACCGCCGCGACCTGATTCCCAGTCTGCAAAAGCATATAGAAGCTAATATATGAATTGGTTCCATAAGAAGGGAGGAGAGGAAAAAAAAACTCATGTGTGTTTGCCCATTAACTTACGAAAGAAATCACAGAGGTAAAGCATTACAAAAAGTTGAGCATTTAAAGCATGAAACCAGATAAAATCCCATAACCTAATCTAAATCTCACTCAAAACCTTGAAAACATCTAAATCTCACTCAACACATTAAAAGAAACTTTAGCAGTATTACTCTTCATTCCAAAGGTCAGGATCCCAATCTCCCATTAACTATTACTACCTAACCACGCATATCATTCCAAAATCAAAATCCCATTCATCGTCTCTAGTCTTTACCTAAACATAGCAAGAACATTTTAGCTATCAGATTTCTGATAAAAATACAGCGTGAGGTAGCTCCTACTTCCTAAAATTACGACAATAAGATTTTTTGTTGCTGATTGGTACAAAAAAAGAGAAAGCTAGAATAGGGAAGTATATTTGATAATTTGACGATCATTAAAAACAATTTTAAAAAGATAACAAATTCAATATGTTATTTCTAGCATTGTGTTTCGGAGCCAAATAACATTATTTTCTTGGATTTCGTAAGCCTGCAGCATCTGAAACATGAGTGATTGACCAAAGTGCTGCTAGGCAATAATGATTTATGCAGTACCACTTCTTAAGCCCATGGTTCCCAATTGATAACAGAAGATAGCAGATAGAATGGGAGACATCTGAGGGGGAAGCTAGCACCTATTTATTGTCCTAACTATGCATTCCATGTGAGGTTTACCCTTTTGCTTAGCAAAGTGTTTTTTAGAAAGAAAGTTTATCTACTTTATACAGCAGCGCAATAGTCAGTATGTTTATTCGTCTAGGCTCTAGCAACTGTAATGCAATGCTCACCCAGAAAAGCAAATCTGATAAACCTAAAGTAACACTCCGCCTACAGAAAGATAACATGGGCTTTTGATGTATGATGAACCACAAGAGCATGTATAAAGCTTCTCTAGAGCAGAAACAAATTTGACATCTTTCTCCTTAATCATCACCTAAAACCTTCTAAAATAGCAATGGAACAAAGCATAACACAGAAATAACTAGAACCAATCTACTTTATTCCTTGAAACCAATACCACACACACATGACACAACCAACTGCTTATAGAGCAAACAAAACAACAACTACTGGTAAACTTGTTATTTTAAGAACTCTGAAAGGATAGAAGCATATGAAAGAAATTGTGCTTACCAGGGCCACCTTGGTACCCACCAGATGAACGGCCACCCCTACCACGAGGCCTGTCATCATGATAGCCAGACCTGCCACCCATATCACGTTCATAGCTACCAGGGTGATCATATCCAAACCTGCACCAGCAATAAACAGCATAATGAGAACCAAACAGGGGATCTTAAACAAAACAAGCAGCGAGCAGACAATTAACTTCAAATAGGCCCGTTTGCATACTGAAAATGGTATCCACTCTGTTCCAAGGCGAAGCCAAACTAAGTGTAAAATTGATTGCATTGTAACAAGTCTAGTAGACAACCATGTCCATATATGTTGGATTAGCATATTACTGGAGTGTTACAAAAGAACTCAGAAACTACTAGTAGAGCTCGCCAACTCCGCTCAAGTTTTAGGTTCACCCTGTTTAATGTTGAAACCATATGGGCTCCAAATATATTATTGTACTTCCCAGTTACAAACTTTCATGCACCACTAACCAATATAATCTTTGCTCATATAAAGAACGTACTAATCGATTAAGTCTACAAACAGAACAGGCTAGTAACGGGTGAAACCAGCATATACTTCATTGTATTGGACCAAAGCTCTTCACCATTGATAATCACAAAAGGAAACCTAACCAATCATTTTTTATCATGAAAGTGATCTAAAGTAAATACAGTTTTCTTTGACACGAATAGTTTTTCTAATAGTCGCTATGAGCAAGGGCATCTACTGAGAAGCTGAACCAATTGGTAACTATATAAGCAGATCACTCACCCAACTTGACATAAAGAAAACTCTTAAAAAACACATTCACTTAATACCTTTCCAGCAATCTAAAACAAAAAATATCAGTGCCCAAATAGATTGCTGTTACTTAAAGCAAATTTATGTAGTATTTTCACAGGATGTGCTTAAGGATCAAGTGCCAATTTGCAGTTTCCTCTTGTACTTAGGGTAAGTCATTCTCCAAAAAGTAAGGACTTGACCTAAGTAAACCATGTGTGTTTTGGTCACCAAACAGGTGTGAAATTGAAGGACCGCCAGATATTAGGAGTTAAAGCTATGCTTCAACCTACCGAGACTGGAAGCTGTACTACCATAATGCATGGTGGCACATAATTAATTACTATATGAGAATTGCATCACAATGCATCAGTCACACATGCAAAAGTGCACATAAATAATGCAAATAGGTGACTGAGAGGAAATATATATACACATTTATTAATATCGAATACACAGTTACTAATATGTACATCATAAGGGGTATCAAACACACTTGCCGGAATGACCATTTAAAATCTAAATATAAGAAATATTAGAGCTACTTAGGTTTAATTATCCACTGGTTTTAGATATTCTGTAAATGGTTCCCAGTGTATAATATCGAAACTGCACTTCCACATATTAGAGGTAGGAGCCAGACGCGATCCAAAAATAAACTCAACATCGGGCCATACACTTCGTCCACCAGATTCTGAAACATTATCAGTACCTCCATTTATAACTTCTAGTATCTCCTTCAATTAATACTCCACCCCTTCCAAATTATAGAAGCACTTTCCCATGCACTAAAGTGTGTTAGAAACAGGAAAGTGCTGATGTAATTTAGAACGGATGGAGTATATCATCTCACGGATCATTATTTAGAGCAACTGAAATGACACTCTCACTCACAATTTAGTATTTATTTTGATGGAATATCACTCACTCGCTGACTCACAATCAAGTATTTTGAACATATTGAATGTCACTCTCACTCGCTCACTCACAATCAAGTAATTAGCTCACTGATAAATCACTCATCCACAAACGGCCGTGTTGTTTCAGAATCGCTTGCAAACTCCTTAATATGAATCAAACGAGCCGTAATTAAGAGATACATAACAATGCCATAAAGCTCAATCCTGGAAAAAAAATCAGTTCTAGCATAAACACAATCAAATATCACAAAACTTTGTTCACATACATATCAGCATTAATCTATTTATAGTCGAAGTTCAACTAGACCAGATACAAGCAAAAAAAGGCCAGCATTGATCTATTCATACTCTTAAGTTCAAATACATCAAATACAGGCGTCAAACAATCAGCATTAACCTAGCTAAAAAACTAACCTACGCACATCAATCCAGACTACTACCAAGTACCAAACTAACTTCGGCATCACATATTATGCACAATTCCTACATTACACATGAAGTACAAAACAAACATCGTATAACGCTTTACAGACAACAAACCTTCCATCACCAGGTCGAGCTAACTAACTTCACAATCGAAAACAATCAACCTATGCGCATTAATCCAGATCAACTAACTAACAATTAACCTTCTATCACCATGTCTAACTAACTTGCAAAATTAGTTAACACATATATAATGCAATCGAAAACGATCAACCTAAAGCGCTATAATCCAGATAAACTAACTAACTTCAGCATCATATACTATCAATAACTCATACATGAAACAATCATATAAACCAGCGCATTAATTAATCCAAGCTAACTAACTAACTTCAGCATCAAATATATAAAACGAGATATCGTAAAACAAATAAATAAGAAGCGAAAAACAGTTAACCTTCTATCAGCGCCTCCTCTGGGACTCCCGCGCCTATTATCATATCCACCGTCATCTCTCCTATACCTTTTCGGATACGGAGGCGACCTCCTATCATAACCTCCACCTCTTCGATACGGAGGCGGAGAAATCGAGCTTCCACCGCGTCGTTTATACTCAACACGGTGTGGTCCATTAGGTGGAGATCTATTGTTGTTGTTACGGTGATCGTAATAGTCTGAGCGACGGTTAGGTGGACGGTCGTCTTCGCGTGAGTTGCGGTGACGTGGCGGTGGTGGTGATGGTGAGGGTGAGGGTGAGGGTGAGTGTGGTGGTGGTGAGTTAGGGTTTTCGGTGGTGGTTTCGTTGTCAGTCCGGTCGATTGTGTCGACCGGCATGGTGGTGGTGGTCATTACTTCGGTCATTGTGAAAATTTGAAACCCTAGAAATGTGTGTGTGTGTGTGTTTTGTGTGTGGATTGATATATGTAGTAGACGAAGTTGTGTTTTACATCAACGGTCCTTGGGATTTTCGAGTTTAACAGTTTGTTATGTATTGTTTGATCAGTTAAATTGACTTAAGTTATCAGGATCGTTTTTGTCCCCGCAAAATCGGGATCGTAAGATCGAATTGGTATCGTAAGATACTAAAAAAAGTGTGATATTTTTTAGATAAGGATTTTAGTGTTACAGAGTTCCATGTAAAATCTCATAAAAAATTCAAGGTTTAAACACTGTAATAAAATAAATAATAAAATACATGCAATTACTTCATGTTTCTGTTGTATGGCTTTGGTTCAAAAAGTAATATGAAATGAAAAAATTTGAGTCATTTATAAAGGTAAAGTTGGGTTAAAATTTAAAAAGTGGGTTTAATTTTTGTACAAAGTTTGTTTAATTATAAAAATTAGGCTTTATAGTAGGATCGGGATCGATAGCGATCTCACGATCTTATTTCGATCCTATGCTAACTCCGATCCTACGCTAACTCCGATCCTACTTCGAATTGCAAGGTTTTTTAATATATGATTGTAAGATTGTTCCTATGATCAAGATCACGATCTTGATAACCATTTAATTATTTTGATGTATTTGCTTACAAAATGATGCATATGTCTATATAATTTAGTTTCATGTCTTTTCATATAATTAAATTGTATAATGAAATTTATATTATTTATCTATTGTAGTTTATATCATTCAAACATTGTAATCATTTTGATACAAAAATAAAAAAAATAAAATAAAAAAAAAATAAAAAAAAAAAAAAAAGGTAGGCAATTTTTTTATAAAAGAGTACGTAGGTGCTAATAGTTTCATTAAAATGTAACCAACTGAGTTCGGTTGGCCACTAAGGGTAATCTTGGAGAGGTCTCAGGTTCGAGTCTCGTTATGGACCTTTAGGGGCGGAAATATATAGAAGCATGAGTGGGGTTCCCCTAAGGCAAAGGTTTGACACCCCTAAGACGAAGGTTCGAGTGTTGCATACTGCCCAATTAAATGTCAATGTGAGCTCGAATCAATAATTACTGACTTGTCGTTCAAAAATAATAATTTCAGCAAAATATGATTAGTTTCAAAATTGACTAACCACAAGGATAATTTGCAGTTTACTCTTAAAACAATGTTGGAAAATCTTTAAATTTTATTTTGATTATGTTAGTTTTCACCTTAAATGGTCTTATACACATTATTTTGCATTGTGAATTAGAACAATTTGAAACCGTTAAAGGTTCTTAGTTTATGTTTTACTTCTTCCGTCCTAAAATTATAATTCATATTTTCTTTTCTTTTTGAGAGGTTCCAAAAATATATCCACTTTTCATTTTAATTTTAAGTAATAAAAAAAGAATTTCGCGAGAAAATATCAAATTTGAGTGATTGAAAATTGTAATTGTGGCACTTCTAAAATATGTAATTTTTGTCGTCTAACAATAATTCTAGAGGAGTATTTGCTAAATCACTTTTTATGTAGGAACTCCGAAGAAAAAAACAGAACCAAAAACCAACTTCTGCTTGGCCCAATTTTCAATTTTCTCGACTGCCATGGTGTAGGCTGGCCAGAAACCATGAACACAAACTATACTTTTATGAATTTAACAGCAGCCTAAATAACATTTCAAGCACTAATTAGTTCGAGTTTGCAGTCAGCCACAATAAAGAACTAGACCTGCCATGCGCCCATGCACACATAAGTATAATTTATCAAACAGACACAATAACGAAATCAGATAACTTCAATTTCACAAAACAGATATTTTAGATCTTTGAAAACATCTAAAAGACAAGTTTGATTCAACAAAATAGACATCAACTCCAAAATATTCAAAAATCTCGACTATCATGTAATATCTAGTAAAGATGAACATTAGCAAGAGAGTTTTAACGCTTTCCACCACCTCCTCCGAGCTTGGGTCCCTTACCTTTAGGCACATTGCCACTCTTGCCTTGGGTCTTTTGCTTTGATACAACCTCTGCTTTCTTTGCCTTCTTCTCATCCTTGGTTTTCTTAATCCTTTCCTTGATTTCACTGCAATTTAACCGACATCGTAAGTTTTAAAAACTGTCAAACAATAGGTGGCGACATAAACACATTACTTGTAAATGAGTCGCCGTGTGTATGTTTTAACAGGACAGCCCAGTAAGCTAAGCAGATTTAGTTAAGCAAAAAACAGATAGAAATCTTTTTTGTACGCTATTATTACACAACCAAATTAACCACTCAGTTTAAAGAAGAGTTACTTATATGAAAGAAAAAGATTTGTAATGTTGCCGTTCAAAGATAAAAATTCTACACAATTTGTGAAAAGGTTGCCGATAAAAGTAGCCTAAAAATACAAACTACAGCAAAATGAACTACTTGATACTTTCTCGGTCAACAATACGAGTACAAAGCCACTTCAAGAGTTCAAGTATGTAGAAGATTCTGTTAACCACATTGTAGAAGTTCTCAACTATCCAATTCACAAGATTGTACCAAACACCCCCACATTGCCATGAATGGTATTTTAAGTTTCTTGGCACGTTTTCATTAACACTAGTTAACTATCCATATACATGTTGAAGACTTTGGACAAATAATGACCCAAATTACAACCTACTAGTTTTGACCCATCCTCAACCTGCCCTAACCGTCAATTCTGTTATTTCTAATTGCAAAAGCTAAAACAAAATAGAGCAAATCGCTAAAAATGGTGTAATGTAAACACGATTACATGTTAATGGCTCAACCCGTGTCAAACAAAAATAATCATACTCGAGATGTGAGTTGTGTGATACTTTCTCGCCCACGATGAAAAAGGATAAGCATTTACAAGATCAAGTTACCACATTATAATGATTTCTTGTTCCTTTAAATAAGAGAGGTTGTACCAAACAACCCCACATATACAAGTAGGATATTTCAAATTTCTTCGCAATTTTTTCTTTTACTGATCCCATTTGGCATTTCAGCTATTCTTAAAAAGTTCGAAACTTAAGACCAAAGTTTGTTCAACATGACACAGGTCCGAAACTACCCGTTCTAGCGTGTACCAAACCTGCCCGACTAAAACAACCAAAAAAGAGCACAAACATTCATACCGTAGAGCAGCCTCCCTAGCGGCATCACGGACTTCAGGTTTCTCACTTCTCTTCTTCTGGATAACTTCCAAAGTTGCTCCAACAATAGCCCTGGAATACGGCTTCTTGGTAGCACGACGCCTCTTCTTCACAGCCTCTTGTGCAATATCCTATCAGCAACAATAACATAAGCAACAAACAACTTAAACAAAAAGCATCATCCTACAATCTTTCAAAAATCCACACCTTCTTGTGCTGTTTTCGGTACATAGCAGTCCATGTAAGCTTCGAGGGCTTCAACTTATTGTGGAAGTACCTCTTGCATTTCGAGTTCAAAAACAGGAAAACCTAAATCCAAAAAAACAAGTAGACAAATTAGGAACTTCATACCTAATGCAAAAATCGAACCACAAAATACATATATTGACATTGTATATATACCTGTGAATCGGATCGAATAAACCTAATACCCCTACCAGGATAGATCTTCTGGCCACTGAATCGGCAAAGCTCAGTCCTATAAACAACAAAAATTAAACATTCAAAACAAAAGTACAGTATCATATTTATATCATAAGAAAAACAAATAAGCGGGTGTTTGTTTTGGCTTATATGGGTTATTTAGTTTTGGGCTTATATTTATAAGTTCATTATGACATAATAAACTTATATAAGCCGAAAAGTTTCAAAATAAGAAAAAAATGAGCTTATGAAACATAAGCCCAAAACCAAATAAGCCATAAGCCGAAACAAACACCCCCTAAATCTACAACTACAGTCAATTCACTTTATCTAAATCCTAAATTAATTGACTCTAAAATAACCATATATTACATATATCATAAATTTAAATGTTTTTGATATAAAATAAAATGTGCTAAAATAGCATTAGATCATTATCAATAACTTAGACAAAACAACAACATATAAGTACTGAAACCATAATAGCAGCAAATTAATTATTTAGGGACTGAAATGCAGTTATATAACGATTAGAAAGTAATTAGATTAAGTGATTTGGTAAAGAGATGTTTACTTGAGAACCATGACGGCGGCTGCTTTTCACCTAGTTTGTGTGTGTGTTGAAATGTGAAACCCTAATTGATAAATGGGATACTGGCTTTTATAATTTTTAGGGGTTTTTTGAATTTTAATAATACATCCTTATCGAATGTAAATTGTTAGTTTTAGACTTTTAGTTCTTTCTACAAATACTCGCTACTTCGAGCGCCGGGTACGCATGAGCCGTTGGGCTTGTGTTATTGGCAAAAAGTGTTGTCACATTAGCAAAATACTCTATGGCACCAGAAACCCTTTAATACTACATTTTGTGCCTTTACACTTGGCACAAGAAAATGTGATGCCGTTGGACAATTTTTTTTTTTTTTTCATTTACATAAAATAAAACATACATAATATGTATAAACTAAAAGTTAATTTCATTAAAAAAAACACATTACATTAATTTAAAAAAAAAAAAAAAAAAAGTAACCAAAAAATATATGCTAAGTCTAATATTCTAAATGCAAACCCAACTAGTATATTCATACACTAGGCCCAAACTTAAAATCAACAGCGTAGCCCAAATTCAAAATCAACAAAAATGAGTAAACCTAATCACTTTACCTTTGCAGCCACAACCCACACTTCATCTTCTTTCTGCCAAACCAGCAAATTATAAATTAAAAAAATAAATAAATAAATAAAAACATCATACAACACACAAATAAACACAAGACACAAAACCCACATTTCAAAAAAAATCAATGGCGCTGCCCAGCTGTTATCCACGGCACGAGCTCCTTTGGCGCGAGATGAGGTATATCCTTCGTTTGGTGGTTTGGCGCCACTCTAGCAGCCAAGCGTACGCTATGCTCTTACGTGCGATGCTTTGAAACATGATTCAATCCGCCCGATTGAACTATTTTTGCCGCAAAAGATGCGTTAAAATTAATCATGGCGTAAAAACCGCGTCTTACATCCTAAATAGGGTTCTTATTAGGAAAATTATTAATAAAACACCCTATGAAATTCGTAAAGGAAAGAAACCATCCCTATTATACTTTAGAGTTTTGTGTTGTAAATGTTTTATGCTTAACACCAAAGAACTATCTCACAAAGTCTGACGAAGGTGTTTTTCTAGGATATTCTCAAATAAGCAAATCATACATAGTGCTTAACAAGAAAATCTTAAGGATCGATGAATCTTTCAATGTAACCTTTGACGAAAGTCTACCCGAGCCTAAAACATCACATTTGGTAAATGATGATGTGGTAGAGGAACAAGTCGTTCAAACCCATGTTAGGACTTCCTCACCTAATGACGACTTGAAGGAAGTCATTCCTAGATTAGAAAACATCAAAGAGGCTAAGGGTCATCTAATAGATCAAGTAATAGGAGAATTAAACCAAAGAACAGTTAGATCACAACCAATAGTGGGCCCACACTCAGCCGAAAACCCAAGAGGGTGTTTGGATAGGTTTTGGTTTATTTTACGTAAAATTAGTTATCTTGTTAGACAAGATAATTATCTTTTTTATCATGGTATTTGCCTAATTTAAAAATAGAGTGTATCTCCTTATTTAAATGATTAAATCTAACGATTATTCATTAATTACAGAGTCTATCTTTTTCTTTTTATATAAGGATTGAAAACTAGTATAAATATAAATCAAAGTTGTTGATTTATTAAGAATCTCAAAAACCCTAAACCCTCCTCCCTTTGGCTCCTTGTTCGGTCGATCACACACCACCCGAACACACTGTGTGCGTGTTTTGACAATTCTCTATCACACGTGAGACGTTCTTAGTTAAAATCTAGCAGTTATAGCTGGCCGGTTGAGTGTTAGTGTATACACTGACATGTCTATTCTACACTAGAGGTTTGTGATCTTAGTGTTTACTAAGCTTGGGACGTGGAGAGGAAGCAAGCAAAAATCATATGTTCGTGTTTGTTAGTTGACCATAAGGTATGTGTTAATTTTTTTTGTGCATACTTAATTAAGTTTGGTGTATCTGGATCTCATGTGAGGAAAACCATTTTCGTAAATAAGTGTTATTAATAAAGTCTTCTACTACATGTTTTATCTGATAAACCTGCTAAGTCTTTTAATTGTTAAAGCAAATTAATTTTTAAATTCATTGCTTGTTATGTTGTTGTTTTCCATCAGTTAGATAGTTGGGAAAACGTTTTAACAATGACTTAGAGTGCTTAATTCGTGATTTGTACGGTTAAATTTGTTGAAATTGAGAAATTTGGAAGAAAAAAAAGTTGAAGATTAGTTGAAAATCAAGTTGGTTTTTGATGAAAATTGAAGATTTATGAATAAAAAGTGACCAATAGTGTTAGGAATTGTTATGAGATTTTTTTTTTTTGAACAAATGTTATGAGATTGAATATGATGATTTTATATAACACTAACTTGATTAAAGTTCATTGATTTTATATAACACTAACTTGATTTTGTGATTGTTTTAGTGATTTGTTGATTTTAGTTGAAGAATTTAAGAAAATGATAAGAAAAAAGTAAAGATTGGAAGAGGAACAAAGTTCATGCACCAAATTTAAGAAGACAATGATAAAAAAGTGAAGTTTAGAAGGAATTCAAGTGATTGTGCACCATATTCAAGCCAAAAAAGGAAAGACTTCAACAAATTGATGATTTGAAGAAGCATGCGTCACTTTTAAGCAATTTGAAGACTTACTGAAATGCCCCTTTCTAAACTTGACCAAAAAAATTTGCGCAAACGGATTAACTAAAACGGGCCTTCTGTCACAACTCAAGGACTTTTTAATACCTCTGTTACAAACCAACTTTTGAAAGTATTTTTAATAGAAAGTAGACTTAAATATCTTTGAAAATGATAGGTGGCACGACTCCTACAGACTTACAATTGATTTTATATGATTTTACGAAAATGAGCAAAATCTGAAGGCCCCTTATTAGAATTTTAACGCATGCATATGACCATATGCTGATATTTCATATGGTCATATGCCCAGTGCACAATTTTCTGAACTGAGCATACAAGCATATGCTAAATATCGTATGGCCATATGGTTCTTGCAGAAAACATTACAAAAAAGCTATATTTTTACATTTTGCTTTATTTTTGGAAAACCAACTTCCCGGACTCAATATTTTACCAAACTATCTATATTTCATCAAAACAATATATAACTTAATTTTCATAAACATTTGTGGTCTGAATGACATATAAACACATACTTTATGAGGTTTGCCAAACACTCGTTTTGACTCGCTTTCAATACAACTTTTATACCAAAACACTTAACAACTTACATAACCATTTATTCACATACAAGACCTGGACTTGACACTTAAAAACAACATTTGCACACATTTACTTCGACTCGGGGGATTCAACCATGATTGACCTCGACACCCTACTTACGTTTACACACATATCCAATCACTTCCAACCCGTGCCCAGTCCTAGGCCTTTACCTTCTTCACATAAGAACCTACAAAACAGTCAAACACAAAACCGTAAGCGAAAAACGTTTAGTAATTAAAAGGTAACAACACGATATTATACGTCATTAATCATATAAGCATCATTCACATCAATATTAATCCAATAAACTACTTTTCACCAATACATAAACATCACACTTAATGCATACGTCATTTAATCACATATAATACTTACATACCTTAAATAGGTCACAATGGACATAACCACAACATTGGCTAGTTTTGCCAAACTACCCTTACAAATCATGGAGAGATATTTCCGCAACAAAAAGGCACACGTTAATGCAAGGCTAAGTGTCAGTTTTCTATTTTCTATTTAAGTATTATTGTGTTGAAAAATGATTGTTGTGCCTACTAATCATGCTTACAAATGTACCTAATGATTTGACTGATTTCAAAAAATGATTGGTGAACATTTGGAGAGAGAAAGTACTTAATAGAATTGTACAAGTGATTTCTGCATTAGACATGTTTTTAGGCTTGTGTTGTAGGTCTAAATAGCACTACTCTATTGTGTTTATTTATTTAAATTTGTTTATTTATTTAAATCTATATATTTGTTTTAATTAAATTTAATTGCAAGAAAATTTTGACATCACCACGCACCTTGTTGGACCACACAAAGAGGATAGGCCCACCCTTGATTGCCCCGATCGTTGTACCAACTGTTAAGATTGAGCCAAATAATGAATACTACAGAAAAGGTGATATAAATAAGTCTAGCATTTGGATTATGCTAATTTCGGGCTTCAACTTAACATAATAACCTCAACTAGTGATAGCTTTAGATCTTCTATGATGGCTTTTTTGTAGGCGATGTGTACCCCGCCTAAAAAGATAAAACAATGATGAGAATTCCAAGTCTATCATCATCTTCTTCATTCCCTTTAACCCTTGTATCAGTGTAAATTACAATGGACAAAGTGAGACAAAAAAAATATATAAGAGTCAGTTACAAATGTGATACGAAAGTAATCTTCTTCTTCTTCTTCTAAATCTATCCTAGATTTGGGATGATAATTTAAAAGCAATTATGTTAATACAAATATCGCCTAAAAACGTTATTTATATTTTACGATATTTGCTAAGTTTTGTTAACGACAAAGTGTAAACTTTAGTTTTTAGTAAAACATGATTTTAGTTTTAGTCTTGCATAACTAGACTTTATTTGCTACATTTACAGGTCACATTTAACATAACATTTTCATATTTCTAAATATAGAAAATGTAACATGTTCATTTATGGAAAGATTGTGTGTTTGACTTTCCATAAGACTTCTTACACAGTGTTCTTACACATTATAGATGGTCTCTTACTCTATCTATTGTGTGTTGACTTGAAGAAGCTTGATTTGACATTGCTAGATATGGAAAGATTTCTTGTAAGTTTTGACTGTCAGACACGGGCGGAACCCTGGGGTTACAAGGGCGGAACCCTTGTTTGGGTTCCGCCGGATCCGCCAATGGTCTGGTTTGTTTGGCTATAAATACCAAGTCTATTGCAAGAAATCTATCATCACTTCTCATATATACTTTGCACATACATATTCATATCATTCATCTAACTCATTAACATTTCATTTTGTGTGAAGTTCTTTTGTAGCAAAGAAGTTCGCAAGTTCATATCAAATGTTACAAGTATTCAACACAACGTTGCAAGACTTGTTAGCTTACCATTGTGTAGACTTCGTGTAGTCTATACTTTATTTGATTGTGTATATTCAGTAGTGATCGGTTAGTATTTTAAACCTTAAAATACATAGTATGACGGGAGTGGTTGTACCCTTGTAAAAGAACTCAACATCTAGCTTTGTGTTAGTAATCTTGTGTAAGCGACGTGTAAGGTTTTCTCCGCCGGTGAAAGGAGCTTGTTGACTAGTGAAAGAAACTCTCTAGTTGGATACTCGAGGCGTGGAGAAGGGCAAGGAAAAAGAGTCCTTGTAGCCGAACCATGATAAACTATCGTGTTTTGGTTTGATTGTTTCCTTCGTTACTCTTGCATATTATATATTGTCTTGTAGTTTAGATATTTAATTAAACGTAAAGTTTCACAAGATACTTAACTTAAACACCGGTAAACTATTCAATCCCCCTTCTAGTTTTCCACAATTGGCATCAGAGACACGTTGCTCAAGCTTTTAAAATATATTGTGTTTTAAAACTTGAAACGATCCATGGATTTTGAAAATTACAAAGAAGGGCAATATATGCAAAGACCACCACTTTTTGAAGCAAATTGTTTTATATATTGGAAAAACAGATTTGAAACTTACGTGAAATCTAAAGATATATATATATCTATGGTATATAATAATTGATGACAATAATATAGCCACTTTCAAGGATACTTCAAGTAGTAAAGATGAGGATAGCTTAATTACTAAACATAATGAAGATCAAAAGAAACTAATTGCCAAAAACAATTATGCTAAAATGATGCTTTACAATGCTCTACCAAAGAAAGAATATGAAAGAGTTTTTATGTGCAAAACCGCTAAAGAAATTTGGCAATCTTTAATAGTCACTCATCAAGGAAACTCACAAGTAAAGGATAACAAAATTGATCTTCTTATTCAACAATATGAACAATTTTCTATTCCCGAATATGAGATTATTGATTGTGCATTTGCTAGGTTTAACACTATTATTACTTCCCTTAAACCACTTGATGAATCTTTTTGTAGCAAGAATTTTGTCAGGAAATTCCTTAGAGCACTCCATCCGAAGTGGAGAGCCAAAGTGACGGCGATTGAAGAATCTAAAGATCTTTCAAGCATGTCACTTGATGAGCTAATTGGAAACCTCAAAGTTCATGAAATGGTTATGGAAAAAGATTCGGAAATAGTTAAAGGAAAGAAAGAAAAGGTCAAGTCCATCGCCTTGAAGGCTAGAGTTCAATCAAGTGATGATGAATCTAGTTCGGATAGTGACGATGAATAATATGCCATGGCCGTTAGAGACTTTAAGAAGTTCTTTCGAAGACGAGGGAAGTTTATAAGGCAACCTAAAGATGACAAGAAAGCCTTCCGAAAAGATCGTGACGACAAGAAATGAAAGGTTGAAAGGAAATGCTTTAGGTGTGGAGACACAAGTCATCTCATAGGAGAATGTCCAAAACCACCCAAAAGTAAAACTCAAAAAGCTTTTGTAAGTGGTGCTTGGAGCGATAGTGAAGATGATGACGAGGAGCCAAAGAATGACAAAATTGCTCTCATGGCTCATGACTCAAATGAGGTACACTCCGACTCATCTTGCTCTTCTATTGATGATGACACCTTACAAAAGGAATACAATAAACTTTGTGAACTAAGCTTAAAAATCATAAACAAAAACAAATTTTTGAAAATTAAAAAGAAATTTTTAAAAAATGAAGTTTATGAATTAAATGAAAAAAATAAGAGATTAGAAAAGAGTAAAGGCACCAACACATTATGATCTAATAAAACAAAATTGAGAAACTCGAAATTGAGAAAAGAGTACTACATTGAAGTATCCAGGCTCCGTTTAAAAAAAAAAACAAGTGGTAATATATCTATTTTATATCATAAAGGATTCCTATTTTTAAAGATTTTTTTTTTTTTTTTTTTTTTTTTTTTGTAAGTAGAAGTTATTTCAAACTCTTATGTTAATCAATCGTCATGCATATTACTAGATTGATTAACATAAGAGTTTGAAATAACTTCTACTTACAAATACAAAAAAAAAAAAAAAAAAAAAAAAAAAAAAAAAAAAAAAAAAATCTTTAAAAATAGGAATCCTTTATGATATAAAATAGATATATTACCACTTGGTTTTTTTAAACGGAGCCTGGATACTTCAATGTAGTAATCCAACTAAGCCAACCATAAATTCTTCTAATTGATAAACAAAATTGAGAAACTCAAAAAGAGATTAGAAAAGAGTACATCATGTGAAGAGTTTAAACTCGAAATTGAGAAACTTAAAATTACTCAAAATGATCTAATAAAACAAACCACAAAGTTTAAGAGGTTCGATAAAAGTATTTCTTGTGCGGATGAAATAATGAAACTTCAAAAGTCACCATTTGATAAAACATGACTAGGTTTCATGAAATTAAAAACGTCAAAGAGTCAAACAAAACAAGACAAGAAAGCCCAAGAAACTAACAAAACTGCTACAGGCTCCCACGGACCAGACGGAACCCAAAACAGGGTTCCGCCCGTTGAACCCAAAGGTTCCGCGGGGTCTGCAGCAGAAAAGATAGTTTCTACGTCGGATCGTACAAAGTTTGTTAAAGTCACAAATAAATCCAAAATCAGTGCTAATGAAACAAAACTGAAACCAACTATTAAAGTTGGAGTAGGACTTGCTATAAATGAATTTAGAACTAAAACCACTCAACCGAGACCTAAAACTCCTATTCCCAAATGCCCCTTTCCAAAGAGCAACTACAACATACAACCAAACTACCAACATGGTTGGAACCAAAACACATCTAGACATTACCAAACTCCGAATTACATGTCATGGAACCCATATCTTCCATTTCCATACATGAATCAAGTTAATGGTATGTTTAGCCAAAATGGACCCATGAGATATTGGGGACCAAATGTTTGAGTGTTTTATATAAAATAGGTGTGTTTCAAAGTAAATTTGGAACCGGATGAATGGATCAAAGATAGTGGTTGCTCAAGGTACATGACGGGGAACAAAAGCCTCTTCTCATCTTATAAAAAATGTGATGGAGGTAATGTCACGTTCGGTAGCAAGGCTAAAAGCAAAATCATCGGAAAAGGTACAAGCTCTCATGACTCTCTCTCTATAGATGATGTAGCTCATGTTGATAACTTAGGCTTTAATCTCCTTAGTCTTAGTCAACTTTGCCGGAATAAGTATAACGTCCTTTTTAGTGAAAATGAAAGTAAAATACTTAAAGATGGCATAACTATAGCTAGAGGTGTTCTTAAGAACAACGTGTATGTCATGAAGATGGATCAAATATCTAGAGACAAACTTTGTCTCACCTCATTAGACGAATCTTCAACTTTATGGCATAGACGCTTAGGACACGCTAATATGAGACTTATTCAAAATCTCTCCTCTAAAAACCTAGTTCGAAACCTACCCAAGTTGAAATACGACCATCACTTTTGTGATGCTTGCAAAGTTGGTAAAAAAGTTCATAGTAGCCATAAGGCTAAAAATGTAGTGTCTACATCTAGGTGTCTAGAACTTTTACATATGGATTTGTTTGGTCCATCTGCTATACAAACTCAAAGTTATGGAGGTAACTTCTACACTTTGGTTATAGTAGATGATTACTCAAGGTTTACTTGGACAAAATTTTTGAAAAGTAAAAATGAAGCTTTTGACAAATTTGAAATTCTAAGTAAGAAAATTCAAAATCAACTAGGAACATGCATTATGTCTATTAGAACGGACCATGGTCGTGAGTTTGACAATGAAATACAATTTGGAAACTTTTGTGATAAAAATGGTATAACACATAACTTCTCGGCACCATGCACTCCTCAATCTAACGGTGTAGTAGAATGTAAAAACTGGACTTTGCAAGAAATGAGTAGAACAATGCTTAATGAACAAAACATTCCTCAAAAGTTTTGGTGTAACGCCGTTAACACGTCAACCTACACTTTAAATCGTGTCTTAATTAGACCATTTTTGAACAAAACTCCATATGAACTATATAAAGGTAAAAAGCCTACATTAGGATATTTTAGAGTGTTTGGGAGTAAATGCTTTATTCTTAACACCAAGGATTATCTCACCAAATTCAACCCAAAGTCGTATGAAGGTGTGTTTCTTGGATATTCACAAAGTAGTAAAGCTTACATTGTTCTAAATAACCTTAAGAGTCGAGGAATCGTTAAACATAACATTTGACGAAAGTTCACCTCCCTCTAAGACATCACCTTTGGTAGATGATGACTTAGTTGAAGATCAAGCAATGGAAAATCAAGAAATTGAAAATGATAACAAGGAAGATGAATTATTAAACAAAGAAATTATCAATGTCAAAGAATCCAAAAGTCATCAATTAGATAGTGTCATAGAAATATTAATGAAAGAACACTAAGATCAAAAGTCCAAAATGAAAGTAACTTCTTTTGTTTCGTGTCAACTCTTGAACGAAAAATATTAACGAAGCTATAAAAGATGAATCATGAGTAATAGCTATGCAAGAAGAATTAAACCAATTTATTAGAAATGATGTTTGGACATTAGTTCCTCAACCAAAAAGTCAAACAATAATTGGAACAAAATGGGTTTTTCGTAATAAAATGGATGAAAACGGTGTAGTGTCTAGAAACAAAGCTAGGTTAGTAGCACAAGGATATAATCAACAAGAAGGCATTGACTACGATGAAGCCTTTGCTCCGGTTGCTAGGCTCGAGTCAATTAGGATTTTACTTGCATATGCATGTGCACACAATTTTAAACTCTTTCAAATGGATGTCAAAAGTGCATTCCTTAATGGGTTTATTAATGAAGAAGTGCACTGGGCTTCACCGATTTTGAAAAACCTAATCATGTTTTCAAACTTAAAAAAGCTTTATACGGACTTAAGCAAGCTCCAAAAGCATGGTATGATCGACTTAAAAACTTCCTAGTTGACCATAGGTATACCATGGGCTTAGTTGATAATACTCTCTTCACTAAGAAGAAAGGTTCACATATTATCATAGTCCAAATCTATGTTGATGACATTATATTCGGATCAACTTGTCAAGAATTATGTGGCGATTTCTCAAAAATCATGCATGAAGAGTTTGAAATGAGTATGATGGGAGAACTCAACTTTTTCCTAGGACTCCAAATCAAACAACTAGAATATGGTATCTTCTTTAACCAATCCAAATATATTAAGGACATGTTTATGAAATTTGGCTTAGAAGACTCAAAACCAATCAAAACGCCTATGTCCACGGAAATCAAACTAACCAAGGATGAGGAAAGTGAATCCGTAGATAGCACTAAATATAAAGGTATGATTGGAAGTCTACATTACTTAACGGCTAGTAGACCCGAAATTATGTTTAGTGTTTGTCTATGTGCTCGTTTTCAAGAAGATCCTAAAACAATTCATCTTGAAGCCGTAAAAAGGATTTTTAGATATATTAAGGGTACTACACGTTTAGGATTATGATATCCCAAAGGAACGGGAGTAGACACCATAGTGTATGCCGACTGGGACCATGCCGGTGACTATGTTGATAGAAAAAGTACAAGTGGTATTTGTACTTTTGTTGGACATTGTCTCACCTCATGATTCTCTAAGAAGCAAACGGCTCTCGCTTTTTCAACAACGGAAGCCGAATACGTATCGGCCGAAAAGCATGTCAACAAGCTCTTTGGATGAAGCAAGCTCTTGTCGACTACGGAATTCAACTCAACAACATCTCCATTCTTTGTGACAACAAAGGAGCCATAGATCTTAGCAAAAATACAGTTCAACATGCTCGTACCAAACATGTTGAAATCCGTCATCATTTCCTTCGTGATGATGTTCAAAAAGGGAACATCTCAATTGAGAAAGTTTTTTCCGAAGACAACATTGCCGACATTCTCACAAAACCTCTTAAACGAGAACCATTTAACCTTCTTAGACTTGGCTTAGGACTCATGGAACCTACATTCTAGATCTGTACGTTAGAATAAAATTACAAAAATCAAAAAAAATCAAAAGAATTTTTCTTCTCTGCTGATGTGGCGGAACCCTGAGACATAAAGGGTGGAACCCAATATTTGGTTCCGCCGACCCACAGAATTGTTTTTCTCTTTATATTAAACCAAACACCCATTATCTCATACCACAACTCCCAAGCTGATACTATTCACTTCATCACTTATCCACACCAACGAAATTTTGAGTCTTCCTTCATACACATTGCTCTCTAATCATCATTGTAAATATTCTAAACATAATCATACTTCTGATCTATGTCTAGGAATTCTATTTTTGCACAAAAACAAAAACTTGGGGTTATGCATTAGCTTGAGAAATTCATGTAGAAAATTAGATGTTAAACAAAACTAATCATGTTTCCTATAGTTAGGAATTGCATCTTTATAAGTTATTAACATGTTTGCTAAAACACCCCATGTCAAATGCTTGCAAAAATTTCTCACAAATAGGACAATTTTTTTTTCGTCTCACATTGTGAATACAAAATAAAAATGTTATGTTTTAAACATCACTTGCATAATGTCTCTTGAATGCTAAAGGGATTACATAACCAGTATGTATTTTCAGGTACATTCAAATGAAGCTACATTGAATTAGGAGCATTTGGGTTATCTTTTGTTTTATAACAAAACTTGCATTATAAAACGTTTTAAGCATCAAAATGAGTCAAGATAACCGCACCTCCACATTTTTTTCATATAGGCACACACTAGAACATCCACATTACAATAGTTGCTAACTTAGACTAAAATGTGAAATTTTATTTTTCTAGGAATCATCATGCCTCCTGTGACTCATTACGACCACAAGGACACCGTTAAGTACCTACCCAAACACCACAAAACCAAATGTCTTACCGAAACTCAAATCAACATTTTCAAATCCTTAGAAAAACGTTATGTTCACGAGCGTAGAACCATTGACCCATCCTTCTTAGCGGGTACAAACCTCCATACGGAACTTGCCGCCATCAACTTTGATTGTCTCTTGGAAATCGATGAGCCTATTTGTCCTAGGTTCATTCTTGAATTCTATGCGTCCGTCACTCTTTCCACCGATGAGTATGGTCACATGTCTATCAACTTCATGGTTAGTAGTCACCAATACTCCTTCACTTTCAATGAATTTGCTCAAATCCTAGGTGTTCCAAACCGTGGTACTTGCATCTACACTGACAAACATACCCTCTCAACTCTTGACACCCTCTATGACCGCATTTATCCATATGATACTCCTCTTGTATCCAAGGCTGTACTTCGTGATCACCTCTTCATCAGGACCTCCGACACTAGGAGAACTCGTTCTGAAAATGAGGTCAACAAGGACCCTTATGGTATGGAACTCAATGAGCTCAAGCCTCAATTAAAGAAATGGGAAGAACTCCTTAGAGCCAATGTCATTAGCACCATAGGAAATTGGGATCATATCAATGTTTGCCTTTGCCACATGCTCTACTCTTTGTCCGTTAGGGAACCCTTCAACTTGGCCTACTACATGACTAAAAGAATGGTCGACATTCCCGTGCAAGGCACAACGGCTATGCCATATGGAATGCTCTTGACCCGTCTCTATAGGCACCTTGCTCCTATTCCTCCAACTCCTAGAGGTCTTCGCCTAGACTACTCTCTCATCCCACACACATTTGTCCCACTAAGTGATGAGAGAGTCTACAAAACCCATGGGAAATGTCCTCATCTTCCTACTTCCTCATCGTCATCTTCAATGAGTGAAGATGATATGTTACCCAACTCTAGGCTCCCACCTCTTGAATACCTTTCACAACTTCCAAATATTCCGAATGAGTCGGAGGAATTCAAGCAAACTAAGAGGATGTTCAAATGTCTCGGGAGGTTCCATGGAAAGCTCAAGAAGAAGGTCGATCGCCAATGAGAGCGTGTGTGAAGTAGTGTTTGGCACTACGTGTCATTTGAACAATTTGGTTGTTTAATACTTTGTTTCATGGATTGATGTATTTGTAGGGATATTTGGTTATGTCTAGAACATATTTGTGCTGACGATTATGCAGGATGACAACATTTGGCATGTTTTCATATCTATGAAAAATTTCACTAAGTATAGTGAAATTCGCTAGCCCCCGGTCAAAGTCTAACGGTAAGAGTGTTTCTATATCTAATTTTTGTATTTCCTAATCAGATTTAAATTTAAGTTTATGTTTTAGGAATTTTTGGAAAAATTGGAAATCGTCTCAACGACGAAAAATGTGTTCTGTCCAGTTTTTGGGGTCTGGCGGAACCTTAACCAGGGTTCCGCCAGGGTAAATTTCTGGGTTACCCAGTTTTGGCCCAACGGATCAGACGAAACCCAAAATAGGGTTCCGCCTTTGATGTCGTAGGGTTCCACCATGCAACCTGCAAATTTTCTTAACTTTTTGAAATTCCATATTTCCAATAACTCCTAATCAAAGTTTTTAGTTAGACAATCCTTCCTCATTACTTGATAAGTACATTAGGATCAATCTTAGCCTCTAGAACCACTAGAAACCCCTTTCCCGCTAAAAATCAAATTTAATCATAACCAACCCAAGGAACCTTTGGCCATAAAGCAAGGAACCCTCTAAAAGGTTCCTTGGTATCCGTGAGACATCTAAACCAAAACACTATGACAAGACCACTAAGCATTTATTGCAAATCTTTGTCTTCTTACTCCACCATTCTCAATGGATTGACTTCCAATGATTTGACAACCTTCATAACTCTTCCAAATCATTAGAAACCTCAACTTTTGTATGGTAGAACATCAAATCCAAACACTCATTTCCACAATTCTTCAACTCTATAAATTTGACTATCTTAGAACACTTCTAAATCACACCATCACCATCTTAATCTCTGCATCTAATCTTCTACACCACATTTTGACAAATGACAAAGTCAAAAATCACCTCTCCACCATCCCGACCCATTAGGAGAACCGCATGAATAAGTGTAAAACCATTTTGTTGCAACACCACCATCAACCTTAGCTCCTCATCTTTGGATGAATCACCACTCATCATTTCCTCACCTATCAAAGATGAAAACTTTCTTAATCTTGCAACTCCCACACCATCACCAAAATTCAATCAAGTTATCACCACTCCACGACCAACAAAGACACCCATTGATCCAAGTCCACCACCGGCTCCAACTCAACCATCCAAGTCTCCATCACCACCTAAATCACCAAAACTTGAACCAATGGAACTCTTTGGAACTCCACCAACATCACCACATCCTTTCCTAGACAATCTTGAGGATATTCCACCTAGATCACAAAATCCACCACCTTTGCCTTCGTTTGCCTCTATTGAACGAATGGCACATGAACAAACACCGGCATTCTTTGAGCCCAATGTCCCGTTTGAACGACAACCACCACCACAAGAACAACCTTCACAACCTAAACCCTTGTTGTTTCACCCCATCTACAAAGACATCCATGGACCCCTCTATGAAGAACCTCACCTAGAATAACACCAACCACCACAACCTCAAGTATCATAACCACAATCCCATTCCCACCACTTTGAGTCCCTCTTTCCCTCATATGAGGAAATTGAGGCGTCGTTATGGAACAAACCTCCAAACTCCCACGAGGAAATCAACGACCGCCTTGATAACCTCTATGCTTTCAAAAGCATGGTGGATAATCATCTCCATCAAGCCATGGAGTTTCAAACCACCTTGCTTGCATCCGTTGTAAACCCTTCTTCATCCAAAGAAACCGCCACCATTCCACCACCTCAACCATTATCCCATGATCAAATCCTACCCAATCCCCGCCATGGTTGCTCACATTGTGAGCGGGTGGCTAAAATAAGTGAGAGCATCAAAATCATGTTCCACCAAGTCCAAGATGAAACCCGATTTGCTCTACAACACATTCTTGAACGTTTGGATGCTCTCTCACACCCAAACGACTCTTAGAGCGTACTATGGAGGCTTTGCCCCATTTAGGAAAATGTTGGGAGACATCCACTTATAGAAGTAGGATTTTATTTCTTTGTTATTTTTCCTTTATGTATTTTTTTTAATTTCTAAAAGTATGAAGATATTTTTCATTTATTGTCTTTGACTTTTAAAAAGTCAAAATTTACTTGGAATGACATCTTTTCTACTATCATGATTGCATTGTTGGTTGAACTTATATGAGTTGTGATTGTGATTGCTTCTATTCTCATATTATGTTGTGACTACACGATTTGTCGTGTGTAATTATCACCAACTAACTCTTTTGTTGTAGGTTCAAAATCCATGTTTCCTAACTTGGCACTCCATTTAGGGGGAGTATTGTCCAAGGGGTAGCACATGCATTTTTTTTTCCGCTTCGCGACTCTTCTTTTTGTTTTGACAAAAAGGGGGAGAAAATATATTTAAACTTATATTCTTAAATGGTTTTCATCAAATAAGTAAAACAAGTTTAAATACAAAACTTTTAAAGACTTAACACTATAATTAGTGATTTACTTAAAAATAAAGTTTATGTTTTGTCATCAACAAAAAGGGGGAGATTGTTAATACAAATATGCCTAAAAACATTATTTATATTTTACGATATTTGCTAAGTTTTGTTAACGACAAAGTGTAAACTTTAGTTTTTAGTAAAACATGATTTTAGTTTTAGTCTTGCATAACTAGACTTTATTTGCTACATTTACATTTCACATTTAACATAACATTTTCATATCTCTAAATATAGAAAATGTAACATGTTCATTTATGGAAAGATTGTCCAAGGGGTGGCACATGCATTTTTTTTCCGCTTCGCGACTCTTCTTTTTGTTTTGACAAAAAGGGGGAGAAAATATATTTAAACTTATATTCTTAAATGGTTTTCATCAAATAAGTAAAACAAGTTTAAATACAAAACTTTTAAAGACTTAACACTATAATTAGTGATTAACTTAAAAATAAAGTTTATGTTTTGTCATCAACAAAAAGGGGGAGATTGTTAATACAAATATGCCTAAAAACGTTATTTATATTTTACGATCTTTGCTAAGTTTTGTTAACGACAAAGTGTAAACTTTAGTTTTTAGTAAAACATGATTTTAGTTTTAGTCTTGCATAACTAGACTTTATTTGCTATATTTACATTTCACATTTAACATAACATTTTCATATCTCTAAATATATAAAATGTAACATGTTCATTTATGGAAAGATTGTGTGTTTGACTTTCCATAAGATTTCTTACACATTATTCTTACACATTATAGATGGTCTCTTACTCTATCTATTGTGTGTTGACTTGAAGAAGCTTGATTTGACATTGCTAGATATGGAAAGATTTCTTGTAAGCTTTGACTGTCAGACACTGGCGGAACCCTGGGGTTACAAGGGCGAAACCCTTGTTTGGGTTCCGCCGGATCCGCCAGTGGTCTGGTTTGTTTGGCCATAAATACCAAGTCACTTACAAAAAATTTATCATCACTTCTCATATATACTTTGAACATGCATATTCATATCATTCATCTAACTCATTAATATTTCATTTTGTGTGAAGTTCTCTTGTAGCAAAGAAGTTCACAAGTTCATATCAAAGTTACAAGTATTCAACACAACGTTGCAAGACTTGTTAGCTTAGCATTGTGTAGACTTCGTGTAGTCTATACTTCATTTGATTGTGTATATTCAGTAGTGATCGGTTAGTATTTTAGTCCTTAAAATAAATAGTGTGACGGGAGTGGTTGTACCCTTGTAAAAGAACTCGACATCTAGCTTTCTGTCAGTAATCTTGTGTAAGCGACGTGTAAGGTTTTCTCCGCCGGTGAAAGGAGCTTGTTGACTAGTGAAAGAAACTCTCGAGTTGGATACTCGAGGCATGAATTAGGGCAAGGAAAAAGAGTCCTTGTAGCCGAACCACGATAAACTATCGTGTTGTGGTTTGGTTGTTTCTTTCGTTACTCTTGCATATTATATATTGTCTTGTAGTTTAGATCTTTGATTAAACGTAAAGTTTCACAAGATAATTAACTTAAAAACCGGTAAACTATTCAACCCCCTTCTAGTTTTCCACAAATTCCATCAAAGTTATACCCTTATCCGGAAAGGTTTGAGTATAAATATGGTGACCAAAAAATGTTACTAGCTCATCGCATAAACCTTTTCTTTCAACACCATCCACCACCAGCACTACCAACCATGAATAATTGTCCCCCTCACCCCCCCCCCCCCCCCACCACCACCAGCACCCTCTTCAACCCCCACCCAACAGTTGCCACCACCACCACCACAACCATAACCTATAGAGATTATCACTACTGATAGTGGTTCTCTCACACCGTTACCACCACCATCTCCTTTTTCATTTTGTATAAATGATGACGTATAGTCTATATTTGGGCTACAAGTCCAAATGATAAACATTACTTGGCCCAAACCCACCACGAGTGGGCTATTATAACAAATAACGGCCCGTAATAAACATGGCTTGGGCTCACGAAGCCCAAAGCCCAACCAAACGTAACCGGGCACGCGATAAGGATTACTTATTCATGGAATAGATATCCTTACCTCGGATAAGCACCATGCGTGCGAAGAGTAAGGAGCAAGAAACACGGTTTCTTAGCCCCTATATATAGAATCACACGATTCTCATTCAAGGTACGATATACAACCCTAACTCTCTACGAGAACCCTAAATCGATTACTTACTCTCACGCCGGAGTCTAATCGGGGGAGACAATCCCTCGATAAGCATAACGGTGTTGTCTTATTTTCTTAGTACGCAGGTAACAAGTGCTAAGGATTGAATTGGTACGAGAGTATAAGCCCATAACCAGGTACGCCCAACTTTTGTATCAATAAGTGGCGCCATCCGTGGGACCCTACTAAGAACTAGAATGACGAAACATAAGAATTCGAGCCAGCGGACTCCGCAGTCAGAAAAACGTAACCATCAGAGGAAGAATCAACAAGATCCAACCTCCAGACAAGTCGCTGGGATAACTAGCACACCTGGTCACCACGAGGCAGGAACAACCCCACCTCGCCTAGCAGTAGAACTACCTATAAGAACTACTCAAGTCACACCAGTGGTCCCAAGCGTTGAGGAACTCCAACGCACCCTCTTCACCACTCCTCATCAGGCTATACCCGCAGTGAACAACATTGCGCCGCCAGGCGCACCTGAACGAAACAGGGCGCCAAACACTGAGGCAGAAATTCTTGCAACAACTGAGGACGCACCTGATCTAACTTTGGGAAACTTTGTATCCCAAAATTATGAAACCCTAACCGCCCTCATGCAAGAATAAGCAACAAGAAGAGCAAGCGCGGGTCTACAAGCCCGACTCAATTTTGGTCCTCAACGCGAACCATCACCATCGCGTCACCCACGAGGAAGACGCGCAGAACGTACCACTATCCATGATAGATTGGGTACGATATCTGATTCACAATACTCAGGAGACAGCGAGAGGCGCACCAATGTCCACTCCAGACTTGGCAGTCGGGAATACAAGATCGATTAGGGCCTCAACATTCGCCAAGCCAAGGATCTTCCAAACCTGGGAGTAGGAGGATTCAAGACAGGTTGGGGAGAAGAAGAGCCCCAAGCAGAGATCCTTCAAGCTCTTCTTCTGAAAGAAGCCGGCGCAAGCGCCGAAAAAGAGACTACCCTTCTTCCAGCGACTCCTCGGACAACGAGGATAAAGAAACATGACACTGGAAGTCAAGAGGAAGACGTCGCGAGGAAGAGAATGAAGATATGTCTCTCCCATGGCGACGCCAGAAAATTGATGCGTTTACACGGCGCATCAGCGATTACTCAGACCGCAAACGCAGGCGCATGCCCGCTAACGTGAAAACATATGATGGAACAGGTGATCCTGACGATCACCTAAAAATTTTCGAATCAGCCGCAACTATCGAAAATTGGCCACAGCCTGTGTGGTGCCACATGTTTAATTCCACGTTAGTAGGAAACGCGCGCACATGGTTTAGCAAACTCCCACGTAGGAGCATCGGTGGATTTGAGGAACTACGGAAAGCATTCCGCCTCAACTTCACCCAGCGAAAGAAGTGCGCTAAAAACCTTGTAGAACTAGCAAGAGTGAAACAGCGTCAAGGGGAATCAACCAGCGCTTTTATGGAACGTTTTAAAGATGAGTGCATACAAGTCAAAACATGTCCTGAAATCCTAAAAATTTCAGGGTTCATGAATGGGATCAATAACCCAGAACTCATCCGCAAGCTGAATGACAAAGTTCCACAGACCTTTGACGAATTAACAAAGCGCACCAGATCCTTTATACAAGGAGAAGCAGCTGCTGCGGATAGCAAAAAAGGTTATTCAAACTATAGGCAACAAGAACAGCCGAGGAGACAATCCAACGATCAGAATAACAACCGCAGCAGGAATTACCGCAGTGGAAGAGACAACGACAAATATACTCCTCTCACTAAGACTCCGAGAGAAATATTTGTAACAGAAGGTGCGAACTTCCCAAAACCACCACCAATGCGCACTGCAGAAGAAAAGCGCCTAGGTAGTGGATACTGCGAGTACCACGGCCAAAAAGGCCATACCACTAACGAGTGCGTCCAACTAAAACAACTAATTGAAAAGCTAGTTAGAGAAGGCAGGATGGACCACCTCGTAAAGAACATCAAGGAGGGAAAAGATAAATAGAGAAACGGGGGCAAGAAAGAACCCCCAAAGGAAAAAGCTGATACTATATACATGATACAATCATGGCAACGCAGGATAAAGCAAAAAGTCAGCCAAAAATTCTCTCCAGAAAAAGAGATATCCTTCCCTACTATAGCTGCGGACAATGCAGTCGTGGAGCCCTTAACCATTGAAATACATACAGGGGGACATGACATCCACCGCATGTACATTGATGGAGGAGCATCCGCAGACATCCTGTACGATCACTGTTTCAAAAGACTGCGACCGGAAATCCAAAGTCAGTTGATACCAGCTACAACGTCATTAACAGGATTCACAGGAGAAAAGATTTGGCCTATGGGGCAGTTACGCTTGTTGGTGGTCGTAGGAGATGAACAACACTCAACCGCAACATGGATAAACTTTATGGTAATAAAGTCTCCTTCACCATACAATGGTATCATTGGAAGACCGGGAATATCATCCATGCGCGCGGTACCATCCACAGCGCACGGAATGCTTAAATTCCCAGTGGAAGGAGGAGTTGTCACTCTCTATAACACAACAATACCACCAAGAGAATGCATCGCAGTAACAACTGAAGCAGAGACTATTCCAGAACAGCGCACGGAAAAAACGCCAAATTTAAAAGTCGCTATTCACCCAGATTATCCAGAGCAACAAGTTTCGATTGGAGGATCTTTATCTGACAAAGGTAAAGCAGCTGTATGCGCACTCTTGCAAAAGAACCTAGACATCTTTGCATTGGAACCCAAGCATATGACGGGAGTACCGCGCTCTATTACAGAGCATAAGCTACAAATCCGACAAGGATACCCTCGAATACGACAAAAGAAGCGCGGTCAGGCCCCAGATCGTGCAAAGGCTATTCTGGAAGAAGTACATAAGCTCGTTGATGCAGGCATCATGCGCGAAGTATACTACCACGACTGGCTCTCTAACCCAGTCATGGTAAAAAAGAGTGATGGCAGTTGGAGGATGTGCGTGGACTTCACGGACCTCAACAAAGCATGTCCGCATGACTGCTATCCACTGCCGGAGATAGACTGGAAGGTCGAGTCCTTGTGCGGATACCCTTTCAAATGCTTCCTAGATGCATATAAAGGGTATCATCAGATCCAGATGGCAGTGGAAGATGAAGAAAAAACGGCTTTCCACACCAGTCAAGGAGTATACTGCTATACAAAAATGCCTTTTGGCCTGAAAAACGCAGGCACGACATACCAACGACTGGTGGACACAGCTTTCGAAAAACAAGTAGGACGCAACTTGGAAGTCTATGTTGACGACCTTGTCATCAAAAGCCATACAGAGGACGAATTGGTGCGCGACATCGAGGAAACATTCAGAACATTGGGACGAATAAACATGAAGTTGAATCCCAAAAAGTGCACCTTTGGCGCAACTGAAGGCATGTTCCTCGGATATTTGATAGAACCCGATGGAATCAAGCCTTGCCCAGAAAAGACAAAGGCTGTTATTAATCTCCCCTCCCCGCACACACTCAAAGAAGTCCAGTCACTAAATGGAAAATTAGCAGGGCTAAACCGCTTCTTATCTAAGTCAGCAGACAAATCTCTTCCCCTTTTTAAAACACTCACGAAGTGTACAAAAAAGGGAGACTTTCGCTGGACTACCGAAGCGGAAGAAGCTTTCCAACAACTCAAAAACCATCTGGCATCTCTTCCCAAACTTGTCGCACCGCGACCAGGGGAAGAACTAATCATGTACTTATCGGCAACCCATGGAGCAGTCAGTGCCGTCCTATTGACAGACAGGAACTCCGTCCAGACACCCATATATTTCGTAAGTAAAGCCCTAAAGAAAACAGAGACTAACTACAGCGCTATGGAGAAGCTGGTCTTGGCTCTAGTGTTCGCAGCCAAAAGGTTGCGCAGATACTTTCAAGCGCATCCAATAGTTGTAATCACTGATCAGCCAATCAAAAAAGTTATCTCTAAGCCTGACGCATCAGGACGCTTACAAAAATGGAGTGTACTGTTAAGTGAGTATAACATCTCATACAGACCGCGCATTGCAATCAAAGGACAAGTCCTAGCCGATTTTATTGTGGAGAAGCCAGACAGCGACAGCCCGACATCCGCAGCTAAAACAGATTTACAGGAACCCTGGATTCTGTTCACAGATGGATCTTCATGTGTAGAAGGATCAGGCGCAGGCCTCATTCTTACAGATCCAGAAGGTATGGAATTCACCTATGCGCTACGCTTTGAATTCACAGCCACAAACAATGAGGCAGAATACGAAGCCCTACTAGCTGGACTACGTATTGCAATCCAAATGGGCGTTCGCAACCTAGAAGCAAACGTAGATTCGCGACTGGTCGCCAACCACGTGCTAGGTGAATATGAGGCCAAGGATGAACACATGACCCAATACTTGGAAAAGACAAAATCTTTGATCAAAAACTTTGATAGGTTCACAATAAAACAGGTACCTAGAGGAGATAACAAGAAGGCGGACGCACTCAGCAAGATCGCATCCACAAGCTTCGCACACCTCTCAAAACAGGTATTGGTGGAAACCCTAAAAAACAAGTCAATCTTAGAAAGGGAGATAGCAACGGTGATAGAGGAACAAGACCCTACATGGATGACACCTATCATCGAATTTATTAGCAAGGGAATCCTACCCCAAGATCAAAGAGACGCTCGCAGAATACGGCGCATGTCGCAACGATTTGAATTACGCGACAACGTACTCTATCGACGGTCTTTTTTACAGCCATGGCTCAGATGTGTTGGACCCCTTCAAGCAGACTACGTCCTCCGCGAAATTCACGCTGGATCATGTAGTATGCACTCAGGGCCACGATCCGTGGTGGCAAGCGCTCTAAGGTCAGGATACTATTGGCCAACAATGCATCGCGATGCACGCGATCTGATAAGAAAATGCAGCAATTGCCAAGTACATAGGCCAATTCCGCGCCGACCACAACAAGAGCTAACACCAATTACCTCACCATGGCCATTTTACAAATGGGGTATTGACATCGCAGGACCTTTCCCTGTCGCAGCTGGAGGAGTAAAATTCCTCATCGTAGCCATAGACTACTTTACAAAGTGGATCGAAGCAAAAGTGGTGGTGAACATTACGGGAAACCAAGTCAAACGCTTTGTTTGGGACAACATTGTCTGTCGCTTCGGCCTACCGGGCGAGATCATATCAGACAACGGAAAACAATTCTGTGATAACCCATTCAAAGATTGGTGCGCACAATTGAACATCACACAACACTTTGCTTCAGTCAAACACCCACAAACCAATGGCCTAGTTGAGCGCGCAAATCGCAGTCTAGGCGAAGGAATAAAAGCGCGCCTTGACAGACACAAAGGAAGGTGGGTAGATGAGCTCTCGCACGTCTTGTGGGCGCATCGCACGACAATCAAAACCAGTACTGGCGACACGCCATTTTCCCTAGTCTATGGAACAGAAGCCGTCATACCAGCCGAGATAGGAATGCCAACTATACGCACAGCAGAGGTCAACGTCACGACAAATGACGAGGAACGGCACATAGACTTAGACATACTGGAAGAAAGACGCGAACGCGCAGCTATACGCGAAGCAAAGGCTAAGGCAAAAATGAAGAAGTATTATGATGCAAAAGTCAAACACACTTCATTCAGACCAGGAGACTTTGTTTACCGCGCCAACAACGCGAGCCACGCAGAAGACACAGGCAAGCTCGGACCTAAATGGGAAGGACCTTACGAGGTCACAGACGCGCTCGGCAACGACGCATACAGACTGCGCGATATGGAAGGTCACGACCTAGCGCGCACTTGGAACATCTGCAATCTCAAAAAATGTTACTTTTAGGCTACGGCCCTTACACAGACACCCTTGCATCCTACGAGGTGCCCAATAAGTGTTTGTCTTTCTTTTCTTTTCTAGGAATTGTATTTTCTATTTTTTCAAATAACTTGCAAGTATTAATAAAATGTTATGGTTTCTAGCTAACTCCATAGCGCATTTTTACTTTATTGCATATATGTCAATATTGTTTATCTTATATTTCTGCCTACATGGCGTGCATGCACCACTTAAAGACCCACGAAGGCATAAAGGATAAGTTAACCTACTAATTTACTCGTTGAATAAGAGGGTTGCAAACCCATCAACATTGGATCACGCATCCTTGCTAAGCGCCTTACTCTCGAGACGTCGAGGTAAGTCTCGCGTGCGCACCCCACGACGGATGCGCATATACCAAGTACACCGTACGAGCTTAGCAATATAACGAGCCAAGACACTTGGTCAAATAATAAAGCTTCGCAAACAATGCAAGTATAATTCTTCAAAGTCACGCACTTAAAAGACTTAGTTAAAAAATCAAACTTAGCAAACAATGCAAGTATATTTAAGTCACGAACTTAAAACAAAAATGTATCTTATTCCACATTTATTAATAAACATTACAAGGAAAGATACATAAATATACAAAAAGCCTATATACTATGGCGATGCTCAGGACTCTCCTCCGGAGCGGCGGAACTCCCCGCTTCCTTAAGCTTACTCAAAGTTATGGCATCCTGCATAGACACGGTTGGAACGCTTACAGGCACACCATCTGACCTAGGGAGGTGTGCAGCGCCAAAGCCACACATCACGGCCTTGCCCTTGATACCCTTCTTCACAGCAACCCTCTGCTCATGTCGCTCTAGCACTTCTTTCAAGGGAATCTCCCTCTCAATTGCAAAGGGTTTGAGAATATCACGAGGACGCGCGAACACGGGAACTTGAAGTTGCGAAACATCAGGTTTCAGATAGTAATCTGGTTCCCCCTCCGCATTATCCCCAAGATGGCGCTACAGTGTCAACCCTGCCATCAGCACATCTATAGGGTCATCTTGATCGCGCTCCAACCTCCCAATGTGCGGCAACTCAAGAACCTTCAGCCCCGCCATTGCTTGCAGCAACTCATCATAAGCCGTAGGGCTGTACCCAGGGACTTCCGCCAAGTCCTTCTCCAACAGCTTGGCCTCGTGGAGATCCTCCATGGCCTGCGATCGACCACGCGCAATCGCGCAATGCACCACCTTTCCAAAAGCGTCCACTACCTCTGCGGACTCTAGTGTGCTCAGGGCCGCCAGGCGTAGCCCATGGCTAATCAACCACCTGCATTCACAAAGACAATTTGTGTAAGTAAAAAGCACGACGATAAAGTTATTATGAAGACAAGTAAACAAAAATACATGCACTCAGCAATAGTGGACATCAAGTGTGGATACAACTCCTCGTCATACTCTATACTGAGGGCGCGCAGCTTCTCCTCTTGCAATGCAATCGCCTTCTCCACGCGCTCCTGAAACTCCTGGACGCGGGCACGATGCTCAGCCCTCTTCTCATCAAGATATGCCACCGACCAGCTCGCTTTAGCCTTTATTTGCTCAAGCTTAGCCCTCGCATACCTAAGGTCGGCTAGCATGCTCACCTTATCTCCAGCAATCTTTTCAGCATACGCCCTCGAGGCCTCCAGCTCCACTTGCGCATTAGCCAACTGCGCACGGAGTATCACCAACTCCTCCTCCTTTTGGGCAAGAGCACTGCTCTCCCCAACATACTTCCCTTTTAGCTGAGCCACCAGCTCAGCTTGGCGCGCAGTGGTTGCAGCCAGCTCATCCATTAGCTGCTGCGCCTCGCCACCATCAGCAACCTTGGTCTTCCCCTCCCTGTTTTCATTCTGTGGAGAGGAAACCTCATCAACGAAGACCCCATCATTCTTCGCAGCATCATCCCTACGCAACAAAAAACAGTTAGTAAATATTACAACAAGTAATACGATAAAACAAAAACGGGGAAGGATGATAAAAATGCAGACACTTACAGAAACGGAGAAACATCATCAACCTTTAACCGTGCGCCAGAAGTAGATGTCTCTTCCGCATTCGACTCCGCGTCCCTGATGACATGTCGACGCCTCTTTCTGACCACTGCCTCCAGCCTCTCCCTTGCGCTTAACATTCTGCGCAACCTCCTCTCTCAGCACCTCCTCAGGATTCAGGATTTTAATGCTGTCAGACGATCCCGAGTGCGCCTCCTTGTGCGCCACCTCCATAGTATGCGCCACTTCCACAGTGGGCGCTACCTCCGCATCAGGTGCAACGCTCTGAACAGGCGTCACTTGGAGCGGTGGTGTGTTCTCATGAACCGCCTCTGGCAGGGTGGTCAAGCGACCCTCTGTCGCCTCTAGTAGGGGCTGCTCACCTTCCCTCAGAGGGCGCACCCCTATAGTTACCAGCTTCGGCCTGTCCAGCTTCACCACAGCAAATAGATCCATCTCTGCGCACATCAATAAACCAAGAGAGCAAAAAGGATTAGTTATTAAAAGCGCACATACACAAAAGACTTACAAAGCCTGAAGTAGAAGGGATGAACACCCACCCCGGCCATCCTCACTCAGGAAAGTAGGAACCTCATCCGCAGCGCCAAAATAAGCGTGGCTCAACCCCACATGTACCAAAAACTCCTCCAGATAGGGGTTAATGGCCAGTCGATTGGCATCTAGAGTCTGCGCGTCAGCAAGCCTGTAGGAACCGGGTGCGGGGAGCCCATCCCTTGGCAATGTACTCTGAGTATAAAACTCATAGCCAGAGGAAAAAACTACATCGTCAACCCAGAAGAAGTATTCCCTCCAATTTTTTAGGGCATCTACCTTCTCAGTGTAACATTGCAGCGCCCCCTGGCGCTTCGCAAAAGAAACCCAACCATTCGACCACGTTGTGTGGTAAAAGGAGCGGAACAAGTCCACGGTCGGGTCTATCGCAAGTAAACGGCAGTTTACTTCAAAATTCGGCACCTTAGCCGCACCAATACAGTGCAGCTGAGAGATGTGAAGGCGATAGTGATTGAGCAAATCGCTCAAGAAGATAGATATGGGTACACGGTGATTCGCGTACTCAAAAAATTTCGTGTAAAGCCCTATTTTCCCTTCGGGGAAATCAGCTATACACGCGTCCACATCTGGCGCCTCTGGATGGACATCCAAAGGCACGAAGAAGTCAGACGAAAATTGAGTAACATCCTCAATAGACATCGCAGAGCGAAAGTCTTCTAACTGAGCGACCATCTTCATTAATTTACGAGTGAAACGCACAAAAATTACTTACGAAAATGAGTATTTTCTTTGCAATAAGCTTTCAAGAAAGATGAATAAGTGAGGAGTGTGTGTTTTACTGTGTGATTGTAAAAAGTGGGGCGGTCACTCTTATATAAGGGGTAAAAAAACCCCTAGATTAACTCCACGTGGATCCCACTCACATTAACGTATGGCTGAAACTGAACCGGTACATGCACTTTTTCCCGATTCACGAGGGCCACGTGGACACCACCCCCATTTTTCGAGGTATCCGTTTGAAATACCTAGGACTAGGTGCATTGCACTTAAAAACGAGCGGTAAAATTTCCTTGATTTCCCGCGACGCTTACCGCTGATAACATTGAGTCTAGTATCCGCGGCTACGGGCCACGCACACTAGACTGGGGGGACATGATGACGTATAGTCTATATTTGGGCCACAAGTCCAAATGATAAACATTACTTGGCCCAAACCCACCACGAGTGGGCTATTATAACAAATAACGGCCAATAATAAACATGGCTTAGGCTCACGAAGCCCAAAGCCCAACCAAACGTAACCGGGCACGCGATAAGGATTACTTATTCATGGAATAGATATCCTTACCTCGGATAAGCACCATGCGTGCGAAGAGTAAGGAGCAAGAAACACGGTTTCTTAGCCCCTATATATAGAATCACACGATTCTCATTCAAGGTACGATATACAACCCTAACTCTCTACGAGAACCCTAAATCGATTACTTACTCTCACGCCGGAGTCTAATCGGGGGAGACAATCCCTCGATAAGCCTAACGGTGTTGTCTTATTTTCCTAGTACGCAGGTAACAAGTGTTAAGGATTGAATTGGTACGAGAGTATAAGCCCATAACCAGGTACGCCCAACTTTTGTATTAACAATAAAGGTTAGTGCTAACCGTGATACTCTCTTACTATCACCAATTCACCGCCACCACCACCATCATACCTTGATAAAATCACTACCGAAGAAAGTGATTCTCTCTCAACACCACCACCACCAAATTAATTACATTACTCAAATATGGGTATTCAAAATTTTGGATGACAATTTTATATATTTGGATATTCAAAAATTGGGTATCCAAAATTTTAACTAAGTTTCAATATTGTTCTATTAGAGTCACTCAAACTTTATTTTGGTTACAAAAACCACTTAAGTTTTATTATTGTCTGTCTAAAGTCACTCAAACTTTGTTTTAGTTACAAAAACCACTTCAATTTTATTATTATCTCACTAAAGTCATTCAAACTTTATTTTCACCATATAAATCATTCAAGTTTAGTTTGATGCTTTTGAATCCAATGTATTAATTCCACTTCCTACTCGCAGTATGCTCTTTATGATCTGGTAGTATAGCTGGTAGCTCTGCTTAGAGGTGCACAAAACGGTTAACCGGTCCGGTTTAACCTGAACCGGTTTGGGGGTTCGGTTTGAGTCAACGCAAAAAAACCGGTCGTGGTGGTTAACCGGTTCGGTTCCAAACCGGATCCGAAGGGAAAAAACCCAAATCGACCCTAACCGGTTTGGTTTCGGTTACATGCGGTTTGGTGGCGGTTAACCGGTTTGGACCGGTTTGTGTTATTTTTTAATTATTTTTTTTATTTTTTCGTTTTTTGGCCTATAAATACTACCCAATCACAAACTTCTCACTTCTCACTACCCATTCACAATTTGACATTCACAAAATCAAAACTTAACATTCAAAATTCGATGTCTCGCAAAGATTTCTTGCAACAATTCCCAAGTCCTCACAAAGATTTCTGACAACAGTTCCCAAGTCCTCCAAACGAACCGGTGAATGTGAACACTCCACCTGTAGAAAATGAAAATCAACAACAAAACGCTCCAACTGAGAATGAACCGGTAAACAATCCACCGGTGGAGTACCAACCCAATACATTTGGGTTGACTGATGAAGAACTCCTGGAGCAAGATCTCCAAGTCTTAAGAGAGTATGAAGAAGCCGAAGAACGTAAGGCAGCTGCTCGTAAGGATCGGGCAGATGCCTGTAAGGAGCGGGAAAATTGAGAAATACAATACCGATGGGCCATAGGGTTAGGCCCTTTTGCCATCAGAGTCTTTTTCGAGTGAGGAGGATGTCCGGGTCTCAGATGATTCATTTTCTTAATTCGTAGTTTTATTTTAATTACCGTATCGTAGTTTCTATTAATAGTACTTCGTATTTCGTGTTTTAACTTTAATGTTTAATATAATTCGTGATTTAACTTTAACGTTTAATGTAATTCGCGTTTTAAATGTTATGTTAGTTATTTTAGTTTAGGTGGAAATTACAAAGTAAACTGAATAAACTTCAACTTTTATTTAATACAACCAGTGTTGTAAATATCTCTTGACGGTCGACAACCGCCAAGCGCCAAGACCGATATGGCGGTGATATATCAGTGATATATCGGAGACCATAAATTATAAAGAAATTTATGTATATTTTGGAAATGCAACATATGTAACACAAAACAAAACATAAATTATTTGTAACTTATAAGAGAGAACCTGGTATACTACAAAAGTGCTCCAATTAAACTCCAATATATGACTGATTGACTAGAAAGAACCTGGACCAATAAATTGACCGATTTGATCGATATTTGACCGATATGACCATATTTGACTGATAAATTTGATCGATATTTGACCGATATAACTGATTTTGACTTATATTTGACCGATTTTGACCAAACCGATAAATTTGACCGATAAGTGAAATATCGTATCGGTCCACCGCCGATAAGCGATATATCACTGATATATCGGCCGCCAAGACCGATATTTACAACACTGATTACAACGGAAATACACTTAAAACATAAAACATTGAAAAGCTACTCAACGTCGACTCGTGCCATCCGACAATACTTGGTCAAATGAGCCCTCAATGCACTGATGGAAACGGGATTCATTAAAAAGAAGCAATGCTTACATTGAGCCTTTCTCGTGCCATCCGACATTTGGACGTAGTTAAAGTTATTCGAAATAACTAGTTTACGGTTCCATGGTAAAACCCTTACAATCATCGGTGGCGGTGCAATTGGTGCTACAGCCTCTTGTCCTTGATTTTCATTTGCCATTAGTGAATTACCTTCGGTTTGAAATTTTTTATATTATCTATACAAGTTGTAAATAAACAAAAACACAACCTTTATATTTACGAGTAATTCAGACCCGTGCGTTGCACACGGGCTCTATCTAATTGGTCATAGTGTAATGTGCAGTAATTTTTTTTTGTTATTAGACTTTTGTAAGTATGGCCTTAGTTGATCGGTAAATTTTATATTTAAACTTTTTATGACATATTAGTAGTTATTTATAAAGTTTATATTTTGTATCTATTCTCAAGATTGTAACATTATATTTAAACTTTTTATGACATATTAATAGTAATTTATAAAGTTTAGATTTTGTTTTTATTCTCAAAATTGTAACATCCCTATATTTTGATATAAAACTAAAGCTAACTTATAACTTTTTTTATGATCTAATTGGTCATAGTGTAATGTGCAGTGATTTTTTTTGTTATTAGACTTTTGTAAGTATTACCTTAGTTGATCAGTAAATTTTATAGTTAAACTTTTTATGACATATTAGTAATTATTTATAAAATTTATATTTTGTATTTATTCTCAAGATTGTAACATTATATTTAAACTTTTTAAAAATATTAGTAGTTATTTATAAAGTTTAGATTTTGTATTTATTCTCAAAATTGTAACATCCTATATTTTGATATAAAATTACTATGTAATCTTCGGCACTTATTTTCGTCATTATATATCTAAGTTGTGATTGTATCACTCATTTTCTAAACATGACACACATTTAAAATAGTTTATTAACATGTAAGCTTTGACACTTATTTTCATCATTATATATTGATGGTATCACACCTTTTCTAAGCATGACACACATTTAAAATAGTTTATTGACAATAAGTTTCTAAGTTGTGATGTTACCACAACTTTTGTTGGTCAATAAGTTCATACGTTGTGATGTTACCACAACTTTTGTTAGCATGCATGAAAAATGTTGGTGCCTTTATTTCTGTCAGTTTTAATTGGGGTCGAGTCAAAAACTATGTTTGCCACTAATTTTCGTCATAAACAACTTGGGCTGCTTCATGACCCGTAAAAAAATGATTGTGTAAATTGTCGGGTTGTTAGTATGATGGTGAGGCCCAAATATACAACAATAGTTTATTGACATTAAAAGAGTTTATATGAAGAGACCTTTTTCAAGATGTTACATTGAAAAGAGTCTCTTCACATGTAATTTTTTAATATATATAAGTTTCATAAATTATTTTAAATATGAAGCGATAACATTAATGTTGGAGACCTTTTATATTCATCCCCGTGCGATGCACACAGGTTTGGACTGCCTCAGGACCCATGCAATGCACACATGTTGGATATAATTATTTTTTTCGTAATGTTCGGGACTAATTTTCGGTTCATGTTTGAAACTCTCATTTTTTGTGAAAGGCGGACTTCGTTGTTCAAATAAATGACATTATTAAAAGCGAACTATAAAACAAATTTCCTTTTTAACAAAACTATAAAAACATAAAACATTAAAGTAATTAGTGTATTTAAGAGTATAAATTATAACTCGTATAATAAAAAATCAGATCTAATGACCCAAGTCCGAATCATAAACACGCTCCAATCAATCAATAGACCCGACATTTAACTAAACACAATTTTCTTCTCCTTTTTATACTTCTTCGATTTAGAAGATTCTCATTATTAAGATGATAGTGTGAAGATGTTTTTATTATATACTTCCACTTTCAATATGTAACATCGACATAATTTACACAGTCATATCAAATATCAAAGGCACACAATATTCTAAGATGTTTAATTAAGAAAGTGACATTAACACACCGCAAGACAAAAAACTACATTAAGAGCAAAAATATTAAAATACACCAACAAAGTGTAGTAATAATTATTGACTAAAAATTGAATGCTTGTCACATTATTTTCAATAAATTTACTTGCTAACATATCAATAGTATTAGCCCATTTATCAGTATTACATGAAGTAAAATATTGTATGTTTAATTTGTAATGTATTATTAATATGAATGCTAAGTATTCATTCCACTGGTGACCGTGGCATTGTTCTTGTTGTTGTTGTTGTTCTTGTCTTTGTCGTTGTTGTTCATTGGCCTTTTGCATGTTTTGTTCTTGATACAAATTTTATGACTTCTCGATCTCTTTCTTTAATGCTTCTTGACGCGCTGCAAAAAACAATATATTGCATTTTCGATCAAATTGAAAATGCTCGTACATGTTCGACTTAATTGATAAGACAATTATGTGTAGGATATCTTAAACTATTAGAGAAGATGATGTTACTACCAAACCTTCTAAGCACCATCTTTATGTCCTACATTGTTACATACACAAAACACACATGAAATTTACATAAAACAATATAAATCAATATGCTAAATAAGTAAGACGATATGATGCTTACTTTACCACCATAATAATTTGTAGCCCAATGTGCACGTGGTGTGGAGGAAGTTGTGGTTTGTTGTGTGTGGTTTTTGACACATTTTATAGTTGATAAAATATTTGTAACTCATGGACGAGAATGTAAAAAGACTAACCACTATTAATTGAGATGTTTGAGTTACTTGAAATCAATGCATACATACTAATTGAGATGTTTGAGTTGCTTGGAATCAATGTTGAAGGCTTCATATGATAGAATTAAATCTTGGGACATTTATTATGACCCTTTTACATTTATAAGGCTACTTAAGCTTTATAAAATACAAGACAGCATGGCCCGTGCGATGCACGGGCTTCGATTATCATGAAATATCATTAGTCTAGCAACGGTTAATTAGGTGTGTTAATATTAGTCGTGAAACTTAAAGTGTTAAACTAAAAAATTCGCTTTATTAAGCTTTTACAAATAGAAATGTTTCATATAAAATATACTCAAAGATATGTTTGAGCATTAGTACATGTGGTTGTACGTAGTAGTGCACGTTTGATTTGCTTACTTAGGGGTTCTCATGCATTTTATACCTTTTTCATCAAACAAAGTAGTGCACGTTTGATTTGCTTACTTAGGAGTTCTCATGCATTTTATACCTTTTTCATCAAACAATTCTATTTAAAAGAATAGTTTTCAAGCACCTGTTATTCACATCGCATATACCATTTAAAAAAAGGTGATCCAAAACAAAAGCATATTTACCGGTTAATCATTAGCAGGTGTATACAATAATTTACAACTAAACTGCTCGGCCCAGTAGTCCACTAACCAAAAGTTCCAGTAAATTAAACAAACTAAGCACCACATTTGCTTTATACAAAAGTCATTTTACCCTAAAACTTCTCACACACAAATAATCTAATCCCACGCCTCCATCTCTAAGATGTGCAGTCACCAACTACTCTTCTTACATATCACTTTTGATCATATGGTTAGTTATCAATTCTGTGCATCCAAACTTCTTGTATTTGCACTCCATCTTGATTGATTGAACCGATGTTCTTTGAGATCTAGTAGTTCCTGTAATGGGATTCACATTTTTGGGCTCAAGTGAAAACTTATGATAAAAAACTTATGATAAGCTTTGTAGTGTATGTTGTGTTTAATGTTTTGTTTAATCGAAAGAAAAAGGAGATGAAAGAAATTCGTTTCAATCGTTCTTTTATATTTTCGGATATTCAAAGAAGCAAAGCTTCAAAAGGGACCGATGATGGTTTTATTCTTTTGTTAACTTGACCTTCATGGTCTGATATTTATGTTGTAGACACGAAAGAAAAACATATATCTTTAATTATTGCTTTTCATTTTTTATTAAGTGTTGGGGAGTGAAGGTGAGGGTCTTGGTTGTGCCTAGGATAGAATTTGGTTAAGGTTTTTGGACTGATTTCGTGGCAGTGGTTGATTCAATACACATAAGTCGAGTCTTGTTTATTTGTTTTATTTCATTTGTGCTTTTGATTTATGATGGGTGGGTTAATGGGTTATGTTACTGTCGGTTTGTTTGTGGCTTATTGTTTGGGTGTTGAATGAGGTTGAACGGAAATGGAAATGGAGATGGACTAAGATAGGTTGTTATTTATACTCATCAAAACTCATATGAAAAGTCACATTTATAGACTTTTTGTTAATTATTTGTGAGCAACTGAAAAGATGAGAATTTACACCTATTAGAAGCTTTCAATAACCGAGACTTTAGACATTCACATGGTTGGTTAATATCATGCGTTTAATTTAATCATAATAAGTGCTAAAAGAAGCTTTACGAAATTACTACTTGGTTTATGCATTAGTTATCTTTTGCATAATAGAGTTTTTTTGCATAATAATAGAGTTTCTTTACTAATGACATTAATGCTCACATTCAATAGGGGGAAATCATTCTTTATATATATATAGATAAAATACTAGATATTAAATGGCAAAACGGTCCCCCCTCCCCCCCCCCCCCCCCCGCCTCTCAATTTAGAATTTAAAAACCCCGGTCCCTGCCCCGCCTCCCAATTTAGAATTTAAATTCAAAATTTTCAAATTTTCAAAGTTGGCCGGTTTGAAACCGGTTTTATAAACAGTTTTTAACCGGTTAACCTTTTTTCCCCGCCTTGGCGCCTTTATTCAAAATTTGAATTTTCTATATCGGTTTGGAACCGGTTTTAACCTGTCAACTCCTTTTTTTAATTATTTTTTTTTCGTTTTTCGTCGTTTACACAAACTAAAATTAATAAATTTCAACTTTTATTTAATACATCGAAAGAAAATACATCACATATATTTCACAAACACTTTTATTTAGTACATCGAAAGGAAATACATCATTAAAGGAGATACATCACACATAATACATAAACTTAAAACATAATACATCGAAATACAACACACATAATACAACTGAAAGGAAATACAAATGAAAGGAAATACATCATGAAAGGAAATACATCACACTTAATACATAAACATAATAAAGGAAAAGCTACTCGTAAATCTCTTCCTCGGATTCTTCATCGACGGACCTAGCCGCGTTAGCAACTTCATCTTCTCCTATTTCTTCATCGGAAACCAACTCGCATGTACCCTCTTGCACCTCTATCTCGTAGACCCCTCCTTCGATTTCTAAGAGGTCTTCAAGACTTGTTTTGTGTTGTTTTCGCTTGATTGCGTCCAAATGATCTTTCAAATACATACACACAAGGACGGAGCTTTATTGGGGCAGGGCCCTGCCCCCCCAAAATTTCTTATCCCTAATGCAATTGATAACTGAGTTACTGTTAAAAAAATTTTGTTTTGACAATATGGCCCCCCTGAAATTGGAAATTGATATTTCAGCCCCTCTAATAATTTGGTTCAAGCGCCGTCAATGCATACACATTTCCAAAGAAGCCGTTGTGAGCTTTGTTCTTCTGTTTGATAACACCCTTCCACTTGTTGAAAAAGCGGATTCAAAAGCTACCGAAGTAGCTTGTACACTAAAAAGATCCCGAGCCATTTTGGATAGAACGGGAAACATTGTTTCCTTTGATTTCCAAAACGCCAAAACATCAAAGTCCACTTGTTGGTCGGCCGGAATACGTGAGATAAAATCGGTTCCGGTATATCCTGTATATTCATTGTTTTGGAGACGATCACTCCTTGCCCGTTTGTTGGGATTTTCTCTTAACTTTTGTAGCAAGCCTTGTATCGGATTCCCTCTATGCGACGACCTCGATGATGAAGAAGTCGCATTCACATAAGGAGTTGGGTTACCATATTTATCAAAATAATAATCCCATAAACCTTCAAAAGAATGGTTAAAAGCCTTTTGTGCATCTTCAACAAAGTTCAAGTTATTCGCGGTTAACCCCAAATCATTTGAAATCGATTCGATAAGTAACTCTACCCAGCAGGATTTAATGCGGCCGCACAAGTAATTACCGGTGGCAAAATTTCAAAATATTTAATGAGCTTATCTTTCATGGGTATAACCATATTTGAAAATACACCACTACTTAATTCAAATGAGGACAAACTTGAACACATGTAGTATAGTTGCTCGAGTACTAAATGGGATGTTGGATAATAAACTCCCGATAATTTTTTTGTGGCGTTGTAAAAAACTTCAAGTAATCAGGTTAAATTTTCAATAGTTTCCCAACGTTTGACTGCAAATGGAACAACCTTACCCTTTTGTGCCAACTGGTCATGAAAATATTTTAAAGTCACCTTTTGTCTTATAGCACTTAGGAACATGATATAAGTGGAATTTTATCTTGTATCACAATCTAAATTAGGTGACAACCAATGTTTTTGTGAATTAACACACATCTTAACGTAGTTATTCATTCTAGTAGTACCCCTTTTAAAAATATCATGTAACATTTGTTTTAAACACTCTTTCATTTGAGGCATTACGGGATCGGCTAATCCCGCTTGCACAGTCAAGTTAATGATGTGTGCAACACACCAAGAATGATAAAAATCGCCATTAAAAGGTGACTCGAATTCCATTTTCAGTTTACCCATTGCATTTGTGTTGTTACTAGCATTATCCAACGTAATTGAAAAAACTTTTTTTTGCAAGTGAAATTTGTTAAAACACTTTTCTTAACATTTTGAATAACGCACTTCCCGTGTGAGGAACCGGAAACTCTTCAAATGATATGACTCGCTTCATGATTAGCCAACTTTCGGGTTCAACCCAATGTGCGGTAACACAAAGGTACGAATATGGCGAACCGTGAGGAGAGGACCAAACATCCGTTGTTATGTTAACACAAGTATCTAAATTAAAAATAAAATAAAAAAGTTGTTTATATTCTTGTTTGGCTGTTTTCCACATGTTCATGGCATCGCGTTTTAGAGTCATACGACTTACATGAGTGTACATTGGTTAGACATGAGTCTGCATCACCTCCGTTATATCCTCATCATCCCAATGGTTGAACAGCAAACCTCTTTTAATCACCAAACCGGCAAATGCTTGAGGGACTGTTTCATGATCGTATACAAAAATACTCCCGTCCCGAGACATAGAAGATTGACCCGCTTCCAAAACTTTTTTGAGTGCCTTGCAATACTTCTGGTGGATATGAGCCCTCAACGTCGAGTTGGAACCCGCCGACATTATACTCAAGCAATGCTTACATTTAGCCTTTTTCTTGCCGTCCGACATTAGGACGTGGTTGAAGTGCTCCCAAGGATCTTTGACACGGTCGCATGGTAAAATTTTGACAACCGTAGGTGCACTTGATGAACCAGCAGCAGTGGTGTTTGAAGTTGAAGTATCCATTAGTGAAAATTATTTCGGTTTTGATTTTTTAGAGTGTTTTTTTCTTGTGTGAAAGTTGTGAATAAACTAAAACATAACACTTCTATTTATACTAAACAAGAAATGACAATATGGTAAATTTTGAGCCCACATAATTAAAATCCGGTCCCCCACGTTCCTTCCCATTCAAATTCAAAATTAAAAATTTCAAATTTCACAAATATCCAAAAAAAACCCCCCGCCTATATCAACCAAACCGGTTAACCAAACCGGTTCGTATAACCGGTTCCCAAAAACCGGTCTTCAAACCGATGAAATCTTTGAAATTACAAACCGGTTCCAAACCGCCAGTTTGGAGAAAAACCGGACCGGTTTTGGTCAAAACCGGTTTTGACCGGTTGGGTTTTTCGGTTTACTTTCAGTCGCGGTTCGGTTAACCGGTTTTTTTGTGCACCTCTCTGCTTATGCTAGTTCTCTTCTTTCTTATGAGAGAGATTCACAATAGGGGTATTTTTCTGTAAGAAGGCATATTACAGCTATCACATATAGGGGATTTACTTCACCTTGAATAACTATCGTTAAATGGCTTTCTTTTCAACTCCTTTCATATTTCATTAAAGTAGTTTGCTTACTTAGTGCTTTCGCTAAGGTGACGACTTGAATGAAACTTTTATTGGGAAAAGGATAGATAAACAGAGTCGGGGTAAAATTGTGAAAATTTTGAACATTTATTTAATAAAACTATAAAAGGATCAAAAACTTTTTAATTTTGTTATTATTTTATAGTATATAAAATTAGTTGGGAGAAGTTAAATTCATTGGGTGGTTATTATTCAAGGTACAAGTAATTGATTCATGTCTAAACACTTTAAAAACAACTCTAAATAGATAACTTTTTACCAATATCCTTATAAAAGTCATTAAAGTCTGATGATATTAAAAATTGAGTAGTTTTGATTAAAAAAAACCTCCTAATTCATAAAATCTAAGAGTAAAACCTCCCTTATTAGGTTCTTTCACTTGATCGACCTTTCATCTTTTGTTCATCCAAGGTATGTTTCACATGACTAATTTGATTTCATTCATTTGTTAACTGATAATATATCATTCGGTATTTTCTTAATATAAGCGGGTATTTGAACCGCCGCGTCCTAGTCACATCCGGTGTACCAAAACCGATATTTTTTAGGCTTTGCTTTTATGAATTTTGTCTTTTTACTTGTTATTTATTTTTGTTGGGAGCTTGTCACTTTTGACAAAGAGAGAGTAATAGTTGAACACGTGGTGGTCGATGACATGTTTATCGACTACCACGAAATCAACAAAACCACCATTCTTATCGGGGTTGACACCACCTTGTCATATGTTTGAAAAAGAAAAAGGAAAAGAAATATATGTAAGGTGCCGGTGGACCACATGGCCTTTTAATCAAATATATATAAGCTGAGAAAAGCCAATTTGGTTTATTTTATTCGTAAGTTTTCTGTTTTGCAATATATTAATTTGGTCAAGCCTAAATCAGTATAATTTGCTAAGTGCAAATTGCAGAAATAGAGATTTACTTTATAACAAGTATCAAGTTGGTGTGTGTACATAAGCCCTTGTCATAACGCGCGAGTATCAAGTTGGTTTACATTACAAAAAGCATTTGTTAATAAAATACCCTAACAAGAAATTGTTGCTTGGCCAGTATCAAGAAACTTGGTATCTGAAAATGATATAACAATTTTTAGATTTTAAAAATGCACTTGAATTTTCATACGTGACAGTTATAATACCCGCTTGGCATTATATTAATTATAAGCAATCATAATTCACTTTTTAATATAACGATTGATAAGTATGCCAATCTTGAACAAAAATGCTTGAACTTTTGCAAATAATGTAGTATTAATTAAGTCATAGTCACCGGAAATGCTAGGTGACCTACATTTTACGTTTTGGATCTTGCTTACCAGAATGTGGTAAGATCGTGTTCTAGATCGCTTGAGATCTAGAAAAATGACAAGTTAAATACATTTCTAGATAATTATTCACAAACAAATCTTCTTACAAAGTTTAAGCTTATGATTTCTTCGTTATACATGAACTTATACTTACCTTCGATAAGGTTCTTTCATCTCTCTTTGGAACATAACACAGATAAGTTGTTTCTCATTTTCTACAACTAGCCATTAAAATTGATACAAGTACTGTTTAAGATTTGTCAAAAGATGAATTAGTAAAAGCTGACCAACGTTCGGTGTCTGACTGTCTGCAACATGCAATTATTAAAAAAGATAATGATTAAACAGTAAAACCTACTCCCCCAACATGCTCAAACATTTTCATATACTTAATTCATAGTTGGCAATTTGATTTGATTGTAAAGTCAAACGGGACGAACCTGCTGTCACCAAGAAACTTTTTTATTTGTAAAGTCAAACGCGGGACGAACCTGCTGTCACCAAGAAACTTTTTTTATTACAGATTATATATAAGTAGCATATGTCTGCGCCTGAATTGTCTTACCTAGATCTATTTTCATGCTCCACTAACAAAATCACATATGACTTCAATTATAGGAAAATCCTTTCTCATCATATTCATACAATTTTGGTTTTCAACTGCTGAGAGTGATGATTGTAAGTTCATTTCGGCTCTTAGTTAGATTATTTTCACACCTCATTTTATGTGTCATACAATACAAAGAAGGAAAGAAAGTGATCTAGTTTTGTATTCAGTACGAGAGCATATGCTTACGTTCAACTTTTTAATCACAATGCATGAACGCTTGTAAGAATATTTAAACATGAATTTTGTTCAGTTTCCTCAAAAATGATTTTGTTTTAAGTTAATATAAGTTGTGCATGGTTTATTTTTCATCTGTGAAGAGTAATAAACTAGAAATGTATCTAACTTGTCACTTTTTTTAATCGTGTATAGCGTTTTTTTTTTTTTTTTTTTTTTTTTGCTATTATATACTCAAATTTTTAAATTTCGACATTTGTGTGTACTTTCTCACGTAAAATGACCATTTTACCTTTACCCTTATATTTTAGAACCATTTACAGTGAAAGGTAAAGTAGTTATTTTACATGAACAAAATACATACAAAAGTTGAAATCAAAATTTTAGGGTATATAATAGCAAAAAAAAAAGAAGGCTGAACACAATTAGAAAAAGTGATACATTCCTAGGTAATTATCCCTTTATCAAAATGAACGTATAGTTTTTGCACACATGTTGTCCAGCTGAATGGAGAAATTAGTCAACTGTTATATACTAGTTTTTTTTTTTTTTATTCCTCCCCCCTTCATATTTGTGCCGGTTAGATAACTGATGGAAGATGTTTCAACTTTCAAGAAGATTGATTCTTTAATTTGCTAGATTACTAACAAATATGTAGTTTGACTTGTATAATGATGCAGCTATATATTTGCATGCTGTCAAGAAAGGTTGGCAGAACACACCACTAGACTGGGAGTATAACTTTGATCCTTGTAGCGGATGGGAGGGAATCAAATGCACAAACTCGCGTGTCACCGCTATGTAAGTTCTTTCTCCAGTAGAATTCATCTCCAACCAACAATTCAGCTGTCTTTCTGGTCTGATATATGTCATTTTATATCAACTTTCAGAATTTTGGTAAGCATAAAGTTGATTGGTGGGCTCACTGGAGACATAGGGCAACTAACCGAATTGGAGATTCTGTATGTTTTTATTTGTTCAAAAAGTTAAGTGATATACAGATTATGTACCTCTCTTGTAGGCTGAACTACATGTTTCTTATTTATTTGTATATAGAGATCTATCTAACAATGAAGGTTTGACCGGGTCACTGACTCCAGCAATTGGGAATCTGAAGAAGTTGAAAAGATTGTAAGAAGTTTTTACAATTCAGATGGTTAACTATATTCCTCAAAGTTCTCCTAGTCTAGTTATTTTGGATTCTAAAATGATTGTTTAAATGATTTTGTTCTGTTAGACACCTGATCAACTGCGGTTTTAGTGGCCTACTTCCAGATACCTTGGGGAATCTAGAAAATCTCATTGCTATGTGAGTTCATCACATGTTCTTTAAACAATAGATTTTATGAAAATATAAAGCTTTTATGCCTGTGCTAACAATTTGGATTTGTAGGTCCTTAAATTCTAATCGTTTCACTGGACCCATTCCATCTTCCATTGGTAATATTAAAACTCTTTACTGGTTGGATCTAGCTGATAACAAGCTCACTGGAAGCTTACCAGTGTCTAGCGGAAACAGTCCTGGTCTTGATATGCTGACTAAAGCAGGACACTTGTAAGTTTATCTAGTATTTATGTTTTTTTCCCTATATCAGATCAGTAGCTAGTTAAAAGATGCAATCAGGATTCTGGTCACAAGTTTTTGTATTTTGACTTTTTCCAGCCATTTCGGAAGGAACAAGCTCACAGGTTTTATCCCCCCACGCCTCTTTAGCTCGAAAATGAGTCTAGTTCACCTGTATGTTTAAATATAGCTAAGAATATTCTGAAAGAGAGACCACAATGCCTAAGCTTACTTTTTGTCTTCTCTTGTCGAGCAGCCTATTAGAAAACAACCAGCTTACAGGCTCCATTCCCTCAACTCTTGGGCTTGTGCAATCTTTAGAAGTCTTGTGAGTACCTATGAGAATGATTGTAACTCTTGGTAAATCTGAAAGAGTAAATTTGTATTCTAATGGCTTTTTATATGTGGTATCAGGCGTCTTGATCGGAACAATTTATCAGGGAATGTCCCGTCAAGCATCAACAACCTTACTAGTGTTCTTGAAATGTAAGAATCGAAAACGATATTTGGTGTATATACATAGATATAGTTGTTTTTCAACATTATATGTTCATTTTCTGTTTCATTTGTCTATAGGTTCCTGTCAAACAATAAACTGACTGGCCGTGTGCCTAATTTAACCGGTTTGAATACCCTCAACTATCTGTAAGTAGTAAAATTTCAATTTCCATCCAACTTATTCTCGATTTGAATGTAATTAACTAACTCCTGATTTCCAAATGTTATTCCAGGGATATGAGCAACAATACATTTAGCCCAACACTCGTTCCTATTTGGTTTTCAACGTTACAATCTTTGACCACACTGTAAATCCTTCGAACCATTTCCATTTCTCTTTTTTGCAAACACATTGTCTAATTATATAGGTGTTTACATCATGTGGCAGTAAGATGTTCAGTACAAACCTTGTAGGACAGCTTCCTTCTGCCCTTTTCGACATCCCTCAGTTACAGAATGTGTAAGTTGACATTTTCTCAATTTTTATGGTTATTTTACTCTCTGAAAAACTGATGATTTGCGACTGTTTTCCTTCAGTGATTTAAGTGACAATGGAATAAATGGCACCTTCACTATTGGCTCTAGCCAGAGCAACCAACTACAAAAGGTCAATCTGCAGAATAATCAAATTGGTATTTTCAGTCAAAGGAGCGAATATAGTAGTATTCAACTAATGTGAGTAATTATCATTACAATGGCATTCATTTAAACAAAAGAGGCTTGTATCATGTGTTTAAACACATTATCTATTAATTCTGAACTGATAGAAAGAATGAACTTATTATTCATTTTGTTTACATTAGTATATATCTGTTAGTTCTAAAAACTAAAACTGTCGCTTTCTTATCATATTAGAAAGAAATAGGAATTTGTATCTCATAATTATCCCTGATCAACTAAATATCTAAAACAGGCATGGTTGCAATTTGTTTGCAGACTTGTAGGTAATCCAATATGCACGGAACCAGATGAGACAGATAGATTTTGTTTCCCCCCCACAAATAATACTACTTCATACTCGACACAACCAAGTAACTGTGTGCCTATAACCTGTAGTAATTCAGGTCAAGTTTTAAGTCCAAATTGTAGATGTGCATTTCCATACACTGGCAACCTTAAATTCAGAGCCCCTTCATTTTCTAACCTTGAAAATTCAACTATTTATGAGTCTCTTCTCATTTCCTTGATGAAGTTTTTTCGCTTGTCTCTACTCCCCGTCGACTCGGTTGCTCTCAGAAATCCTACCAAAGATTTGGATGATTACCTTGTCGTTAACCTACAGGTTTTCCCATTTGGAGAAGAAAGGTTCAATATGACTGGGGTCATTGGTATTGGGTTCTCACTTAGTAACCAAACATTCAAGCCTCCCAAAGACTTTGGGACATACTTTTTCATCGGTGAAGACTACAACTTCTTGCGAGGTAATAAATTATTAGAAGTGGCAATTTCAGTCCATTTATAGTCCTTTCCAGTTGTAGCTTATCAACGGACTATAATTTAAGAAACAAGTAGCCGAATATGAAAAAGCCTGAATGGATCAAACTCGCTAAACTAGTATTCATATGTGTACCATATCCTGACATCGTCTGTTAGACTGTTATTAAATAACCTATTTTATTATTATAATGATAAAGTTTCTACGTCAGGAAGGGGAAGCAAGTCATCCAACACTGGAGTCATTATCGGGTTGGTTGTTAGCAGTTGTGCGCTCCTTGCTCTTTTACTAGTTGCTGGAATGTATGCTTTCCGTCAAAAAAGGAGTGCTGAAAGAGCTACCAATGAGACCAGCCCTTTTGGTATAACATATTATATATTTCTTTAACTTTCATCCTTAATTGGGTGACGACCTTTGAGTACATTCAATTCAGGCGCTGATCATTTTTGTGGAAAACTTGTAGCATTATGGGATGCAAATAATGGAAGTGGTGCTGTCCCTCAGTTGAAAGGAGTCAAAGCTTTCTCTTTTGAGAAGGTTAGCAAATACACAAACAACTTTTCAGAAATGAACAACATTGGAACTGGTGGATACGGAATGGTGAGCATATGTGTGTGTGTGTGTGTGTGTGTAAATTGCATGCATGCCAAGATAGGTGGAAGGCTTTGAAATGGGTCATTTTGAAGTACAAGTCAGGTCAGGTCTCGGACGAGGTTGGGTTGAAATCGAAATACATATTGTTCATTTTCAAATAATTATAACGGTAAACGGTAAACCTAATTAACCCTAACCCCACAAATAGGCTTGGGTCAACTAAACTACTCGTTTAACATCATATAAGCTAGTCTTCGTTGTGTAATATACAGATCTTTTGGTATATAATATTTCATATATCATATGGGTCAAGTTTGATAAATTTGAATGAATAATCATTTGAAATGTATCAAATAAAAAAAGTAAATGATGCACGCATATAATAAAAGTTTGTATATCAGAACAAACTCATATGTTTTCCTATGAGTTGGATACGTTTTCCTATGATTACCTCAAATAAAACTTAGTCGGTTATATACTTATATGTATTAGAAAAACACTTCGAGTCTTGATGCATTAGATCCGTGCCTCTTTTAGCTTTATTGTTAATTTTTGTTCATGTGTTTTGAGATAAGATATAACCGGAACAAACTCATCCACAAGTAGATGGTTTGCAATTGCTATCTCTAGCATATGTACATGTAAACAGTCTTTGTTACATAATAATGGAAAAGATGAGATTGCTCTTTGCAGGTATACAAAGGAAGTTTACCAAATGGGCAGCTAATTGCTATCAAAAGAGCTAAACAAGGATCAACACAGGGTGGTCTTGAATTCAAAACCGAAATTGAGCTTCTTTCAAGAGTTCATCACAAGAATCTTGTACGTCTTGTAGGCTTCTGTTTTGATCAAGGTGAACAAATGTTGGTCTATGACTATATAGTCAATGGTACAGTCAGAGACAGTCTTTCAGGTATGTTATTAAACAATCGTTAGCTATTCAATTCATTTGAAGTCCAAAAGTAATCATCAGTGGTCATGATACATGCAGGGAGATCTGGAATCAGATTAGACTGGACGAGACGACTTCGAATAGCATTGGGAGCAGCAAAAGGGTTGCAATACTTGCATGATCTTGCTGATCCTCCAATCATACATAGAGATGTCAAAACGAACAACATTTTATTAGATGAACGCTTAGTAGCAAAGGTGGCTGATTTTGGTTTATCCAAATCAATGGGTGATGCTAATATGACTCATGTCACCACTCAAGTTAAAGGGACACTGGTGAGTAATTTCTTCGTCTGTGATTTTCTCATAAGCTTTGACGTGAAAAGAGTTATTCTTAGTTGGTGTCAACATCAGTGTGACCCGCAATAATGTTATTGTGTGTTCTTTACTACTATTTAAGTATTTATCCAGTGTTATTTATTTATTTATTTTTATTTATATATTCACCATCTTTTTAACTTAACCTAAAAAAGTATGTCTGTAGTTAAAACTTTATTTTTTAAATAAAGAATTTGACCTGAATATGACTTGACGCAGGGCTACATGGATCCCGAATACTACCAAACGAACCAGTTAACAGAAAAAAGTGATGTTTATAGCTTTGGAATTGTACTCTTAGAGCTTATAACCGCAAGAAATCCAATATATAAAGGAAAGCATATTGTAAGAGAAGTGAGGCAAAGCATGGACAGAAGTACAGAACTATACAACTTACATGATATCCTAGACCCAACCATTGGTTTGACCACCCAACTAGAAGGATTTGAAAGATTTGTTGATGTGGCATTGCGGTGCGTTGAAGAAACAGGAGATCAACGACCAACAATGAGTGATGTTGTGAAAGAGATTGAGAGTATTATGGAAATTTTAGGTCTTAACCCGAATGCTGAATCAGCATTAAATTCTGCGAGCTACGATTATGCTAGTAAGGGAAGTAAGCATCCTTATACTAATGACAACCTTTTTGCTTGCAGTACTGATCATTTTTCTATAGAGTTGGATGCCAAGTAGAAAATATTAGCCTAAGAAACAAGTTGGAAGATTCACTCAATGCCAAATGTTAATTTTCTTTGTTAGAAATGGGAATTAAACTCTAAGGTGCATTTGATGTGTATTTTTGTGTTTTGATAGGTATTAGCTTGTTTTTGGTATGTGTACAAATTTGAGTCTTTGGAATTTGAAAATATTTTAGGTCATTTTTGTTTCTTATAGTGGCATTATAAATCTTTGTACTTTATAATAAGAAGAATAAGAAAAATTTCTAGCCACACATTTCAAATAAGGGGGAGATTTTTAAGGGGAGATGCATCTATTTTAATAGGTGCATCTGAAATGTGTGGTTGTGGTTTCTTCTTATCCTTCTTATTTTAATTTTTCTTCTTATTTGATCCTAACTCTTCGAACATTTGTTATCTTTGTATCCGGTTAGACATTTTCTATAAAACTCTTTATGGTTCCCTTGTCTTAGCCTTCATGTACAATATACTACCCATGTTAACAATTCTGTCAATTAATAAACATTTTCATATTCATGACATGTCTTCACTTTGTATAAGTACGTTGATCTTACCAGCCACCTCGGAGACTCTGGTATGAATAACAATCCTGTTACCAAAACAACAAATGGAACCAATCCTGTAATGGTACAATTTCATTTGTTACCATTCAAGGTTTGAGTATTAATCAATTTCAGCTAGTGATCTTTCATCCAACTACTACAAAGATAGAGTGTGTGTTTCGATTGTTCATACCTATCAACGCTAAGACCCTCCACGTGATCATGGTTCCGATCACGAAGGAAAGTGACACTGCTGCAGTGATCATAAACTGCAAATACAGATCACACATTCGACCAAAATTTTAGTGAAGATCACTACAAAAGATCAGATGTGCGAATAATGTGTGAGTAAGCTAAGGAAAAGTTTGGGGAAAATTACACATGTAGGTAACGAACTTTGAAAAATTTTCAATGTTAGTTAACGAACTTTCTAAAATAATAATATTACATACAAAACTTGTTGAAACCGTTAAAGTTATGCAATATGTACTACTTTTGCAACTGGTAACTGGTGCAACCGGTTACTATTCTAAAATGCATGCTTAGAGGGGTAAAATGACAAAGTTACCATCATCTTCCAATCTCTTCATATATACAACTCCACCTCACCATTATTTCCGACAACTTTAAAATTCCAACAAAATCAAAAGAAATTTTTAACACAAAATCAAAATCATAACATAAAATGTTATAACAAACAAATACTGCCTTCAAGAACATCCATTAATTTCATGTGTGTCATATTTACAAGATTGAAAGCTCCGTTAATATCAAAGACAATCCAAATTAGAGTCAATAAAACAAATATGTCTTCTTAGTTTTATAACCCTTTGTCACTTGTCTTCTTAGTTTGGATTGTAACAAATATGAATAAAAGGTTATCACAAATAAGTACTTCCTTCAAGAACATCGATTAATATTTCAATTGATACATCCAAACACCCCCTAAGCAGCAGCAACAACAACAGACAAACCCAAATCATCACCACCATCAGTCCGCCACCAAATACAGATCATCACCATCATCAGTCTGCCACCAAACACCCACCCCCACGACATCAGTCCATAACCATCAACACCACCAAATCGCCACCATCTCCATCATTCGTGGGTTGCTAGTGAAGAAGAAAGAAAGTGATTGTTTGTTGCTGGTAAATCACCACCAAATCGCCACCATCTCCATCACCATCAACACCCGTCTACGATCTTTGACAAGGTCTAATTATGGGTTTCGGTTTAAAGATCAAGTTAAGGGTCTTGGGTAATTATTATTATTTTTATTTTTTTTAATCAAATCTCTTGTTTATTGTGAAAGGTGTAGATAATGGGTTTTCTTTAAATCTTTATACATGTGTAGATAATGACTTTTGTTGTAGTGGTTAACTCTTAAAAAATTAGGAGGAGAGATGTGTATGTGATATTAAAAGGGTTATAATTAGGGCTGGCAATTTTGACACGAAACCTGTTAACACGACACGACACGACCTGTTCTTAACAGGTTTCGTGTTTGACCTTAACAGGTTTCGTGTGTTAACAGGTCAGACCTGTTAACACCTGTTAATTTTCGTGTCTTAACAGGTCAGACCTGTTAAGACCTGTTAGTGACCTGTTAATATTATACTATATATATAATAATATAAAGTCACTACACCCAAGCAAACCCTACTCACACACAGTTAACAAAAGAACTCCGCCCCCATCTCACGTTTTCAGATCCAACACCTCTCAAAATAACACATTTAGCATAATACATTTTAATATAAAATAGAAGCTCTCACCAAACGTTTATCATCTTCAAATCTTAACACCAATCACGAGCATATCATCTAATCAAGTCTCCTAATCATCAAAGTATTATGCTAAATGTTCTCACAAATACATCCTTACTGTGAACCTTCAATGGATAAACAAGAGAATCTATGCTTCGATACAAAGAAGTAGAAGTTGATATCGGGGTTGAAAATCCTACTAAAGGTAGAAACGCTTGGAATGGGGCCCGGTCTCATCACCTAGATGTTCAACGGTTAAGTAACGGGAAGTGGATCGGGGTTTCTGACGGGGATAGGATTCACTTTGGTGACGTGATTAGTAGACGTGTGGTTGGGTGCGGTTTGATTGTAAGTTGTAACAGTTGGTTCAGTCATTTTTGTTATCGGTTGGTTACTCAGTTTAGTCAAGTGGTTCATCCCGAACAGGTTCATCCCGTTCGCTCACAATGTAAAGAATAAAAACAATTTGTTTTTAATTTGGGAAAGACCCCAAATTAAAATAATGTATACTCTATGAAATATTCTCAGAATTTGTCGAACGCTTAAACATCTTGTTATCTTGATTTTTACTGGATTTGTTGTTGTTCTTGGCTGTAATTAAGAGGTGAATATTGAAGAAACTAGATTTGTTGTTGTTGTTCTTAATTTTTACTGGATTTAAGTGTTAACAGGTTCTTAACAGGTCTTAACAGGTTAACCTGTTTATTTTCGTGTCGTGTTCGTGTTTGAGAAAAATGACACGATAAGCTAACAGGTCGTGTTCGTGTTTGACCTTAACAGGTTCGTGTCTTAACAGGTTCGTGTGACCTGTTATGCCAGCTCTAGTTATAATGTATCAGATCTTGTTTATTGTGAAAGGTGATGATATTTGACCAGTGAGTGGACTAAAAATGTCAAACTTAGACTATATATATATATATATATATATATATATATATATATATATATATATGACACAAGTGGCCCAATAAGCTGATATGACGTAACATTAAAGGTTTCAACAAGTTTTGTTGCCTAACATTAGAAATTTTTCAAAGTTCATTGCTTATCTGTGTAATTTTCCCATATAAATGCAGCAACATGTAAATATTAATAGTACGATTTGAACCTGAATTGTTGTTGTTAACCGGCCTCGTAGATTCTTTGGTGCGATTTCTGATATGAACACTGGCACAACATATGAGAACACTCCCATCCCATATCCTGTTGCTAGTATTCCAAGGTCCAAGGTCCAGTGCCACGACTCCCTATTATACAGGAAGACCAATTCCCATTAGGGCTGTAAACGAACCGGACGAACACGAACGGAGCCCTGTTCATGTTCATTCATTTAATTCTAACCGGACAAATAAACGGACACAGACACTTAAACGGACGAATTTTCTTGTTCATGTTTGTTTATTAAGAAAATGAATTGTTCATGTTCGTTTATGTTCGTTCATTAAGACATTAAACGAACGCTAAACGAACATTAACGATCAAACATAAATGAAAATAGACAAACAAACATAAACTTTATTGAATTCTTCACAATATATTGTTTTATAAGTGTTGCTTTGTTTAAACAAACCAATGTTTAAAACTATGAAATTAAAAAAAAATGATATATGAACATAAATAGATAAATAAACATAAACGAACTTTAACGAACGCCTAATCGGACGTTCACGAACATAAATGAACGAACGAGACTTTTGTTCATGTTCATTCATTTAACTAAACGAACGTAAAATATTGTTCATGTTCGTTCATTTAATAAACGAACGAACATAAACAAACTTTTTGCCGAACGGTTCATTAATTGTTCATTGAACGTTCTGTTCGTTTACAGCCCTAATCCCCATTATAGGAGTTTTCAATTTTTTTCATCAATTGAAAACTGCCATCCAATTTAATACCTTTTCAACCTCCAAAAATATTCATATTTCCATGGATAAATTGAGGAAACACTGGTTCTTTACTTTGAACCGGTAACCATAGTGTTACCATGGATAAACTGTGGGACCTATTTTGTAATAAACTATGATATTTTGTATAAATGGAAGAGTTAATTGTAAAAATCGTCCCTGAACTTTGGCTAGATTGCATGTTTCGTTCCAACCATTTCGAAAGTGCAGAAACCGTCCCTATGGGAAACCTTTGAGCAAATTTTAGTCCGTGGTTTTAACCGGCGTTAAGTGGATTTCATTAGAATTTAAACATTAACCCCTTTGGCTCGCAACAGTTGTAGCATCCGTCCTTTAACTAACGGCCGTTTATAATTTTATATTTTTTATTTTTATATATATGTTTTTATAAAAAAAATAAAAAATACTCGTTTTAAGTACGTTTTTATACTCTTTTATATACGTATTTATATATGTTTTTAAATACGTTTTTAAATAGTTTTTATATACTTTTTATATACATTTTTATATACGTTATTACAAAAACGTTCTTATATACTTATTTATACGTTTTTACATGCGCTTTTGTATATGTTTTTCTTTTTTATTTACGTTATTACAAAAACCTTCTTATATACGTTTTTATACATTTTTTGTATACGTTATTACAAAAATGTTCTTATCATACGATTTTATACATGTTTTTTTATAAGTTTTTATATAAGTTTTTGTATACGTTTTTGTATATGTATTTAAAAACGTATATAAAAAATATATGAAAAAGTATTTAAAAACTTATATAAAAAAATGTATAAAAAAAACGTATAAAAAGTATATAATAATGTATACAAAAACTTATATAAAAAGTATATAATAACTTGTAAAAAAAACGTCTATAATAACGTATACAAAACTTGTATAAAAACGTACAAAAAGTATATAATAAATATTTAAAAACATATAAAAAACGCATATGAAAACATATACAAAAGTGTCTATAATAACATATACAAAAACGTATACAAAAACTTATATAAAAATGTATAAAAAAAGTATATAATAACGTGTATAAAAACGTATGATAAGAACATTTTTGTAATAACGTATATAAAAAATATATAAAAACGTATATAAGAACGTTTCTTAATAATGTTTATAACAAAGAAAACGTATACAAAAGCGTATATAAAAACTTATAAATAAGTATATAAGAACGTTTTTATAATAACGTATATATAAACGTATATATATAAAAGTATGTAAAAACTATTTAAAAATGTATATAAAAACATATTTAAAACATATATAAATATGTATATAAAAGAGTAGAAAAACGTATATAAAACGTGCATTTTTTTTATAAAAACATATATATATATATATATATATATATATATATATATATATATATATATATATATATGTATAAACAAAAAAACTTTAAAGAAATTGAAAATATAAAATTACAAACAGTCGTTAGTTAAAGGACGAACGCCTCAACTGTCGTGGGCCAAAGGGGCTAACGTGTAAATTCTAACGGAATCCACTAAACACCGGTTAAAATCAGGGACCAAAATTTGCTCAAAGGTTTCCCACAGAGACGGTTTCTGCACTTTCGAAATGGTTGGGATGAAACATGCAAGACGATTTTTGCAATTAACTCTAAATCGAATGATAATTTATTTCAAAACGTCTCATTTAGAGTCGTTTCTGTAGCTTGTACAATAACTCAGTGGCCAAAAGATCCGTGTAGATCTCACTTTTACCATAGAACCAATCAAGCAATCTCAGCCATTCATTTTTTTTTTATTAAAATAAAAAAACAAACTTTCACTTTTTTTAAAAAAATTAAATATCTTGCAAATCATAAATCGTTACGCGAAAAAAAAAATACTATCACGACGAGAATTAAATTATCTTTCTATAGACATGCATTGTTATATACTTTTGACGAATTTTTTTTCAGCGAACTTTTTTTTTCCTCAAAATTCCCGCACAGAAAAACCATATATGATTTGTAAAAATCATATATGATTCGTAAAAGATTTGTAAAAATCATATATGATTCGTTTTTACGAATCATATATGATTTTTACAAATGTGATTCGTAAGAATCATATCTGATTTGTAATAATCAAATCATATATGATTTTTACGAATCATATATGATTTTTTTGGGTGGAAATTTAGAAAAAAAAAATAAGTTTGTCGAAAAAAAAGTTCGTCGAAAGTATATAACAATGCATATCTATAGAAAGAAGATTTAATTCTCGTCGCGGTGATATTTTTTTTGTAGCTTGAAGATTTAACGTTTGTAAGATATGTTGTTTAAAAAAAAGTAAAAAATAAAAATGGGTTATCATGATTGATTTATTGGTTATATGCCAAATATGGGTTCTATATTGATCTCATCTCTAACTCGGTGATACTTTCTTTGATATTATGAGGGTGTTACACATAGGTTCAACCAAATCTCACTTTTTCCTCTAAACACTTTTTGTCGGCCCATTATTTACTCTAGAAAAATGCAATTTACTTTTAAACCCCACTTACTTTACTAAACACATTTATGGCCCCCTAATTTATTTTAAAAAAAAAAGTACAATAGTTTATTTTAACAACTATATAACTATTTAACATCATATGTATAGTAATTGTTTATTGAATATAAAAGAAAATATATAGTATACGAGTCTTTTCGCTTTTAAGAAATTTGTTAGATCTCTTTGCAAACTATATTATGTTTTTTTAAAGGGATCTAGCTCATGGGCGGAGATAAGGGGGTCCGGGCGTCACGAGACCCCCCGGCGAAAAAAATTATGGTGTAAATTTTTGAAAATTTTTGGGTATTTTTGTAATTTGCCCCCTCAACGTACCAATTTTTAGTCTATTTCTAAAAGTTATCATATTTTGCCCCCCGTCAAAAAAGTTCTGGCTCCGCCCTTGATCTAGCTTGTGTCTATTTTCTTTTGTAGCATAAGGCTAAATACAGTAAGGAGGGTCAATCCTTCCCATTTTTTCTGTCACGCCAGCTTTCTCTCTCCAGCGATCTTCAGGCGATTGGGTGCCCCAGTAAGGGCGACCTTCATCATTTTTTTGTTTGATTTCAAACCGTTACCCAACGGCTAGGGTGGAACAAATGGACGATTGATAGGACGATTTATAAAAAATGGATTGTGAGTTTGTTGCTATGAAGGTTGTTGCGATTGATAATCTAAAGTAGCGGGTCAAAAATTGACGTTTGGTGAGACACCAGTTAACCGGAAATTCGGATCTGGTGTTAATTATGGAATGTTTTGTGGCAATCGGGATTTTCGGCCATTTTCTTGTGGTGTTTTCTTAGACATTTTGAATTGAGAGAAGTGTGGGATTTGTGAATTGAAGTGTGTTTATGTTGTGTATTTATAAGTAAGTTTAAAAGTTTTTGTTATATTTTTTTTTTTTGCAAACCGTTTACCAACGGTTGGATAATCACATGAAACAAAAAAAATAATAAGCAGATGAGTCGATCGCATACACGACGATGATCCAAAAAAAATGAGTCGATCGATTGCTCACAGAAGGGGAATCGATGGCGATCGACTGAATCGATCAATTGTTTGGCCTTACTGTGACAAGCCTGACCCCATACAAACGATGTCACTATTTTCATATTTCTATCTAAATTTTTTGACTTTTTTTTTCGTGGATATAAATTTTATTTAAAATATATAATAAATTTGGTGTTTGTGGAAACTTATTGCTAGAGTTACGGGCTTTTGTCATTTGAACTTATGAAACAACTTATTTTGAAAATCATAAAGGGAATAAAAGCCACAATTCTAAAATAAAGTAAAGAAAGAGCTTATCAAACAAAAACCGAAATCACATGGATTATGTTTGACACACAATATTATAAGAAGAGTGTGATTATTTTTTTAAAAAAATTAGTTATTTAAAATATAAGTTTTGTTTGACAGATAAAACTTATTAAACTTTTTATAAAAAACAATATTTCATAATCTTTTAAAAGTAAATGCTACATTAGCTTATAAAAATAACATCTATTTCTTAGCTACCGCTTTATCTTCATCTACAACAACATCTCAAGTTTTGTCGTAAATTTATTTCGCCAAACATACCCGATATCTTTACCAAAAAGTTAAATAAAGATCCTCAACATTCCACACTTGATAAACCCAACCCCTATAATAAACCCCACAAACTCACAAAAAAAAGATCTGAGATCCATGAACTGGTGAACAAATATTGAATCACAATCACTAAAAATAAAAAGTAAGAAAAAAGAATGGAGAACGGAAGTGGGTTTAGTGCAGAAGATCTGTCAACAATTGGAGGCATAGCAACTGTATCTTTATTACATTCATTCATCCCTACTCATTGGCTTCCATTTTCCATTGTGGGCCGTGCTCAAAAGTGGACACTTTCTCGTACCCTTTTAGTCAGTGAGTTTGGAAAACCATTTTTCTTGGAATCTTGTTTAGATCTTGTAGCGTAAAGTACATTTGTTAAATATGTTATATGTTGATGATAGTTATTATTTAAGATGGTATTTGGGTTTTTTTTTATAAAATTTGGGTGAAATGTTAGGGAGTGTTTGTCTAAGCTTACTTTTGGGCTTACGAGCTTATCTCATTTCGGCTTATGTTTTCAACTTTTTCGGCTTATTTTAGAACTTATTGGCCTGTATAAGCTTATATAAGCTTATGTGTTTAAAAATAAGCCGGAAAATTTTGGAGTATAAAACGTAAACCGAAATGAGATAAGCTCATAAGCCCAAAAATAAGCTTACGAAACTCCCCTTTATTGTGTTACGAAATGAGATGTGCATATGCTAGCCTTGGATTTCTAAATCACTGAGTTTTCTCGTTCTCTTGTAACTCGGGATGAGATCCTTAGCTCATTAAGTTTCTCCCAACATGGGTCTTGTGTGCCATTTTCCGGGAATATGAAGTGGTTATTGTTATTGTTTTTAGCATTGGAATATTGTGAATTAATATAAACACCATGTGTAGATGAGCATCCCTGAAATGTATTTAAGCTTGACTTCGCCGATTCCTAGTTCTTGCCCATTCAAGTCTCTAACCACAAAGATATCGTGGATATGTCTTGTGGCAAGATGGAGTTAAGTGACAGAAACACGAAATAATCAACTTACTTTTGACGAAATTGCGTTTTATAGATCTGTGTTTTTGTCACATGACTTTAACTTGAAGTTATTGACGATATCTTTGCGGTTATAAATTGTGATGAACAAGAAGTGGAATCCACAAAGAAAAATTTAAGTTAACTTTGAGATGCTATGGTCAAGCTATACATGCCGATTTTATTCATTCGAGATCTCCCAATGTTGTAAACAATATCAATAACCGGTTCGGAATATTCTAAGAGTGACCTTAGGTGGGGAAAAATTGAGCGAGCTGGGAGTCCTCTCACTAGTCACTTGAGAATCAGCTCAGTGGGTTAGAAATTCTATTGAGGGCTAGGAGATGCTACCCCTTTATTTGTTTGGACTTCTTTTCCTTGATAATGACGAATCAATTTCATTTAACGGAGATACATCCTGACAGTGTGGTGATTGGCATTATAAACATTAAACAATGATGGGTGCTATTGAAGAAAGGCTCCGCATATGGAAGCCATTAGACATATTTGGAGCATTAATTGGAGTTTAACGTATAGTCTTTGTATATGGTCTAACATGATTGTTTAGGTAAAAGGTATGTTTGGGGGGTATGCAATCATAATCCCGTATTTTTACTAAATGCTAGCTAAGTTACATAGCTATGAAATCACATTGGACTTAAATTATTAACATGCTCAACTTGCTTCACCAGGAGACGTTTTTAATTCCACTCCTTAAAATGAGGATGCGAGTGACTTTAATAACTAATAAGAGATTGATAACTTTTGAAGTTATGTTATAAATCACAAATCGGGGGTCTTTGCATTGTGTTCCGTTTTTGATATTTTAGACAGCTTGTGTAGTTGTTCAGATAGCGAGGGATGATACCAGTGAATTCACCTATCATCATAGGTGATTCTGATGGAATGTTAATGTTTCCAATAGCACATTTTCTAGGAGGCCATGGCTAAAAGCATTCATACATAGTTACATACTTCTAAGAGCTTCTAGAAGCATAAGGTGTTTGCTAATCCGAAACAAGCAATCACACTGACTTGATTTCCCCATCTCTCACTAAGTGTACCTGTTTGGCCCGTTGCTTATATAATCTTTTCCTGGAAAACCGCGTAAAGTTATCACCTTATTATGCATGCTGCACCATGTGGTTATGGTACTTGCTAATCAAATAGAAACATTAACTGTATCATTTCCCTACTTTGGATAGTGTTCTATTGCTCCAGAGTTGTGAAGTGCATATCTTAATAGGTGCAAAGGGTACTAGTACAGTTACTTGGCTATATTCAGCCGGTGCTACTTAGTTACGCTATCTGGTTTGCATAATCATACTTGGTATGTATTGTCAGTGATTAACTTATGTGTAGCAAGTGAGCCTTATATGTTATTCTCAAAAAAAAAAAAACAAAAAAAAACAAAAGTGAGCCTTATATGTAGCAAGTGAGCCACTCAGCCACCCATCCTAGTCAGCTTGAGCTTCAGTGGACACCTTACCCTTATGAAACAATAAGCTGGTTCTGTTGGATCCAAGCTCTTAATAACTGGCCAAACTTTAATGAACTTAACATGGGGTTTTTTTTTTTTTTTTTTTTTTTTTTTTTTTTTTTTTTTTTGCCCTTTTACCTTCTGTTAAATTTTATAGCTTGCTATTTCGAACCATTTACTTATGGATGGTTAACTTGAGTTGTGTTCAAATCTCAATCAGGTCAAACTAACTAAATAGAAAACTTGTCATACAAAACAAAAAGTCTGTTAATTTATCCAACCTCCTTAATCATTTTTGCAAATTTTTTTGAAGTTATTGATTAATTAGTTGAATTAAATTCAATTGAAATGATATTAAATAATTAGTTACACATAAAAATATCTAAGGGACAATAATAGATTTACGGGTCAAACCAACCTGATCCAGCCTGCTTCAACCAGTTATGACCCAGGCCATACTAAATAAGGCCCCATTTCAACTCATCTTCTGACCAACTCATCTTGCAATCTCTACATGTTTAGCCATGCTTATGTTTTATTGGTTGAGTTTAAAGGTATGATGAAGATATACTCCTTTCAGATCATGAAAGTTCCAACATTTGAGTATCTGACCTCACACGTAGTTTGAGAAAAGTGTTTGACTATTAGTCAGTACCTTAAACACCCATGTGAGATAAAAGAAGGTCTTTATACCTCCTGAAATATCACTAAAGAGGGAAATCAGTTGCACCCAAGTCAATATGGTTATTTTTTTTATCATGATAATAGGGGGCAAATAAGTAATTTTAGCTTGCCAGTTGCCCCCAAACATCTATCGAGAATTTGCAATTTTATGGAACACTAGGACGTGGTAAGCATTTACACCTTAGCCAGATGTAGCAAGTTTTCCTTATTTCACTTTGGGTTGTGCTATCTGTAAATTCAGAAATTTTAGCTAAAAGAAAAATGGGTTGAATGCATGCATGATGCAAAAATTTTACCAACTAAATCCTTATTGTTCTTTAATCATAAGAAACACAATAACTTCTTATACAGTATGTGCTAATAATTTAGTTATAATATATGCTATAATGGGTGCTTATAATGAGTTACTTTGTTTTCCACAGCTGCTTTTGGTGCCGTTTTGCACGTCTTATCCACATCGCTTTTGGGCATTACTGCAATCACCATATCAAATACAATTGCAGGTGAAGAAACCGTGCACAAACTTGCATCACTGCTACTGGTTGTACTTGGTGGCAGCTACATAATATTGTTCATGTGTGGAAAGGGTGGTCACACACATGCCCACAACCAACCAATGGAAAAGATGGCAGTTATGGGACTTGTTCTTGTTCCTGCATTGTCTCCTTGTGCAACCACTCTCCCCGTGTTTCTTGCGGTTGGAAATTCTTCCTCGATGATGGTACTTGCTATAATTGTGTTGCTATTCAGGTAAATTTAGTGATTACTTAAAACATCGATACATTTTCTTTTAGTAAGGCACTTAAAACATCATTTTACTTTTCTATTAATTATTGATAATCGTGTTGGTCTCTCAAAAGTTAAATTATGACTCCATTGGTTCTCTATAGAGGATTAGAGGGTGGAATTTGCAATCCGTCAATTGGGGCTGTGATATCTGATATAAAACAGAAAAAGTTAACTATAACAGATAGGACTCAAATGTATTGAATGGGTCAAAGGTGACTAAAGTGTAGGGTTGTAAACAAACCGGACGAACATGAACGGAGACTTGTTCATGTTCGTTCATTTAGATGCTTATCTTGGGAAATTTTAGATTGTCGATGTGGCATAATGTGCGGGTAGGCTTGTGTTGGGTTGACTAATACATTCTTACTCAAAAATAGTATTTGTGACCAAAATTTTATATTATTCCAATAAAAGTTTACTTTCTTATATAAATGATATTCGTGCCCGTTCCTTTATTGATAACTATTTTTTACCTGCTTGACCCGTTAGAGATAAATCATAACTCAAATTGACCCAATAATCAGTAAATGGGTCAAACTTGCTGCTATTTTCTCTTTGATGAAATAATTTGAATAACAAATTTAATACATTATTAGTTTGTACTAATATTAAAACGGACAAAAGTGTTCCGTTATAGGCCCTTTCTGACCAGAAGGCAATTTAATATCACCCAATCTGTCGGTTGTGACACTGGAAACACTCAAGATTTCTTGTCCATCCTTTCTAGAAAGCACGGCCCTGATATTTGACATATAGGAAGCTATTCTGCATTCACAAAAGGGGTGAATGGATGATTGATGTTTTTTTCTGAATTCGCAGCACAATAACTGTGATGACATCATTGGTGGCACTCTCATTCTACGGTGCTAGTCAGATCAAGTTTCACTGGGTGGAACGTTACGACAAGCTTCTTGTAGGATCCGTTCTCTGTGTAGTTGGGATCTTGACACTTCTCTTCCATGATCACGAACACACACATACACATACAGGTTCACTTGAAGAGCATGTTCATCGAAAGCTCATAATGCTATGAGAATCTTTGTTACTCCTGTTACCCTTTTAAAAAATTCACAGGTTGTTGTTTGTAGTCCATTTAGCCGTCTTGAAACTTATAGCTGCTATATATAACTCTGATGTACCATGTAAAGTTTTTCAAAATCTAATTGTACTGCATAATGTTCTTGATTGGTGCCCATTGGATCAACAACTTGTAATCCTTTGAAAATATTTCATGTTTGCTTTGGGACTTGTCGATCAGTCAATCCTTTGATGTGCAAATGATAAATAGATTATGACATGGTTGATTTTGTTTTTAAGTTTCCGGTTTTACAAATTCATGTTACCTAGTACGAGATGGCAAAATTGATAACTCCTGTGAGTTGATCGATTAAAATAGGGGTTCGCTTAAAGCACTGGCTGGGATGAGCCGAGTCAATTTAACAAAAAAGTGGTAACGATGTTGCATGTATTTTGATGTCCTTTTAACCTGTAGGACTCTTTTACGTGTTTGACAACTAACTAACACACTTAAACCCGAATGCGTGTTTGACAACTAACACACGCTAAAACCCGAATGGACTCGTATTATTTGTATGGGTTAAAAACTATCTACTCGATTAATCACAGTTTTTAATTTGTTTCACTTCTTGTATTCTTCGGTAAAGGTTCAATATATCAAGTATCCGCCACATGTATACTGTAAAACATTTGTTCGATTAGTAAATTCAGTATAGAAAAGGATCAAGTTTCAAAAAGGTTGTGAGGCATAAAAAGCTTGTCACTATCATCACTAAAATGTTAAAAAGGTTTCAAGTTTAAATCTTAGGTGTAAAATATCCTGAAAAAAGTCACGCCAACGTGTCCAAGAACGAGAGGCTTTTACCCGATTTGAGTCTCTATGGCGATAAGCTCAAACCCTTATAAATTAGTCGGTCAAAAGATTAAAAATCGTAGTTACCGTGAAAAAAAAAATAAAGGTTCGGATGTTTGTTGATTAGCAATTACAATAGTTTTGTTGGTTCATTTTTAGGTTGTTGATATAATGATATCTGACTTCTCATTGTGATCATGGTTTGACAATTTATCGTTTCTCTAGCGATGTTATATCACAAAATTTCTTGAGACTAAAATCAATATGTTAACCTCATCTTAGATCTTATTGTCTTTTATTACGTATCAGTGTTGCAAAAAACCTATAAGACAGATTAATCGTCGTTTAGGCGCTAATCGGTCATTGGCCTTTTTTATTTGTACAAATCAGTCAACATTGGTCAACAGCGGTCAAACTTGTTGAAAACTTAAAAATTTCGTCGAAAATACCATAAAATCGCTGGAAACTTGTTTAATCACTTACAGTTGATGTATATATCTATTACAAGTTGTTTTTAAGTCAAATCTTACCGGAAAATAGCCAAAACTCATTGAAAATATCCAAAACTTGTCGAAAATGCCAATCCTATTAGTCACTAGTTAATCCCGCTTAAAACAATTACAAACTAGAAGAGAGTCAACCGACTAACTACCGATTCGTGATTTTTGCAACCTAGTTATATAGGAGTATCATAAAAAAAAAATAACAACTCTACTAGCTAGGATTGTAGGAGGTTCTCTACAAATTAGGGGTGGGTATATCTTATTTCATTAATAAGTCATTATTACTAGTATAATTTTCTTTTTGTCAATAGCTTCTTTCAATATTGTTATTATTAGAGCATCCACTATGGTGTTTCAAAAATTGGAGGTGATTTATATACTCACACAATTGATTTGGACACTCAAATTATGAGTAGCAGCAGCAGTAAAAGCAAGAGCAAGAGGAGAGGAGGTACCTTTTACTTTCATCATCTCATGCACATGTTCATATTTCTTGCTCTTGCTCTTGCTTTTACTGCAACTGCTGCTACCGCTGGCTATTAAATTCAAGGCTAAGAATCCCCAAGACTGCTTTAAACAAATACGCAACACATATAAGAACTTCCAAAAACACATAAACTCATAAAAATAAAAATAGAAAGCTTAAACAAACACCCCTTTGTGTTGTTCTTATCTGAAGTTGAAGTAAAAAAAGATAACCTGAAAATGGTGCTTCTTGATGGAATGCTACTCGAACCCTTTTCTTTTTAGAGGTTTGAAGTGGATTATAAAAGGGTTGTACAACTCAATTAGGGTTTGTGTCTTTACACACCACTTGTGAAAATATGCAAAGCTGTGAAAAATTAGGTGGACCAAGAAAAATGCTCCGTAGTATATTTGTTTTCTTCACCTCTCTCTCACATACTCACTTCTTTTTCTCTCCTACCTCAATCAAAAATACATAGATCCAAATCCAAACTGATACATACTTCTCTGTTACGTCAACCCAAAAACATAGATCCAAATCCAAACTCACACATAGTAAAAACAAACCCACAATGCACTTCGGTCGGTTGTTGAGCGGTGGTACGGTGCACTGCTATGTGTATCGGCCATCTTTCTTCTTTGTTCATCCATCTTTTAATTATGTATCTTATCTCTTTTTGGTGTTGTACAATAGTAAGTCATGATTGGGTTTAGATCTTGATCAGACCAGAGTGGCCATTGAGATGGTTTGTCCCGAGGTAGCGGAGATGGTGGTTTGAGTGGAGGTGACCGACGTATGTGTTAGTATAAGTGGCGGCGGTGGTGTTTAGTTGGTGCTGGTTTGTAGTGGTGGTGATGGTTTGACCGGATGTGGTGGTGGTAATAGTGATTGTGGTGGTTAAGAATATGGTGGGGGTTAGAGAGAGAATAAATAAGAAGAAAGGTGAAATAAAAGTAGAAGAAAGAGAGTGTACGTCCCATTAAAAGTAACTGTAAATATGTTAAAATGGTGTATAGAAAAAGTACAAATGTAAGATGACAAAAGTACAAAATTGGTGGGGTGTTTAAAACATAGAACCCCTCAATTAATATCATCTTGTGCATAGCCATTACTTACTTTTTCTCCTAGAAAATTGTTTTGAAAGATACAACTCAATCATGAAGTACTATTATACAAAAAAGGACAAGGAGTGTTACAGTCATCTTTGAGAATCATAGTACAGTATTTCTACTTCTAACCTATCTTTGTACTTTCATAATATAAATATTTTTGTTTCTCTTCCATCATTTACTTTTGCTTTGAATAGAGTAGTTGGAGTAGCATTTAGACAAGTATACTATCACAACCGATACAATCAACAAAACTATTGCTATTAGAGCACTGGGTATCATGTGATCTAATAACACGTTATTAGTATGTCAACTCAGCGCCACATTATACCCCTCCCAACAACACACTAATCACTCAAACACACTCTCTCATAACACACCACTAACATATTATTGGGTCGCACAAAATGCCCCACTAAAATAACCACTCACTCACAATACCAAAAAAATAAATAAATAAGAAACACAAACATCACAAATGGCGTGAGCCACTGAACCAACTCAAACACATTTGACTTGTGGTTGGCGTGATGCTCGATACCACCATTAACGTGCCATTCGTTTCCTTTTTTGCATTTGGCGTGCTAACTTCAACGATACCGAATGCTGTTATAAAGTTCAACAAAACGCAATGCCATAACTAATTAAGGAATAACATGAACACCATTCTTATCGCATTTCACAAAATACTTTTTAAGAATACAATGATCGTCAAGAAAAACTCCACTTTCATGATGGAATGTTAATGTTCCCAATAGTACATGCTAATACAAATATCGCCTAAAAACGTTATTTATATTTTAACGATCTTTACTAAGTTTTGTTAATGACAAAGTACAAACTTTAGATTGTAGTAAAACATCATTTTAGTTTTAAGTCTTGTATAAATAGTCTTTACATTTCTTTTTAAACTTAACATTGTTTTTATTTCTTTAATAAGAAAGTATTTCTTTAATAAGAAAGTGTCACATCTCATCAATGTGCATTTATGGTAAGTTTATGTGTTTGACTATCCATGAAGTTCTTACACACTTTGGAAGTATTCCATGTTTGGTGCAATGCATGTTGACTAGTATTTAGTAGATGTAACATTGTTTGTTTTGGAGTGATTATGTGTTTGACTATCCATGAAGTTCTTACACACTTTGGAACTATTCCATGTTTGGTGCAATGCATGTTGACTAGTATTTAGTAGATGTGACATTGTTTGTTTTGGAGTGATATATTGTAAGTTAGGTTGAACAGTTCTGGCGGACCCCTGGAGGAACACGGGCGGACCCCTTCTGAAGGTGCCGCCGTGTCCGCCAGACTGCTGACTTTCTTTGGTATAAATACCAAAGCACTTGCAAGAAATCCCTTATCACTTAGAGTCATATTTTACACATATTATCTCATTATACTCAGTAGCTACTAACTTGTGTGATTCTATTATGTAGCAAAGGAGTTCACATATTCATCTAAGAAGTTACAAGTTTCAACTCTAAGTTGCAAGACTTGTTAGCTTTGTTGTGTATAGACTTTGGTAGTTTATACTTCATGTGTATCTTGTATATAAGTGATCGGTTAGTATTTTAGGCCTCAAAACACGTACTGTGTCAGGAGTTGTTGTACCCTTGTAAAAAAACTAATGGGAGTGGTTGTACCCTTGGTAAAGAACTCGACATCTAGCTTAGTGTCGGTAAAAGTGTAAGCGATGATGGGAGTGGTTGTACCCGTGTAAAAGAACTCGACATCTAGCTTAGTGTCGGTAAAAGTATAAGCGACGTTGTAAAGGTTTTCTCCGCCGGTGAAAGGAGCTTGTTGATTAGTGCTTATAACTCTCGAGTTGGAAACTCGGGGCGTGGATGTAGGGCAAGGAAAAAGAGTCCTTGTAGCCGAACCACGATAAACAATCGTGTTGTGGTTTGATCGTTTCTTTCTTTATCTTTGCTTATTACATGTTGTCTTTTAGTTAGAATTGCTAATCACATATAAAGCTTTTCAAAGAATTAAACAAGTAAAGTTGTGTTTATATCTTTAAACAAATGTAAAGCTCTTCAAAGAACTTAACAAGCAAAGTTAGGATCATCACAAGTAAAGCTTTTCAAAGTATGAAACAAGTGAAGTTAGAATTGTTAGTCACATGAAAAGCTTTTCAAAGAGTCAAACATATAACGTTGTGTTTATATCGTTAAGCAAACGTAAAGTTTTTGAAAGGATATTCAAGCTAAAAAGGATTTATAAAAAGCGGTAAACTATTCAACCCCCCTTCTAGTTTTCCACAATTGGCATCAAGAGCTACGTTACTCAAGATCTTTAAAATAGAATGTATTTTAAAACTTGGATCGATCCATGGATTTTGAAAATCTCAAAGAAGGGCAACCTATTCAAAACCCACCGCTATTTGAATAAGAAAACTTACTTGAATGGAATAGTAATTTTGAAAACTATGTGAAATCAATTGATCAAAATCTTTGGCATATTATGTTTTTTGGTGATTTCAAACCAAAGAAAACAAGTTTTGAAAACCAAGATAACTATCTTGAACTTGATAAAAATACTAAAGCTAAAACAATGATTTATAAAGCTTTAGTACCAAATATGAAAAAATGTATTTTTGTCAAATGGCTAATGATATTTGGAAAAATATGTTAAACTTTCATTAAGAAATATGTCAAGTCAAAGATGATCAATTTGATCTCACATATGAATTAGAAGTCTTAGAAATATTAATAGATAGACATTTAGTTAAGATTAATACATGTACTACTAGTTTAAATGTTTTAAATGAAGGTGTAAGTGAAGATGATTACTCATGTCGAGCTCTTAGTGGACTTTCTTACGATTCATGGAATAACATGGATGAAGATGAAGCCAACCATCCGGTTTGTGATTCTCAACTAGATATAACATCAAGCAAGGTACATTTTGAAACCAAACACTTTTGCTTTGACAAATTTATCCTAGAGTTTTCTAAACTAGAAAATGAGTCTAAACGTGTATGCAACATGGACCTAAATACTATCTTTAACAATGAGTCTTCAAAATCTTTTGAGAATATCTTTGAAAAGGAAATCTTGTTAGAAGATAAAATGTCTAGACTTGAAAGTAATGTTGAAATTGATCTAGAATGTAAATTATGTCTAGATTACAAACATAAGATTAAAAAGGAAAATGAGAAAGGAAAATTATTAGTTAAATTTGATGAAAGCTCAAAATCTCTTGAAAGATTGTTGAGGTGTCAAAGGTTGTTTAAAGATAAAAACGGATTAGGATTATCATGCTCTATGCCTTTATATGATTATCTAACCTTCTTGGATACATGAGTAATTGAGTTTCAAAGCGTGTCGTCAAACCAAGATTTTACGCGTAGTGTTTATCCTCTTGATAGCATCTCTATGCAATTTAAAAGGTACGCATTACTTCAACTCGTCTTTGATTCTCTCTTGTTTCTAGCATTATGTGTTGGAATATGTGTTATTAGCAATACTCTGAAGTGTTTACCTGTTATTAGTAATAACTAAGATTAGATTCTATGCAACAAGGAATTTCGTCATTAGTACTGGTAGGAGATATAAGGTGTCTTGGTTCTTTAATCGTCAAGAGATAAACACGAGAAACTCTTGAGTGAGTCTCACTCAACTCTTGCTTACAAGTGAGCTAACTAAGAATTTCCTAAGTGTTAAAATGTCTAACACTTTTGTGATGCTTGCAAAACAAACCTTTGTTAAACAACATTCTCAAATACCATATTTTGAGTCTTAAATTGTGTTTTTCTTCAATCACTCCTTTATGATAATCTCACATAAAACACACAAGGTGAAATAAATCACATTAGCATACATTAGGATGTGTGAAAGAAAATGAGTTTTCAACATCTAGGATTTACACATCAAATGTGACACTTAGTCTCATGATGTTGTACCTCTTGGACTTTTTCAAAACAAATAGAGTTCATAGTGTCTTAAGTAAGAAAACCCAAAGAGTCGAGGAGTCGTTGAATATAACATTTAACGAGTGATCTCCTCCTTCTAAGATATCATCTTTGGGAGATGATAACTTAGTCGAAAGTCCAATGATGACAAGAAAAGTATGTTGTGAAAAACATTAAGAATAAAAGTACAAAATAACATCTTCTCACCTTGAGTCAAACATTGAATCATGCAAAATTGACATAAGTTATAAAACTTGATTTATAGGTCATAGTTGTGTCTAAACAAAATCAACAAAAACAGTTTTTTTAATTTAGAGTAAAACAACTAGTGAAACAAAATAGATATTTCGAAGTAATCATGTAATTATAAGTGTCAATATTTGAAAGACTTTTTGATAATAAAAGCAAGCTTCAAAAGCAAGGGATTTTAACTTAAAGACATTCCTAGTTACTCTCTTGTTCTCAATGGTTAAGTTATTGATAACTTTTCAAGAATGAGATTAGTAAATCCGTAGGTAAAGCTAAACGTAGAGAAATGTTCGGAAGACTACTTGTTCTCATAACAATTAGATTCAACATTATGTTTAGCTTTTGTCTATGTGCTCGTGTTAAAGAAGATCCTTAAACAACTCGTTAGTTGAGCTTGTTTGGATACATCGTAAGGTACTACACAACTAGGATTATGGTCTCCCAAAAGAACGGGAATAGAAACCATAGTGTATGCCAAATGGAATTATGTCAGTAATGAGTTGATAAGAAAAGCCCAAGGGATACTTGCACTTTTATACTTACTTACCCAATGATTCTCCAAAACCCGTAAGGTTCTCAAATAAGTTTCGGATGGAGAAGCACATCAACAAGCTCCGCTTGAACAAGCAAATTCGTGTCAACAACGGAATTCTTTCATCAACATAGTTATCCCTTCAACAAAGGAATCATCGACTTCAGCGACAATTCAATCCATTATGTTCTTAATCGACATATTGTGATCCATCATCATCGCCTTGGTAAGAATGTTCATTGAGGAACGTCCTAACTAAGAAAGTCTTCTACGTTAACTATTCTATCAACGTTTTCACAAAACCTCTTGAATGTGAAGCATTCATCATCCCTAGGCTTAGTCAAAGACTCATAAGACCTAAAACCTTAGTTTTGAACATTAGGATAAAACCACAAAAATCAAGACAATTCCTTTTGAATTTTTCCCTGCAGTTCCCACGGAACCCTCAGACCATATGGGCGGAACCCTCCCTTTGGTTCCGCCTGGTCCGCCGAAGCTGCAGGATGTTTTATTTTTAATTTCAAAACCAAACACCTCTTTACTCACAACTCCAACTTACTAACAGCCATTCTTCACTCACAAATACCTTACCACGCGAAAATTAGGGCTCTCACTTACATCAATGGTTTGACATGTTCATGAAAATTTTCTAAATCAATAGGAACAAGAACATGTCAATAGGGTTTCATTCTTAAACATTTAGCACTTAAGTTCACTTGTTCTTTCACCATCATCTCATCACATTCACCTTGTGACATATCTCAGCCCATAAGATTCACAAAATGAGCAAAACTTCAAGCATCTTTCTTATAACCTTTCATCACTCAAACCTCAAACAACCAATGTGAAATGAGAAACCGAGTTATCCTTTGTCCTATCAATATCGAGTCATCCACCATTTCCATGCCCTCAAAGAAACCAAGAGTCAATATCATCTTCACCAATAACTCCACCTAGTCATCTTCACAAGAAGATTCCACAATGTAACCAAACAAGTGTGTCATCCCCACTATAACCTAACCTATTAAGTTTAAACCACCTTTCATGATACATAAACCTATGTTCACCCTTGTGTCGCTCTTTGAAATAAAGGGCAATTGTCATATCCATACTCTCATTAACATATTTGTCTATGTCGTCAAAAGTCAAGTGAATTTCATTATGAAATGCGTCTCTTCCACTTTCTAGCAAGTGAAGAACACAAAGAAGATATCCAAGCTTCAAGTGTTGTCAAGCTATCACCACCTCATTTCACATATCCACTCTCGGTCGTCAACCATACTTTACCACCGTTCACCACATTGTTAAAACAAATGAAAAACGTCATTGAAACATCACTTGCATTATTAAACGTTTTTAAGAATCAAAATGAGTCAAGTTAACCGCACCTCCACATTGTTTTCATATAGGCACACACTAGAACATACACATTACAATAGTCGTTTACTTAGACTAAAATGTGAAATTTTGATTTTCTAGGAATCATCGTGCCTCCTCTAACTCACTACGACCACAAGGACACCATCAAGTACCTACCCAAACACCACAAAACCAAAGGTCTCTCTCAAACTCAAATCGTTGTCTTCAAAGCCTTAGAAAAACGATATGTCCATAAGGGTAGAACCATTGATCCATCCTTCTTAGAAGGTACAAACCTCTACACGGAATTTGCCACAATCAACTTTGAGTGTCTCTTAGAAATTGACAAGCCTATTTGTTTTAGGTTCATTTTAGAATTATATGCATCCGTCACCCTCTCCAAGGATGAGTATGGTTGCATGTCTATTAACTTTAGGGCTAGTAGTCATCAATACTCCTTCACTCTCGAGGAGTTTACTCAAATCCTAGGTGTCTCAAACCATGGTACTTGCATCTACTCCTACTTGCACTCCCTCTCAACTCTTAACACACTCTTTGACCGCATCTATCCATATGATACCCCTCTTGTGTCCAAAGATGAACTTCGTGACCACCTCTTCATTAGGACCACCAACACTATGAGAACTAGAACCGGAAATGAGGTCATCTAGGACCCATATGGAATGGAATTCAATGAACTCAAGCCCCAATTCAAGGAATGGGAAGAACTCCTTAGAACCAATGAAATTAGCACCATAGGAAACTGGGATCACATCAATGTTTGCCTTTGCTACATGCTCTACTCCTTGTCCGTTAGGCAACCCTTCAACCTTGCCTACTACATGACCAAGAGAATGACCGACATTCTCGTACAAGGCACAACGTCTATGCCATATGGAATGCTCTTGACCCGTCTCTTTAGGTTCATCTCTCCCATTCCATCAACTCCTAGAGGTCTTCACCTAGACTACTCTCTTATTCCACACGCTTTTGTCCCACTAAGTGATAGGAGAATCTACAAAGCCCAAGGTAAACATTTTCCAACTCTAGGCTTTGCCCAACTCTAGGCTCCCACCTCTAGAATACATTTTCCAACTTTTGGATATTCCAAATGAGTCGGCGGAGTTCAAGCAAACAAAGGGGATGTTCAAAAACATCGAGAGATTTCTTGAAATGCTCAAGAAGAAGATTGACCGTCTATGAGAGCGGGTGTGTAGGAGTGTTTGGCACTAGGTGCTATTTGAACAATTTGGTCATTTAAACATTACGTGTTATGTATTTGTGTGTTGGTAAGATATTTGGTACTATTTGGAACTTGTAAGAACTAACAATGATGCAGGAAGACAACCTTTGGTAAGTTGTCAAATTTTCATGTTTATGAAATTTTCACTAAGTATAGTGAAATTCTCAACCCCCCGGTCAAAGTCCTATGGTATGTGTGTTTACATGTCCAATTTTTGCATTACCTAACCAGATATGCATTATCTTTTTGATTTTAAGAGTTTTCGAAAAATTTGAAAAACGTCTCGCGGGTCAAAAATGCGGACTGCCAAGTTTTTCAGGTCTGGCGGATCTGGCGGCACCCTAGATTGGGTTCCGCCAGTGAAATTTCTGGGCAACCCAGAAATGGCCCAACGGACCAGACGAAACCCAAAACAGGGTTTCGCCTGTGTATCGCGAGGGTTCCGCCACTCACCTGCAGAAAATTTTTGTCATTTTTCTTAAGTTCAAAACATGTAAAGTGTCAAACCATTTTCTTTAGTGAGAAACATCTTCCCTTACCTCCAATAACCATATTAGGACAACTCTCACTCACTAAAATAATTAGGAAGTCACTTCCCGCCAAAAGTTCAAATTCAAACATAACTAACCTAAGGAACCCTTTTAAAGGATCCTTCAAACCATTGGAACATTTTCAACCAAATCACGTCCCATGATCACAAAGCATTGAGTGCATATGTTGGTCTTTCACTCCATCCTATTCCATTGGATTGACATCCAATGATGTGACAAGTTCATGAAAATCATTTGATACCTCATTCTTTGAATGGTAGAACATCAAATCCAAACACCCATTTCAACACCTTTTCAACCTTATAAATTTGAAAGTTTTGCAACAATTCAAATCACACCATAACCATCAAAATTTCTTCTCTCAAAACATCAAAACCACACCTTTGAAATGACTAAATCCAACACATCATCCGAGTCATCAAAATCCTTCTCAAAAACCACTAGGATTAGTGTCAAACCTTGTTGCTTCAACAAAACCGTCAAGTCAAGCTCATCATCTTCAAGTGATGCTTCGCTTAACATTTCTTCACCTATCCAAGATTTCCTTAACCTCACTACCTCAACACCATCCTCAACACATTGCAATACCAATGTGATCACTATTCAAGATTTTCTTAATCTTGCTACTTCAACACTTACACCAATGGAACTTTTCCATACACCACCAACATCAACACATCCACTATTGGAAACTTTTGAAAATCTATCACCTAAACCATCAAGCCCTCCATCATTTTCACTCTTTGACACCATTGCCGAAACGGAAACCCAACAACAACCAATATTTCAACCAAATGAGTCATTGGATGATGCACCTCATCCATCGTCATTGCTTGAGAGTTTGGCTTACCGTTATGCTAGACCCTCAATTTTTCCAAATGATCAAGGTCATACACACCTACAATCATTTGTGTTTCACCCCATTTACAAAAACCTTCATGGTAATCCTTTCGGAGAACCAAGCCTTCGTCACTTTGTTCAACTACCACCACCACATGAACCTTCCCAACACTTTGAATCTCTGTTTTCTTCGTATAAGAAAATAGAAGCATCTCAATGATCTTCCATCAAGACCAACTAAACCACCACCTTTCACAAATGAAAAACCAAGGTCATTGCTTGACCAAAATGAGTCTTTTGACCATAACCAAACACCACAACAAGAATATCACCACCCAAAACCATTGTTGTCTCACCTTATCTACAAAGACATCCATGATCCTCTAAACAATGAAATGAGGTTTATCCTAAACCACATTGTGGAACGTCTCAAGTTTAGAGTCTCCAAAATGAAACAAAACCATTTCTTTTGGAAAATGTTGCTCATTAAAACCAACAAACCAAGTTTAGAGCACCAACACCACCTCAAGTTTAGAGTCTCCAAAATGAAACTAAACCGTTTCTTTTGGAAAATGTTTCACCATTTAAACCAACAAACCAAAACCGTGTCACCTCCACAACATTCAAAACAAAACCCGCTACACCCTCCAACACACATTTTCATCCTTAAACAACCTTAGCCTTGTTTTTGAAAAATGTTTCTCATTAAGTAAAATGATGATTTCCTTGTAGCTTTTTATGTTCTTATTTTATTTTTAGTTTTTCTTTATTTTTAGAAGTAGGATGGTGTCATCCAAATTTCTTGTCTTTGACTCTTTAAGAGTCAAAATTTTACATGGAATGAATTTCATTCTACTACAAGGTGTGCATTGTTTGTTGACCATTTAGGTATAATAAGTGAACTATACCTTGCTATGGTAGCATACATATATCTTGTGTTTTAGAAACTAACCCTTCTTTTTGTAGGATCATTATCCATGTTTTCCTTCCTTGATACTCCATTTAGGGGAGTAATATTCAAGGGGGAGCATGAGTATTGCATTATTCCACTTCACAACTCTTAGTTGTGTTCTAGACATGAAATGCTTTCATGACTTGTCTTGTGCGGCAACTAACCTTTTTTCTTGTAGGTTCAAAATCCATGTCTCCTCTCTTGGCACTCCATTTAGGGGGAGTATTATCCAAGGGGGAGCAAGTGTATACTTCCGCTTCGCTACTCTTCTTTTTGTTTCGACAAAAAGGGGGAGAATTTATATATAAACTTGTTTCAAAAAAATTTTTGCATATCACATCTTCTTAGCAAAAACAAGTTTTTATACTAACTTTATAACACTTAACACTAAAACTAGTGACTTACTTATAAATAAAGTTTTTGTTTTGTCATCAACAAAAAGGGGGAGATTGTTAATACAAATATTGCCTAAAAACGTTATTTATATTTAAATGATCTTTGCTAAGTTTTGTTAATGACAAAGTACAAATTTTAGATTGTAGTAAAACATCATTTTAGTTTTAAGTCTTGTATAAATAGTCTTTACATTTCTTTTTAAACTTAACATTGTTTTTATTTCTTTAATAAGAACGTATTTCTTTAATAAGAAAGTGTCACATCTCATCAATGTGCATTTATGGTAAGTTTATGTGTTTGACTATCCATGAAGTTCTTACACACTTTGGAAGTATTTCATGTTTGGTGCAATGCATGTTGACTAGTATTTAGTAGATGTGACATTGTTTGTTTTGGAGTGATTATGTGTTTGACTATCCATGAAGTTCTTACACACTTTGGAACTATTTCATGTTTGGTGCAATGCATGTTGACTAGTATTTAGTAGATGTGACATTGTTTGTTTTGGAGTGATATATTGTAAGTTAGGTTGAACAGTTCTGGCGGACCCCTGGAGGAACACGGGTGGACCCCTTCTGAGGGTGCCACCGTGTCCGCCAGACTGCTGACTTTCTTTGGTATAAATACCAAAGCACTTGCAAGAAATCCCTCATCACTCAGAGTCATATTTTACACATATTCTCTCATTATACTCAGTAGCTACTAACTTGTGTGATTCTCTTATGTAGCAAAGGAGTTCACATATTCATCTAAGAAGTTACAAGTTTCAACTCTAAGTTGCAAGACTTGTTAGCTTTGTTGTGTATAGACTTTGGTAGTTTATACTTCATGTGTATCTTGTATAGAAGTGATCGGTTAGTATTTTAGGCCTCAAAATACGTAGTGTGTCGGGAGTTGTTGTACCCTTGTAAAAGAACTAACGGGAGTGGTTGTACCCTTGGTAAAGAGCTCGACATCTAGTTTAGTGTCGGTAAAAGTGTAAGCGATGATGGGAGTGGTTGTACCCGTGTAAAAGAACTCGACATCTAGCTTAGTGTCGGTAAAAGTATAAGCGACGTTGTAAAGGTTTTCTCCGCCGGTGAAAGGAGCTTGTTGATTAGTGCTTATAACTCTCGAGTTGGAAACTCGGGGCGTGGATGTAGGGCAAGGAAAAAGAGTCCTTGTAGCCGAACCACGATAAACAATCGTGTTGTGGTTTGATCGTTTCTTTCTTTATCTTTGCTTATTACATGTTGTCTTTTAGTTAGAATTGCTAATCACATATAAAGCTTTTCAAAGAATTAAACAAGTAAAGTTGTGTTTATATCTTTAAACAAATGTAAAGCTCTTCAAAGAACTTAACAAGCAAAGTTAGGATCATCACAAGTAAAGCTTTTCAAAGTATGAAATAAGTGAAGTTAGAATTGTTAGTCACATGAAAAGCTTTTCAAAGAATCAAACATATAACGTTGTGTTTATATCGTTAAGCAAACGTAAAGTTTTTGAAAGGATATTCAAGCGAAAAAGGATTTATAAAAAGAGGTAAACTATTCAACCCCTCTTCTAGTTTTCCACAGTACATTTTCTAGGAGGCCATGGCTAAAAGCATTCATACATACTTCTAAGAGCTTCTAGAAGCTTAAGGTTTTTGCTTATCCGAAACAAGCAATCATACTGACTTGACTTGTCACACCTCGCCAAGGCGGAAACGCGAGTGTGTAACTTCATGGATATTATCACAACACATGATGTCTATATAGAGAATAACTACATGCATAAAATAGAGCAAGTACTGACACGAAGTGTCGTAACAATACCCCAAAACAAAATAACCAAAACAAAGTCCAAAACAATCGAAAAATCCCATCATAGATGATAAACCACTTCCAATGCAACTAAGGTCTCGTCTAATCACATCCTTCTATATCTTATCCTTAGAAAGCTCACCTGAAAATGATGCTTAAAACGTCAACATAATGTTGGTGAGATTCATAGGTTTAAGACTCATACACGCTAGGCAACCAAAATCACTGTGATTATAAAATATAGCTGGACAAATAATTACAGTTATCATATAAGCTACATATGTTCATAAACCAACCATCACACAAAGGCAACTATCGGGCGGAACGTGCCCACCGATCCAAATTCACAACATCCAGGCCGGAACGTGACCCCCGCTCCAAATAATGGGTAATTAATACCCTCCGATCAGACCACACAAAATAAAAGTGAGTAGGAGTACTACTCTCCAATTAGGTCGTATACACGAGCAACAGGGTAAGCACCCTCCCAATTGGACCACACAGCATCACACAACATAACATTATCATTCACATATAGCATACATACGATAACATTATAAGTCCAAGCTCTTTAACACACACACACATAATCATAGTAATTCAAACCATTTAAGACAAGAATCATTCCCATCCCAAGTTTAACATAAAGTAAAAAAGTGGGACTATAAACTCACCTCAAACCTTGCAGCTTCCCCAAAACAAATCACAATCTATAACACACAAAAATAAATCTACATTACACATGGTCAAGCTAAAAGCTACAACCCATGTAATATACATATGATGGATGTCTAAGACTCATATGACCCACCATGAATCCCCTAGACACCATACTAACCATTACCATAACCTAACACTCACTAAATCCCTTGCACTCAACAACTCACACCAAAAATTTACCATGGTCTCTCATAAGCATACAAGCTAATCCCAGAAGGCCATGGACTAATAACAAACACAAGTACTCAAAAGAAAATCAAACTTGTCAATTATCCAAATTCAGATCTGAAGGCACACCAAAAAGTTTTAATTAGAATAAAATACTTCTATAACTTTTTATCGCGAATACTTTTCGTGGTAGTCTAAGATAACCTAAAACTTAACTATTCCAGAAGGGCTAGTATAAATACCACTTTTACACCCACAATTCACTATCAAACTTTTACCCAAATTCTGTCCCGGTTTGACAACTTTGACACCTTAATAAAGAAAAATCAAAAGACCAACTTCCCAACCTTGAAATCAATCGTGGCTGGACTTTTTGGAAAGCTCTTTCATTATACTTCAATTTAGACCAAAAATTCGTGATCTAACTCATCACCATCTGTTAAATACATTCGAATCTTTACAGCACTACTTTTCTGTCCAAACCCTAACTCAATAACTAGCATGTTTTACGCGCAATTCTCTTCATCAATCATCATAATAAAATCATTAATTGATCCCAACATGTTTTAATTAATTAATTTACATAAACTTACAAACCCTAGTTTACCTTGATATTACAAGAATTACAATAATTAATCAATTAGTTAAACATAGGTTTTAAGAATTTTACCTTGATTCTTGATTATTCCTTCACAATTATAAACCCTAATTTTTTTCTCCCTTCTCTTGCTCCTTGGATCGACTCAAATGCAGAAAAAAAAAGTTTGGGGGGTGTTTGGGTTTGTTTATATATTATTTATGGATAATCCTTATCATTAGGTGTTGTAATTAGGCTCAAATTTTGTTTCCTTTTTCCCCCTTATCCCCTTCTAGCCGAATATATATATATATATATATATATATATATATATATATATATATATATATATATGTATGTATGTATGTATATATTATTAAATTAATTCATTACACTCAAAACCTCATACTTTTCATATTTTATAAACTCCCAAAACAAAACCTAACGTCTTTCGCGATAAACCTTAAATTTTACGACAACCAAAAAAATTATCATTTTCAAAACAAAGTTTTCAAAAATAGAATTCCACACTCTTTTGAAACATAACTCATAAAAACAAACTCCTTGTAACCCGCTAACGCTCAACCACTTGAACGAAGACTCGTTACGCAAAAACACAAAAACATCAAAACTACACAAGTCATTTCTACACCACAAAGGTGATCAAAATGAACTTTCCCAAATTCCAAATCACAATAAAACCATTTACGCAAAAGGATTTAGTGCTAAAACTCACCTATATCACTTCAAACACCTAAGACACACCAAACAAACGTCAACCGGGTCAAGACTATCAGTCAAACTGACCTGCTAAAACCACGATTGTTACATGATTTCCCATCACTCGCACTATAGGCCTTGATTACTAAATTAAGTGGTGTAGAGGGGTGTGGGCCCTTGTCACAGCCACTTATTCAAGAGAGAGTCATTTTTGTGAGCCTTTCAATAAGAGGAAATTGGGGATGAGCCCATTCATTAAGTGACATTAAAGGAAAAAAGAAACACCCCTTAACCTTGTGTTTATATAATCTTTTCCTGGAAAAACCTCGTAAAGTTATCACCTTATTAGACTGCCCACAGTAAGGCTAAAACAATCGATCGATCAATCGATCGTACTTGATTGTCCTTAGTCCTTACTGCACACGATCGATCGATTGATTTTTTTGGGGATGAAGGTCGCTGAAGCGATCGATAACCGTTTGTGTGTTGTGTGTGTATTTATTAAATATAAAAGATATTTTTGTGAGGTATGTTTTTTGTAGTATAGGTCGCTTTACTGTGGCAACCAATCACCGGAGAGAGAAAGCTGTTGGCGGATAAAATGAGGGTCAATCCCTCCCCTTACTACGTTTAGCCTGAGCTGCACCATTTGGTTAAGGTGCTGGTGATACGTGGGAATCGCACCAGGCTTTACCTATCAAGTGATCTCGAGAAGCTTACAACCCCCACCAGGCAGTGTACCTGATCGTTGTAGTATAGTATAGTGACAAGTACCGGGGGATTGATCGTTCAACTCAGGAATAGTGTCGCTAGGATTAGAAAGCCTAAAAACTAGGTCTAGAGGTGAGGGATGATTCTTTTTGTATTTTTATATTTTATGAAAGCAATTAAAATCTCGGGTTTTTGGAAGAGTGGGCGGAATTAGTTGCTAGCCAACTAACCCAATTTACTACAAATGCAATTAAAATTAAATAACAGAAATGAAAATGAATCTAATTACTAATGTGGTGTAAACAATGATAGGAAAAGTTGTGTTTACTTAGGTTTCATTACTCCCTAGATATCTTTTACAGGTTGATAGCTTGTTACAATTGCATGGATGACGGGTCGTATTTCTTAATACTAGTCATAGGGCCGTGTACAATATTCCCTAACTGTATAGGATCCTACTTCACTCCTATGTCGAGCCGTTAGAAGCTCCTAACATGGGATCATTAGAATTCTCTTGCGCATTAAATACAACCAAAAATCATAGTACACCTCTGATCATGTTTCTTAACACGTTCAAGCATATCACCAATGGAAGTCTGCCAGTTTTCTTAAGCCTAACATCGAATACAATTATCCGTACCAACTATAAACAAACAATCAACCCATAATTAACATCTAGGTTTCACTACATCTAAGCAAACACAAAAGAGATCTAGCCGAGCATGTTAAATTGAAGACAAGTGTAAGATATATTTAAGCAACACATAGACATATTTATTGAATTGAAAGAGTACTTATCTCAAATTGACATGAAAAGTTCAAAGGGATGAAACTCTTGAAAAAGCTGTAAAAATTCAAACCTAGGGTTTTTCCCTCAAAGTTGCACACCTAATGAATGAAAATTGGAAAACTATATATAGATTATACAGGGTGATGGCGTCATGAAGAAATCTGTGACGCCGTCAACTCGCCGCCCATAATGAAATCGGATTGCCTAGATCCAGTTTTGATGCCGTCATGTGTAATTTGGTTCTGGGCCATCACTAATATATGGACCATGACGGCCTTGGGTGACGCCGTCATGTCCTTAGTACAAAACTTTCTGGATCATCACGTGTATCATCCACTTCCACCTCTTGTATTACTCTTGACGCCGTCACTTGGAAACTCTTGACGCCGTCAGGTACTGTTCCCAGCAAGGAAAATTAAGACTTTGCCGTTTTCTTCACTTTTATGCTCTAAAAACGTCCAAAATGCTTCCTTTTCCAGATTTCACTCCAAAAGTACCTAAAATAACAAAAGGAACGATTTAGGGCAATATTTGATCAAATAAATTCGAATCCGGGCTAAAATGACCCCCTAAAAATGGTTCATTTTTAGCCTCATCAAATACCCTTACACTTGAGATTTGCTTGTCCTCAAGCAAATGAACTTTTATTCTAATCAAAATACAAGTTAGGGGTCATTTAACACTAATATAAAAGTAATTACAACAAATAATCGTTCCACTAAAGACCAAAGACAAGCACGGAGGTCATACACTAGAACCTCACAAATAGTGTTTAGATACTCACATCTCTCGGGTGTAATAAAGTATATATCACAATATGGAAATGGAAAACATCTCTCACTACCTGTCATAGCAAAATAGATTACCATAGGCTTGGGAAAGGATCAAACCTCCACCACTTGGCGTAAGCACCTAAGATAAACTATCAAAGAGGTCATTTAAAGGGTTATAACGTTAGGTGTGGGGATATGGAATACACGGTTTTGTAGGATAAAGGCAATATTTACTGGTGGCGAGTTAATCATCTTGGTTAATTACATGTACAATATGGTGTTGGTAAGCCAAGACTAGACTCGACTTAAGCTAATAAATAAAAAATAACAAAAACATAAAACAAACATAGATTGAAACGGGATGGTAGTCCGTATGTTTTTCTCTTTTCTTTTTTTCTATTTTTTTTTCTTAATTTTTTGGATTTTTTTTTTTTTTTTTTTGCATACACTCTTACCCTACCATCCAAAATAATACATCATAGGGAATGAACATTCCCCTTACACTTGAATTTTTACATACTTTACAATAAACTACTCTAATGACTCGAATTAAGATAATCAAAACACTTGGAGTACTTTTAAGATTAACGCACATATGGGGGTAATATATGATGTTCTTCCCCATTACTCCATAACACAAGTACTTTACCCATGAGTCTCAATCGTCCCAAAATAATATGTACAAGATATGACTCGACTTAGCAACCATGTAATCAATTAGATAATTAACTAAGGGTTTAACATGTAACAATAATGCACTAAAGATGAGTGCATAAACGGAAGGCTAAGGCGATTTGGTTGTACATTTAAGTGGATTGTAACAAATTCTTCCTTTAATTAAGATGCTTAAAGTTAGAAACGAAAAGATAGGCTCGGAGGGGTGTACTAGGGGTTTCTTGTACTAAAAATGAGTACAACGCTAAGGTGTGGGAAAAATTAGTTGACTTTACTAGCCAAGTAATATGACTTAAATGGTCAAGTAATTATGATACGGGTTTAAACACAAGGGTGATCCTAATGCCTCTTATCATGTAGTAAATCCTACTACACGAATGTAGTCTCACTAGCGGTCCCGGGATGCATCACTAACGCAAGTTCTAGAATCTAAATGCTACCGGTACACTCATAAGCACTAATAATGACTGCTTTTGCTATCAAATCTAAAGGCGAACCTCATATATTTGGGTGGAAAATTTTTCTGAATGGTACGGTTTTGTGCTAGTCATACAACTCCTATCCATGAGACGCTTGCTAAGGCTAAAGTTTCACTCCTAAATGTTGTAAAAAATTTTAAATTTGGCGCTAAAATTACACTAACAAGTATTTCTCTTAGTTTTATTACACACCTACCATCGAACAAATAAACTCAAGTGCAATAGTATCCTATAAGGTATCATCATTTACCCTCCCCTTACACTTAGGATGAACATTGTCCCCAATGTTCAATTAAAGAATGTAAAAGTGAAATAGGTAAAAGAATGAAAGCAAATACTCCCCTGATTCGTTCGGTGTGGAAAGTGTGTTAACAAGGTTAGATCTTCCTCCAAGAAAATGAACATTCAAAGCTTCCCTTCCAGAAAAATAAATCATCTTCTTGCCGTATATAACCTGTTAAACCTGATAAAACAAACAAGGCAACCTCGCGTAAAATCGGCAGCAATCTATATATACTAACAAGTCCTAGAAAGCAAATTAAGATATAATGCTTGTGGAATGAATGTTTGCAGATTTCCTGGAGTTTATAAAACTAAAGAATTAACAAAAACTTTAAGACTCCGTTAGAAAAACAAAATTCGTAAAATTTCAAGAATTTTACACATGACGCCGTCAGGAGTTAACTCCTGACGCCGTCAGAAGTGACCTGCAGAAATCTTTACGTTAAGTTTCTGGAAAAACTTATGTCCTACTTCCTTGAAAATCCTGCAAAACATCATTATTACTCGATACAAGCATTTGACTCTAACAAGTACTAATACACATGTCCATTTAATATTGTGGAGAATCACGATCAATTTCATTCTTAGAAACATATTTGGGGTTTCCCCTTACACTTAGCTTTTGAAAAATACCTTTATATGAAGTTAAGGCGAAGTTAAACGACAAAATAAAGCATTTTCACAATTTAGTTTGAAACATGATCTACCAACAATAAAAATAAAGCATGCATACGGAAACAAATAACAATCAAACAAATAAAAATCACACAAAACATGGGTTGCCTCCCAAGAAGCGTTTTTCTTTATTTACGAGTCTTGTAGCTAGACTCAAGGTCATGGGCTATCCTATATGGGTGAGCTCCTCATTGAGGACATCTTTGGGGTCAAACTTGGGTTTCAACTTCCTGTCAGTTTTCTTGGTGCGGTATGACCTTTCAAACTTCTCTCCATCCGGATCATATAAGATCATCTTCATATGCCATGATCCGTCACCTTCCTTAGGTGGCTTGTCCCACTTCCATTTACACTTATCCCCTTCTCTCTTCCACTTGTTCATCTCTATGTTAATAGGCATTACGCATAAGAACTCAATCATTTTCCTAAAGACTAGGGGATCCTCAAAAGGGTCTAGTTCCTCATCTCTAGCTATGAGTTGTTCCACCGAATGTGTTTTATCGATGAAATCTTTTTCTAGATAGAATGGGCGTTGTGGTCCTATAAAGTTTCTTTCTATCCAAGGCCCATATCTAGATGGCCTCCTATTCATCTCTACCTAATGTGGTGTCGGTTCGTCCTCACAATCGTAGCTATGCTTCCTAACATCATAAACCGACCAAGTATCACCTTCTCCTACCGCTATCTTAGACTCCTTACAATCTATCATGGCACTAGCGGTTGCTAAAAATCCTCTTCCTACTAACAACGGGCATGTAGTATCACTAACTATATCTAGGACGTGAAAATCCGCTAAAATAGTTAACTTTCCTACGTGAACCACTACATCCTTGATCATTCTGACCGGATGGGCAATACTTCCATCCACTAGACCAATTAGTACTTCCGTCTCCTCTAACTTTCCTAGCTTAAGAGTGGTGAAAAGAGATAAGGGAATCAAGTTGAGGCTTGATCCTAAGTCGGCTAGTGTGTCGAAAGCTTCAGATTTTCCTATCTTACAAGGCAAAACAAATATACCGGGATCATCAAGCTTCTTAGGCAACTTGTTTTGAACGAAGGCAGTCCCATTTTTACCCAATTTAAATTTCTCATATTTTTCTAGTAGGGCACTATAGTAAGTAGCACGGGCTAAGACATCAATGACGAGGCGTTCAAGGTGGAGCTCCTTGAATTCATCGTCAAGGTCTTGTGTAGGAGGTGTTTCAACTATATTATTGACTGGTTTGATATCGAATGTTTCATTCAATTGGTCCTTTTGAAGAATTTGGGTTTGCTTGAAATACGTGCTCATTGGTTTGACCGAATAGTATTGCGGACAAGAAGTAGGTGACGAAACCGATGATACGGAATTAACGTTTAGTTTTGCGTTCTTAACCGTGTCGCTTGGGAGTGCTCCCATTTCTCGGTCATTGAGAACTTTCAACAATGTGACAATTTTGGTGGTCATCTCGCTTTACTTTTGTTTGAAATCGGATTCAAACTTAGATATGCGAGCTTCTTGAGATGCCATAAACTTGGACATCAACCCTTCAAGATTATTGATACTACCATAGTTATTGGAAGGGTTTTTGTTGAAAGTACGGTTTGAGGGTAGACTGTTTGGTTGGTAACGATTAGGCGGATTAGAAGAATTGTTTTTGGTTTTGTTTCCACCTAAGGTTCTGGTGATTTTTCCAAGAAGGGTTGTAGGAATCACCGTAAGGGTTTGGCTCGGGTTTGAAAGTGTACCACTTTTCTCCCGCTTCGTCAGTACGCGAGGATGCGTAGTCCGCAAAAGCTTGTCCGGGGAGTTCCACGCAATCACGAGTGTCATGGGGACCACTAAATAATTCGCATGAAGAAGTGATTTTGTTCACTTGGCTTGAATGCTTAGGAGCTTCGTAAGATTTCATGAGAAACTTGACTTGGTCCTCAAGTTCCATGATCCTACGGTCGAGAGTGCTAGAATTGTTCGAAGGCAAGGATATTGTCATGACCGTTTTGTTCAAATCATGGGGATCATTCCAACTTTCGTTGTCATAGAGAGCAAGATCTTCTATGAGTTCCCATGATTCTTCCGCACTTAGATCACGTAGCTTGCCACCGGCCGATTGGTCAAGGGTTTGCCTTGTGGAGAGATCGATATGGTCATAGAAGATTTGGACTTGGAGCTAAAGATCTATGCCATGATGAGGGACTTTTTGGAGTAAGTCCTTGAAACGAGTCCATGCTTCATATAGAGTCTCACCTTGACGTTGTTGGAACATCAAGATATCATTTATAAGCTTGGTAGTTCTCCCCGGTTGGAAAAATTGAGCAAGGAAACGAGTGGTGAGATCATCCCATGAGGTGAAAGATCCCGCGGGTAGACGTTCAAGCCATTGACTAGCTTGATCACGTAGAGAGAATTGGAATAGGCGTAATTGGGTTGACTCTCTAGTTGCAACATCAAGGTCTATTGATGCGTGGGGTTTGCACCAGGCTTTACCTCTCAAGGGATCTTGAGAAGCTTACAACCCCACCAGGCAGTGTACCTGATCGATGTAGTATAGTATAATGACAAGTACCGGGGGATTGATCGTTCAGCTAGGAATAGTGTCGCTAGGATTAGAAAACCTAAAGACTAGGTCTAGAGATGAGGGGTGATTCTTTTTGTATTTTTATATTTTTTAGAAAGCAAGTAAAAATCTCGGGTTTGAAGGATTTGGGCAGAATTAGTTGCTAGTCAACTAACCCAATACCAAGATGCAATAAAAATAAAATACTAAAAATTAAATTAAACTAAATTATACTAAAGTTGTGAGCAATATATGGGAGAAATGTGTTTACTTAGATTTCACTACTCCCTAGATATCTTTTACACATTAATTACTTGTTATAGTTGCGTGGATGACGGATTGTATTCCTTAATACCATTCATGGGGTGGCGTACTTACTTCCCCAATCCTATGAGTGCCTACTTCACTCCTATGTCGAGTCGGCTAAGAAGCTCCTAACATGGGATCATTAGAATTTACTCATGCATTAAATACAACCAATAAAACCTAGTACACATCGGTTCATGTTTCCTAAGACGTTCAAGCATGTTACACAATGGAGATCTGCCAATTTTCTTAAGCATAACATTGAAATCATTCATCCAATACAACCATAAACAAGTAATCAACACATAATTAATAGCACATGAAAGGATTCAAGGGGTGAAAACCCTTGAATATACTGTAAAATACGAGCTAGGGTTCATAAAGTTCGGCCCTAGGGTTTCTCCACACAAGTTCCTCTCTAATGAATGAAAAATAGAAAACTATATATAGAGTTTAGAAGGTGACGGCGTCAAGAACAAATATCTGACGCCGTCATCTCGCCACCAAATAGTTCCTCGGACTGCCTAGATCTGGGTCTGACGCCGTCATGTAATCTCCTTATGCAGGCCGTCATGATTTTAACTCTTGACGCCCTTGTTGTGACGCCGTCAGGTTTGTACTGGATCGTCACCACTTTTACTCTTGACGCCGTCAGGTACTGTTCTCAACATGGAAAATTAAGTCTTTAGCGTTTTCTTCACTTTTATGCTCCAAAAATGTCCGAATTGCTTCCTTTTCCAGATTTCACTCCCAAAGTACCTAAAGTCACAAAAGGAACGATTTAGGGCAATATTTGATTAAATAAATTCAATTCCGGGCTTAAATGACCCCTAAAAGTGGTTCATTTTTCGCCTCATCATATACCCTTACACTTGAGATTTGCTTGTCCTCAAGCAAATGCGCTTTTATTCTAATCAAAATACAAGTTAGTGGTCATTTAACACTAACATAAAAGTAATTACAACAAATAATCATTCCACTAAAGACCAAAGACAAGCACGGAGGTCATATACTAGCACCTCACAAATAGTGTTTAGATACTCACATCTCTCGGGTGTAATAAAGTATAAATTACAATATGGAAATGGAAAACATCTCTCACTACCTGTCATAACAAAATAGATTACCATAGGCTTGGGAAAGGATCAAACCTCCACCACATGGCGTAAGCACCTAGGATAAACTATCAAAGAGGTCTTTTAAAGGGTTGTAACGTTAGGTGTAGGGATATGAAATACACGGTTTTGTTGGATATAGGCAGTCTTTACTGGTGGCGAGTTAACAATCTTGGTTAATTACATGTACAATATGGCGTTGCTAAGCCAAGACTAGACTCGACTTAAGCTAATAAATGAAAAATAACAAAAACATAAAATGAACATAGAATGAAAAGGGATTGTAGTCCGTATGTTTTTTTCTCTTTTTCTTTTTCTATTTTTTTTCTTTTTCTTGTTTTTTCGATTTTTTTTTTCATACACTCTTACCCTACCATCCAAAATAATACATCATATTAATGAACATTCCCCTTACACTTGAATTTTTACAGACTTTACAATAAACTAATCTAATGACTCGAATTAAGAAAATCAAAACACTTGGAGTACTTTTAAGATTAATGCACATATGGGGGTAATAATATGATGTTCTTCCCTATTACTCCATAAAATAAGTACTTTACCCATGAGTCCCAATCGTCCCAAAACAATATGTACAAGGATATGACTCGACTTAGCAACCATGTAATCAATTAGATAATTAACTTAGGGTTTAACAAATAACAATAATGCACTAAAAATGAGCGCATACACGGAAGGCTAAGGCGATTTGGTTGTATATTTAAGTAGGGTGTAACAAATTCTTCCTTTAAGTAAAATGCTTAAAGTTAGAAACGAAAAGATAGGCTCGGAGGGGTATACTAGGGGTTTCGTGTACTAAAAATGAGTACAACGCTAAGGTGTGGGAAAAATTAATTGACTTAACTAGCCAAGTAATATGACTTAAATGGTCAAGTAATTATGATACGGGTTTAACACAAGGGTGATCCTAATGCCTCTTATCATGTAGTAAATCCTACTACACGAATGTAGTCTCACTAGCGGTCTCGGGATGCATCACTAACGCAAGTTCTAGAATCTAAATGCTACCGGTACACTCATAAGCACTAATAGTAAATGTTTTTCCTATCAAATCTAAAGGCGAACCTCACATATTTGGGTGGAAAATTTTTCTGAATAGTACGGTTATGTGCTAGTCATACAATCTCCTATCCATGAGACGCTTGCTATGGCTAAAGTTTCACTCCTAAATGTTGTAAAAAAATTTAAATTTGACGCTAAAAGTACACTAACAAGTATTTCTCATAGTTTTATTACACATCTACTATCAAACAAACAAACTCAAGCGAAAGTGTATCTGTAAGGTATCATCATTTTACCCTCCCCTTACACTTAGGATGAACATTGTCCCCAATGTTCAAGTAAAGAATGTAAAAGTGAAATAAGTAAAAAGAATGAAATCAAATACTCCCCTGATTCGCTCGGTATGGATAATAAGGTGGCCAGGTTAAATCTTCCTCCAAGAAAATGAACAATCAAAGCTTCCCTTCCAGAATAATAATCATCTTCTTGTCATACATAACCTGTAAATCCTGAAAAAACAGACAAGGCAACCTCGCATAAAATCGGCGGCAATCTACATATACTAATAAATCCTAGAAAACAAAATAAGATATAATGCTTGTGGAATGATGTTTGCAGATTTCCTGGAGATTATAAAACTAATAATTCAACAAAAACTTTAAGACTCCGTTAGAAAAACAAAACTGGTAAAATTTCCAGATTTTTACACGTGACGCCGTCAAGAGTAAACTCGTGATGCCATCAGAAGTGACCTGCAGAAATTCTTATGTTAAGTTTCCGGAAAATTTCTGGAAAAACTTGGTTCTACTTCCTGGAAAATCCTGCAAAACTTCATTATGACTCGATACAAGCATTTGACTCTAACAAATACGAATATACATGCTCACTTAGTATTGTGGAGAATCATGATTGGTTTGTTTCTTAAAAACATATTTGGGGTTTCCCCTTACTCTTATCTTTTGCAAAAATACCTTTGGGTGAAGTTAAGACTAGGCCAAACAACAAAATAAAGTATTTCCACTATTTAGTTTAGAAAATGATCTACCAACAATAAAAATAAAGCATGCATACGGAAGCAAATAACAAACAGACAAAAATAAAAATCACACAAAATCATGGGTTGCCTCCCAAGAAGCGCTTTTCTTTATTTACGAGTCTTGTAGCTAGACTCAAGGTCATGGGTTACTACGTGATCTCATCGTTGGTTTCACTCTCTAGGTCGTCTTCTAAACCAATTTTGTACTTCGGACCTAGTTGCAAGCATTCTTTGTAGAAACCAAGCATCCTATTCTTCACATACTCTACTCCTCTACGTCTATCCTCATCATTCCTATAATAAGCCGCTTGTTTGTGTTCCTTTTCTGTATTAGAGAGAAGGCAGTATTGCTCAATTTTGTAGGGCATCTGGTAGGCAATCTCATCATTCTCTTCCCTGAACCTAACTATCCCTAAAGTCGGATCATAACTCATCCTAGTGGCCTCAACAAATGGTTTTCCGAATATTACTTGCAATCCCTTAAGTGAAATTACCTATAATCACATGCAATCCCTTCACTCTTCCTACAAAATTACTTATCAAATTCTTATTGGGCATCATCCTATAATCAAGTTGTTTCTTCATCACCCAATTGTAATAAGTCCTAGTCATGATGTTTACAGGAGATCTAGGATCGATGTAAGCTTTCCATATATGCATATGCCCGATGTTGCATGGTATGTTGATGTTAGAGGGGTCTCCCATTTTGATAAGGGGTGTGCCAAGGATATATGGTGTCTCGGGCCTATCGAATAAATCCTTATGGTATTCCCGTTCTTCCTTGGTGGGCAACTTTTCAAAGTGCTTTTCTATAGTCTCTACTTCCTCTAACTTCTCTCCCTTATTAACCTCAACTTCCCTAGTTTCATCCCTAGTCTCGGTTTCTATTTCAACTTCATCTTTGTCACTTTCTTCCATATTCTTATCTATTGGCTTAATGGTGATAACATTGACAAAGTGGACATGTTTGGATGATGAGGGGTCCTTAATTTGGATTCCGTTATTGGTGTCCCTAGTGTCCTTCCTAGGTGTAGTTAACGCTTGGTTGTTGAGGGCTTTCAACAAGTTGTCTATCTTGTTGGTCATCTCCGTTTGTTGTTGGTTGAATTCGGTTTCAAACCTAGCTATGCGAGCTTCTTGAGATGCCATGAACTTAGACATCAATCCTTCAAGATTGTTGGTATTACCATAGTTGTTAGAAGGATTGTTGTTGAAAGTACGGTTGGAGGGTGGACCATTTGGTTGGTAACGATTAGGCGGATTGGAAGAATTGGCTTGATTTTGTTTCCACCTAAGGTTTGGGTGATTTTTCCAAGAGGGGTTGTATGAATCACCGTAAGGGTTTGGCTCGGGTTTGAAAGTGTACCACTTATCTCCCGCTTCGTCGGTACGCGAGGATACGTAGTCCGCAAAAGCTGTTCCGGGGAGTTCCACACAATCACGAGTGTCATGGGGACCACTACATAATTCGCATGAAGAAGTGATTTTGTTCACTTGGCTTGAAGGCTTAGGAGCTTCGTAAGATTTCATGAGAAACTTGACTTGGTCCTCAAGTTCCATGATCCTACGGTCGGGAGTGCTAGAGTTGTTCGAAGGCAAAGATATTGCCTTGACCGTTTTGTTCAAATCACGGGGATCATTCCAACTTTCGTTGTCATAGAGAGCAAGATCTTCTATGAGTTCCCATGATTGTTCCGCACTTAGATCACATAGCTTACCACCGGCCGATTGGTCAATGGCTCGCCTTGTGGAGAGATCGATATGGTCATAAAAGATTTGGACTTGGAGCCAAAGATCTATGCCATGATGAGGGACTTTTTGGAGTAAGTCCTTGAAACGAGTCCATGCTTCATAAAGAGTCTCGCCTTGACGTTGTTGGAACATCAAGATGTCATTTCTAAGCTTGGTAGTTCTCCCCGGTGGGAAAAATTGAGCAAGGAAACGAGTGGTGAGATCATCCCATGTGGTGATGGATCCCGCGGGTAAACGTTCAAGCCATTGACTAGCTTGATCACGTAGAGAGAATTGGAATAGGCGTAATCGGGTTGTCTCTCTAGTTGCAACATCTAGGTCTATGGAATCTACGATTTTAAGGAAGTCCTTGAGATGTTGATTTGGATCTTCAGAATGAAGTCCATGGAATGCACATCCGCTTTGCACCAAGCGGATGGTGTCGGATCGCAAGGGGGTCACATTGGCTCCGGTGAGCTCAATGGTGTTTCGGTAGCCTTGGTGGCTAGGTCGGGAATACTCTCCTAAGGTTCGGGGCCTAAGAGGTTCTAGTGGTGGGTTTTGTTGTGGTGGGATGACGGGTTCAAAGATGTTCCCATCGTCCATGATGTCGGGTGGTGAAGAGTTACGAACAAAAACACGAAGAATTAAGATAGACTAAAGATAACCTAAAAAATTAAAAATAAAATCTCACTAGAAAGGAATCTAGCAAGTAGACCTAATAAAAAGAGATTCTAACCTAGACAATAACTATTCCCCGGGTTGCGGCGCCAAAAACTTGATGCGTGGGGTGATTTGTCCCGAAACGGTCAGATATTATTGACCAAGGTCAACAAGTCAAAGACAGCTCCGTTCCAATTCTCCGGTGATAGTATAGTGTGTCCCCAGGTCGTTATGTCCCAGCGAGATTGCAATGGTGTTTTTGGAAAACGTTTATGAGAATGAGTGGCACTGAGGACAGTAGCCAAGATGATTGGGAATTGATTTTGCTACTGATATTTGGTATTTGCACAATGATATAATATTCACAATAACATATATACAGATACTTTCACAAATTCACAACTGGAAATCAGGTTACAGACAGAAAAGTGGGTTTTGAACAATTACAAACTACAGGGGGTGCAAGTGAAAATTTTTAAAACTTAAAATTAAATGAAAATTTAAAATGAAAATGAAATTATAAAAATGATTATTTTAATATTTAAATATTAATTAATTAATAAAACTATTTAAAATCTAATTTAAACCTAATTTAAATTAACTAAAAATTATAAAGATTACAAATTAAACTAAAAATTTGCAAAAATAATTTCTAAATATTAAAATGAATTTGAAGAAAGTATAAAAAATAAAAATAAATATTTTTGCCTTTTTATGAGTTTTTTATTAATTAAAAACTAATTATCTTAATTAAACTAATTAAATTATTTTAAATTACTAATAATACTTAAATGACTTAGAAAATTATGGGAAAATTTGTAAAACTAATTAACCATCACAGAAATCCTACAAAATTATAAAAAAGCTTCTAAAAATTATTTTTAGACTATTTTACTAATTATTTATCTTTTAATTAATTTAAATCTAATTTAACTAATTTAAATAAGAAAATTGGAAAATGAACAATGGAAATTAAAAATATATTTTCTAAAAGTCTTCACTAATTTATAAAACCTAGGAAAATTATAAAAACCTACTGTTGTTAATAAAAATTTAAGAAAACTAATTAATTACTAATATTACTTATTTAATTAATTAAACTACTTTTAATTCTAATAAATAATAAACTGTTTAGGAAAAATCTAAGAAAATTATTATAAATACTTAAAGGTAAAGGGAAATTAAGAAAATTATAAAAATGGTAAAGTGCTTATTAATAAGCTGAAATGAAAAATGAAAAAGATAGATTCTATTAAATAGAAGCTATCACTAATTTTAAGTTTGGTTTTTTGGTGTTTTTCTTTTTGACAGCTAAAAATAAGATGAAAATAAAAAACTTTTGTGAAACAACTTTTAATTTAGCTTAAAAATAAGCTGTGTGCACCCCCTTGTTCAAAACAATTGGCTTATTAGCTTATTTTGTGGATTTTTCAAATGAAATAAGCCAAATACTGATCACAGAAGGTACAAATAGGTACAAGCAACTTAAGTGAACCAAAATTAAGCTAAAATAAGCAAGATATATGATCAATAAGGTGTAACACACAAATAAGCTAAAATCTACAAACTATATACTTGCAGTCTCAATATGGCAACTACAAGCCTATGTGGGACCCACAAATAAGCACAAGGGTCCAAAGTGAGAATGATACCTAAAAGCTGGTCTGGCATGCTTTAAAATAAGCCAAGAATCAGAGCTTATGGATCACTAATAAGCTTTGGGCAAGCTTGTGAAAGTTGATGCCTATACTGAGTAATCAGTGTACTCAGTATGATGGTGGTGACTTGTTGGTACAAGCAGCCTAGGGAAAAAGTTTCTAAAGCCCAAACTAACAACTAGAATGGTGAGATGGGTTGACAAGGTCCCTAAAATGCTAAGGTATGTAGGCTAAGGCTCTCTGAGAAGCTCTTTGTGAGCTTGTGAAAACAGGGTCACACCCCTGATGCAGGGGAGGTGACTGAGCAAATAAGTAACTTTGAGAGTGCTTATTTATAAGCAAAAGGATTCTAAACTGAGATTTTCTTTTTGAAACAGTGAAACAAGCAACAAAACAACTTAGAACAACAAAAACTTTTGATTTCCAAACTAAATCAAACACTGTGGAGGCTCAAGAAACTTTGACCATTTTTAACAGATAAGAAATTTTGACTTTTGCAAAATCACTAAGGTTGACTTTGATGACTTTTGATCTTTTCTAACCCACTAAAATTGATATAATAAGATGTAAGAAACTTGTTTAAGCTATTGTAACTACTTATGAAGTGATTATGAAGGTTTTGGGCTCAATTCTCTTGACAAACAACAATCTAAGCCAATTCAAAAGTAATTTTGACTTTATTACAAACTACCACTAGTTTTTATGGTTTACTTAGCCTAGTAGAACCTTATGTACCATGTAAGAACAGAAAACAACAAGTGAAACCACCAAGTACAATCCTAACTCAGCAATGCCAAACACCCCTTAATATGGACTAGTATTGTGATTGTGAAGCAAAGAAGGGCTAGGGCTTATGAATCTGATCCAATGTAACTTTTTATGATAAATTAGACCTAATTGAGTACTTAGGAACAGATAGTAACCACAAATGCACAAAAATACCACTTATGCTATTTTGACTGTGAAACTATGATTTTTAGTAACTACAAATTCTAATGAACAAGTTCTCTAAATTAAGCTATACTATTCCTAAATAACACTAATAAGCACAAACAAATTGAATAAGCAGTGATATAAGCTAAGCTACAGTAAAAAGACAGAAATGAGATTTAGCGCTTACAATGTGCACTCCTGCTAAACCATGAACCAAGAACCAATAACCAAACCTAAAGGCTTCCACAAGCCACTAAACCTATGGCCATCCAGAATTAACCATGCTCCAGCTATCCTTCATCTTCAACCTGCAACTTTTGTATTTATCTTTCTTTTTCTTATTTTTTTTATTTTTCTTGTTTTATAATTCTATTGCTTTTAAATAGTTTCTAAAGCTTCACTGAACTTATGGGAGCCTAAGTGATCCTAAAAGTCCTTATCATTAACATAAACAACAACAAAGCTTGATTTGAATTTTTGAAGTAAAGATGAAAATTGCTTAAACCAAAACAGATACTGAAACTTGATTATATTGCTTAAAAAGAGTAAGATTACAACTGAATTAACTAAGGAAATGCTTAAAAGCTTTTGATTTAACTAAAAATGCATAATACAACTTCTACGATTACAATAAAACTAAAATGTGAACTAACTACTTTCTTCTTTGTGGAAAACTAGAAGGGGGGGTTGAATAGTTTTGCGTCTTTTTCGTTTAACAAGAATTTGCTTTTCAAAGAATTGATGGTAATTGTAAAAACCTTTGAAGCTAAAGTATAGATACAAACTAATTCACATATATCATATATACACTACTTATTTAAAGTGTTGAATAGAAATTATAATTTCATATATCTTTCTTAATTACAAGTTTGTACTAATATAGATATATGTGTCTTAGTAATTGTTTATACTTATATTTTACTAAAGTATAATTAATGTTTTAAATGGAACCTAGTTTGATCTTTATGTGAAATCAATATATGCACAACACACAATATTAACAATATATGAAAAGCTAGTAAGTAAGCAAGCAATGAGTAAGAGATGGAAAGATCAAACCGAGAGACAAAGGATTTATAGTGGTTCGGCTACAAGGACACCTTCCTTGCCCTACTCCACTCCCCGAGCACCGAACTCGAGAGTTTTCTTCACTAAGTCAATAACCTCCCTTATGGCGGAGAAAACCGTACACACCAAAAGCTTACACCAATTAACGACACAAAGCAAGATGTCGAGTTCTAATCGTAGCTAGAACCAATCTCACACCAAATATCACACCACTTCTTCTTCACACCTTTGCACTACTTCAATACTTCTTCACACCACAAGTATCTTCACACCTTCAAGGCACTAATGTCTTGACACCTTCAAGCCACTAATGTCTTCACACCTTTAAGGCACTAATGTCTTGACACCTTCAACTCACTAATGTCTTCACACCTTTAAGCCACTAATGTCTTGACACCTTCAAGTCACTAATGTCTTCACACCTTTAAGCCACTAATGTCTTGACACCTTCAAGTCACTAATGTCTTCTTCACTTGGAACCCTCAATATCTTCACAACAAGTCCCTATTGCTACAATCTCCTATCACCAATACTATCTAACCCTTCTTCTTCACTTCAAGTTCCACTTTACACTTACAACAATTCTAGATTCTTCAACTAAATCTAGCTAACTAATACATACACCTTATTCACCAAAGAATGAAAGATTTACAAGAAAATATAAACAAGCAACTTAGATAGCAAGTTGATACTAAGTTGTAATACTTCTAATAGAAGTATTCTTCTCTTTGCACTTTGAATGTTGAGGCTTGAATCACTTTGAAACAAAGATCAAAGTATATAAGATCAAAGGATTTTTAGAGAAAGGAAATGGATGTTTAGATCAGAAAGTTTCTAGTGCAAAAAGGTAAGGAAAATGTGTAAAATGATCCAGTATTTAAAGGGCCAGATTTTACTGTTCGGGAGCGTGCCGGTCCCCTTAATTATAGGCCGGTCCCCTTAATGATTAAGGGGGCCGCCTAGTAACTTTAAGGGGGCCGCCCTCCTGAACGTTTGAAAAGTTTTTCTGGATAAAATTTGCCCTTTTTGGTTGGAAATTTGAAATCATATCTTTGTGGTTTAATAAAGCTATACCAAAAATGATTTACAAATATTTCTAAAATGTTAAAAACATTTTATAAAATGTTATGTATTAATACAAAATTTCCTTTGATCTTATAATGCATTAATCACTTTGTTTATTCATACCTTAAGTGATTAGATGGTGAAAATGAGTATTTACTACTAAATACTTGTTTACGTCATATCCTTTGGTTTGATGAGTTTTCGTTTTGTGATTATCAAAACTTAGAGATATCGAAAGATATGAATAATGTTTTTAGTCAATTATTTATATCAACAATCTCCCCCTTTTTGATGATTACAAAACCTAAACTCATTAAATCCAAAAGTTAATTTTTAGACAAGTATTTAGTGAGTTTATATTCACTTCTCCCCCTTTTTGTAGAATCAAAAAGGTTTAAGCCAATAATAAAAAGGCTCCCCCTTGATGTATGCTCCCCCTCGTTTGAGGGCACCAAGGGTTTGAGCTATGGAACTCTTGCAAGAAAAATATTAGAGGCACAAGCAAATATATATTTAACATGATAACAACTAATAGCATGGCAAAGAAGAATTTTAAACACACATAAAAGCATTCATTAATTTAAAATGATTATGTCAACTACACAATCATTGTTACATAAGCTATAATGATGGAATCATAATACTAAGTAGAATATCCTATTGTGCCAACAAAGAGTGTCATCAAACTTTCTTGAATTCCAAAATGGTTGAGGTGTTTTATTTGAAAATGAGAAAGATAAGCATATAAAATGCTTGGGTGAGAATGGTGAATGGGGATCATGTTGGTAGCTTAATGGAGGTAAACATTTGGTTGCATGGATGTTGGTTGGTTTGGAGATGTGGAGCTTGGAGGAGGTGGATTTGAAGTTGGGTTTGTTGGTTGATGTTGTTCAAGTGATGGTGTTTGCTGAGATCTAGTAAGAAGATACTCAATCCAAGTGAAGTGCTCATTCAAAGCAATGGTTTGTTGTTGAAGGAAGATGCAACAAGGGCAATTGTTAACATGCTTCTCAATTTAGTTTATGTTATGTGGTGATGATGGTGAGCTTGATTGTAGTGGATCCAAATTGCGTTGTGCAAGATGTAATGCTAAAAGAGCACTAAGCTCATGAGCCTCTTTTAGCTCCTCAACGAACTTCAATTGTTCGGAGGAAGGTGATGGTGGTGGAGCTTGATAGTTGTCTTGGGTGAAAGTTTGAACTTGCAACATGGGAGAGTCATGTGAAGTTGTAGGATGTGGTGGTGGTACTCTTGGTGGTGGAGACATGATTGAGCTTGGGTAATCATGAAAACATGATATGGGTGGAAGAGATGTTTCATGAGTTGATGGTGTTTTTGTTGAATGAGCAACATGAGAAGTATTGATTGAGAAATTGGGATTATTGTTTTGGGATTGAGCATGCTCATCATAAGAAGAAGCATGAATGAGGGAATGAGTGGGTGATAGGTTGTGAGATGAATCATTCTTGTGGGTTTGAGGGTTGGTAATTGGTTGACTTGGAACAACATCACTTGAGTTATGACAAGAATCAAGTTTTCTCCTCCAAACGGGTTTGACGGAGATCCTTGCGGTTCTTGAAACCTTAGGTTTTTGGTTGTTGGGAGATGACATGTTTGGGTGTGATGGCATTAATGATGGGATAAGGGTATTTATAGTGTATGAGAAATGTTGATTAGGAAGGCAAATTTTGAGGGATAGCATTGGACAAAATATGTTTGTGAATTTTGGGAAGTATAGGCTGAAATGGGTCAAAAGTGATAAAGAAAACAGTATCCTCGACCATCAGATGGCCGGTCCCCTTAATCATTAAGGGGGCCGCCCATCTGGTAAATTCCAGAATACCAGAATTGGGTTTTTGGCAGAAAATTTTCAGAAAGGTTATGTTTTGGGGTTTGGATTCAACAAGTTCAATTCTTTGAAGCAATATAGGGCATACTATTCATGAATGTAGAGAGTGATATAGAAACAATTAAATAAAATAATTAATTTCTAATCATCATGCAATCTATTAATTTATCAATTAAGATGTGCAACTAAGGAGGCAATAAGGCAAATTAGTTAAATGTATAACTATATGAAAATGATAATATGTAGACTAGTGCAAACATATTGATGAAAGTTAACAATTAACAAGTAGAAGGATACAAATGCTATGTAGTCTAGTACAAACAATTTGCATCAATTCTTTAGAAGCAATATAGGATAAACTAATCATGTATCTAGAGAATGTAATAAAGATGAGTTAAGTAGGCAAATAATTTCCAATTTTCATGCAATCTACTTATTGGTCAATTAAGTTTCACAACTAAGGAAGCAATAAGACATGCTAACCATAATAAATTGGCTAGTTTGAACAAAATAGTGAGTGCCTACAAGAAACAAATTGGAAGTAATGATTGTATGGACTTTAAGATTTGTTACAAACAAGATCCATATGGGCAAACCATGATTCTCAAGAAATGATTTGATTAAATTGTGAATGTCATTTTTACATAAATGCAAGACATATATGAGATAATCAAAGAATGTTTTAGGCAAAATGTTTTTAGTTTTATTGAACAATGTTTGAAAGTAAGTTTTCATTTAGATGTGAGAGTGTTGAATGGGATATAACCTAACATCTATAGTTCCTATGTTTTCGCATGCTTATCTAACTTAATGCCATAAATCTGGAAATGAAAGAATTTAATGAGAAGCAAAATTCATAAAAGTAAACTAGCGTTAGGTATATATAGGAAGTGCAATTTAATCAAGTTGGAGAATGAGTATGAGACTATTACTAGTGGTGCTCAATTCAGGCTAAACACGACCGTTTTTACGGGTTACACACACCCAACTTCTCACATAGAAGCAATTCAACCGTTAGGTTAAATTGAATTTCTAGTCAATTGATTCTCCAGTAGTCATTCTCTTTTTAGAAGAAATTGAGTTCCTAAAGTTACCTATCGAAGATTACCAAATATGAAGTTTTCTTGATTCACTAATACTTGGCTTAATGTTTTGAAGTACATTCAAGTTTGTATCCCAATAAAACAAATTTTGTTTTGTTTCAAAAAGAAAAATGTTTCTATCTTGATAAAGATCAAAATAATGTTATGATAGCTTATGATTAATCATGTTGTTTGAAGAAGCATAAAATAGATATTTGAAAGATTTTAATTCAAAGAGAGAAGTTTTTAAATATGATGTTTTGATTTTGACAATCAAGAAATTTCAAGAGAAAGATATACTTCAAGAGAATCGATTAGGCCCATTGTCACACATAATCATCTCTAATGGCAACTAAAGATGTGAAAGAGATATGGTAGACATTAAACATCTAAATGCAATGAGATAGGAAGGGACAAAGAAAATCATCAATGAATACAATATAGACATATGTATATATATATATGCATAGAAGGTACATTGTAGTATTGAGTTACTAGCAAGTCTTAATTATCTATTAATCCAATTAGTTAAGAACATATAGATTAAAGTAGTCATAACAACAAGAGAGTTAATTGTCCTAATATCATGTATGCATATATTGGTATTTATGATCTAAAGGCATAACAACTTATGGATTAAATCATATTAGTATACTAATCATGGCATACTATGATATATTGTGACATTAACAAGGTTTTGAAAAGAAAACTTACCTCAGGTCCAGCTTTCCTTTAAGAGTGGGCAAAAGAGCAATAGAAGACGTCTTAAAATTTTGCCCAAAGTATGTAGAAGTAGCAAAGACGAATCCCAACGCAATAAGGATCAAGAATGGTAAAACAAGAGTCCTCCAAGAGTGAGATGTAAACCGCCAAGATCATAGATGACCGCAACCAATACATAATCAACACGTGTGTAGACTACAAGTGACAAAGATCTTATTTGTAGTTGTACAATCTTCACATGCTAAGCGGTGATCAATTCTATTGTTCATGTCACTCCATGTTTTGTTTGTAGTGTTGCTTGGATCTTGAAGCATGTAATCCTTGCCGTCACCACTTGTATTCTCATTAGTTAGAGAATTCATGTAAGCCATATTTTCGTCATCTTCATTTTCCTTGTTGCACCATGGTTTATTGACATACTTTCTTCGGATTAGACACATGTGTTCTTCTTTATTTGTACCTTCAATAACCATATTTGAACTAGTAGTACATGTGTTTATTTCAACTAAATATTTATCTATTAAATTTTCTAGAGTAACTATTTTATGTGCAATATCAAGTTTATCATCTTTGGTCTTACATTTCTCTTGGTGAAATTTTAAAAGGCATTTCCAAATATCATTTGCCGTTTTATAAGGAAGTAATCTTTCATATTCAACTCTTGGTAGAGTTTTGAAAATAAGTAATTTGGCTTTAGTGTTTTTATCAAATTTGGTTTGAAGGTTATTATATTGATTTTGAAAATCCATTTTGGTTGGTTTAAGATCACCAATTGAAATGATATGCCAAAGATCAAGATCTATTGATTTCACATAATTTTCAAATTTGTTTTTCCATTCAAGAAAATGATCATTTTCAAATAATGGTGGTTGTTGCATAAATTCCTCTTCTAAATATTTTTCAAATTCCATAGATCGTTACAAGTTTTAAAATACAATCTATTTTAAAAATCTTGCTAGACGTGGCTCCTGATACCAATTGTGGAAAACTAGAAGGGGGGGTTTAATAGTTTTGCGTCTTTTTCGTTTAATAAGAATTTGCTTTTCAAAGAATTGATGGTAATTGTAAAAACCTTTGAAGCTAAAGTATAGATACAAACTAATTCACATATATCATATATACACTACTTATTTAAAGTGTTGAATAGAAATTATAATTTCATATATCTTTCTTAATTACAAGTTTGTACTAATATAGATATATGTGTCTTAGTAATTGTTTATACTTATATTTTACTAAAGTATAATTAATGTTTTAAATGGAACCTAGTTTGATCTTTATGTGAAATCAATATATGCACAACACACAATATTAACAATATATGAAAAGCTAGTAAGTAAGCAAGCAATGAGTAAGAGATGGAAAGATCAAACCGAGAGACAAAGGATTTATAGTGGTTCGGCTACAAGGACACCTTCCTTGCCCTACTCCACTCCCCGAGCACCGAACTCGAGAGTTTTCTTCACTAAGTCAATAACCTCCCTTATGGCGGAGAAAACCGTACACACCAAAAGCTTACACCAATTAACGACACAAAGCAAGATGTCGAGTTCTAATCGTAGCTAGAACCAATCTCACACCAAATATCACACCACTTCTTCTTCACACCTTTGCACTACTTCAATACTTCTTCACACCACAAGTATCTTCACACCTTCAAGGCACTAATGTCTTGACACCTTCAAGCCACTAATGTCTTCACACCTTTAAGGCACTAATGTCTTGACACCTTCAACTCACTAATGTCTTCACACCTTTAAGCCACTAATGTCTTGACACCTTCAAGTCACTAATGTCTTCACACCTTTAAGCCACTAATGTCTTGACACCTTCAAGTCACTAATGTCTTCTTCACTTGGAACCCTCAATATCTTCACAACAAGTCCCTATTGCTACAATCTCCTATCACCAATACTATCTAACCCTTCTTCTTCACTTCAAGTTCCACTTTACACTTACAACAATTCTAGATTCTTCAACTAAATCTAGCTAACTAATACATACACCTTATTCACCAAAGAATGAAAGATTTACAAGAAAATATAAACAAGCAACTTAGATAGCAAGATGATACTAAGTTGTAATACTTCTAATAGAAGTATTCTTCTCTTTGCACTTTGAATGTTGAGGCTTGAATCACTTTGAAACAAAGATCAAAGTATATAAGATCAAAGGATTTTTAGAGAAAGGAAATGGATGTTTAGATCAGAAAGTTTCTAGTGCAAAAAGGTAAGGAAAATGTGTAAAATGATCCAGTATTTAAAGGGCCAGATTTTACTGTTCGGGAGCGTGCCGGTCCCCTTAATTATAGGCCGGTCCCCTTAATGATTAAGGGGGCCGCCTAGTAACTTTAAGGGGGCCGCCCTCCTGAACGTTTGAAAAGTTTTTCTGGATAAAATTTGCCCTTTTTGGTTGGAAATTTGAAATCATATCTTTGTGGTTTAATAAAGCTATACCAAAAATGATTTATAAAATGTTAAAAACATTTTATAAAATGTTATGTATTAATACAAAATTTCCTTTGACCTTATAATGCATTAATCACTTTGTTTATTCATACCTTAAATGATTAGATGGTGAAAATGAGTATTTACTACTAAATACTTGTTTACGTCATATCCTTTGGTTTGATGAGTTTTCGTTTTGTGATTATCAAAACTTAGAGATATCGAATGATATGAATAATGTTTTTAGTCAATTATTTATATCAACATTCTTGCTTCTCTTCATTTTATAGCTGTGGATTAGGGTTTCCCTTGAGTCTATGAGCAAATCCCAACCAATCCTGAGCCCTTGGATCACTGCTAAGCCTCTGATTGAGTGCCACGTGTTTTTGGCGCCAAAACTCTTTTTTTTTTTTTTTTTGCAAATTGAGTCTGATAACTTGAGGGGAGGAGGAAGCATTTAATGAGGTTTGTTTGTTAGGTGAAAGTGGTGGTTTGGGCGGTGGATTGGACAAGGTTAGTGGGGTGGTGGTGATGTGATGGTTTTGTAAGTGGTGTGGGGGAGGGAAAGGGTGAAGGGGTGGTTGTTTGACTCGTTTGACCAAGGGTCAACGTTTGACCCCCGGTATTATATTAAAAAGGGTGGGTTTTGTTTGTGTTTGGGCTCAGGGATCACATGGGCCAGGGGGTGGGCTTTTGTATTTGTGGATTGGACTTGGATTTGGTTTGGTAGTAATAACTTAGGGTCCGGTTTGGTTTTACATTCACAAGGATCATTTTTGTAATTTGCCGAATGTTGAGGGATGAGACTTGGCATCTTTCCAAAGTTTCCATAAGGGTGTTTCTTGCCAAGTGATGAATAGTTCAAGGACCTTAGATGATTTTTCCATTTTAATTTTCCCAGGGACTATTTCTGCTAATATTTCAAACTTCAGGGACCAAATGTGAAATTTCACCAAACATGCCAATCAAGGACCAATCCTGCCATATATGAGAAGTACAAGGACAAAATTTTTTTTTTCTCAAAGTTTTCATATCCCATGGACCATTTTTGACAATTTTCCAAACTTCAGGGACTAAACTTGACATTTTGTGAAACTTTGCACCAAAGGACTAATTATGTAACTTTTCGATTTAAAAGGACCTTTGGTGACTTTTTAAAGTTTTTAGATTAACCAGGGACTAGATTTGACAACTTTTGAAAGTTGATGGACTGAAACTGCCAATTTTGCAAACTTTATACGTTTTTCATCTGTTTTTGATTATTTTGCATTTGAAACATATAAAACACATTCCTGGGATATTTTCACTATTTTGATGCAATATTGAGTGTTTTTAGATGTTTTGGCAGCTCAGAAAAGGTAAAAATAATGACTATTTAGACACTCATCAAACCCCCACACTAAAACATTGCTAGTCCATAGCAATCTTTTGAGAAAAACTTGATGGATTTGAAAAACTCTTTACCAAAATCCATCACTTCTGGAGTAGCCAGATGTATCGATTCAAGTAAGAACTATGGTCCACCTGATAACCATGTGATTTTGAGCAAACCACCAGCTGTCAACGGATTTGATTAGTCTTTACCAAAAGCCGTTTGCTTCTGGACTAGCCAACTCTTGATGGACTAAGTCAACATCTTGGTGAGCTGATTTCCAATTATGGATTTTCCACGGCCTTTACCACAAGCCATAATCTTGCGGGCTAGCCAACTCATTCGCTTTATGGGATATGGCGAGTTGATTTACCATACAATTTTGGGCAAATTGCAAGCCATCAACGGGTTTGAGATGTCTTTACCAAGAGCCGTTTGCTCCTGGACTAGCCAATCCTTTTGTCATTTAGACATGGTGGACTGATTACCACAAAAATTTTGAAATAAAGTGAAAAATTTAGGCCAAAATGGGTGTACTTAGAAAGTATTTTGTGATAAAATTCTCAAGAATTCCCCCCCCCCCCCCCCACACTAGAATTGAATATTGTCCTCAATATTCAAAGTCCCGGATATTATGCCGAATCTCTGAACGGAAAAAGCTAATATTCGAAACTAACTATGAAAATATCGATTTTATTTTTCACTTTATTTATATGTACATATAAACATTTTCATCATCATTTTTTTTTTACTGAAAAGACTTATATACATATTTACTTTTCAAAAGGTGGGGGACGACCACTCCCCCACACTAGAGTGGTAGAAAGTAGAAAGAAGTCAGAGATATGGGTGAAAACCCATATATTTTTCTAATTTTTGTTCACCGAGTGACTAGCTTGACTCGATCCCCGAATTCATTGGTCCATGGGGAAAGTTTGGAGATCAGGGACAACCATGGATTGTATGTCCTCTCCAAAATAATATTTCAAACGATGACCATTCACTTTGAAGTTGGGACCTTCAGGTTGAGATAACTCAACAGTCCCGTATGGATATACTTTAGCAACAGTGAATGGTCCAGTCCATCGGGTTTTTAATTTCCTCGAGAAGATCTTTAACCTTGAATTGAAAATAAGGACTCTGTCACCGACGTTGAAAACGCGGTTCTTAATTTTGGAGTCGTGAATCTTCTTTGTCTTTTCTTTGTAGATCAAAGAGTTCTCGTAGGCTTGATCACGAAGTTCGTTTAATTCATTGAGTTGAACCTTACGATGATCACCCGCTTTATGAAGATCGTAGTTTGCATGTTTCAAGGCCCAGTAGGCTTTGTGCTCGAGCTCGATCGGTAAATGACACGCCTTCCCATACAAATGCTTGTAGGGAGTACACCCGATGGGTGTTTTGTAAGCTGTGCGGAAGGCCCAGAGTGCATCATCTAGTTTATCCGACTAGGAAGCACGGTTTTCACCTACGGTCCTCTCAAGAATCCGTTGAATACCACGGTTGGAAACCTCCACCTGCCCACTTGTTTGTGGGTGATACGCGGTAGAAAGATGATGAGTAACACCGTACTTAAGCATGACTTTTGCGAATTGATCATTGCAAAAGTGTGTACCGCGATCACTAATGACGGCATGTGGAGTTCCAAAACGAGCAAAGAGGATTTCAAGAATTTCACGACAACTCGGGCATCGTTAGTGGGTAAGGCCTTAGCCTCAACCCATTTTGACAAGTAGTCAACAGCCACGAGAATGTATTTGTTTCCACGAGAAGATGGGAATGACCCCATAAAATCAATGCCCCAGATGTCAAAGATTTCACAAACTTGAATGGAATTTTGTGGCATTTCGTTCTTTTGTGAAATATTCCTGTGACGCTGACAAGCATCACAAGCTTTAACTAACTCGTGGGCATCCTTATAGATCGTGGGCCAATAGAAACCGGAATCAAACACCTTTTTAGCGGTGTAGTTAGGACTATGATGGCCCCCGGTGGGTCCAGCATGGCAAGCCTTGAGAATATCAACGGCTTCCTGTCCGTATACACATCACCTGATGACTTGATCGGCACAGACTTTGAAGAGATAGGGGTCGTCCCAAAAGTAATGTTTAACGTCTTTGAAGAATTTGTTCTTTTGTTGGGACGTCATCCCCTTCACGATGAAGTTACCCGCATGGTAATTTGCAAAGTTGGCAAACCATGGGGTAGTAGAGTTACCACGAAAAGTAACCGCATTGAGTGTCTCGAGAGGAAATGTTTCATTTATTTCCTGTTTCTCGGACACATCCTGGTGAGGGTTTTCTAATCGTGAGAGATGATCAGCAGCAAGGTTCTCAGCTCCTTTTTTATCACGGATTATGATATCAAATTCTTGGAGGAGGAGAACCCAACGGAGTAACCTCGGCTTTGCATCTTGCTTGGAAAATAGGTACTTCAAAGCCGAGTGATCCGTATACACTACGCATTTGGTCAGGATTAAGTATGACCGGAATTTTTCAAAAGCATACACCACAGCTAGTAGTTCTTTTTCAGTAGTGGTGTAATGACTCTGAGCCTCGGTCATAGTTTTGCTTGCATAGTGTATAGGCTGAAAGTATTTTGCTTTTCGTTGCCCCAAGACCGCACCTATGGCAAAATCACTAGCATCGCACATAAGCTCAAAAGGTAGGTCCCAATCGGGGGCAACAAGAATCGGTGCCTCGGTAAGCTTTTTCTTTAATGTTTCAAAAGCTTCAATGCACTCAGGAGAGAAGATGAAAGGAGCATCCTTTTCGAGGAGATGGGTCATAGGCCGGGCAATTTTAGAGAAATCTTGGATAAACCTACGATAGAAGCCGGCATGACCCAAAAAGCTCCTGACACCTTTAACGGTGGTGGGATGAGGTAATTTAGCAATGACATCGATTTTGGATTTGTCAACCTCAATCCCGTTCTTTGAAATTTTATGGCCGAGGACAATGCCCTCTTTAACCATAAAATGGCTCTTCTCCCAGTTGAGACTTAAATTCGTTTCTTTACAACGTTTAAGCATCTGTTCCAAGTGGGAGAGACAAGACTGGAATGAATCCCCGATGACTGAAAAGTCATCCATAAATACCTCCATGGTTTTCCCGATCATGTCGGAAAAATAGACATCATGCACCTTTGGAACGTGCCTGGTGCATTACATAAGCCGAAAGGCATACGTCTGTAAGCAAAAGTTCCGTAGGGGCATGTGAAGGTAGTTTTCTCTTAATCCTGTGGATCAATAGGGATTTGGAAATAACCCGAGAAACCATCGAGGAAGCAGTAGTATTCATTCCCCGCAAGTCTTTCGAGCTCTGGTCCATAAAAGGAAGAGGAAAATGGTCTTTACAGGTGGCTTCATTCAATTTACGATAGTCAATACATACTCGCCAACCCGTGACCAAACGAGTTGGAATCAACTCGTTATCCTCGTTGGTGACAACGGTTATGCCATCCTTTTTAGGAACACAATGAATTGGGCTAACCCAAGGACTATCAAATATAGGGTAAATCAATCCCGCATCAAGAAGTTTTAGAACTTCTTTTTTGATAACTTCGTGGATTTTGGGATTTACCCTCCTCTGTTGTTGCACTGCTGGCTTAAAGTCATCCTCCATTAAGATTTTATGTGTACAAAAGTCTGGGCTTATGCCCTTAATGTCTGAGAGTTTCCAAGCAATTACTTGCTTGTGTGACTTAAGAACCTTTAGGAGTGCTGCCTTTTCCTCATCCTTCAAGTCTTTAGCAATAATGACGGGTAATTTATTACCACCCTCCAGAAATGCATATTCTAGATGAGGAGGCAAATCCTTGAGCTCAACCTCGGGAAAGTCTTCAGTTATTTCAACATTTTTGACTTCCTCTTTATGAAGTATTTTTGGAGACGGAGAGGGTGAAGGATCGTCATTTAACAATCTTTCAAGAAGAAGAATGTCCCCCTCCGGGTCAAGATAGTTTTCATCAACCCCATGAGGAATTGAACTATCCTGAGCAAGAAAAGCCTAGACCTCTTCCAGAAGGAAGTAACTTCCCTCAAACGGAGTGAGAGAAGGGGAAGAGTCGGAAATGATAGGATCAGTAGAAAGAGTGGTACTGCCACTTGCTGAGAAACCAAGGACTTCTTGAGAATACTCCTCAGACGCAACATCGATGATGTCAATTCGGTTAACCGTTTCAGCGTCATAGTTGGAGGAGTATCTTGAAGTCTGATCAAGATTGAATGTAATGGCTTCGCCACCAACACGTAAAGTGATTTCTTCTTCGAATACATCGATTAAAGCACGACCCGTTCTTAAGAATCCCCTCCCGAGAATAAGAGGAACTCTTGGGTCAGCATCGAAATCAACAATCACGAAATCTACCAGAAAATGGAACTTTCCTACTTTCACGAAGATATCTTCGGCAATGCCGAGAGGACGAGATATAGTACGGTCTGCAAGCTCGAGAGTCATGCAGGTAGGAGTGAGAGTAGGAAGAGAGAGTCTTTTCCAGACTGAGTACGGCATAAGGTTAATGCTTGCACCAAGATCGGCCAAGGCAAAGCATTCAACCATCCCAGGGAAAATACAAGGAATGAGAAATTTCCCGGGATCTCCAAGCTTTTCGGGAAGCTTTTTCAAGAGCACTGCTGAGCAATGCTCGTTAAGTGGAGTTTTTGCCATCTCACAGAGTTTTTCTTTGTTGCTTATCAGATTTTTTATTGTTTCAAATTTAGGCATGAGAAGAAGAGCATCCGCGAAGCTAATATCTAAGTGTAACTCTTGGAAAATTTGATAAAATTTTTCCATCTGATGATTAGCTCTTTCGCTGTTCTTTTGATCATTCAATCGTGAAGGATATGGAATTGAAGGCTTAGGATCGTTCTTTGGAATTTCATCAGAACTTACAGGAGGATCAAATACAACTTTCGACTTACGAGTCGGGACCGGGACAACTTGAGGGTGGACGTTGTTGGTACCTCCGTTATTAGTAGGAAGTACCGTGTCCGTGGTAACCTCAGGTTCACGTTCCGCTACCTTAGTAGGAGGAGAAGAAGAGGTAGAGGGAATTGTGGGTCCATTGTATGATACCCCACTTCGGGTAGTGATCGCTTTGACATCGCCCCTCGGGTTAGCGATCGTGTTGCTCGGTAGTGTACCCGGGCCCTAGGGTCGATCATTTAAAGACTTCTGAAGCTCAGAGATCTTGCTGTTCAATAACCGATTCGTTTCCTCTTGTGCTTTCATGAATTGTTTTAGCACTTCATCGGAGGAAGACGAGGGTGGAACAACATTTTGATTTTGAGTAGGAAAATTTTGAACACGGTTGTTTTGAAAATTCCCTTGATTTTGATTGTTGTTACCCTAAAAATTGTTTCTCTGATTGAAATTACCCTGATTGTAATTCCCTTGATTCTGGTTTCTTTGAAAATTTCCTTGAAAACCTTGATTTTGGTTTCCATTTTGAAAATTGTTTTGATTAAAATGACCTTGATTTTGATTCGGGTTTTGGAAATTTGGGTTTTGACCTTGGTTAAAATATCCTCGATTCTAATTCGAGTTACGGTTTTGATTTTGGTTAAAACCGGGAGGTCCGAGAAAATTGTTAGAACGATAGCTTAAGAGATTACGGTCCCCTTGTGGTTGGTAAGAATTACCCCCCATGTTGTAGGAACCTTGAGCCGCATAAACGTTCTCTTGAGAAACCAGCAGTAGCTGGACACTCGGAATAAAGATGTGGGCCCCCACAAGTTTCACAACTTCGGGCCACGGCTTTCACTTGTTGATTTTGAACCTGATTTTACATCGTTTGGTTCATTCTCAACACAGCCGTAGAGATATCATCCATCTTTTTGGTGAGAGCAATTATTTCAGGAGATGATGATGAAGGAATAACTGATTTACATGACTCATCTCTCTCCGCAGAGGAATCCCAAAAGTTAAGGTGGGCAGTCATGTTCTCAATCAAGTCATAGCATTCTTCGAGACGCCTTTTCATAAAGGTCCCACCAGCAGCAGCATTGAGAATATCCCGGTGCCTCAATGTTAGACCATTATAGAAGGTATCTATGATGGTAACTTGTAACATATTGTGGTTAGGGCACCGATCAATAGTTAGCTTATAACGTTCCCAAGCCTCAAAAAGAGACTCATCGGGACGTTGCCGGAAGTTGCTGATATCATTTCGTAATTTGGTAACCACGGAAGGTGGAAAATATTTTGCTAAAAACTTGGTTACCATTTCATCAAATGTACGAATAGAATTCTTTGGGAGTCGGTCAAACCATGCAGTGGCATGATGGGTGAGAGAATAGGGGAAGAGATACAGCCGGAGGGCATCATCGGTGGCACCATGCTGTTTCATGCTTTGGGTGACGGTAAGGTATTTATCAAGATGCTTGTTAGCATCGTCACCCGGTAATCCGTGAAATTGACACGAATTCTGGACTTGTTGGATCATGTGGTGCTTGAGGCCAAAGTCCGTAGCCTCAATAGTGAGTGGTGCAATAGGTCAGCCCCTCCCTTGCATGGTAGGCTGGCACAACTCCTCCATCGTTCGGAGATCGGGAGCTGGCTCATCCTTGGGAGCGTCAGGGGTGGTGGCCCATCGGCCATTTCGGTTTTTGGTTCTTCAAGAACAGTACGTAGATCGGGTACATTTTTCTGATTTTTACGCTTTGTTTGTGACCGAGTGCGCATGCACTAAAAACAATTTTTTAAAACAAGATCGAGGCAAAACCACAGTGAACTTAAACCAATAATCACAAGTGAATGGCTTCTTTAAAAAAGGTACACCACTCACAGGGATACAAAGGCAAGTTTTTATCTTTTGTTTGGGAACTTATTATGTCCACACCCCCAGTTGGTAGGTGTTCTGCCTTGGTTTGCGGTGGTAAGATTTTATGTATTTATTATCAGAAAAATTGTTTTTGGCTTATGGGTGTGTGTGCAGAAAACTTTGGGAAATATTTTTGGAACTAATTCGTTAACCGAAATCATTCTTTTAAGATTACTCGCAGGCTGGCGGGAGGAAGTAAATGGTTTCCTCTTCAGTTCACAATTTAATGTCAGAACTTACCTTATACCAACTGTTTCAGGTTGTAATCTTAAAGAAAATGAAGTAATTTAACTTCACAGTTTGTTTTGTTGTTTTTGATTTTTTTTTTTTTTTTTTTTTTTTTTTTTTTTTTTTTTTTTGCGTGTTGTTAACACTTCAGGAAAAGTGTTAATGAACTTTTTGATATGATTGATATTTTTACAAAAACTTTTTACAAATTGTGTGAAATTTGTACAGGGAGGGTTTTGAAAACCACTAAACTTAAAACGATTTAAAAAACACGCAACAACCTCCCCGGCAGGGGCGCCAAATTTTGATTTGTCCCGAAACGGTCAGATATTATTGACCAATGTCAACAAGTCAAAGACAGCTCCGTTCCAATTCTCCGGTGATAGTATAGTGTGTCCTCGGGTCGTTATGTCCCAGCGAGATTGCAATGGTGTTTTTGGAAAACGTTTATGAGAATGAGTGGCACTGAGGACAGTAGCCAAGATGATTGGGAATTGATTTTGCTACTGATATTTGGTATTTGCACAATGATATAATATTCACAATAACAGATATACAGATATATTCACAAATTCACAACTGGAAATCAGGTTACAGACAGAAAAGTGGGTTTTGAACAATTACAAACTACAGGGGGTGCAAGTGAAACTTTTTAAAACTTAAAATTAAAAGAAAATTTAAAATGAAAATGAAATTATAAAAATGATTATTTTAATATTTAAATATAAATTAATTAATAAAACTATTTAAAATCTAATTTAAACCTAATTTAAATTAACTAAAAATTATAAAGATTACAAATTAAACTAAAAATTTGCAAAAATAATTACTAAACCTTAAAATGAACTTGAAAAAAGTATAAAAAATAAAAATAAATATTTTTGTCTTTTTATGAGTTTTTTATTAATTAAAAACTAATTATCTTAATTAAACTAATTAAATTATTTTAAATTACTAATAATACCTAAATGACTTAGAAAATTATGGGAAAATTTAGAAAACTAATTAACCATAACAGGAATCCTATAAAATTATAAAAAACTTCTAAAAATTATTTTTAGACTATTTTACAAATTATTTACCTTTTAATTAATTTAAATCTAATTTAACTAATTTAAATAAGAAAATTGGAAAATGAATAGTGGAAATTAAAAATATATTTTCTAAAAGTCTTAACTAATTTATAAAACCTAGGAAAATTATAAAAACCTACTGTTGTTAATAAAAATTTAAGAAAACTAATTAATTACTAATATTACTTATTTAATTAATTAAACTACTTTTAATTCTAATAAATAGTAAACTGTTTAGGAAAAATCTAAGAAAATTATTATAAATACTTAAAGGTAAAGGGAAATTAAGAAAATTATAAAAATGGTAAAGTGCTTATTAATAAGCTGAAATGAAAAATGAAAAAGATAGATTCTATTAAATAGAAGCTATCACTAATTTTAAGTTTGGTTTTTTGTTGTTTTTCTTTTTTACAGCTAAAAATAAGATGAAAATAAGAAACTTTCGTGAAACAACTTTTAATTTAGCTTAAAAATAAGCTGTGTGCACCCCCTTGTTCAAAACAGTTGGCTTATTAGCTTATTTTGTGGATTTTTCAAATGAAATAAGCCAAATACTGATCACAGAAGGTGCAAATAGGTACAAGCAACTTAAGTGAACCAAAATTAAGCTAAAATAAGCAAAAGATATTATCAATAAGTTGTAACACACAAATAAGCTAAAATCTACAAACTATATACTTGTAGTCTCAAGATGGCAACTACAAGCCTTTGTGGGACCCACAAATAAGCACAAGGGTCCAAAGTGAGAATGGTACCTAAAAGCTGGTCTGGCAGGCTTTAAAATAAGCCAAGAATCAGAGCTTATGGATCACTAATAAGCTTTGGGCAAGCTTGTGAAAGTTGATGCCTATACTGAGTACTCAGTGTACTCAGTATGATGGTGGTGACTTGTTGGTGCAAGCAGCCTAGGGAAAAAGTTTCTAAAGCCCAAACTAACAACTAGAATGGTGAGATGGGTTGACAAGGTCCCTAAAATGCTAAGGTATGTAGGCTAAGGCTCTCTGAGAAGCTCTTGGTGAGCTTGTGAAACCAAGGTCACACCCCTGATGCAGGGGAGGTGACTGAGCAAATAGGTAACTTTGAGAGTGCTTATTTATAAGCAAAAGGATTCTAAATAGAGATTTTCTTTTTGAAACAGTGAAACAAGCAATAAAACAACTTAGAACAATAAAAACTTTTGATTTCCAAACTAAATCAAACACTGTGGAGGCTCAAGAAACTTTGACCATTTTTAACAGATAAGAAATTTTGACTTTTGCAAAATCACTAAGGTTTGACTTTGATGACTTTTGATCTTTTCTAACCCACTAAAATTGATATAATAAGATGTAAGAAACTTGTTTAAGCTATTGTAACTACTTATGAAGTGATTATGAAGGTTTTGGGCTCAATTCCCTTGACAGACAACAATCTAAGCCAATTCAAAAGTAATTTTGACTTTATTACAAACTACCACTAGTTTTATGGTTTACTTAGCCTAGTAGAACCTTATGTACCATGTAAGAACAGAAAACAACAAGTGAAACCACCAAGTACAATCCTAACTCAGCAATGCCAAACACCCCTTAATATGGACTAGTATTGTGATTGTGAAGCAAAGAAGGGCTAGGGCTTATGAATCTGATCCAATGCAACTTTATATGATAAATTAGACCTAATTGAGTACTTAGGAATAGATAGTAACCACAAATGCACAAAAATACCACTTATGCTATTTTGACTGTGAAACTATGATTTTAGTAACTACAAATTCTAATGAACAAGTTCTCTAAATTAAGCTATATTATTCCTAAATAACACTAAATAAGCACAAACAAACTGAATAAGCAGTGATATAAGCTAAGCTACAGTAAAAAGACAGAAATGAGATTTAGAGCTTACAATGTGCACTCCTGCTAAACCATGAACCAAGAACCAATAACCAAACCTAAAGGCTTCCACAAGCCACTAAACCCATGGCCAACCAGAATTAACCATGCTCCAGCTATCCTTCATCTTCAACCTGCAATTTTTGTATTTTTCTTTCTTTTTCTGATTTTTTTTTTATTTTTCTTGCTTTATAATTCTATTGCTTTTAAATAGTTTCTAAAGCTTCACTCAGCTTTTGGGAGCCTAAGTGATCCTAAAAGTCCTTATCATTAACATAAACAACAACAAAGCTTGATTTGAATTTTTGAAGTAAAGATGAAAATTGCATAAACCAAAACAGATACTGAAACTTGATTATATTGCTTAAAAAGGGTAAGATTACAACTGAATTAACTAAGGAAATGCTTAAAAGCTTTTGATTTAACTAAAAATGCATAATACAACTTCTACGATTACAATAAAACTAAAATGTGAACTAACTACTTTCTTCTTGCTTCTCTTCATTTTATAGCTGTGGATTAGGGTTTCCCTTGAGTCTATGAGCAAATCCCAACCAATCCTGAGCCCTTGGATCACTGTTAAGCCTCTGATTGAGTGCCACGTGTTTTTGGCGCCAAAACTCTTTCTTTTGCAAATTGAGTCTGATAACTTGAAGGGAGGGGGAAGCATTTACTGGGGTTTGTTTGTTAGGTAAAAGTGGTGGTTTGGGCGGTGGATTGGACAGGGATAGTGGGGTGGTGGTGATGTGATGGTTCTGCAAGTGCTGTGGGGGAGGGAAAGGGTGAAGGGGTGGTTGTTTGACTCGTTTGACCCAGGGTCAACGTTTGACCCCCGGTATTATATTAAAAAGGGTGGGTTTTGTTTGTGTTTGGGCTCAGGGATCACATGGGCCAGGGGGTGGGCTTTTGTATTTGTGGATTGGACTTGGATTTGGTTTGGCAGTAATAACTTAGGGTCCGGTTTGGTTTTACATTCACAAGGATCATTTTTGTAATTTGCCGAATGTTGAGGGATGAGACTTGGCATCTTTCCAAAGTTTCCATAAGGGTGTTTCTTGCCAAGTGATGAATAGTTCAAGGACCTTAGATGATTTTTCCATTTTAATTTTCCAAGGGACTATTTCTGCCAATATTTTAAACTTTAGGGACCAAATGTGAAATTTCACCAAACTTGCCAATCAAGGACCAATCCTGCCATATATGAGAAGTACAAGGACAAAATTTGTTTTTCTCAAAGTTTTCATATCCCAGGGACCATTTTTGACAATTTTCCAAACTTCAGGGACTAAACTTGACATTTTATGAAACTTTGCACCAAAGGACTAATTATGTAACTTTTTGATTTAAAAGGACCTTTGGTGACTTTTTCAAGTTTTTAGAATAACCAGGGACTAGATTTGACAACTTTTGAAAGTTGAGGGACTGAAACTGCTAATTTTGCAAACTTTGTACGTTTTTCATCTGTTTTTGATTATTTTGCATTTGAAACATATAAAACACATTCCTGGGATATTTTCACTATTTTGATGTAATATTGAGTGTTTTTAGATATTTTGGCAGCTCAGAAAAGGTAAAAATGATGAGTATTTACACACTCATCATGGGGTTTGCACCAGGCTTTACCTCTCAAGGGATCTTGAGAATCTTACAACCCCCACCAGGCAGTGTACCTGATCGATGTAGTATAGTATAATGACAAGTACCGGGGGATTGATCGTTCAGCTAGGAATAGTGTCGCTAGGATTAGAAAACCTAAAGACTAGGTCTAGAGATGAGGGGTGATTCTTTTTGTATTTTTATATTTTTTAGAAAGCAAGTAAAAATCTCGGGTTTGAAGGATTTGGGCGGAATTAGTTGCTAGTCAACTAACCCAATACTAAGATGCAATCAAAATAAAATACTAAAAATGAAATTAAACTAAATTATACTAAAGTTGTGAGCAATATATGGGAGAAATGTGTTTACTTGGATTTCACTACTCCCTAGATATCGTTTACACGTTAATTACTTGTTATAGTTGCGTGGATGACGGATTGTATTCCTTAATACTATTCATGGGGTGGCGTACTTACTTCCCCAATCCTATGAGTGCCTACTTCACTCCTATGTCAAGCCGGCTAAGAAGCTCTTAACATGGGATCATTAGAATTTACTCATGCATTAAATACAACCAATAAAACCTAGTACACATCGGTTCATGTTTCCTAAGACGTTCAAGCATGTTACACAATGGAGATTTGCCAGTTTTCTTAAGCCTAACATTGAAATCATTCATCCAATACAACCATAAACAAGTAATCAACACATAATTAACATCTAGGTTTCATTAGATCTAAGCAAACACAAGATAAATCTAGCCTAGCATGTTGAAATCAAGACAAGCACAAGATATAGACAACCAACACATAGACATATTGATTTAATTAAGAGAAGACTTATCTTAATAGCACATGAAAGGATTTAAGGGGTGAAAACCCTTGAATATACTGTAAAATACGAGCTAGGGTTCACAAAGTTCGGCCCTAGGGTTTCTCCACACAAGTTCCTCTCTAATTAATGAAAAATAGAAAACTATATATAGAGTTTAGAAGGTGACGGCGTCAAGAACAAATATATGACGCCGTCATCTCGCCGCCAAATAGTTCCTCGGACTGCCTAGATCTGGGTCTGACGCCGTCATGTAATCTCCTTATGCAGGCCGTCATGATTTTAACTCTTGACGCCCTTGTTGTGACGCCGTCAGGTTTGTACTGGATCGTCACCACTTTTACTCTTGACGCCGTCATGGTTTTACTCTTGACGCCATCAGGTACTGTTCTCAGCATGGAAAATTAAGTCTTTGGCGTTTTCTTCACTTTTATGCTCCAAAAACGTCCGAATTGCTTCCTTTTCCAGATTTCAATCCCAAAGTACCTAAAATCACAAAAGGAACGATTTAGGGCAATATTTGATTAAATAAATTCAATTCCGGGCTTAAATGACCCCCTAAAAGTGGTTCATTTTTCGCCTCATCATCTATAGAATCCACGATTTTAAGGAAATCCTTGAGATGTTGATTAGGATCTTTGGAACGAAGTCCATGGAATGCATATCCACTTTGCACCAACCGGATGGTGTCGGATCGCAAGGGGGACACATTGGCTCCTTGAGTGAGCTCAATAGTGTTTCGATAGCCTTGGTGGCTAGGACGGGAATACTCTCCTAAGGTTCAGGACCTAAGAGGTTGGTTTGCTAGTGGTGGGTTTTGTGGGTGGTTTTGTTGTGGTGGGTTGATGGGTTCAAAGATGTTACCACCTTCCATGATGTCAGATGGTAAAGGTTACGAACAAAGACACGAAGAAATAAGATAGACTAAAGAGAACCTAAAAACTAAAAATAAAATCTTACTAGAAAGGAATCTAGCAAGTAGACCTAATAAAAAGAAATCATAACCTAGACAATAACTATTCCCCGGGTTGCGGCGCCAAAAACTTGATACGTGGGAATCGCACCAGGCTTTACCTCTCGAGGGATCTCGAGAAGCTTACAACCCCCACCAGGCAGTGTACCTGATCGTTGTAGTATAGTATAGTGACAAGTATCGGGGGATTAATCGTTCAACTCAGGAATAGTGTCGCTAGGATTAGAAAGCCTAAAAACTAGGTCTAGAGGTGAGGGATGATTCTTTTTGTATTTTTATATTTTATGAAAGCAATTAAAATCTCGAGTTTTTGGAAGAGTGTGGGGAATTAGTTGCTAGCCAACTAACCCAATTTACTACAAATGCAATTAAAATTAAATAACAGAAATGAAAATGAATCTAATTACTAATGTGATGTAAACAATGATAGGAAAAGTTGTGTTTACTTAGGTTTCATTACTCCCTATCTTTTACAGGTTGATAGCTTGTTACAATTGCATGGATTATGGGTCGTATTCCAGAATACTAGTCGTAGGGCAGTGTACAATATTCCCTAACTCTATAGGATCCTACTTCACTCTTATGTCGAGCCGTTAGAAGCTCCTAACATGGGATCATTAGAATTCGCCTACGCATTAAATACAACCAAAAATCATAGTACACCTCTGATCATGTTTCTTAAGACGTTAAAGCATGTCACCAATGGAAGTCTGCCAGTTTTCTTAAGCCTAACATCGAATACAATCATCCGTAACAACTATAAACAAACAATCAACCCATAATTAACATCTAGGTTTCACTACATCTAAGCAAACACAAAAGAGATCTAGCCGAGCATGTTAAATTAAAGACAAGTGTAAGATATATGCAAGCAACACATAGACATATTTATTGAATTGAAAGAGTACTTATCTCAAATTGACATGAAAAGTTCAAAGGGATGAAACCCTTGAAAAAGCTGTAAAAATTCAAACCTAGGGTTTTTCCCTCAAAGTTGCACACCTAATGAATGAAAATTGGAAAACTATATATAGATTATACAGGGTGATGGCGTCATGAAGAAATCTGTGACGCCGTCAACTCGCCGCCCATAATGAAATCGGATTGCCTAGATCCAGTTTTGACGCCGTCATGTGTAATTTGGTTCTGGGCCGTCACTAATATATGGACCATGACGGCCTTGGGTGACACCGTCATGTCCTTAGTACAAAACTTTCTGGATCGTCACGTGTATCATCCACTTCCACCTCTTGTATTACTCTTGACGCCGTCAGGTACTGTTCCCAGCAAGGAAAATTAAGACTTTGCTGTTTTCTTCACTTTTATGCTGTAAAAACGTCCAAAATGCTTCCTTTTCCAGATTTCACTCCAAAATTACCTAAAATGACAAAAGGAACGATTTAGGGCAATATTTGATCAAATAAATTCGAATCCGGACTAAAATGACCCCCTAAAAACGGTTCATTTTTCGCCTCATCAGCTGGCTAATCAAATAGTGACATTAACTATATCTTTTCCCTACTTAGGATCCCACTTTGTAATGTTACGCTATCTGGTTTGCGTAATCATACTTGATATGTATTGTCAGTGATTAACTTATATGTAGCAAGTGAGCCACCCATCTTAGTCAGCTTCAGTGTGAAAAGGTATTGTTAAAGTATGTGGAGGGTAACATGACTGTGAGTTATAACATAACTCAGTGTCACGTCAGCGCCACATCCGCTTTAACCTTTTAACCTTAACTCACCAAAAAACCCCATGGTATCATAACTCACCTTCACTCAATTATTTTCAAATTCAATCCTACACTAAAACTAATATTTCATTTTAATAACTAACATAAACATTTATAAAACACAAATTACATTAAATAGCATACTTAACCACAATAATTAAACATAAAATATCTAAATTAAACTACGATAATTAAACATAAAACATCTAAATTAATTTATGATAATTAAACATAAAACTACGAATCAAGAAAATGAACCAGTGTTTGCCATAGCCCTCGTCACTCGAATCGTCCTCACTCGATGGCACACAGTTTAATCCCATAGCCCATCGCTATTCTGCTAGATGGTTTCTTCGATCCTGTTTAGTTTTTGCCTGCGCCTCACGAGCTCTTACCTGACGTTTTTCCTCCGCTTGAACCTGTTACAAGACTTGCATATCTTGCTCGAATGGTTCTTCATCAGTCAACCCAAATGGATTGTTTGCAAGTGGATTGTTTTGGGGTGAATTGTTTGTCGGTGGATTGTTTTGTGGTGGAAATAGAACTTCTGGAGGAGCGTTTTGTGGTGGATTGTCATATGGGAATACATGAAACAGATCTGCTGGTGGAGTGTTTTGTGGTGAATTGTCATATGGGAATACTGGAAACAGATCTTCTGGTTGGGTGTTGTAAACTGATTCATTATCTGGTGAAGAGTTGCGTGACATTGTTGTATGAATTATTTGTGAATTGTGTATGATTTGTGTATGAGTTGTAGGTGTAATGTGTGCCTCTGTGAATGGCTATTTATAGGACCGTTTCAATTTGAATTTGAAATTTTAAATGTATCCCACTCTATTTTTGAATTTGAAATTTTAAATGTATCCCTCTATGTTTTTGAATTTGAATTTTAAATGTATCCCGCTCTATTTTTGAATTTAAAATTTTAAATGTATCCCGCTCTGTTTTTGAATTTGAATTTTAAATGTATCCCGCTCTATTTTTGAATTTGAATTAAACCCCTATATAAAGCATACCATACCATTTTATACTTCACACACAACTCTACTCTAAACCATTTAACAATGAATACTCGTTGGTCAATGGAAGAAAAAAACTTGCTAGCTGGCATATGGCTTGAAGTTAGCCGAAACATATAGAATGTGAATGAACGCTCTTTTTGGAATGAGGTGGTGGAAAGGTTCAACGAGCAGTCTAACGGTGATCATCATAACAAAAATATGATCATGGATAAATGGGCAAGACTCAACTGTGAAAGTTGTAAATTTAATGATATTTACAAAGAGTTGCAGCATACAACCCAAGTCAATGATCGTCTCGCCAATGCAATGACAATTTTTAAAGAACGCTATGGTGAGAGAGGGTTCCAATATCTTCATGTGTGGTTCATTCTGAGAAACACCCACACATGGGACATAGACAATGCGTAATGGTGTTTTATCATTTGTATATGTATTTCCCGTATTGTTTGTATTTGTATTTTCGTATCGTTTGTATTTGTATTTCCCGTATCGTGTGTATTTGAATAAATCAGTACCATTTGAATTTGAAATCCCACCCATCATTATGAATTTGAAATTCAAATTGTTTCAGCCAGCTATAAATAACATACCATAGTCCAGTTTTGTTCACACACTTCTACATCTAAACATTTTACAAAAGATCACACATATGGCTAATTCATGGTGGTGAGATGAAGAAAAATTGTTGGCTGAAGTTTAGTGTGAAATTTCCCAAGAACAACACACCCACAGAGATCACACATTTTGAAATCGGGTTATAGACATGTTCAACAATCAGAATCAGGGTGACAATCATAGCAAACATATGCTTGTTGGTAAATGGATAACACTGAACTTGGAATGTAAAAGTTTTAACACTATTTACAGGGAGGTGTTTATGAACAGGGTGGTAAATGTCAATGATCGTCTCGCCACTGTAAAGACCATTTATGAGCAACGCAATGGTGGGAAAAGCTTCAAATATGTTCACGTGTGGCAGGTTTTGAGAAACCAACCCATATGGCTAGTTTATGGTTAACGATGTTGTATGATTTAGTGTCGGCTTTAATATGTTGTACTGTTAAAATGCTTAATGGCTAGTTTGAATCTGAATAAAATGCTTAACGGCTAGTTTCCCTTTACAATATCTTCTAACGGCTAGTTTCCGCTACAAATACCACTTAAACAACACTTTGTATTCTCACACAAACACTATGGCAAACGAACCAGCTAAGGTACAAAAGGCTATACTTACCTGATTACGCAACGAACAAGAAAAAGAACTCAAGTTGATTAATAGTTTACTAGGTGAGATAACTTGTATTATGCTACAGAAGCATGCTCGTGCTCCAGAGATCGAAAGGTTGCGTTAGATGCCTCAAGACTATCCAGCTATCAGGGTCGGTCTGGAAACTTTATTAAGAAACGATGAAACAGATCTTGAACTTCATGTCGCCTTGAAGATGGTTAAGGAACAAGTGTTGCAGGTGTGGGAGGAGAAGTCAGATCTCATCGACAATTATCAATCTATATAAAAGCTTCATGATCATCGTTCGATGATTTATGTATTCATATTGTTTTGTATTCAATATGAATTTTAAGTTATGGTTTGATTTTTAAATCATAGGGGGTGTTTTGTAAATTTTGCATTTTGGAATTCAAAAAAGTAACTAATAGTACAAGGGCCAAAATAGTAACTATATTAATACAATGCAGCATAACACTGCATTAAAACCACAACTCACCATGTTAACGTGGTTTTGCCTTCCATACTCGGCAAGGCTTAACTCAGTGAACATGCAGGTGCGTTAAGTTATAATGCAGGGGGAGGGGCAAGTTACCGAGTGCTCTTATGAAACACTAAGCTGGCTGTGTTTAATCCAAGCTCTTAATAACTGGCCAAACTTTAATGAACTTTAACATGCTTTTTTTTTTTGCCCTTTTACCTTTACGTTAAATTATATAGCTTGCAGTTTCGAACCATTTACTTATGGTTGGTTAACTTGAGTTGTGTTCAAATCTCAATCAGGTCAGACTAACTAAATAGAAAATGTGTCAGAGACAAAACAAAAAGTCTGTTAATTTATCCAACCTCTTTAAAAAAAAATTAAGTTATTGGTTAATTAGTTTAATTAAATTCAATTGAATGATACTAGTATTAAATAATTAGTTGCACATAAAAATATCTTATCTAAGGGACAATAATATATTTACGGATCTAACCAACCTGATCCAGCCTGCTTCGACCAGCAATGACCCAGGCCATACTAAAGAAGGCCCCGTTTCAACGACTCTTCTGACCCACTCATCTTGCAATCTCTACATGTTTAGCCATGCTTATGCTGTATTATTGCCTTTAAAGGTATGATAAAGATACACTCCTTCCAGCCCATGAAAGTTCCAACATTGACTATCACTAAAGAGGTAAATATCACTCCTTTCAGTACCTTAAACACCCATGTAAGATAAAAGGTCTTTGTACCTCCTAAAATATCACTAAAGAGAGAAATCAGTTGCACCCAAGTAGGGGTGTTCTTCGGTTCGGTTTTCGGGTTATTCGTTTCGGTTAATTCAGTTAAAAGTTCTTTTAGGGTCAAACCGAGAACCAAACTAAACAGAATTCAAATTCGGTTTTCGGTTTGGTTTGGTTGAATTTTAGTTCGATTTGGTTCGGTTCGATTTTCGGTTTAACCGAATTACACACTTTATTTAAAAAAAAGAAAACTATACAAATATATTTAGCCAAAAAAAGTTATTTCAAACATAAAAAGTATTTTTTAATATTAGGATAAAATTTTATTGTTATATATATATATATATATATATATATATATATATATATATATATATATATATATATATATATATATATGTATGTAACATTTTATTGATCTTTATATATATATATATATATATATATATATATATATATGAAAAATATATAAATTTATATGAATTTGGTTTTCGGTTTTGATTACCAAAACCATATCCAAACCGAGAACCGAATTAAAATTTCGGTTTGGTTCGGTTTTGTTAAATTCGGTTATGTTATTTTCGATTTGGTTCGTTTTCGGTTTTCAGTTTATTCGGATATGTCGGTTTTTCTGATCACCCCTAAACCCAAGTCAATATGGTTATTTTTTATCATGATAATAGGGGGCAAATAAGTAATTTTAGCTTGCCCCAAACATCTATCAAGAATTTGCAATTTTATGGAACACTAGGACGTGCTAAGCATTTTCACCTTAGCAGATGTAGTTACCTTATTTCTGTTTGGTTTGTGTTTTGTGTAAATTAAGAAATTTGAGCTAAAAGAAAAATGGGTTGAAAGTAGGCCAATGTCTTATGTTTAATGCATGCATGATGCAAAAATTTTACCTACTAAATCCTTTAATTTGAGTATTTAAGTTAGTGTTATTCTTTAATCATAAGAAACACAATAACTTCTTATACAATATGTGCTAATAATTTAGTTATAATATATGCTATAATGCATGCTTATAATGAGTTACTATGTTTTTCCGTAAAGCTGCTTTTGGTGCCGTTTTGCACGTCTTATCCATATCGCTTTTGGGCATTACTGCAATCACCATATCAAATACAATTGCAGGTGAAGAAACCGTGCACAAACTTGCATCACTGCTACTGGTTGTACTTGGTGGCAGCTACATAATATTGTTCATGTGTGGAAAGGGTGGTCACACACATGCCCACAACCAACCAATGGAAAAGATGGCATTTATGGGACTTGTTCTTGTTCCTGCATTGTCTCCTTGTGCAACCACTCTCCCCGTGTTTCTTGCGGTTGGAAATTCTTCCTTGATGATGGTACTCGCTATTATTGTGTTGCTATTCAGGTAAATTTAGTGGTTACTTAAAACATCGATACATTTTCTTTTAGTAAGGCACTTAAAACATCATTTACTTTTCTATTAGTTATTGATAATCGTGTTGGTCTCTCAAAAGTTAAATTATGACTCCATTGTTTCTCTATAGAGGATTAGAGGGTGGAATTTGCAACTCGTCAATTTGGGCCGTGATATCTGATATAAAACAGAAAAAGTTAACTATAACTAGAGCTGGCAAATCGTGTCTTAACAGGTTTTGAGCGCGCGAATAACATAAGTTTCAAACATGAAAACGACTCGTTTAACACTTGGTTTTGGTGGTTTGAGTATGACAGATATACGTTTTATGTATCAAAAAAGTTAAATATTGAACCCTAGAATACTAAAAACAATTATTTTAAAAAATAAAAAAATTACATAGTACATTTTTTCCCTTAACAGGTCCTAACAAGTACCCAATTTGCCAGCTCTAACTATAACAGATAGGACTCAAATGTATTGAATGGGTCAAAGGTGACTAAAGTGTAGGGTTGTAAACGAACCGGATGAACATGAACGGAGCCTTGTTCATGTTCGTTCATTTAGATGCTTATCTTGGGAAATTTTAGATTGTCGATGTGGCATAATGTGCGGGTAGGCTTGTGTTGGGTTGGCTAATACATTCTTACTCAAAAAAGTAGTATTTGTGACCAAAATTTTATATTATTCCAATAAAAGTTTACTTTCTTATATGAATGATGTACGTGCCCGTTCCTTTATTGATAACTATTTTTTACCTGCTTGACCCGTTAGAGATAAAACATAACTCAAATTGACCCAATAATCAGTAAATGGGTCAAACTTGCTGCTATTATCTCTTCGATGAAATAATTTGAATAACAAATTTACTACATTATTAGTTTGTAGTAAAATTAAAAAGGATAAAAGTGTTCCGTTATAGGCCCTTGCTGACCAGAAGGCAATTTAATCGCACCCAATCTGTTGGTTGTGACACTGGAAACACTCCAGATTTCTTGTCCATCCTTTCTAGAAAGCACGGCCCTAATATTTGACATATAGGAAGCTATTTTGCAATCACAAAAGGGGTGAATGGATGATTGATGTTTTCTTTCTGAATTTGCAGCACAATAACTGTTATGACATCATTGGTGGCACTATCATTCTACGGTGCTAGTCAAATCAAGTTTCACTGGGTGGAACGTTACGACAAGCTTCGTGTAGGATCCGTTCTCTGTGTAGTTGGAATCTTGACACTTCTCTTCCATGATCACGAACATACACATACACATACAGGTTCACTTGAAAAGCATGTTCATCGAAAGCTCATAATGCTATGAGAATCTTTGTTACTCCTGTTACCCTTTTAAAAAATTCACAGGTTGTTGTTTGTAGTCCATTTAGCTGTCTTGAAACTTATAGTTGCTATATATAACTCTGATGTACCATGTAAAATTTTTCAAAATCTAATTGTATTGCATATTGTTCTTGGTTGGTGCCCATTGGATCAATAACTCGTCTTTGAAAATATTTCATGTTTGCGTTGCAAATTCATGTTACCTAGTACAAGATGGCAAATTTGATAATTCATGTGAGTTGATCGATCAAAATAGGGGTTCGCTTAAAGCACTGACCGGGATGAGCCGAGTCAATTAACAAAAAATGGTTAATGATGTTGCAGGTATTTGATGTCTTTTTAACCCGTTGGACTTTCTTACGTGTTTGACAATTAACTGACACATTAAAACCCGAATGGGCTCGTATTATTTGTAGATTTAAGATCATTTGATGACCAAACTATTTTTACATAACAAGGGACTAATCTCCACCCTTCATCTTCCCTTATCTTTATTTGATCTAATTGATGAATTAATTCCAACAATTTAAAAAACCAACTTTCATCTTTTTTTTTTCAAATATTAATATTTTTCAAACCGTTAATCGTTAAGCGAAAAAAAATATACCATTACAACGAGCATTTAATTATTTTTCTATAGATAGGCACTTTGATATATTTTCGACAATTTTTTTTTTCGTTTTTTTCACGGTTTTTTTTTTTTTTTTTTTTTCGTAACCGAAAAAATCATATATGATATGTAATATCATATATGATATATCACATATGATTTTTTCGGCCAAGAAAAAAAATGTGAAAAATACGATTTTTTTTTTGTCAAAAGTATATCAAAGTGCCCGTCTATAGAAAGATAATTAAATGTTCGTCGCGATGGTGTAATTATTTTCGCTTAACGATTAACGGTTTAAGAGATATTTAAATTATAAAAAATGGGTGAAATATTAAAATGTTTTTAATCTCAACCATTGATTTTTTTTATTGGTGGTGAGCATGAGTCCCTTAATATGTATGAAAAATTTGGTATTTAATATAACTCTCCTTTTATTTGTATTCTCCTCTTATTTGTATGGGTTAAAAACTATCTACTCCATTAATCACGGTTTTAAATTTGTTTCACTTTTTGTATTCATTAAGGTTCAATGAATATCAAGTATCCGCTACATACGTAAGACATTTGTTCGATTAGTAAATTCAGTATAAAAAGGTTCAAATTTAAAGGTTGTGAACCACTCAAGTCAGGTGTAAAGAGCCCATTACTATCATCGCTAAAATGTTAAAAAGTTTTAAGTTAGAATCTTGGTTGGTGCAATATATCCTGAAAAAGTCACGCTAACGTGTCCAAGAACAAGTCACGCTAACCTGATTTGAGTTTCTATGGCGGTAAACTCAAACCCTTACAAATTAATCGGTCAAAAGGTTAGAAATCGTAGTTGCTGAAAAAAAAAAGTTTCAAAGGTTCGGATGTTTGTTGATGGCATGAGTTAACCGGACCCCCCTGTAGGGAGGGTTTGTGAAAGACAGTGTTGCCGCCGCTTGTACTGTCTGCATTAAAACTTGTACATTTTGACTAAAGTAGGTGGACCTCTCATGATAGAGAGGGTCCGGTTAACACATCCTTTGTTGATTAGCAATAACAATAGTTTTGTTGGTTCATTTGTAGGCTGTTGAGTGTTGACATTTAACTTCTCATTGTGAACATGATTTGACAATTCATCTTTTCTCTTGCGATGTTATATCACAAAATTTTGTTGAGACTAAAAAATCAATATATTAAAAAATAAATAAATAAATAAATAAATAACTCTACTAGCTAGGGGATTGTAGGAGGTTCTCTACAAATTAATCAGTCATTATTGCTATGTCACTGAATATTCGGTCATGACTCATGATCAACCCATCTACCCGTAATTTTGTTTGTTACTTGATCAACTTATGGTTTGGATTTAACTATTTTGCATTGATATCCTTCTTAATCTAGTTACTAGTGTACTACATAAGGATTTATGCTAACTTTCTTTTATTTTATAATTTGTAAATCTTGATTAAATTTAAGTATTTAACCCTTAATGTTAACCAAGTTATACTTTAACACTTTGATTTATAAAGTTATAATTTTGCTTATAATATTGATTTATTCTTATCTCAACGCGAGGGCCATAAAAGTTTGTCGCGATCACTAGAAACAAGTAGTTAAGGCGGAAATCACAAAAATAGCAAGAAGGCTGTACAATATCGACTTTATTTCTACATAAATGGCTTCAAAAATTATAAATGTAACATTGTACAAGATCCGTCACTTCTCATAAATAACACTTGGCATAAAATTACTTCTTGTTTACCTTTTTACAAGAGGAATTAATTTTCACACTTTTAAAAATAACTGAGACATTCTATTTGTGCATTAAATACTTGTATAATATTATATAAATGTTCTAATAATATTTTAGAGTGTGCAAATCATCTCTTTTTTACAAGTACGTCATGTTTGAACTGTATTAGTCCAAAACTAGAAATAAAATATTTGGGCCACGGGCTCTTTCTCTGATGACGTATAGTCTATATTTGGGACACGAGCCCAAATGATAAATATCACTAAGGCCCAAAATCACCATGAGTGGGCTATTATAACTTGGGCCGCATTGATAATGGGATTGGGCTCACGTAGACCCAAGCCCAACCAAACTATATATGGTATAGATAAGGATCTTCTATCTATGGATAAGAATCCTTGGGTCGGATAAGCACCATGTGTGCGAAACGTAAGGAGCACGAAACCTACAAGGATTCTGCACCTATATAAGGAATGATATAATTCTCATTAAAGGTACGATTCACAAACCCTAAACTCTTTACGAGAACCCTAAAAACCGATTACTTACTCTCACGCCGGAGGATAATCGTGGGAGACAATCCCACGATAAGCCTAACGGTGTTTGTTTACTTTCTTAGTGCGCAGGTTTCAAGCATTAAGAGCGAATTGGTACGAGAGCAAGAGTCCAAACTAGGAACGCCCAACTTTTGTATCAACAAGTGGCGCCATCCCTGGGACCTACGACTAAAGAACTAAGGAACTAGAATGACGAAGAATAAAAGTTCAAGCCAGCAGACTCCGCAGTTGGAAAAAACACGTGACCCCCAGAGGAAGAATCAACAAGATTCGACCCCTAGGCAGGCCTCTGGGACAACCAGTGCGCCTGGTCACCAAGAAACGGGACCAACCCAACCTCTCTCAGCGATGGAATTGCCTGTAAGGACTACCCACGTCACCACCGTAGTCCCAAGCGTTGAAGAACTCCAGCGCACCCTCTTCAATACTCCTCACCAAACGGCACCTACAGTGGACAACACTGTGCCGCCGGGCGCACCTAACAGAGATAGGGTGCCCAATACTGAGGCAGATATTTTTGCAGCGAATGAGGACGCGCCTGACCTAACGTTAAGTAATTTTGTATCCCAAAATTACGAAACTTTAACCGCCCTCATGCAAGAAGAAGCGAGGAGAAGGTCGAGTACGAGCCTGCAAGCCCGGCTCAACTTTAGTCCTGAACGCGAATCATCGCCACCGCGCCACCTACGAGGAAGACGCGAAAATAACGAAAGACGTACCACTATCCATGATAGGCTGGGTACGGCATCTGACTCACAGTATTCAGAGAAATATGAAGACGGCGAGAGGCGCACTAATGTTCATTCCAGAATTGGTAGTCGATGGATACAAGACAGATTAAGACCTCAACATTCACCAAGCGAAGGTTCCTCTAGGTCTGGGAGCAAAAGAATTCACGACATATTAGGGAGGAGAATATTCCTAAGTGAAAGCCCCTCGAGCTCTTCCTCTGAAGGAAGCCGGCGCAAGCGCCGCAAAAGAGATTACACCTCCTCCAACGAATCCTCGGACAACGAGGATAAGGAAACAGGACACTTGAAGTCTAGAGGAAAACGTCGTGAAGAAGATGACGAAGATATGTCTCTTCCGTGGCGTCGCCAGAAAGTTGATGCATTTACACGACGCATCAGCGATTATTCCGATCACAAGAGGAGGCGCATGCCCGTTAATGTCAAAACATATGATGGAACAGGTGATTCGGATGACCACCTAAAAAATTTCGAATAGGCTGCTACTATCGAAAATTGGCCACAAACTGTGTGGTGCCATATGTTTAATTCCACATTAGTAGGGAATGCGCACACGTGGTTTAGCAAGCTCCCACGACAGAGCATTGGCGGGTTTGAAGAATTGCGGAAAGCATTCCGTTTAAACTTCACCCAAAGAAAAAAGTGGGCTAAAAACCCTGTTGAACTAGCCAGAGTAAAACAGCGCCAAGGGGAATCAACCAGTGCTTATATGGAACGCTTTAAAGATGAGTGCATACATGTCAAAGCGTGCCCCGAAGTCCTAAAAATTTCAGGGTTCATGAATGGGATTAATAACCCAGAACTCATTCGGAAGCTAAACGAAAAGGTTCCCCAAACATTTGATGAGCTAATGAAGCGCACAAGATCCTTCATACAAGGAGAAGCAGCCGCTGCGGACAGCAAAAAAGGCTACTCAAATTATAGGCAACAAGAACAGCCTAGGAGACAATCCAATTATCAGAATAGCAACCGCAGCAAGAACTATCGCAGTAGACGAGATGATGACAAGTATACCCCTCTCACAAAGACTCCGAGGGAAATATTTGTAACAGAAGGAGCAAACTTCCCAAAACCTCCGCCAATGCGTACCACAGAGGACAAGCGCATAGGGAATGGATGCTACGAATATCATGGCCAAAAAGGCCATACAACCAACGAGTGCGTCCAGCTATGACAACTAACTGAAAAATTAGTAAGGGAAGGTAGAATGGATCACCTCGTAAAAAACATTAAAGAAGGGAAAGACAAACAAAGGAATGGGGGCAAAAAAGAACCTCTCAAAGACAAAGCGGACATCATCTACATGATACAGTCATGGCAACGCAAGACGAAACAAAAAGTCAGTCAAAGGTTCTCTTCAGAAAAGGAAATATCCTTCCCCACTCTAGCTGCGGACAACGCAGTAGTAGAGCCACTAACTATTGAGCTACATACTTGGGGACACGAGATTCGCCGCATGTATATCGATGGAGGGGCATCCGCAGACATTCTATATGAGCATTGCTTCAAAAGGCTACGACCTGAAATACAAAGTCAATTGATACCAGCCACAACGTCGCTGACTGGATTCACAGGGGAAAAGATATGGCCTATGGGGTAATTACGCTTACTTGTAGTTGTGGGCGATGAACAACACTCAACAGCAACATGGATAAATTTCATGGTAATCAAGTCTCCCTCACCGTACAACGGCATCATTGGGAGACCTGGAATATCATCCATGCGCGTTGTACCATCCACAGCACATGGGATGCTCAAATTTCCAGTAGAAGGAGGAATTGTCACCATCTACAACACCACGGTACCACCCAAAGAATGCAACGCAATAACCAGTGAGGTGGAGAATATTTTAGAACAGCGCACAGAAAAAACGCCAAACTTAAAGGTCGCTATTCACCCCGATTACCCAGATCAACAAATTTTGATTGGAGGATCTTTATCTGACAAAGGTAAAGCAGCTGTGTGCGCACACTTGCAAAAGAACCTGAATTTTTTTGCGTGCGAACCAAAGCACATGACTGGAGTGCCACGCTCCATTACGGAGCATAAGCTACAAATCCGACAAGGATATCCCCCAATACGACAAAAGAAGCGCGGCCAAGCCCCTGATCGCGCAAATGCTATTCTGGAAGAAGTACACAAACTTGTAGACGCAAGCATTATGCGTGAAGTATACTATCACGACTAGCTCTCTAATCCAGTGATGGTAAAGAAGAGCGAGGGCAGTTGGAGGATGTGCGTAGACTTCACAGACCTTAACAAAGCATGCCCACAGGACTGCTATTCACTGCCAGAGATAGACTGGAAGGTAGAATCCCTGTGCGGATATCCTTTTAAGTGCTTCCTAGACGCACACAAAGGGTACCATCAAATCCAGATGGCAGTGGAGGATGAAGAAAAAACAGCTTTCCACATCAGTCAAGGGGTCTATTGCTACACGAAAATGCCTTTTGGCATAAAAAACGCAGGCGCAACATACCAGCGATTGGTGGACACGGCTTTCGAAAAACAAGTAGGTCGAAACTTGGAAGTCTACGTTGACGACCTTGTCATCAAGAGCCACACAGAGGATGAATTGGTGCACGACATCGAGGAAACGTTCAAAACATTGGGAAAAATAAACATGAAGTTAAATCCCAAGAAGTGCACCTTTGGCGCGACAGAAGGCATGTTCCTCGGATACTTAATAGAACCTGATGGAATCAAGCCTTGCCCAGAAAAAACAAAAGCTGTTATTGATCTTCCCTCACCGCGTACACTCAAAGAAGTCCAGTCATTAAACGGAAAGCTAGCTGGGCTAAACCGTTTCTTATCTAAGTCAGCAGACAAATCACTCCCTCTCTTTAAAACACTCACGAAGTGCACCAAAAAGGGAGACTTTCGTTGGACTGAGGAAGCAGAAGAAGCTTTCCAACAGCTAAAACAGCATCTGGCATCACTCCCCAAAATTGTCGCACCGCGACCCGGGGAAGAATTAATCATGTACTTATCTGCAACCCTCGGAGCAGTTAGCGCAGTACTATTGACAGATAGGAACTCCGTCCAGACACCCATATAGTTTGTAAGCAAAGCATTGAAGAAGACAGAGACTAACTATAGCGCCACGGAAAAGCTGGTCTTAGCTCTAGTATTCGCAGCTAAAAGACTGTGCAGAAACTTTCAAGCGCACCCAATAGCTGTAATCACAGACCAGCCAATCAAACAAGTTATCTCCAAACCTGACGCATCAGGACGGCTACAAAAGTAGAGTGTGAAGTTAAGCGAGTATAACATCTCATATAGACCACGCACTGCAATCAAGGGGCAGATATTAGCTGACTTTATTGTTGAAAAGCCAGATACTGATAGTCCACCTTCAACAAGAAAAACAGACCTACAGGAACCTAGGATTCTATTCACAGATGGATCCTCATGCGTGGATGGATCAGGCGCAGGCCTTATCCTTACTAATCCAGAAGGAATGGAGTTCACATACGCGCTGCGTTTTGAATTCACAGCCACAAACAATGAGGCGGAATACGAAGCCTTACTCGCTGGACTGCGTATTGCAATTCAAAATGGGTGTACGCAACCTGGAGGCAAACGTAGATTCCAGGCTAGTAGCTAACCATGTACTAGGTGAGTATGAGGCCAAGGATGAACACATGATCCAATACCTGGAAAAAATCAAGTCCTTAAATCAGAACTTTGATAGGTTCACAATCAAACAAGTACCTAGAGGGGACAACAGAAAAGCTGGTGCGCTTAGCAAGATTGCATCTACAAGCTTTGCGCACTTATCAAAACAAGTATTGGTAGAAACTCTAAAAAACAAATCAATCTTGGAGATGGAAGTATCCACTGTGATAGAAGAACAAGATCCCACGTGGATGACACCTATCATTGAATTCATTGGCAAAGGAATCTTACCACAAGATCATAAGGACGCTCGAAGAGTACGGCGCACAGCGCAGCGATTTGAACTACGAGATAACATCCTATATCGACGTTCTTTCTTGCAACCTTGGCTCCGATGTGTTGGCCTCTTCAAGCAGACTATGTACTCCTAGAAATTCACGCTGGATCATGTAGCATGCACTCAGGACCACGGTCCGTTGTAGCGCGCGCTCTACGGTCAGGATATTATTGGCCTACTATGCACCGCGATGCGCGAGATATGATAAAAAATGCAGCAATTGCCAAGTACACAGACCAATTCCGCGCCAACCACAACAAGATCTAACCCCCATCACCTCACCATGGCCATTCTAGAAATGGGGCATTGACATCGCAGGCCCTTTCCCAGTTGCAGCGGGAGGGCTAAAATTCCTCATCGTAGCCATAGACTACTTTACGAAGTGGATCGAGGCAAAGGCAGTGGTGAGTATCACGGGCAATCAGGTAAAACGCTTCGTATGGGACAATATTGTGTGTCGTCTTGGGCTACCAGGTGAAATCATATAAGATAACAGAAAACAATTCTGTGACAACCCATTTAAAGATTGTGCGCGCAATTGAACATCACACAACACTTTGCTTCAGTAAAACATCCACAAACCAATGGTTTAGTTGAGCGCGTGAATCGCAGCTTAGGCGAAGGGATAAAAGCACGCCTCGACAGACACAAAGGAAAATGGGTGGACGAGTTGTCATACGTTTTATGGGCGCACCGTACCACAATCAAAACCAGTACCGGAGATACGCCATTTTCTCTTGTCTATGGGACAGAAGCCGTCATACCAGCTAAAATAGGGATGCCAACTATACGAACAACAGAGGTCAACGTCACAACAAATGACGAGGAACGGCGCATAGACTTGGACTTGCTAGAAGAAAGGCGTGAACGCGCAGCCATACGCGAAGCAAAGGCAAAAGCAAAAATGAAGAAGTATTATGACGCAAAATTCAAACATACTTCATTCAGGCCAGGAGACTTCGTATACCGCGCTAACGACGCAAGCCACACATAAGACACAGGCAAGCTTAGACCCAAATGGGAAGGACCTTACGAGGTCACTGATGCACTAGGCAATGGTACAAACAGGTTGCGCGATATGGAAGGTCACGACCTGGCGCGCACTTGGAATATCTGCAACCTCAAAAGATGTTATCTTTAAGAAAGGCTACGGCCCACAAACAGACAACTTTACACTTTAGTATGTGCCCAATAATTGTTTGTTTTTTCTTTTCTTTGTTAGGAATTGTTTTTTACTTTTTCAAAAACTTGCAAGTATCAATAAAACGTTATGGTTTCTAGCTAACTCCATAACACATTTCACTTTATTGCGTACATTCTTATATGTGTCAATATTGTTATACTATATTTTTGCCTACATGGCGTGCATGCACTAATTAAGACCCACAATGGCATAAAGGATGAGTAAACCTACTAACTAACTCATTGAGTAAGAGGGTTGCAAACCCATCAACATTGGATCACGCATCCTTGCTAGGCGCCTTACCTTCAAGACGTTGAAGTAAGTTTTCCTTGCGCATCCCACGAAGGATGCACAAATGTCACGTACAAGCTTAGCAAACAACGAACCAAGACTCTTGGTCACACAATAAAACTTTGCAAACATAATGCAAGTTTATACTTATAATTTATCTTAAGTCACGCACTTAATTTAAACATAACTCCAAAAAGAGTATCTTATTTAATCTTTTTACATAAAAAGACAACAATCTACGAACAGATACCATAACACACAAAAGACATACTTTGTTATTTATACAATAAATATACAAGTCACAAAAAGCCTATATGCTATGACAATGCTCAGGACTATCTTCTGGGGCAGCGGAGCTTCCTGCCTCTTGAAGCTTTCTCAAGAGCAACGCATCCTTAGGCGATACGGTCGCTACACTAACAGGAATCCCATCTGACCTGGGAATATGCGCAGCGCCCACACCGCATAAGACGGCCTTGCCCTTAATACCCTTTTTCTTGGCAGCTCTTTCTGCGTGCAGCTCTAACACCTCCTTAAGAGGAATCTCCTTTTCAAGAGCAAAAGGATTCAACATATGGCGTGGCTGTGCAAAAACAGGAACCTGCAGCTGTCAGGCTTGAGAAAGTAGTCCGGCTGTGCCTCTGCATCCTCCAAGATATGGCGCCCCAGGGTCAACCCCTCCATAATTACCTTTATAGGGTTATCTTGGTCGCGCTCCAGCCGTGCAATATGGGGAAGTTCGAGCAGCTTCATCCCCTCCATGGCCTGCATCAGTTCGTCATAAGCACTAGCGTTGTAGCCAGGCACCTCAGTAAGTGCCACGTTCAACGCCTTTGCCTCATGGAGCTCCTCCATAGCTTGCGCCCTACCACGCTCAACGGCGCATTGCACCACCTTTCCAAAGGTCCCTAACACCTCCGGAGACTCTAAGGTGCCCATCGCAGCCAGGCGCAAGCCATGACTAATCAACCACCTACATAAACAGGAAAAGGATGTATTAGCGGAGAAGCAACAAATCAATCAATATAAGGCAACATTGCAGAAAATATATAAAAACGTACCTGCTTTCAACTATGGTAGACATAAGATGCGGGTATAATTCCTCATCATAGTCTATGCTCAGGCCGCGCAGCTTCTCCTCCTGTACCTTGATAATCTTCTCCATACGCAGGCGAAACTCATCAATGTCCGTCCTTCTTCTCCTCAAGATACCTTACCGCCTAGGTAAGGTTGGCCCTAAACTGATGAAGTTCCCCGCGCGCGTGCTGCAGCTCAGCCATCATGGTCAACTTTTCGCCAGTGACCTTGTCTGCGTGCGCCTTGAAGGACCCCACCTCCGCTTGCGCCTCAGCCAGTTGCGCACGGAGAAGAGCAATCTCATCATCTTTCTGGGCAAGAGTGCTGCTCTCCCCGACATATCGCGTCTTCAACTGAGCGACCAGCTCAGTTTGGCGCTCAGCAACAGCAGCCAACTCCACCAACAATTGCTGCGCAGATACGTCCTCAGTCACCTTTACCCCCTCCTCCACGTTTTCATTCTGAGGAGGGACCACACTCTCCACAAATGCCGCATCATCCTTCGCAGCATGGTCACTACAATGAATAAAGAAATAAGTCAGCGCATATTACGACAAGTAGTAATACATATATAAAGAATAAGGAGGAATGTGGAATATCACTTACAGAAGCGGAGAAGCCTTTGCAGCCTCCTTCTCCGCGCTAGTAGCGGATGTATCATCCTCCGCAGATGAATCTTCATCCGCAATCAGATGACGCCTCCTCTTGGAAGTACCAGGGGCATCATCCTCTCCCTTGCGCTTCAGATTTTGCGCTACCACCTGAGGCTCTACTACCTCCACGCTGTCAGAAGATTCAGCTTGCAACTTCTCCACATCTGCAGACTCCACAGTAGGAGCCACGCTCTGTACTGGCGTCACAACAAGAGGGGGCGAATCTTCATGACCAGCTGGCCCCAACACAGTCAGATGCCCAGCAGTCGCATCCAAGAGCGGTTGCTCGTTCTCCCTCAGAGGGCGCACATCAACGGTCACCTGTTTCGGCTTCTCAAGCTTCACCACGGCAAACAAATCAATCTCTGCGCAACACATAAACAAATAGCAAAACACATATTAGTTATTAAAAGTGCGCATACAGAAGAACTTACATTATTTGAAGCGAACAATTAAAAGGGATGAACACCCACCCCGGCCTTCCTCATCAATGAAGGTTGGCACCTCGTCAGCACCATGGAAATAGTTGCGACTCAACTCCATGTGCACCAAAAACTCCTCCGGGTAAGGGTTAATGGGGATGCGGTTGGCATCAATAGTCTGCGCATCTGCCAAGCTATACGAACCGGGTGCGGGGCGCCCATCCCTTGGCATCGTCTCTTGAGTATAAAACTCAAATGGTGAAGGAAACACCACATCATCCACCCAGAAAAAATATTCCCTCCAATGCCTAAAGGAATCTACCTTATCGGTATAACACTGGAGGCTCCCCGCGCGCTTCGCAAAGGATACCCATCCATGCGACCACGTTGTGTGGTGAAACGCACGGAATAGGTCGACGGTCGGGTTTATTGCAAGTAAACGACAGTTTACTTCAAAGTTTGATATCTTCACCGCACCTATACAGTGCAGCTGAGAGATATAAAGGTGATAGAAATTGAGCACGTTGCTAAAAAATATGGATATTGGTACGCGATAGTTAGCGTACTCAAAAAAGCGCGTGTATAACCCTATCTTCCCTTCGGGGAAATCGGCAATACACGCATCGACGTCCGGGGCCTCTGGATGCACATCCAGAGGAATAAAGTAATCAGATGAGAACTGACGCACGTCATCCTCATCCATCGCAGAGCGAAACTTCTCTAACTGAGCAACCATTTTTACGGTATAACAAGATCTACTAAGATGCGCACGCGCAATTACCTAATGAAACAGTTGATTTCTTTGAAAAACGCTTTGAAGAAATGTAAAATGGTGAATGTGTGTTTTTTACTGTGTGTTTTTTGGTAAAAGGGAGGCGGTTTTATATAGGGTTACCAAAACCCTAGGATGAGAGCCACGTGGATCCCACTCGTAAAAATGTGTGGCTAGAATACGAAAGGTACATGCACTTTTTCCCGTTTTCCAAGGAGTACGTGGACACACTCCCCGTTTCCCGAGGCAGTTTTTTGAAGTATCTTGGCCTAGATACATAGTTCTTCATATTGGGCGGCAAATTTCTAAATTCCTCCCGCCACGCTTACCGCTGCTCTCACTAGTCTAGCATCCGCGGCTACGAACCGCGCATACTAGACTGGGGGGACATGATGACGTATAGTCTATATTTGGGCCACGAGCCCAAATGATAAACATCACTAAGGCCCAAAACCACCATGAGTGGGCTATTATAACTTGAGCCGCATTGATAATGGGATTGGGCTCACGTAGACCCAAGCCCAACCAAACTATATATGGTATAGATAAGGATCTTCTATCTATGGATAAGGATCCTTGGGTCGGATAAGCACCATGTGTACGAAACATAAGGAGCACGAAACCTACAAGGATTCTGCGCCATATACAAGGAATGATATAATTCTCATTAAAGGTACGATTCACAAACCCTAAACTCTTTACGAGAACCATAAAAACCGATTACTTACTCTCACGCCGGAGGATAATCGTGGGAGACAATCCCACGATAAGCCTAACGGTGTTTGTTTACTTTCTTAGTGCGCAGGTTTCAAGCATTAAGAGCGAATTGGTACGAGAGCAAGAGTCCAAACTAGGAATGCCCAACTTTTGTATCAACAGTAATACTTTAGAGTTTAGAGCATTCATGCTTTTACCTCTAATTGAAAGAATTTTGTTTTGGCACGTCATTTTTACACTATTTTTATTATCCAAAAACTTATGTTTTCAAAAGTCTTCCAATGCAAAGAAGCTATCTAAAAGCTTTTTAAAACAGTTAATACTAAAACAATTAGCAAGTCTTATTTCTCAAACATTTGTGATTTCCAAAATCTTTAGCAAAAAAACTTTGGGCAAATTATTACAAAAAGTATTATACTTGTCATAGTTTCGTCTTAAAGGTAGCGAACAATTTTTTTTTTTTTTTTTTTTTTTTTTACTTTTGTGCGTAATTTTCTTTCATATTTATCCTCTTTAGGGTATTTTGCGAAATTTTTGAATATTTTTTACCCTCTTAGGTAATAGAAATTTTTTTTTTCGAAGGGCAAAAATGTCACATAATACCTTAAAGAGGATGAATTTGAAAGAAAATTACCCTAAAAAGTAAAAAAAATTGTTCGCTACCCTGAAGACAAAACCATGACATGTATGATACTTTTTTAAATAATTTACCCAAAAACCTTTCATCAACTCTTTAGTAATATGCAAAAAACCATTTAAAAGGCATTTCCAAATGGTAATAAGTCATTAGTCAAGTAAGCGTTGCAAATGCTTTTAAACACACTAATCATACTATATTATAAAACATGAATAACTACTATTAATAGAATACTTAAAATTAAGCATTACATATTTCAATGCTAAAAGTACAAGTGATTCAAGACAATTAGACATTTAATACAATAAATGAGATATAATTAGACATGTACAAGTTTAGTAGCTTCATGTACACACCACTTTGTCTTTGTCATTAAAGTTTAAAATTAATGACTTAAAATTGAATTATGTACATTAAATACAATTGATTAAATAGTCAATAAATACAATTGATACACTTATTAAAACACCTCTTACATAAGAAATACAAATTATATATCATATTTTACAACCAACTTAAACATAATTCCTGCATTAAATGTCACTAATACAAATAATAAAGCATATTATACAAATTTTTAAGCTCGAACGGGCAATGGGCCAAATGAGCTCGAGCCCGAACGGGTACGGGTCAAACGGGCTCGAGCCCGAACGGACACGATTTAAACAAAATTTTTGATATCCGTAAATTTATTGTAAAAAAAAAATATAATAAACTAAAATATGTTCACATATTGTACAAACCAAGCAAACTACTAAACAAAAACATAAAATAAATAATAAATAAAATAATACAAACTAAGCAAAATTTCATCAAACTTTTGACATAAAAAACTAATCAGTAAAGCTATTGCCAAAAAATGCACAAATAAAATAAATTATTAACCGAAAAAATTAAATTACAAGATGCCCGCAGCTGCATCGCACGGGAACCTGCTAGTAATCTCATAACTCATCATGTACTCATTCTTAAGTGGCTAGAGAAGTTATTAGAAACTGTCATGCAACTAAACCATGTACTCCTGAGTAAAAAGGATTAGAACTAAAATCTGTGTATAATTCTTTGCTTTTCAATAGTTAATAATATCTAGGGAAACAAAAATCAAACTAATGTTATTTAATTACTTAGGGGTGTTTGATTTCGACTTAATTGACTTAATATGAAAAAAACTGAATTAGTTAAGTCATATGAAATATGACAACTGTTTGTTTGAGACTTAATAGAAAAAAATGACTGAAAATATTAAGTACAGTAATAAAAGTTAGGTTGTCTGTCATACCTCGCCAAGGCGGAAACGCGAGGGTGTAACTTCATGGATATCATTACAACACATGGTGTTTATATAGAGAATAACTACATGCAATAAAATGGCATGGTATAGACACAAAGTGTCATAACAATACCCGAAAAGAAACAACATGATAAACTCCAAACGCACAGATAAACCACTTCCAATGCAACTAAGGTCTCGTCTAATCACTTCCTTCTGTCATAGCCTTAGAATGCTCACCTGAAAATGATGCTTAAAACGTCAATAATATTGGTGAGATTCATAGGTTTAGACTCACTTACGCTCACAAGGCAACCAATTTACTATGATCATAAAATATAGTTGGACAAATAAATTATAGTTATCATATAGCTACATGTATTTGCAAGTCAATAATCACACACAAAGGCAACAACAGGATGGCTCGTTTCCTCCGATCTCACAATGATTACAATAGGACGGCTCGTGTCCTCCGATCCCACAATGATTACAATAGGACGGCTCGTGTCCTCCGATCTCACAATGATTACAACATCAATTAGGTCGCATGCTCGAGCAACAGGATAAGCATCCTCCTAATCGAATCACATATATATCCACACAAGCAAATAATCACACATAGCATGCATACGATAACATTATAAGTCCAAGCTCTTTTGACACACACATAATCACAGTAACTTAAACATTTAAGACAAGTATCATTCCATCCCAAGTGTAAAACAAGGTAAAAATATGGGACTATGAACTCACCTCAAACCTTGCAGCTTCCACAACACAAATAACAAATCTAAACAACACAAATAAGCCCACGTTACACATGGTCAAGCTAAAAGCTATAACCCATGCAATACTCATATGATGGGTATCTAATACTCATATGACCCACTATGGATCTCCTAGACACCATACTAACCATCACCATAACCTAACACTAACTAAATCCCTTACACTTTTAAATTCAGAAAACGCATAATTTTATGGTACATTCGCCCACATGAAATCACAACAATTAAAGCTCAACAACTCACACCAAAAATTCACCATGGTCTGTCATAAGCATACAAGCTAATCCCAGAAGGCCATGGACTAATAACACACACAAGTACTCAAAAGAAAATCAAACTTGTCAATTATCCAAATTCGGATCTAAACGCACACCAAAAAGTTTTAATTAGAATAAAATACTTCTACAACGTTTTATCGCGAATCCTTTTCGTGGTAGTCTAAGATAACCTAAGACTTAACTATTCCAGAAGGGCTAGTCTAAATACCACTTTTACAACCAAAATTCACTATCAAACTTTTACCCAAATTCTGTTCCGGTTTAACAGCTTTGACACCTTAACAAAGAAAGATCAAAAGACCAACTTTCCGACCTTGAAATCAATCGTGGCTGGACATTTTGGAAATCTCTTTCATTAAACTTCAATTTAGACTAAAATTCGTGACCTAACTCTTTACCATCTGTTATTTACACTCACATCTTTACAGCCATAGTTTTCTGTCCAAACCCTAACACATAATCTAATGTGTTTTACACTCAATTCCCTTAACCAATTATCATGATATAAACATTAATTGATCCCAACATGTTTTAATTAGTTAATTTACAGAAACTTACAAACCCTAGATCCATCATACTTAATATTACATGAATTAGATTAATTAATCAATTAATTGAACATAGGGTTTAAAGATTTTACCTTGGTTCTTGATTATTGCTTCACAATTATAAACCCTAACTTTTTTTCTTCTTCCTTTTCCTCCCTTGAACGACCATAATACTCAAAAAAACGTTCAAGGGTTGTTTGGGTTTGTATATATATTAATTTTGGATAATCCCTGGGTCTAAGAGTCATATTTGGACTCAAATTTGGGTTTCTTTTTTCCCTAAAAACCCTCTAACCGATTTTTTTATATATAAGGTATATATATTTATTTTTTTTATTAAATTAATTTACCTCATACTTTTAATATTTTATAAGTAACCGTAGCCAATCCTAACGTCTTACGCGATAAACCTTAGTTTTTACGACAAACCGAAAAAATATCATTTTCAAAAATAAAGTTTCCAAAAATAGATTTTCACCTTTTATAAATGTATAACACATAAAAACAAACTCCTCGTAACTTGCTAATGCTCAAATACTTGAACGAATACTCGTTACGCAAAAATCACAAGAACGCCAAAATTACACAAGTCATTTCTACACCACAAAGGTGATCAAAATGAACTTTCTCAAATTCCAAACTTTCCAAATCACAATAAAACCATTTACGCAAAGGGATTTAGTGCTAAAACTCACCTATATCACTTCAAACACCTAAGACACACCAAACAAACGTCAACCGAGTCAAGACTATCAGTCAAACTAACCTGCCAAAACCACGGTTGTTACATCATCCCCCACTTAGGGAAATCGCGTCCCGAGATTTCAACTACACGAGTCACCACTCACAACAACAAAAGAAAATTTATGGATATTTAAGCGGAATAATGCCACACCATAAAATCACATAGGAAGAATCACAAAAAAATGTGAACCGACTAAATACCCGAATTCACACAATAGAACACATTCCGTCACTCCAACAATACACGCAAATAGATACACTCCCCGATCAATAACACTATTCATCCAAATGACTTCTCATAGGTAGGTACGATATCCTCGAACCAAATGAAAAATCCAAATGATAACCGCAAGAAGCACACACATGTAACAGATATCCATAAAACAAAACATTTATGAACACCCCGCATCTAACATCCACGATCTAAATCCAACTACAAACGACCTGCTCACCAACCACATCCGCAAACAAATATGGGTACTTACATATCATCTGATCCTCACATTCCCAAATAAACTCAGGACCACGTTTAGAATCACACCGTACCTTTACCAACACTATCTCACCGCACTTTACACTTTCGACCACTTGGTCCATAATCTCAACAGGTTCCTCGACAAAACGGAGAGTCTTGTCAACCTTAATCTCATCTAATGGCACATGCGGCTAGCATCCGCCAAACCCTTCTTTCAATTAGATACGTGAAACGTATCATGTACACCACTTAATTCCTCATCTAACTTCAACCGGTATGCCAAAAATCAAATCCTTTCCGTAAATCTCAAATGGTCCTACGTATCTCGGTGCTAGCTTGCCTTTCTTACCGAAACGCACAACACCCTTCCAAGGAGATACTTTTAACCTCACAATATCACCAACACCAAACTCTAAGGGCTTACGGCAATAATCTGCATAACTCTTCTGGCGATCTCTCGATGCCTAAAGTCTTTCGTTAGTCCGAAAACCTTATTCGTTGTCTCTCGTTCTATTTCAGGACCAATTAGTTGGCTTGTCCCAACCTTTGCCCACAGAACAGGTGACGTACATTACCTTCCATATAACTTTTCACACGACACATACTCAATACTATAATGATAACTGTTGATATAGGAGAAATCAGCTAAGGGTAAATATATACCCCGGCTCCCTCCAAAATCAAACACACCAATGCTCTCAGCTCACCATCTAACGCCTGATTTGTAAGCTCACTTAATTCACTCATTAGAGAATGATAAGTCGTACTCATCTACATACGCGTTCTCAAGACTCTATAACACGTTTACCACTATCGCGAAGTAAGTATTTCATCATGTTTCTTTGATGATCACGCGACACTCCATGCCTCGTTACCAAATCATCAAATGAGAAGTCTCACCAATTCCCCTCAACAAAATCTCCAAGTATCTCTGACCGTTGCATCACCCTAATAATCGTTGACATCAACACTCACCTTCAAGCGTATCAACCACTTGCTAAGGTATAATACGTCTTATCAATTCTCGGATGCATCAAATACCTTGCATGATTGATGTCCTTACGCTTCCTCTCAATGAAACCAATAGCTGGTCCACAAAGTACATTCCTCCATCTTCGTTCCTTTCCATTTACTGGTCTAAACCAAGTAATCATTCTTCTTACATGATCTCATCCTTGAACCTCCCTCTCTAGGCTGTCAATATCATCCTCTTAACTCCGAAATGAACTATCATAATCATTGCTCATAAACATCTAAGTTTCACTCGTTCACTCCCGCTCAGCGCTCTTACCATGATGTTCGCCCTTCCTTGACGGTGGCTAATCAGACAATCGTAGTCACTGAGAAATTCCACACCCAACTTCTCTTCGACATATATTAGCCTATTGTCAAATATATGCTAAAGATTCTTATGATCTGTGTAGATAACACTTTCTGCTCCATACAAATATCATCTCCTAGTTCTACTTCCCAATTTTAAATCATGTGTCACACAGTTCCTCTTATAGATCTTCCATCTCCGCAATGCCTACGCAATCTATAGAAAGATAGAAATGAATCGTCAATAGTACCTGCCAATCCTGAGGACAATCGTCTCTCAGATGGTATCTTAGGTACTTTCCACTCTTCACCACTTTTATCTTACTAATGTCCACAAACACTCGCTATCGTTGACCACCTTCCTGAAGAACGTACATCTTAAAGCTACACCTCTCACTTGAACAACTTGGTAAACACCCTCTTCTTCTTCAACGAACAAATTGATAATCAAAACGACAATCTATCCTAAGTAAACGACGCGAACCATGAAACCGGTCGAACTAAAACGTATATCAACGAACTCAAAAGGGGTACGAATTACCGACTAGCGAAATAACGAACATCAAAATCAAAGCTAGAAAAAACACAATGAGAAACTTTCCCCCAATAAAAGTTGACATGGATAAAATGTTCATGAAAACCCATACAAAGAAATATAAAATACACGTACCCATAAAACATCCACAAGCGTACCTCAATGAAAGAAACACTCGATGAACCAAATACATAAAAAGTTTGGTAAATAAGAACCATAGACAGTTCTTATTCCCGTACTCGACCTTCCCAAAAACAAATGAACACCGTTTTTCCCAAGACGTATCTTAAACTTATATATATTTTTATAAAATATATATAAACCATTTTATGTAAGACATCAAAATAACCATTTTTTTCCACACTTCATTTTCACCATAAAAATAATAGTTTAAAATAAATGACCTTGAAATACCCAAAACGAATTTTAAAATACCATAAGGACTTTAACACAACCAGTTTATTGGATGCGAAAAACACAGAAGAATCACATAATCAAAATAATCATCAAACGAATCTCATACTAGTGAACACTCACACAAATACATTGCAAACCAAACGATGAACTTACAGACTCCTTCGTACAACGATCAAACCAAAATCATAGAAAAAACACTGATACTAAAAGGTCACAAAACATGTCACGTTATTCAATTGGTGTGTGTAAACGAGGGATCAAATATCCACACTCACTCGTCACAAACCAACAATAATTGAAGAATAGTATAACATTCATCCGAGGAATGAATGTATGGAATAACCAAAGAAACGAACCAGCATCCAACGAAACGAATTTGATTACCCAACACCTATCACGACGTCAAAGAGAAAGAATATGGCATATGTACCATCATGGTACGAATAGGAATGCCAACCCAAGAATTAGGTATACAAACGGAGCGTCTAGCAAACGAATAAACTTAAATACCACAACACAAGTACCCACCGATATTTGAGGTATCAACATATGATAGGTAGAATGGAATCTTACCACCTACACACCCCAACATATAACGACTGCCCAAACGGTTAAGAGAATACTTCTCTAACCATACAGCCATCACCAACATGATATCACATACCATCTACCACAACATATAACAACAAACATCAATCAATGCAATAATGGTCACAAGTCCATGTGTGTGATACCTTTATAATTAAGTTCGCGACCATAGTTATAAGCCTATTCCACACGCATACTTACTTCCAAAACCACACATCTCAAAGATAACGCACATATACCACATAGCACCTAATACACCATGCAATCTATGCTATCATACTTGCAAGTCCACTTGTGTTGTGACACATGTATAATTATGTTGGCCACCATAATTATCTATGCCCCCTTTCACAAGTGTACTCCCTCCTATGACAACATATCATGCAAACAAAAACTAAAGACATCGCAAACAATCATCTCACATGGAGTAAACTCTATAATCAAAATCACTTGGATAAGGTCGATCCAATATCCAAGAGTAATCACGCTCCAACATGGCTACAGACGGCAAAAGACAATATACGAATTCCAAAACATAACACAAAACAAAAGACGTCGCACAATGGCTCAAGCTCAACTCTCGCACTTATCTCCCCACTCAGATCAATTCAATTTACTACTCGCTGTGGACTCTAGATCCGAATCCACACCATTCCATCCTAACTCCCCTTCATCTTTACTTAACCACACATTCCTGTTTCCTACATGTTGAGGTAGTCGACAACATACAAAACCATCTCTATTTCTTTCTTCCAATTCTGTATGATTCACATGTGCATACATATCACGAGGTTTAGACTAAACCACCTCTCCTTCCTATGTGAAGTGAGGACACTACGAAGGGTATTTGGTAATGGCTCCATCTCTAGAAGTCATCGTGGTTCCAAACCTCTCCACTTCTTCTCCACCAACGTTTCCCATAAACATCCTCTCCTTGTCCGAACATGAATACATGCTAGCGAGAACTCAAATTCTGTGGTTAGTCCACTTCATCCCACCACTTCTCTCGCATCCGATAGCGACAACGGTAGTCCAACGAAGCATCTTACGCGCGAAAGACGATATAATAAAGTCGATATATACAATACTACGTATAAGGAATAGAATAGACGCCTGAAACTCAATAAAACATCTCATAAATATAGGAAAATAGACATATAAAATACTATACTTACACATAGATCCTAAATGCAACTATATGAAGGACTCCTAAGTTATAGTCTAGGTTCAACCACCTACTTCTCTATAACCAAGGCTCTGATATCAATCTGTCACACCTCGCCAAGGCGGAAACGCGAGGGTGCAACTTCAAGGATATCATCACAACACATGGTGTCTATATAGAGAATAACTACATGCAATAAAATGGCATGGTATAGACACAAAGTGTCATAACAATACCCGAAAATAAACAACATGATAAACTCCAAACGCACAGATAAACCACTTCCAATGCAACTAAGGTCTCGTCTAATCACTTCCTTCTATCATAGCCTTAGAATGCTCACCTGAAAATGATGCTTAAAACGTCAACATAATGTTGGTGAGATTCATAGGTTTAGACTCACTTACACTCACAAGGCAACCAGTTTACTATGATCATAAAATATAGCTGGACAAATAAATTATAGTTATCATATAGCTATATGTATTCGCAAGTCAATAATCACACACAAAGGCAACAACAGGATGGCTCGTGTCCTCTGATCCCACAATAATTACAACAGGACGGCTCGTGTCCTCCGATCCCACAATGATTACAACAGGATGGCTCGTGTCCCCCGATCCCACAATGATTACAACAAGACGGCTCGTGTCCTCTGATCCCACAATGATTACAACATCAATTAGGTCGCATGCGCGAGCAACAGGATAAGCATCCTCCTAATCGAATCACATATATATCCACACAAGCAAATAATCACACATAGCATGCATACGATAACATTATAAGTCCAAAATCTTTTGACACATACATAATCACAGTAACTTAAACATTTAAGACAAGCATCATTCCCATCCCAAGTTTAAAACAAGGTAAAAATATGGGACTATGAACTCACCTCAAACCTTGCAGCTTCCATTACACAAATCATAAATCTAAACAACACAAATAAGCCCACGTTACACATGGTCAAGCTAAAAGCTATAACCCATGCAATACTCATATGATGGATGTATAAGACTCATATGACCCACTATGGATCTCCTAGACACCATACTAACCATCACCATAACCTAACACTCACTAAATCCCTTGCACTTTTAAAATCAGAAAACGCATAATTTTATGGTACATTCGCCCACATGAAATCACAACAATCAAAGCTCAACAACTCACACCAAAAATTCACCATGGTCTCTCATAAGCATACAAGCTAATCCCAGAAGGCCATGGACTAATAACACACACAAGTACTCAAAAGAAAATCAAACTTGTTAATTATCCAAATTCGGATCTGAACGCACACCAAAAAGTTTTAATTAGAATAAAATACTTCTACAACTTTTTATCGCGAATCCTTTTCGTGGTAGTCTAAGATAACCTAAGACTTAACTATTCCAGAAGGGCTAGTCTAAATACCACTTTTACAACCATAATTCAATATCAAACTTTTACCCAAATTCTGTCCCGGTTTAACAGCTTTGACACCTTAAAAAAGAAAAATCAAAAGACCAACTTCACGACTTTGAAATCAATCGTGGCTGGACTTTTTGGAAAGCTCTTTCATTAAACTTCAATTTAGACTAAAAATTCGTGACCTAAATCTTTACCATCTGTTATTTACACTCACATCTTTACAGCCATAGTTTTCTGTCCAAACCCTAACACATAATCTAACGTGTTTTACACTCAATTCCCTTAACCAATTATCATGATATAAACATTAATTGATCCCAACATGTTTTAATTAGTTAATTTACAGAAACTTACAAACCCTAGATCCATTATACTTAATATTACATGAATTAGATTAATTAATCAATTAATTGAACATAGGGTTTAAAGATTTTACCTTGATTCTTGATTATTGCTTCATAATTATAAACCCTAACTTTTTTTCTTCTTCCGTTGCCTCCCTTGAACGACCATAATACTCAAAAAAATGTTCAAGGGTTGTTTGGGTTTGTATATATATTAATTTTGGATAATCCCGGGCCTAAGAGTCATATTTGGACTCAAATTGAGTTTCCTTTTTCCCCTAAAAACACTTAGCTGATTTTTTTATATATAAGGGATATATATTTATATTTTTTTTATTAAATTAATTTATTACACTCAAAACCTCATACTTTTAATATTTTTTAAGTATCCGTAGCCAATCCTAACGTCTTACGCGATAAACCTTAGTTTTTACGACAAACCAGAAAAATATCATTTTCAAAAATAAAGTTTTCAAAAATAGATTTTCACCCATTATAAATGTATAACACATAAAAACAAACTCCTCGTAACTTGCTAATGCTCAAATACTTGAACGAAGATTCGTTACGCAAAAATCACAAGAACGCCAAAACTACACAAGTCATTTCTACACCACAAATGTGATCAAAATGAACTTTCCCAAATTTCAAACTTTCCAAATCACAATAAAACCATTTACGCAAAGGGATTTAGTGCTAAAACCCACCTATATCACTTCAAACACCTAAGACACACCAAACAAACGTCAACCGAGTCAAGACTATCAGTCAAACTAACTTGCCAAAACCACGGTTGTTACATTGTCTGCATTAAGTCATCTGTTAATTAACATGACTTAATGAAAAAATTAAACAAACAGGCCCTTAGCATGATTTGTGAACAGAGAAGTAATTGAGTATTTGGTTGTGGCCATAAATGAGACGAGAGATATAAATGATGACATCTCTTTTTTTTAGGGTGCGTTTGGTATGTTGATAATTTTGAAATTGGAATTAAGTTTGAATTTTGATTTGGATTGATAAATTGGTTCATGGTTTGGATTTATAATTTAATATTTTTAATGTAATATTAATATCATAAATTACATATTTGGTCATGAGTGCAAATAAATAAACAATGTTTTTTTTTTTCTTTTTTTTTTTTTTTTTTTGGTAACATGAGTTTCTGACTCGACATTGCGAGCCGACTAATCCCACGACGACTATCCTTTTAGATAGTCCGGAGTCGGCGCAAGTGAACCTCCGTGGCCACAAGGGGATTAATTTTCTTCCCGTTGGATTCGAACCCTTGACCTCCTCTTCACAACAAACGGACCTTTAAAAACCATATTTATTACTTTGATGCCTTTAGAGGAGCCAACACTTCATAACAAACGGACCTTTAAAAAACGGCACTTGATAATTTCATTTCACTTATCTAAAAATATAAACAAGTGGAATTTGTTTTATATTTAAAATCGTAAGTGAATTCAAAATAACTCCGCAACTATTATTATGAAATCAAACATTACTGTTTCACAAGACGCATCGTCTCAATATTGTTAAGATAGGTTGTTATGTACGTTTTGATAGTCGATGAAATAAACTTAGGCTTCTCACAGTGGCAACCCATATTGCATCATCTTTCCAGCTGCCACATCAGCTTTCTCTCTTTTCAACCCATATTCATCTATCTCATCGCAGTGGCAACCCATATTGCATCATCATTTTTTTTCTTTTTTCTTAAAAAAAAAAAACTATTTTTTAACACAAACACAAATTTTATTAATAAAACATAAATATTACATAAACGAAACGATACGGAAAACAAATAAAACACGATAACACAAGGGTCTCCCATTACTCATCGTCTCTGTCCCATGCATTTGTGTTTCTTAGAATGAACCACACATGTTGATAGTATATCCCTCTCCCGTAGCGCTCATAATAAATTCGGTTTCCATTGCTGAGACGACAAGGGTCTTCACTTGTACGCAGCAACTCTTTGTTAATGGCGTTATACCTACGACATTCAGCATTCATTCTACTCCACATAGCCGTAATACTATTTTTATTACGGTTGTTGATTGGCTTCAGACAGTCAGAAAATATTAACCAAGTAATGGTCAACAAGTCAAACAGTCTAAACCAATACTCCGTGGAGTTTAGTGTTTCCCCGGATCGTTAAATCCCAACGAGGCGTGAAATCTGAAATAAAACGACTTCGAGATCAGGTGAATTGAACAGGAAAAAGGTTTAAGTGATTGTACTACTGAAATATAAGTTAGGATAGCTTTGATAAGCTATATCAACTAATACGTGAAATCAGATAAGTACAAACGAAAAGGAACTGAAAAACGTATACGTTTAATATTTTAAACGTAAACAAAAACAACTTTAACTATATTAGGAGTTTGCAAGCCTTAGGGGCTTAAATGCAAATTAAATAAATCTAAAATATTTATTTTATAATTACTGATTTATTTAAAATTTAATAAAACCTAAAAATGTAAAAAAATATAAAATGTACGTTTAAATAAACGTAAGCTTACTAAACTAAATGTGAATTCTGTTAAATAAAACTCTCACAAATATGAAAATTATATTTTTGGAATCCTTAACTTATTAGAAAATTATTAGAAAATTAAAATTTATTTTCATCACTATTTAATTAATTATTATTATTTAATAACTATTTTTTAATTAGTTAATAATTCACTAATAAATAAGAAAATATAAAATAAGTCTAGAAATACAAAATTAAAATTTATAAAAGTTTAAAATATTATAAAACTTATTTTTAAACTAAATTACTAATTATTATTCTATTTATTAATTAATTATCAATTAAACTAATTATATTATAAGAAATAGAAAATAAACAGTATAAATTCTAGAAAAATTTATAAAATTGTTTTACCTTATGTAAAAGCTAGAAAAATTATAAAAATTAGGTGGTACTTTATAAAATATAATTACGCTATTTAATTCTTATTTAATAATTAATAATTAATTAAACTAAAATTAATTCTAAATATTACCAAATGACAAAGAAAAATCTGGAAAAATGTATAAAAATACTTTAATATAAAAGATATTTAATAAAAATATAAAAATGTAGAAGTGCTTATAAATAAGCTAAAAAGAAAATTAAATAGATAATTTCTATTAAATAGAAGCTATCACTATAATTAAGTTTGGCTTTTTCTGTTTTTTTTCTTTTACAAAACTATTAAAATACTTAAAATAAGAAACTTTTATAAAGACAACTGATTTGGAAACCAAAAATAAGCACTGAGAGTGCTTATTACCCTTGATAGTTGACTAAGTTTGACCAAACAAAGAAATGAGCTCAAATGAGCTTATGTGGGGTCCACAAGGGTGAAATCCGGTTCACCTAAGTTAGTTTGGACTTGAATAAGCTAGACTTGATGAGATAAGCTCATGGGATAAGCTAAAAAGCCACAATAAGCAACTGCTTAATGGGGTGACTGAGACAGAAATGAGATAGATTTTAAGTACAATTCCAAGTGGGGTCCACTGGTGCACAGGTCAAACAAAGGGTCAAATATTGAACCCTGGTAGGAGGGGTTGTGAGAACCAAAATTGGAACTTGTGGGACCACTGTGGTGGCCACAATCAACCACCAAAGTGGTGGTTGTGGTGGTGATGGTCTGATGCACAGGGCATCATCTTGCCCTGCAAGTGTTTTTGGTTGGGTGTAACTTGCACAATAAAAATCACAAAAATAAAATAGATGCAAGAAACTCAAGTTAAGCTGGTAGGTTACACACACAATAAGTTTCAAATCCTAGATCATAACACAAAAATCACAAATATTCATGCCATTTTAGAGAAAACTGAGGTAATGCAAATTTGACTTTTTCTAATTTTTAGCTCAGTTGACTAAAGTGAGATTCTAGCTTGATTTTCTGATTGATTATGGTATGTTAAGCTATAATACAGCTATATTGATCTAATCCTATAACTTTTAAGCTGTTGTGAAGGTTTATGGATCACAAAACATTAACAGTTAACTGCTATGGTGATCAAAAGGCTATTTTGACTTTATACAAAGCAAGCACTCAATTTTATGACTTAAATATCCTAATAGAATCTAAGTTAACTGGTTTAACCAACAAACAATAACTGAAAACCTTGCTGAGTCCTTGAACTCAGTTAATCCAAACACTCCCTAATATAACTGATATGTATGATTTTCAAATCATTTTCATGATTAAATCCTTAAAATCAATCCACAGTGTTTTAATATGATGAGATAAGTAAATTTAAGCAAACAAACACTTGTATAAACAACAAATACTCAGAATCATTAAAGATACTGATGAGTGCTCAAACACTCATCATTTTTGGTCTGATCTGAACTGCAAAACATACAAAAATACACAGTAATGCATCAAAATACTAAAAATATTTCAAAATTGTGTTTTATATGTTTTAGATGCAAAACGAGTAAAAACAAATGAAAAACGTACAAAGTTTGCAAAATTGGCAGTTTGAGTCCCCCAACTTTCATAAAATGACAAAACTAGTCCCTGGATATTCAAAATATAGAAAATTATCACCAAAGGTCCTTTTACAATCATAAGTTGTCATATTTTGTCCTTTGGTGAAAAATTGGAAAGTTTTGGAAATTTACAATTTAGTCCCTGGAGTTTCAGATTTTGGCAGATTTAGTCCCTGGTGGGATATTTTTGAAAGAAAAATCATTCTTGGACCTTGGGAAATAAAAAGTTATCAAAATGGGTCCCTGGGTGAAAGTTTTGTGGAAATTACATGTTTGGTCCCTCAAGTTTGGCAACTTGTCAAATTTGGTCCCCGGGAATTTGAAAAATGAAAAAAAATGCAATTTTTATCTTTGGACTTATGAAACTTGGTAAAAGTGGACCCTTGTGATAACTTTGGCATTTGGCAAAAATCAGCCCCTCACTTTTATTAAATACATAATTGGTCCTTTGTGAAATGAATTAAACCAAATTGGACCCTATTGTGGAAAACTAGAAGGGGGGGTTGAATAGTTTTACGTCTTTTTCGTTTTGCTTATTTTATAAAAGATAGTTTCTAAGATGAAACCTTCAAATCACTTTAATACATAAATATATATACTAGTTAATTTATGATTTTGTATAAATATTACTTATGTATAATGTACAATTTCAAAACACTTAACTACAAAAGTACAAATACAAGATTTATTAAAGGTTTTATATATACAATGCTTATGTATAATGTTAGGAAAGAATATACAATTTCGTATATTTTATGTAAGCATATATATGTGTAGTAGTAGTGTATAGATATAATTTTATGTACTAGGTTGTTTTTTGTAAGATTAGTTTTATGAATGGATTTTAGTTTGATCTTTATGTGAAATCAACATATGCACAATACTATCAATTATGACTATGTATGAAATGCAAGTAAGTAATAAATCAAAGAGTGAGGGATGGAAAGATCAAACCGAGACACAAAGGATTTATAGTGGTTCGGCTACAAGGACACCTTCCTTGCCCTACTCCACTCCCCGAGTCACCTACTCGAGAGTTTTCTTCACTAGATCAAAGACCTCCTTTATGGCGGAGAAAACCGTACACACCAATATACACACCAATTTACACACCAATCTTCACACCAATCTACACACCAATCTACACACCAAACTACACACCAATCTTCACACCAATCTACACACCAATCTACACACCAAACTACACACCAATCTTCACACCAATCTACTATTTTCTTCACACCAATCTTCTACACACCAATCTTCTATACACCGATCTTCTATTCTCTTCACACCTTCAAAGTACTAATGTCTTGACACCTTCAAGTCACTAATATCTTTGCAACTTCAATGCACTAGTGTCTTGACACCTTCAAGCCACTAATGTCTTCACACCTTCAATGCACTAATGTCTTGACATCTTCAAGCCACTAATGTCTTCACACCTTCAATGCACTAATGTCTTGACACCTTCAAGCCACTAATGTCTTCACAACTTCAATCTACAAATGTCTTCTAGTCTACTCCACTAGAGATCCTTAATTTCTTCACTACAAGCTCCTATTGCTACAATCTCCTATCACCACTACTATCTAACCCTTCTTCTTCACTTCAAGTCACACTTCACACTTACAACAATTCTAGATTCTTCAACTAAATCTAGTTAACTAATACATACACCTTATTCACCAAAGTATGAAAGATGTACAAGGAAATGTAAACAAACAACTTAGATAGCAAGATGATACTAAGTTGTAATACTTCTAATAGAAGTATTCTTCTCTTTGCACTTGAAAGAATGAGGCTTTGGATCACTTGGAAACAAAGGCTTATGAAATGAAATGATCAAAGGATTTTTTAGGATTGAAATAGAGATCTAGAACAGAAAGTTTCTGTGCAAAAAGGTGGGGAAAAAATCCAGGTTTAAGGTGGTATTTATAGGCAACAAGTTCTGACAGAGGAGCGTGGCCGGCCCCCTTAAAGCATGGCCGGCCCCCTTAAAATTAAGGGGGCCGCCCCTTATAATTAAGGGGGCCGCCCAACTGTAACGGCCAGAAAACTTGTCTTTTAGTGGAGAAAGTTTATTTGGTGAAAAACTAACTGATTTTGGTTAAATATTTGAAATCATATATTTAGTATGATTAAAACATTTTTCCTTATTACCAAAAGTGTTTTTCAAAAATATATAATAAGATTATATAATTAAATAAACTTTGTATTAGTTAATTAAATACCCCTTTGATCATACATAGCACTAAACACTTTGTTTATTCATACCTTAAGTGATTTGTTGGTGAAAGTGATTATTTATTACTAAATACGTGTTTACGTCATGATCTTTGGATTTGATTAGTTTAAGTTTTGTGATTATCAAAACATAGAGATATCGGAAGATATGAATAATGTTTTTAGTCAATTATTTATATCAACAATCTCCCCCTTTTTGATGATTACAAAACCTAAACTTATTAAATCCAAAAATTAATATTTAGACAAGTATTTAGTAAGTTTACATTCACTTCTCCCCCTTTTTGTAGAATCAAAAAGGTTAGGCCGAATAAGCTTCGTGAGAGAAGTTTAAACGGGTAGAAAACTCCCCCTTGATGTATGCTCCCCCTCGTTTGAGGGCACCAAGGTTTCGAGAAAGTAATACTTGCAAGAAAAATATTAGAAGCACAAGCATGGCACAAGCAAATACATATAGCATAATATTAGCAAGTAATAATCATGGCACAAGGTAATAAGAAACATATATTAAACCATTTAATAATAGAGAAATGATTATGTCAACCCATAATCATTGTTACAAAGGCAATACAAATAGAATTCTAAATAACATAGAACATCCTATAGTGCCAACAAGGAGTGTCATCAAACTTTCTTGAATCCCAAAATGGTTGAGGAGTTTTATTTGAAATGAGAAAACATAAGCATATCAAATGCTTGGTGGTTTAGTGGAGGTAAACTCTTGGTTCCATGAGTGTTGGTGAGTTTGTAGAGCTTGGAGGTGGTGGATTTGAGGTGGAGTTTGTTGGTTGAGGGTTGTGATGTTGTTCAAGTGATGGGGTTTGTTGAGATCTAGTAAGAAGATACTCAATCCAAGTGAAGTGCTCATTCAAAGCAATGGTTTGTTGTTGAAGGAAGATGCAACAAGGGCAATTGTTAACATGCTTCTCAAGTTGGTTTTTGTTATGTGGTGATGATGGTGAGCTTGATTGTGGTGGATCCAAATTGCGTTGAGCAAGATGTAAAGCTAAAAGAGCACTAAGCTCATGTGCCTCTTTTAGCTCCTCAACGAACTTCAAGTGTTCGGAGGAAGGTGATGGTGGTGGAGCATGATAGTTGTCTTGGGTGAAGGTTTGCACATGCAACATTGGAGTAGCATGTGAGGTTGTAGGAAGTGGTGGTGGTACTCTAGGTGGTGGAGATATGTTTGAACTTGGGTAATCATGAAAACATGATATGGGTGGAAGAGTTTCTTCATGAGTGGATGATGTCTTTGTTGAATGAGCAATATGTGAAGTGTTGATTGAGATATTTGGATTGTTGTTTTGGGATTGAGCATGCTCATCAAAAGAGGAAGCATTAATGAGGATATTAGTGGAAGATAGGTTGTGGGATGACTCATTTGAGTGGGTTTGAGGTTGAGTTGTTGGTTGACTTGAAACAACATCACAAGAGTTATGACAAGAATCAAGTTTCCTCCTCCAAACGGGTTTGACGGAGATCCTTGCGGTTCTTGAAATCTTTGGTTTTTGGTTGTTGGGAGATGACATGTTTGAGTGTGATGGCATTAATGATGGGAAGAGGGTATTTATAGTGTATGAGAGATGTGGTTTAGGAAGGTAAATTTTGAGGGATAACATGGGACAAAATATGTTTGTGAATTTTGGGAAGTATAGGCTGAAATGGGTCAAAAAGTGATAAAGAAAACAGTATCCCCGACCATCAGATGGCCGGTCCCCTTAAATGGAGGCCGGTCCCCTTAAATTTAAGGGGGCCGCCCTTATGATTTAAGGGGGCCGCCCATCTGGTGATTCCCAGAATGCCAGAAATGGGTTTTTGGCAGAAAATTTTCAAAAAGGTTGTGTTTTTGGATTTGGATTCAAGTAAGTCCAACTCTTGAGGCAATATAGAGCATACTATTCATGAATGTAGGGAAATAATAAAAGTGAACAACAAATTCCTCATAATCATGTTATTTTCTAATATTTCAATTAAGTATGGTAACTAAGGAAGCAATAAAGCAAACTAGTTAAGCATGCAACTATATAAAGATAATGGTAAGTAGGCTTAGTGCAAACAAATTGAAGATTGCTTATGATAAACACGTGGGAAGATATGATTATATGAACTTCAAGACTTGTTACAAACAAGATCCATATGGGCAAACCATGATTCTCATGAAATGATTTGATTAAATTGTAGATGTCAATTTCACATAAGTGTATGACATATATGAGAAGATAATAACAATGTTTTAAACAAAATGTTTTTAGTTTTATTCAACAATGTTTGAAAGTAAGTTTTCACTTAATCCCATAAATCTGAGAATGAAAGAGTCTAATGAGAAGCAAAGTTCATATAAATAAATTAGCGTTAGGTATATATAGGAAGTGCAATTTAATCAAGTTGGAGAATGAGTATGAGACTATTACTAGTGGTGCTCAATTCAGGCTAAACACGACCGTTTTTACGGGTTACACACACCCAACTTCTCACATAGAAGCAATTCAACCGTTAGGTTAAATTGAATTTCTAGTCAATAGATTCTCCAGTAGTCATTCTCCTTTTTAAAATAAATCGAGTTCCTAAATTTACCTATCGAAGATTACCAAATATGAAGTTTACTTGATTCACTAATACTTAGCTTAATGTTTTGAGATACATTCAAGTTAGTATCCCAATAAAACAAAATTTGTTTTGTTTTAAAAAGAAAAATGTTTCTATCTTGATAAAGATCAAAATAATGTTATGATAGCTTATGATTAAGCATGTTGTTTGAAAAAGCATAAAATAGATATTCGAAAGGTTTTAATTCAAAGAAAGAAGTTTTTTTTTTTTTTTTTTTTTTTTTTTTTTTTTTTTTTTTAAATATGATGTTTTGATTTTGACAATCAAGAAATTTCAAGTGAAAGATACACTTCAAGAGAATCGATTAAGCCCATTGTCACATATAAAAATCTCTAATTGGCAACTAAAGATATGAAAGAGATATGGTAGACATTAAACATCTAAATGCAATGAGATAGGAAGGGACAAAGAAAATCATCAATGAATACAATATAGGCATATGAATGTATGCATGTATACAAGACACATTGTAATATTGAGTTACTAGCAAGTCTTAATTATAACACATCTATTAATGCAACTAGTAATTTCATATAGCATAAATGGCAAGCATTCTACTTTAAATCATAGAAGATTATCAATATAGATGAAAACTAAGACAAATGATAATAGACATAGCAACAAGAGAGTTAATTATCCTAATGTCATGTATGCATATATTGGTATTCATGATCTAAAAGCATAGCAACTTATAAATTAAATCATATTAATATACTAATTGAAGCATACTTTATCTTAATGTAATGTAGGCAAGTTTTTGAAAAGAAAACTTACCTCAGGTCCAACTCTTCTTTAAGAGTGGTCATGAGAGCAATATAAAACGTCAGGAAGGTTTTCCCCAAAGCAAGTTGAAGAAGCGAAGTAATATCCTAATGCGAAAAGGATCAAGGAGACTTGATCATAGAAACACTATCGGTCGCCCCAATCATCACAAGTCGTGCAGATTAAGAATGGTAGAACAAGAATCCTTCGTCATGAGGTAGTAACGAACACACCATAAAGACAATGGTCATCAAATGAAAGAAAGCGAATAGAGCGATCTAAAAAGTGGTAGTTCCTTTGATCGTTAATTACCTACACATGACAGAGAGCTTGGTACCCAGATTCTCATGGGTCCGATTTGATTAGTAGCGAACATCCAATGCACTTAAATGCATATGAAGAGGATGTCGTCGAGAAGTACAAGAATTCATTATTTGTTTGTTTTAGCAAACAAACAATAACTTTCTTGACTAGAGAAATAATCAATGGATGTAAATAATAATAGTTCTAAATTTTTCCATTAGGTTTAACAAATTTTATTTGTTTTGATGTATTTGTCAAATACTCATCTGCCGTATATCCTAATCCGGTTTTATCATAAAATGACTTTTGAATGTTAAGTAGATATTTTAAAGATTTAGAACTATTTTCGAATTTTGCTAATATTTTAGCTTTTTCCTTTTCCATTTTAATTTCATGTTTATAGTCTTGACAATTTTTACATTCAAGATCAATTTCAATATTACTTTCAAGTCTAGACATTTTGTCTTCTAAAATTATTTCTTTTTCAAAGTTATTTTCAGCGGATGTTGAAAATTCATTTTTAAAAATAATTTTTGAGTCAATGTTGCAAAAGTGTTTGAAGCTATTTTCCATTTTTGAAAATTCTAATGTAAATTGATCATAGCAAAAATGTTTGGTTTTGAATTGTACCTTATTTGTACTTGTACACTCTTCACTCGCTATACGGTGATCAACTCCATTCTTCATGTCGCTCCATGTTTTGTTTGTAGCATTGCTTGGATCTTGGAGCATGTAATCCTTGTCATCACTATTTGTATTAACATTTGTTAGGATGTTCACGTATTCCGTATTTACATCGTCTTTATCGTCCTTGTTGCACCATGATTTATTAACATGCTTTCTTCGGATTTGACACATGTGTTCTTCATTATTGGTACCTTCAATGATCACATTTGAACTAGTAGTACATGTGTTTATTTCAACTAAATATTTATCTATTAAACTTTCTAGAGTAACAATTTCATGTGCAATATCAAGTTTATCATCTTTGGTTTTACATTTCTCTTGGTGAAACTTTAAAAGGCATTTCCAAATATCATTTGCCGTTTTACAAGGAAATAATCTTTCATATTCAACATTTGGTAGAGTTTTGAAAATAAGTAATTTAGCTTTAGTATTTTTATCAATTTTTATTTGAAGATTATTATGTTGATTTTCAAAATCCATTTTGGTTAGTTTAAGATCACCAATTGAAATAATATGCCAAAGATCAAGATCTATTGATTTCACATAATTTTCAAATTTATTTTTCCATTCAAGAAAATGATCATTTTCAAATAATGGTGGTTTTTGCGTAAATTCTCCTTCTAGATATTTTTCGAATTCCATAGATCGTTACAAGTTTTAAAATACAGTATATTTTAAAAATCTTGTTAGACGTGGCTCTGGTACCAATTGTGGAAAACTAGAAGGGGGGGTTGAATAGTTTTACGTCTTTTTCGTTTTGCTTATTTTATAAAAGATAGTTTCTAAGATGAAACCTTCAAATCACTTTAATACATAAATATATATACTAGTTAATTTATGATTTTGTATAAATATTACTTATGTATAATGTACAATTTCAAAACACTTAACTACAAAAGTACAAATACAAGATTTATTAAAGGTTTTATATATACAATGCTTATGTATAATGTTAGGAAAGAATATACAATTTCGTATATTTTATGTAAGCATATATATGTGTAGTAGTAGTGTATAGATATAATTTTATGTACTAGGTTGTTTTTTGTAAGATTAGTTTTATGAATGGATTTTAGTTTGATCTTTATGTGAAATCAACATATGCACAATACTATCAATTATGACTATGTATGAAATGCAAGTAAGTAATAAATCAAAGAGTGAGGGATGGAAAGATCAAACCGAGACACAAAGGATTTATAGTGGTTCGGCTACAAGGACACCTTCCTTGCCCTACTCCACTCCCCGAGTCACCTACTCGAGAGTTTTCTTCACTAGATCAAAGACCTCCTTTATGGCGGAGAAAACCGTACACACCAATATACACACCAATTTACACACCAATCTTCACACCAATCTACACACCAATCTACACACCAAACTACACACCAATCTTCACACCAATCTACACACCAATCTACACACCAAACTACACACCAATCTTCACACCAATCTACTATTTTCTTCACACCAATCTTCTACACACCAATCTTCTATACACCGATCTTCTATTCTCTTCACACCTTCAAAGTACTAATGTCTTGACACCTTCAAGTCACTAATATCTTTGCAACTTCAATGCACTAGTGTCTTGACACCTTCAAGCCACTAATGTCTTCACACCTTCAATGCACTAATGTCTTGACATCTTCAAGCCACTAATGTCTTCACACCTTCAATGCACTAATGTCTTGACACCTTCAAGCCACTAATGTCTTCACAACTTCAATCTACAAATGTCTTCTAGTCTACTCCACTAGAGATCCTTAATTTCTTCACTACAAGCTCCTATTGCTACAATCTCCTATCACCACTACTATCTAACCCTTCTTCTTCACTTCAAGTCACACTTCACACTTACAACAATTCTAGATTCTTCAACTAAATCTAGTTAACTAATACATACACCTTATTCACCAAAGTATGAAAGATGTACAAGGAAATGTAAACAAACAACTTAGATAGCAAGATGATACTAAGTTGTAATACTTCTAATAGAAGTATTCTTCTCTTTGCACTTGAAAGAATGAGGCTTTGGATCACTTGGAAACAAAGGCTTATGAAATGAAATGATCAAAGGATTTTTTAGGATTGAAATAGAGATCTAGAACAGAAAGTTTCTGTGCAAAAAGGTGGGGAAAAAATCCAGGTTTAAGGTGGTATTTATAGGCAACAAGTTCTGACAGAGGAGCGTGGCCGGCCCCCTTAAAGCATGGCCGGCCCCCTTAAAATTAAGGGGGCCGCCCCTTATAATTAAGGGGGCCGCCCAACTGTAACGGCCAGAAAACTTGTCTTTTAGTGGGGAAAGTTTATTTGGTGAAAAACTAACTGATTTTGGTTAAATATTTGAAATCATATATTTAGTATGATTAAAACACTTTTCCTTATTACCAAAAGTGTTTTTCAAAAATATATAATAAGATTATATAATTAAATAAACTTTGTATTAGTTAATTAAATACCCCTTTGATCATACATAGCACTAAACACTTTGTTTATTCATACCTTAAGTGATTTGTTGGTGAAAGTGATTATTTATTACTAAATACGTGTTTACATCATGATCTTTGGATTTGATTAGTTTAAGTTTTGTGATTATCAAAACATAGAGATATCGGAAGATATGAATAATGTTTTTAGTCAATTATTTATATCAACACCTATGCTATTAATAAACCAATTCCAAACCCAATCTACCCCTGATCCACAACCCAGGCCCAAACCATAACACAAAGCCCACCCCCGGTCAACCCCAGTCAAACCCCAAAAAATACTTACCCCCGTTTATTATCTAAACCCGGTCAAACCATGGTTTGACCATCTTCTTCCCCCCAACACCGCCCCTAATTCCCTGGTATTTTGTTCCCCCTCCTCCACTATATCACCAACCCTCATCAATATTGCTCACCTACACCTCACCAACCCCCCTCCTCATTAAATCCCTCACCAAACACCACATCTGCCAAACCCAACTTTCCCGCCAAAGTAATGTTTGAACGGCTGAGATTGATAGATGCCATCCAACGGCTTAGGAGTATGTGGGAAAGTCAAGGAAGTGCCTCAGGTCTATAAAAGTAAAAAGAAAATGAAGAATGAAAGGAGTGAGAGTAGTGTAGGTTTAGTTTTAGTTTTATTAGTAATTTTTCATGTAATTCTCAAATTGTAGTTGATAAAACTAGTTTTCAGTGTGTATTCTTAATGTAATGTTGTACTTTTAATGTTTTTTGATATATTAATTCCAAGCTTATTATTTCACTCAGTTTTTACATTTTTATTGAAAAATCTCATTTTGGCTTTAGTAATTTGAAAGTTGATCATTTCTGTTTCCTTTGGCTAAATCAAGTTTATGCATAAGTTTGTGAAGTTGGAAAGCAATGAAATCAGTTTTTGATAAGAAAACTAAAAATACCAAAAATAAGTTAAATAGTTTAGAAATAAAAAAGGGCAATTAGAAGTTGATTGAATCAAGATACAAGATGGATTTGGGTTGAATCTGGTTCAGAAGCCTCAGAAAAGGCACTAGAAAATGGGTTGAGGCTTTGGTCACTTATCTCAGTTGGGTACTAATGTAAGCACTTTTCATATTTTTTGGCATTCAAAAGTTCATGTACTTCAATTATTGTTAAATTCAGTTCATATAGGTTTATTTAATGTTAGTTTAAGTTCAGATTTTAGTTTCATAGTTTAAATTATTAGTTTGCTTTATAAAATCATTTTCAGTTTCTTAAGGGGTGTTTGGATCATGCTTGACAGCTGAGCTGTTGTTGTTTTCTTTTGATAAAAATTGTTCATGCACTCAGCCTAGACCATAACTAGTTCCACTCAGCTTAGTTTTTAGTCATTTTTATAGCAAAAGTCAACTTAGCACTTTTATGATCACAACAGCTAAGCTGTTGTGATTGGTGATGTCAAATCTTTAAATCTGGTTCATATTTGGTTAAGTTTCCTCTAACTCACTTTATTTAGGCATAATATAGTATAATTAATCATCTGTGATCACCACAAATCCATTTAAGTCAAATCACCAAGTTTTCTTAAAAAGTCAAATTGTGCACTTGTTCAGTTTTTCCAAAATAGCAATAATTTTATAGAATTTTAGGAAAGGATTCAAGCCTTGAGCTTTTGAGGTTTTGCAGCCTATCAGCTCATCTTTGAGATCCCATTGGTCTTTTATTTTTGTGATTTTAGCTGTGGGCCCCACAACCCTCCAAAGAGGGCTGCAGGGCAAGCTGCTCCCCTGCATCAGCAGATGGCAGTCCCACCACCACCACTTGGTGGTGGTTTTCCAGCCAACCCAGTGGGCCCCAGGCCACCAAGTTAGGTTCTTTCCACCCCCTCCTACCAGGGTTAAGGTGTTGACCTTTTGTTTGACCCCTAGGCCTCTGGGACCCACCTTAATCAGACCCTCTTTTCTGTCCCCATTTTCAGTCCTTACACAATAAGCCAAGTGCTTATTTGTGGCTTATAGCTTATTCAGTGGTCACCCTTAGCTTTTTCTTGATTAAACAAGTTAACTTATTTGGACAAGACTTACCCTTTGTGGGTCCCACTGTAGCCCAATTCAGCTCACTTTACCAATTGGTCAACAAAAGTCAACTGTTGGCTTTTTGCTTTTCATTTGTGCTTATTTTTAAGTTACAAAAAGTTTGTTTTCACAAAAGTCTTTCATTTTTAGTTATAAAATAGGTTGGTAAAAGAAAAATCAAGAAAAAACAATTTAATATTAAGTGATAGTTTCTATTTAATGTAATTTAATTTTAATTTTAATTTTTAAATTTTTGTTAAGTACTTAGCTATTTTATATTTTTATTAAATTCCTCATATATTAAAGTATTTATAATAATTTTTTCAGATTTTTATTTTGTCATTAAGTATTTATTAGATTTAATCTTAGTTTTATTTATAATTAATTAATAATTAGTTTTTATTAAGCAAAACCTAGTTTTTATATTTTTTTATAGCTTTTATATGTTATAAAATAATTTTAGAAATTTTCTTAGAATTTTTACTGCTCATTTAGTATTTTTCTTAATTTAAAATAGTTTAATTAGGTAATTAATGTTTAATTAGTAATTAATTAATAGAAAAACCACAAAAAGACAAAAATACTTATTTTTAATTTTAAAACTTATTTTTAGTTATTTTATAGTTTTAGAAATTTTTTTTTCACTTTTCTTGTATTAAAATAATATTGTATTATATTTAAGTTGTTTAAATATTAATAATTAAGTATTAATTAGTATTTAATTAATATTAAATAATTAATTAGTGTTAAAATTTATTTTCTTTTTCTAAAAATTTTCTTTTACCTTTAAGTTTGTAAAAAAGTCATTTTCACCCCCTGGGTGTTTTCAGATTTCCGTTTTCACTTTTTATTTCGTACGTTTACGTTTTATTTAAACGTAACGTACGCGTTTTTAGGTTTAAATCGTTGCTAGTATTTCCTACTTTCCCGTCTTATTCATATAGCTTATTTAAACTATTTCTTCGTAGATTCCTTAGCTAAATCATTCACAAACCCTTTCCCGTCCAAATTCACCCGATCACAAAGCCGTTTGATTACAATTCACACCTAGTTGGGACATAATGACCCCGGGAAACCACTATATTCCGCGGAGCATTGAGCCTTAGGAGTTTGACTTGTTTGACCACATCCGTGGTTGAATTTAGTTGACTGCTTTTGCCTCAATCAGATACTAATTTGACTGTTAAGCTAAGATACAAAGCAAATATGAATTAAGCTGAACAAGCATGTGATATTGAGCAATAAACCAACTGAATAACACTAAATAAGCATAAAAAGATCAAAGATAAGCAGTGATACAGTGGAATGCCAAAATTGGTGAGATTGCTTACAAATGGCTTCAAGGTGTTCAACTGAAATCCAAGGACCAATAACAACTCCTATAGCTTACCAATAAGCACTAAACCAAGATCCATCGATAATTCAATCTGCTCCAATGCATCATCTTCATACCAACTGATTTTTTTATTTTTCTAGTATTTATTTGTATTTTTAGGTATTTTTTATTTCTAAGTAATATTGATTCTTTAGACTTCTAATAGCTTACATAAGCTATGTCAGGTACTTATATGAGCTTAAAAGTCCAATAACAACAATAGAAACAACAGTTCACTAAACATAAGATTTTGCATATAAAATTGTATCAACTGAGTTTAGAACTTAAGAACTGAATTTAAGGCTTGAAACAAGTTTATTTTACACTGAAAATGCTTAACAAAAGACTTGAAAGGTAATTCTTACACTGAAAAATAAGAGACAATTAAGTCGACATACATAAAAATAAAATTACACTAGATATCTTCTCACATTGCTTCCCCTGCTTTCTTTATAGACTTTTTCAACTCCCCACATGTTTCTGAGACTTTTTCAACACATCTTGGCCATTGAATCTCTGCAATTCATCTAAACCGTTCAAAAGTACTTTTGGCGCCAAAAGTCATTAGGGTAGTTTGGGGCAGTTTAAGATCAATTAAAGAAATTTGGGGTGTTGTGGAGGTGTCAGGGGACAAAGGAGATAGTTTTTAGACAATTTGGGGTGATATGGAAGACAAACCAGAAAAGGGGGTGCTACAGTGGTGGACTTGGTGGGAAAAGGTCAACGGGTCAAACCCCCGCTTTTATTAAATAAGGGTGTAGGCCGGTTTAGTTTTGGGCCTAGGAAAAGGAATGGGTGGGCTTGGTTTATTTGTGGATTGGATTGGTTGTGGTTTTGGGTTAATAATACAAAGGGTCCGGTTGGTATGTATTAATAAACAAGGACCAATTTTGTAATTTGTACAAAATTGAGGGGCTGAATTTGTAACTTTTCCAAACTACTTCCAAGGACTAAACCTGCAATAAAGCCATAACACAAGGACAAAAGATGCATATTTTCCATTTTTTAAACCCAGGGACCTTTTCTGCCAATTCCTCATACTCCAGGGACCTTTTCTGTAATTTTCTGAAAATTGAAGGGTTGAAGTTGTAATTTCCTAAAAGTTATCAAAAGGTCCATTTATGCCATTTAATAATAGTGCAAGGTTTAATTTTCATATTTTTTCATTTTCAAAACCTTAAGGACTATATTTGACATTTTTGAAACTTGAGGGATTAAAGTTGTCATTTTGAAAATTTTAACTTTAAAGGACTATACTTGACAACTTATGAATCCCTAAGGACCTTTGATGATATTTTTCATGTTTTGATTTACCAGGGACTAGTTTTGCCAATTTTTCAAAGTTCAGGGACTGAAACTGTAAATTTCGTGAAATGTGTTGTTTTTTATCAGTTTTCAATCCTTTTGCATAAAAACACAATCCAGTGATATTTTATGTATTTTAGGGCATTCCTGTGTGTTTTCATATGTTTTTGCAGTTTAAATGTAACAGAAATGTTGAGTATTTACACACTCATCAATCCCCCACACTAAACTATTGCTAGACCCTAGCAATCTTTTGAGAAAAATTTAATGGATTTTTACTCTTTACCAAAAGCCATCACTTCTGGAGTAGCCAGATGTAAGAACTGTGGTACACCTGATAACCGTGTGATTTTTAGCAAACCACCAGCTGTCAACGGATTTGTTTTGTCTTTACCAAAAGCCGTTTGCTTCTGGACTAGCCAACTCTTGATGGACAAAGTCAACATCTTGGTGAGCTGATTACCAATTATGGTTTTTCCACTGCCTTTACCATAAGCCATAATCTTGCGGGCTAGCCAACTCATTCGCTTTTTATGATATGGCGAGTTGAGGTACCATACAATTTTTGGCAAATTGCAAGCCATCAACGGTTTTGAGATATCTTTACCAAGAGCCGTTTGCTCCTGGATTAGCCAATCCTTATGTGGGTTAGACATGGCGGACTGATAACCCTTTATTGCATTTCTAAGTGTGAAAAAACTTTAAATTTTGATCAAATGAGGGTGCTTGATGGAACATGTGTTTGAATTCGTGAGAATCCCCCCCCCCCCCCCCCCCCCCACACTTAGAAATGAATATTGCCCTCAATATTCAAAACACTAGGTGTTAAATCGATACTTAGAACGTAAGAAGGAAATATTAATAACCTTTATTTTAGGCTATATATATATATATATATATATATATATATATATATATATATATATATATATATATATACATATATACAACATGTGGGGCATCTCCCCCACACTAGGGTGGTAGAAAAGAGAAAGAAATCAGAAATATAAGTGAAAACCCATATTGCTACTGTTTTTGATTACCGAGTCGCTAGCTTGACTCGACCTCGAATTAAATTGTCCATGAGGAAGCTACTGTTTTTGTTAACCGAGTCGCTAGCTTGACTCGACCCCGAATTTAATTGTCCTTGGGGAAAGTTTGGAGATCCGGGACAACCATGGATGGTATGTCCTCTCCAAAGTAGTGTTTCACACGATGCCTATTCACTTTAAAACATGGACCGTCATTTTGAGATAACTCAACAGTACCATATGGATAAACCTTAGTGATAGTGAATGGGTCAGTCCAACGGGTTTTTAGTTTACCCGAGAAGATCTTTAATCTTGAATTAAAGAGAAGTACTCTATCACCAACGTTAAAAACGCGGTTCTTTATTTTTGAGTCATGAATTCTCTTTGTTTTTTCTTTATAGATTAAAGAGTTCTCGTAAGCCTGATCACGTAGTTCATTTAATTCATTCATTTGAACTTTTCTGTGATCACCCGCAGTTTTGAGGTCAAAGTTGGCATGTTTCAATGCCTAGTAGGCTTTGTGCTCAAGTTCCATCGGTAGATGACATGTCTTTCCGTACACAAGCTTGTAAGGTGTACACCCAATGGGTGTTTTATAAACTGTACGAAAGGCCCATAGTGCGTCATCTAATTTATCCGACCAGGCAGCACGGTTTTCACCAACAGTCCTCTCAAGTATCCTTTTGATACCACGGTTTGAAACCTCCACTTGCCCACTTGTTTGTGGGTGATACGTGGTAGAAAGACGGTGGGTTACACCATACTTTTGCATGACTTTGTCAAATTTGTCATTGCAAAAATGCGTACCACGATCATTTATGATAGCACGTGGGGTTCCAAAACGGGAAAAAAGAGATTTCAGGAATTTTACTACAACTCGGGCATCATTTGTGGGTAAAGCTTTCACTTCAACCCACTTTGATAAGTAATCAACAACCACAAGTATGTATTTGTTTCCTCTAGATGATGGGAATGGCCCCATAAAGTCAATGCCCCAGATATCAAATATCTCACAGACTTGAATAGCATTTTGTGGCATCTCATTTCTTTGTGAAATGTTCCCGTGACGTTGACAAGCGTCACAAGTTTTAATGAGATCCTGGGCATCTTTATAAATTGTGGGCCAGAAGAATCCGGAATCAAACACCTTTTTGGTGGTGTAATTGGGACTATGATGTCCCCCAGTGGGTCCAGCATGGCAAGCCTTGAGAATTTTAGTGGCTTCCTGCCCATATACACACCGTCAGATGACTTGATCCGCACAGATTTTGAATAAGTATGGGTCATCCCAGAAGTAATGTTTGACATCCTTAAAGAATTTATTCTTCTGTTGGGTTGACATCCCTTTCACAACAAAGTTACACGCATGGTAGTTTGCGAAGTCGGCAAACCATGGGGTAGTATAATCTCCACGAAAAGCAACCGCATTGAGTGTTTCGAGAGGAAATGTTTCATTTATTTCCTTTTTCTCATACACATCTTGATGAGGGTTCTCTAATCGGGATAGATGATCAGCAGCCAGGTTCTCATCTCCTTTTTTATCACGAATAATGATATCAAATTCCTGGAGGAGGAGAACCCAACGGAGCAATCTCGGTTTTGCATCTTGTTTTGCAAATAGATATTTTAGAGCTGAGTGATCTGTATACACTACGCATTTAGTCAAGATTAAGTATGTCCGAAATTTCTCAAAAGCATACACCACGGCTAATAATTCTTTTTCCGTATTGGTGTAATGAGTTTGAGCTTCGTTCATAGTTTTGCTTGCGTAGTGGATAGGCTGAAAGTGTTTCGTTTTGCGTTGCCCCAAGACAGCACCGATAGCAAAATCACTTGCATCGCACATAAGCTCAAAGGGTAAATCCCAGTCGGGGGTAACAAGAATGGGTGCCTCAGTAAGCTTTTTCTTCAATGTTTCAAAAGCTTCGATGCACTCTGGTGAGAAGATAAAAGGAGCATCCTTTTCGAGGAGATGAGTCATAGGCCGTGAGATTTTAGAAAAATCTTGTATGAATCGTCGATAAAAACCGGCATGACCCAAGAAACTCCTAATACCTTTGACGGTAGTAGGGTGAGGCAATTTAGCAATGACATCAACCTTAGCTCTGTCAACCTCAATCCCATCATTGGAAATCTTATGGCCGAGGACAATGCCCTCTTTGACCATAAAGTGACTCTTTTCCCAATTTAGACATAGATTGGTGTCTTCACACCTTTTCAACATTTTTTCTAAATTGGTGAAACATGTTTGGAATGAATCCCCAATGACCGAGAAGTCATCCATAAAGACCTCCATGGTTTTACCGATCATGTCGGTAAATATGGCCATCATGCACCTCTGGAACGTACCTGGAGCATTACATAAGCCAAAAGGTATACGTTTATAAGCAAAGGTTCCATAAGGGCATGTAAAGGTAGTCTTTTCTTGATCCGATGGATCAATGGGGATTTGGATGTATCCTGAGAAACCATCAAGGAAACAATAGTACTCGTTTCCTGCTAATCTCTCAAGCATCTAGTCCATAAAGGGCAGCAGAAAGTGGTCTTTGCGGGTGGCGTCATTTAACTTACGATAGTCAATGCAAACAGGCCACCCGGTAACCAGCCGAGTTGGAATCAACTCATTTTCCTCATTAGTGACAACAGTAATGCCACCCTTTTTTGGAACGCAATGAATGGGACTAACCCATGGACTGTCAGAGATGGGGTAAATCAATCCTGCATCAAGAAGTTTAAGAACCTCTTGTTTAATCACATCATGGATTTTTGGATTCACCCGTCTTTGATGTTGCACCGCGGGCTTGAAGTCATCCTCCATTAAGATTTTGTGTGTACAAAAATCTGGGTTAATACCCTTTATATCGGAGAGTTTCCAAGCAATTGCTTGCTTGTGTGACTTCAAGACCTTTATGAGAGCACTCTTCTCCTCAGCACTTAAACCTTTAGCAAAAATGACGGGTAATTTATCACCACCCTCCAAAAATGCGTATTCAAGATGAGGAGGTAAGTCCTTGAGTTCGACCTCAGGAAAATCATCAGTTTTCTCAACATATTTGATTTCCTGATTATGAAGTTGTACGGGAGGGAGTGGAGGAGAATTGTCTTGGTTTGGCAATCTCTCAAGGAGAAGAATATCTCCCTCCAGATCAATCTCAGTATTATCAATTCCCGATGGAACTGAATCACTTTTGAGAAAAGCTTCAACCTCTTCCAAAAGGAAATCACTTCCCTCAAACGGAGTGAGGGAAGGGGAAGAGTCGGAAATGATAGGTTCAGATGATGGAGTGGAATCCTCACTCACAGAATTATGAGAATAACCAAGAAACTCTTGAGAATACTCCTCTGAAGCAATGTCTATGATATCTATTTGATTAACTGCTTCAGAATCATAATTGGAGGAGTACCTCGAGGTTTGATCGAGGTTAAATGTAACAGCTTCATTACCCACACGCAGAGTGATTTCTTGCTCAAATACATCGATAAGAGCACGGCCCGTTCTAAGGAAACCCCTCCTAACAATGAGAGGGACCCTTTGATCAGCATCGAAATCAACCACTACAAAGTCAGCGGGGAGATGGAACTTTCCTACCTTCACAAACACGTCCTCGGCAATGCCGAGAGGACGAGATATCGATCGGTCTGCAAGCTCTAAAGTCATGCAGGTAGGAGTAAGATCAGGAAGAGAAAGTTTCTTCCAAACTGAATATGGCATTAAGTTGATGCTTGCACCAAGATCGGCAAAGGCATAGCAATCAACCATTCCCGGAAATACACATGGTATTAGAAATTTTCCAGGATCTCCCAGCTTCTCGGGAAGCTTCTTTAAAAGAACTGCTGAGCAGTTCTCATTCAAGGGAGTCTTTGCCATTTCAAACAGTTTCTCCTTGTTACTTAACAAGTGTTTGATTGTTGATGCAAATTTGGGCATCAGAATAATAGCATCCGCAAAGCTAATGTCAAAATGCAAATCTTGGAAGATTTGAAAGAATTTATCCATCTGGTTACTAGCTTTTTCACGGAGCTTTTGCTCACTCAAGCGTGAGGGGTAAGGAATAGAGGAGGTAGAAGGTTTGGACTTTGGTGTTTCAACTGGGATATCATTGGGTTCAAAAACAACTCTAGGTTTTGTGATGAGGCAAAAAATGATCCGTTTTTAGGGGGTCATTTAAGCCCGAATCCGACTTTATTTGATCAAATATTGCCCTAAATCGTTCCTTTTGTGATTTTAGGTGTTTGGAGAGTGAATTCTGAAAAAGAAGCCATTTTGGACGTTTTTAGAGCATAAAAGTGAAGAAAACGGTAAAGTACCAAATTTCCATGCTGAAGATACAAGGTGACGGCGTCAAGACCACCATCTTGACGGCGTCAGACATGAGGAATTAAACACCGTAGGTGGTGACGGCGTCAGAAGGCTTCATGACGGCGTCAAAGTGGCAAGAATAAAACACCGTGGGTGGTGACGGCGTCACATAGGCCGTCATAAGTGGATCAAGGCCGTCCGAGGAAGTATATGGCGGCGAGGTGACGGCGTCACAAGTAACTCTTGACGCCGTCAGCCTGTTTTTCCTATATATAGTTTTCTAGTTTTTTCATTAAAAAGAGGAGAAGTTTTGGTGAAACCCTAAAGACGATTTTGGTGCCTCTTTTACAGGTTTTTCAAGGGTTCCAAACCCTTGAGACCTTGCATTGTAATTGAGATAAGTGTACTTTCAATTCAATCAATGTCTATGTGTTGGTTGTTTATATCTTGTTCTTGTCTCAATTCTACTATGCTAGGCTAGATCTCTTTTGTGTTTGCTTAGATCTAATGAAACCTAGATGTTGATTATGTGTTGATTACTTGTCTATTCTTGTTTTGGATGAATGATATTATATGTTAGGCTTAAGAAAACTGGCAGATCTCCAAATGGTAACATGCTTGAACGTCTTAAGAAACATGAACCGAGGCGTACTAGGTCTTTATTGGTTGTATTTAATGCATGAGCCACTGTTTACAATCCCTATAGTTGTGCTGGGTCATGGTGTAGGAGGAGATAAGAGCTCATAGAGTTGGGGAGTTATGTATGCCACCCCACGAATGGTATTAAGGAATACAATCCGTCATCCATACAAGTGTAACAAGTAATTAACGTGTAAAAGATATCTAGGGAGTAGTGAAGTCTAAGTAAACACAATTTCTCCAACCACTGCTCACAACCTTAGTATAATTTAGTTTAATTTCATTTTCATTATTTTATTTTAATTATATAATAGCTTTGGGTTAGCTGAATAGCAACTAATTCCGCCCACTCTTCCAAAACCCAAGATTTTACTTGCTTTCATATAATATAAAAAAATACAAAAATAATCATCTTTCACCTCTAGAACTATTAATTAGGTTTTCTAATCCTAGCGACACTATTCCTAAGCTGAACGATCAATCCCCCGGTACTTGTCACTATACTATACTACAACGATCAGGTACACTGCCTGGTGGGGGTTGTAAGCTTCTTGAGATCCCTCGAGAGGTAAAGCAAGGTGCGATTCCCACGCATCAAGTTTTTTGCGCCGCTGCCGGGGAATAGTTATTGTCTAGGTTAGAATTTATTTTTATTAGGTCTACTTGCTAGATTCCTTTCTAGTAAGATTTTTATTTTTTATTTTTAGGTCTTCTTTAGTCTATCTTATTTCTTTGTGTTCCTTGTTCGTAAACAATTTCGATGGATAACAATAACATTGATCGCTCGATGTAACAATTCGCATTTTCAGGTTAATTAATTTTCCCGAAAAATTTTCACTATTCATTTTACTATTCATTTTTACTATTCTTGCTATATTATGTCTTGTATAAATATCCATGATGTATAAAAATGATTAAAACATGTTGTTGTAATTGATTGTTAAGATAAGTTACTAAAACAAGCAAACTAGTGACTTTCTTGGTAATACCTGATCAAAATGGTAAAAATTTGATATTGGATTATAACATATTACAATAGAGGACTTAACAAGGAAACCATAGCAACTTGAACCACCTAAAACGAGTATACGAGTCAAAAGTTACGCCCATTTGAAGTTACCAAAGATTTCCGGCAAAACTGCCTAAAATGTTTCTGTGACAGAACCTAAAACACGCAAAAAGAGCTCTTTCTGGTCCGTTTCATGAAAAAGTTAAAACACGAAAGTTGTCCAGAATCACGATTTCGTTCAGGATTAAAGAAGCTCGAGCCTTGAAAACGCTTTCCGAGTGAGATATTTCTCAGTTTCTTAACAGCTATTTACATATTTATAAGTCACTAGATTATGGTTATACTTTAAAGAGAACAAGAGGTCTTATGACCTATAATCAAGACCACCACCATGGCTAGAGCCAAGGTTGTGTCTCATGACCTTGGAACAAGGACCAAAGGTCATGGCAAGGCCATGACTAAATGACCATATCAACATACCAAGGCGAAAACATGAGCTAACGACCATATAAACTTACCAAGGCAAATACATGAACTAGAGAAGTTGGCGATAACTTGAACATACAATTTGGATCTACTTCATCTAAAGGAACCATGAGATATTACAAAGAGAAAATGGTCATACAAGACTTATGAAACTACCCCTAATAACAATCTTCATGTACAAATAAACTTTCCTAAGTTTATTCAAATATCGAACATGTAACCTTTCGGATCAAAACTTATATCTATATATTTCATCAACTACTACAATAGTAGGGAGCCTCATGTGAGGAGTTCATTATGTAAGCCGTCGAGATGAGTTGTGGATTTACGAGTTAAAGTGTCCTGGCTCCTCGAACGCTTACTAACATGACTTCTGAATTATGTCGGCCCGAACGGTAGTAAACGATATACAAAAACATACATGTTTCATGAATCTTTTCTTTCAAAGACTTACAATATACATCATACCACATCATGGACTAAATGCAAGATATATATATATATATAGGCACTACTTCATATTCTTTACTCCAATCCTAAGTCGCGACATTCTATTATAGGTTGCTCGTAGAAACCTTCACGATTCAACCGTTACATTCATTACTTGCTATCTTACTTAAGGTGAGTTCATAGCCCCACTTTCCATTACTTAATTGTTTTACAAATCCTTGGGGGGAATACATGCTATTTTAACCGAGCACAATGTTTTTAAATTGTATGCTTGCCTGATTGTTTTATTATCACTAAGTACCATCCTTGCCAAACCGAGATCCCTTATTATGAACCATTTAATCACTAGAAATAGTGAGCGCGAATATTGTGAATAGGCCTATTGGGATTGACGAATCCCATTTGTATTGACTAAGTTCAAACAAATGCATTAATATTTGAGACATTAGGTATGACGGCAAAGTACCTACCGGGATAAATCTGCCGATCGATATTGGTACACGTTAACGTTTTGGTGTCATAAGCTTAGTGTATAATACATTTTATGGGCGTATAATAACGTAGCCTGCCTGTTTTATTTTCCAAACATTGGTGTGAGTCCATAGCTCACACTACCAACATATTGTGTTCAAACATTAAACAAACTCTATGAATATCACTCAACCTTTGTGTTGACCTCTCAAGCATGTATTTCAGGTTCATGACGATCAAGGATGGCACGGAATGGCACGGATACTCAAGAGGGCTATAAATTTTATTATCATTCAAAAACTCATTTAATGTACATTGTAAACATGATAAATTTTATTATCATTCAAAAACTCATTTAATGTACATTGTAAACATGGAACCATTTGGGACCTCATTTTGTAATCTCTGATATTTATATAATTTGAATGATAAACCTTTTCAAAACGACTCAATTGGAGTTCGTTTTCTATCATTGTGACTATTGTGCCGTCGAGTAACACCCAGTTTGAATTCCGCTGCAACCATGAATTGGGGGTGTTACACTCGATTCCTGTTATTCGTGTTTTTCGTCGTAGGATTTTCCAAATGCCCTCCCCACTTCCTTTAGCAGAAAATGAGAACCCACCTAACCTCTCACCCAACCACCACTTTGACAATAATTCTGAGTTAGAAGAGTCTGATCATGATGATGACCATAGAGCTAGTCCTTTTTACTATTCAGACTCTGATGAGGATCTTGATGATGATGACGTGATTAATGTGGATAGTATGGAAGAGGAAATAAACCCTCGTAGGTATGTTGATCCTAGAACTAGAATCGAGTGTGATAGTTCATTTAACATGCAATTTCCTTGTAAGATTGGATTTAAGAGCTTTAACGCCTATCTCAACTCATCTTTTCCAATGAACATAATCTCACGTAATGAATACAATAAAATCATGGTAGATGAGTTAGAATACAAAGGAGAAAACATTGTGGCTAGGGCAATACCATTGCATGTGTTTGTAGGAAGTTTGGTTTATCTTGTTGAGTTCATGGTTATGGAGAATCTAGGAGAATTTATTGATGATAAATTGACCCAAGTTGTGTTTGGAAGACCATTCAAACGGTTGACTAACCTCGATGAAAAACTCATAGAAGGGTTAATTACATTCTCGGGTGGGGATGAAGAATTTGTCTATCAAATGCCCCGCACACACCCTAGGTTTAAGGATTTCTCCATGGAAAAGTGTAGTAGGTATCCGCCTATGGAAATGCTAAGTGAAAATGATAAGAGAAAATGACTTAAGTACACGCATGAAAAGAATAAAAGATACTATCGCATGTGCTTAGAGTTAGGAGACGAGTATAAGAAAGATGAGGCGACTATTAGATGGCTCACACTTGGTTACGTGAGCATAAGCGATACACGTTAACCCATAGCCTTGAGTCTAGCTACAAGACTCGTAAATAAAGAAAAGCGCTTCTTGGGAGGCAACCCATGTTTTGTGTGATTTTATTTGTTTGATTATTATTTGCTTCCGTATGCACGTTTTATTTTTATTGTTGGTTGATCATGTTTCTCTACTAAAATGTGGAAATACTTTACTATGTTGTTTAGCCTAGTCTTAACTTCAACCTAAAGGTATTTTTGCAAAAGATAAGTGTAAGGGGAAACCCCAAATATGTTTTTAAGAAACAAACCAATCATGATTCTCCACAATATTAAATGAACATGTATATTCGTATTTGTTAGAGTCAAATGCTTGTATTGAGTCATAATGAAGTTTTGCAGGATTTTCCAGGAAGTAGGTTAAAGTTTTTCCAGAAATTTTCCGGAAACTTAACATAAGAATTTCTGCAGGTCCATTCTGACGGCGTCAGGGTATTGCTCTCGACGGCGTCAGGAGTCAAAAATCTGGAAATTTTACCGGTTTTGTTTTTCTAACGGAGTCTTATGGTTTTTGTGAATTATTAAGTTTTATAATCTCCAGGAAATCTGCAAACTTCATTCCACAAGCATTATATCTTACTTTGTTTTCTAGGATTTAGTAACTTATATAGGATGCCGCCGATTTTACGCGAGGTTGCCTTGTCTACTTTTGTCAGGATTTACAGGTTATTTATGACAAGAAGATGATTTATATTCTGGAAGGGAAGCTTTGATTGTTCATTTTCTTGGAGGAAGATTTAACCTGGCCAACCTATAATCCATACCGAGCGAATCAGGGGAGTATTTGATTTCATTCTCTTTACTTTTTTTACTTTTACATTCTTTACTTGAACATTGGGGACAATGTTCATCTTAAGTGTAAGGGGAGGGTAAAAAGATGATACCTTACATATGTACTTTCGCTTGAGTTTGTTTTGTTTGATAGTAGATGAGTAATAAAACTATGAGAAATACTTGTCAGTGCAATTTTAACGCCAAATTTAAAATTTTTTACAACATTTAGGAGTGAAACTTTAGCCATAGCAAGCGTCTCATGGATAGGAGATTGTATGACTAGCACATAACCGTATATTCAGAAAAATTTTCCACCCAAAAATGTGAGGTTCGCTTTTAGATTTGATAGGAAAAGCATTCATTATTAGTGCTTATGAGTGTACCGGTAGCATTTAGATTCTAGAACTTGCGTTAGTGATGCATCCCGAGACCGCTAGTGAGACTACATTCGTGTGGTAGGATTTACTACATGATAAGAGGCATTAGGATCACCCTTGTGTTAAACCCGTATTATAATTACTTGACCATTTAAGTCATATTACTTGGCTAGTTAAGTCAACTAATTTTTCCCACACCTTTAGCGTTGTACTCATTTTTAGTACACGATACCCCTAGTACACCCCTCCGAGCCTATCTTTTCATTTCTAACTTTAAGCATTTTACTTAAAGGAAGAATTTGTTACACCCCACTTAAATGTACACCCAAATCGCCTTAGCCTTTCGTGTATGCGCTCATTTTTAGTGCATTATTGTTATTTGTTAAACCCTAAGTTAACTATCTAATTGATTACATGGTTGCTAAGTCGAGTCATATCCTTGTACATATTGTTTTGGGACGATTGGGACTCATGGGTAAGTACTTATTTTATGGAGTAATGGGGAAGAACATCATTTATTACCCCCATATGTACGTTAATCTTATAAGTGCTCCAAGTGTATTGATTTTCTTAATTCGAGTCATTAGTTTAGTTTATTGTAAATTATGTAAAGATTCAAGTGTAAGGGGAACTCTCAACCCCTATGATGTATTATTTTGGATGGTAGGGTAAGAGTGTAAAAAAAAAAAAAAAAAAAAAAAAAAAAAAAAAAATTAAAAAAAAAATCGAAAAAAAATTAGAAAAAGAAAAAAAATATAGAAAAGAAAAAGAGAAAAACCATACGGACTACCATCCCGTTTTCATTCTATGTTCATTTTATGTTTTTGTTATTTTTCATTTATTAGCTTAAGTCGAGTCTAGTCTTGGCTTAGCAACGCCATCTTGTACATGTAATTAACCAAGATTGTTAACTCGCCACCAGTAAAACTTCCTTTATCCAACAAAACCGTGTAATTCATATCCCTACACCTAACGTTATAACCTTTTAAAAGACCTCTTTGATAGTTTATCCTAGGTGCTTACGCCATGTGGTGGAGGTTTGATCCTTTCCCAAGCCTATGGTAATCTATTTTGCTATGACAGGTAGTGAGAGATATCTTCCATTTCCATAATGTTATATTACTTTATTACACCCGAGAGATGTGAGTATCTAAACACTATTTGTGAGGTGCTTGTGTATGACCTCCGTGCTTGTCTATTGGTCTTTAGTGGAACGATTATTTGTTGTAATTACTTTTATATTAGTGTTAAATGACCCCTAACTTGTCTTTTGAGTAGAATAAAAGCTCATTTGCTTGAGGACAAGCAAATCTCAAGTGTAAGGGTATATGATGAGGCGAAAAATGATCCGTTTTTAGGGGGTCATTTAAGCCCGAATCCGACTTTATTTGATCAAATATTGCCCTAAATCGTTCCTTTTGTGATTTTAGGTGTTTGGAGAGTGAATTCTGAAAAAGAAGCCATTTTGGACGTTTTTGGAGCATAAAAGTGAAGAAAACGGCAAAGTACCAAATTTCCATGCTGAAGATACAAGGTGACGGCGTCAAGACCACCATCTTGACGGCGTCAGACATGAGGAATTAAACACCGTAGATGGTGACGGCGTCAGAAGGCTTCATGACGGCGTCAAAGTGGCAAGAATAAAACACCGTGGGTGGTGACGGCGTCACATAAGCCGTCATAAGTGGATCAAGGCCGTCCGAGGAAGTATATGGCGGCGAGGTGACGGCGTCACAAGTAACTCTTGACGCCGTCAGCCTGTTTTTCCTATATATAGTTTTCTAGTTTTTTCATTAAAAAGAGGAGAAGTTTTGGTGAAACCCTAAAGACGATTTTGGTGCCTCTTTTACAGGTTTTTCAAGGGTTCCAAACCCTTGAGACCTTGCATTGTAATTGAGATAAGTGTACTTTCAATTCAATCAATATGTCTATGTGTTGGTTGTTTATATCTTGTTCTTGTCTCAATTCTACTATGCTAGGCTAGATCTCTTTTGTGTTTGCTTAGATCTAATGAAACCTAGATGTTGATTATGTGTTGATTACTTGTCTATTCTTGTTTTGGATGAATGATATTATATGTTAGGCTTAAGAAAACTGGCAGATCTCCAAATGGTAACATGCTTGAACGTCTTAAGAAACATGAACCGAGGCGTACTAGGTCTTTATTGGTTGTATTTAATGCATGAGCCACTGTTTACAATCCCTATAGTTGTGCTGGGTCATGGTGTAGGAGGAGATAAGAGCTCATAGAGTTGGGGAGTTATGTATGCCACCCCACGAATGGTATTAAGGAATACAATCCGTCATCCATACAAGTGTAACAAGTAATTAACGTGTAAAAGATATCTAGGGAGTAGTGAAGTCTAAGTAAACACAATTTCTCCAACCACTGCTCACAACCTTAGTATAATTTAGTTTAATTTCATTTTCATTATTTTATTTTAATTATATAATAGCTTTGGGTTAGTTGAATAGCTACTAATTCCGCCCACTCTTCCAAAACCCGAGATTTTACTTGCTTTCATATAATATAAAAAAAATACAAAAATAATCATCTTTCACCTCTAGAACTATTAATTAGGTTTTCTAATCCTAGCGACACTATTCCTAAGCTGAACGATCAATCCCCCGGTACTTGTCACTATACTATACTACAACGATCAGGTACACTGCCTGGTGGGGGTTGTAAGCTTCTCGAGATCCCTCGAGAGGTAAAGCAAGGTGCGATTCCCACGCATCATTTTGGTTTGGGTTTCGGGACAACATGAGGTGGGACGTCTTGGGTACCCCCATTATGAGTAGGAAGTACTCCGTCCTTATTTACCTCGGTTTTATTTTCCACTACCTTGGGAGAAGAAGAAGAAGGGGTAGTGGGAGCAGTGGGTCCGTCATATGAAACTCCGCTCCTGGTCGTGATCACCTTTGCATCGCCCCTCGGGTTTGCGATCGTGTTGCTCGAAAGTTTTCCAGAGCCCGAGGGTTGTTCATTTAAAGATTTCTTGATTTCAGAAATTTGGCTGACCAACAACCTGTTTGTCTCTTCTTGAGTTTTCATGAACTGCTTTAACAACTCATCAGATGATGATTGTGGAGCTGGGAGAATGGCTTGTGTTTGGTTTGGGAAATTTTGGACTCGGTTATTTTGATTATAACCTTGTTGTGGTTGAAAATTTCCCTGATTTGGATTACCATTTCCCTGAAAATGATTTCCCGGGTTGAAATTGTTTCTGTTAAAGTTTCCTTGATTGTGGAAACCTTGATTCTGTCCAGGATGGAAATTCCCTTGGTTTTGATAACCTTGGTTCATTCGAGGTTGGTTCTGGTTTCGATTTTGCAAATTTGGGTTTTGGTTAAACCCGGGTGGCCCCATATGTGTGTTAGCACGGTAACTTGGTTCCATTTGAGGACGATATTGATTACCTCCCTGATTTGTAGTACCGGTTAAGGCATTGGCTTCAAAAGGACTACCATCGGTGGCAGTACAATTGTAGTAAGCATGTGGGCCACCACAAGTGATACAAACTTCCACCTTTTTTACTTCAGCATGTGAAGGGTTTTGTGTGAAAGTGACTTTCTTTTGGTTTGAGAAAACCAAAGCTTGAATAGCGTCCGTGAGTTTATCTATCTTAGCATCGGTGCTAGAAGTACTCACGGGAGATGAAGTAGAAGGATCAGCACTCACTTGGGAGTTATATGGCTTTGTGCGTGTAGTGCGGACCTTGGACTTATTTTCAATGATTTCTAAAGCTTCTTTAGTGGTTTTACTCAAAAAATTACCCCCCGCGGAGGCATTGAGAGAATCTTGGTCAGATTGACTCACACCATTATAAAAAAGTGTCAATTTGCATTAATTCAGTGAAACCATGATGAGGACATCGATGAAGCAATTCTTTGAAATGCTCCCATGCGTCACCAAACGATTCATCAAACCTTTGAGTAAATTTGATGATTTCATTTTTAAGACTTGTCGTTCTGGACGGGGGAAAAAATTCGTTTACAAATTTGGTAACTAAATCTTCCCACGATGTTATTGAACGAGGAGGTTGTTTTTCCAGCCAAATCCAGGCTGCCCCCTCAAGAGAAAATGGGAATAGAAGAAGTTTAACTGCTTCGGAAGGGACGTTCTTGTATTTGATGGTAGATGTAATCTTGTTAAACCATCGAATATGAGCATGAGGATCATCCCTCTCAAAACCATAAAATTGGCTTGAGGTTACTAGATTTAGTAACCCGGTTTTGAGCTCAAAGTATTCAGCCACAATGGCTGGGACAACAATAGCGTCTCCGTAACCCTCAATGGTGCTTGGAGAAGCTCATTCATCGGACGGTCTTCCGCCATGATAACTTTGTTTGGGGAAACAGCACGTATCTCAGATACTGCTGTTGGGGCAGAACATCTACGACGTCTTCGAGGAATTCTGACAAGCTCACGGAAAGGGCTTGTTGACCTAGAAGAACGAGTGCGCATGCACTAGAGACGACTCTAAGAAATCTTAGAGAGACGGGAAATTAAAAACAAATAAGAAAATCTTTTTGGATTTTTGTTTTTATAAGATAATATAGAAATATGGACAAAAAGATGATATATAACAATGGTGAATTAATTCAAACTCACAGATACTTCACAAAGTCGTAATACGCAGCACACCTCCCCGGCAGCGGCGCCAAATTTTGATTGGCTTCAGACAGTCAGAAAATATTAACCAAGTAATGGTCAACAAGTCAAACAGTCTAAACCAATACTCCGTGGAGTTTAGTGTTTCCCCGGATCGTTAAATCCCAACGAGGCGTGAAATCTGAAATAAAACGACTTTGAGATCAGGTGAATTGAACAGGAAAAAGGTTTAAGTGATTGTACTACTGAAATATAAGTTAGGATAGCTTTGATAAGCTATATCAACTAATACGTGAAATCAGATAAGTACAAATGAAAAGGAACTGGAAAACGTATACGTTTAATATTTTAAACATAAACAAAAACAACTTTAACTATAGTAGGAGTTTGCAAGCCTTAGGGGCTTAAATGCAAATTAAATAAATTTAAAATATTTATTTTATAATTACTGATTTATTTAAAATTTAATAAAACCTAAAAATGTAAAAAGATATAAAATGTACGTTTAAATAAATGTAAGCTTACTAAACTAAATGTGAATTCTGTTAAATAAAACTCTCACAAATATGAAAATTATATTTTTGGAATCCTTAACTTATTAGAAAATTATTAGAAAATTAAAATTTATTTTTATCACTATTTAATTAATTATTATTATTTAATAACTATTTTTTTAATTAGTTAATAATTCACTAATAAATAAGAAAATGTAAAATAAGTCTAGAAATATAAAATTAAAATTTATAAAAGTTTAAAATATTATAAAACTTATTTTTAAACTAAATTACTAATTATTATTCTATTTATTAATTAATTATCAATTAAACTAATTATATTATAAGAAATAGAAAATAAACAGTATAAATTCTAGAAAAATTTATAAAATTGTTGTACCTTATGTAAAAGCTAGAAAAATTATAAAAATTAGGTGGTACTTTATAAAATATAATTATGCTATTTAATTCTTATTTATTAATTAATAATTAATTAAACTAAAATTAATTCTAAATATTACCAAATGACAAAGGAAAAATCTAGAAAAATTTATAAAAATACTTTAATATAAAAGATATTCAATAAAAATATAAAAATGTAGAAGTGCTTATAAATAAGCTAAAAAGAAAATTAAATAGATAATTTCTATTAAATAGAAGCTATCACTATAATTAAGTTTGGCTTTTTCTGTTTCTTTCTTTTACAAAACTATTAAAATACTTAAAATAAGAAACTTTTATAAAGACAACTGATTTGGAAACCAAAAATAAGCACTGAGAGTGCTTATTACCCTTGATAGTTGACTAAGTTTGACCAAACAAAGAAATGAGCTCAAATGAGCTTATGTGGGGTCCACAAGGGTGAAATCTGGTTCACCTAAGTTAGTTTGGACTTGAATAAGCTATACTTGATGAGATAAGCTAAAAAGCCACAATAAGCAACTGCTTAATGGGGTGACTGAGACAGAAATGAGATAGATTTTAAGTACAATTCCAAGTGGGGTCCACTGGTGCACAGGTCAAACAAAGGGTCAAATATTGAGCCCTGGTAGGAGGGGGTTGTGAGAACCAAAATTGGAACTTGTGGGACCACTGTGGTGGCCACAATCAACCACCAAAGTGGTGGTTTTGGTGGTGATGGTCTGATGCACAGGGCATCATCTTGCCTTGCAAATGTTTTTGGTTGGGTGTAACTTGCACAATAAAAATCACAAAAATGAAATAGATGCAAGAAACTCAAGTTAAGCTGGTAGGTTACACACACAATAAGTTTCAAATCCTAGATCATAACACAAAAATCACAAATATTCATGCCATTTTAGAGAAAACTGAGGTAATGCAAATTTGACTTTTTCTAATTTTTAGCTCAGTTGACTAAAGTGAGATTCTAGCTTGATTTTCTAATTGATTATGGTATGTTAAGCTATAATAAAGCTATATTGATCTAATCCTATAACTTTTAAGCTGTTATGAAGGTTTATGGATCACAAAACATTAACAGTTAACTGCTATGGTGATCAAAAGGCTATTTTGACTTTATACAAAGCAAGCACTCAATTTTATGACTTAAATATCCTAATAGAACCTAAGTTAACTGGTTTAACCAACAAACAATAACTGAAAACCTTGCTGAGTCCTTGAACTCAGTTAATCCAAACACTCCCTAATATAACTGATATGTATGATTTTCAAAACATTTTCATGATTAAATACTTAAAATCAATCCACAGTGTTTTAATATGATGAGATAAGTAAATTTAAGCAAACAAACACTTGTATAAACAACAAATACTCAGAATCATTAAAGATACTAATTTGACTGTTAAGCTAAGATACAAAGCAAATATGAATTAAGCTGAACAAGCATGTGATATTGAGCAATAAACCAACTGAATAACACTAAATAAGCATAAGAAGATCAAAGATAAGCAGTGATACAGTGGAATGCCAAAATTGGTGAGATTGCTTACAAATGGCTTCAAGGTGTTCAACTGAAATCCAAGGACCAATAACAACTCCTATAGCTTACCAATAAGCACTAAACCAAGATCCATTGATAATTCAATCTGCTTCAATGCATCATCTTCATACCAACTGATTTTTTTATTTTTCTAGTATTTATTTGTATTTTTGGGTATTTTTTATTTCTAAGTAATATTGATTCTTTAGACTTCTAATAGCTTACATAAGCTATGTCAGGTACTTATATGAGCTTAAAAGTCCAATAACAACAATAGAAACAACAATTCACTAAACATAAGATTTTGCATATAAAATTGTATCAACTGAGTTTAGAACTTAAGAACTGAATTTAAGGCTTGAAACAAGTTTATTTTACACTGAAAATGCTTAACAAAAGACTTGAAAGGTAATTCTTACACTGAAAAATAAGAGACAATTAAGTCGACATACATAAAAATAAAATTACACTAGATATCTTCTCACATTGCTTCCCCTGCTTTCTTTATAGACTTTTTCAACTCCCCACATGTTTCTGAGACTTTTTCAACACATCTTGGCCATTGAATCTCTGCAATTCATCTAAACCGTTCAAAAGTACTTTTGGCGCCAAAAGTCATTAGGGTAGCTTGGGGCAGTTTAAGATCAATTAAAGAAATTTGGGGTGTTGTGGAGGTGTCAGGGGACAAAGGAGATAGTTTTTAGACAAGTTGGGGTGATATGGAAGACAAACCAGAAAAGGGGGTGCTACAGTGGTGGACTTGGTGGGAAAAGGTGGGAAATGCATTAATTGTGGAGTGGGATAGGTTTGTGAGGTGGAAGGGATATGATGGGGAGGACAGGTGGTGGTGAAAGGTGGCAAATACCATGGTGGTATTGGTGTTTGCAGGCTGGGGTGAGGGTGGTGAGCAGTGGTGGTGGTTTTGGGGGAGGTCAACGGGTTAAACCCCCGTTTTTATTAAATAAGGGTGTGGGCCGGTTTAGTTTTGGGCCTAGGAAAAGGAATGGGTGGGCTTGGTTTATTTGTGGATTGGATTGGTTGTGGTTTTGGGTTAATAATACAAAGGGTCCGGTTGGTATGTATTAATAAACAAGGACCAATTTTGTAATTTGGACAAAATTGAGGGGTTGAATTTGTCGCTTTTCCAAACTACTTCCAAGGACTAAACCTGCAATAAAACCATAACACAATGACAAAAGATGCATATTTTCCATTTTTTAAACCCAGGGACCTTTTCTGCCAATTCCTCATACTCCAGGGACCTTTTCTGTAATTTTCTGAAAATTGAAGGGTTGAAGTTGTAATTTCCCAAAAATTATCAAAAGGTCCATTTATGCCATTTAATAATAGTGCAAGGTTTATTTTTCATATTTTTCCATTTTCAAAACCTTAAGGACTATATTTGACATTTTTGAAACTTGAGGGACTAAAGTTGTCATTTTACAACTTTTAACTTTAAAGGACTATACTTGACAACTTATGAATCCCTAAGGACCTTTGATGATATTTTTCATGTTTTGATTTACCAGGGACTAGTTTTGCCAAATTTTCAAAGTTCAGGGACTGAAACTGTAAATTTTGTGAAATGTGTTGTTTTTTATCAGTTTTCAATCCTTTTGCATAAAAACACGATCCAGGGATATTTTATGTATTTTAAGGCATTCCTGTGTGTTTTCATATGTTTTTGCAGTTTAAATGTAACAGAAATGATGAGTATTTACACACTCATCAGTTGTCACCATTGGTCTCATTGTTGAACCTGTGTGTAACTTCAGTCCAAAAAGAACGTCCGTTCACAAGCTCTTCGGAATCTTTAACTTCAAGCCATACGCGAGCTAGCAGATCTTCTTCTTCCATTGACCACCGATTGTTCATTGTGAAATGCTTTAGGAGTGTGTGAAATGCTTTAGGAGTGTGTGAAGAAAAGTATTGTATTGTGTGGTATTTATAGGGGATAAAATATAAGAAGCGGGATATTTTTGAATTCAAAATTCAAATAGAAGGCGGGATAAATTTTAAATTCAAAAATTAAATACAAGGCGGAATCTTTGAAATTTAAAATTCGGGCAGGATCTTTTAATACAAACGTAAATTTTTTATTAATAAAATAAACGTTACATAAACAGAAATTAAAACATTACAATAATAATTTAAAAACTAAAACTTCAATTATAATCTGAGTGATCCCAGGTCTGCGAGTTGTCGGAGCGGTAACCGTCGTCATACGGATCAAAGCTCGCAAACCTCTCTGCTTCTAACTCAGCTTACATCCTGCTTAGCTCCCGCTCGTCCTCAGAATTCCAGCCATCATCAGCAGGTTTCACATTTTCCTCAAAACTTAGCTGAAAGTTATCAAGATGAGGTTGCTGTTGTTGTGGCTCAACAACGCTTGGTGCAGATGAACTTGATGCACCGTGCACAAATTGTTGTTGTTGTTGTGGTGTATCAGCAGCTTGCACATTCTCTTCAAAACTCCAACATATCTTGTTGGATTTCTCGTTCTCAATCTGCTGCACACAACCCCACAATGTTTCAACAACATCAGCGTCTTTGCGAAACTCGTTGTACAAAAACTGGTCGATCACATATTTTCTCTCGACAGAGATATCTTTGCAAGCTTCGTATCGTGTTCTCAGGCGGTCTTTGCGTAACTTCGTCAGCTCAAACTTCTTAATAACTTCGACAATTGCATCCTGGCGTTCCTTGTCATCAATTTCGACTTGTTTTTGGACATAGTTTTGAACTTGTTCCACAATGTGAGGAAGTTTACAAGCCATTTTTTTTTTGTTTGATTTGTTGTTTGAATTATGTTTGAAAGTGAGTTTAATTTGAGTATTTATAGGATGAAAGTGGTAAAAATTTAAAAATAAATAAATAAATAAATAAAATCAAACGGTAACATTTGTTTTTGAAAATGAGATTATACGAAATACATGGGTGGAAAAATCGGTCGTTTTTGCGAACGATATTGGGAAAACTAGGCCGGCGATCGATGTTCATTTTAATAAAAGATATGCACTATCAGATGATATGTCATATGTACGTGCACGTGCATTAATGGTTATAGAATCCAATGTAGTACTCCGTATGTGGTCTACATTATACATAAGTATCCAATGCATAGCATACATACGGTATAAAGTCGATGTGAAAGTAGAAAATATAATAATATGCGTCGTCATATACTCATAATGATCTCGTTACTATTTTGTATTTCTTATCAAATCAAAGTATATATGTAACACAAAAACACTAAATAAATAAATCCTAAACAAAAACATGGTAAATGCATGTATGGCACGGCCAGGTTATCAGCAGTTTGGTCCCCTCTTTACCTTTTCTTCTTCAAATTAAGTGGGAGGCCATGTCACTATAAGGTACAACAGGGTGGTATTAAATTGACTTTATTTATTCATAAATTGCTTTTAACCGATTAATTGTTTAGTGAGGGTGGAGGGAGTGCACTCCCTCTCTTCCCTTCACTCACTCTCAACCAATCTCCTTCCGTCACATCATTTCTCACTTTTTTCATCACTCACTTCTTTTTTGGAGGCGCCACTTCACTCATCCTTCACTCACTTTTTTTTTTCTTTTTTAAATTCTTTTTAAAAACTAAAAAACCTAATAGAGTTAACTATATAACTAGTTCTGTGTTATGTCTCCAATCAAAAAATTTAGATAATATATATATTTTTGTGTTATGTCCCTGGACCCATTAGCATTTTAGTCGTCTTCCTCCTCACCACAGAAAAACCATACTCTGTTTCTTGATCTAATCCACCATCACTATAGTTAAAAAAAAAAAAAAAAAAAGAAAAGAAAAAAAAAATCTTTCTTGGCTGCTGCTGCAAACACCCACACAAACACACACAAAGTCTTCTTCTTCCTTGTGCTTTCCACCATCAACAACAAGCAGCCTTTTATAAAAAAAAAAAAAAAAAAAAAATGGCTCCCAACGGTCACATTTTGCTTCCAACGTTCGAATATTTCACCCTTCCCGTGCGTGAGATGCTCACTCAAAATAGCTCCCCGTGCGGTATGTAAGTCGCGGCGGCGGTGCTCCCGTGCGGTAAGCCACCCCGCACCGCATGCTCACGCACCCACTCCCTCCACTCTGATGACCACCACAAAACCCGATACATCCTCTTTTATGTTTAAACAAGCTAAAGTATAAGTTAAAAAAAGTTTTCTAACTTTTACCTTAAATATTTATATTTGTATTATATATTACTTAATACAAAATATATGAATAATTGAATTTTAAATGTATTTTTCATTAGTATAAACAAATAAAAATATATAAGGTCAAACTTATCAAATGAAAACTTGAAAAATCAACAGTGGACTATAATTATAGGACGAATATAGTAAACACGATAAATAAAAAATCATGTAACGTTACATTTCTCTGTACCTTACCCTGAAGGGATTGGGTTTGTTGCTATTGTTGTATGTAACGTTACATTTGTTCGAAAAGATCAATTTAGTCATGATTTTTAGCTACTTCACAAAAGTGAACACAACAAAAACGGACTTATATAATTTTAAATCTCATTAATGATCTATTTGCTCAATATTGTTACACAATCTTAAAATTGAATGTTTAGTCAGTCTAAACATTACATAACATTACATATTAACATTGCCAATATTTTTCTTGAAACCAAACATACGAGCCAATCAAGGTTTCCGATCAACGTTTTGTAAAACTAAATAACAAAAATATATACAGATAGCATAAAAGTTATGCATAATCGAAACCTTCCATACAACATAACATCTCGTTAATGCCAAATAATTCATAGTGGTACAAAACTATTTAAATGCCATAACATCACCTCATCTATTTACCTTATGAAAAGTTGAAAACAGATCACATTAAATACAACTTACCTGGCTCACCTTCCATTAAAATCCCAAAATATACTCTGTATCACAATAAATTGTACACTACATAATATTCGTCACACATGCAATATCAATGTAATGAGTAATGACGCATCAAATAGAATGGCACGTGGAGCTTGCATGAGCTAAACACTTCCCTAAACTATCATTTTATAACACACTACTTGAAATGGAAAACAAATTCTTGTTAGAAAGGATTGAAATTTTTTAGTTACAGATCATTTGTGTTTAGAAGTATATAGTTCCTTTTATTTTGATCGAAAAAAAGAAGAAGATATAAGCTAGAAAAGAAAGATAGGTTGTACCGTTGTAGATCACAAACACTATCATGTGTCACTCCTATCCTACTTGAAATATGCGATATTTCCCTCAAAATGAGTTTATAAATATCGATAATCACATATAGTAACCGTCGTGGTTTAAACGGTGCGTAAAGGCCCATAAAAGTGTGAGGCTTGATCATACCGTCGTGTCACGCGTTATGCCGTATATATGATAAAATATAAATATATAAATATTTGTGCCGCTTTATGCCACGCATTATAAACGTAAAAACTTCGTTTTAGTTGATAAGACGTGAGGTTTGGTTATGCCGCTATATCTCGCGCTATTTGTAACCTTGGTAACTCGTATCTAAGAAAGCAATGAATCTCACCAATTTTATTACAGTAATATCCTACATTAATGAATGATCCCATATTTGACAATGTGAGAAGCACAACATATTTTTTCTCATTAAAGCAAGTTAATGATTGATTTGTGAGCAGTGTTTTAAAAGGCGCGTCGCAAAGGCCTTGTGAAGGTGCGAGGCGTCATCTTCATCTCACGCAATAGAACAAGGCGTTGTCTTAAGGCTTGACATTAGATGAGGTGCGATAAAGCGTGATAAGGTGTACTGGTATTTGAGACGTTTAGGGGATTTACTAGTAATTGGAATTTGGGCATCGTATTTGAGGTTTACTGGTATTTGGCGTTTAGGGGTTTACTATTATTTGAAGAAGATTACAAATGCATTGTGGCCACGGAGGTTCACCTGCACCGACTCCGGGCTATCCAAAAAAGGTAGTAGCCATGGGATTAGTTGGCTCGCAATGTCGAGTCGGAAACCCATGATTACCAAAAGAAATTAAAAAAAAAAATTAAAAATTTAAAGAGAGTTTTTTGACTTTATTGCTTGTGTATAACACTTTTTGTAAACTCGATGTATATGAAATATGATATACTAATGAAATATAATATAAATTTATAAATCTATAAATATTTTTTGCCGTCTTAATTCACGCCTTAAAAACGTTATGCCGTCACGTCTCACGCTAAGGCTTGAGACTTGACCATGCTTTCACGTCACGCTTCACGCTATTTATAACATTGTTTGTGAGTAAGTTCACCTGATGAAAACTAATTTTCACTTATTAAAATAAAGTTTCAGTTTTAAGTAAACTCAAAATTTTCACTCCTATAATAATAATAGAGTTAAGTATTATAGTGTTTGTATCCTACATTACAACAGTCAAGGTTAACTATTTCACCCATATAAAAGTTACGACAAAATACCAAGACCCAAGTAGACTATGCGCCAATTTCCGTTAACTTATACTCCGTAGTTATCATGGACAAGTATAAAAAAGCTATGCAATTATGCATAATGCAATGTTATAATAAGCGGTTCATACTTTATTGATACAGGGTCTCGATATCAAAATAAGCATCTTCATGTTCACCCCTCATCAAATAATAAAAAGTACATGAAATACGCCTAAAAAAGTCATGGTAAAAGCATGTGTGGGTAGCACGGTCATGTGATCTGCACTTCTTCACGATTTTGGCGGGAAGCCATGTCACCAAAAGGACAAGAAGATGGTATTAACTTGATTTTTATATTTGCTAAAAAAAACTATTTGAATTTTTATCATTATCGATAATATGTGTAAAAACAAATATTCTTGCTCAAGTGCCGGAAACAATTAACGCCGAAAGTTCTTTATAGATTCAACTTTTACCATAGAATTCATCAAGCAATCTTAGCCACTAATTTCTTTTTATCAAAATAAAAAATAAACTTTCACCATTTTTTTAAAACTTAAATATTTCGCAAATCGTAAATCGCCAAGTTACAAAAAAAATACCATCGCGACGAGAATTAAATTATCTTTCTATAGACATGCATTGTTATATACTTTCGACGAATTTTTTTTTCGATCAACTTATTTTTTTTCGCCCAGAAAAATCATATATGATTCTTACGAATCATATATGATTCGATTTTAACAAATCATATATGATTCGTGAGAATCATATATGATTCGTAAGAATCATATATGATTTTGACGAATCATATATGATTCTTTTTGGGCGGAAATTAAAAAAAAATCGTCGAAAGTATATAATAATGCATATCTATAGAATGATCATTTAATTCTCGTCGCGAGGGTATTTTTTTTGTAGCTTGAAGATTTACCGTTTGCAAGATATGTTGTTTTGAAAAAAAAAATGGAAAATATAAGTGGGTGGGTATGATTGGTTGATAGGTTCTATGGCATGTATGGGTTCTTCATTGATCTCAACTCAACAATTAACAATGACGGTGCAAAGTTACAAACCACTGTCCTTATGGAGCTGGGAGTGCATGCGTGAGCATGCGGTGCGGTAAGCCACCCCGCACGGTAACACCGCCGCCTCGAATTACATACCGCACGGGGAGGGGAAATGAGTGAGTATCTCACGCACGGGAAGAATTGAATTTGTGAACGTTGGAGGTGAGATTTGACCGTTGGGAAGGACCGTTGGGTGCAACAGTTATTTTATTTTATTTTATAAAAGGTCTTGGTCTTGTGTTGGTGATGGTAGAAAGCAAAAAAAAAAAAAAAAAAAAAAAAAAAAAAAAAAAAAAAAGATTACCGAGAGAAAAAAATATGGAACGTGGCAAAAATAGAGATCCAAGAAGAGGTGGTCGTGGAGCGAGAGGTGGCTCGAGAGGCACAATTCGTCCTCGAATCCAATCACAACCCGGTTTCGAATCTTCTCAAGCACAACCTTACCGCCCCAAAATGTATCCTCAATCTCCACCATTTTTTTACTCCCAACAACCCCTCCCTCAAATTTCCACTAACTTCGATCCGTTTGAGCTGAGCTATACCTAACAATCCCCACCGCCAATTCCTACTTTCAATGAAATTTTAGTTTTTTTTATAATTTTAATAGAATTAAAAAAATAAAAAAAATAAAAAAAATAAAAAAGAAAAAAAATGAAGTGGGTGAAGGGTGAGTGAAGTGGCGCCTCCAAAAAAGAAGTGAGTGAAGGGTGAGTGATGTGGCGTAAGGGGTTTGGTTGGGAGTGAGTGAAGGGAAGGAGGGTGAGTGAACCACTAAGTGTCGTTTATCTTTTTGAAGATATGGAAAAATGTACTCCTTTCATGGTTTAGAAATCAATATTGTATATTCTAAGCATGTGTTATTGTAATGTTATTTGATAGAGTAATATATTAGACCGGACGTAATAAGTGCATGAAGGCTCGATCTTTCTTTTTTTGGAGGACACGTCCTCTTAATTACGGCTCGTCAACTCGACGCGTCTTTAAGCATGAAAAACGAAAACTCAGCCGATCGCAAGACCGATTCGTGGGGAGTCGTGGTACACAAAAAACAAAAGTCAACAGTTCAAAAATTGACTGTTTCACATTTACTAAAAAACTTATATAAATTTATCTTTATAAATACCACAATACTCCTTTATTTTTATTCACACTATCAAGTACATTATTTCTTATACACTCTAATATTCATATCTAAAAACAGTGTCTCAAAACTAACCAAAACACAAAAAACCTGCCGCCAACAAAACATTCCAACGAGAAATGGTGTTTGAGATGAAACAACAAATCAAGAATATTATTTGTACTATTAGTATATATATTTTTTAATTATTTATTTATTTGAATTATTAATGTAATATTTTTTGTTTATAGTTTAAAGCTTAATTATAGTGTTTCAATAAAATGAACTTTAAATAGATATTAGAATTTTGTATTGAAGTTGGTTGTCTTATTAAATTAAATTGGTGGTGAAGTTAATTTTAGAGAGATAAACATGTGCCGGTGAGATGACGGTAATGAACGTGGTCTCAAGTGTCCTCATTACATTAAGCCTAAATACTCTTACCATTTTCTTATCCTACGAATCAATAATAAATTGAAGATGATAACATAATGGGTATGTTTGGTGAATAGGTTGGAGTCAGGGCTGAAACTAGGGCTTATATTATAAGTCGGAAGCTGAGGCTTATATTTTAATAAAGTTATTTAGCGAATTAGTTGAAGCTGTAGCTTATTAATATAAAAATCACATAAAAATACTTTAAATTAAACTCAGATATATTTTCAGTTTTTGCGTGATAATCAGTTATATTTTAAAAAGTATTTAAGTAATTTGATGAACTATAAGACTCATAACCCCGTTTCAATTGATTTGAGCTTATGAAAGCTGGTAGTTTATAAAAGCTTCCATAAGCATCTATAACAAACAAAACTTATTTTAAAAATTTAAGTCTATTTAAGCTTTTTTTTTAAGCCTCACACCAAAAATACAAGTGTCTTTTTACATGGGATATGCTATTTCACTACCAAATGAAGCAAAATAAATTCACATAACAAAATTGATGGAAACCGAGTATGCTCGTTCCATTTAATGATGTGCATAATTTTGAAAATGACATTATAAAAAAAAGTGGAGTAACATCTTTTTAAAGTAAAATAAGATTCTCAAAAGACGTCATATTTTGTGCATATGATCCACAGCCCGAACAAAAAATATCGAATTCCTAACTTGGTCAAGTATGTTGAGTATGTGGTCCACTTGACCATTGCACCCATCCGATTAGTCATTAGTGACACGTAGAGTTTTTTACATGCAAGTATGCAACAAATACGTAAAGACTGATTATAAAGAAAAGGGTTTAAAATGGAAAGAATAATCTGTCACCGATTTGCTTCTTGGTTCATTTTCGTTTTCTTCTTCATTATTTTTCTCTCAACTCACATGTAAAGTAACCTACATACGTGGCTTTCCTCTCTATCTTTAAGCTCGAGCTCAGGCTAAAACTTGTTAAGGCTAGAATCGTTTTGAGCTTTTACCGAGCCAATCTCGAATAGCTTGTGAGTAGCTCAGTTCATTTACATCCCTAATCATGTTGCTCGAAGTCACTATGTTCGCTAATTTATTCTGGATATCACTACAATTATTGTCTCTTGGTCGAAACATTTTTGTAAATATTTCTTTGGATGAATTATCCAACATTTAGTTTTGTTCAAAAATTACACATACTAATATCGAATCAAACTTCTCATACAAGATAACGGGTATGTTGATACACATTATTTTAGAGTGTTTTTAATCAACTAACATTTAGGGGGTGCTTGGTGGGGGATTAAGGGGGTGGGGAATGGGTAAGTTATTCAAAAGGGCACACCTCACTCATTATTTGGTGCTTGGTTAGTGAGTGCAAAAGGATTGATTACCCCGTAGTGGGTAATCAACCATTATAGAGTAAATTTGGGGGGGAGGGGGTAAGGTATTGATTACTCACCTCACTCATTCCTTTGCATTTCCTTTCCATTTTCATACTTTGAACCAAACAGGCCCTTAATGTTTGAAATATTAAGCTTGTTTAGTAAGTATTGTGTAGCGTTTTGATTTGATTTCGATGTTAGTAATAACTAGTTTTAAATTGCTACTAGAAAAGAAACATATTACGGGGTATAATATAAACATTATTCCTTTTTAATACTGCTTGTCATTACTGTAATTTGCTATTGGTATTATGTGAGTTCCCCATCAACATATGTTGTGGGTTCAAGCCTCGCGAAAGGCATTTGTAAGATATATTGTGAGATAGCTGGTATAAGTGTGAAAAAAAATTGGCATTCTAAATAAAAATTAAAAAAAAATAAAAAACTACGTTTTGCTACTACTAGTTTTGCCGCATACAACCAAAATCTGTTTAGGAGGTATTGGTGTGTTATAGAGGCTCTGTCACCCTATACCGCCCGGTTATAGGCCTTGTGCCATCGCCAGAATGTGATGTTATAAGTTTTTATAGTGTAAAATAAATGAAAATCGTGAATTCCAGCAGTACCTATAACTTGTATTACATAAGATTTTATTATTATTATTATTATTATTATTATTATTATTATTATTATTATTATTATTATTATTATTATATTTTATTTTTTATTTATTTATTTATTTTATTTTTTTTATTATTATAAACAACATTTTATTAGAAACTCAAAGGATTTACAAGAAGTTAGTGGGAAGCCGAGATACTAACTGGGCTCCCACTCCTCTAGCTATAGAAAAACTAATCCTACTAAAGATATGAGCAGCAACACGCGCTCCAACATCTTGGGTCATCGAGAACTTACGGATACGCTTCAGTAAGGTCACTGCATCCCTCTCAAGTTCCCCAAAAGAAGATAAAGAGAAGGGGAGGAACCCATATCCAATATTTGCGCACATAGCCTCATACTTGACGCGTTTACGTTGTGCCGCCTCAATCACAGCACGACCCGGCGCAAAATCAACCATATTAGTTTGCGTCAAGGGAGACGAGCCCGTCAGATCAACACATACATCAAGCCCTCCGTCTCAAGAGTAGAGCAACATATCAGCTGGACGTAAGGGCTTATCCCTTTCTCCACAAAGCCCGATGTCAACTTCTTTACGAGCCGAAATCCCCGATCGAGAACAGATGTCGAGAAGAGTATCGCGCACCATGTTATGCCGATGTTTAATACCAATAATACCAGCATACGATACAGCATGGTCCCCATAAATATCCCCCGTAAAGACCCTAGAACAAGCAGAACACGGCATCTGAACAGAAAATAGGGGAATACCTAGCCGATAGCATAATACACAACGGTATGTCCTAGCATTCATAGTCTGTCCCAACCCAGATATCGGAACCACCCTAAGCCAGTCCGAAGTGTAGTCCTCCATTTGCGATCTCCATAGCGCTATATGTCGAGTAGATAAGCAAAAAGTGGATTCAGCCGTTTGGGTAACACGTGTGAAATATATATCTGCCAATTTCTTCATGAGTTTGGGGGCAGCGATCTCACTTGGGTTACTAAAAAAATCAATCTCCATTTTTGCATTAAAAGCACACAATGCATCATCAAAGGAAAGCCCAGGGTTTATAATACCAGAATGTTGGAGGAGCTTAGTCTGTAAGCTAGCAGATTGAAGTTTAGATGCAAGGAATGCATAGTTCAAGACATCACCTGCAGAGTAAACGCCAAGCCCCCCAAATGAAAAAGGTAAGGTGGCAAGCCTCCACTGCCAATCACCAAAACCAGGTCCTGAAGCAGTGACAATGCGCTCCAGAGAAGAACGAAGTGCCACATCAAATGAAACCTGAGCACGTTCAAAGACCCGAGGAGAACATGTGCGCATAGAAAAATATAACTTGGAAATACTGGCACAAGCACGAAGGAGCAACAACTCACACTGGGGGTCATTAAGCTTACCAACAACACCCATAAGCTCAGTGGTCTTAGCAACCCTTTTCATAACAAATTCAGTACTAAACTCAAAGTCCACACTAACAGGCCCACCAAGTAATTTAACACTATTTAAAGGTCGAGCAATATTAGGCGGAAAAACACCTGCAAGCCTGCTTCTGGGGTCTTCCCTTGGCCAAAAAACCTCAGTTTTATCAACATTGAGGTGCAAACCACAACGAGGTCCATCCATCACAATAAGCTCTAAAACCTTGCCCACGACCAAAGTATCTCCAATAATAGTACCATCATCCAGATACCAAGCTTGAAGGGAAAGGCTAAAGGAGTCTCTAATTTTGCATACCAAATGATGTAACACTAAAGCAAAAAGCAGAGGTCCAAGTGGATCACCTTGTTGCACACCTTGATGCGACCATAAAGTATGTTCCTCATAATATAATCTAGCTGGGCTGGAGTAACAAAATTCCACCCAACGTGAAATAGCAGGACAACGAAGGCGAACCTCATGTAGCATAACCTCACGATCCACTAAATTGAAAGCGTTTTTGAAATCCACCAACAACATCGAAAGACCTACATCACCTCCACGATCTTTAATAAACCGATTCACAACATGAAGAATAGCCTCCCCTCCCCCAGATACCCCAACACCGAACTGAAGATCATTCAAGTAACCATCCAAAGAATGACCAATCATAGAAGCACTAACTTTGGAAACTAAACGCCTCCAAACGGTTCCCACGGCAATAGGACGGATACCACCTCCTGGCTTGACCAAAGGTGTGAGAGGAGCACTAGCAATATACTCACCCAACGCCCTAGGGCATTTACCATCAAGAAAAAGATTAACCACTATGGTGATAGACGTGATCAACTCATCAGAAATAGCCACAGCAGCACCACTTAAACAATCCACAAGGTGTTGGGCACGCAAACCATCCCGACCACAAGACGTACTACGAGGGAAACTCTTAATCATATCAAGAACCACAGCAGGAGATGCAACGAGTTGATTATGATCAATAGGAATATGCAGCAAAGGGGGAGCCCGTTTAAAAGGGTGCTTAGCTTTTAAGTCCTCAAGAGTGCCATCATTATAAGGAGCAACACCAGAAGAAGAAAGAACTCTAACAGCCGCAGAATAATGGCCATCACAAATCTTCCTCTTACACTGCTTGACATTACGCTCATCCAAGTCCAAGTTTCCCTCAGCCATATTAGACCATGATGGGGAGGGTTCAGCTAAAACCTCTCTAACGAGCTGCGAACTACCACCAGGTGTGCCCCAAGATCGAATGGCATTAACAATATACTCTTCCTGGCGTTGACGTTTAACAGCAGACCTACACTCGACATAACTCCTCGGGCAAAAGGTTTTCAGGAGACAAAGAGGTAAGACTAACAAACTAACCCAGCAAGAAACATCGTCAGGTGAGCAGACCATCTTATCAAGAGCACCTTTCAATACCCGTGAGAACCCCAAACGACACTTAGGAGGGATGGATTTGACCGTGCGTAACCCATTAGAGAACAAACTATCAAGGAGAGGCAAAGTAAAACCAACATGCTCGTCAAGCACCAAATCCCCAACAAGATCAGCTTGTGCAGAAGAGGAAGGAACGGGTGGTTTGGTGAGATCATATAGTATAAACCTCACAATACCATCTCCACAATCAGGGCGTGGCACAAAGTCAGAACCATTGCCATGACGACATTTAGCACGAAGAGTATGCGTCTTGAAACAGACCCCACATAGCCAAATACCCATACGTGTAAAAGTAATCTCAACCTCCTCAAAAACAACAAGATTAGTAGCAAGAGTGTGTTTAGTGATAGCTTGCGCATCCCCAATAAAATGACGGTCACGAAGATGAGTGATCAAAGAGGTTTTAGTAAGCTCGTTTCCATGACCATCATGACAACCACTAATGCCCACAAAAGGGCAGTAAAAACGAATAATCGCCATACTACCACACCAATAACAACCACAGATCACAACCACCTTCAAATAAATATCAGTGAAACCAATGTGACACAAAGCACAAGATAGCCACGCCTAAAAACCAAATAGTCACAGTAGTTTCAATAATGCGAATCGCAACAAAGCAACAAAACCAAAAAGAAAAACAAACCACTGAAAAACGAGTAGGGTAACCGACTAAACCCAACCTGTATCGAAACCCAGTATCGAAAACTGTAGTCTAACGAACCAAAACCTGTGCGAGAACCACAACAGCAAACTGTATGCCCAGGAACAAATTGTACGTTACAGAAACAGTAACGAAACCGACCCCTGTTAATGTATTCTAAGTATGTTTAAGTTAAAATCTAACATATAATACTATTAGAGCACCCGGTGTTGGTGTATGTTGCTCTCGTGGATAGAAAACGCCAGCCCGTAACGCGAGGACAACAGTGTGAGCGCCATCAGTGCTGGCGTCGTCACCACAAGCCACACATTTCTTTTCATTGTAAAACATGTTAATATAATTTTTTACGTATTTAGTCCCTGATGGTTTGTTTTCTTATATATCTAGTCATCAGTGTTTTTACATTGTTAGTCATTGCATTCAATTTATTATATTATTAGTTTTGATATGTAAATTTTTTGATTTAAATGTAATGTTTTGTTTAGATTATGTAATGTATTATTTTAGTGTGTTACTTTATTTGAATAAATGAAAAAAATTAAAACCGTCGTGTCTAGTGGTGTCCGAAGAGTTGTGTGACGGAAGAAAAATATTTTTGTGCCGAGTTATAAAAAAAATGCTGATATAACAACACTTTTTACTAAAACATTGTTTGATACCTTGGGTATGTTTGACGAAATGGGTTGGGGCTGGGGCTTATATTATAAGCCGAAACTAAAATTTGTATTTTTATAAACTTGTTTGGCAAGTGGGCTGGGGCAATGGCTTATTATTACAAAATTACTAAAAAAAGACATAATTAAATGAGTTTTTGTATATGTTAGATATTTTTGTGGGTAAATAAGTAATTTATTCTTCAAAAGCTTCGGGTTAAAGTTTTTAGCCGACTTATTTTATAAGCCATTTCATAAGCCACATGACAAACAAAATTTATTTTATTAGCCGACTTATTTGAAAAACCTGCAAAACAGAGCCCTTATCCTCCGTATCACACATTTTATAAAGTACAAAAATATTTACCAAGAATAAAATCACCTCGTTTACTCACCATATCAAACCAAATCACACAAAATCTAAAATCACCAAAATAATACAGTAAAAATAAATACACGTCACACAAATATTATACCCCCACTGGCCCCACATACCCAAAAATTACCTCATCTACTCACCTCATCACACAAAATCTAAAAAATTACCAAATCATAACAAATCTCACTCACAGTAAAATAAATACGATACACCCACTCACACACACAAACCACACAGGAGCATGTATTGACGCACAGGACACGTGGCGCGTGCGCGGGATAAAAACGTCACCATCAACCGCAACAAACTTCCGCTATAAATACTCCCACCCAACCCTCTCCACTCTCATTTTCATTTTCAATTAGGGTTTTCCACACACTAAAAACACACACATACTGTTCTTGGTCCAAATTAGGTAAACATTTACAACAAATTATTCACTGTTTATATACAAAATGTTGATCTATTTACCTTTTTTTTATCATATTATCGGTTTATTTTCGGGTTATTTTGTGGTTTTTGACTTTTTTACCGTTCATTTTGACGGTAAATTAGGGTTTTCTTTGAAATAATTACTATTTTTTGTTGTTGATGGTTTTTGAAGGATTATTTTGTGGTTATGTTAAGTTAGGTTTTTTATACACACTAAACACACACACACACACACTGTTGGTGAAATACTGTTATTATACGGTTTACTGATGTATTTAATTTTTTGATCATATTTTTACTTTTTTACGGCTAATTTTGTGGTTTTTTACTTTTTACGGCGGTAAATTAGGGTTTCGTTAAGTTATTTACTATTTTTTTACACACACTAAAAACACACACAAACACAAGCTAAAACACACACAAACACACACTAAAACACACACATAAAGTTTATAGAGCTTGTTGAACACTTGGTGTGTTTTTTACTGTTTAATTTTGTACGGTAAATTAGGGTTTTCGTACGGATAATGATTGTTTGTTAAAACGTTGTTGATTTTTTTAACGGCGTAATGTTTAGAGTTTTTTAACGGCTAATTTTTGGGGGTTTTCACTTTTTTTAGTTTTTTAGTTATAAAATAATTACTCTGTTTTTTTTTTTTTTTTTTAATGGTTGAAATATGTGTTGTAGATTTATACATAAAATGTTTTAGGGGTTTTTACACAAACTAAACACACACACTGTTGATAAATATTAGGCAAAACTTTTAACAAATGTTAACCGTGTATCTACAGAGTGTTTTATTATTATTATTATTATTATTATTATTATTATTATTATTATTATTATTATTATTTACCTTCTTCGATAGTAGTGTGTGTTTTTACGGGTTAATTTTGGGGGATTTTACTTTTTACCTCATTTCTAACGGTAAATTAGAGTTTGGTAAAAATAATTGCTCTGTTTTTTTTACTCTGCTGTTGATGATGTTTTATGGTTTTTTAGTTAGGGTTTTTAAACACAATTTTTTATTATATTTTTTTAGCTCAAATTTTATGGTAGATTTTGTCAAAATAATTTCTGTTATCATTTATTTTTATGAGAAACGTTTTAATCTGTTTTTTTTTGTACTTCTGTCAAAATTTTTATGAGAAACGTTTTAATCTGATTTTTTATGGTTTTTTAGTTAGGGTTTTTAAATACAATTTTTTGTTTGTTTTCGGGCTATTTTACTATTCTGTCAAAATTAATGGTTAAATTATTTTTTTGTTAAAATAACTACTGTTTTTTTTTTGTACTTCTGTGAAAGAGAACTTTGTTACATGTGTAACTTTTGATGATTCCTTAGAGTTAAATTTTATTCATATTTTTTGCGATAAATTTGGCCGAAATTGGGGTTTCGTTTGATGATTATAAACTGTTGTTTAATAATGCTATGAAAATGTGTATGATGTTAGGTGTGTTTATAGAGTGTTTTTAATTGATGATTTTTTACCTGAAACCATTTACTGTTTTTGTTTAACTTTTTACTATGTTTAACCATCTCTTTATAAAGGAATTATTTTTAGATTTTTTTTATTTTTTATTACTGCTCTGTTTTTACTTGTTTTTATACTGTGAGTTTTGTTGATTAGGTGTATTTTTAGGTGACTTTTGTATAAATATCAAACGGTTTTTATAAATAATCTTGTGGTTTTTTACCGCGCAAATCTTACCATATTTTGTTATTGTTTCTTGAAGCTGTGTATAAATTTAGTTAGTAGAATATTTTAAGCTGTTTGTAATTTTTTGCTTGCTATGTTTGCTGTTTGTTGTTGCTGTTTCAGGGTTTTAGCTGGTGATCTTGTTTCTCTAAACAAGGTATTATAGCTATTCACTTTTAAACCGTTTTGTACTAAGTTGCTAAATGCTTTAAATGGATATAAAAATGGGTGTAGTATTTTGTATGATTCATGAGGTTTCCCGATTTGCGGATTATGTTTTCTGTACTCATTTGATGTTAAAAGGAACTTCGTGATATGTGGTTTACATTTTATGCATGTTTCTGATATTTGAAGAATTTAATGGTGCATGATCACCCGGTACTTATTTGCTGTTAGCCTGTTACATGTATATTGATCATTTTTGGAAATTTTGGTGTTACAAAAGTACTTATTTGTTGCTGTTTGTTGATTCATGAAAAGATTCCATGATATGTTTACACGGTGTTACTTGCTGCTAATTGAAAATGTTTACACGGTGTTACTCGCTGCTAATTGAAAATGTTTTCTGATTTCTGTGTTTATCATGTGTATGCTAATTGTCTATGAATGATTTGATGGATTGGAAGCAGTTTTGTGTTCTTTAATGGGTTTAGTTGTACCTAAATACTAGGTTTGCTAATTTGAATGTTGAGATGGATTTAGCTGTTTAGTACTGATGTTATGCATATATAATTGGGTTTAGTTTTTTTTATAATGTTGGTTGTTTACTGAAAAAAGGTTTTCGGATTCATATTATGTGTATGCTAATCTTCTATGAACTGCTTTAATGGATTTGAAACTTTGCTATTTTCTTTCGTTTATGAGATTAATTTTGTGTGAACACTGTTTGTAAAAATGTTTAGTTTTATAATATTAGAATTGGGTTCAAGAGTTTGGACCTGTGTTATGCATATGCTTGTGGTTTTTTTTCCTTGGTTATGTGTATGCTAATTGTTTATAAAAAATATAATAAAATAGAAAACTGAAATTTGGATACTGAAATTGCATAAGCTTGTCATATATCAAAATCGTGATGGGTAGTAAATTTAAGCAGCTCATGATTGTATTATGTTCATTTATGAATGATGTTACAGTTACAAAGAACTAGGTAGTCATTTGATGTTATTTGTTACTGTACTTGGTATGTGAGTTATATATAATCTTCAATGGATTACATGTTAGACGATTGCTTAGTAATGATTCACTGTTTTATGTATATTATTTGTTCTATTCAGTTGAGGTATGAAGTATCTAATTGGTTTATGTTGCTGTTAAATGTTGATACATGAAAGGGTTTCCTGTTTTGCAGCTTTTGTTTTCTGTGTGCTCATTTTTAAAAGAACCAAGTACTCATTTGAAGTTATTTGTATATTTATTGAAAGGAATCAATTAAGTGCCTGCTGTTATATGTATGTTGGATCACTTTGAGAAGTAATTATTCGTTGCTGTTTGTATAATCTTGAAAGGTTTTATCATCTTTTATATATTTCATGTTTGACCATCTCTGAAAAATCTGCTGGTACAATATTACCAAGATACTTGGTTACTGTTGTTTGTTGATTTTTGAAATGATTTTCTGATGTAATGTATACATTAGTACGTAGTACTATTTGCTTTAATATAAGTAGCAAATCAGTTATCAATTTCTACTTGACATGTTTGACATTTGTTGTTTTTGAATTTCAATGGATTTTGTTTGTGGTTCAGCTTTATTCAAATTGTTGAGATATCGAATTTATCACTTGTGATCCTTTCATAATTTGTTATACTATGATCATATCAGCAGAATTATCTTTCATGAAATATCAAGTTTGTAGTTCTGACTTGTTCTATCTTCTTTTTTTAATGCTAGTAGTTGAATATGGATTCTGATAATGGAAATGGTGGGCCAACGGATGCCTTACCACCTCCGCCGCCTGTTCCTGAAGATGTCGTCCCAATCAAAGCTGAGCCTGAACCTTTGAAGAAGAAGGTGATGCGTGTCCCAATGCCGAGGCGTGGCCTCGGCACTAAAGGTCAAAAAGCCCAGCTTCTGACTGACCACTTTAAGGTCAATGTGTCGAATGTTGAAGGACACTTCTTCCACTATAGCGTATGCTCTCTTCTTCCTATACAACATTATCACTTATATTAGTCATTTTAATTTTATAGCGTAGCTGCTTTTTTTAAACAGTAATCACATCGTCCAATAAAAATGAATACGAAGAATGATTTGTCCGACATTTTTAGATCTTTTTCCTTGCTTAACGATTTCTTTTGGTGGTTTGAACTTTGAAGTGTTTGAGGGTTTTGTTTTTAACTTGACTAAGTGATGTACGTTTGCTGGAGTAGCTTCATTTATATTATCTATGGAGTTATAGACATGCTATCAATAATTTCTGTTCCAATCTCTGTAATTAGATTTGTTATTATTATTAGTTATTATTTATTATTTATTTATTTATTTATTATTATTATTTTTTATGGTGGTGATATAAAGCGTTTTTGTTTGATTTAACAGGTTGCCCTCTTTTATGAAGATGGTCGTCCTATCGATGGTAAAGGTGTAGGTAGAAAGGTGCTTGATAAGGTCCAGGAAACTTACGGTAGTGAACTAGATGGAAAAAATTTTGCTTATGATGGCGAGAAGAGTTTGTTTACTGTTGGTGCACTTCCAAGAAACAAGCTAGAGTTCAGTGTTGTACTTGAAAATGTCACCTCAAATAGGTATGTTTGAATACAACAAATAAACAATGGGTATGCAGCATTTATTTTGAATGATGGTTGCTGAGTTTCTACTTTGTTTATTCCGAAACAATGGAATTGTGGTTTTATTCCAAATAAATGGTTATCGAGTTTTACACTTAAATAATTGGTTATCAAGTTGGATTTAAATATAAATATATGCTTATCGTGTTTCTGTTGGAAGTAATTGGTTATTGAGCTGAATCCTGGAGGGTTGTTGGTCCAGGAACGATGGATATCAGTATCTGCTCTTTAATTGTTGGTTTTTGAGTTGAACTGATGCAAGGTTTTTATTTTATTTAGAAACAATGGAAATGCAAGCCCAGAAAACGATGCTGACAAGAAAAGATTGCGTCGAGCTTACCAGTCAAAAACTTTTAAAGTTGAGTTAAGTTTTGCGGCTAAAATCCCTATGCAGGCAATTGCTCAAGCTTTAAGGGGTCAGGAATCTGAAAATTCTCAAGAAGCTTTGAGAGTTCTTGATATCATCTTACGGCAACATGCAGCGAAGCAGTAAGTTTTGGAACTTGTATTGATGCACAATATTACTTTCTGTCAAAAGTTTTAAATCTTAAAAATAATTAGTTTGTTATATCTGATTAAATTGTTTTTGTTATTTCAATAACAACAGTATAGTTTTCAAAATAAAGTTGATATATAGGGGGTTTTATGCATTAAACATACACTTTTGGTGGCTTTAAATCTGCTTCAATATACTTATGCTAATTATCTGTTTTGACCTGACAGAGAAAAGAGATAGTGATAAAACATAAGCCAAATCAACATGTCATAATCTAGATTGCCAAACCTAGAAAGATTCCTTACTGATTAAGAAGTAAAACAGATTTTGTTGACCCAAATCAGTTATAACACGTGCATATTATTTTTGTTGATTCTTATGGACAAACAGGTAATTGTAACCCAGTACTGACTTAGAAAGGAAGTAATGCGGTTTTGTTTTGTTCTAATCATGTATGGTACTGACTTAAGAAGTAATGCGGTTTTGTTTTACTTCAACCATGTATGTTTTGCCTAAAAATCTGTAAACTAAAATCCAGGGGCTGCTTGCTTGTACGACAATCGTTTTTCCACAACGATCCCAAGAATTTTGCTGATGTTGGCGGCGGTGTTCTTGGATGTAGAGGGTTCCATTCATCTTTCCGTACATCTCAGGGTGGTCTATCCCTGAACATCGGTAATTCACTTTAACACAGTCAACTCATTTGAATACTTGAATAAGTGTAGGCTTTGATTAGTAATTATGCTTTATGATTATCAGATGTGTCTGACCACAATGATAGTTCAGCCTGGTCCAGTGGTTGATTTCCTGATTGCTAATCAAAATGTCAAAGATCCTTATTCCATTGACTGGACAAAGGTAACAACAAAACATATCTTTTTTCAACTTTATTTTTATTAACCTTTGGGCTTGTTTTTATTTTATTTTGGATATTGGATTCTTTAAAATTGATCTAATCTAGCATCAGCGTGGGGACAGTAAATTCTACCTTGTTCAGTATCATTTCCCCATGTGCTACCTTGCATCTTCTCAGTATACATTTGTCTAATGTCAACAGGCAAAACGTACCCTTAAGAACCTTAGGGTCAAGAACAACGAGACAAATACTGAGTACAAGATAACTGGGTTAAGTGAGAAGCCTTGCAATCAACAGCTGTACGTCTTTTTGTCTTCCCTCTTTTTTAAATGGTGCTAAAACATGAGATAATATTAACTAGTTGACGACTTACAGCTTTTCACTGAGGCAAAAGACCAAGAATGAGGATGGTGAGTTTGAGACAATGGAAGTTACTGTACATGACTACTTTGTGAATTATCGCAAAATGGAGTTGCGTTATTCTTCTGATCTTCCTTGTATCAATGTTGGGAAGCCAAAAAAGCCAATATTCCTTCCTATTGAGGTAGAACAGTGGGACTTAAATCAGTTGAGATTCATGGTTTGTTTAATAATGAATTTGTTCTTATTATTGCTATTTGGTTACTTGCAGTACTGTTCATTGGTTTCCTTACAACGCTATACTAAATCTCTCAATACCATGCAACGGGCCTCTTTGGTGGAAAAATCTCGACAAAAACCTCTAGAAAGAATGAGGGTTCTGACTGATGTATGACTTAACAAACTTATTATCTAGTAAAGAAGGTTTCTGTGTAAAAAGCTGGGATTTAATCTACATTGTGTGTAATTTACAGGCCCTGAAAATTAGCGACTATGCTGCTGAGCCTTTGTTGAAATCCTGTGGCATTTCTATAAGCAACAGCTTTACACAAGTGGAGGGCCGTGTTCTGCAAGCACCAAAAGTAAATTGTGTTTCTTCACTTTCTTGTTTGGCATATCTCTAATGTTATAGTTTTGGTTATTAATATTTTTTGTATTTTATATTCTATCTCAGCTCAAAGTTGGCAACGGGGAAGATTTTTTCCCCAGAAATGGTCGTTGGAATTTCAATAACAAGGTGGGTGTCTATACATTTTTTGTTTATCATAATCTTGACCCAGGATTGCTTCTGATTTTTTTTGATTGTATAATCTAGAAACTTGTGGAACCCACAAAGATCGAGAGGTGGGCTGTCGTCAACTTTTCTGCCCGATGTGATATTCGCAGTCTTATTCGTGACTTGATTAAATGTGGAGGCTTGAAAGGCATTGTATGTCATGATTTTTGTAAATTTAGTTCTGTTTGTTTGGCTGACTAAACATTGTAGACTGATATGCTCTTTTTTTGATGCGTAGAAAATTGATGAGCCTTTTGACGTTTTTGAAGAGAGTCCACAAAATAGGCGGGCCCCGCCTCTTGTGAGGGTTGAGAAGATGTTTGATAGTATCCAGTCAAAACTTCCGGGTGCTCCACAGTTTCTACTGTGCCTGCTGCCTGAGAGAAAAAATTCCGATCTCTATGGTTGGTAACTCTCCTGTTTCATGTATTCTTTATGCACATTGGAATCTGCTTTTTTCTCGAAAGTACTTGTCATTGATTGTCTTGATCTTTTATGAATTATGTGAAGGTCCTTGGAAGAAGAAGAATTTATCAGAGTATGGTATAGTCACTCAATGCATTGCTCCAATGAGAGTTAATGATCAATACTTGACAAATGTTCTTCTGAAGATTAATGCCAAGGTAAGTTCCACAGAAGTAAAAAAAAATATATATATTTAACTCTGTTTTCTTGTAAGTAACTTTTAAATAAGCACTTCAGGAAAGTGTTTGGATTTGCTTATTTGTTAAAAAAATGCAATAACACCAAGATTGTAGGGACTTTTTGATCTAATCCATTAACAATTGGTTTTAGGTTGGATCTAATCCATTAACTCGGAAATGTGCATGTCCCAAAATTACTTAATAAAAAACTGCTTCTTTTGTTTTAAAATAAGCGGATAAATAGACCAAGTTAGGTCTATTCCGACACTTCAAACTGCTTATCTGCTTAAAAATAAGCAGATAACCAGTAAAAGTAAGTAATTCAAACACTTACTAGATTATATAAACAAAAATGAATACAGTTTGGACCTATTTTATGTAATGCAGCTTGGAGGATTGAACTCTATGTTAGCTGTTGAGTTTAACCCATCAATTCCTATGGTATCAAAGTGTCCAACTATCATTATTGGAATGGATGTTTCTCATGGCCAAGCTGGTCAATCTGATGTTCCCTCTATTGCCGCGGTAAACTTCACTGGTCAAACCCTGCATTGTTAATTTTAGTTGTTAAAATGACATGTTAACAGTTTTGTGTTGTTTGTAAAGGTTGTTAGTTCGCGACAATGGCCATCGATCTCTCGTTATAGAGCATCTGTTCGCACTCAGTCTCCAAAAGTCGAGATGATTGACAATCTGTTCAAAAAAGTTTCTGAGACCGAGGACGAAGGCATAATGAAGTAATACTCCTTTATCTTTTTGTTTCCAGAACGTTGAAAAAAATTTAAAACCTCTGTTAAGTATATCCAAAGTTCAAAAGATATGAATAGTTCATTTTGACCATGCATGTTAAATATTGTATATCCAAAGTTCAAAAGATATGAATAGTTCATTTTGACCATGCATGTTAAATATTTTCAGTACTGAAATTAATGGAGTATACCTTAGTTATGACTTTATAAGAGAAAATTTGGTGATTTACGTCAGAAGGTTCAATAAAGTTTAGTAGACCAGAATTACAAAAAAATACTGGATGTATTAAGTTAAGAATAAATTATTTGCTTTATGTCAGGGAGCTTCTTCTTGACTTCTATGTGAGCTCTGCTAAGCGAAAGCCGGATCAGATCATCATCTTCAGGTTTATTTCTTCATTAATGACATCATCTTGTCTTTTTGAGAAAAATAAATGTTTTGCTAAACATATGTAGTGGATTATATGTTCAAACAAATTATCAGTACTTTTTATAGTAAAACAGAGATTAATGAGTGTGTGTGTGTGTGGTGTTATTTTTTTAATATGATGCCAATTCATCAGATGGTATTTATAGACAGGGTTAATAATTAAAGTTTCTTATATCAGATGGTATTTATAGACAGGGTTAATAATTGAAGTTTCTTATATGTATGTTAGGGATGGTGTCTCCGAATCCCAGTTTAACCAGGTTCTGAACATCGAATTAACCCAAATTATTGAGGTTTGAATAACATTTTAGTTCATTCACTCGTTTTCCTAAACAAGATGGAGCCTCTCTTTATCAAATAGTAAATTGTACAGGCATGCAAATTTTTGGATGAAAAATGGTCTCCTAAGTTTCTCGTGGTAGTTGCTCAAAAGAATCACCATACAAAGTTTTTTCAGCAAGGATCTCCAGATAACGTTCCACCTGGTTAGTGTACTTGAACAATACATGACTGTTTGTTTTTTGTGTAATTTATTTACCCAAATGATTGTAAAGTGTATATCTGTTAGTATGATTTAACCCGAGTACACATATAGTGATTTTCACCTTTCATTTTAACAGGAACGGTGATTGATAACAAGGTTTGTCACCCGCGCAATAATGACTTTTACATGTGCGCACATGCTGGGATGATTGTAAGTATCACCAACTTCTTTTTTGGGTTTGAATAATTGTGTGGGTGGTGAATTTTTATGTGAACACTAAGGTTTCTACAAAACCTTTTTGAATTCTGGAAACATGTTTTACCAATGACAAATCCAATTTATCGACTCCAGATGAAAAGAAAGGATGTTGAATTTGCCTTGGTATTATATTTTTATGAGATTCCAACCCTTGTATAATAATATGATAATAACAGGGTACTACAAGGCCCACTCATTACCATGTGCTGTATGATGAGATTGGCTTTTCACCTGATGATCTCCAGGAGCTTGTTCACTCATTATCATATGTGTAAGTTTATGTCTTCTCTTTTATTAAATACCCTATGATAGTTAGAATTTGTGGTATTTTTTGTCATCTAAAGTTGTTTTTCTTTCAACTTTGAATTATTGCAGGTACCAGAGAAGCACCACTGCCATTTCTGTTGGTAAGTTTTATAATACCTTTCTCTAATATAATGTGACATTGGTTTGTGCCCGATGGTCTAGTATTCTGTCAAGTATGCCGTCAAATCTGTAGGGTCAAAGGAACACAGAATTTGTGCAAATTGTCAACCCCTTGCATGGAATCTCTGCAAGAGAGTATAATAAATTAACCTGTGCAAGACATTAGTATGTGTACATATATATAATCGAGTATAGCCTAATCATGCTTAAGTTTCACCGTAAAATCCCTTTTAGTAAATGCAATCACGAAACATTTTAATTTGAACCATCATAGGGTGTTCAGACTGCTAATATTACGTATACTTGAGTTTTTAAATGACTATCACTGCCTTGTTTGTTCCTGTCCATGGAAAAATGTAGTGCGACTTCAGAGGATAATCAAAGCATAAACATAGAGGAGTCAATTAAACAAAAGTTGATGTTCAAAAAAAATTAAACAAAAGTTTTTTCAAAAAGAAAAATTGGACTAGTCAAGGCGACCTATGATATGGCTGGTTCGTGTGTTTTGACACTTCCATCTGCAATTAACTATTTTCCCCCCTCTTTTGTTGTATACAGTTGCGCCTATATGCTATGCTCATTTAGCAGCAACACAGGTGTCTCAATTCATGAAGTTTGAGGATCACTCTGAGACGTCGTCGAGCCATGGTGGTACTGGAGTGACATCAGCTGGAGCTGTGCCTGTTCCCCAGTTGCCAAAGCTACAGGAGGGTGTCTGCAACTCCATGTTTTTCTGTTAATTTTCTTAAATGCTTTTCAGACCTGGGTATGTGAATAAGCTCAAGTATGTTGGTATGTTTTGTGGCCTTCCTCCTGTTATGGAGTGGGATCAATGGTCTGCTGAACCTCTAGCTTAACTAGGATATGGTTGGTATTTCGGCTGGTAGGATACAGCTGGTATGTGAATGGTTAGGATGCTCTGCTGTTATTTTGGAACCTAATGCTATGACGCATACCGATGTTTATCATCTTGGTTTGCTATATATATGAATCGCTTTATGCGTTTATCACTTGTGATTGTTGCCGGTAGCTTCTTAAAATCCCGTTCTTTACCATCTCAGATGTCTGGTTTGACTCTTGTTTGCAATGTAAGCTTTCTATGCCTTCAACTTTGGTTGAATGGAATAGAAAAAATGGGAGATATTGGGCTGTTATTTTTTTTGGCAGCTTTCTATGCTTCTAACATGATGGTTGACATCGATGGTGTTTACAGTATTGGCTGATATTTTACTGCCCAGATTTGCATGCATATTGGTGGTATCATTACATCAATGTCTTTTAGTTTCCCTTGTTGAAACATCTATCTGGGATGTTTGTTGGCCATATCTGATGGGAAACAACCCTCAGAATTCTTTGCATGACTCTAGGGGATACCTTGCAAATAACTTGCTACATTACAAAACTATTTCCGTGTATAATGTTCTTATAGGAAAATGCAGTTTTTTCCAAAAATTTGAGATATCAAGTCCTCGGAATTCTTGAAGCAGCTGAGACTTTTGTGCCGGCAATGATGCTTGTAAGCCGTATTGCTCGGATATGCATGGCATAATTGGATCAAACTCTGCCTGATAACGATCACAAGTATCATTCGGAAGTTGGTAGTCGGTTAAATATTCAAACACCAACTAGAAACATTTTTGCATGAATGCAAAACCAAATTAAAAAAGTGGTGGTAACAACTAGATTTGAGGTATACTTGAAAAAACGAAAAGCATCTTGACCCGCACTTTGTTAGATTCTATTACTAATTTCTTTTTAACTTGGCGCAACAAGTTGGGTTTTTGGTAGTAGTTTTTTCCTATATTAGGTCTCGTAATTTTTATTTATATCAGCCAAAAATTGGCGCAACAAGTTGGGTTTTTCATACCTTGGTGGCGATGGCTGCAGATTGCTAGGTCAACTCACAATGTAATAATGTATAGTTTCTGTTTCCAGATCATCAAATAAGTCATGGAGTCCTGTGCCAAATGTTCGAGGCCATTGAACCATCCTTTCCGTTACCCTGTAAAAAACCCAATCAATAGGATAATTTTGTTAGCGACTTAACTTGAAGATCTGTTTGGCAATGAAATTGCTGAATACGTCAAATGCTTATCTAAAGGCAAAACCAGTGTATCTAAAATACCGGTCTAGATCTTTTGAAAGGAGAGCACGTATAGTATGGATTGATAGACGAATATCCATCTATTTCTAAGTGTGAGTAGATACTAAAATAAATCATCAATACTAGCACATATATTCTTTTGTAAGGCGGGGCTAGAATCAAAGTTCTGCATTTAGTCTTGATACAATGACGAGAGATAATTTTGTTGTTAATACGTGACTCATTTAAATCTGCAAATCAACATAATCCAGCAATACACTATTAAAGTGACTTGTACAACATTATTTGGTTTACTCGAGATTCGTAAATAGTTAGTAGCATTCAACTTGTTAGTCATTATGATGACTAATGCAGAATAATGAAAGGGAGAGAGAGCAGGAGGGAGTGTATGTACCTTCCTTATTCATCACATCATGAAGAGGTCGGGGATATGGGAGACGAGGGGCCAGTAAGAGCCTCCTTAAAAGCGAAGGCAACAACATTTCTGGCAGATGTATCATCTTTGGGCAGCTAGAAAAGCTGAGATGCTGGAGTGAAGTGAGATGTTGAAGGCCCATTGAAACTGATTCCAGTTTCTCAAAACATTCTAAACGAATTTTATTAAGTGATGAATATTGTAGAAGATGCGACAATGACAGCTGACTACAAGTAGTAGCATCTGCTTCTGACGGTCCACCCCATAGAACTAATTTGATCAATGAGTTTGGAAATGTGCCCCACTCTGATATCGGCTTCTTTAGCTGTCCTATCTCAAGGAAACGCAAATTTGGAGGCCAAAGCCCACGAGCAAAGGAAGCATCTAAAGTTGGACAACCTTTTATTATAAGATCTTTTAATGAGGTGAGATTTGGCAACTCGTGGTCAGGAAATGACTCCAGACTTCCGCAATCTTCTATAGTCATTCTGGTAAGGTGAATGAAGTAATTCAATCCAATGATCGTTTTCAGATGTGGCCAACATCTTATATCTACATCTTCAAGCAAAGACATGCCGTTTCTGGTGTTGATATTTGCTCCTACAAACTCCTTTTCCAATAACTTGTGCCATCCTCCTGTTGGAAAGGAAATAGTTCTGACTGAAGAACAGTAACTGATGTCTAGCGTGTCAATGTTATTTGGGCACGTGCAACGCTCCATACTTTTACAAGAAAATACCGACAAAGTCCTAAGAGATGTTAGGAGGTTGCTCCTACAGTTATCATCTAAATCGTCTTCTTTGTCTCCTAATCTCACCAGATTATCACAACAATGTACAAGCAACTTTCTTATAGTCAGAAGAACCTTACTTGCATTTGCTTCTGATTTCCACAAGTATCTAACTTCATTACAGTCCCATAGGCCTAATTCTTTAACAACACCAAGATACTTTATAGTTTATAACACCTCCCCACACCTTGGAGACCGATGAAGCTACTTGAATCAAAGTTCTTAGCACAACATTACCACAACCATCTAAGGTTGGATCCCTGAGTGAAGGTAGTGCTCCGAGTGAGACTTCGGCCAAATTAGGACAGTTTCTTATAACAAGCTCTTGAAGGCATGGAAACACATCACCAAAATCACTTGACCATACCTCCCACCCAAGCATATCTTTGAAACTTTGAATTTCACGTGAAGTAAATGCCGGACTAGTCCCAAGTAACTCCAAACCCCCAACTTTCAACCCATTGATGCCTCCAATATATAACTCCTTAAGCGACGGTAGCTGTCCAAATGGTGGAGGATATTTGCATTTTTTGCACCCACTTATTTGCACATGTTTCAATCGAAAAAGTAAGGGATCTCCAACCCAATTTGGAAGCTCCGCCATATGACACGAGTTTGAGCTTCTTTAAATTTTCGTTGCAAGGCTTTAGCTCATTCAAGACCTCTTTTTCAAGCAGTTCCTTCCGAGAAATGTCAAACACATTATTCCATCTAACTTCTAACTCAGTAAGCCTCTTTAGCGAAAATTTTGCCTCTCGTGCATGACTCGAACTTTGCACCTTTTCCAACCCCAAAATGGATATTTTCCCGCATAGATTTTTTAAATCTCAGAGTCTGTTTATTTCAAACCATTTTCACCTCCGATAATGATATTGGAGAGTGTTTGCAGGCTTTTCAACTCATTAATACCCAACGGCATATTCAAAAGCGGAGTTTTCCTAATGTCAAAATGCCAAAGATTCTTAAGCTTTAAGAAGCTATTGGGCAAGTTAGTCAAACTTTGACATCCAAAAAGGATCAGTGTTTGTAAATTATAGAGATTGCATACATTTTCCGGTAAGTGTGTGATAAGAGTTCTAGATAAATTGAGATAGCGCAAGTGCCTCAAACTACCAATGGACTCTGGTAACTCACTTATATTAAATTCACTCAAACATAGAACTCTTAACAATGGTAACTCTGAGAGTAAGTTAATTAGAATCTTACTCAACAAGTAGAAACGTTTCCAATCTTCTTCTACCACCCCAGCAGATGCTGCCAAGAAAGTTCTCAAACATTTAGCTCTTTTGAATGCCTCGAACTTCTTGTAGGTTCCATATCTCTCACGAACAAATGACATGTGTCTGTACTTATCCAACATTTCCTTCTTAAAATCCTTATCCATCCCGTTGTCCAACCTTAGAAAAAAGTCTCCCGCAACAGAGGTGGCCAACTCATGCATCAAGGCATGCATCACAAACAAAGAATCCTCATTAGGCACACTTTGCAAAAATGACCTTGACAACAACTCTTCAAACGCTCTTGAGTTGACTTGCTTGGAGTTGACAGGTGCAAAAACCGTTCTGCCATCCAAAGAAGAATCAAATCATCCTTGTCAAACACGTAGTCCTTATTGGGGAACAAATGCACAGCCTCGAGTGTGCCTAGTATTTATACAAAATCAACTGTTTTGAACCTCTTGCCTCCACGCACATGCAAACCTCGTAGCTTCCCAAACACCCCTTCTATCCTCCACGCAGCTACTAACGGAATGAAATACAGACTATATACTTTTTACTATTAAACACAAAATATTACTGTAAAAGAAAAAACAACAAAAGAATCAACCAGAAAATCTAAATTCCACATCAACAACCAAAACAAAAAACTTGTGACAAGAAATCTCCATGCAAGAAAGCTTGGACTTAAAAACAAATGGGTATGGATGTAGACCAACTCATGGCTCAAATCTATAGATTAGAGTGCACGCTAGGTGAAGCAACTCCCCAATAACGCTCGTCGGTGTGTCACCTCAACACCTCCCCGATAACACATCAGTAACAAAAATACTTTTTCTAACAATAAAATCAATAACTATTATTGGTGACTGTCGATCCTGCACGAAGTTACGAACGACAAACCAATGGCGCCGTAGACGGTGCACTATGGCGACGCAATTGGTGTTTCTTTTTGGTGACTGACAGGTATCCGTCGCGAGTATCGTGCTCTGATAGAACATTCAAAACAAAATAAAAAAAATAAACAGAACGTTGGCCCATAAATTTCGGCCGCCGGAGGTTGATTTACTGTAGCAACTCGTAAATTTCATACTATAATTTAACTATTTATTTTGACTCAATAACGTATGCAAGGGCATACATTTCAACCCAAGAGTCTCACGGGAGTTCAATCAATTCATACTTGATTCTGAGCTAATTGAAGTCCCTCTAGGAGGTAGGAATTTTACTCGAATTACTAGAGATGGAAAAAAAAAAAAATGAGTAGATTGGATGGTAATCTTATCTCTCCCGATGTTATTGAGTTTTGGCCTAAAATACATGCCACAGCTCTTCCAAGGCGATATTCGGATCACTCTCCTCTGTTGTTAGAAACAAATTCTGTTTGGTCCTATCCCATTAAAAGTTTTATGACTCTCTGGATCACATTGTGGTGTCGACTTGGAACAACACTAACAATCATTCCCGTCGAGACATCACATTTTGCAGAAAACTTAAAGCAATAAAAGTAGCTGTAAAAGATTGGCACAAAAAGTTAAGAGAATCATTGAGTCTGAAAAATCCATTTTGGTGAAACAACTTGAGGATCTTGATGTGAAAGCGGATTGTGGTTTGCTATCAGAGCCTGATCTTAACAGAAAAAGTGAGGTGCTGAAACACCTTTTTGAACTTGAGGATGAGTATATATCATCTTTAAAACAAAAGGCTAGGTGTAAGTGGACTATTGAAGGAGACGAGAATACAAAGTTTTTCCATTCAGTCATCAACGGGAGGAATAGGCGTCAATCGATTCATGGTGTTATGCTTAATGGAAATTGGACTACAAATCCGAGTTTAATCAAACAATTTTTCTATGATTCCTTTTCTTCAAGATTTAAGGAGGTTCTAGTCGCTCGACCTCGATTTGAAAGTCTAAAGTTTAAGAAGATATCAGAACATGAACGTCTAATCCTAGAGAGACCTTTTGAAATGTCTGAAGTTAAGAAGGCTGTTTGGGATTGTGGAAGCGACAAGTCTCCAGACGAATTTATATTCAAATTCATAAAACATTATTGCGAACTCATATGTGAAGAAATTCTACAAGCGATCAAATTTTTTGGCTCGTCCTGTTCCATAGCAAAAGGGTGTAATTCTTCCTTCATATCTCTAATTCCTAAGGTATTAAATCCGATTCATCCTCAAGATTTTCGTCCCATCAGTCTCGAGGGGTATTATTACAAAATAATCTAAAAGGTGTTAGCTAACCGATTAAAAGTGGTCCTAAACTTTGTTATTAGCAATGTTCAATCTGCATTTATTACTGATAGGCAAATTTTTGATGGACCATTGATATTGAACGAAGTAATTTCTTGGGCTAAAAAAGCTAATAATAAAATTATGATTTTCAAAGTTGATTTTGAAAAAGCTTTTGATTCAATAAATTGGGGCTTTATCGATGATAACATGATGCAAATGGGATTTGGTACTCTCTAGAGAAATTGGATTCGAGCTTGTTTGGATTCTGGTTTTTCATCCATCCTCGTTAATGGTAGCCCAACCCTAGAGTTTAAACTTTCCAAGGGCCTTAGACAAGGAGACCCACACTCTCCTTTCCTCTTTATCATAGCTATCGAAGCTCTTCACATAGCTATGTTGGAAGCGAGGGAGAAACAAATTTTCCAAGGTATAAAACTAGGGGAAACTACTATTTCTCACTTACAATTTGTAGACGATGCAATATTTCTTGGTGAATGGTCTAAGCAAAAGTTCTAAATCTCATCAGAATCTTAAGATGTTTCCAGCTTGCATCGGGATTAAAAGTTAACCTTTCAAAAAGTCGTTTAATTGGGGTGGGTCCGCGGGTGGAAGAGATCAGAATGTTTGCTAGGGTTCTAAAATGCAAAAGAGCGGTATTACCGTTTAAATCTTGGGGTGCCAGTCGGTGCAAATATGAGGAAAGCATCTAGTTGGGAACCGATCATATCTAAATTCCAGTCAAAACTTTCCTCATGGAAGGCTAAGATGTTATCATCCGGAGGAAGACTAGTTCTTATTAAATCTGTTATGTCGAACTTACTCGTTTTCTTCTTCTCGCTCTATCGGGCTCCGTGTAAAGTCATTAAATATCTTGATCGTATCCGGATGAATTTTTTTTTGGGGTGGGATCCTCGAAGATAAAAAAATATCTTGGATTTCATGGAAAGATGTTACCGCTCCCTTAAAAGAAGGTGGTGTCGGAATTGGGTCATTAGATGCTTGTAATATTAGTCTTTTAGCCAAATGGTGGTGGGGATGGAAAACCGCAGATCTAGCGCTATGGAAACATGTTATACATGCGATCCACGGGCATATCGAAGGAGAAACTATAAGTAAAGATACATGGGCTAATATAAAAAAAAACTCGTAACCAACACTAGAGTATGACCAGTCTACGTGTTTTAGGCATTTTATTTTTCTAATAGTCATATTTTATATGTACTATTGCTATTTTTCCATATTTAGGTAAACTTTATACGTTTAACGTTTTATTTGTACTCGAACCTACATCTCTAGGTTTTAACAACATTTACGCACCCGTTAAACTTATCACTCATCTAATATAATAATATAGAGTATATTGATATTTTTTTAACATTTTTATAAGCTTTATATTTTTACGTTACCCGGTTTTAAGTTTCGTGACTTAAGGACTTAACGTTAGTAATTACCGGACCAAACTACACCCCGTAGCTCAAAAGTAATAACAAAACTTATCCACCCAACCCATAATTCATACCAAACGTCACCTATAGACGTGTGGATGAGGTGTTTATTTACTAGCCATTTTTCACATGCAAAGTGCCACTTATCACTTATAATTTGCATGTGTTATTAAACCAAGAGATAACTCTCCAATTATCATCTCATTTGCAACTCATCAGATTCTTTCATCTCCTCTTCAACACCACCAATACCATACACCATCACCACTCTATCACCACTTATAGTTTGATATCACACTTCAATTTAAACTACAAAAGTGAAGGCCTAAGTGAGCTCTACAACATCCAAGTATTGTTTTAGTGGTCCCATGGTTGAATTTGGAGATTTACAAAGGCTTAAGGACTGAAGTTAGGAGTATTCTTGGGTGACTAATAAGGATTAGAATCAAGTTGGAAAAAGGTTCAAGAGAAGTGTTGAAGATTAGAGGTGATTAGGATTGATTTGTGTTGTGAATCTTGTTGTTTCCAACCAAATCATTGTAAGATTTTTTTTTACTTTTCACTTTTATTCAATATGGTTGTAATTAAACTTTGGAGGTTATCATATTTTTATCATGTATGTAAAATTATATATGTATATTCAGTGGCGGAGCCAGGAATTGTAATTAAGGGGGGCATCGAGCATAATTTGAAACTGTCATTTTTAGCAAAATTTTAAACAAATCGGGTCGGGTCGGATTTAATATAAATGCAACAAAAGTGATATATTACGATGCAAATAAAACTAATTTTAAGTTTAGGTGTCAGATAAAAAAATTCGAATGAGAATTTCAACTAGCTTATATGTAAATAAACTCACGTTGTAAAATATAATATATTCACCGATCACATACCAAAATTAACGAAAAATGTAAAACACCAAATGTCCTAAAAGTTGTAAAAAGCACTTGCAGTTTTATTAATATTTTAACTTAAAGAAATGTGACTATTATATCAAAACAATAATGTACAAAGTATTTGAGAAATCTTTAGTACTAACGAACTAATGTTAGGTTACTTGTGTAGGTACCAAAGCATTCTAAAAAATACAATATCCCCACCAAATATATTACTCATAAAATATCAATGCAAATCAATAAAAAAGAGCAATATTATTATCATATATTATTATTATAGTTACCCCTATTGGCCCACTCCTCACCCCCCGCTATCCCACAATCATATTCACTTTCACAGTTAAATATTCTTTCTCTTTTTCCATATTTTCCGATCAAAAATGTCACCGGAAAAACAACTTTTTTCATAAGACCACTCTTGGATTGTTGACAAGCTGAGAATGACGAGGGCACTTTGGTTTTATGGGTGAGGGCACCGGACTTTCCCGATCATTTTTAATTCTTTTACCTATATATTTGTGTATCCGCAACAACTTGGTTGGGGGCATCGCCCCCACTACTTCTATGGTGGCTCCGCCCCTGTAGTATATTGACATTGTACATGTAGTTTATAACTTGAAAATTTGCTAAAACAAGCCCTATGTATGAATTAGAAACCTGAAATTCTAAACAGCCCCAAAGATGGAATAGTCTGCACAACTCAGTGAGTTATGAGCCTTAGGCACTTTGATGGGATGATAGAGCTATGTCTTTTGGTCGTCTCGCCGGGTGGCGCACATCGTAACTCATCCCGATGAGTAAATGAGAGCCAAAATGGCAAAAGGTGTCAAAATCTGCACACCAGATTTCATTTGAGAAAAGATCATGGTTCTTATCATTTCTGGAACTTGGCCTTTTTATGACATGTAGCTAAGACCTAAACTTGAAGTTTGGCGAAAGCCCCGCGTCAAAATAAGTTGTAGAACTAAACTTGTGGTCGTTTTGGCGGGACTAAATGTGCAGCCAAACTTTCTGCAATGGAATATAAGTATATACTTGTAATTAGACTAGTTAATTTGGACTTAAGGACACATAAAATTAGTAACTATATGTATATAATTTTCCAAGGATGTATAAATCATATATATTGATTTATGGTTTATAAATAACATAGTCACTTATTATTATTATAAAAACCGAATTTGACAGAAAGTATTATTTGGAAATCTAAGAAAACATTAGAAATTTTATAAAAATCTAAAGTTTTTGTTAAAAACATTAATAGATTTTTGTAAAGATATAAAAAAATCATAACACTTTATGATATGGAAATAATAAATTATTAGAGATTAGATAATTAGAGTGCACTTGATGGTTGGGAATCGCAACAGGCTTTACCTCTCGGGGGATCTCGAGAAGCTTACAACCTCCACCAGGCAGTGTACCTGATCGTTGTAGTATAGTATAGTGACAAGTACCGGGGGATTGATCGTTCAGCTTAGGAATAGTGTCGCTAGGATTAGAAAGCCTAAATACTAGTGCTAAGGGTGAGGGATGATTGTTTTTGTATTTTTATATTTTTTAGAAAGCAAGTAAATATCTCGGGTTTGAAGGATTTGGGCGGAATTAGTTGCTAATCAACTAACCCAATACTAAGATGCAATCAAAATAAAATACTAGAAATTAAAATAAGCTAATTATACTAAAGTTGTGAGCAGTAATTGGAGAAAATGTGTTTACTTAGATTTCACTACTCCCTAGACATCTTTTACACGTTAATTACTTGTTATAATTGCATGGATGACGGATCGTATTTCTTAATACCATTCATGGGGTGGCACACATAACTCCCCAATTCTATGAGCTCTTATCTTCTCCTACACCATGCCCAACACAACTATAGGGATTGTAAACAGTGGCTCATGCATTAAATACGACCAATAAAGACCTAGTGCGCCTCGGTTCATGTTTCTTAAGACGTTCAAGCATGTTACCAAATGGAGATCTGCCAGTTTTCTTAAGCCTAACATATAAATCATTCATCCAAGACAAGAATAAACAAGTAATCAACACATAATTAACATCTAGGTTTCATTAGATCTAAGCAAACACAAGATAGATCTAGCCTAGCATGATAGAATTAAGACAAGAACAAGATATAGACAACCAACACATAGACATATTGATTGAATTAAAAGAACACTTATCTTGATTAAACATGCAAGGTATCAAGGGTTTGGAACCCTTGAAAAACCTGTAAAGTTACACCAAAATCGTACTTAGGGTTTCTCCAAAACTTCTCTTCTTTTGTGTGAAAATTAGAAAACTATATATAGAAAAATGGGTTTGACGGCGTCAAGACAAAGCTTGCGCCGCCGTCACCTCGCCGCCAAAACTCTTCTCGGACTGCCTTGATCTACATTTGACGCCGTCAAGACCAAATCATTTCCAGGCCGTCATGACTTATTACTCTTGACGCCCTTCTTTCGTGACGCCGTCAAATCTGTTCTGGGTCGTCATGGACTTCTGCTCTTGACGCCGTCAGAGGATTGCTCTTGACGCCGTCACCTACTGTTCCCAGCATGGAAAATTAAAACTTTGGCGTTTTCTTCACTTTTATGCTCCAAAAACGTCCGAATTGCTTCCTTTTCCAGATTTCTCTCCCAAAGTACCTAAAATCACAAAAGGAACGATTTAGGGCAATATTTGATCAAATAAATTCGGATTCGGGCTTAAATGACCCCCTAAAAACGGATCATTTTTTGCCTCATCATATACCCTTACACTTGAGATTTGCTTGTCCTCAAGCAAATGCGCTTTTATTCTACTCAAAAGACAAGTTAGAGGTCATTTAACACTAATATAAAAGTAATTACAACAAATAATCGTTCCACTAAAGACCAATAGACAAGCACGGAGGTCATACACTAGCACCTCACAAATAGTGTTTAGATACTCACATATCTCGGGTGTAATAAAGTGTAAATTACAATATGGAAACGGAAGATATCTCTCACTACCTGTCATAGCAAAATAGATTACCATAGGCTTGGGAAAGGATCAAACCTCCACCACATGGCGTAAGCACCTAGGATAAATTATCAAAGAGGTCTTTTAAAGGGTTGTAACGTTAGGTATAGGGATATGAAATACACGGTTTTGTTGGATAAAGGAAGTTTTACTGGTGGCGAGTTAACAATCTTGGTTAATTACATGTACAATATGGCGTTGCTAAGCCAAGACTAGACTCGACTTAAGCTAATAAATGAAAAATAACAAAAACATAAAATGAACATAGAATAAAAAGGGATGGTAGTCCGTATGTTTTTTTCTATTTTTTTATATTTTTTTTTTCTTTTTCTTGATTTTTCTATTTTTTTTTCGATTTTTTTTTTTTTTTTTTTTTTTTTTTTTTTTTTTTGCATACACTCTTACCCTACCATCCAAAATAATACATCATAGGGAATGAATATTCCCCTTACACTTGAATTTTTACATACTTTACAATAAACTAATCTAGTGACTCGAATTAGGAAAATCAAAACACTTGGAGCACTTTTAAGATTAACGTACATATGGGGGTAATATATGATCTTCCCCATTACTCCATAAAATAAGTACTTACCCATGAGTCCCAATCGTCCCAAAACAATATGTACAAGGATATGACTCGACTTAGCAACCATGTAATCAATTAGAAAGTTAACTTAGGGTTTAACAAATAACAATAATGCACTAAAAATTGAGCGCATACACGAAAGGCTAAGGCGATTTGGGTGTACATTTAAGTGGGGTGTAACAAATTTTTCCTTTAAGTAAGATGCTTAAAGTTAGAAACGAAAAGATAGGCTCGGAGGGGTGTACTAGGGGTTTCGTGTACTAAAAATGAGTACAACGCTAAGGGTGTGGGAAAAATTAGTTGACTTAACTAGCCAAGTAATATGACTTAAATGGTCAAGAAATTATAATACGGGTTTAACACAAGGGGTAATCCTAATGCCTCTTATCATGTAGTAAATCCTACTACACGAATGTAGTCTCACTAGCGGTCTCGGGATGCATCATTAACGCAAGTTCTAGAATCTAAATGCTACCGGTACACTCATAAGCACTAATAGTAAATGCTTTTCCTATCACATCTAAAGGCGAACCTCACATTTTTGGGTGGAAAATTTTTCTGAATATACGGTTATGTGCTAGTAATAAAATCTCCTATCCATGAGATGCTTGCTATGGCTAAAGTTTCACTCCTAAATGTTGTAAAAAATTTTAAATTTGGCGCTAAAATTGCACTAACAAGTATTTCTCATAGTTTTATTACACATCTACCATTAAACAAAACAAACTCAAGCGAAAGTGCATATGTAAGGTATCATCTTTTTACCCTCCCCTTACACTTAAGATGGACATTGTCCCCAATGTTCAAGTAAAGAATGTAAAAGTAAAAAAGTAAAGAGAATGAAATCAAATACTCCCCTAATTCACTCGGTATGGATAATAAGGTGGCCAGGTTAAATCTTCCTCCAAGAAAACGAACAATCAAAGCTTCCCTTCCAGAATATAAATCACCTCCTTGTCATACATAACCTGTAAAACCTGATAAAATAGACAAGACAACCTCGCGTAAAATCGGCGGCATTCTATATAAGTTACTAAATCCTAGAAAACAAGATAAGATATAATGCTTGTGGAATGAAGTTTGCAGATCTCTTGGAGATTATAAAACTTAATAATTCACAAAAACCATAAGACTCCGTTAGAAAAACAAAACCGGTAAAATTTCCAGATTTTAACTCCTGACGCCGTCAAGAGTAAACCCCTGACGCCGTCAGAATTGACCTGCAGAAATCCTTATGTTAAGTTTCCGGAAAATTTCTGAAAAAACTTGGTCCTACTTCCTGGAAAATCCTGCAAAACTTCATTATGACTCAATACAAGCATTTGACTCTAACAAATACGAATACACATGTTCATTGAATATTGTGGAGGATCATGATCGGTTTGTTTCTTAAAAACATATTTGGGGTTTCCCCTTACACTTATCTTTTGAAAAAAATACCTTTAGGTGGAGTTAAGACTAAGCCAAAACAACAAAGTAAAGTATTTCCACTATTTAGTTTAGAAACATGATCAACCAACAATAAAAATTAAGCATGCATACGGAAGCAAATAACAAACAAACATATAAAATCACACAAAACATGGGTTGCCTCCCAAGAAGCGCTTTTCTTTATTTACGAGTCTTGTAGCTAGACTCAAGGTCATGGGTTACTACGTTACTTCATCATTGGTTCCACTCTCTAGGTCGTCTTCTAAACCAATATCGCTTTCATAGTGTAAGTACTTCGGGTCTTCGAACTCGAAGATATCTTTTCGATACTTAGAACCAAGCTTGCTAACATCCCTAAAGAATCCACATGATAAATCAGAAGTGTTCTTACACCCTCTCCGAACATCTTCATCGCACAAAATAAGTTGGGAACTTATCTTATCAAGCCCGTCACAATCTATTTCCCTAAGATCTTTTCTTTTGTATGGCGTTTGGTATGAAACCCTCCTAATTCCATCAGCAAAGGTCATGATTCCATTCCGGTCATCAATTATCAAATTAGTAATTTCGCAAAAGGGTGCCCCAAAAATGACTTGTGACAACCTAGGGTCGACATAGTCCTCAATGTTGTCCACAATCGTGAATTCCATAGTAAATGCCATGTTTCCTACGAACACCCGGATTTCATGATCTTTACCAACCACTTTCTCTCCTTTGTAAATCATTCCCCATCTGCAGATATTGTTGTAATGGAACAGGGACATAACATTCTTAGGCATGAATATGTTGATGTAGACGTTATCAAAATGCTTGTGACCGATCATGCATGGAATTTTGAGATTATTCGGATCACGCCTCCTTATCTTCCCCGACTCTCCATTCCTGGATCCGAATAGATTCCCCTCAAGGGAAGGACGATATTCATAAACCTCTTCATTACCCCCACGAAAAATCACCTTTTTAACACCATTGGTGAACATTACACTTCCATCCATCTCATCAAGGATTACTCCTGATTCATTGATAAATGGTTTCCCCAGAACAAGGTTGGTTAACGGTTGATTGGTGAGAGGGTCTATATCATCGACCACGGCGAGGTTAGTATTGTAAACAAGCTCTCCGACCCTGATTGATAAATTATTCATTACCCTTTCGCACGCAATGCGTTTTGGGAAGGTCTCATGGTATAAGGAAAGGGGGATTAGGTTGACTGGGGAGCTAGGATCTATATGACTATCGGTTAGGAGCTTTTCCTTAATGGTGCAGGAGATCTTGAAAACTTTATGGTTATTTTCCTTAGTCCTATCGCTACTCCCACTAGTAACATTCTCCATTTTTCTCTCGGGTTTTTCTATAATAGATTTACCCAAAATGGTTGGATTTCTCTTATGCTCTTCCGATCTCTCTTTCTCCTCATCCGATTTACTAGGTTCTTGTGCGATGCATTGCTCGGATGAGTTGACAGGGTTTCCGTTCAGGTCGTGGTTTACCTTTGAGGTCTCATTTTCAGCTGTATGACCAGTTTTTTCAGTTTGTTGTTGGCTTAGGTTAGGTGTGGAGGCAGATATTGTGGTGATGGTGTTTACGAAATGGATTGGCCCTAGGGGGTTGACGGGTTCTTTTTCTTTTGGTGATAGATGTTTGAATAGCTTACTAGGGCTTTTTATTTTCACAGGAGAGGTTGGCGGACTCATGATGGTAGCAGACTTGACCTCATCAACGCGAATAGGTTTATTAACAACATGCTCCTTGATAGCAGTTAACAGATTACACATCTTGTTATTCACATTGGTCTGCTGTTGTCTAAATTTAGCCTCGAGCGTGGAGAGCTGTAATTCTTGAGATAGAATGAACTTTCGCAAGGCGTCTTCATAGCTCTGCCTAGGAGTGCTTTGTGAGGGAAAATGCTCAGCCAAGTGAGTGGTGAGGAGTCATTGAAAGATACGCTCCGCGTTTGGTACCCTCTGAAATTAGGTTTATCCTTCCATGCTTCATAGGCCTCGTCAGAAGTGCGAGGGCCTCGTCCCACGTGTGACGATGTGAATTCGTTATAAGCACGTTTTGGAAGCTCCATGCAGTTGTGAGTCTCGTGAGGACCATTACATAATTTACATGTGGAAGTGATTCTGCTTACATGGCTTAAGGATTTTGGAGCTTCGTAAGATTTCATGAGAGACTTGACTCGACCTTCAAGTTCCATGATCCTACGGTCGGGAGTGCTAGAATTGTTCGAAGGCAAAGATATTGCCTTGACCGTTTTGTTCAAGTCACGGGGGTCATTCCAACTTTCGTTGTCATAGAGAGCAAGATCTTCTATGAGTTCCCATGATTGTTCCGCACTAAGATCACGTAGCTTACCACCGGCCGATTGGTCAATGGCTCGCCTCGTGGAGATGTCGATATGGTCATAAAAAATTTGGACTTGGAGCCAAAGTTCTATGCCATGATGAGGGACTTTTTGGAGTAAGTCCTTGAAACGAGTCCATGCTTCATAAAGAGGTTCATTTTGACGTTGTTGGAACATCAAGATGTCATTTCTAAGCTTAGTAGTTCTCCCCGGTGGGAAAAATTGAGCAAGGAAACGAGTGGTGAGATCATCCCATGTGGTGATGGATCCCGCGGGTAAACGCTCAAGCCATTTACTAGCTTGATCCCGTAGAGAGAATTGGAATAGGCGTAAACGGGTAGTCTCTCTAGTTTCAACACCTAGGTCTATGGAATCTACGATTTTGAGGAAGTCCTTAAGATGTTGGTTTGGATCTTCGGAACGAAGTCCATGGAATGCACATCCGCTTTGCACCAACCGGATGGTGTCGGATCGCAAGGGGGTCACATTGGCTCCGGTGAGCTCAATGGTGTTTCGGTAGCCTTGGTGGCTAGGTCGGGAATACTCTCCTAAGGTTCGGGGCCTAAGGGGTTCTAATGGTGGGTTTTGTTGTGGTGGGATGACGGGTTCAAAGATGTTCCCGTTGTCCATGGTGTCGGGTGGTTACGAACAAAGGCACAAAGAAATGAGATAGACTAAAGAAACCTAAAAATAAAAATAAAATCTTACTAGAAAGGAATCTAGCAAGTAGACCTAATAAAAAGAAATTCTAACCTAGACAATAACTATTCCCCGGGCTGCGGCGCCAAAAACTTGATGCGTGGGAATCGCAACAGGCTTTACCTCTCGAGGGATCTCGAGAAGCTTACAACCCCCACCAGGCAGTGTACCTGATCGTTGTAGTATAGTATAGTGACAAGTACCAGGGGATTGATCGTTCAGCTTAGGAATAGTGTCGCTAGGATTAGAAAGCCTAAATACTAGTACTAAGGGTGAGGGATGATTGTTTTTGTATTTTTATATTTTTTAGAAAGCAAGTAAATATCTCGGGTTTGAAGGATTTGGGCGGAATTAGTTGCTAATCAACTAACCCAATACTAAGATGCAATCAAAATAAAATACTAGAAATTAAAATAAGCTAATTATACTAAAGTTGTGAGCAGTAATTGGAGAAAATGTGTTTACTTAGATTTCACTACTCCCTAGACATCTTTTACACGTTAATTACTTGTTATAATTGCATGGATGACGGATCGTATTTCTTAATACCATTCATGGGGTGGCACACATAACTCCCCAATTCTATGAGCTCTTATCTCCTCCTACACCATGCCCAGCACAACTATAGGGATTGTAAACAGTGGCTCATGCATTAAATACGACCAATAAAGACCTAGTGCGCCTCGGTTCATGTTTCTTAAGACGTTCAAGCATGTTACCAAATGGAGATCTGCCAGTTTTCTTAAGCCTAACATATAAATCATTCATCCAAGACAAGAATAAACAAGTAATCAACACATAATTAACATCTAGGTTTCATTAGATCTAAGCAAACACAAGATAGATCTAGCCTAGAATGATAGAATTAAGACAAGAACAAGATATAGACAACCAACACATAGACATATTGATTGAATTAAAGGAACACTTATCTTGATTAAACATGCAAGGTATCAAGGGTTTGGAACCCTTGAAAAACCTGTAAAGTTACACCAAAATCGTACTTAGGGTTTCTCCAAAACTTCTCTTCTTTTGTGTGAAAATTAGAAAACTATATATAGAAAAATGGGTTTGACGGCGTCAAGACAAAGCTTGTGACGCCGTCACCTCGCCGCCAAAACTCTTCTCGGACTGCCTTGATCTACATTTGACGCCGTCAAGACCAAATCATTTCCAGGCCGTCATGACTTATTACTCTTGACGCCCTTCTTTCGTGACGCCGTCAAATCTGTTCTGGGTCGTCATGGACTTCTGCTCTTGACGCCGTCAGAGGATTGCTCTTGACGCCGTCACCTACTGTTCCCAGCATGGAAAATTAAGACTTTGGCGTTTTCTTCACTTTTATGCTCCAAAAACGTCCGAATTGCTTCCTTTTCCAGATTTCTCTCCCAAAGTACCTAAAATCACAAAAGGAACGATTTAGGGCAATATTTGATCAAATAAATTCGGATTCGGGCTTAAATGACCCCCTAAAAACGGATCATTTTTCGCCTCATCAGCACTACTATCCTTTTGTACACTATGTTTACAAAATAGACCCACTATTAGAAAATAAACTTCATTTGTTTATTTATAATTTTAAATTAGACTTTGACGTAATGATTTACGTAATATGTAAATCATTAAATGTAACATAAACCCGACCTTAGGATGACTTATCAATAGGGTTTGTTACTTATTTTGATAAAAACTAAACTTTACAATATCAAAAGTATATAAATACTTTTATAAAAGTTATTTTGTACTTTCTCGTCGTACACACACACACACACACACACACACACACACACACACACACATATATATATATATATATATATATATATATATATATATATATGTATGTATAGGGAAGGGATCCAATACGAATAATAATTAAAATAAGAAGGGTAAGAAGTAATTCTAGCCACACATTTTAATTTGGGAGGGAAAATTTGAATGAAGATGCATCTATTTTTGTAGGTGCATCTAGAATATGTGGTTGTAATTACTTCCTATCCTTCTTATTTTTATTATTCTTCTTATTTGATCCTAACTCTCTCTCTCTCTCTCTCTCTCTCTCTCTCTCTCTCTCTATATATATATATATATATATATATATATATATATATATATATATATATATATATATATATATAAGACGCGCTTATTATATTTTTAGATCGTCGTTAGAGCTCGCGACTTCTCGATACATTTTATATCGTTGTAATCCGTTGCTTATCACTACTGTGAGTAATCACATCCCCTCTTTTACCGTTTTTACATATATTTTTGGGGCTGAAGTGCATGAAAGTTTATTACTTGAACTCTTTGAAATATTTTGAACTCTTTTGACTTGATCTGAACCCTTTGACATATTTTGAACCCTTTTGACTTATTATGAACTTATGAATTGTTCCGGATCCTTTAGTACGTTTTGAACTTGTAATGTGCCGTACGCACTATATTTTAAAGTCCTTATTCGGAGCAGTCAAATTTTTAGTCTTCCTTGATTGAAGCAGTGCAAAGTCTCCCCATGTTACAAAGTAGACGTGATTTAAATGTATATAATAGTTTTTATGATGTACTGTTCGTACATTCGCATTGTTAACCCCCGATTGGTTTGTCGTTCGCATTTTCAATTTATACGTACCGTTCGTACGGCCTCCTTATGTGAGGCAGTAGATAGTATGGATAACGCTATTAAAGGTCGGCCAACCTCTCGTTCCCCATGTTATGGATGCATATTATTTATTTTAGGGGCATTGCCGCATACTTTATTAGTTTATTATATACTATGTTCTATTTTTGTGAAATATTATGACTGCATGCGAGCTTGACTATAAAATGAACTACCTTATATGCAATGGGTTATGAACCCATAAGTTACAAGTCTTGTATGGGCAGTGTTAGTGAAAATATTACGATATTTAAACTAAACAGGTTCTTCAGTTTTAATAATGACAAACATGTAACTTGTAATACATAACGTAAAATGTGCAAGTTACTTGTAAACACAAATCATCAATGCATAATTACATCAACCTCTCTCAAAGTCTCAAGTATGCTTCAACTCAGTCACAGATTTCCATTCCAATGTAAATCACTCAAGGTATGAACAAACAAATTTAAAACTTGACAAATGATCAAAGGATTAAATTTTTCTTCAAAGACTTCACATTTTTTAATGTGACAAAACATTTTTTTCAAAAATACTTTTTATAAATTATTTTTGAATTAATTTATTTTGAAAAATCAGTTTAAAAATCCCAACTATTTCCCCCCCAAAACAGCTCCAAACATCTTTGGTACCGACGGTACCACTAAATATAGTGGTACCGTAGGAATGTCGGACTGAAAATTTGAATTTCAGTTATGTTGGGTCACTGAATTCCCCAATCTTCTTCTAACAAGGATTTAAACGTAAAATCACCTAAGTATAAACAAGTCACTAAGTGACAGTAGCTCAGTGAGTCATCTTCAGGATGCTTATACCGAGCCTAAGAAGAAAGGTTCTCCATTCAGTGAGGCGGAACTCAGTGAGTGAGATCTAAGCCAAGAAGAAGGTGATGGGTTCAGTGAGGATGACAATAACTCACTGAACCCAAGACTCCTCAACAGCGATTATGGTACTGAAGACTGATGACTTGAAGACTGAAGATTTGGCGGGATTGGGAGGGAAAGTTTGAACTGGTTCACTAAAGTGCTTTATCACTTTAAGGTCAAACTTTTCTCAAATGGTTAAATCCAGTCTGTCATCAGAAAGCACCTTTTGGACTTAACCCAAAGAAGGTTCCTTTGCCAGAGAATAAAATCTATCAAGATTTTATTAAGGAAGGTTTATGTCCATTGTATATTAGAGTTGTTCATAATTGTGTATAAATAGGCAACATAAGTGAGGAGTAAAAGCGGACAAGTTTGTGCAATTAATGCTAAGCATTCACAAACCACTTTTACTCCTCCAAAGAACAATATAGTCCATGAGATAGCTCAGTGTGACCTCAGTTGTCACTCAATCCCAAGTGTTATTCCGCAAACACTTGGGTACGATTCTTTTTTATTAACTTCTAATAAAGAATTAAACATTGAAAAATATTGTCTCTTATCTTTACGTTGCTTTATTGTTAATCAATTATACATCTGTGTTAAAAGTCATATATCTTGGTTACATTAGCTTTTTAGTTACTGATAACCAAGTAAAAGGGACCAACAAGTGGTATCAGAGCCTCTGGTTTGTAAAACTTTTTAAAATCTGTTTTTTAAACTAAAAGAGTGCTCAAAAGTTTTTAAAATCAAGATCCCACCATGGCTGACTCAAATGTTCCCCAACTTGTCGATAAAAAGGGTGGAAGTTATTCAGCAACTGCCCCTCGACTTGAAGTTGGAAAATTTAACAAGTGGAAGAAGCGCATGCTCTGCTACTTGACTGGGATGGAACCATATTACATTAAGTTACTTAATGATGGTCCATTTGTCCCAACAACTGCTCAAGGTTTAGTCAAACCTGAAGCTCAGTGGACCCCAGATGAAAGGAGGGTGGTCAATCAGGACCAGCGCATGAAAAGCATCATTATATCATGTCTTCCTGATGATATAATGGAATCAGTGATTAACTGTCCTACTGCTAAGCAGACCTGGTTCATAGCTACGAAGGGCCTTCTGATACCAAAGAGAATAGAATCATGGACCTGAAGCTTGAATACAATACCTTCAGGGCCAAAGATTCTGAAAGTCTCTCAGAGACTTATACTTGGTATAAGACCCTCCTGAATAAGCTGACCAATGATGGTGTTATTCTGTCAAAGCATGAAATCAATGTTGGCTTTGTCAACAGTCTCCCTGAGAAGTGGTTAAACTTCTCTCAGGGTTTGAGAAATTCTAACCACATTCAGAACCTTGAGCTCCCTACTATTTATGGGAAGTTTGTCTATGAAGACAATCTTATCACCAGGAGATACCCTGGTAAAGCTCAGCAGACCGAAAGTCCTTGACAATTTCACCCATATCAACTACTTTCTATTCCAATGGTGTTGTGCAGGATTTCCAAGATGAGTCTGATGATGAGGTTGACCAAAGAACCAGTGAGGAGTACCTAAATGATCTTCAAATTGAATTTCATGAAAGGGCACTCCTTGCAAACTCAAAAAGGTTTTTTAAGAAAAACAAATTTCCTTCTAAAGCAAATGAAAACACTGAGTGTTTTAAATGTGGCAAAAAGGTCCATTTTGCAAAAGATTGTTGTTCAAAAACAACCTCAGAACCATCTTTCAAATTTTCAGGAAAAACTCTTTTTCAGGACCCAGCAAGTTTCAACCCAAGTTGCTTCAATCTAGTCAAAGATTTGAAAAACCCCCTCAAATTGATTTTAAAGCCAAATACAGGAAGGCTAAAGCCAAACTTGCCCTTCTTGAATCATCCTCAACAGTCACTCAGCTACCTCAGGCTCCAAAGCCTTCTCAGGCTAAGAACAAAGGGCTTGTTGCTGAAACCTTTGACTGGGATGAAGTTGAAGTGTCCTCTGATGATAATGAAGAAGTTCATATCAGTGCCCTGATGGCCCTATCAGATGACAACAAGCTTGCTGTGGGTAAGAGTCATGCAAGAGATGGAGAATGGGTTAACATCATAATGAGAAAGGTAAACATTCTACTTTCTATGGATGATGATGCTGATTGGAAATGTTACTTAGATTATATTAATGTTGATCTTAAGTATGTTGAAGAGCAAAGACTTAATTTGTTTTCTAAATTTAACAAACTGAGTTTTGAATTAAATCAATGTAGAGATAAACTACTTGCTTTAAAACAAGCTAAGCTTGAAAGTGTAACACTTCAAATTCAAAATTCTGAATTTGTAAAACAAAATCAAGCTCTTCAGGAAGAACTTAAGAAAGAAAAGGCTGTTATTTGGAAATGGACTCAGAAAAACCCCAAACTTTATGAAACACTGAGTCTCACACCCAACACCAAAAAGGTTGCTATGGGTGAAGATCAACTCACTGAAGAGTCTGGGGAGAGTAGCCATTCAACAACTTTTCTGCCAGCCAACATACTCTCTAGCAAAGAACTTGCTCCTAAATCTAGTGATTGGATTGAAAGAATCAATCCTGACAGTAAGCTGCCAAACTTTAACAATGGAAGAATCCTGGAGCCTGAAAGTCAGGCTATCACTGCCTGGTGGGGATTGCAAGCTTCTCAAGATCCCTTGAGAGGTAAAACCTTTTGCAATGTTGCAAAACCACGCATCAATATACGAATTAGTTTTAATATACATTAAATGTTTTTAAAATGAATATTAGTTTTAAACTTTCATCTACTAAAATATTCTTTTTACTATGAACGTTAATTAAGGACGCATGTTATCCTATTTAAAAGTTTAATCTATGCATACACGGATTTGAATATTAAATACGGCTAAATTATTATTAACGATAATATAAATATCAAATTTTAATCACGAGTTACTGTGATATGAAAATAAATATACGTAATTGTACTTATAACAACGACTCATGTAATTATTATTTAAAGTTTATATACGGATATCCTGAAAACATTTGAAAGACTTTACGGAGTATATTTTAACTTTATCAGCTGATTATGTGCTACTAAACTCACACATTTCGTACAACATGATACCAATTGTTAAAAGTTAAACAACAACATCAACCTCAACATCTATATCAGCTAAATAAAAGTTTATATACAGATATATTTTAACTTATAACAACGACAACGCTCGTGCTACTAAACTCGCACATTTTGTACAATATGATATCGAACATACGTGATTGTATATTTTAACTTCATGAACGCTCATTAGGTGCTACTAAACTCGCACATTTTGTACAACATGATATCAATAGTTAAAGTTAAACAACAACAGCCTCAGCCTCAACCTCAACCTCAACCTCAACCTCAACATCTATGTTAGTTAAACAAAGTTAAATCTTTCATGAAACAAAATTTTGTACAAAATTTTAATAGATATTAATACATAATGACAAACTCATGCATATTTATTAGTTGTACGTATATCACAGTTTTCACGGGTAAATTGTTTTATTTTCATTTAATAAACCAAAAATTTTAAATAAATTTGATTTATGGGTAAACCCCGTGCGTGCACGGGACTTATAACGAGTAGTTAAATAAATAAACTACTCAAGTGACCAAGTGGTAAAAATAATTTGTGACTGTCGTTACTAGAATGCGAGAGGTATGAAGTTTAAAACCTGCTAAGTGCATACAACTCTAAAGTGGTCATGTGACTCATGTTAACTTTTCTAAAAAAGGCAAAACTTTATCATGGCTTCCGTCAGTGCGGCTGTGAGCTCAAACCTCACGGATCGGTCGACAAAAATATCAAAAACCAGGGTTAAAATGTGAGAGGTATCATTAATTTTGGCTAGATGCATACAACTCTAAAGTGACTATACTATCAAAGTTTGTTAAATAAGTCATTGTACTTTGTGTTTCTATTCACTTGAGTCGCTGAACTTTTTTTATGATTTTATAAAAGAAAATTTTAGAATATTTCGGTAACCGGTTATCTAATATCAATTGATTACTCTTTTAAAAGTAGATGGCAAATAAAACCCATACTCGATGGGGACCCGATCCCCAAACCCGATTTGACTGGGGAATCCCCGAGTTGACCGGGGATGGGGACGAGGACGAGGAATCCCCGAATTATGAAAATGAAGATGGGGCGGGGATGGGAGTAGCATAAATCCCTGAGCCCGAACCCGACCCCGAATATTTGAACGCATAAGTCTATAAAAGATATATGTATATCATTACTAGATTTGCTTGTATATATTTATGAGCGTTGGCACGTATACTTATATTCTATGTGATATTTAAAGAATCAAATATTGTTAAAAGTTTAACCATTAACTACATATTAATCTGTTAATACAAATATCGCCTAAAAACGTTATTTACATTTTACGATCTTTGCTAAGTTTTGTTAATGACAAAGTATGAACTTTAGCTAAAGAGTAAATCATCACTTTAAGCGTTTAAGTCTTGTTTAACTAAGGTTCACATTTCCTTTCAAACTAAACATTGTTTTTGTTTCTTAAATTAGAAAGTGTCTTGTCATATCATATTTATTTCTTTAAATAGAATTGTCACATCACACTTATGGCAAGTTTTGTCAATATGCATTTGTGTGTTTGACTAACTTTGTAGTGACTTGCAAGTTTGGTGTTTGACTAGTGTAATGTGATGTGACATTGTTTGGTTGCTAGGAGTTATGAGACAAGACCTTGTTTGGTTTGAAGAGTTATTGCAAAAACCTACTGCAGACCCGGCGGTACCCTGGGGTTACACGGGCGGAACCCAAATGAGGGTTCCGCCTGATCCGCCAAGCATGCAGTAGTGTTTGCTATAAATACCAAACCATTTGTTAGTTTTGTGTAACCCTTTTAGGACATATATTCACATACTCTCTCAACTAACTCAGTAACCTTTTGATTTGTAATTCTCTTATGTAGCAAGGGACTTCACAAGATCATTCAAGAAGTTACAAGCTTCAACTCTAAAGTTGCAAGTCTTAGTAGCTTGATCATGTATATGCTTTGGTAGTTTATACTTCATGTGTGTCATGTATATAGAAGTAAGTGGTTAGTATTTTAGGCCTCAAAATACGTAGTGTGTCGGGAGTTGTTGTACCCTCGTAAAAGAACTAACAGGAGTGGTTGTACCCTTGGTAAAGAACTCGACATCTAGCTTAGTGTCGGTAAAAGTGTAAGCGACGAACGGGAGTGGTTGTACCCTTGTAAAAGAACTCGACATCTAGCTTAGTGTCGGTAAAAGTGTAAGCGACGTTGTAAAGGTTTTCTCCGCCGGTGAAAGGAGATTGTTGATTAGTGCTTATAACTCTCGAGTTGGAAACTCGGGGCGTGGATGTAGGGAAAGGAAAAAGAGTCCTTGTAGCCGAACCACGATAAACAATCGTGTTGTGGTTTGATCGTTTCTTTCCTTATCTTTGCTTATTACATGTTGTTCTTTTGTTGACATAGCTAGTTACTTATAAAGGTTCTCAAAGAACTAAACAAGTAAAGATGTGTTTATATCTTCAAACAAAAGTAAAAGTTTTCAAAGAACTAAACTAGCAAAGTTAGGATCATCACAAGCAAAGCTTTTCAAAGTTTGAAACTAGTAAAGTTAGAATTGTTATTCACATGAAAAGCTTTTCAAAGAATCAAACGTATAACATTGTACTTATATCTTTAAGCAAACGTAAATGTTTTTAAAGATATTTAAGCTAAATAAGAATCGAAAAAGCGGTAAACTATTCAACCCCCCTTCTAGTTTTCCACAATTGGCATCAGGAGCTACGTTACTCAAGATCTTTAAAATAGAATGTATTTTAAAACTTGGATCGATCCATGGATTTTGAAAATCTCAAAGAAGGGCAACCTATTCAAAACCAACCGCTATTGAAAAAGAAAACTTACTTGAATGGAAAAGTAATTTTGAAAACTATGTAAAATCAATTGATCAAGACCTTTGGCATATTATTTCTTTTGGTAATTTCAAACCAAAGAAAACAAGTTTTTGAAAACCAAGATAACTATCTTAAACTTGATAAAAATACTAAAGCTAAAACAATGCTTTACAAAGCTTTAGTACCAAATATGAAAGAATGTATTTTTGTCAAAAGGCTAATGATGTTTGAAAAATATGGTAAACTTTCATCAAGGAATATGTCAAGTCAAAGATGATCAATTTAATCTTACATATGAATTAGAAGTTTTAGAAAAACTAATTGATAGACACTTAGTAGAAGTTAATACATGTGCTACTAGTTTAAATGTTTTAAATGAAGGTACAAGTGAAGATGAGTACGTGTGTTTTGTTGAACCTGCTTGCGTATCTTGGAATGTAATGGAAGTTGACGAAGATAATGATCCGGTAGTTTATTGTCAACTTATTGATACAACAAGCAAGGTGTAAGTAAAGGTGATTACTCGTGTCAAGCTCGTAGTTGTCTTGCTTGCGATTCATGGAATAACTCGGATGAAGATGAAGTCAATCATCCGGTTTGTGATTCTATACTAGATAAAACATCAAGCAAGGTACACTTTGAAACCAAACTATTTTGCTTTGATTAATTTATCCTAGAGTTTTCTAAACTAGAAAATGAGTCTAAACATTTGTGCAACATGGACCTAAAAGCTATCTTCAAGAATGAGTCTTTAAAATCTCTTAAGAATATCTTTAAAAAGGAAATCTTATTGGAAGATAAAATGTCTAGAATTAAGAGTAATGTTGAAATTAATCTAGAATGTAAATTATGTCTAGATTACAAACATAAGATTAAAATGCAAAATGAGAAAAGAAAAATTATTAGTTAAATTTGATGAAAGCTCAAAATCTCTTGAAAGATTGTTGGGGAGTCAAAGGTTGTTCAAAGATAAAACCGGATTAGGATTTAACTCAAAAGTACCATTAACTAATAAAACAAAGCAAGTAAAATTTGTCTAACCTAGAAGAAAGATTTAGAGATAATTCTATCTCTAATAGAAACTCATGATAAAAGAATTAAGATTATCATGCTCTATGCCTTTATATGATTGTCTAACCTTCTTGGATACATGAGTTATTGAGTTTCAAAGCATGTCGTCCAACCAAGTTTTTATGCTTAATGCTTATCCGCTTGATAGCATCTCTATGCAATTTAAAAGGTACGCATTACTTAAACTTGACTTTGGTTATATCTTGTCTCTAGCATTATGTGCTCAAATATGTGTTATTTGTAATACTCTAGAGTGTCTACCTGCTATTTGTAAATAACTAAGATTAGATTCTATGCAACAAGGAATTTAGTCTTTAGTACTAGTAAGGAGATATAAGGTGTTTTGGTTATTTAACCATCAAGAGATAAACACGAAAAACTCTTGAGTTTGTCTCACTCAACTCTTGCTTACAAGTGAGCTAACTAAGAATCTCCTAAGTGTTAAAATGTCTAACACTTTTGTGATGCTTGCAAAACAAACCTTTGTTAAACAATTTTCTCAAACACCATACTTTGAGTCTTTAATTGTGTCTTTCTTCAATCACTCCTTTATAATCTCACATAAAACACACAAGGTAAAATAAATCACATTAGCATATATTAGGATGTGTGAAAGAAAATAAGTTTTCAACATCTAGGATTTACACATCAAATGTGACACATAGTCTAATGATGTTGTACCTCTTGGACTTTTTAAAAATAAATAGAGTTCATAGTGTCTTAAGTAAAAAAACCTAAAGAGTCGAGGAGTCGTTGAATATGACATTTAACAAGTGATCTCCTCCTTCTATGATATCATCTTTGGTAGATAACTTAGTCGAAAGTCAAATGATGGCAAGACAAGCATGGAGTTAAAGTACAAAACAACATCTTCTCACCTTGAGTTAAACATTAAATCAAGTAAAATTGACATAAGTTATAAAACTTGATTTATAGGTTATTAGTTGTGTCTAAACAAATTCAACAAAAACAATTTTTGGAATTTAGAATAAAACAAATAGTGAAACGAAGTTGATATTTCAAAGTAATCAAGTGAGTATAGTGTCAATATTTGAAAGACTTTTTGAAAATAAAAGCAAGCCACAAAATCAAAGGATTTTAACTTAAAGACATTCCTAGTTGCTCTCTTGTTCTCAATGGTTAAGTTATTGATGACTTATCAAGAATGAGATTAGTAAATCCGTAGGTAAAATTAAACGTAGAGAAATGTTTGGAAGACTACTTGTTCTCATAACAATTAGATTCAACATTATGTTTAGTTTTTGTCTATGTGATCGTGTTAAAGAAGATCCTAAAACAACTCTTTAATTGAGCCTATTTGGATACATCATAAGGTACTACACAACTAGGATTATGGTCTCCCAAAAGAACGGGAATAGAAACCATAGTGTATGCCAAATGGAATTATGTCGGTAATAAGTTGATAAGAAAAGCACAAGTGGTACTTGCACTTTTATACTTACTTACCCAATGATTCTCCAAAACGCGTAAGATTCTCAAATTAGTATTGGATGGAGAAACACATCAACAACCTCCGCTTGAACAAGCAAATTCGCGTCAACAACGGAATTCATCTCATCAAAGTTGTTATCCCTTCAACAAAGGAAGCATCGACTTCAGCGACAATTCAATTCATTATGTTCTTGATAGACATACTTGTGATCCATCATCATCGCCTTGGTAAGATTGTTCATTGAGGAGCGTCTTATCCAAGAAAGTCTTCTACGTTAACTATTTCATCAACACGTTAACAAAATCTCTTGAAAGTGAAGCATTCATAATTCCTAGGCTTAGTCAAAGACCCATAAGACCTAAAACCGTAAGGTTTGAACGTTAGGATAAAACCATAAAAATCTAGACAAATCATTTTTTTTGAGTTTCTCCCTGCAGAACCCACGGTACCTTCAGACCATATGGGCGGAACCCATTTTTTGGTTCCGCCTGGTCCGCCAAACCTCAGAATGTATTATTTGTTATTTCAAAACCAAACACCCTCTTAAATCTTAACAAAAACTTTCAAACAGCATCACCCTCTCTAAAACACATATCCTCACGAATTTTAGGGCTTCTAATCCAATCTCTTCCAATCCAACTAACTTTGTAAGTATTCTAATCACAATTGCATTTTTAATCTAATTTTAACATTCTTGCTTACAATCATTAACTAGAATCTTAGGGCTTTTGCATAAAACTTCATGATTCTTGAAAAACTTGGTGGCTAATCAATTATATATTTCATTAGTTAAGAAATGTATCTTCTCATTGTTACTTTGATTTACCAAACACACCAAGTGCATTATTTTTCTAATTGCAACATGATTCATCACCACATTGTTAAAACAAATGAAAAACATCATTTAAACATCACTTGCATACTATCTCTTGAATGCTAAAAGGGATACATAACTAATATGTATTTTCGGGTACATTCAATCGAAGACACATTCAATTAGGAGAGTGTTGGTTATCTTTTGTTTTCACAACAAAATTTGCATAACAAAACGATTTAGGAATCAAAATGAGTCAAGATAACCATGTCTTCACATTGTCTTGCATATAAGAATATATTAGAACATCCTCGTTGTTAAAAGTCATTAACATACGATTTTATGTTTTCTAGGAATCAACATGCCTCCCGCAAACAAATCCGATCACAAAGAAACCCTTAAATACATGCCCAAACACCATATGACCAAAGGTCTCAACTCGGTTCAAGTAGAAACCTTTAAGGCATTAGAAAAACGCTATGTTCACGAAGGTAGAACCATTGATCCATCCTTTCTAGAAGGAACATCTATTCGCCAAAACTTTGCCGCAATCAACTTTGATTTTCTCCTTGATTTAGATGAGCCAATTTGTCCTAGGTTCATTTTGGAATTTTATGCAACCGTAAACCTTTCCTCATGTGCTGGTGGTAGGATATCATTAAACTTCACAACCAATCAAATATCACATGACATTGATTTAAAAGATTTAGCTATAATTCTCGGTGTACCAAATGAGGGAACTTGTCTCTACACGGATAAGTGGCCCATTTCAACTCTTGATTCTATTGATCGTTTTTATCCATACGATACACCTCTTGCTAGTAAAGAAACCATTAAGGAACACCTCTTTGTTAGAACCTCTACCACTAGGGTGAATCGTTCGGGGAACATTGTAGACAAGGATCCTTTTGGTATGGAGCTCAATGAGCTTAAACCACAATTTAAGAAGTGGGAAGAAATTCTTAGGGCTAACGTAATAAGTACCATAGGAAATAGAGATCACATCAATGCATGCCTATGCTACATGCTATATAGCATTTCCACCGGTCAACCCTTCAACTTAGCCTATTACCTTGCCAAAAGAATGGCCGACATATCCTTAGTTGGAACAACCGCTCTTCCCTATGGCATGTTTCTTACCCGCCTCTTTAGAGCAATCTCACCCATTTCTCCTAACGAAGATGGAATACGTCTTGACTATTTTCTTGTTCCTCACACCTTCGTTCCCCTAAGTGATAAACGTGTTTACAAAAATAAGGGCAAACGTACTCGATCACCTACACCATCACCATCATCATCATCCGGAATGAGCGAGGATGATAAACTTCCCAACTCTAAGTTACCTCCTCTAGAATACCTTCAAGCTCTCCCCATCATTGACAATGCTTCCGAAGAATTCAAGCAAACCAAAGGAATTTTCAAGTGTTTTGGAAGGCACCTAAACAAGCTCAAAAAGAAGATAGACCGGTTGTGAGAAGATTAAGGAGCGTTTGGCATAAGAATGCTTTAGAATCGTCTTTGTGTTAAAACTATGTGAATTATGTGTTTTTCACTTTCATGGTTTATTATGTTTGTTGGATTATGTTTGTTGGATTATGTTTGTATGAAATTTTATGCATAATGACAATGTTTAAGGTGTTTGTCATCTTTTCTATGCTTATGGGAATTCTTACTAAGTATAGTAAAATCCTCGACCTCAAGGTCAAAGTCCCATGATTGGTATGTGTACATGTCTAATTTTTGCATTTCCCAACCAGTAATACCTTATCTTTTTTATTTTAGGAGTTTTCGAAAATTTTGAAAATCGTCTCGCGGGTCAAAAACGATGACTGCCTAATTTTTTACCCCTGGCGGATCTGGCGGTACCCAAAATTGGGGTCCGCCAGTGTATTTTCTGGGTTTTCCAGAATTAGCCCAACGGACCAGGCGGATCCCAAAACAAGGTTCCGTCTGTGTATTGTGAGGGTTCCGCCAGACACCTGCAGAAATTTTTTCCATTTTTCTTAAGTCCAAAACTTGTAATGTGTCAAAATCATTATCCTAAGTGAGAAACATCTTTCATTTACATCAACAACCATATTGGAACAAACCTCACTCACTAAAACAATTAGGAAGACACTTCCCGCCAAAATTCAAATTCAAAACATAACTAACCAAAGGAACCCTTTTAAAGGATCCTTCAAGCCTTTGATACATTTTCAACCAAACCACTTCCCATGATCACAAAGCATTGAGTGCTTAGGTTGGTCTTTCACTCCACCTCATTCTATTGGAATAACATGCATTGATTTGACAAATTCATGAAATTTTTGTAATTCATTTGAATCCTCAATCCTTGAATGGTAGAACATTAAATCCAAACACTCTATTCAACATCTTCTTCATCCTATAAATTTGAAAGTTGGCAACAATTCAAATCACACCATCACCATCAAAACTTCTTCTCTCAAAACATCATAACCACACCTTTGAAAATGACCAAATGTAACACATCATCCGAGTCATCAAAATCCCTTTCAAGAATCAATAGGATTAGTGTTAAACCTTGTTGTTTTAACAAAACCGTCAAGTCAAGCTCATCTTCTTCAAGTGATGCTTCGCTTAACATTTCTTCACCTATCCAAGATTACCTAAATCTTACTACCTCAACTACACCCTCAACACATTGTAATACCAATGTGATCACCATTCAAGATTTGCTTAATCTTGCTACTCCACCACCTTCTCCACCACGTTGCAACTCAAACCTAGCAATTAACCCATCATCAACTAAACCTTTGAGTGAGTCAACTCCATCTTCTCAACAAACTTTTAAATCAAAAACTCCTTCACCTCAATCACCAACACCTACACCAATGGAACTTTTCCATACACCACCAACATCACCAACATCCAATTTGGAAACTTTTGATGATCTATCATCAACACCACCATTCTTCTCACTTTTTGATACCATTGCTCAAATGGAAACCCAACAACAACCTAGTGAGCAACTTAATGATGAACCCCATTACCCATCTACGGTAGAACGGTTGGCTTACCGTTATGCTAGACCATCCATTTTTCCAAATGATCAAGGTCATACCCACTCACATTCATTTGTGTTTCATCCAATTTACAAAGACCTTCATGGCAATCCTATCGGCGAACCAAGTTTCCGCCATTTTGTTCAAAACCAACAACCACCACTACAACAACAACCATCACCACAAGAACCTTCCCAACATCTTGAGTCTCTACTTTCTTCTTATAAGAAAATAGAAGCATCCATGTGGGAAAAACCTCCAAACATCAATGAGGAAATAAACACTCATTTAAACCACCTCAATGCCTTCAAACGAATGGTTGATTCTCAAATCAATCATGTTATGGAATTCAATACGGCATTAAATTCAACAAATGAAGGAAGCAAATACACCTCACAACCATCCACATTTGCTCCTTCAAGTTCAACCCATCCACCACCAACAAATCAAACCTCTCTTCCACCAAACTTTCCCCGCCATGATTGCGGACATTGCGAAAGAACCGCTCGCATTAGTGAAAGGTGTCGAACGGAACTTCGCGAGTTAACCGAAGAAATGAGGTTTATTCTAAACCACATTTTGGACCATCTCCAATCCTTGTCTCATCCACCACAACCTTAGAGTCTCCAAAATGAAACAAAACCGTTTCTCTTGGAAAATGTCTCCCATTTTAACCAACAAACCAAAACCAAGTCACCTCCTCACCCTTCAAAATAAAACCCGCTACAACCCTCCAACTAACATTTTTATCCTAAAACAACCTTACCCTTGTTTTTGAAAAATGTTTCTCATTAAGGAAAGTGATGATTTCCTTGTAGCTTTTTATACTCTTAGTTCTTTTTTTTTTGTTTTTTTTCTTTGTTTCTTAAAAAGTAGGATGTTGTAATCTTAATTATGTGTCTTTGACTCTCTAAGAGTCAAAATTTTACATTAAATGAAGATTAATTCTACAACAAGGTTTGCATTGTTTAAATGACCATTTAGTTATGATGAGTGAACTACACCTTTATATGGTACCATACATAAATCTTGTGTTTTAGAAACTAACCTCTCTTTTTGTAGGTTCATTATCCATGTTTTCCTTCCTTGAAACTCCATTTAGGGGAGTAATATTCAAGGGGGAGCATGAGTATTGCATTATTCCGTTTCACAACTCTAAGTTGTGTTTTAGACATGAAATACCTTTATCTTGTGCGGAAACTAACGTTTCTTTTGTAGGTTCAAAATCCATGTCTCCTCTCTTGGCACTCTATTTAGGGGGAGTATAAACCAAGGGGGAGCATGGCCATTATTCCGCTTCACTACTCTACTTTTTGTTTCGACAAAAAGGGGGAGAATTTATATTACACTTGTTCTACTTTTAATATTTCCGCTTAGCTAACTCGTTGCAAAAACAAGTTTTAATACTAACTTTATAAGACTTAACACTAAATCTTATGGCTTACTTTTAAATAAAGTTTATGTTTTGTCATCAACAAAAAAGGGGAGATTGTTAATACAAATATCGCCTAAAAACGTTATTTATATTTTATGATCTTTGCTAAGTTTTGTTAATGACAAAGTATGAACTTTAGCTAAAGAGTGAATCATCACTTTAAGTGTTTAAGTCTTGTTTAACTAAGGTTCACATTTCCTTTCAAACTAAACATTGTTTTTATTTCTTAAATTAGAAAGTGTCTTGTCATATCATATTTATTTCTTTAAATAGAATTGTCACATCACACTTATGGCAAGTTTTGTCAATATGCATTTGTGTGTTTGACTAACTTTGTAGTGACTTGCAAGTTTGGTGTTTGACTAGTGTAATGTGATGTGACATTGTTTGGTTGCTAGGAGTTATGAGACAAGACCTTATTTGGTTTGAAGAGTTATTGCAAAAACCTACTGCAGACCCGGCGGTACCCTGGGGGTACACGGGCGGAACCCAAATGAGGGTTCCGCCTGATCCGCCAAGCATGCAGTAGTGTTTGCTATAAATACCAAACCATTTGTTAGTTTTGTGTAACCCTTTTAGGACATATATTCACATACTCTCTCAACTAACTCAGTAACCTTTTGATTTGTGATTCTCTTATGTAGCAAGGGACTTCACAAGATCATTCAAGAAGTTACAAGCTTCAACTCTAAAGTTGCAAGTCTTAGTAGCTTGATCATGTATAAGCTTTGGTAGTTTATACTTCATGTGTGTCATGTATATAGAAGTAAGTGGTTAGTATTTTAGGCCTCAAAATACGTAGTGTGTCGGGAGTTGTTGTACCCTTGTAAAAGAACTAACGGGAGTGGTTGTACCCTTGGTAAAGAACTCGACATCTAGCTTAGTGTCGGTAAAAGTGTAAGCGACGAACGGGAGTGGTTGTACCCTTGTAAAAGAACTCGACATCTAGCTTAGTGTCGGTAAAAGTGTAAGCGACGTTGTAAAGGTTTTCTCCGCCGGTGAAAGGAGCTTGTTGATTAGTGCTTATAACTCTCGAGTTGGAAACTCGGGGCGTGGATGTAGGGCAAGGAAAAAGAGTCCTTGTAGCCGAACCACGATAAACAATCGTGTTGTGGTTTGATCGTTTCTTTCCTTATCTTTGCTTATTACATGTTGTTCTTTTGTTGACATAGCTAGTTACTCATAAAGGTTCTCAAAGAACTAAACAAGTAAAGATGTGTTTATATCTTCAAACAAAAGTAAAGGTTTTCAAAGAACTAAACTAGCAAAGTTAGGATCATCACAAGCAAAGCTTTTCAAAGTTTGAAACTAGTAAAGTTAGAATTGTTATTCACATGAAAAGCTTTTCAAAGAATCAAACGTATAACATTGTACTTATATCTTTAAGCAAACGTAAATGTTTTTAAAGATATTTAAGCTAAATAAGAATCGAAAAAGCGGTAAACTATTCAACCCCCCTTCTAGTTTTCCACATAATCAACTAACGTTTTCTCCAGAAGACACATAACACATTGTTTTTATATTATATGTAATGTTTCAATATTTGTGATGCTTTAAATTTGAATTGGCATTGTAATTAATCTAACGATGTACGATATACCTTTTTTAAGACATTATATGCATCAAATTATTTATACTTTCGATGAGTGTGTACAAATTTCATGTTCATTTCATTAAGGATAGAAAATACCCAAATCCTCGCGGGGATCCTCGATCCCCATTGGGGATGAGGATGGGGATGTAAAACAATTCTCCGACAGGGATGGGGCTAGGGATGAGGATGGAGAGTAGGAAACGGGGATGGGGATGGGAAATGCGATCCCCGACATTCCGAGCCCCGTTGCCATCCCTAGTCATCAAACACGTCACTTTTAACTTATTTTTACATATATTTCTTTTTATCAAACTTTATTCTTTTATCGTTGTAATATATCATCGTCATCAAAGAAGAAATAAGTTTTTGCTTTTGATTTGTCTCATGCTTCGTCACATAGATATATTTTAGAGTAAATTTTTAAACGAACCATTTCTAGTACTACTTTACCAACTTGGGCGTCACATATTTTTTTTCTTTTCAAAATGAAATTTTACATATTAGTCGTTCGATTCATTTCAGGATAAATTTTCAACCATACACGTGTCTCTAGGCGATCTTTAATGCGACTGAATTTATTAAAATTTGACTTGGGACTGCTAGCCGTCTCGAGCGCGACCCAAAAGAAACTCCTACACAACCTTTCACGCGACCCAAAAATAGGTGCTGCTAACCTCGAACGCGATCCAAACGCGACCCAAAACTAATTGTTTTGTGGATTTATTTAGCAAAATGATAGGATGTTTTCACACGACACAAGTTTAAGGCCGACAAGTGTTTCATGCGACACAAGTTTAAGGCCGACAAGTGTTTCACGCGACACAAGTTTAGATGTGAAAATGTTGTTGAGGATGGATCATATGTAATGAAAAATGTTAGAAGTGAGGGTGTGTGGACTTGTGGTCAAACAAAGTGAATAGAGAATGATGAAGGTGAAAACGGTGAGTTTCTTCTTGAGAGCAGTAGTTTTGGAAACTGTTTTTATACTCCATGCATGGAACAAGAAGAAAGAAAAAGTTTTTGGTTTATCAAGTGGGGTTATGGTACACAAAAGTTACTAAATTTTACCAGAAATTTGTCCTAAGGAAATATAGTTTCATTTTATTCATCCAGGTTACTCAACTTTTGCAACCGATTATAAACGTTACTATGTTTTTGGTAATCGGATATAACAGGTAAAAATCCTATGTGGCTTATTTTTTTAAGTACAAAACGCTCCTTGTAGTTTTTCGCGTTTCACGAATTTAGTCCCTAGACCACTATTTCTGTTAGTTTGACTGTTTTAAATCCGTTTTTTTGTACGTTTTTGTCTGTTTTTATTTGCTTTTATCCGTTTTCATCCGTTTTTATATACTTTTATCCGTTTTCAACCGTTTTTATACATTTTCATCCGTTTTTATACGTTTTCGTCCATTTTTCTTACGTTTTTATCTGTTTATCCGTTTTCATCCGTTTTTATACGTTTTTATCCGTTTTCAACCGTTTTTATATGTTTTCATCTGTTTTTTTACATTTTCATCCATTTTTCTTACGTTTTGTCTGTTTTATCAATTTTCATCCATTTTTATACGTTTTTATCTGTTTTAACCCTTTTTATACGTTTTCGTACGTTTTTATATGTATTCATCCGTTTTTCTTACGTTTTTATCCGTTTTTATACATTTTTTTCTATTTTTATACATTTTCGTCCGTCTTTAATGTTTTTGTTCGTTTTTATACGTATAAAAATGAACAAAAAACATATAAAACGGACAAAAACGTATAACAACGGATGAAAACATAAGAAAAACGGACAAAAACGTATAAAAACGGTTGAACACAAATAAAAATAGATGAAAACGTAAGAAAAATGGATGAAAACATATAAAAACGGACAAAAACATATAACAACAGTTGAAAACGAATAAAAACGGATAAAAATGAATAAAAACGTATAAATGGACAAAAATGAAACTATATTACCTTAGGTTCAGTAACACATTTAACAAAACCCGTAAACATGGGTAACCTGTATGTACAAAATGAAACTATATTACCTTAGGACAAATTTTTTGGAAACTTTAGTAACTTTTCTGTAAGGTGGAAGTTTCGTCAGGCCACCGTGGCATGGGTGACAGGCTAATAGCCGGTAACCCTTCCATTAAATAACCTTAGTGTCGTCATTTTACACGTATAATGACCAAATTAACAAACCCGTATACATGGGTAACCTGGTTGAACGAAATGAAACTATATTTCCTTACGACAAATTTCTAGTAAACTTTAGTAACTTTTGTGAAAAGTGTTTGAAGGGAAAAGAATAGTGAGATGAAAAAGTCTACACGTGATATGAAGTACTAATTTAATGGTATAATAATGTTCATAAGTCAGAAATTTGATTGGTTTTGGTTGGGACTCCTGACACATTGGAGTGATGATGAGGTTTGCATTAGTTTGTTTTTGTAAAAACTTGAAAATGGATTGGTTTGAAAAATGGGCTATGTTATTGGTCTAGTTAGGTAATTTGTTTTATATTTTAACTATATCAGCCAACTTTAATATCTAATAAGTGTATGAGAAATCATGCCTGCTTTTAAGTAGGTAATTGCCTTTTTTTATTTAAAAAAAAAAAAGAAAAAAAATTACAAAATTTTACAATTAAGCCCTTTCATTATATCACATATACATGTTTTTCTTATTTTTTTTACAAAGAAAAGCAATCAATTGCGTGCTTGGAAAAGCATGCATGACTTTCCCTAAGTGTATTTGATAATTCCAAATTTTTCATGGTACAATGAGCTAAAAAACCACAAAAATAAATCGGCTTCGTGGTGGGAATATTCTTAGTCGACATTGCTATTAGTAAACCCTGCGGCTCCACTACGGTGAGCTCGGGGTGAAGACGCTCATAGTTTGATAGTGGAGGTTTTTTATTCCCTTCTATAAATTATGGAGCATCATTTCTGAATTTTTTATCTGGCAACCTCGAGCGAAGAGAACAAAAACTATTTGTTTTTTAAAATATTAGTTAAAAAAAAGGAAAACTTACAAACACACCCCGAACTTCTTAATATTTATGATTTTTTTATATAACAAACTTTATTTGCCAAATATCTAACAGATACCTACAGGTTTCTTGAATAAAAAAACTATTGGCATAAAGGCCTCTCGATAACGAACAAAACAAGCCCAATATTGATATACTTTTGACGTACGTACGCTTTTATAAAAAATGTTGAAGTTTAAAATAATTTTAAAAATGCACCCTTAACGTATCAAATAACTTTAAAATTATCTTAAATTTTTTAAAAACTATAAAAGTCAAAATTAGCCCCGCCGCAACGCACTGGCACCTAACACAACATTCATTCCAAAAAAAGGACGTCGTACGACAACTACAAATATAGCTTGACACAACATTTGTTTCATAGAAATACAACACGTGTTGGCAAAAAACATATCACGATCTCACAACGAGAAGCCCTGCCCAAACATTATTCGTAAATAATTATCGCAAAAATTCCTCGAAAAATGCCACTGCAACGCAGCGGACGCCTTCCCACTTGTTTTATTTATATAAGGATGTGTTTTTTAGTTAAATTTTGAGCGTGAAAAGTATATTAAAAAAAAGTGGGGGGGAGGGGGGGATAAATTTGAGACTGGCTCAATGACTCAGGTCTTAGATGGTTTCTAGACACACTTGGGTTAGTTTCTTCAAATAAACCAAGCGACTAGCTACTTTAACACAAATGCGACATGTGTCACTAAAAAAAGTCGCGCCTAATCATTTGTGTCATACATGTATAAGGGCTACTTTTGAGCTACTTATCACCAGCGACTTTTGAAAGTTTGAGCGACTTCTATTAATATTATTTTAATCTTTTTGCCCCTTCCCAACACTTCCCATCACCACCACCCTCTACCACCACACAACCATCACCACCACCCTCCACCACTAACCTCTACCACCACACAACCACAACCACAACCACCACCACCACCACCACCCACATATGAATAATTTTTTCTTTTAACGGAATCACATCTACATAATGAAATTTCATAGATTGTGATGCTCATTTAATTTTTACCAAAAATTAATTCATTATAGTATATTGAGTAAAATGCAAAAATCGTCCCTGTGGTTTACAAAAATTACAGAAATCGTCCTTGGTCTTTCGAAAGTGCAAGCGGCTGATTGGCCCGAAACGGCCAGATATTATTAACCAAGGTCAATAAGTCAAAGACAGCCTCGTTCCAATTCTCCGGTGATAGTATAGTGTGTCCCCGGGTCGTTATGTCCAAGCGAGATTGAAATGGTGCTTTGGAAATCGTTTAGGAGTGAGTGGCACTGAGGACAGTAGCCCAGATGATATGGAATTGATTTTGCTATTGTTATTTTGGTATTGGTACACAGATATAATATTCACAAAAATCAGATACTCAGATATATGCACAAATTCACAATCAGGATTCACGTAACAGGAAAAGTGGGTTTTGGTATTTAACAAACTACAGGGGGTGCTTTTGAAACTTTTTGAAACTTAAAATTAAAAGAAAATTGAAAATGAAAAAGAAATTATAAAAATGATTAAAATATTATTTAAATATTATTTAATTAATAGAACTATTTAAAATCTAAATTAAAACCTAGTTTAAATTAACTAAAAATGACAAATGATATAAATTAACCTAAAAACTTGCAAAAATAATTTCTAAACCTTAATTAGAACTTGAAGAAAGTATAAAAATTAAAAATAAATATTTTTTTCTTTTTATGGATTTTTTAGTAATTAAAAACTATTTAACCTAATTAAACTAATTAAACTAATTTAAATTATAATTAATACTAAATTGACTTAGAAAATTACGAAAAAATTTGTAAAATTACTTAACCATCACAGGAATCCTACAAAATTATAAAAACTTCTAAAAATTATGTTTAAGGCTAATCTACTAATTATTTACCTTTTAATTACTTTAAATCTAATTTAAATAATTAAAATAAGAAAAATGGAAAATGAACAGTAGAAACTAAAAATTTATTTTCTAAAAGTCTATTATATTATATTAGAGCTAGGAAAAATATAAAAACAAGGTTTTGCTTTATAAAAACTAAATATGCTATTTAATACTTAATATTAATTAATAATTAAGAAAACTAATATTAAATCTAATAATTACTAAATGACAAAATAAAAATCTAGAAAAATTACTGTATTTACTTTAATATAAGAGGTAATTAATAAAAATATAAAATTACTAAGTACTTAATAAAAATCTAAAAATGAAAATTAAAAGATAAATTGAATAAAATAGAAACTATCACTTAATTTAAATTTGGATTTTCTTGGATTTTCTTTTACAAACTTACTTTACTACTGAAAATAGAGAACTTTTGTGAAATCACTTTTGAAATAGCTTATAAATAAGCAGTATGTACCCCCTTTTGCTTAAATAGTTGACTTTAGTTGACTGGATGGACAAATAAGCACACAGGACTATATGTGGGGTCCACAAGGGTGAAAATGGGTGCAAATAAGTTAAACAAGCTTGAATAAGCTAGAAACAACAAGCATGAAGCACAAATAAGCTGTATGGGAACAAATAAGCACTTAAGCAAACTGAGTTTCACTCAGAAATGGGACAGACTTAGGGGTGGAATCCAGGTGGGGTCCACTTGATCCTAGGTCACACCAATGGTGAAACTTTGTTCCCTGGTAGGAGGGGGTTGTCCAAACAAAAAATGAACCTCTGGGGCCCACTAGGTTGGGCTGCAGCCACCACCAAAGGTGGTGGTGTGGTGGAGGTCTGCTGGTGCAGGGGAAGGTTTCTTCCCTGCAAGTGTGTTCCAGGGCTTGTGGAGCCCACACAAAAATTCCCAAAATTCAAAAAAGTACTAGAACTTAAAGATCAGCTGATAGACTATAACTACAACAAGTTTCAGCCCCTAACTCTCATCACATAAATCATGAAAATTCTTGTAACTTTTGCAAAAATCTGAAAGGTTCAATTTGACTTTTTGAGGAAAACACAAGATTTGACTTATTTGAATTTCTACTAACCCCTACTGATTAAAGATGATGTTATGAGATATATTTAAACTAGATTACTCTATATTAACAACTTATGTAACTATTTTGATGGATTTAGACACCCAAAACTCTCACAGTTAACTGTGAGAGGTAATTTTTGAGATTTTGACTTTTTAACTAACAAGACTTGAATATTTAGGTTGTTCTGAGCCAATTTTACCCTAAGCAACTTGTATGAACTAGAAATAACCACAATGGCAGAACACAAAACTCAAGAATCCATTGATCCAAACATACCCTTATGCTTGACTGTTTTGATTTTTAGAAGCTAAAAGGGTATAACAGCTTATGAGTTTGTTCAAATGCAACTTCTTATGAAGTATTAGGCCTAATTGAATACTTAGAAACAAGGAGTGACCATAAACACACAAGTATAACACTTAAGCCAGTTTGACTGTTTTAGAACTAGGATTCAAAAGCAACTTCAAAACTTAACAACTAATTTATTTATATTGAGCTATGAACTGACTAAACAACACTTAAATAAACATAAACAAGCACATAATACTAAATACAAACAAGCAAACAGATACTAAGATTTCAGAGGAAAAATTAAATGAGCAAAGTCTTACAATGACACCCCTAGCTTGAACAAGGGATTTTCCTATGAAGCCTATCTTTAGATAGGCCAGCTTCAACTTCAATCTTGCCCTTCAACTCTTCTCACAACCTGAAAACAAGTTAGAACCAAAACAGTTGACCAAATTTGACTTTTTTGTATTTTTGATGTTTTTCTAGTTATACTGAGTTTTAGAGTCTCTAAAGCTTAAATAAGCTTGTTGGAACCTAAATGTAGCTAACTCAGTCCATGGTTCTTGATACACATAACTACTCAGCTTGTTGAGATTTTCATAATTTGAAATAAATGACAAGAACACAAACTAAACTCGAACTTGAAATTTTATTGCTTGAAAAGATTGAAAATACAACTAGGATACTGCTACAATGCTTGAATTGAAAAGATTACACTGAAATTGGACACTTAATTTAAATTCGACCCTAATAATACTTAATTAACTACTTCTAGTCTTCCTTGCACTCCTCTTCTATTTATAGCCATCTCCTAGGGTTTCCTTGCCCTCTCTGAACCTTTCCTATTTGATCTTAGCCGTTGATTTGCTCTGAGATGATCTTAACCCTTGAATTTAGGTTTTGGCGCCAAAACCGGATAATGGAAATTGGACTGTTTATAGCAATTGGGGGGTGGTGCATTAAATGTGATGTGAGGGTAGGTGCAGGGTGGTGTGGGGATGTGATGATGGGTCTGAAAGTGGTGGTGGTGGTGGGCAATACCAGGGTGGTATCCTGGTTTGGCTGGGGAAGAGGGAAAAGGGATGGAGTTGACCGGGTTTGACTGAGGTCAAGGGTTTGACCCCGGTATTATTAGTTTGGGCGTGGTGTGGGCTGTGGTGTGTCTTGGGCCCAAATACAAAGGAATGGGTGGGCTTAGGATTGGATTGGGTTTAATTTTTATTTTGGAGTAGTATTTTTAGGTCCGGTTTGGTTTATTGTTACACAAGGACTAGTTTTGCAATTTTGGTAAAGTTGGAGGGTGAAATTTGGCATTTTTCCAAATTGTTTCCAAGGGTATATTATGCCAAAGTATGAATAGTGTAAGGCCCTGGAATGATTTTTCCAATTTATTTTCACCAGGGACTAAAATTGCCAAACTTGCAAAATTCAGGGACCATTTGTGTAATTTTACCAATCTTTTCCACCAAGGACCAATCCTGCCATAAAAGGTTAGTGCAAGGACAAAATTTGTTTTTCTCAAAGTTTTTCATATCCCAGGGACCATTTTTGACAATTTTCAAAGTTTAGGGACTAAACTTGACATTTTGTGAAACTTTTCACCAAAGGACTAAATGTGCAACTTTTTGATTTAAAAGGACCTTTGGTGGCTTTTTCAAGTTTTTAGAACAACTAGGGACTAGATTTGACAACTTTTGAAAGTTGGGGGACTGAAACTGCCAATTATGCAAACTTTGTGCGTTTTTCATCTGTTTTTGATATTTTTGCATTTGAAACATGTAAAACACTTTCCTAGGATATTTTCACTATTTTGATTCATTATTGAGTGTTTTTAGATGTTTTTGGCAGTTCAGATAAGGTAAAAATGATGAGTATTTACACACTCATCAATCCCCCACACTAAAACATTGCTAGTCCCTAGCAATCTTTTGAGAAAAACTTGATGGATTTGAGAATCTCTTTACCAAAAGCCATCACTTCTGGAGTAGACAGGTGTAAGAACTGTGGCACACCTGATAACCGTGTGATTTTGAGCAAACCACCAGCTGTCAACGGATTTGATTTGTCTTTACCAAAAGTCGTTTGCTTCTGGACTAGCCAGCATCTTGATGGACTAAGTCAACATCTTGGTGAGCTGATTACCAATTATGGATTTTCCACTGCCTTTACCACAAGCCATAATCTTGCGGGCTAGCCAACTCATTTGCTTATTAGGATATGGGGAGTTGAGGAACCATACAATTTTTGTCAAATTGCAAGCCATCAACGGGTTTGAGATGTCTTTACCAAGAGCCGTTTGCTCCTGGACTAGCCAATCCATTTGTCATTTAGACTTTGGCGGACTGATTACCACAAAAATTTTGAAATAAAGTGAAAAAATTTTGAAAAATTTAGGCCTAAATGGGGGTACTTAGAAAGTTTTGTGATAACATTCGTAAGAATTTTCCCAAATTTTGATTGGCCTGAAATGGTCAGATATTATTAACCAAGGTCAATAAGTCAAAGACAGCCTCGTTCCAATTCTCCGGTGATAGTATAGTGTGTCCCCGGGTCGTTATGTCCCAGCGAGATTGAAATGGTGCTTTGGAAATCGTTTAGGAGTGAGTGGCACTGAGGACAGTAGCCCAGATGATATGGAATTGATTTTGCTACTGTTATTTTGGTATTGGTACACAGATATAATATTCACAAAAATCAGATACTCAGATATATGCACGAATTCACAATCAGGATTCATGTAATAGGAAAAGTGGGTTTTGGTATTTAACAAACTGCAGGGGGTGCTTTTGAAATTTTTTGAAACTTAAAATTAAAAGAAAATTGAAAATGAAAATGAAATTATAAAAATGATTAAAATATTATTTAAATATTATTTAATTAATAGAACTATTTAAAATCTAAATTAAAACCTAATTTAAATTAACTAAAAATGACAAATGATATAAATTAACCTAAAAACTTGCAAAAATAATTTCTAAACCTTAATTAGAACTTGAAGAAAGTATAAAAATTAAAAATAAATATTTTTGTCTTTTTATGGATTTTTTAGTAATTAAAAACTATTTAACTTAATTAAACTAATTTAAATTATAATTAATACTAAATTAACTTAGAAAATTATGAGAAAATTTGTAAAATTACTTAACCATCACAGGAATCCTAAAACATTATAAAGACTTCTAAAAATTATGTTTAAGGCTAATCTACTAATTATTTACCTTTTAATTACTTTAAATCTAATTTAAATAATTAAAATAAGAAAAATGGAAAATGAACACTAGAAACTAAAAATTTATTTTCTAAAAGTCTATTATATTATATTAGAGCTAGGAAAAATATAAAAACAAGCTTTTGCTTTATAAAAACTAAATATGCTATTTAATACTTAATATTAATTAATAATTAAAAAAACTAATATTAAATCTAATAATTACTAAATGACAAAATAAAAATCTAGAAAAATTACTGAATTTACTTTAATATAAGAGGTAATTAATAAAAATATAAAATTACTAAGTACTTAATAAAAATCTAAAAACGAAAATTAAAAGATAAATTGAATTAAATAGAAACTATCATTTAATTTAAATTTGGATTTTCTTGGATTTTCTTTTACAAACTTACTTTACCACTGAAAATAGAGAACTTTTGTGAAATAACTTTTGAAATAGCTTATAAATAAGCAGTATGCACCCCCTTTTGCTTAAACAGTTGACTTTAGTTGACTGGATGGACAAATAAGCACACATGATTATATGTGGGGTCCACAAGGGTGAAAATGGGTGCAAATAAGTTAAACAAGCTTGAATAAGCTAGAAACAACAAGCATGAAGCACAAATAAGCTGTATGGGAACAAATAAGCACTTAAGCAAACTGAGTTTCACTCAGAAATGGGACAGACTTAGGGGTGGAATCCAGGTGGGGTCCACTTGATCCTAGGTCACACCAATGGTCAAACTTAGTTCCCTGGTAGGAGGGGGTTGTCCAAACCAAAAATGAACCTCTGGGGCCCACTAGGTTGGGCTGCAGCCACCACCAAAGGTAGTGGTGTGGTGGAGGTCTGCTGGTGCAGGGGAAGGTTTCTTCCCTGCAAGTGTGTTCCAGGGCTTGTGGAGCCCACACAAAAATTCCCAAAATTCAAACAAGTATTAGAACTTAAAGATCAGCTGATAGACTATAACTACAACAAGTTTCAGCCCCTAACTCTCATCACATAAATCATGAAAATTCTTGTAACTTTTGCAAAAATCTGAAAGGTTCAATTTGACTTTTTGAGGAAAACACAAGATTTGACTTATTTGAATTTCTACTAACCCCTACTGATTAAAGATGATGTTATGAGATATATTTAAACTAGATTACTCTATATTAACAACTTATGTAACTATTTTGATGGATTTAGACACCCAAAACTCTCACAGTTAACTGTGAGAGGTAATTTTTGAGATTTTGACTTTTTAACTAACAAGACTTGAATATTTAGGTTGTTCTGAGCCAATATTACCCTAAGCAACTTGTATGAACTAGAAATAACCACAATGGCAGATCACAAAACTCAAGAATCCATTGATCCAAACACACCCTTATGCTTGACTGTTTTGATTTTTAGAAGCTAAAAGGGTATAACAGCTTATGAGTTTGTTCAAATGCAACTTCTTATGAAGTATTAGGCCTAATTGAATACTTAGAAACAAGGAGTGACCATAAACACACAAGTATAACACTTAAGCCAGTTTGACTGTTTTAGAACTAGGATTCAAAAGCAACTTCAAAACTTAACAACTAAGTTATTTATATTGAGCTATGAACTGACTAAACAACACTTAAATAAACATAAACAAGCACAGAATACTAAATACAAACAAGCAAACAGATACTAAGATTTCAGAGGAAAAATTAAATGAGCAAAGTCTTACAATGACACCCCTAGCTTGAACAAGGGATTTTCCTATGAAGCCTATCTTTAGATAGGCCAGCTTCAACTCCAATCTTGCCCTTCAACTCTTCTCACAATCTGAAAACAAGTTAGAACCAAAACAGTTGACCAAATTTGACTTTTTTGTATTTTTGATGTTTTTCTAGTTATACTGAGTTTTAGAGTCTCTAAAGCTTAAATAAGCTTATTGGAACCTAAATGTAGCTAACTCAGTCCATGGTTCTTGATACACATAACTACTCAGCTTGTTGAGATTTTCATAATTTGAAATAAATGACAAGAACACAAACTAAACTTGAACTTGAAATTTTATTGCTTGAAAAGATTGAAAATACAACTAGGATACTGCTACAATGCTTGAATTGAAAATATTACACTGAAATTGGACACTTAATTTAAATTCGACCCTAATAATACTTAATTAACTACTTCTAGTCTTCATTGCACTCCTCTTCTATTTATAGCCATCTCCTAGGGTTTCCTTGCCCTCTCTGAACCTTTCCCATTTGATCTTAGCCGTTGATTTGCTCTGAGATGATCTTAACCCTTGAATTTAGGTTTTGGCGCCAAAACCGGATAAGGGAAATTGGATTGTTTATAGCAATTGGGGGGTGGTGCATTAAATGTGATGTGAGGGTAGGTGCAGGGAGGTGTGGGGATGTGATGATGGGTCTGCAAGTGGTGGTGGTGGTGGCAATACCAGGGTGGTATCCTGGTTTGGCTGGGGAAGAGGGAAAAGGGATGGAGTTGACCGGGTTTGACTGAGGTCAAGGGTTTGACCCCGGTATTATTAGTTTGGGCGTGGTGTGGGCTGTGGTGTGTCTTGGGCCCAAATACAAAGGAATGGGTGGGCTTAGGATTGGATTGGGTTTAATTTTTATTTTGGAGTAGTATTTTTAGGTCCGGTTTGGTTTATTGTTACACAAGGACTAGTTTTGCAATTTTGGTAAAGTTGGAGGGTGAAATTTGGCATTTTTCCAAATTGTTTCCAAGGGTATATTATGCCAAAGTATGAATAGTGTAAGGCCCTGGAATGATTTTTCCAATTTATTTTCACCAGGGACTAAAACTGCCAAACTTGCAAAATTCAGGGACCATTTGTGTAATTTTACCAATCTTTTCCACCAAGGACCAATCCTGCCATAAAAGGTTAGTGCAAGGACAAAATTTGTTTTTCTCAAAGTTTTTCATATCCCAGGGACCATTTTTGACAATTTTCAAAGTTTAGGGACTAAACTTGACATTTTGTGAAACTTTTCACCAAAGGACTAAATGTGTAACTTTTTGATTTAAAAGGACCTTTGGTGGCTTTTTCAAGTTTTTAGAACAACTAGGGACTAGATTTGACAACTTTTGAAAGTTGGGGGACTGAAACTGCCAATTATGCAAACTTTGTGCGTTTTTTCTCTGTTTTTGATATTTTTGCATTTGAAACATGTAAAACACTTTCCTGGGATATTTTCACTATTTTGATTCATTATTGAGTGTTTTTAGATGTTTTTGGCAGTTCAGATAAGGTAAAAATGATGAGTATTTACACACTCATCAGCGGCCTCCCTGTGGCGAAACTTTTGGATCATTTTGGTCCCTGGTTTTAACTGTCGTTAAGTGGATTCCGTTAGCAGTTACACGTTAGCCCGTTTTAGCCAAAGATCGTTCCAGCGTTCATCCTTTAAATTAACGACAGTTTATAATTTATTATTTTTGGTTTATTTAAAGTGTTTCGACTTTTTATATACATTTTTTTAAAAAACATATACGTTTTTGTATACCTTTTTATATAAGTTATTATATACGTATCTATAACAACATATACGCTATTATATATGGTATATATATATATATATATATATATATATATATATATATATATATATATATATATATATATATATATATATATATATATGTTATTATGTACTTTTTATATGTTTTTATATATGTCTTTGTATGTGCTTTTATATAAGTTTTTGTAAATGTTTTTATATATGTTTTTATATACGTTCTTATATACATTTTTGTATACATTCTTATATACGTTTTATATGCTTTTATATACGAATTTATAAAAATATATACGTTTTTATACCCTTTTATATGTTTTAATATATATTTTTATATACGTTTTTGTATACGTTTTTATATATATTTTTGTATGAGTATATATACGTTTTTGTATACGTATATAAAAACGTATACACAAACGTATATAAAAGCGTATGCAAAAACGTATAAAAAGTGTATAAAAATGTATTAAAAATGTATATAATAAATACATATATGTTATTATAAAAACATACATGTTATTATATACGTGTTTAATACATTTTTATACACTTTTTATACGTTTTTGCATATGCTTTTATATACGTTTGTGTATACGTTTTTATATACGTATACAAAAACGTATATATACTCATACAAAAATATATATAAAAACATATAACAAGGTATAAAAACGTATATATTTTTATAAATATGTATATAAAAGCATATATAAAAAGGTATATTACATACCGTATATAATAGCATATATGTTGTTATAAATACATATATAATAACTTATATAAAAAGGTATACAAAAACGTAAATGTTTTTATAAAAAAATGTATATAAAAAGTCGAAAAACTTTAAAAAAATGTAATAAATTATAAACTGTCGTTAATTTAAAGGATGAACGCTGGAACGATCGTTGGCTAAAAGGGGCTAACGTGTAACTGCTAACGGAATCCACTTAACGACAGTTAAAACCAGGGACCAAAATGATCCAAAAGTTTCGCCACAGGGAGGGCGCCTGCACTTTCGAAAGACCAGGGACGATATCTGCAATTTTTGCAAACCACACGGACGATTTTTGCATTTTGTGGTATCATCCTCAAATGTGGTATCGTCCAACGCAATTGTTGGGGTTTGGGTGAGCAGGTATTCTTCAAACCCTCTAAGACCTAAGCGATTGGGCCATTTGTAGAATTGCCTCAAAAAAATAGAGTTAATTACATAAATGGTCCCTGTGTTTTGTCGGGTATTACGGATTTGGTCTCTAAACTTTATTTTTTGCGGATATCATCCCTGTGGTTTTGACCCGTTACGGGTTTGGTCCCTTGACCACCTTTTATGTTACTTTGACCGTTAAGTGGAAGTTTAAAGGTCTAAAATGACATAAATACCCTTTAATAGTATGGTCCCTGCGGTTTGTGGGGTATAACGAATATAGTCCCTAAGGTTTTTTTTTTTTTTTTTTTTTTTTTTTTTTTTTTTTTTTTTTTTATTATTAATATTAGTAATATTTTTTTTTAATTAAAAATATTCATATGTTTCTATTCATTTTTAAACGTTTTCGTCCGTTTATATACGTTTTCATCCGTTTTTCTTACGTGTTCATACTTTTTTGTCCATTTTATACGTTTTCGTATGTTTTTATACGTTTTCAACCGTTTTCATACGTTCTCGTCCGTTTTTATTACGTTTTTATCTATTTTATCTGTTTTTATATGTTTTCATACGTTTTTATACGCTTTCATCCGTTCTTATACGTTTTTCTTACGTTTTCATATGTTTTCATCCATTTTTATACATTTTGTTATGATTTCATTCGTTTTTATATGTCAAAAAAATCTTTGTCAGAATTTTTTAAAAACTTTTCTGACATATTTTTTTGAACTTTTACGAATACCTTTTTTTTTTTTTTTTTTTTTTTTTTTTTTTTTTTTTTTTTTTTTTTTTTTCAAAAGAGTTTTGAAAATGTCAATTTGCTTAATTGTTTGTTTAGTGAAGTTTCTTAGTTAAACAAAATATATGCATTTGACATACGTTTTTTTTCTTTTTCTTTTTCTTTTTTTTTTTTTTTTTTTTTTTAATTTTTTGACAAAAAAAAGTTTTAACATTTATATAAAAAAATTTGGAATTTTTTGAATATTTTTCGCAGAATAAAAAAAATTCCGTCAAAATTTTTTATAATATATATATATATATTTTTTAATCTTGTAAACAAATATGCCAAGAAATTTAACAAAAATCTAGTAAGAAATTTTTTTTTGTTAAAAAATTTTATAAAAAAAAACTCCGTCAAAAAGTATTAAAAAAAAAATCTACCAAAATCTTTTTAAAAAACTTCATTCAAAATTCTAAAAAATAAAAAAATAAAAAAAATTAGGGACTAAATCCGTGATACGAGACAAACCACAAGGACCGTATGCGTAAATATACGAAGGTATTAGTGTCATTTCAACCATCCTTGACGGTCAAAGTAACAGAAAAGGTGGTCAAGAGACAAAACCCGTAACGGGTCAAAACCACAGGGACGATATCCGCAAAAAATAAAGTTTAGGTACCAAATCTGTAATACCCGACAAACCACAGGGACCATTTATGTAATTAACTCAAGAAAATTGATTAGTGGTTAAATTATTCTAGATAAAAGTGGTAGAATAGCACTATAGCAGCTATATAATTATAGAATTTTGCTACATCCACTCAAATTCATCCACAAAAGAATCTCACACGCTGAGGTGGCGCCGTATGATTGGTTTTTTGTGGGAGTTGTCCCACAAAAAACCAATCATACGGCGCCACCTCAGCGTGTGAGATTCTTTTGTGGATGTATCACTCCTCTTATAGAATTATAAACGCAAGATCTTAAAACTTCCATATTTTGATTTTTTGAAAATAGAATTTTATGGTTGGAACATGCTTTTTATCATTTTCACCAAACAAACAAACAAACCAACCTTGTGAAAAACAGTAGGAGTGAATCTCTCTGCTGAAATGGCGACCAAGAAGATGATGATAATGAATCGCTCAAAATCTGCTTTCAATTCTTTCTTCAAATTTAATTTGAGAGGTAATTTCTTATTCTCTTTCCTTCAAACCCCTTTTTCATTTTTGGCTTCCCCAATTCACTCCAATTCTTTTTCTTCTTCTTCTTCTTCAAATGTTGATGATTTTGAACATCATCCTCAATCTAAGTACCAAAAAGTTTCCAATTTAGATCATGCTTTGTACCTGTTCGATCAAATGTCTCAGAGGCGACCTCTGCCTTCTGTTGTCAAGTTTACTCAATTGTTGCAATCTGTTACCAAAATGAAACATTTTTCTTATTCACTTTACATGTTTAAACAAATGTGTGCCCTTGGTGTTCCTGTTGATAAGTTTACAATGAGTGTTGCAATCAAGTGTTGTTGTCAGTCGTATCGCACCAGTGACGGATTTTCCGTCCTAGGTTTTTGTTTTAGGCGAGGTATCGCACCTGATGTGTTCATATTTAGTGCGCTTTTGGATGGACTTATCCTAGAAGATAGGATTCTCGAGGCAGAGATATTCTTCAAGAAGCTTATTAAACAGAAACTTTGTGAACCTGATGTAGTTATGTATAACACTATGATCAAAGGGCTTTGCAAGTTTGGTAACAATGTTATTGCCATTCAATTGCTTAGGCTAATGGATGAAAGAGGTTGTAAACCTGATGTTGTGACATATAGCAACATAATTGATAGTCTTTGCAAGGACCAAATGATTGATGATGCTTTCAAACTCTTCAAAGAAATGTTTTTCCAAAAAGGCATCTCACCCAATGTCATCACTTACAACTGTTTGATTGATGGCCTTTGTAGTTTAGGTTGTTGGGATGAAGCCTCTAAGATGCTTCAAGAAATGTTGGATGTTGGGATCTCTGCAGATGTGCATACCTATAATATATTAGTTGATGCATTTTGTAAAGAAGGTAAAGTAGACGAAGCGGAGGATGTTATCAGCATCATGCTTGATAGAGGTATTGTTCCTGACATAGTGACATACAATTCACTTATAGATGGCTACTGTTTGCGAGGCGAAATGACCAAGGCAAAGACCATTTTTGATTCAATGGTGTTTAGAGGTCTTGTCCCTAATGTTGTTTCATATAACAGCTTAGTGCATGGATATTGCAAGAGTTTGAAAATAGATGAGGCTACGGATCTCTTTAATGAAATAAACAGAAAAGGTTTGAAATACGATGTAGTCACTTACAATACCATGATACAAGGATTGTTTCAGGTTGGTCGATGTGGAGATGCACGCAAACTCTTTGATGAGATGCATGGAAAAGGTCTAATGCCGGATCCATTTACTTATGGAATTATACTAGAGGGTCTTTGTAACAACCATCAGATAGAAGAAGCATTATCTTTGTTTCATTTAATGGGTGATAGCAAGCTAAATACAGATATTGTTGTGTACAATATCCTGATTGATGGTGCTAGCAAATGTGGGAAGTTTGATATTGCAAGGCTTCTTTTCCAGGATCTAACTAATAAAGGATTGTGTCCTAATATTCGAACATATAGTGTGATGATTAGTGGGCTGTGTAGGGAAGGTCTGGTGGGTGATGCAAAAGACTTGTTTCTTAAAATGGCAGAGAGTGACTTCCCTCCGGATAATGTTACTTACCGTCTTCTTCTCCAAGGATACCTAAAGAACCAATACTATGATGATGTAGAGATTCTTATACATGAAATGGATGGAAGACGTTACTCCCTTGATGCTACGACTTTATCATTGTTATTAGATCAAATCGCAGCAGGTTTGTTAGATAACACTTTACTTGAGTTGATCGGTAAGCTTGTGCCTAAGGAGTTGGTGGGTGCGTCCAGTTTTTCTACTTGAATAGGTCTGGGTGAAAAACCGAGAAAGAGGTTGTGGGTTGAAGTTATATTGTGGCGTGAGAAATGAAGAGTGTACTTACAGAATGTTGAAAAATATGAAATCAGTGCCAAATATCCTTTGACTACTTGTGTTTGGTTATTCGTAATTGTTATTTCAATGAATTCACAACTGTTATGTGTTTATATTTTCTGTAGGCGACTCACGTGTTGTTAATTTTATGGATGCTATTTGTTGACATCTTCTTTTTATTTCCTGGGCCCATGGTTTTTCACACTTGATTGATTTTATTGTGGTTGTAAGAGTTTGGTATGGAATTATGGACAACGTGGATGTCATAGCTCCATTGTGTTGATTTTATTGTTACACTTTTTGCACCAGATCTGCTCACAGGATCACTATATTTCTTCTGTTTCTTTTGGTTTTGACTTTTAACTGAGAAATGCAGCGTAGTCGTTTGCAAGATTCCTGCACAAACACATGTTAAAATTATGTTGTTTGGGCTGTATTTTCGTTGTTGATTTGTGCAGAAAGACTGCTTGTTTTGGGCCTTTGTCGGGTTGGTTTTGGTCAGCTAAGGGGCAGTTAACTGCATCAGTTTCTGTTTCTGGATATGTACATGTACTTTACTGCATATCATATAATTGGTAATGGGTGTATAACGAATCTTATTTTTGTGTAACAGTAACACATTCAATGGTCCCTCTCCCTCATGATGCATTTCGTGTAGATATCTTTAATCATTATATATAATGATGTTACTCGAGTACAAGTGTTTTAGTGAAAATTTGTGACTGGCCTTAAATTAGCAGTGCATGTTAAGTTGTTAACAAAACCATGAAAATTCTACCAGCTCTTGAAAATAATCATTTTTTTTTTTTTTTTTTTTTTTTTCTGCTCAGTTTAAAACCATACTATCTGTAACATGTACAGTGCGGCCATGTCCAGTTTACTTGTAAGAATTTCCCCTTTACGAAAATCATAAGCAACATGTTCTGAATTTAGTCCCCGAATGTTAGGGACCATGTCATCAACGTGATAACCGATCATGTATACAGATAAAGCTTCAAAAAGGTTTTTCTTTGTTTTTAAAAGTGGAGTAGATTCAGAGTACTCTGTTAATCTGATTTCCCATTTCATATGAGGTCTCGGTGTGAAGACCAGGGGGACTTCTAATAAGGCCTGGTTTTTAGTTGTAACTATCGCAAATAGGAGTTTGAATGGTGGATTTCATGACATCCATATTGGTTGTGAGCTTGTTATTGTAAATCACGAGCCCCTTAAAGATCAACAATTTTGTTCTTATATTGTTTCAGCTTTTGTTATGGTCCACGTTTGTATTATGTACAGCACACTCTGCTTAGGCTATGTTTATCAATGGGTCGTGAAACCAATCGGTTGGCAAACAAGTATTAAATATTTAATATTATATTAAAAAAGTGCAAATGGTAGAATGTGTCACATGCAACCTGGTCGTTTGGTGATATATAGATCATGCAGTGCTCATTGCTCAACATTAAGCACCAAATACAGCCAAAGTCAGGTGTTCAAACCCCAAAAAATACATGCAACATTCCGAAAACAAGGGTAATAATATAATTTGCACATTAATCAGCAAGCACAGTGGAATTGATAAACGAACGACAATGCTTCAAACTGTGTCCCATAAATGTTTGTTTTTCATGAAAGAAAGGCTCTTATCTTCACACAAATGTTACATTGTACATAACACACCGCCACCTCCTCTATGATACAAACATCACCTGCTTTCCAAACATATATAGCCGCATTCTATCTTTTAACAAAAAAAACCCGAAAAATAAAGAAATGATACACCTAACCAAGAAACAAAAGCCATGTAAAAACTAGCAACGAAAATCATCAATGGAAAAGAAGCAACGCATCCAATAGCTCAAACCTACCCGTCTGTCAATGTACAAAGGGGTTGCTAAGCAGCTTTTGGTGCATTTTTTGTGATCTCAAATCTTCAGTTCTTTACTAACTGAGGTCGGATGTGGTAAGATTGACCAAACCCGAGAGATCTTGAGTCCACCGATTGGTATGAGAGCCCAAAATATAATTTAAGGATCATATACGAACTTTAATCATATCCATGCAAGTCCACGCTCATTTGCAACTTGTGGACGACCCCTAGTTGGTGTAGGCGGTCTGTTTGCATTAAGCTCCTAAAGCCCATGAAAGAATACGTGAAATTAACATCGATCCCTGTATCATTAAGTAATGACTATGATGATTTCAGATAATAGATGTGTACCTGCATCCATGTATCTTCTATGTGGCGTTCAGGGGAAGTTTCAGGTGATGATATTGCTGGTGGAAGTGGATGAATGAGCTTCGGGACCACTACAAGATCTCTACCCAAGACTAATATTGCACCCGCATTATTTGCAGTTCCTACAAAATACAAGTGGAAAACCATCAATACACATCATACTGGTAGAGGTGGAAATTTCGGGTTATCTTTTACCTCTAACGGGTGAAAAGAGGTAAACTGAAGAGCGGCTTAACAGGGTAATATGAAGTAAAATGTTTTGGCAGTGCCATTTAAATGCGTACACATACAACCAAAACGTGCTTAGACAGTAAAACAACACAAAAATTATAAAACATTTTTATTAAGAAAAACTATATTAGGACAAAAAAGATGTGCTGCTCAACCGGAACCGAATTGACTTGTTACCCAACCAGCCCATTTTGCCACATAATGACGCTTATAAGTAAAAAAACAGGATCAGAACTGAAAACTTACCGCAATAATTGGTGGCAGAGAAGAGAGTAATCAAATGCCCTTGGGCAAAACGCTCAAAGCCATCCATTACACATTCATGTGCACGTACAATCAACTGTAGGTCATTGTTGTTGCAGAACTCCATCACGCGATCAGGCTGTGATAAAAAGTATTATGTAAGTGATTCATTAAGTATATGATAGTAAAAATAAATGAGCTAAATACACAAATAAACATGTGTTCTGTAAAAAGGACGTGCTCAAGTTAATAAACATAAATGCATAGTGTAACCATTATTAAGAAAGACATAACTCACCCCAAAAGTAACTAACCCAGGACCTCTGGCGTTTGGTCGCAGTCCTTCCACACTGTCATTTTCTGTTGGGTCAGACCTATTAGAAAAGACACGGTTAGAGCTTGTACCAACTTATATAACTAAACTTCAGTTAAAAGGATCAGAAAACCAACCACAGCAAGTCCATAAGAACAATTGAACCAGCCTCCATTGTAATTGGTCGTTGAAGGTTTTCAATCTGCTCAATATGGTTAATTGATCTCCCAATACCGCCATGCATGCAGATGATCTTTTTTTCAATTAAAGCCGCCAGTGGCAGCCAGTTGAATAATCTATTAATCCGGTGCCATACCCAAATTCCATCTCTCTCACCCTGTTCGAGATAAATCATGACCATCATTAGAAAAGGGCTACCCCAAAATTATAACTGCATCAACAAAATTAATGTTAAAAGTATTACCATTCGCTCTATGCACTCAATTCGAAAGCCAAATAGTGCATTTATATCAGCGGCTTCATGATTTCCACGAATTAAGTGAACATTTTGTGGATATTCAACCTACAGCATTTAATCAATTGAAAAACACATGGTGAATCATACTTCTTACAAAAGTAAGAGACAACTTTCCATAAAAAAGTGAGACACAAGTGGTACCTTTAGAGCTAGCAGGAGACTGATGGTTTCCAAGCTGTGCTGACCTCGATCAACATAATCTCCTAAGAAGAGATAGTCGATATATCTGATGGTTTAACCAAACAATTAGCATGGCAAATTAACCAAACAAGTATGAGTAAAAGGTTGTTCTAGATGGATGAAGGATCTCTTACGCAATGTCTCCAGCTGTCGAAGGAGATCCATACTCATCAAAAAGTCTCATGAGGTCTCCAAATTGCCCGTGCAAATCACCAAATATCTTGATAGGAGCCCTTAATTGTAAAACACTGGGTTCACTCGAAAAGATTCGTTCAGAACTATCACAAAGATCAGCTATCTCATTGCAATCCAGAAAGAATTGCCGACGAACAGGAGGCTTCCAGCCACGAGGCTTCAATAGGTGAGCTATCACCTAAAAGAAAGATCACCACAGAAGCAGCTTTAAAAAATCATGAGCAGATATCAATGTTTTTCTTTTTATTACTAGCCTAAAGTTTAATTTTATGTACCTTTTTGGGCACACTGTTGATTGACATTTGCCGATCCAAAAGCTTTCTTGCTGCAGTCGCATTTTCCGGGGTCCCATAGCTAACCCTTCTGCCTTCATTTTCAAATTGATCTATTGACAGCTGTCTAACCATTCCACCTAATGCTCCACCAGTCTCTGCAGCTACTACCACCTGCATATCCAATATCAGATATGTGTGTACTCAATTTAGGAAATAGAGATGAACTGAGAAAAGAGTACTGACAGCTCGGTGATGCAATCGTATGCCAGCTGGAGCAGAAATTGTTCCAACATCAGGTTCTGGCTTTATTAAGGTGGATATTTGTTTCCCACTAGGAGTAGCCTCTGCTCCACGATCCCTATCGGGCAAGTCAACTTCTCCGTTCGACTGGCGTGCTTTTGCAGCGGCAAGGGTTTTAGCAATGGCCTCAGCTTCTGCTGCTGATGCCTCAACCAAGTATTCAACCCCTTTGCTTAGTCTCCTGCATATTAAAATGATATACTCGATTTCAATCTTATATGCACCCTTCCGCTAGTACAAGTCAATTCGAGATGGTAAAATGGGCAGGCTGGGTCTCAGGTGACACCAGGTTCCAGGTGAAAGTGGTCGTTCTAGAATAAGTCAAAACGGGGAATTCTGACCCTCAACATTTTTTTTTTTTCCTTTCTATTCTTTAAAAAAGCTCCAAATTCATGAACACTTCAATGTGTTCATTAAAAATTTAAACTTTATTATGTAAATATAACAAAAATATTTAGGAGGTTGTATGCATTAAAGATAGACAGTGACGACTTTCAGCCTGGTTAACCCGTTCCCCTTTTAGCTAAAAAACTTTATCCTAGTTGAGATGAAACACAACCCAAATTGGCCCATTTATAAGTGGCTCAAAATTGCTAGCTAAAGTTAATCAGGAATGAAATTTCTAAAACTACCTCGAGCCTGGGAGCATAGCATTATCGGTGCTGACATCTGCATACATGTCACCATTTGCTGGTGGAGCAACAGGATCCCCCAGTACAACCGCACCATCAGCATCTGCTTCAGAATTCGCCTGCCTCGTTCTGTCATCACCGAATCCATACCGTCCAGGTAACCTCCCTACCTGTGAATTGGAAGATGCAGCTGCAGCTGCTGCATGTGATGCTGCTGATGTCATTTCAGCAGCAGCCAGGTCTTCGGCAACTAAAAGATCATCTAACAATACACCTGTAACGAAAGAAAAACTGAAATAAGCCACCACATATGAGATGTAAATTCAGTAATTATTGCTTTCTAAAGATAATATACAGAACCAAGGTGCTTAAGTCAGAAGATCTGAAAAATTAGCTATATGATTATAATAGGTGCGGGAATGTACAACGTTGGATCAGGTCTTACCTCCACGCAAACCACCATAGATGAATATTAGATCACCTATAGCAGCAGCTGCATGCCTACAACGTCTTGTCAATTCAACAGCAGCATCTCCACCAGCAGCATCAGCACTGTATCTACCTGTCCGTGGAGAGGTCACAACAGATTTTGTATCGCACCACACTCCTGCTGCTGTATCAAGAACTATACAAGGGAAGAAGTATGAAAAAAGTAGTGAGAAACATGTGAGAAGATCATAGAAGCAGAGAAAAAAAATGGACCACAGTGACATACACCTTCAACATTCTCTTCTTAACAAACCAACTCAAATAAACTATTATGCCATTATTAAACAGGAAGAAGAAATATTTATGGACCACCATTTAAAAGTTAAAACTAGTAGCAAATCTTCAGCAAATTGTCCTTCACTCATCAGCATTTAGCAAAAAGCCTTTCAGGGATATGCACAATTATTACGTAATATTGTACCAAAGTAAAGGTCAGTGATGGACTGTTTCCCAATAGGGTTTCAAAAAGAAGAGCATGTAGTGGAGAGGCATCAATTATAGTTGTTAGTATCATTAGTTTTCATCATGTCTCCCTTATGTCATTTTAGTTTGTTCTATTTCTTTCCTTAAAACTATGAGCCTATATTGTATAATACTTGCACATGCTAGTTGTTAGTAGCGTACTTTGAACCCTAGATCTCTGCAGTAGGGAGTCTAAGCAAAGGCACGATACCCTTTAAAGTGTAAGGTTCAAACGTGAACCGTGGTTATTCCCAAAATCCATTACCAACTTCGCTTTACTTATATTTATAGCTTGATCAAGTATCATATTCCCACAATATTCCGTATAGGTCTAGTGATTTATGTTCTACTTCATGCTCTTCCACACTTTTTTGCGGTTGCCATGAACCACCTCTTACTGTTTAAAAAACCACTATGTAACATACTAACATCAACATTTCAAATCATGTGCATTACCACACAAACCAGGCGCTGAAAAAAAAACATGTATGGTCTCAAAGACGAATGCACTACAAGTGCCTTCTTGCCTTTAATGAGCCCATTTGGGATTTTGGGGCAGCTGAAATAAATATTCATTCCCTAAAATGCTTAACATCATGACAAATATCATATAATGAATTGGTAATTCCAGGGTCAGCATATTTGCTTTCTCAGATTATTGAAACACATAGGGTCAAAGGTACACCAGATCCGTACCTGCTACACTTGATGAGTCCTCCACCATGCGTCCACCTCCAAGTGCTCCACCAGATACATGGAGCCTAGCATTGACAAAGACCTAAAACAACAAATAAACACCATTAGATACTCTTGCATGTCAGTGTGTTGAAGTGTGTGCTTAAGATGTTGCAATCTACTAATACTCTGAAAAGAACGAACCGCTGCATGTTGATATCGAGGAGATGGTGAAACCCCAGGAGCAATTGCCCATTCCCAACGACCATCTCTGTGCTTTGCAAGTCCATAAGCACTTGCCAGAGGCTGCAGACGTGAATATATAACTCAAGTCATATATGTATCGTGTTTATGGGTACAGATAGCATCCTTATGAATCTAAACAACATTTCTCATTTCATAGGGGGTTGCAAGGTCCAGGATGTTCCTTTATTTTCTTAATGTGAAGAGCATTTCGAGTATAAGATCAATGAACTAAAAAATTAAGCCATACATCGGTCCCAACCATAATCGCGATGCCCATAATAATCAATTAGCATGCTTATAATTTCAAAGAGTTACGAGTGTATTATAGCAACATATATATTAGCAGTAGCAATTACATAAGACAGCCAACTTAATAAGTGAGACAAGAAAGTACCCAGTACAATGAATCTAATGAACTTGTTTATCTATTCTATGGTATTGGATGGGGTTTTCTGTCACATTAAACTCTCAAGTGCTTCTACACCGATGGTATATAATTTATGTTAAATTTGTATAAGATGAATCTTTAAGGTTTGGAAAGCAGTAACTATAATTTGTAGCTAACACATTAAATAACTTATGCACTAACAGGACACAGGGTTTCAGAAATCATTAAAGCCTCAATAATCAAAAGACCTAATCAAAACATATTACTCACCACGCTATTCGCATCACGCCCTCCACAAAGTAAAAGAAGACCATCTGAACGTGCACTTGCAGTAGCATACCTACATCAAAGTAAAAGAATCAAACAAGGGATTGGCAAACAACAGAGGAAACATCGAGAGCCCAGAAGTATAATTGATATATAGTAAAGTTATGGCCAAATATTTCTTATCACAACCATAAGCCATCTGATGACTGTGTTCACATGAAACCAAGCATCTTGGTTACTTAAGACGTAATCATGGCAAAAACTTTAATGAGAGTATGAGACACAAACCACTATAAGAGATCATAGCCATTTATAAGTATATATCTCGACACATGAATCTAAGCTAAGGCAATGTTGATTCAGATCATCGTTGCAGGTTTAAAATTCACCAATTTACATCACCCTTCTTTTTGATGATCTTATGACCTCTCTTATAAATTCCTAACTAGAATATTTAGTAGCTCGAAGTATAATCTCTGTGGCAACAGGGAAAAATCTAGGATAATCAGAAATTATTCAACATACAGGAATGACACATTAATTTTTCTAGGAGGGATGCTAACCATGGTTTCAGACATTTTGACAACTAATCCACGGGGCTTGCGCCCATAGCCAGAGACTCAAACAGCGTAAAGCCCTCCCCTTCGGGAAAGTTGGTGTGGCCAATTCCAGATTTTTGCAACAAGCATGGTTGAAGTGTTGAACTTGGGACCTCTCACATTTTAGTGATGATAGTCAACCTCTTGACTGAACATATTTAAAAGGCTTCCTAAACTGCTAAGCATTTAAATTTTTAGAAAAACGTAACCAATTTATCAACAAGGTCTCATATTACATCCCTGTGCAACATTTATCACTTTTGTAAGCAGTCGATGCAAGCTTTATCAAATAAGTGGCAGCCTTGGACTTCCCAAACTGATATTTATTATGTAATGGGTCTCATATGACGTGCATGTACAACATTTTTCGCTTTTGATAACAGAGAGACAAACTTTATAAGATAAATGGGCCTTGAATTTCCCAAACTAAGATATGTGCTTGGGGAAAATAAGGGTCCGCTTGGTTCAAAGTGGGGAAATGGAAAGGGAAAGGGAAAGGGAAAGGAATGCAAAGGAATGAGTGAGGTGGGTAATCAATACCTTACCCCCAATTTACTCTATAATGGTTGATTACCCACTACGGGGTAATCAATACCTTTGCACTCCATCACCAAGCACCATTATTTGAAAGGATGTGGGCCATTTTCAATTCCTTACCCATTCCCCACCCCCCTTTACCCCTCACCAAGCACCCCCTAAATAAGATGCAGACCTTATTTACCAAAAGTTACAAAGGTAAATTAACATTTCCCCCCTGCGTGTGTGACGATGGCATATAATGATACGGAATGCAGAGAGGGAAACTAAAACTATCAGATTTTTTAGAAATAGAGTAACTCAATATTTAGAGGCATACTGCATATAGAAATAGGCATAGCAATTACTTCAGGACCACCGCTACAAATAATCCTTGGATTTAATGCGAGTTTGTGAGCCAAAGACTTCAAACAAGCACACAAATATACCAATCATGGCCAGACACAGGTGTATAAACCATTTATTATATCCATGAAGTTATAAACTATGGTGTCCACTCATATAAACAAACAGCAAAAGTATTACTAGGTAACCCTAATTGAAGAATAAGAAATAAAACAGTATATGTGAAAAGAAATTAGTGGGCATACATGCATGGTGGTGGACCCTCTCCTTCTGGTTCTAATTTCCGCCATTCATATGGTTTTGCAGCTGTATCCAATGCCCACACATCAGCAAGAGGCCGTTTTCCTGTTTACAAAGGGTATGCATCAAGTCCAAAAGCAGAACACAAAAACATCCACTATCAGTGATGCAATAAACTGGAAGAGACTAACCATCATTTCCACCAATTGCCATAAGATATCTTTGCCCCACCAGAGCCATGACATGCCCATATCGTGGACCAGGCCCAGGTCCTTGAACCACCACTCTACAAAAGACGCCAACATATTATTAACCAACTTGCAAAACTGCGTCTGCAGATATGACTAAGTAAATGAAAAAAATATTGCAAATTCAAACCTATGCCATCGAGGCCTTGGTTGTGTTAGGTCAAGAACATGGAGATCCTCAGCAGAGAGACCAGCTGGACCAATTCCACCCTGTGATTGATAAACAGACAGACTTAGTAAAAAAAAGTAAATAAACTAGCAGAAACAGAGGAAGACAATGAAGTTGTATAAAGCAGCTACAGGCAGATGAGGTAATGAAATGCCAAATTATCACACCTGTATAACCACCATTGTACCCACAGCTGTTGCTACGTGAGCTGCCCTTGGTGTAGGCGGTTCTCCGAAGGGAGTTATTCTGCAAAATTCCTAGGTTACTAAATAAATGGTAGAAAAAATAGCATTCAAGTGGGTATAAACGCTACATAGTAAATTAAAAAACTTTCTAAAACTTGATATGAAAGACACTAACCTAGACCATTTATTTGTCAATACATCATAACAGTGCACGTCAGCAGTCGCACCTGATAGGCCTGTAATATGGAATATGGAAACAGCCTATAAGGAAGTGATCAAATCGCCAAAAGAATGTTCAATTAGGAATCAAAAGTAGAAACTTGACTGACATTTCTTATTCAACATGGGTAGTTAACTAACCAGCTAAAAGCAAATTCATAAATGAGAAACCAAACACATATCAAACATCAAAAGTAGCTTGCAGTATATACACACACACTGGATACATTTGCAAATTGTGCAAAACAAATCTAATCAATCTAATTCAACTTTGCCATTAACCAAAGTCAACCACATTCAAATCTTTCGCACTAAAAACTACATACTAAAATTGTCCTAACTTTCGTTACTTCTGTACTAACTAGTAAATACAGATAGTAGCATAGCAAAGCAATACAAGTCCTAAGAACAAAAGCTTCTATTTACTTCAAAATAACCAAAACTAAATATTCAATGACCTGACTTTATTGATTCAGTCACAAAAAGGAAAGTCGAATCCTGGATCCTAAACTAAACTAAACCAAACTTTACAGTTCATAACCTATGCACCCTACAAACCTTCTACATATCTCTACCATGTCAGCACAATCACACAAAAACCCAATCAATAGACAACAATATATACAATAGCTAACAGTTTTAGTCAGAGATCAAGAAACATATAAATCAAGGGCCAAATTTAAACTTTTAGCACTAAATCTACATACTAAAAATGTTCTACATTTTTCGTTACTTGGCATAGCATGCAATTTATAGGCCTCCCTTCACTCAACTAAAACTAACATAATCAATGGCCTGAATAAAACTTTACTTATTCAATCAGAAAACGGAAACTCGAATCCTCGATCCTAAACTAACCCAACCTTGAATTTCCAATTCAAAAGCCATTGACTCAGCAAACCTTCTACAAATCTAATAACACAAATTCGTTACTTCTGTACTTAATACACATAGTAGCATAGCACTGCACGCAATTTAAAGTCCTAATCATACAAGCTTCTAACTCACTTCAAGTAACATAATCAGAAAACGGAAACTCGAATCTAATAGCACAATCAATAAACTAAACAGAGCGAGAAACATACGAATCCCGGCACCACCAGCCGAAGTCGGGGTGCCAGCATTAGCCGAATTCCCTTCCAAAGCCGTCGCACCACCAAACAAAATCAACCTAGGCCCCATATAATTCGCACTCCCTTCCTCTCCAACCGCAGCCACACTCGTCAACGTATGTCCACATCTCGGCCCCGGCCCATCCTCCTTCTTCTCACATATCGCATTCACCACCGAATAATTCGGTGCGTGCCTCGGCCCTACTCCACCACCACCACCACCACTCACCACCTGCACACCTTCATCCAAGCCACCACCACCACCACCACCAACACTCTCCTCCGCCGCCACTTTCTCCTCCTTCACACTCACCCCGTTCGTTTCGCCTTTTTCGACAGTTTCCAGGTCCTGTGATGACGTCATCGATGAATCAACGTCCATAGCTTTTAACCTAATTGGAGTTAGTTATTATCACTAGATCGGAGCTTAAAGTAGCATAATAAGTTCAATTATATAAACTATTGATTCAATTGAAGTACTAGCTTATTGAATCTAGTGAAGATTCGTGGTTTTGAGTTACGAGCCCTAATTAGAGGAGTGTTTGGATACTGGTTTTAGTGTGTGTTTGTGTGTGTTTTGAAGGTGGATTGACTAGCCGGAAGGATTTTAAGTTTTGATCGCCGGCTGATTCAAAGGAAAGGATGAAAGGTTGGATTTTTATTTTGAAAATGGAATGGTTAATAAGAGTGGAATAAATTGGGGGTTTCTTCTTTCTATCAAATGGAATGAAATGGTAATAAAAGATGCTCTTTGATGTTTTTTTTTTTTTATAAAATTTATAGAATTACCATTAGTTAAAAAGATAAAAAGTTTTACTATTTATTACTCTTTTATAAACTTTTACCAAGTTGGATTATTAGTGGTTGACTAAGTAATTACTATTAAGTCAAAAGGTAACTTTATCTGTTTATAAAGATTGAAAATAAACTCTCGAATAAAGTTTGTATATTTATATAGTTTTGGTTTGGTGTGTGATCAGATGATTTGAAACTGTGTATATTCTCTTTCTCGATTTAACAAAATTATATTTTTGTTTAGCAAGTTTATGTGTTAGAGTTTTATGGATATTGGGATGCGTATAGCTAATACGTACATGCGAAATCATTATAAGCTTGTCGTATAGAAGGTAATTGATGTGATCATGTGTCAACTTATACTAATTGTCTTATATTACTCCATATTATGTGAAAGATAAATCATGCAACATCACACATAAGGAACAATATAAACGGGAATTGAATCAATAATATTTACCTTTAATCGCATGTACAACAGTGTTGAACATGTGACCTTCACACATGATCGTCGAGTATGTGACCTTCGTTAATCCGCCTTATATGCATGCACTATGAGCTTACTTTTCATTCCTATAAAGTATGTTTCAATTTTAGAGTCACACTTTTAGTGTTAGTAATAGTAATATACTTTTAGTTATTGTATTTTATAAAAAAAGAAATAAAAGTAGTGTGATTAGCACTAAATCCTCACATGTCGATTGCCTTCACCTTATGTCTTTGTTTTTAGTGTTCTAGATTCGAGTATTGGCATTCCAAATATGACAAAAACCCATAATTTGATGTTAATAGTTACAATTTTTTTGTAAATCTCACGACTAAAGATATGGTTGTAAAATTGTAAATGAGACGAGTGACTCGAGCTAAAACTTCCAAATGTATATTGTAATTTAATGAAATTGTTTACATAAAATAAATTAACAAAAAGTAATGCATGAACCATGCTTTAAATAGTCACCCTACTAATCTTGTTGTATTTGGGCCTATAAATCTCATGATAGTCCATATTTACTTTGTGATAATTAGCAAATAGGGCCATGTTGATGGACTATATACATGTTTTCTGTGATATATTTTTATAATTGCTAATTATATCATAAGTATTTGTGATTCATGTGACTAATGATATTCATTAGCTCTATTTCTTCTTAAGGTAATAAATAACCCACTCATTTGTATGAATAAAGTTTTCTTCTATTTTCTTTAATTGTTTTAGTTGCATCCAATTATCCAAAAGACCAAAAGAAACACCTAAAAATTGATATTAAAAAATGTTGAACGAACATAAATGCAACAAAACACTTTACACTTGTCTTAGTTTAGTATTAGTGGGACATCGGTCATTGACTTATCAATTAATAAAGTATAATAAGGAGAATTAAAAGTAACATTTCATGTATATTAAGAGTTTATTCTTATAAAATCATGGAACAAATATATGAAGTTCTTAAACTTATATCAACACTAGATTTTAGACCCGTCCGATGGATGGGATAGCTTCATAATTTGTGTACTAAAAAAAAGAACGAGTATTATAACTATATAAGTATAATGTATTCTACATAATTTTATTAAAAAAATATTATTTAACAACACCGGGTATGTTTGACACCAAGCATTTGTGAGCATTTTGGAATAGCTTTTATTCAAAACGCTTCATCAAGAAGCATTTAGATCTAGTTGCTAGTGTTTTGGCTCTCAAATTAAATATATGCCCCTTTTATTCATTTGAATAATTTTTATGTTAATTTATATGTCTTTTTAAGTTATTTTACACTTTATAATTACAGTTACAACTACGTTAACAAATACTTTAACAAACAATTACTGTTAAGTGTTATTGCTTACTACTTCTGCTACTGTTACGCTTCGCCAAACATACCAACCGTGTATGCATTCATTTAGTCTTTATAATATAGTTGTTGATCTAGAATAAAGCATTGAACACAAATTAAATAACATTATCACTTCCGATTACTTAATATGTAAAGATATGTATAAATGTGAAATAACACTTTATTGTTAAAAACTAACCAAATTATATTGTAATCAACATGTAATTAAACAAATTAAAAATATAGAATGAGAACGATATATTAAAAACTTATTATCATGTTGATTAATTCATACATTATGAATATTCATATTAAGTAAGAGCATCTTCAATGGTAAGGTTAACAAATGGTTGATGAAGGGTTCACAATAACTTAAAAGGTCAAAAAAGACTTATTTGAGCATTAAGTTAGTATACATTAACCTAGGGCTCAACCAATTAAAAATTCGGCATGTGAGAGCAAATGATAGTGTTGACATAAATAATGCATAAAAACATTATTAACATATTATCAATATCTCTATGTTTTGATTATTACAAAATATAAACTCATATAACTAAAACTTGTGACTTAAACAAGTATTTAATGATTAACATTTTCTCTTTACATCCAAATCACTTAAGGTATGAATAAACAAAGTGTTTAGTGCAATTTATGATCAAAGGGAAATTTAATTAAGTATTACAAAGTTTATTTATTATATTTATATTATATATTTTTGAAAAACACTTTTGGTAATAAAGAAAAATGTTTTATTCATACTAAATATATGAATTCAAATTTTTAACCAAAATCAGTTAGTTTTTCACCAAATAAACTTTCCCCACTAGAAAACAAAAATTTTGGCTGTTACAGCTGGGCGGCCCCCTTAATTACAAAGGGCGGTCCCCTTAATTTTAAGGGGGCCGGCCTTGATTTAAGGGGACCAGCCACGCTCCTCTGTCAGAATTTGTTGCCTATAAATACCACTTCAAATCTGGAATTTTTCTCACCTTTTGCACTCCTAAACTTTCTGTTCTAGATCTCCATTTCCAATCTCTAAATCCTTTGATCATACATTCTTAAATCTTTGTTTCAAAGTGATCCAAAGATCATCCCATCAAGTGCAAGAGAAGAATACTTCTATCCCTCAAGACAAGAAGTATTACAACTTGTTATGATCTCCACATCTAAGTTGTTAGAGCATCATCATCATATACATCTCATTGTGTGAATAATTGTGAATATTTGTTTGAAGATAGTTTAGCTATATATATATATATATATATATATATATATATATATATATATATATATATATATATATATATATATATATATATATATATATATAGTGTGATAGGTTAGTAGTTAGTTGTGTAGAGGATAGTTGTGAAGAAGATTGGTGTGTTGAAGATAGTTGTGAAGAAAATTGGTGTGTAGAAGATAGGTGTGAAGAAGTGGTGTAATTAAGTTGTGAATAGGTGTGAAATAGGTGTGTAGAAGGTGTGAATAAGTTGTGACGTAGTTGTGGTGTGTAAATTGGTGTGTAAGGTTTTCTCCGCCATAAGGGAGCTTGTTGACATAGTGAAGAAAACTCTCGAGTTAGGTGCTCGGGGAGTGGAGTAGGGCAAGGAAGGTGACCTTGTAGCCGAACCACTATAAATCTCTTGTCTCGCGGTTCGATCTTTCCAACTCTCATCTATTTCTTTACTTACATTTGATGAGTGCTCAAACACTCATCATTTTTGGTCTAATCTGAACTGCAAAACATACAAAAACACTCAGAAATGCATCAAAATACCAAAAATATTTCAAAATTGTGTTTTATATGTTTTAGATGCAAAACGAGTAAAAACAAACGAAAAACGCACAAAGTTTGCAAAATTGGCAGTTTCAGTCCCTCAACTTTCATAAAATTACAAAACTAGTCCCTGGATATTCAAAATATAGAAAATTATCACCAAAGGTCCTTTTACAATCATAAGTTGTCATATTTTGTCCTTTGGTGAAAAATTGGAAAGTTTTGGAAATTTACAGTTTAGTCCCTGGAGTTTCAGTAATTGTCAGATTTGGTCCCTGGTGGGATAATTTTGGATGAAAAATTGTTTTTAGTCCTTGGAAGTTCAAAAATGTTCAAATTTGGTCCTTGGATAAAAGTTTTTACAAAATGGCAAGTTTAAACCCTAAACTTTTGGAAAATGTCAATTTTAGTCCTCGGGGTTTAAATTTTGGAAAATTGTAATTTTGGTCTCTATAATTTTCAAACTTGTCAATTTTGATCTTTGTAATAACTTTGGAACATGTACATTTTCAGTCCCCCATATTTTCAGAATTTACATTATTGGTCCTTGTTATTTACCAAGTTACCAAATGGACCCTTACTATTAATACCACTTAATCCACTACCCACCCTAAACCCTTATCCAGTCCAATCCAGTCCACCCCTCGGCCCATCTCCCATTTTAATAACCCCCGTTCGTTGACTCCGGTCAAACCCCAACCCCCCGACCACTGTTCATCCCTAACCTCTATCAACCCCCCCCCTAATTACCTGTAATCCGGTCTCCCCTCCTCCTAAAGTCTCACCAACTGCACCAACCATCATAAATGTTACCCAACCTTCCCCCCTCCTCAATAAATGCTCACCAAACCCCATTATCTGCCCAATTCAGATTTCCCGCCAAAACCTATTCAAAGGCTGAGATCAACTAAAGCTAATCCAACGGCTCACACAGGTGTGGGAAAGTCAATACAACACCCCAGGTTCTATAAAAGTGAAGATGGGAGAGAGAAGAAAGTGTGTAGTTGTAGTATAGTTTTTATCTTATTTAAATTAATGTCGTTTTTTATTTCTAGTGTAAAATTAAGATTCTAAGTTGTATTTCTTTCATTCCCAAGTGTATTTGAATTAATTTCAGTTAACAAATCAATCCTATGTTTATTCAGATTATGTATTTTGCTTAAAAATCTCAACCATTTCTGAGTATAAAAAAATAAGGTGTTGCAATTATTCTCTCAGTTCCATCATTAGTTTTAGGATGTTTCATGAACTCATATAAGCTAAATAATAGCTTATTATAAGTTCTATTGGTTCAAATTTCTGTGTACTCAAAATTTCCTACTTGGTCAATAAAAGTCAACAAGGATCAAGAATGGTGTATCTGATTCAGAAATGGTGTTTGTGGGTTAAATAGGTTTTAGTTGGTTGATATTAAGCTCACATGAGTATTAGGGTGTGGTCCTGAGGTCAGAATTCTCTTATCTCATTTCACTTAATATTTCAGCTTATTTATTGTCTTGTGTTCATTACTTATTCTAGTTCTGGTTTAATGCTTATTTCTGGTTGGTTTGTGCTTATTCAATCTTATTCTAGCTTAGTGATCATCTGTTTGTGCATTAGAATAATGGAATTGGTCATTTAGTTTGAAAAATCATCAAATCTAGTGGCATTAGGGGTGTTTGGTACAAGCTGTGTTGAGAGTCTTAGTGGTCCATAGCTGTCTTAGTTTCTTGTTATGAGTAGTCCCTGGTCAGTTTAGGTCTAGTGTAGTCTACAAACCAATGTTCTTTTATAAAAAAGTCAAAGCTCACCTTTGATTTAACTTTTGAGTTAACTGTTACACAGTAGGATCCAAGATCATCTCCATTGGTTCATTAAGTGTTTAGGTAACTTTAGGTCAACTTAATATAGTTTATAATTGCATTTTCAGTCAGTAAAATCAAACCAAAGTTCATATTAGTCAAAGTATCAGGTTTTCAGAAAAAGTCAAAAATGCTTATTTCAGATTTTTCCTAAAATTCCAAGCATATTTATGAATTTTGTGTAAGGTATGAGACCTTGAAACTTTGTGTAGTTAAAATCTACCAGCTCTTCTTCAAGATCCCATTTTCATTATATTTTTAGAATTTTTCTTGTGGGCCCCACAAGGCACCAAAGTGACTTGCAGGGCACACATCTGCTCTGTCTCAGCAGTTGCACACCCACACCTCCACCTTTGTGGTGGTCCTCTGGCCACCATGGTGGTCCTTAGCCACCCATACTTGGTTCTTTCAACCCCCCCCCCCCTGGTGGGCTTCACCCCTTGACCCATGGTTTGACCTTGGACACAATGGGACCCACCTGAATCAACCCATCTTATCTGTCCCCATTTTCAGTTTCCAAACAAAGAATCAAGTGCTTAATGTTAGCTTATTGCTTATTTTGTGGGTATTTTTGGTTTCTTTCTGCTTAAACATGCTTACCTAAGTTATTTGGATCAGTTTTACCCATTGTGGGTCCCACATAAGCTGGTTCAAGCTTATTTTCTTCCAAAGTCAAACAAAGTCAACTGTTGGGCTTTTGGCTTTCATTTCAGCTTACTTTAAGTTTATAAAAAAGTTGTTTTTACAAAAAGTGTTTGTTTTTAAGTATTAAATAAGTTTGTAAAAGAAAAATCAAGAAAAACAAATTTAAAATTAAGTGATAGTTTCTATTTAATGTAATTAATTTTAATTTTCATTTTTATATTTTTATTAAGTACTTGTCATTTTTATATTTTTATTAATTATATCTTATATTAAAGTATTTATATTAATTTTCTCAGATTTTTATTTTCTCATTTAGTATTAATTAGAATTAATTTTAGTTTTATTAATTATTAATTAATATTAAGTTTAAAATAGCATAATTAGTTTTCATTAAGCAAAACCTAGTTTTTATATTTTTTATAGCTTTTATATGTTATAAAATAATTTTAGAAATTTTATTAGAATTTTTACTGTTCATTTTCTATTTTTCCTAATTTAAATTAGTTTAATTAGATAATTAGTAATTAATAAGTAATTAATTAATAGAAAATTCACAAAAAGACAAAAATACATATTTTTATTTTTAAAACTTATTTTTAGTCATTTTATAATTTTAGGAATTTTATTTTCACCTTTTTAGTATTTAATTAATATTATATTGTATTAAAGTTACTTAAATATTATTAATAAGTATTAAATAGTTTTTATTTAATATTAAATAATTAAATAGTGTAAAAAGTAATTTTAATTTTCTAAAAAGTTTCTTTTATTATTAGGATTGTAAAAATGTGATTTTCACTTTTGTAAGTATTTTATTTTGTTAAAACTCGCGTTTTATTTCATACGTTTACGTTTTATTTAAACGTAACGTACGCGTTTTTAAGTTTTAAACGTTTATGGGTTTTCAAACTTTCCCGTCTTATTCTTATAGCTTATTTAAGCTATTCTCTTGTAGATTCCTTAGTTAAACCACACACAAACCTTTTTCTCATCCAAATTCACCCGATCACTAAACCGTTTCATAACCATCACACCTCGTCGGGACATAATGACCCGGGGAAACCTTATACTTCCGCGGAGCATTGATCTAGGCTGTCTGACTTTGTTGACCATTCCCTGGTCAATATAAGTTAGGTGGTTCGGGCTCAATCAACTTTTGGCGCCGCTGCCGGGGAGGTTGTGCGCGTTTATCTAAACGGTTTTTCTGATTAGTGTTTTTGGAATTCAATCCATTGTACATTTATCCACACTTGTTCATATCTTTCATAAAAACCAGAAATATTTTTCCTTACCCTCTATCCGTTTGATTCTACCTTCTTATACCCCTCTCATGTATAATTCTATATGACATCTCTCGATGACGATTTCTTTGAACAATGGGCCTTTCAAAGCAAAATTGAAAAAACTTATGGCCTTGTCAAAAATATCGAGATGTCGTAGTGATTATGGTGGACCTTCGATTCCTATTCCTTCTCCGGTGAGGGAAATGAATCAAGAAACCGAGGTGACAAAGGACCCGGTACTTCCCTCTGACGATGGAAGTGCTAAATACGTCCAACCTACGGTTGTCCAAACACCTAAGCTCACAAATGCTCCTAAACCTTCAAAACTTGATCCTGACCTTTCACGTTTTACGGTCAAAAGTTTGTCAAGCATACGTGCTGAGCTTAGGGCAGTGACTGAAAAGAACGACTTGCCCAATCTTCACGACTATCAAGAACCAAAACCCGAGACCATAACGGAAGTGGTGGAAATTGCTAGCTCTAAGAGCACACCACTTGTCCCACCTCCGGCTTTTATCCCTTGTGTTGGTTGTGGTGAGCCACTTTTTGGTTTGCCATGTCGTTGGTGTACATGTGTGCAATGTGGTAACGATATTCAAAACGGGAGTTGTTTGTTTTGTGGGTCGAGTAATTCATTTGCTTATGACCCTAATCAAGACTCATTCAACGACTCTTCAAATTTTTCCGATTACCCATCACATTCATACGAGCAAGAATCATATTATCCAAACTTCAATAATGCTTCGTATCAAGTTACACCAAGCCAGACTCAACAGTTTTACTGTTGTGAGTACTGTGGTGGTTCGCACTACAGTTCTGATTGTCAATCAGGAAGCACGCTTGTCTATGAGCAGTTTCCTGATAACAATTATGACACAAGCACATACGACTCACAGCCACATCAGTTTTACTGTTGTGAGTATTGTGGAGGTCCACACACTAGCTCTGATTGTCAAACAGGGAATCCATTTCCTTGTAACAATTACGACTATTCGTTTTCAGACCCACCTCAACAATACCAGATGTCCCAAGCAACTCCTCTTGTTACTGCGCAAGACATTTTAATAGAGACTCTTGAGATATTGAAAGATCTTAAGGAGGAGTTGGCTACTACATCGTTTCAAAGCTCTCGTGAGAAATCTATGGCAGAATTACTTGCTGAAGAACGAGCAGCGAGAAACGAAAAGAGCATGGAAGAATTACTTGCTGAGCAAAGAGCGGCTAAAATACGTGCCAATCTTCGTTGTGCTGCTCTTCATGATGACGATGATGATGAGGATTCTATTCAAATGAAGGAATATTACAAAGATTCATCCAGTTCATCAGTTGAGATTCCTTCCGTGAAAGCACAGGGAGATAAGAGTATGCAAGAATTGCTAGCAGAAGAACACATGAAAAATATAGAATCTATGTGTGCTAGTCTTTCTTATCTCCCTCCGTCTGCTGTTATCACACCCGAAGTTCACACTCACTCTCCGAACATGGGGGATGAGCATCTTAGCACTGTTCCTGATAAGGAATCGGACGAATTAATAAAGTCTAGTGTTGAGATCCTTGTCCCAATCCCAGGAGAGTCACAGGGAACTTTGGATGATATGTGTGATATTCCTTCACCTCTTGAGTGTTCAAACGATCATTTTGAGACTTTCTCATATTTTAGCGATGATTGTATATCTCATGGAGACATTGAGTATATTGAGGCACCACTGCCTCAGTCTGATGTTGATCCTCTTCTTGAGGAGTTCGCTGATGAACTTGCTCACATCAATCCACTTTCATTGGAAGGTGATGATGGTCTCCTTGATTTCCAAGCCGATCTGGGAGAAATTGAAAGTCTCCTATCTCATGATCCGTCACTCACTTCTGATCCCAGCAGTCCAACAGAGAATAATATTCACTTTGTTCCCGAAACAATTAATACGACTCTCACCAATCCTCTATTTGAATTCGATTCTGAATTCACTATGATTTCTAATAATCCAATCTTTGACGAGGATTGTGATGAGTCCACAATGGAACATGAGTTCACAAATTCACATCTTGTGAATAATTCTCTTCATGAGGAGTTCTCCGGTGAACTCGCTCATCAGTTTGATATCCCGGGGGGAGATACTCTCAATCTTGAGAATTTGCAAATTCCCACCCACCCTCCCGGGTTGTTTACGAGCTTACCCTTTGAAATCCAAACTCAGGCTATTGAGCCTCCTCTTGAGGAAGAAGATCAAATCATGCTTTTTATCATGATTTTCTTCCTTTTCTTCACCTACAGGGTGACTTCTTCTCTTCTTCACTCCTTCGGGAGTGAGGACACTATATTTGATCCCGGCATTTTCATGTATCATTATCTTGAGCCGGGCACTTATCTCATCGGTGTGGAACTTTCACGTGCTTCATATGTTTGTCCAAACATTTTGAATGAAAGTCCGGTTGAGATTGCTTCTTCCACATCATGCTTCCCCAAGGACAAATGAATTCGGGGTCGAGTCAAGCTAGCGACTCGGTAAACAAAAACAGTAGCACACTTATAGGGTTTTCACCCTAAGTGTGGGGGAGTCCCCCATGCTATGGTTACATATAGAGTGAAAAAACAAAACGGTGTTTTCCACGCTTAGCTTGTAATGTTGCCCTTTTACGTTCAAAATGTCGGCATAATAGCCGGGACTTTGAATATTGAGGACAATATTCATGCTAAGTGTGGGGGGGTATTTCGCTATTCTAGCGAATTTTATCACATTTTACTATCTTATACCCCCGTTTTTAGCCAAAATTTCAAAAATTTTTCACTGGTGCTTCAAAATTTTTGTGGTAATCAGTCCGCCTTGTCTAACCGACAAAAGGGATTGGCTAGTCCAGGAGCAAACGGCTCTTGGTAAAGACATATCAAATCCGTTTACGGCTTGCAATTTGCCCAAAATTGTGTGGTTCATCAACTCCCCGAAAACAAATGAGTTGGCTAGCCCGCAAGATTATGGCTTGTGGTAAAGGCCGTGGAAAATCCATAATTGGTAATCAGCTCACCAAGATGTTGACTATTCCATCAAGAGCTGGCTAGTCCAGAAGCAAACGACTTTTGGTAAAGACTATTCAAATCCGTTGACAGCTGGTGGTTTGCTCAAAATCACACGGTTATCAGGTGTGCCACAGTTCTTACACCTGGCTACTCCAGAAGTGATGGCTTTTGGTAAAGAGTTTTTCAAATCCATCAAGTTTTCAAAACAGTATTGCTAGGGACTAGCAATAGTTTAGTGTGAGGGATTGATGAGTGCTCAAACACTCATCATTTTTGGTCTAATCTGAACTGCAAAACATACAAAAACACTCAGAAATGCATCAAAATACCAAAAATATTTCAAAATTGTGTTTTATATGTTTTAGATGCAAAACGAGTAAAAACAAACGAAAAACGCACAAAGTTTGCAAAATTGGCAGTTTCAGTCCCTCAACTTTCATAAAATTACAAAACTAGTCCCTGGATATTCAAAATATAGAAAATTATCACCAAAGGTCCTTTTACAAGCATAAGTTGTCATATTTTGTCCTTTGGTGAAAAATTGGAAAGTTTTGGAAATTTACAGTTTAGTCCCTGGAGTTTCAGTAATTGTCAGATTTGGTCCCTGGTGGGATAATTTTGGATGAAAAATTGTTTTTAGTCCTTGGAAGTTCAAAAATGTTCAAATTTGGTCCTTGGATAAAAGTTTTTACAAAATGGCAAGTTTAAACCCTAAACTTTTGGAAAATGTCAATTTTAGTCCTCGGGGTTTAAATTTTGGAAAATTGTAATTTTGGTCTCTATAATTTTCAAACTTGTCAATTTTGATCCTTGTAATAACTTTGGAACATGTACATTTTCAGTCCCCCATATTTTCAGAATTTACATTATTGGTCCTTGTTATTTACCAAGTTACCAAATGGACCCTTACTATTAATACCACTTAATCCACTACCCACCCTAAACCCTTATCCAGTCCAATCCAGTCCACCCCTCGGCCCATCTCCCATTTTAATAACCCCCGTTCGTTGACTCCGGTCAAACCCCAACCCCCCGACCACTGTTCATCCCTAACCTCTATCAACCCCCCCTCTAATTACCTGTAATCCGGTCTCCCCTCCTCCTAAAGTCTCACCAACTGCACCAACCATCATAAATGTTACCCAACCTTCCCCCTCCTCAATAAATGCTCACCAAACCCCATTATCTGCCCAATTCAGATTTCCCGCCAAAACCTATTCAAAGGCTGAGATCAACTAAAGCTAATCCAACGGCTCACACAGGTGTGGGAAAGTCAATACAACACCCCAGGTTCTATAAAAGTGAAGATGGGAGAGAGAAGAAAGTGTGTAGTTGTAGTATAGTTTTTATCTTATTTAAATTAATGTCGTTTTTTATTTCTAGTGTAAAATTAAGATTCTAAGTTGTATTTCTTTCATTCCCAAGTGTATTTGAATTAATTTCAGTTAACAAATCAATCCTATGTTTATTCAGATTATGTATTTTGCTTAAAAATCTCAACCATTTCTGAGTATAAAAAAATAAGGTGTTGCAATTATTCTCTCAGTTCCATCATTAGTTTTAGGATGTTTCATGAACTCATATAAGCTAAATAATAGCTTATTATAAGTTCTATTGGTTCAAATTTCTGTGTACTCAAAATTTCCTACTTGGTCAATAAAAGTCAACAAGGATCAAGAATGGTGTATCTGATTCAGAAATGGTGTTTGTGGGTTAAATAGGTTTTAGTTGGTTGATATTAAGCTCACATGAGTATTAGGGTGTGGTCCTGAGGTCAGAATTCTCTTATCTCATTTCACTTAATATTTCAGCTTATTTATTGTCTTGTGTTCATTACTTATTCTAGTTCTGGTTTAATGCTTATTTCTGGTTGGTTTGTGCTTATTCAATCTTATTCTAGCTTAGTGATCATCTGTTTGTGCATTAGAATAATGGAATTGGTCATTTAGTTTGAAAAATCATCAAATCTAGTGGCATTAGGGGTGTTTGGTACAAGCTGTGTTGAGAGTCTTAGTGGTCCATAGCTGTCTTAGTTTCTTGTTATGAGTAGTCCCTGGTCAGTTTAGGTCTAGTGTAGTCTACAAACCAAGGTTCTTTTATAAAAAAGTCAAAGCTCACCTTTGATTTAACTTTTGAGTTAACTGTTACACAGTAGGATCCAAGATCATCTCCATTGGTTCATTAAGTGTTTAGGTAACTTTAGGTCAACTTAATATAGTTTATAATTGCATTTTCAGTCAGTAAAATCAAACCAAAGTTCATATTAGTCAAAGTATCAGGTTTTCAGAAAAAGTCAAAAATGCTTATTTCTTTCCTAAAATTCCAAGCATATTTATGAATTTTGTGTAAGGTATGAGACCTTGAAACTTTGTGTAGTTAAAATCTACCAGCTCTTCTTCAAGATCCCATTTTCATTATATTTTTAGAATTTTTCTTGTGGGCCCCACAAGGCACCAAAGTGACTTGCAGGGCACACATCTGCTCTGTCTCAGCAGTTGCACACCCACACCTCCACCTTTGTGGTGGTCCTCTGGCCACCATGGTGGTCCTTAGCCACCCATACTTGGTTCTTTCAACCCCCCCCCCTGGTGGGCTTCACCCCTTGACCCATGGTTTGACCTTGGACACAATGGGACCCACCTGAATCAACCCATCTTATCTGTCCCCATTTTCAGTTTCCAAACAAAGAATCAAGTGCTTAATGTTAGCTTATTGCTTATTTTGTGGGTATTTTTGGTTTCTTTCTGCTTAAACATGCTTACCTAAGTTATTTGGATCAGTTTTACCCATTGTGGGTCCCACATAAGCTGGTTCAAGCTTATTTTCTTCCAAAGTCAAACAAAGTCAACTGTTGGGCTTTTGGCTTTCATTTCAGCTTACTTTAAGTTTATAAAAAAGTTGTTTTTACAAAAAGTGTTTGTTTTTAAGTATTAAATAAGTTTGTAAAAGAAAAATCAAGAAAAACAAATTTAAAATTAAGTGATAGTTTCTATTTAATGTAATTAATTTTAATTTTCATTTTTATATTTTTATTAAGTACTTGTCATTTTTATATTTTTATTAATTATATCTTATATTAAAGTATTTATATTAATTTTCTCAGATTTTTATTTTCTCATTTAGTATTAATTAGAATTAATTTTAGTTTTATTAATTATTAATTAATATTAAGTTTAAAATAGCATAATTAGTTTTCATTAAGCAAAACCTAGTTTTTATATTTTTTATAGCTTTTATATGTTATAAAATAATTTTAGAAATTTTATTAGAATTTTTACTGTTCATTTTCTATTTTTCCTAATTTAAATTAGTTTAATTAGATAATTAGTAATTAATAAGTAATTAATTAATAGAAAATTCACAAAAAGACAAAAATACATATTTTTATTTTTAAAACTTATTTTTAGTCATTTTATAATTTTAGGAATTTTATTTTCACCTTTTTAGTATTTAATTAATATTATATTGTATTAAAGTTACTTAAATATTATTAATAAGTATTAAATAGTTTTTATTTAATATTAAATAATTAAATAGTGTAAAAAGTAATTTTAATTTTCTAAAAAGTTTCTTTTATTATTAGGATTGTAAAAATGTGATTTTCACTTTTGTAAGTATTTTATTTTGTTAAAACTCGCGTTTTATTTCGTACGTTTACGTTTTATTTAAACGTAACGTACGCGTTTTTAAGTTTTAAACGTTTCTGGGTTTTCAAACTTTCCCGTCTTATTCTTATAGCTTATTTAAGCTATTCTCTTGTAGATTCCTTAGTTAAACCACACACAAACCTTTTTCTCATCCAAATTCACCCGATCACTAAACCGTTTCATAACCATCACACCTCGTCGGGACATAACGACCCGGGGAAACCTTATACTTCCGCGGAGCATTGATCTAGGCTGTCTGATTTTGTTGACCATTCCCTGGTCAATATAAGTTAGGTAGTTCGGGCTCAATCAACATTATTATTGCTTTATAGTACATATTTAGTGTTGTTCATATTGTGCATGACTTGATTTCATATAGCATCGAATCTATATATTTGAAAACAAATAAAAGTTTCAAACAATCTTTTATAACAAATTAAAAAGACGTAAAACTATTCAACCCCCCTTCTAGTTTTCCACAATTGGTATCAAGAGCCACGTCTAGCAAGATTTTTTAAAATATATTGTATTTTAAAACTTATGTGAAATCAAGATCTATGGAATCTTTAAAATATTTAGAAGGGCAATCTATGCAAAGACCACCACTATTTGAAAGTGATGGATTTTTATATTGGAAAAATAGATTCAAAACTTATGTGAAATCAAAAGATCTTGATCTTTGGCATATTATTACCTTTGGTGATTTTCCCCCTATTCAATATAATGTTGAAACTAAAATGGATGAAATTGTATATTTTGAAAAACAAAATGATGATTTGAAAAAGAAACTAGCAAAAAATAATGAGGCTAAAATGGTCATTTATAATGCGTTATCACGCAAAGAATATGAAAGAATTTTTATGTGTAAAACCGCAAAAGAAATTTGGGATTCTTTACTAATTACTCACCAAGGTAATAGTCAAGTTAAAGATAACAAAATAGATCTTCTTGTACAACAATATAAATAATTTACGATTCTGGAAGAGGAATCAATTGATAATTTTTGCTAAATTTAACACTATTATCACAAGTTTAAAAGCACTTGATGAGACATTTTCTAGTAAAAATTGTGTTAGGAAATTTCTTAGGGCATTGCATCCGAAATGGCGAGCTAAGGTCACGGCAATTGAAGAATCAAAGAACTTGATGACGTTATCACTAGATGAACTTATTGGCAACTTGAAGGTCCATGAAGAAATTATAAGAAGAGATTCGGAAACGGTCAAAGTCAAGAAAGAACAAACCAAATCCATTGCTCTAAAAGCCAAAAAGGAACCTAGTGATGATGATGATTCAAGTGACGAAAGTGAAGACGAAGAATATGCAATGGCCGTAAGAGAATTCAAAAAATTCTTCAAGAGACGAGGAAGATTCACTAGATCATCACGAGACGAAAGAAAACCGTTCCAAAGAAATAGAAGCGACAACTACGGGAAAAGAAAGTGCTTTAGATGTGGAAGTCCAAATCATCTCATTAGCGAATGTCTAAAGCCGTCGGGTTATGAAAATCAAGGCGCATTTGTTAGTGGAACATGGAGTGATAGTGACAAAGAAGAAGTAGAAAAGCCAAGAGATGAAAAGTGTTTTATGGCAAAAGGAACCGACGAAATATGTTTGGGAATTGACTTGGAGCCTGACGAGTGGATCAAGGATAGCGGATGCTCGAGGCACATGACGGGGAACCGCAAGCTATTCTCTACATACAAGGCATATAATGGAGGTAACGTTATTTTCGGTAGTGACTTACGTGGAAAAATCATTGGCAAATGTACGATTTCTCAAGACTCACTTACTATTGAAAATGTAGAGCATGTAGATAATTTAACATATAACTTGCTTAGTATAGGACAAATATGTGATAATAAATGTAGAGTCACTTTTACCGAAGAGGATAGCGAAATAGTTAAGAATGGAAAAATTATAGGTAGAGGAATTAGGAAAGGAGGCATATATGTTATGAAACTAGGAAACAAGCCTGAGGATAGAATATGCCTAACGACCCTAGATGAAAACTCCACATTGTGGCATAGGAGATTAGGACATGCTAACATGCAACAAATACAATCTTTGGCCTCTAAGGAATTAATTAGAAATTTGCCTAATCTAAAATATGACAAGCATTTTTGTGATGCATGTAAAATTGGAAAACAAGTTCATGCTAGTCACAAAGATAAGAATATAGTATCCACTACTAGGTGCCTAGAATTATTACATATGGATCTTTTTTGTCCATCCGCTGTGCGGAGCTATGGAGGAAACAAATATACCTTAGTAATAGTAGATGACTACTCACGATACACGTGGACTAGGTTTTTAAGTGACAAGACCCAAGCCTTTAAAAAATTTGAAATATTTAGTAAAATGATTCAAAATAAATTAGGATGCACAATAGTAGCCATTAGGACGGACCATGGTAGGAAATTTGACAATGAAGTACAATTCGGAAAATATTGTGATTTAAATGGAATATCTCACAATTTCTCCGCTCCTCGTACTCCTCAATCAAATGGCGTAGTAGAAAGAAAAAATAGGTCACTACAAGAAATGAGTAGAACAATGTTAAATGAACAATCCATCCCACAAAAATTTTGGTGTCACGCCGTAGATACTTCAACATATATTATTAATAGGGTATCAATTAGGAGAATTCTAGGAAAAACTCCTTATGAGTTACTAAGAGGTAGAAAACCAAACTTAAGCTACTTTAGGGTATTTGGAAGTAAATGCTATATTCTAAACACTAAGGATTACCTCACTAAGTTTGATCCAAAATCATATGAAGGAATATTTTTAGGATACTCACAAAATAGTAAAGCATATATAATACTTAACAAACACTCCATGAAAGTAGAAGAATCACTAAATGTAACATTTGATGAAACACCACCACCTCATAAAACTTTACCTTTAGAAGATGATGACTTAGTTGAAGAAGAAGCTATTGAGGTTAGTTAAACAAAACCCATAGGAAATGATAATGAAGACGTTAACTTAGGAAATAATGAAATTGTAAATGTTAAAGAATCTAGATCACATCCACTAGATAATATAATAGGACATCTTAACCAAAGAACCCTTAGGTCACAAGCTCAAGATAAAAATAATTTCTTTTGTTTCCTCTCAGCAATAGAACCTAAGAATATTAATGAGGCTTTAAAAGATAAAAGTTGGGTTATAGCTATGCAAGAAGAATTAAATCAATTTAAGGCAAATGATGTTTGGGAATTAGTTCCAAATCCAATGAATATGACCATCATAGGAACTAAATGGGTATATACGAATAAATTAGATGAAAATGGAGTAGTTACTAGGAATAAAGCTAGGTTAGTTGCCCAAGGTTATAATCAACAACAAGGAATTGATTATGACGAAACTTATGCCCCCGTAGCTAGATTAGAATCAATTAGGATACTACTTGCCTATGCATGCGCCCTAGATTTTAAGTTATTCCAAATGGACGTGAAAAGTGCATTCCTTAACGGTTTTATCAATGAGGAGGTATATGTGGCACAACCTCCAGGATTCATTGACTTCGCAAAACTTGATTATGTTTATAAGTTAAAGAAAGCTTTGTATGGACTCAAACAAGCTCCCAAAGCTTGGTATGATCGATTAAAAGCTTTTCTTATTAAACATGATTATTCCATGGGAATGGTAGATAACACTCTTTTCACTAAAAGGAAAGACCCAAATCTCATCATTGTTCAAATATATGTTGATGACATTATATTTGGATCGACTTGTCAAGACATATGTGATGAATTTGCCAAAATCATGCATGATGAGTTTGAGATGAGTATGATGGGTGAACTTAACTTCTTCATAGGATTACAAATAAAACAATTAGAAGATGGAATATTTTTTAACCAATCTAACTACATTAAGGAAATGCTTAAGAAATTTGGCATAGAAGACTCAAAACCCATGAAAACTCCCATGTCTACGGAAGTAAAGCTCACAAAGGATGATGAAGGTGAGTCCGTAGATAACACCAAGTATAGAGGAATGATAGGTAGTTTACTATACTTGACGGCAAGCAGACCCGATATCATGTTTAGTGTCTGCCTTTGTGCCCGTTTTCAAGAGGATCCCAAAACCTCTCACCTAGAAGCGGTTAAGCGTATCTTCCGATACATTAAAGGCACTATACACTTAGGATTATGGTATCCTAAGGGATCCGGCATAGAAACCATTGTCTATGCGGATTCGGATCATGCGGGAGACTACGTAGATAGAAAAAGCACTAGCGGTATTTGCACGTTTATGGGATGTTGTCTAACATCTTGATTTTCGAAGAAGCAAACCGCTCTTGCTATTTCTACCACCGAAGCCGAATATGTGAGCACTGGAAAGGCACGTCAACAAGCACTATGGATGAAACAAGCTCTTATAGACTATGGCATTAGGTTAGAAAACGTTCCCATTATGTGCGATAACAAAGGTGCGATAGATTTAAGTAAAAATCCGGTGCAACACTCTAGGACTAAACATATAGAAATACGCCACCACTTTCTTAGGGATAATGTACAAAAAGGGAACATATCTATAGAAAAGGTTGCATCGGAAGATAACATAACGGATATATTCACTAAACCCCTTAAGCGTGAATTATTCAACCACTTGCGTTTAGGATTAGGAATGATGGAACAAGTTGACTAAATTTTATTGCATTTAGACAATTTTTTTGTTTTTCTTGCATAAGATTTTTTTTTCACGTCTCCATTTCTAAGTCTAGGAATCTATTTCGCACAAAATTAAAGATTGTGAAATTTTATTTTCTTTGCATAAACTCTTTTGTAAAACCCAATCAATTTTCTTTAAAATTATTCTCACATCTAGGAATCACATGAACATCATTTTCCTTGCATTGTTGACTAATGCTAAAAACATTTTCTTCCAAAATCATGCATAAATTCTCACATAAATTGTCAAGGTATATAATCTAATATATATCTTTGACATTAATGATCAAGCAAAAATCGAATCAAGGAGATTTTGAATTGTTTCTTAAGAATTTTTTTTGTTGTTGTTTAGAAGTCGAAACAATCACAACTCCACATTTGTTGCATATAGGCACACACTAGGGCAAAATCACTCATAACATTGTCATCTTGTTTCATCACTAGATTTTTGACTCACTAGTTGCCTTTGCCTTTGATCTAAGATAGTTGCCTTAGGAAGCTTAAGTGCTCTTGCCTTCATTTGTCTCTTTTAGCTTAATATGTGTTGCTTATTTTCTCTTTTGCTTAAATGGTTTTGCATGCATGCTATATCTTGATTAGATTAGATGCTATATTGCCTAAAGGAATTAAACTTGCTTGAATCCAAATCCAAAAACACAACCTTTCTGCAATTTTTCTGCCAAAAACCCTTTTCTGGCAATCTGGGAACCATCAGATGGGCGGCCCCCTTAATTATGTAAGGCGGCCCCCTTAAGTTTAAGGGGACTGCCCCCTAATTAAGGGGACCGGCCATCTGCTGGACGGATTTAGAGAATCTTTCTGCTTTTTAGCCCATTTCAACCTACATTTCCCATTTTTCACCAACACATTTTGTCCTAATCTCCCAAACAAACTTTATCCATCCATAAACACACAAATCTTACACTATAAATATCCCAAATATTTCACACTCTCCATTCATCCCTTCATGACTTCTCTAAACAAACCAAAACCAAAAGCCTCAAGGCTTGCAAGAATGACAGAAAAACCCGTTTGGCGAAGAAAAAGCCCTCGAAACAAATCCATCATAACCAATGAAGTTGGAAATCACTCAACACCTCCAACCACTTACTTCCCAAACTTTACACCAAATTCACAAGGACATTCTTTTGATCCTCTTTACAAACCATACAACATTGGCCAAACATCTTCCTTCATGCCAAACCACTCATCTCATCCTCCAACCATTTATAATGATCCATACAAGTTTGATCAACCATCCAGCTACAATTCCAACTACACAAACCCAATTCATCCATATCAACACAATGACTCTCAACGCATTGCCACGGAAAAGCAAAAGTTCCGTGATGAAATATCCCAAATCCATGATCTTAGTGATCTCAATGCCATGCATCTTGCACAACGCAATAAAGGGCAACCTCCATCATCACTCTACAACAATTGCCTACCTCACTCTCTCAACTTGGATCAAGTTATAAACCACACTCACTATTGCCCTTGTTGCATCTTCCTTCAAAAACAAATCCTATACTTGAGTGAAGATATTTCTTGGATTGAATATCTCCTCACTCGTCCTCATCCCATACCACCCTTAACACGATACAACATCGTAAGATCCACCTCTTCCGCTCCATACCCCACTCCATATCCCTCTCCATCTAACAACTAAGCTTCATGCTTATGTTCTCCTTCAAGCAAATAAAACAATCAACCATGGGTTGCAAGCAAGTCCAAGTGCTTTCTTAGGCAATATAGGACTATGTTTTTTCATTGTAATCAATATGCTTTAAGCATATTGAATGTTGTAATGCTAATCATTTCTATGATGCTTGAATAAATCTATTTTTATTTGCATAATTATTGCTTTGCATGTATATGTGTCTTGTTCTCTTCAAATATTTTGTGTAGCCAAGATTTCTATAGCTCATTCCCTTGGTGCTCTCAAATGAGGGGGAGCATACATCAAGGGGGAGCATTCTACCCGTTTAATCTTCTTTCACGAAGCTTACTCGGCTTAACCTTTTTGATTTTACAAAAAGGGGGAGAAGAGAAATGTAAACTCTTTAATACTTGTCTAGAAACAAATTTTAGACTTATTGAGTTTAAGGTTTTGTAATAATCAAAAAGGGGGAGATTGTTGACATAAATAATGCCTAAAAACATTATTAACATATTATCAATATCTCTATGTTTTGATTATTACAAAATATAAACTCATACAACTAAAACTTGTGACTTAAACAAGTATTTAGTGATTAACATTTTCTATTTACATCCAAATCACTTAAGGTATGAATAAACAAAGCGTTTAGTGCAATTTATGATCAAAGGGAAATTTAATTAAGTATTACAAAGTTTATTTATTATATAAACATATTATATATTTTTGAAAAACACTTTTGGTAATAAAGAAAAATGTTTTATTCATACTAAATATATGAATTCAAATTTTTAACCAAAATCAGTTAGTTTTTCACCAAATAAACTTTCCCCACTAGAAAACAAAAATTCTGACCGTTACAGCTGGGCGGCCCCCTTAATTACAAAGGGCGGTCCCCTTAATTTTAAGGGGGCCGGCCTTGATTTAAGGGGACCGGCCACGCTCCTCTGTCAGAATTTGTTGCCTATAAATACCACTTCAAATATGGAATTTTTCTCACCTTTTGCACTCCTAAACTTTATGTTCTAGATCTCCATTTCCAATCTCTAAATCCTTTGATCATACATTCTTAAATCTTTGTTTCAAAGTGATCCAAAGATCATCCCATCAAGTGCAAGAGAAGAATACTTCTATCCCTCAAGACAAGAAGTATTACAACTTGTTGTGATCTCCACATCTAAGTTGTTAGAGCATCATCATCATATACATCTCATTGTGTGAATAGTTGTGAATATTTGTTTGAAGATAGTTTATATATATATATATATATATATATATATATATATATATATATATATATATATATATATATATATATATATATATATATATATATATATATATAGTGTGATAGGTTAGTAGTTAGTTGTGTAGAGGATAGTTGTGAAGAAGATTGGTGTGTAGAAGATAGTTGTGAAGAAAATTGGTGTGTAGAAGATAGGTGTGAAGAAGTGGTGTGATTAAGTTGTGAATAGGTGTGAAATAGGTGTGTAGAAGGTGTGAATAAGTTGTGACGTACTTGTGGTGTGTAAATTGGTGTGTAAGGTTTTCTCCGCCATAAAGGAGCTTGTTGACATAGTGAAGAAAACTCTCGAGTTAGGTGCTCGGGGAGTGGAGTAGGGCAAGGAAGGTGACCTTGTAGCCGAACCACTATAAATCTCTTGTCTCGCGGTTCGATCTTTCCAACTCTCATCTATTTCTTTACTTACATTATTATTGCTTTATAGTACATATTTAGTGTTGTTCATATTGTGCATGACTTGATTTCATATAGCATCGAATCTATATATTTGAAAACGAAGAAAACTTTCAAACAATCTTTTATAACAAATTAAAAAGACGTAAAACTATTCAACCCCCCCCCTCTTCTAGTTTTCCACTGATAGATTGCCACCATGTTGAAAAGCATTTTTGCATTGCACATATAGATTAATCAATGAGTTGAGATTTTTGAGCACACGGTGCACTGGAGATGCTCTAATGGTAAAAATTGAAAGTTGAAATCTATTAAAAACTATTACATCTCCTACATAGTTTTAGAGGTAATTGCATTAATGGTTACGATAGGAAGTGTGTAGAAGTGTGCCGGTGAGATCATTAAGGTTTGTGGTTTAATGTCCGGACACCATTGGATTGATTTCATTTTACATTCTTTGAGTAAATGGGGTTTAATCGTAATGACACCTTCGTGACACAACCTATCCAACCTAGTGGAAGATTGTTGAAACTTTGGTGATTCCTTGTATCCCACATAAGAGAATGTAAAAACATTTTGTGGGTATATAAATGGTCTATTTCCAATCAAGATACTCTACTTTTTTTCGTACAAATAAAGGCGCTCAACTTTTTTTAGCCGATTTAGGGTTTTTTCTAACTTTTGTTAACCCACTCCGTTATTAAATTACATGTTTGGTCCTTAAGTTTGTATAGTCATTTCATGCACCATCCACCACCACCAACCGCCGCGACCATCACCAACCGCCGCCACCACCACCACCTGCCACCTCTACCACCATCATCCACCACCACCGCAGCCACCAACACCACCAACCACCACCCACCTCCACCACTACCGTTCGCCACCACCACCACCAACCATTACCACAACTACTAACCACCAACACCACCCGCTACCACCACCACCATCCGGTGATGGTGGCAGCGGTTGGTGGCGGACAGTGGCGGTGGCGGACAGTGATGTTTGAGGTGGTTGGTGATGGTGGCGGCGGTTGGTGGTGGTGGATGGTGCATGAAATGACTATACAAACTAAATGACCAAACATATAATTTACTAACGAAGTGGGTTAATGAAAGTTAGAAAAAAACCTAAATCGGCTAAAAAATAAAGTTGGGCGCCTTTATGTGTACGAAAAAAAGTAAAGTACCTTAATTGAAAATAGACCCTAAGTTGAGTGCCTTTTTGTACCATTTGCCCTATTTTGAAACCATAAAGTTTAGTTATTTAGCATATGGTACAAATGGTTGATGCAACAACCACATTTACAACCTTTGAAGCAATTGAAACAAGCTGATGATGCAACAAATCTCAACTGAATATGTGTGTTAGTGGGAGAGCTGGTCAACTAGAAATGGGGAATAGTGGGTTGGTTTGGACGTCAACTCAAAGGTTGAAACCATCTACTCACTTCCTTAATTCTTGGTATATATGGTATTCATGGGTAGATCACCATGATCTAAATAACATGCACCATTATCTTTCTAATATGAGGAAAAAGGAACACATATAAATCATCTATGAGATGCTGCCATATTTGCTATTTTATAAGCCTTGAAACTCATGTTTTCTGGTTCGCCATTTTCGTTGTGTTGTGTTTGTTCATTGACGATACCAACACGAGTCTGCATTACTCCTAGGGGTTTTGCGTATCGAGAATCGCAGTGTATAGAGCACGTATGATCCTTTTAAGGAAAGGGACCTCTTCCCGTGCAAGGCTCTTTAATAGGTTCGTGTTCTACCAAGTCAAAACAATGTGCTGTTACAAATTAGTTGTTGTGGGTTGTTGGAGTACTTCATGAAGGGATGATGTTCATCAAATCATCTTTGATGATCGGATTCGTTTTTTGAAAGAACTGGTCAAGGAAAAAGCAATCTCCTCGGCCACTACCGGTTGATCCTCAGGCCTGCCCCCTGTTCTTCCATCAACTAAATGGATTCTTAGATCTTGTTCATGAGATTAAGAAAAAGAACTCTCTTTATATTCTAATTTTTATGTAGACTAAATTGCTAATCTTTTTCTATTTATTTTTCCCTTTTAGAAAAGAAAGGGTTTCCAATTTTTTACTTCACTTCAATACAATATTCAAATAGGAGATTGGAAATGATAGTATTTATCTTGGTCTAGTGTCGTGTTTCTAGAACAAGCAATCGGGTATCTCTCTAATAGTTTATATTGATATTATTGTTCGTTGTTCGATAACCACTAGTTATCTCGAGTTTATTTTCTATTATTTTCCAATTCACAGGTTGGTGTAAAGGAACTATGAATTGCAATGCCTATATAAGACCACATTTGGTTTATTAACTAATCTAATCTGGTGCAGATGGATGTGAAGAAAAACGTAAACACATGTAAGAAACAATTCGATAAACTATCAGTTGAAGAACAAAGTATATTTGATGAGGAGACTGGTAAATGTCAGCAATATCAAAAGAGAAAGTGCACGAACACACATGTATGCTTGCCCCTGGTACTTTATTGTCTGTGGTCTTTCTAATCGACAATATGAATATATGACTCTTTTGAGACAGTACTAAGTTCTTAGTGTTGGATGAACTGGTTCGGATTATGATCATTTTGATTATATAGAAGTCAAATCATCATTTTTGCGACATCACATCGTGAATGGTTATATTAGAAATAAGTACAATTCTCATATTTGTAAATGGACAAAAAAGTTATTGTTTTATTATCGATTGGTTTCTAAATAACATTATTGTAGTAGTATCATATCCATTCAATTGTATAACATTAATGTCTTGACTATATAGAATGTCTGTTCAAAGGTTATGAACTCTTGATCGTCATGGCTACTAATGGCATACATGAACTACCACCCATCAAATGATCGAAAGCAGTGAAGAATTGAAGAAAGATTTGGAAAAGCCGGCCTCTATCCCTTTCAGCAAAATTATGGTGAAATCTATGTGTAGTCTTTTATTTCACCCATAAACCACGTAATTTGTTAAATGTATTTGCTCTCTTCATCTTTGCTTTAATTTATTGGAAACTTTCAATGTGAGATTCTTGCAAATGAGAGTTTTCTCTTCTTCCATGCCTGAGAACTAGACCTTTTAGAGTGGGTTATAAAAAGAGTGTGGGGTAGAATTGTTTTAGGCACATTGAGGAAGTCTTTTGTCAAGGCTGCAAGCAAGTCAAGGTGAGAATTTGGTGCACTTTTTTGTTTTATTGTATTTGCTCTACATATGTATTTTGTTCCCCTTTAATCTGTTTGTTTGAATATAGGCTAATCATGTTTTAAAGCCAGGGGCGGAGCTAGGATTTCAAGTTAATGGGGGCCAATATAAATTTTAGAATGATAACGATATAATGTTAACCAATATATCAAAGCATGAAAATCTGGAAAAGTAAACGAAGAGCCAAATGTCTAATAAAAAAAAAAAAAAAACACGTGTTTTACACTAATACAAAGCCTTAATCAATCTTGGTAAGAATTTCAACCACCGTTAGCAACTTAGCGATTAGCATTTGGCCTTTACTACTAATAAAAAAAATACATTATCACTTCGGTAGTTAATATATGATTCTTGATTACCAAATGATACGTGGGAATTGCACCAGGCTTTACCTCTCGAGGGATCTCGAGAAGCTTACAACCCCCACCAGGCAGTGTACCTGATCATTGTAGTACAGTATAGTGATAAGTACCGGGGGATTGATCGTTCAACTCAGGAATAGTGTCGCTAGGATTAGAAAGCCTAAAAACTAGGTCTAGAGGTGAGGGATGATTCTTTTTGTATTTTTATATTTTTATAAAAGCAATTAAAATCTCGGGTTTTGGAAGAGTGGGCGGAATTAGTTGCTAGCCAACTAACCCAATTTATCTAAAGATGCAGTCAAAATAAAATAACAAAAATAAAATGAAACTATTATACTAATGTGGTGTAAACAATGATGAGGAAAGTTGTGTTTACTTAGGTTTCATTACTTCCTAGATATCTTTTACAGGTTGATAGCTTGTTACAATTGCATGGATGACGGGTCATATTCCTTAATACTAGTCATAGGGCCGTGTACAATATTCCCTAACTCTATAGGATCCTACTTCACTCCTATGTCGAGCCGTTAGAAGCTCCTAACATGAGATCATTAGAATTCTCCTACGCATTAAATACAAGCAAATATCGTAGTACACCTCCGATCATGTTTCTTAAGACGTTCAAGCAAGTTACCAATGGAAGTCTGCCAGTTTTCTTAAGCCTAACATCGAATATAATCATCCGTAACAACTATAAACAAACAATCAACCCATAATTAACATCTAGGTTTCACTACATCTAAGCAAACACAAAGGAAATCTAGCCAAGCATGTTAAATTGAAGACAAGCGTAAGATATAATCAAACAACACATAGACATATTGAATGAATTGAAAGAGTACTTATCTTTAATAGAAAATGAAAGATTCAAAGGGTTGAAACCCTTGAAAAAGCTGGAAAATTCGAGCTAGGGTTTCCCCTCAAAGTTGCCCCCTCAAAGTTACACACTAATGAATGAATTTTGGAAAACTATATATAGATTACAATGGGTGACGGCGTCATGTATTGGGTTGTGACGCCGTCAACTCGCCGCCATAATAAAAATCATATTGCCTAGATCTGAATTTGACGCCGTCATGTATGAAATAGTTCTGGGCCGTCACTAATACTTGGACCATGACGGCCTTGGGTGACGCCGTCATGTCCAATGCACAAAACTCTCTGGATCGTCACGTGTATTTCCCACATCCACCTCTTTTGTTACTCTTGAAGCCGTCATTAAGGAAGTTGTGACGCCGTCAGGTACTGTTCCCAGCAAGGAAAATTAAGACTTTGCCATTTTCTTCACTTTTATGCTCCAAAAACGTCCAAAATGCTTCTTTTTGCAGATTTCACTCCAAAAGTACCTAAAATGACAAAAGGAATGATTTAGGGCAATATTTGATCAAATAATCTCGAATCCGGACTTAAATGACCCTCTAAAAACGGTTTATTTTTCGCCTCATCAAATACCCTTACACTTGAGATTTGCTTGTCCTCAAGCAAATGCGCTTTTATTTTAATCAAAATACAAGTTATGGGTCATTTAACATTAATATAAAAGTAATTACAACAAATAATCGTTCCACTAAAAACCAAAGACAAGCACGGAGGTCATACACTAGCACCTCACAAATAGTGTTTAGATACTCACATCTCTCGGGCGTAATAAAGTATATATCACAATAAGGAAATGGAAAACATCTCTCACTACCTGTCATAGCAAAATAGATTACCATAGGCTTGGGAAAGGATCAAACCTCCACCACTTGGCGTAAGCACCTAGGATAAACTGTCAAAGAGGTCTTTCAAAGGGTTATAATGTTAGGTGTAGGGATATGGAAAACACGGTTTTGTTGGATAAAGGCAATATTTACTGGTGGCGAGTTAATCATCTTGGTTAATTACATGTACAATATGGTGTTGCTAAGCCAAGACTAGACTCGACTTAAGCTAATGAATCAAAAATAACAAAAACATAAAATAAACATAGAATGAAACAGGATGGTAATCCGTATGTTTTTTTTCTCTTTTCTTTTTCTATTTTTTTTCTTTATTCTTGATTTTTCGATTTTTTTTTTTAATTTTTTGATTTTTTTTTTTCAATACACTTTTACCCTACCATCCAAAATATTACATCATAGGGAATATACATTCCCCTTACACTTGAATTTTTACATACTTTACAATAAACTAATCTAATGACTCGAATCAAGATAATCAAAACACTTGGAGTACTTTTAAGTTTAACGCACATATGGGGGTAATAATATGATGTTCTTCCCCATTACTCTATAACACAAGTACTTTACCCATGAGTCCCAATCGTCCCAAAACAATATGTACAAGATATGACTCGACTTAGCAACCATGTAATCAATTAGATAATTAACTAAGGGTTTAAACATGTAAAAATAATGCACTAAAGATGAGTGCATACACAGAAGGCTAAGGCGATTTGGGTGTACATTTGGGTGGGTTGTAACAAATTCTTCCTTTAAGTAAGATGCTTGTTGATATAAATAAATGACTAAAAACGTTATTCATATCTTTCGATATCTCTATGTTTTGATAATCACAAAATGAAAACTCATCAAACCAAAGATTATGACATAAACAAGTATTTAGTAGTAAATACTCATCTTTACCATTTAATCACTTAAGATATGAATAAACAAAGTGTCTAATGTATTACAAGATCAAAGGAACACTTTTGTTAATCACTAGATATTTATAAAATGTCACAAAACATTTTATATCTTTTGTAAAACATTTTTGGAATTAAAAGAATATGTTTAATTCATTACAAATTTGTGAATTCAAATTTTCAACCAAAAATGGCAAATCTAATCCAGAAAAATTTCCCTCACAAAAGGACAAGAAAATCCAACGTTCAGGAGGGCGGCCCCCTTAATTTTACTAGGCGGCCCCCTTAATCATTAAGGGGACCGCCCACTAATTAAGGGGACCGGCACGCTCCAGAACAGTATTTTCTGGCCCTATAAATATTGGGTCATTTCACATATTTTTCTCACCTTTTTGCACTATAAACTTTCTGATCTAAACATCCTTTTCCATCATCTAAAAATCCTTTGATCTTACATACTTTGATCTTTGTTTCAAAGTGATTCAAGCCTCAACACTCAAGTGCAAAGAGAAGAATACTTCTATTAGAAGTATTACAACTTAGTATCATCTTGCTATCTAAGTTGTTTGTTTGTTTCATCTTGTTGATCTTTCATATTTTGGTGAATAAGGTGTATGTATTAGTTAGCTAGATTTAGTTGTAGAATCTAGAATTGTTGTAAGTGTGAAGTGGAATTTGAAGTGAAGAAGTAGTGTTGGATAATAGTGGAGATAGGAGATAGTAGTAATAGTGACTAGTAGTGAAGTAATTGAAGCTTCCAAGTGGAGAAGACTAGAAGACATTAGTAGATTGAAGTTGTGAAGACAATAGTGGCTTGAAGGTGCAAAGACATTATTGGTTTGAAGTGGTGAAGACATTGGTGCTTTGAAGTTGTGAAGTTGCAAGACATTGAAGTTGTGAAGTATTTTGTGAAGGCGTGAAGATACTTGTGGTGTGAAGAAGTATAGAAGAAGTAAAAGTTGTGAAGAAGTTGTGGTGTGATATTTGGTGTGAGATTGGTTCTAGCTACGATTAGAACTCGACATTTTGCTTTGTGTCGTTAATTGGTGTAAGCTTTTGGTGTGTACAGTTGTCTCCGCCATAAGGGAGGTTATTGACTTAGTGAAGAAAACTCTCGAGTTCGGTGCTCGAGGAGTGGAGTAGGGCAAGGAAGGTGTCCTTGTAGCCGAACCACTATAAATCCTTTGTCTCTCGGTTTGATCCTTCCATCTCTCATTCTTTACTTGTTTACTTATTTGCTTCTCGTACATTATTATTATTGTGTGTTGTGCATATATTGATTTCACATAAAGATCAAACTAGGTTCCATTTAAAACCTTAACTATACATTAGTAAAATACAAGTATATACAATTATTAAAACACATATACATATATAAATACTTACTTATAATTAAGTGAGATATATGAAATTATAATTTCTATTCAACACTTTAAATAAGTAGTATCTATGTGATATAGGTAAATTAATTTGTATCTATACTTTAGCTTCAAAGGTTTTTACAATTACCATTAATTCTTTGAAAGTGAACTTTTATTAAACGAAAAAGACGCAAAACTATTCAACCCCCCCCCCCCCCTTCTAGTTTTCCACAATTGGTATCAGAGCCACGTCTAGCAAGATTTCTAAAATAGATTGTATTTTAAAACTTGTAACGATCTATGGAATTTGAAAAATATTTAGAAGGGGAATTTACACAACAACCACCATTATTTGAAAATGATCATCTTCTTGAATGGAAAAACAAATTTGAAAATTATGTGAAATCAATAGATCTTGATCTTTGGCATATCATTTCAATTGGTGATCTTAAACCAACCAAAATGGATTTTGAAAATCAATATAAAAATCTTCAAACCAAAATTGATAAAAACACTAAAGCCAAATTACTTATTTTCAAAACTCTACCAAGAGTTAAATATGAAAGATTATTTCGTTGTAAAACGGCAAATGATATTTGGAAATGTCTTTTAAAGTTTCACCAAGAGAAATGTAAAATCAAAGATGATAAACTTGATATTGCACAAGAAATAGTTAATCTAGAAAATTTAGTAAATAAATATTTAGTTGAAACAAACACATGTACTACTAGTTCAAATGTGATCATTGAAGGTATCTATAACGAAAAATACATGAGCCAAATCCGAAGAAAGAGCGTGAATAAATCATGGTGCAACAAGTGCAAAGAAGACGATGATAATACGGCTTATGAGAATATTCAAACAAATGTGAACACAAGTATTGATGGCAAGGACTACATGCTTCTAGATCCAAGCGAAACTACAAACAAAACATGGAGCGACATGGACAATGGAATTGATCACCGTATAGCATGTGAAGAATGTACAACTACAAATAAGGTACAATCCAAAACCAAACATTTTTGTTATGATCAATTTATATTAGAATTTTCAAAAATGGAAAACAACTTAAAACATTTTTGCAACATTGACTCAAAAATTATTTTTAAAAACGAATCTTCAACATCCGCTGAAAACAACTTTGAAAAAGAAATAATTTTAGAAGATAAAATGTCTAGACTTGAAAGTAATTTTGAAATTGATCTTGAATGTAAAAAATATCAAGACTATAAACATGAAATTAAAATGGAAAATGAAAAAGCAAAAACATTGGCAAAATTCGAAAATAGTTCTAAATCTTTAAAATATCTTCTCAGCACTGAAAAGTCATTTTATGATAAAACCGGCTTAGGATTTATCGTAAATGATCCTTCAACAAATGTATCAAAACAAATAAAATCTGTTAAACCTAGTGAATAAATTTAGAACTAATACTATTAACACTAATTATTTATTACTCTAGTCAGGAAAGTCATTGTTTGTTAATTAAAACAAACTATTGATGAATTCTTGTACTTATCAACGACATCCTCACCATGTGCATTCAAATGTAATGGATGTTCTCATCTAACCAACTAGGACCCATGAGAATCTGGGTACCAAGCCTTTTTATCATGTTTAGGTAATTAACGAACGAAGAGTCTATTACGTGTTGATTTACTCATCTCGCTCTATTACCTTTGACGGCTATTGGTTTCTATCACGTTGTTTCACATTCTGCAAATGTTTCGCCTATGACGTCGTTGCGGGAATCTTCTTGTCTCGGCATTCTGTTCTTTACTCTTGGAGTATTGGTATCATGGTGTGTCCGTTACTATTTCAAGATGAAGCCTCTAAAGCACAATTTTTATTAGCCTTCACGACTTGTGATGATTGGTGTGATCGATTAAGCATCTCGAATCTAGCTCCCTTGATTTCTATTGCGTTGGAATGTTACTTGGCTACTTCGACATGTTTTGGACAAACTTTTAAGATTTCTTCCATTTCCCTCATGCCCACTCTTAAAGAAAAGCTGGACCTGAGATAAGTTTCCTTTTAAAAAACTTGCCAATATTACATTATATTTTAGAATGCTTTAATTAGTATGTGAATATGATTTAACTTATAAGTTGCCATGCTTTTAGATCATTAATACTAATATATGCATATATGATATTTGCATTATTAACCTTCTTGTTGTTTAGTCTATTATCATTTTTCTTAATCCTCTATGATCTATAGTAGAATGCTTTCCACTTAAGCTATATGATCTTACTAGTTGCATAAATAGATGTATTATAATTGAGACTTGTTAGTAACTTGATATTATGATGTTCGCTGTATATATATATATATATATATATATATATATATATATATATATATATATATATATATATATATATACACACACACATGTCTATCTTGTATCCATGAATAATTTACTTTGCTCCTTTCTATCTCATTGCATTTAGATCATAAATATCTACCATCTCTCTTTCATTTCTTTAGGTGTCATTAGAGATGATTATGTGTGACAATGAGCTTAATTGATTCTCTTGAGCATGATAAGCTTCCATTTCAAATCCTTCACTTGCAATTTCTTGTTATCATGATCAAAACATCATGTTTAAAACTTCTCTCCTTTTGAATGAAAATCTTTTAAATATCTATATTATCTTTCTTGAAACAATTTGCTTAACTAAATTTTTTTAACCTTATTTTAATCAAAAATAAGATTGATTTTTTTTTATTACATGTTATGAAACAAAATTCAATTTGCTTTATTGTAATGCACTCTTGAATTTACTTCAAAACATTGTTGAATAAAACTAAAAACGTTTTGCTTAAAACACATTTGATTTTCTCACATGTGTCATACACTTCTATTGAAAATGACATTCACAATTTAATCAAATCATTTCATGAGAATCATGGCTTGCCCATATGGATCTTGTTTGTAACAAGTCTTGAAGTCCATATAATCATATCCATATATTTGTTACTTGTTAACAATCATCTATATGTTTGCTCTAGACTAAATGTTATCATCTTCATATAGTTACACATTTAACTTATTTGCCTTATTGCCTCCTTAGTTGCATATCTTAATTGATAAATTAATAGATAGCATGATTATTAGAAATTAATTGCCTAATTTAATTATTTCTATATCACTCTCTACATTCATGAATAGTATGCCCTAATTGCCTCAAAGAGTTGAACTTACTTGAATCCAAATCCAAAAACACAACCTTTTTGAAAATTTTCTGCCAAAAACCCATTTCTGGCATTCTGGAAATCACCAGATGGGCGTCCGCCTTAATTATAAAAGGCGGCCCCTTAATGATTAAGGGGACCGGTCCCTAATTAAGGGGACCGGCCATCTGATGGTCGGGGATACTGTTTTTTTTATCACTTTTTGACCCATTTTAACCTATACTTCCCAAAATTCACAAACATATTTTGTCCCATACTATCCCTCAAATTTTCCATCCTAAACCACATTTCTCATACACTATAAATACCCTCATCCCATCATTAATGCCATCATACCCAAACATGTCATCTCCCAACAACAAAAAACCAAAGATTTCAAGAACCGCAAGGATCTCCGTCAAACCCGTTTGGAGGAGGAAACTTGATTCTTGTCATAACTCAAGTGATGTTGTTCCAAATCAACCAACAACTAAACCTCAAACCCACTCTAATGAGTCATCTCACAACCTATCTTCCACTCATACCCTCATTAATGCTTCTTCTTATGATGAGCATGCTCAATCCCAACATCTCAATCAATACTTCACATGTTGCTCATTCAACAAAAACACCACTCACTCATGAAGAAACTCTTCCACCCTTTTCATGTTTTCATGACTACCCAAGCTCAACCATGTCTCCACCACCAAGAGTACCACCACCACATCCTACAACTTCACATGCCATTCCTATGTTGCATGTTCAAACCCTCACCCAAGACAACTATCATGTTCCACCACCAACACCTTCCTCCGAACACTTGAAGTTCGTTGAGGAGCTAAAAGAGGCTCATGAGCTTAGTGCTCTTTTAGCATTACATCTTGCTCAACGCAATTTGGATCCACCCCAATCAAGCTCACCATCATCACCACACAACATCAACCAAATTGAGAAGCATGTTAACAATTGCCCTTGTTGCATCTTCCTTCAACAACAAACCATTGCTTTGAATGAGCACTTCACTTGGATTGAGTATCTTCTTACAAGATCTCAACAAACACCATCACTTGAACAACATCAAAACCCTCAATCAACAAATCCTACTTCTAATCCACCACCTACAAGTTCCACATCTCCAAACTCACCAACATCCATGCAACCAAAAGTTTATCTCCACTAAACCACCAAGCATTTTATATGCTTATGTTTCTCATTTTCAAATAACTCTCTTCAACCATTTTGGGATTCAAGAAAGTTTGGTGACACTCCTTGATTGGCACAATAGGATGCTCTACTTAGTTTAGTATTCTATATTTATGGCTTTTGTAACAATGATTAAAAACGTTATTCATATCTTTCGATATCTCTATGTTTTGATAATCACAAAACGAAAACTCATCAAACCAAAGATTATGACATAAACAAGTATTTAGTAGTAAATACTCATCTTTACCATTTAATCACTTAAGGTATGAATAAACAAAGTGTCTAATGTATTACAAGATCAAAGGAACACTTTTGTTAATCACTAGATATTTATAAAATGTCACAAAACATTTTATATCTTTTGTAAAACATTTTTGGAATTAAAAGAATATGTTTAATTCATTACAAATTTGTGAATTCAAATTTTCAACCAAAAATGGCAAATCTAATCCAGAAAAATTTCCCTCACAAAAGGACAAGAAAATCCAACGTTCAGGAGGGCGGCCCCCTTAATTTTACTAGGCGGCCCCCTTAATCATTAAGGGGACCGCCCACTAATTAAGGGGACCGGCACGCTCCAGAACAGTATTTTCTGGCCCTATAAATATTGGGTCATTTCACATATTTTTCTCACCTTTTTGCACTATAAACTTTCTGATCTAAACATCCTTTTCCATCATCTAAAAATCCTTTGATCTTACATACTTTGATCTTTGTTTCAAAGTGATTCAAGCCTCAACACTCAAGTGCAAAGAGAAGAATACTTCTATTAGAAGTATTACAACTTAGTATCATCTTGCTATCTAAGTTGTTTGTTTGTTTCATCTTGTTGATCTTTCATATTTTGGTGAATAAGGTGTATGTATTAGTTAGCTAGATTTAGTTGTAGAATCTAGAATTGTTGTAAGTGTGAAGTGGAATTTGAAGTGAAGAAGTAGTGTTGGATAATAGTGGAGATAGGAGATAGTAGTAATAGTGACTAGTAGTGAAGTAATTGAAGCTTCCAAGTGGAGAAGACTAGAAGACATTAGTAGATTGAAGTTGTGAAGACAATAGTGGCTTGAAGGTGCAAAGACATTATTGGTTTGAAGTGGTGAAGACATTGGTGCTTTGAAGTTGTGAAGTTGCAAGACATTGAAGTTGTGAAGTATTTTGTGAAGGCGTGAAGATACTTGTGGTGTGAAGAAGTATAGAAGAAGTAAAAGTTGTGAAGAAGTTGTGGTGTGATATTTGGTGTGAGATTGGTTCTAGCTACGATTAGAACTCGACATTTTGCTTTGTGTCGTTAATTGGTGTAAGCTTTTGGTGTGTACAGTTGTCTCCGCCATAAGGGAGGTTATTGACTTAGTGAAGAAAACTCTCGAGTTCGGTGCTCGGGGAGTGGAGTAGGGCAAGGAAGGTGTCCTTGTAGCCGAACCACTATAAATCCTTTGTCTCTCGGTTTGATCCTTCCATCTCTCATTCTTTACTTGTTTACTTACTTGCTTCTCGTACATTATTATTATTGTGTGTTGTGCATATATTGATTTCACATAAAGATCAAACTAGGTTCCATTTAAAACCTTAACTATACATTAGTAAAATACAAGTATATACAATTATTAAAACACATATACATATATAAATACTTACTTATAATTAAGTGAGATATATGAAATTATAATTTCTATTCAACACTTTAAATAGGTAGTATCTATGTGATATAGGTAAATTAATTTGTATCTATACTTTAGCTTCAAAGGTTTTTACAATTACCATTAATTCTTTGAAAGTGAACTTTTATTAAACGAAAAAGACGCAAAACTATTCAACCCCCCCCCCCCCCCTTCTAGTTTTCCACAATGCTTAAAGTTAGAAACAAAAATATAGGCTCGGAGGGGTGTACTAGGGGTTTCGTGTACTAAAAATGAGTACAACGCTAAGGTGTGGGAAAAATTAATTGACTTTACTAGTCAAGTAATATGACTTAAATGGTCAAGTAATTATGATACGAGTTTAACACAAGGGTGATCCTAATGCCTCTTATCATGTAGTAAATCCTACTACACGAATGTAGTCTCACTAGCGGTCTCGGGATGCATCACTAACGCAAGTTCTAGAATCTAAATGCTACCGGTACACTCATAAGCACTAATAATGAATGCTTTTCCTATCAAATCTAAAGGCGAACCTCACATATTTGGGTGTAAAATTTTTCTAAATAGTACGGTTTTGTACTAGTCATACAACTCCTATCCATGAGATGCTTGCCAAGGCTAAAGTTTCACTCCTAAATGTTGTAAAAAATTTTAAATTTGGCGCTAAAATTACACTAACAAGTATTTCTCTTAGTTTTATTACACACCTACCATCAAACAAACAAACTCAAGTGCAATTGTATCCTATGAGGTATCATCATTTACCCTCCCCTTACACTTAGGATGAACATTGTCCCCAATGTTCAATTAAAGGATGTAAAAGTAGAATAGGTAAAAGAATGAAAACAAATACTCCCCTAATTCGTTCGGTGTGGATAGTGTATCAACAAGGTTAGATCTTACTCCAAGAAAATGAACATTCAAAGCTTCCCTTCCAGAAAAATAAATCATCTTCTTGTCATATGTAACCTGTTAAACCTGAGAAAACAAACAAGGCAACCTCGCGTAAAATCGGCGGCAATCTATATATACTAACAAATCCTAGAAAAATAGCATATATATATATCTTAAATTGCTTTCTAGGAATTAAAGGGATATAATGCTTGTGGAATGAATGTTTGCAGATTTCCTGGAGTTTATAAAAATAAAGAATTAACAAAAACTTTAAGACTCCATTAGAAAAACAAAACTCACAAAATTTCCAGAATTTTACACATGACGCCGTCAGGAGTTAACTCCTGACGCCGTCAGAAGTGACCTGCAAAAATCTTTACGTTAAGTTTCCAGAAAATTTCAGGAAAAACTTATGTCCTATTTCATGGAAAATCCTGCAAAACATCATTATGACTCGATACAAGCATTTGACTCTAACAAATACTAATGCACATGTTCATTTAATATTGTGGATAATCATGATCAATTTCGTTCTTTGAAACAAATTTTGGGTTTCCCCTTACACTTAGCTTTTGCAAAATACCTTTATATGTAATTAAGACGAAGTTAAAAACAAAATAAAGCATTTTCACAATTTACTTTGAATCATGATCCACAAACAATAAAAATAAAATATGCATACGGAAACAAATAAAATCAAACAATCAAATAAATAAAATAAAAACATCAAAAAATTTAAAACATGGGTTGGGTTGCCTCCCAATAAGCGCTTGTTTTTGTTCGAGTCACGAGCCTGACTTTACCCTTATTTAACAGATAAAGGGGAGGTTTTCCCTACACTTAGGATTAAGTGCGAGTGAAAGTAGCGATACATACCACCTCGGTGGATGTATGCCTCGTGAGGAAAGAGTGGTGGATGAATTATATGCTCAAAGGAGTGTGCTTCTTTCATCATAACCTTACCTAGTTCAGTTTGGTCAATGGGTGAGTTGAAGTTTTCTCCTAAAAAGGGATCATCTTCTATCAACTTTGAGAGACTCCTAGTTGGGAATTGATTTGCCCTAAACAGTCATATTATATTGACCAAGGAATGGTCAACAAAGTCAAACAGCCTAAAGTCAATCTCCGGGTAATATAGGGTATCACCAGGTCGTTAAGTCCCGACGAGGTGTGAATTGTGCCTTAGCGTGCTTTGTGATCGGGTGAATTTCACAGGGAAGTGTTTTGATGAGAATTATTTGAGAATTATGAAATAAAATAGCTTAGGAAAGCTATATGATTGATTACGTGAATTAAGGTTAAGAGGAAACGAGCTAAAACCTAAAAACGTACGTTTTAATTATAAACGTGTACTGACATACGTGATAAAAAGTAAAACTGATTAACCAAAAAGGCTACGGCTATAAAAATGATATTTTTACAAACCTAATGATTAAAGAAAATTTTTGGAAAAAGAAAATTAATTTTTACACTAATTATATAATTATTAATAATTAAAAACTATTTTTCTAATTACTTTTTAATTAATTAAAATACCCTAAATTATAATTAATTCTAAAATTACAATAAAAATTGAAAATAAAATTTGGAAAAATTTAAAATAACTAAAAACTAATTTTAAAACTAAATTTGTATTTTTCTGATTTTCTAATTAATTATTATTAATTATTAACTATTTATTAATTGTTAAAAACTAATTTAAATTATAAAAACTACCAAATGATGAAAGAAAAATCTGAGAAAATTACTAAAATAATTTTTAACTATCAGAAGCCTAGGAAAAATTTAAAAATGAGAATTGCTTATAAATAAGCTGATGAAATAAGCCAATTGGCTTAAATAGAAGCTATCACTTCTATTAAATTTGGATTTTTTTTGGAATTTTCTTTTACACAATTGCTTATGGACTGATTATGAACAAATTTTGTGAAGCAAGTTTGATTGGAGCCTAGTGAATAAGCACTTCAAGTGCTTAATGCCTTGACAGTTGACTTTGGTCAAACTGTCAAGCCATATGCTTCAAATAAGCTTGTTGAGGACCAACAATGATGGATTATGATACAAACAAGTTATTTGGACATGAAATAGCAAGAATCTAACAAATAAGCTCACAGAATAAGCCAAAAAGCCCAAATAAGCACTTGATTTTCTTGTTAGGACACAGAAAATGGGACAGATTCTAATGGTGATTTAAGGTGGGGTCCACTGAGCTTAAGCTCAAGAGCTTGGCTGCAAATGAGAGCTAGCAAGGTGGTTAACCAAATGGAACCAAAAACACCCACTGGGGCCCACTGAAGTGGCCTGTGGGACCCACCAAAGTGGTGGTGGTGGCTGCAGTGGTCTGTGCACAGGGGAGGTCCTTCCCCTGCAGCTCAGTTTGATCTCTAACACAGGCTTGTAGAAAAATCCTAAAATTAAGCTACTTATGGGGTTTCAAAGTTTAGCTGAGGGACTACTATTTCTGAAAAAATCAAGTCCTAAAAGCTAACACAAAAATCACAATAATTCATGTCATTTTTGATATTTCTGCCTAAACTTGCAATTTGACTTTTTCAGTTTTGATGAAAAGATGACTTTATTGAACTTTGATCCTAATTTAATGACTGTAAATGTAATATTAGGCTTATATGAAACTAATTTAATCTATTTTAACAACTATAACACTGAAATGATGAGATTACAAGGCCTAAGATCTAACAGGTATCAACTTATGAAGTGAGTAAGTGAGTTTTGACTTTTTATCAGTTAACCACTGGATTTTGTTGTTTAACTAACCTATATATACCTAATGCATTCTACCCATACTGGATTAACAGCAAAACAACAACAAGAGCACAAAGATTAGTACCAATCCAAACACTCCTTAAACAGATTCACAAATGGTTTTTCAAAGCAACAAACTAATTCAAGCCATGAAACTGAAATACAAGCATTTATACTAGTAAAATAAGCTTAACTGAGCATAAAAACAGAAGCAAAGACAACAACAACTGAAATTTCACTAAAAAGCTAAAAATGGCAGTGAAGCTAACAACTATGAGAACAATGGAATTAATCAAACCAACACACAATATTAAGTTCTAATATTACTTAAATATACTTAGTAAACACAATAAACACAATAAACACAAATATGAACAAGGATAGGAGCTTATATAGTAAATAGGTAGAAATTGTAAAGTGAGCTTACAAATGCTTCCAAGGATAAAACCATGAACCAAGGACTTAGAACCAACCTATAGGCTTCCACAAGCCTCTAATACCCACAACAATCTAGAATGCACCTTGTTCTTCTCTTCTTCTCCTTTCTCTTGTGATTTTTTATTTTATTTTTTTTTATAGATTTTTGATTATTTTATAAAACTCAAATTCTACTGATAATAGAAGCTTATCAAGCTTCTGAAAACCTTCTATTTTAGCTTATGTGAGATTATAAACAGCTTTTGATCACTACTCCACTTTACAATGAGAATTTAAATATTGGTTGAAACTTGAAATTTGAGAAACAAGGAAATAAACTTAAAGTGGCATTTTCATTACTTGAAAACTGATTACAAAGGAAAATTAAACATTACATTAACTAAAATTACAATAATACATGCCATATAAGGCTTCTACACCTTACTACTTATACTACGATTCTAATAAAATCCATACACTCTCCCACATGGCTTCCTGTTGCTAAATTGTACTCCCAATGGGTCTTTTGTTGACTCAAGACCATATCCCCATCGTCCAATTAAAATTTGATGCATCAGAGCCGTTGATTGAAATTTGGCGCCAAAAAATGGAACGGGGCAAGTATTAGTGGAACAGGTGGAGGTATTAAAGGTGGATGGTGGAGGTTGGTGTGGTAGTTTAGGAGCATTTATTGTGGGGGGTTTGGTTGGTGAAAAGGTGGAAGGGGGGGAGACAGTTATCCTAGTTTTAGGGGGAAGGAGTACGGGGAAGAAGGGGGAGATGGTCGTTTGACCATGGTTTGACCCTGGTGGACTTTTGTTGACCTGGGAGATATTAAAAAGGGGTGTGGGCTTTTGGTGGGCTTAGGGTTGGGTTTATTTTATTTTGGGTTTTGATTTTTGGTTTAGTAGGATAATAAGGGTCCGGTTTGGTGGTATTGTTTCACAAGGACCATTTTTGTAATTTTACCAAACTTTGAGGGCTGAAGCTGTGAATTCTCCAAAGTGCTCCAAAGGACCAATATTGCCAAGTACTAATATTCCAAGAACCAAATTTGCATTTTCCCAATTTTCAAAATTCACAGGGACCTATTTTGCCAAATGTGAAACTTTAAGGACCAAACATGTAGAATTTTGAAACTTTGGACCCAAGTATCATATTTTGTGATTTTTGACTTTCAAAAGACTTGGGTTGACTTTTCTTTTAAAATAAATGCATAGGGACTAATTTTGACAAGTTTTGAAACTTGGGGGACTGAAACTGCCATTTTTGCAAACTTTGATGGTTTTTCATTTGTTTTTGCTCATTTTGCATTCAAAACATTTAAAACACAATCCCTGGGATATTTTTAGCATTTTAATGCCTTTTTTTTTTATTGTTTTTGAATGTTTTGCAGTTCAGATTTGATAAAAAAATGATGAGTGTTTGAGCACTCATCAGGAATCCATCTTGACCTAATAAACCTGGTTTAAACCCATAATATTTCTTGTGATCAATCATGAATGGGTGATGTAAGCATGTAAGGTTATGTTCCACTCCTATATTGGCTTCCTCTCTACATGGCTTAAAGTCTACTATCTTTATCCCAAGACTACCCGGACTATATGGTTTGATGGATGGATCGGGACCTTTTTCAATTCCTAAATTCACATCTAAATATGGAAGATTAGGTAACGACTTTGGTTGAGGTTCTGGTTCATCAAAACTAGGAACTTCCTTAGAACTAAAAGAAATGTCATCACTACAAGTGTTAAAACCTATATTCTCTAGTTGTGCTTGATCCAAGGGTTCTACCTCTATTGGGGTTCCTATAGTCTCTTCTACTTCTTCCGGGTAAGTCAAGGGAGGTGTGTACGCATCAAATGATGGTAGGACTTGTGGAGCACTAAGTGGGCTTATGTTATTCACCTCATCCTCTATTGTATCTAGATTACCTATGTGTTCATCTTGTATTATGGTGAAATCAAACCACTCCGTGCACCTAGGTATCTCATCAATAGGCTTATTATCCCCAAACAAACTTCTTGCTTGTTCTCTCAAACTTGCGATCAATTGATCAATAACAACGTTTGTTGGGTTGTCAATCTTTTTGGCGAGTATGACACAATTCTCTGTTGCTTCCCATTCTTCTTCAGCACTTAATCCCCAAAGGTCCCCATCTGCGGCATGGTCAATGTCCATTTTGGTATAGTGGTCGACACGATGATAAAATATTTCAATTTGGGACCACATATCGAAATTATGATGAGGGACTTTTCGGAGTAAATATTTAAAACGAGCCCATGCATCATATATAGGTTCATCTTCATGTTGTTTAAACATCAAGATGTCATTTGGAGTGGGTGAATTACGTGGTTGGTAGTATGGTGGATTCGCGTTCTCCATAGTGGCTAACGAAATATTCAACGGAAAGTTTTTTTTTTTTTTTTTTTTTTTTTTTTTTTTTTTTTTACAAACAAAGACACAAAGAAAAGATAGACTAAAGAAAACCTAAAAAAAAAATCTTACTAGAAAGGAATCTAGCAAGTAGACCTAATAAAAAGAAATTCTAACCTAGACAATAACTATTTCCCCGGGCTGTGGCGCCAAAAACTTGATACGTGGGAATCGCACCAGGCTTTACCTCTCGAGGGATCTCGAGAAAGCTTACAACCCCTACCAGGCAGTGTACCTGATCGTTGTAGTATAGTATACTGACAAGTACCGGGGGATTGATCGTTCAACTCAGAAATAGTGTCACTAGGATTAGAAAGCCTAAAAACTAGGTCTAGAGGTGAGGGATGATTCTTTTTGTATTTTTATATTTTTATATTTTTATAAAAGATATTAAAATCTCGGGTTTTGGAAGAGTGGGCGGAATTAGTTGCTAGCCAATTAACCCAATTTATCTAAAGATGCAGTCAAAATAAAATAACAAAAATGAAATGAAACTATTATACTAATGTGGTGTAAGTAATGATGGGGAAAGTTGTATTTACTTAGGTTTCATTACTCCCTAGACATCTTTTACAGGTTGATAGCTTATTACAATTGCATGGATGACGGGTCATATTCCTTAATACTAGTCGTAGGGCCGTGTACAATATTCCTGATGCGTGGGAATTGCACCAGGCTTTACCTCTCAAGGGATCTTGAGAAGCTTACAACTCCCACCAGGCAGTGTACCTGATCGTTGTAGTATAGTATAGTGACAAGTACCGGGGGATTGATCGTTCAGCTTAGGAATAGTGTCGCTAGGATTAGAAAACCTAAATACTAGTTCTAAAGGTGAGGGATGATTATTTTTGTATTTTTATATTTTTTTAGAAAGCAAGTTAAAATCTCGGGTTTGAAGGATTTGGGCGGAATTAGTTGCTATTCAACTAACCCAATACTAAGATGCAATCAAAATAAAATACTAGAAATGAAAATAAACTAAATTATACTAAAGTTGTGAGCAATAAGTGGAGAAAATGTGTTTACTTAGACTTCACTACTCCCTAGACATCTTTTACACGTTAATTACTTGTTATAGTTGCATGGATGACGGATTGTATTCCTTAATACCATTCATGGGGTATCGCACATAACTCCCCAATTCTATGAGCTCTTATCTCCTCCTACACCATGACCAGCACAACTATAAGGATTGTAAACAGTGGCTCATGCATTAAATACAACCAATAAAGACCTTAGTGCAATAGGTTCATGTTTCCTAAGACGTTCAAGCATGTTACCATTTGGAGATCTGCCAGTTTTCTTAAGCCTAACATATAAATTCATTCATCCACAACAAACTATAAACAAGTAATCAACATATAATCAACATCTAGGTTTCATTAGATCCAAGCAAACACAAGATAGATCTAGCCTAGCATGATGGAATTATGACAAGAACAAGATATAGACAACCAACACATAGACATATTGATTGAATTAAAAGAACACTTATCTCAATTACACATGAAAGGTATCAAGGGGTTGGAACCCTTGAAAAACCTGTAAAATTCGCACCAAAATCGTACTTAGGGTTTCTCCAAAACTTCTCTTTTTTATGTGAAAAAATTAGAAAACTATATTTAGGAAAAGGGGTCTGACGGCGTCAAGACCAAGCTTGTGACGCCGTCACCTCGCCGCCAAAACTATTCTCGGACTGCCTTGATCTACATTTGACGCCGTCAAGACTTAATCATTTCCAGGCCGTCATGACTTTTACTCTTGACGCCCTATTTCGTGACGCCTTCAAATCTGTACTGGATCGTCATGGAATTTTGCTCTTGACGCCGTCAGGGAGTTACTCTTGACGTCGTCACCTACTGTTCCCAGCATGGAAAATTAAGACTTTGGCGTTTTCTTCACTTTTATGCTCCAAAAACGTCCGAATTGCTTCCTTTTCCAGATTTCACTCCCAAAGTACCTAAAATCACAAAAGGAACGATTTAGGGCAATATTTGATTAAATAAATTCGAATTCCGGCTTAAATGACCCCCTAAAAGTAGTTCATTTTTCGCCTCATCATATACCATTACACTTGAGATTTGCTTGTCCTCAAGCAAATGCGTTTTTATTCTACTCAAAATACAAGTTAGGGTTCATTTAACACTAACATAAAAGTAAATACAACAAATAATCGTTCCACTAAAGACCAATAGACAAGCACGGAGGTCATACACAAGCACCTCACAAACAGTGTTTGGATACTCACATCTCTCGGGTGTAATAAAGTGTAGATTACAATATGGAAACGGAAGATATCTCTCACTACCTGTCATAGCAAAATAGATTACCATAGGCTTGGGAAAGGATCAAACCTCCACCACATGGCGTAAGCACCTAGGATAAACTATCAAAGAGGTCTTTTAAAGGGTTGTAACGTTAGGTGTAGGGATATGAAATACACGGTTTTGTTGGATAAAGGAAGTTTTACTGGTGGCGAGTTAACAATCTTAGTTAATTACATGTACAATATGGCGTTGCTAAGCCAAGACTAGACTCGACTTAAGCTAATAAATGAAAAATAACAAAAACATAAAAATAAACATAGAATGAAAAGGGATGGTAGTCCGTATGTTTTTCTCTTTTTTTTTCTTTTTCTATTTTTTTCTTTTCTTTTCTTGATTTTTCCATTTTTTTTTTTTTTTTTTTTTTTTTTTTTTTTTTTTTTTTTGTGCATACACTCTTACCCTACCATCCAAAATAATACATCATAGGGAATGAACGTTCCCCTTACACTTGAATCTTTACATACTTTACACTTAACTAATCTAATGACTCGAATCAAGATAATCAAAACACTAGGAGTACTTTTAAGATTAACGTACATATGGGGGTAATAAATGGTGTTCTTCCCCATTACTCCATAAAATAAGTACTTACCCATGAGTCCCAATCGTCCCAAAACAATATGTACAAGGATATGACTCGACTTAGCAACCATGTAATCAATTAGAAAGTTAACTTAGGGTTTAACAAATAACAATAATGCACTAAAAATGAGCGCATACATGGAAGGCTAAGGCGATTTGGTTGTACATTTAAGTGGGGTGTAACAAATTCTTCCTTTAAGTAAAATGCTTAAAGTTAGAAATGAAAAGATAGGCTCGGAGGGGTGTACTAGGGGTTTCGTGTACTAAAAATGAGTACAACGCTAAGGGTGTGGGAAAAATTAGTTGACTTAACTAGCCAAGTAATATGACTTAAATGGTCAAGTAATCATAATACGGGTTTAACACAAGGGTGATCCTAATGCCTCTTATCATGTAGTAAATCCTACCACACGAATGTAGTCTCACTAGCGGTCTCGGGATGCATCACTAACGCAAGTTCTAGAATCTAAATGCTACCGGTACACTCATAAGCACTAATAAATGCTTTTCCTATCAAATCTAAAGGCGAACCTCACATATTTGGGTGGAAAATTTTTCTGAATATACGGTTATGTGCTAGTCATACAATCTCCTATCCATGAGACGCTTGCTATGGCTAAAGTTTCACTCCTAAATGTTGTAAAAAATTTTAAATTTGGCGCTAAAATTACACTAACAAGTATTTCTCATAGTTTTATTACACATCTACCATTAAACAAAACAAACTCAAGCGAAAGTGCATATGTAAGGTATCATCTTTTTACCCTCCCCTTACACTTAAGATGAACATTGTCCCCAATGTTCAAGTAAAGAATGTAAAAGTGAAAAAGTAAAGAGAATGAAATCAAATACTCCCCTGATTCGCTCGGTATGGATAATAAGGTGGCCAGGTTAAATCTTCCTCCAAGAAAATGAACAATCAAAGCTTCATTTTCAGAATATAAATCATCTTCTTGTCATACATAACCTGTAAAACCTGATAAAATAGACAAGACAACCTCGCGTAAAATCGGCAGCATCCTATATAAGTTACTAAATCCTAGAAAACAAGATAAGATATAATGCTTGTGGAATGAAGTTGCAGATTTCCTGGAGATTATAAAACTTAATAATTCACAAAAACCATAAGACTCCGTTAGAAAAACAAAACTGGTAAAATTTCCAGATTTTTACACTTGACGCCGCCAAGAGTAAACTCTTGACGTCGTCAGAAGTGACCTGCAGAAATTCTTATGTTAAGTTTCCGGAAAATTTTTGGAAAAACTTGGTCCTACTTCCTGGAAAATCCTGCAAAACTTCATTATGAATCAATACAAGCATTTGACTCTCACAAATACGAATATACATGTTCATTTAATATTGTGGAGAATCATGATCGGTTTGTTTCTTAAAAACATATTTGGGGTTTCCCCTTACACTTATCTTTTGCAAAAATACATTTAGGCGGAGTTAAGACTAGGCCAAAACAACAAAGTAAAGTATTTCCACATTTTAATTGCGAAACATGATCAACCAACAATAAAAATTAAGCATGCATACAGAAGCAAATAACAAACAAACAAAAATAAAATCACACAAAACATGGGTTGCCTCCCAAGAAGCGCTTTTCTTTATTTACGAGTCTTGTAGCTAGACTAAAGGTCATGGGTTACTACGTGACCTCATCATTGGTTCCACTCTCTGATTGTAGATATTCCTTGTAGAAACCAATCACCTTTTTCTCAACCGCCCCCATAATCATTTGGGCAAATTCTTTATCGACTTTATACCTTGGTCCAAGGGCCAAGCAGTCTTTGTAATAAAGACTCCTTTTTTCCCATACATAATCCATGCCCTTTTTCTTATCCTCCTCATTAGTATTCTCAAAAGCACCAACGTTGTCCTTATCAAAACGGGATATAAAGCGAAATTCTTTCATCCTATTAGGCATCCTATAAGTGATACTATCGGTGTTACTTGCAAATCGGATCATTCCTTCTATCTCATCATATTCCAACTTAGACTCCTCAACAAATGGTTTGCCAAACACAACATTGGATAATCGACAATCAATAACATTAGCAAGATCTTCCACAATCATAAAGTCGGTGACAAAAGTGAAATTACCAACAAAGACATGAAGACCTTTAACTCTCCCGACAAAGTTACAAACTCCACCGGGGTATTTGGGATCTCTTCTAGGTTCAAGTCTTGTTTTCACTATATCATTATAAACAGTTGAGGACATAATGTTGATTGGAGATTTAAAGTCAATGTAAGCATTGCTAATGTGCCTATACCCAATCATACATGGTATCTTAGCATTCTGAGGATCGCCTCTCTTAATCTTAGGTTCAACTATGGTGAAAGAAGATCGTGGGTTATCAATAAGATTATTATAATATGCAATCTCCTCCTTAGTGGGGTATAGATTAAAATAGTCATTAAGTTTCGGATCTATTTCCCCCTCTTCAAGTCCCTCAATAACATTCACAAAGTCATTAGGCCCTAGGTCCTCATTTGAATACAAGGCGGTCGCTAGGTCACTAAATGCATGTTCGAGCTCAACCTTGATCAAAATATTAAGCTCCCTAAGTTCCCTAATCTCACTCTCAATTTGTTCACGTAACAAGGCCACTTCTCTAGGGGAAAGGGGTGGATTCGCGTTTTTCCATAATGGTCAACGGAATAGTCAATGAATTTGATTTACTAACAAGGGCACAAAGAAAAAGATAGACTAAAGAAAACCTAAAAATAAAAATAAAATCTTACTAGAAAGGAATCTAGCAAGTAGACCTAATAAAAAGAAATTCTAACCTAGACAATAACTATTCCCCGGCAGCGGCGCCAAAAACTTGATGCGTGGGAATTGCACCAGGCTTTACCTCTCAAGGGATCTTGAGAAGCTTACAACCCCCACCAGGCAGTGTGTGGAAAACTAGAAGGGGGGGTTGAATAGTTTTATGTCCTTTTAAATTTATTTCCAAAATATTTTGTAGGTTATAAAAACTTTCAATTCGATCTTAAGTGAGTTCAAGCAACAACCAATATAAGCAAGTCTAAACTAATATTGAAAGTATTGAAATATAATGAAGAAAAGATAGAGTTAGAAAGATCAAACCACAACACGTGAATTTATAGTGGTTCGGCTACAAGGACACATTCCTTGCCCTACTCCACTCCCCGAGTACCACACTCGAGAATTTTCTTCACTAAGTCAATAACCTCCCTTATGGCGGAGAAAACCGTACACACCAAAAGCTTACACCAATTAACGACACAAAGCAAGATGTCGAGTTCTAATCGTAGCTAGAACCAATCTCACACCAAATATCACACCACGTGATCTTCACACCTTAATCACACCTTCACACCTTCTTCAAGACTTCACACCGTCTTCACACCTTGTCAATCTTCACACCTTCTTCTATGCACAACTAAGTCACAACTACTAAACTAGTTTACAACACACCAAGATTCTACAATCAACAAATATACACAACACCTTAACAAATAACTATCACTAGTACTATATGAAACTAGCTATACACAACACCACTACAATAAGATGGATGTAGAGAAGTGTTCTTCTTCTTGCACTTGAATGGATGAAGCTTTGGATCACTTGGAAACAAAGACTTATGAAATATATGATCAAAGGATTTTAGATCTAGAGAAGAAGATTGGATCAGAAAGTTTATAGTGCAAAAAGGTGAGAAAAATATGTGGAATGATCCAATATTTATAGGGCCAGATTTTACTGTTCGGGAGCGTGCCGGTCCCCTTAATTGTAGGCCGGTCCCCTTAATGATTAAGGGGGCCGCCTTGTAAAATTAAGGGGGCCGCCCTCCTGAACGTTCCAAAAGTTTTTCTGGATAAAATTTGCCCTTTTTGGTTGGAAATTTGAAATCATATTTTGTGGTTTAACAAAGCTTTACCAAAAATGATTTACAAATATATATAAAATGTTAAAATCATTTTATATAATGTTATGTATTAATATAAAATTTCCTTTGATCATGTAATGCATAAGTTACTAAGTTTATGCATACCTTGAGTGATATAAGATGTAGAGGTAAATATTTGTCACCAAATACTTGTTTATGTCTTATTCTTGACTTAATTTGATTTAAGTTTTGTGATTATCAAAACATAGGTTTATTGAGAAATATTAATAACATTCACAAACATTATTTATATCAACAATCTCCCCCTTTTTGATGATTACAAAACTTAAACTCATTAACTCAAAAATTAGTTTTTAAACAAGTATTTTAGTGAGTTTATATGTACTTCTCCCCCTTTTTGTAACATCAAAAAGGTTATGCCGACAAGTTTTCATTCGTGAAAATTTTGACTGGTAGAAACTCCCCCTTGATGTGTACTCCCCCTCGTTTGGGGGCACCAAGAGAACGAGCTATGGAATGCTTGCAAAAAAAAAATATTAGAAGCACAAGTATATACATGTACACAAATATAGGGTGATGAGAAAAGAAAGAAACATTCATATTAGAGCAATAGTTATGTTAAGACACAACAATACGAGTACATAAGCTAACAACATAATAGCAAATACATAAGCCAATTAATCAAGAAAGATACATCATCATGCAAAAGTACATGGACTTCATAGAGCTTGCAAGCAAAAGGGGTGGCAAAGACTTTATTTATTAAGCATATCAAATGCTTAATTTGGAGAGCATGATGGTGATGGTGGAGGAGTGGATGAGAATTGTGGTGGAGGAATTATAGGAGAGGATGGTGGAGTTGGAGGTGGTGGTGGGTTGGTAAGCAAATGTTCAATATATGAAAACATATATTGAATTTCATCTTTAAGGCCAAAGATGATGGTTCGGTTGTGGATACAACAAAGGCAAGTATCACCATGTGATTCAAGCATCCTTCAAGGTACGGGATTGGCAAAGTATGGTGGTGTAATTTGTGGAGATGAGAGTTGAGTATCAAGTGGTGTTATTGGTGAGAGTGAGATTGTAAGATGGGTGGATATAGGTTCTTGTGTGGGAAGTGGTGATGATACTTGTGGTGACAAGTGTGAATTGATGTAGTCATTGATTGATGAGGTTGAGGGTAAGGAAGATGAGGAAGTTCCATGAGTGGAAGGTGTTTTGGATGGTGCATTAGGTGCACTTGGAGAGGAGCATTTTGGTGGAGGTGATGGGGTTATGTTGTCTTCATTTGTTAAGTCAATGAAGAGTTGTTTTGGAGGAATGACCACAAGTTTTTGTTTCTTGGAGGTTTTGGAGTTTGAGGTGCTTGGAGGAGTCATGATGATATGATGAATGATGAGATGAAGAATGGTGATAATGGAGGGAATTTTTAGTATGGAAATGGGTGATTTAGGTAAATGTTTGAAATGGTTGAAAGAGATTCTAAAATCAGTTGGGTCAAAATGGGAAATGGCAGCTGAAACTAGAGAAAGGATTCACAAGATGCAAAAGAATACAGTAAACCCAGTTCCAGATGGCCGGTCCCCTTTATTGTATGCCGGCCCCCTTAATAATTAAGGGGACCGCCTAGGGAATTAAGGGGGCCGCCCATCTGGTGTTTTCCCAGACGACCAGAAACCCAAAATTTGCAAAATTTGGTGATTTTTCAAGTGTGTTTTTCCAGCAAGCTCTATTAGGAGTACATACTTTAGGAATGATGATATATAAACATATATATATATATATATATATATATATATATATATATATATATATATATATATATATATATATATATATATATATATATATATATATATATATATATATATATATATATATAATCAAATTTTGCATGCAAATAAACATATTATAATCCATATTGAAAAGAACCATGGCATAACATTAATATAGAAGCATGATAATAATTAAAGTCTAAACATCATTCCGAATAACACAAGAAATTAACACAAGTATTTCCGAATAAATCGGACAAATAGCAAACCATACAAATGTCTAAAAGAAACAAGTAATAACAAGTAGCAACACGTCAATATCTTCTACTTCTTTTTCTTTCTAAGCATCTTCCTAAACATCTTCCCAACGGATTTGAATCCCCCTCGAAGTTCTTCATGCATTTGTTGTTGACGATTGATGATAGACATTTGACGAGTGAAGAGAAGCTCATCGGTACGTTCATGAGGAAGAGGAATTTGATACTCGGTATCATCAAGATCGGAAAGATCTTCAGCAAAGGTCATGGGGGATGGAGTACTAACACGTGAGGTGTCTTCCTCCTCATCATCATCGTCATCACGATGAGATGTAGAACCACGAGGCCTAGAATACAAAGGAACACGAGATTTTCCTTTGTCACTACGAGGACGGCGAGTACGAATACGAGTAAGTTGGTTCAAAGTAGGAAGGATATGAACGTAGTAGTCTCTTTGAAGATGTGGGTAATGTTCCATCACATAACGATAAAGTCGTGTGAGAAACATACCGTAAGGGAGATTGGCATTTGGGGTGTTTTTGGCGGACATGATTTGATGAACAAAAAGATAAGCCAAATTGTATTGCTCTTCAGCAATAACACAATAAAGCATGTGGGCAATGCTCGCCGTGACATGATCACGGTGACCACCAGTACCAAACGCATTCTCTCGAATGAGTTCTTCCCACTTCTTCATATCTTGGCTTAGCTCTTTGAGGAGGATTTGATTGGCATGAATATCGACATTCTTCGACTTGATTACTCGACTAGTCGTACGACGTTCTAGTTCAAGCATTCGACGAATGTCTTCAGGACTAGGAATCTCAGAATAGTAGGGGCCATCCTGAGGATGATTTCTTTCAAGAGTGGAAAGATCCCATTCATTTGAGAAAACGGCTTGGCCGTTGAATGGGATTCTAAGAATTTGCCCAAAATGAGCAAGAGTAAGAGTGATGAATTGATTTTGAATCATGAAGGAAATGAGGAGATGACCATAGGGATCGGTTTGCACCGTCACTTGGCTATAGAAGTCGAGGATAAAACGAGGAATGATAGGTTCGTTGATTTGGAAAAGACATTCAAAACGAATATTGGTGAACATTCGTTCGGTTTGATCATTTTCATAGAAAGATGGATCGACAATTCGTCCTTCGTGAATGTTTCTATTTTCAATAGGACGATAGAAACATGCAACTGAAGGAGACATGCCGGGAGTAGAAGAGACATTTGGAATGTATTGTTTGGTTTTGGAGACATCACCAACCGTGGTCTTAGGCATTTTCACCTAAACAATATAACAACAAAAATAAAATTAATATAAAAACAACTATCATGCATATGTTATATATTTATATAATTATATGCACTATATGTGGAACGAAATTCTACTTCGACACAAAAAAATATTCAATGAAGTAGTTTCATGATGTTCCTTTTATTTTGATTTTAAACTCGTTTAGAATATATAATATCGAAGAGTATGATATCATAATTCATTTCGAAATAAGGCTAGATATATATTAGATTATATATCTTCCATTCCATAAGAGTTTGACACAACATAAGTTTGTCTAAAAGATTAAAATGCGAATTTTAGTTTTCAAAAATATCATTTTTGAGATAAACCAAACGCTCCCTTACTAGATAAAAACATCCTAAAACATCAGTATATATATTGATTATATATCTTGATGACGTCTATTGATTTTAGTAGTATTAACAAGTTTTATGAACAAGTTTTAAGTTTCAAATAACTACATATAGTTATAGTTTGTTCATGAACCAAACGCCCATGTTGTCTTCATGAACCATTTTCTAATAAATTGAAAAGTATGTTTTGATTGTTTAGGACGTTAAAACAATGTAATGTAGTAATTTTAAGTGGTTTTTAAGAGTTATATCAACAATGTGCCTTTTGAAAAATAAAATTCGACTAGGGTTTATGGGCGATTAATGATTTTGACCAGATGATATGTTATACTAATTTTGAGTTGCAAAACATCATCCTAATCCTATGTAGTTCAATTTCTAGCTTCAATAACACTTAAAATCGAATTAAAATGAATTTTAATAAAATGCATAATTATTGATTAGACACCAAATCGAATGAAATGTGATGAAATGCATGTTGGAAAACTTACAAAAGATGTTGTTATATGTTTGGTTGATGTTTGCCCCTTGCGAAATAACCCCGGATTGGTGATTTGGTGAAGGATTTTGGTGGTTTTGGAGGTTTAGTTTCGTTCACAGCAGTATAGGGGAAGAGGTGAGTGAGTAAATGGAGTGTTTGGAAATGGAATTAAGGAGGAAAATGATTTTGGAAGTGTCAGATGGCCGGCCCCCTTAAACATTAAGGGGTTCGCCCTCGATAACAAGCCGGTCCCCTTAATCATTAAGGGGGCCGCCTTTGAAACTTTCCAAATTTCGCGGAATTCGTTTCTCGAACAAAAATATTTAAACGTATATAATTAGATTTATAATATATCAAAAATACGTAAACGTCTATTGGCACGATGATAAAATTCTTAACAATTTTTAATTACCGTTTCGATAATTAAAATATACCTTTGACAATTTTTGGATAAAATGAGCAAAGTGTTAAGTTGATGAAGGGTTTGAGGTGTGTTCGGGAATATGTGAATAAGTGTATATATATATATATATATATATATTGTTTATATATAAGTATAAATGTGATTGAAAGATGGGTTGATGAGTGAGATTTGAAGGATAGTAGTGGAGATAGGATATAGTTGGCGAGAGGAGTTTGTTTCATCCATAGTGTTCACGTGCGAAGGCGTTCTTGCATTATAAAAGTCCACTTGACTCATATCCCTTCATCATCATGAGTCTCCTAAAAGAGGACTTACTAGAATAACGTGAGGGGGGGAAAGAAAGGGTTCGATAAAGAACGATTTCTTGGAGTTCTAGAAAGTCAACAAATGACGTATCTAGGTTATGTACAAGTGAATATATATATATATATATTTAATATATTACGTATAATAGTATATATATGTATATATAAGTATATATGTGATTCTAACAAATAGAAGACAATAACAAATTATATCTAAATAATTGACGAAATCAAACAATGCATATTTATCTAAGCATGACAATGAGTTGTGAAAGAATGGCGTACCCGGTGGTCTTCAAAAGAAATCTTCAACATCATCAAGATGAAATATAGACTTTGAAAAGGTCTATGTTGAGAGAAAAACCAAGATTGCCTCAAGGAATGTTCGTCTAGCCATTTGATCTCCATTGTCCTTTAGATCCAAAGTTGTTTGGTCCAAACATGTTTAACATTTGACTCGGGTGCATGAAAGGTGGTAGAATGCCCCAAGGATTGTAGCTTTGTTGGTAGTTCCACATTTGATTACTATTGTTATTATAGTTTTGTCTATTTTGATTTCTTCTTGGTTGAGGTGTTTTAGACCTAGGATGAGAATTATTTGGTTTTCTAGGTGGTGGAGTTTTAGATCTTATTTTGGGTTTAGAAGATCCTACTTTGGTCTTTAAAGACGGTTTATAAAAATCTTTAACTTCTTCATCGTTGGCAAGAGGTATTTTCTTATCATTAATAAGTATATACTTAGGATTAGATTTTAAAGGTTTTTGTTTGTTGAGTTCACTTTCAAATTTTACATTTTTAATCTCGCTTGTTGAAGCCTCATTTGAATTAAATCCTAAGCCGTTTTTGTCTCTGGATGTTTTTTGAATACTTATTATTTTACTAAGTGATTGACTACTATTTTCAAATTTGTCAAGTTTGCAAATTTCTTCCCTAAGTATTTCGTTTTCACCTTTAAGCTCTTGACATGATTTACATTCTTCAAAAATTTCTTTACCTTTTTCTAGTTGATGTATTTTAATTTTTAGTTCAAGTACTTCACTTTCTAATTGATTGTTAATGTATTTTAGTGATTTGTTTTTGGCCATTACTAGTTGTCCTAATTTGCATAGTTTAATATATTCATTATCTAGATCTTTTTCATCTAATGATATACTTTTATCACTAAAATATTCAGTTTCGGAACGTACCTCATTTGGTGTATTCGCCATGAGACATTTTTCTTCCTTTGTCGTTTCATTCTCATCATCATCACTATCACTCCAAGCACCTCCAACAAATGCTCTTTGATTTTGATCTCTTGTCATCATTGGACATTTTCCAATAAGGTGATTTGGATCTCCACACTTGAAACACTTTCTTTCAATCTTGTTGTTCTTGTCATCTTTACTCTTTTGAAATGTTTTCTTTTCATCATACGGTTGTCTTACGAATCTTCCTCGCCTTTTGAAGAATTTCTTGAAATCTCTTACGGCCATGGCGTATTCTTCGTCATCACTTTCGGAAGATGAGCTATCTTCGATACTAGATTCCTTTCTAGCTTTCAAGGCGATTGACTTGCTTCGCTCTCGTTTTTCCTTGACCATTTCGGAGTCCTTCTTAATGATGACTTCGTAGACTTTTAGATTTCCAATTAATTCGTCAAGTTGCAAAGTTGACAAATTCTTCGATTCTTCAATAGCCATCACTTTAGCTCGCCATTTTGGATGAAGAGCCCTAAGAAACTTCCTAACAAAATTCTTACTAGAAAAATTCTCATCAAGTGCTTTTAAACTTGTGATGATAGTGTTAAATCTAGCAAAAGCATTGTCAATTGATTCCTCTTCCGGAATCGTGAATTGCTCGTATTGTTGAACAAGTAGATCTATCTTATTATCTTTGACTTGACTATTACCTTGGTGAGTTATTAGTAAAGAGTTCCAAATTTCTTTTGCGGTTTCACACATAAAGATCCTTTCGTACTCTTTACGTGGTAGCGCATTATAAATAACCATTTTTGCTTCATTATTTTTAGCAAGTTTTCTTTTTAAATCATCATTTTGTTTTTCAAAAGGTACGATTTCATCTTTCTTAGTTTCCGGGTTATTTTGAATAGGTAAAAAATCACCATTAGTAATAACATGCCAAAGATCTAGATCTTTTGACTTCACATAAGTTTCGAATCGATTTTTCCAATATAAAAATCCATCACTTTCAAATAGTGGTGGTCTTTGCATAGATTGCCCTTCTAAATATTTTTCAGATTCCATAGATCGTTACAAGTTTTAAAATACAATATATTTTAAAGATCTTGCTAGACGTGGCTCCTGATACCAATTGTGGAAAACTAGAAGGGGGGGTTGAATAGTTTTATGTCCTTTTAATTTTATTTCCAAAATATTTTGTAGGTTATAAAAACTTTCGATTCGATCTTAAGTGAGTTCAAGCAACAACCAATATAAGCAAGTCTAAACTAATATTGAAAGTATTGAAATATAATGAAGAAAAGATAGAGTTAGAAAGATCAAACCACAACACGTGAATTTATAGTGGTTCGGCTACAAGGACACCTTCCTTGCCCTACTCCACTCCCCGAGTACCACACTCGAGAGTTTTCTTCACTAAGTCAATAACCTCCCTTATGGCGGAGAAAACCGTACACACCAAAAGCTTACACCAATTAACGACACAAAGCAAAATGTCGAGTTCTAATCGTAGCTAGAACCAATCTCACACCAAATATCACACCACGTGATCTTCACACCTTAATCACACCTTCACACCTTCTTCAAGACTTCACACCGTCTTCACACCTTGTCAATCTTCACACCTTCTTCTATGCACAACTACTAAACTAGTTTACAACACACCAAGATTCTACAATCAACAAATATACACAACACCTTAACAAATAACTATCACTAGTACTATATGAAACTAGCTATACACAACACCACTACAATAAGATGGATGTAGAGAAGTGTTCTTCTTCTTGCACTTGAATGGATGAAGCTTTGGATCACTTGGAAACAAAGACTTATGAAATATATGATCAAAGGATTTTAGATCTAGAGAAGAAGATTGGATTAGAAAGTTTATAGTGCAAAAAGGTGAGAAAAATATGTGGAATGATCCAATATTTATAGGGCCAGATTTTACTGTTTGGGAGCGTACCGGTCCCCTTAATGATTAAGGGGGCCGCCTTGTAAAATTAAGGGGGCCGCCCTCCTGAACGTTCCAAAAGTTTTTCTGGATAAAATTTGCCCTTTTTGGTTGGAAATTTGAAATCATATTTTTGTGGTTTAATAAAGCTTTACCAAAAATGATTTACAAATATATATAAAATGTTAAAATCATTTTATATAATGTTATGTATTAATATAAAATTTCCTTTGATCATGTAATGCATAAGTTACTAAGTTTATGCATACCTTGAGTGATATAAGATGTAGAGGTAAATATTTGTCACCAAATACTTGTTTATGTCTTATTCTTGACTTAATTTGATTTAAGTTTTGTGATTATCAAAACATAGGTTTATTGAGAAATATTAATAACATTCACAAACATTATTTATATCAACACAGTGTACCTGATCGTTGTAGTATAGTATAGTGACAAGTACCGGGGGATTTGTCGTTCTGCTTAGGAATAGTGACGCTAGGATTAGAAAACCTAAATACTAGTTCTAAAGGTGAGGGATGATTATTTTTGTATTTTTATATTTTTTTAGAAAGCAAGTTAAAATCTTGGGTTTGAAGGATTTGGGCGGAATTAGTTGCTATTCAACTAACCCAATACTAAGATGCAATCCAAATAAAATACTAGAAATGAAAATAAACTAAATTATACTAAAGTTGTGAGCAATAAGTGGAGAAAATGTGTTTACTTAGATTTCACTACTCCCTAGACATCTTTTACACGTTAATTACTTGTTATAGTTGCATGGATGACGGATTGTATTCCTTAATACCATTTATGGGGTATCGCACATAACTCCCCAATTCTATGAGCTCTTATCTCCTCCTACACCATGACCAGCACAACTATAGGGATTGTAAACAGTGGCTCATGCATTAAATACAACCAATAAAGACCTTAGTGCAATAGGTTCATGTTTCCTAAGACGTTCTAGCATGTTACCATTTGGAGATTTGCCAGTTTTCTTAAGCCTAACATATAAATTCATTAGTCCACAACAAACTATAAACAAGTAATCAACATATAATCAACATCTAGGTTTCATTAGATCCAAGCAAACACAAGATAGATCTAGCCTAGCATGATGGAATTAAGACAAGAACAAAATATAGACAACCAACACATAGACATATTGATTGAATTAAAAGAACACTTATCTCAATTACACATGAAAGGTATCAAGGGGTTGGAACCCTTGAAAAACCTGTAAAATTCGCACCAAAATCGTACTTAGGGTTTCTCCAAAACTTCTCTTTTTTATGTGAAAAAATTAGAAAACTATATATAGGAAAAGGGGTCTGACGGCGTCAAGACCAAGCTTGTGACGCCGTCACCTCGCCGCCAAAACTATTCTCGGACTGCCTTGATCTACATTTGACGCCGTCAAGACTTAATCATTTCCAGGCCGTCATGACTTTTACTCTTGACGCCCTATTTCGTGACGCCTTCAAATCTGTACTGGATCGTCATGGAATTTTGCTCTTGACGCCGTCACCTACTGTTCCCAGCATGGAAAGTTAAGACTTTGGCGTTTTCTTCACTTTTATGCTCCAAAAACGTCCGAATTGCTTCCTTTTCCAGATTTCACTCCCAAAGTACCTAAAATCACAAAAGGAACGATTTAGGGCAATATTTGATCAAATAAATTCGAATTCCGGCTTAAATGACCCCCTAAAAGTGGTTCATTTTTCGCCTCATCAATTCCCTAACTCTATAGGATCCTACTTCACTCCTATGTCAAGCCGTTAGAAGCTCCTAACATGGGATCATTAGAATTCTCCTACGCATTAAATACAACCAAATATCGTAGTACACCTCCGATCATGTTTCTTAAGACGTTCAAGCATGTTACTAATGGAAGTCTGCCAGTTTTCTTAAGCCTAACATCGAATACAATCATCCGTAACAACTATAAACAAACAATCAACCCATAATTAACATCTAGGTTTCACTACACTAAGCAAACACAAAGGAAATCTAGCCTAGCATGTAAAATTGAAGACAAGTGTAAGATATAATCAAACAACACATAGACATATTGAATGAATTGAAAGAGTACTTATCTTTAATAGAACATGAAAGATTCAAAGGGTTGCAACCCTTGAAAAAGCTGAAAAATTCGACCTAGGGTTTTCCCTCAAAGTTACACACTAATGAATGAATTTTGGAAAACTATATATAGATTACAATGGGTGACGGCGTCATGTATTGGGTTGTGACGCCGTCAACTCGCCGCCATAATAAAAATCGTATTGCCTAGATCTGATTTTGACGCCGTCATGTATGAAATAGTTCTGGGCCGTTACTAATACTTGGACCATGACGGCCTTGGGTGACGCCGTTATGTCCAATGCACAAAACTCTCTGGATCATCACGTGTATTTCCCACATCCACCTCTTTTGTTACTCTTGACGCCGTCATTAAGGAAGTTGTGACGCCGTCAGGTACTGTTCCCAGCAAGGAAAATTAGGACTTTGCCGTTTTCTTCACTTTTATGCTCCAAAAACATCCAAAATGCTTCCTTTTCTAGATTTCACTCCAAAAGTAAAATGACAAAAGAAACGATTTAGGGCAGTATTTGATCAAATAATCTCGAATCCGGGGCTTAAATGACCCCCTAAAAACGGTTCATTTTTCACCTCATCACCAAACAAGTGTCAAATGTGAAGGCTATGGATGTAACAATACCTAGAACATCAAAGGGAGCATTTGACCAAATAAATTCTTTAGCTAAACAAGTTTTCCTTAACATTGTATCACCATCTTCAAATCCTTTGTCTCATGAGCTAACCTACAAATAGTTTGCTCTATTTTATTTATCTTATGAGTTAATACTTAATATGATCATTAATAATTCTAAAAGGCAAGTACGTAATCATGCATACAACAAGTGATAAATTGATAATCATACAAGGCTAGAAGCAATTATTACTTTAATAGTTATCAAGTGAATGAACTGATCATTAATGAAAGAACAAAAACTATCTATTAAATCACAATTCAATATTGCAAAGAATTGAAGACATAAAGATTCAAATAAGTGAATAAGTCAATGTGATCATTAATGAAAGAACAAATCAATAAAAACATTTAATACCTTATCAGAAAAAAGCAATTCTTTTGATTGGTTTATTTACTTGTGTTGGGTCACTGAATTCCCCAAACTTCATCTAACTAGGATTTGAACATAAAATAATCTAAGTGTTTAATATCCGTAAACATTATCAAGTCACTGAGTGAACAGTTGCTCAGTGAGTCATCTTCAGGATGCTTAGAACGAATCTAAGTAGAAAGATTCTCCATTCAGTGAGGCGGAACTCAGTGAGTGGCATCTAAGCCAAAGAAGAAGGTGATGGGTTCAGTGAGGATGACAATAACTCACTGAACCCCCAGGACTCCTCAACAACTATAGAAGTACTGAAGACTGAAGACCTGAAGACTGAAGAATAGGCGGGACAAAGTGGGAACTGTTTGAAACTATGAATGGATGTCCCTATCAACCTGAAGTCAAACTTTCCCTAAAAGGCATAAGTCAGGATGATGTCATCACTGGGCATCAGAAAGGCACATTGTCTTTTACCCAATATAGCCTATTGTAACAGAGACAAAATATGTAAGTATTTTATCTCTACTAGCCTAGGTCATCAATTTGTCTTTATCAGTAAAGTTGTAATTTACTTTTGTATAAATAGGTAGCATAAGTGAGGAGTAAAAGTTGACAAGTTTGTGCAATTAATGCTTAAACATTCACAAACAACTTTTACTCCTCCAAAGAACAACACTGTCCCTGAGATAGCTCAGTAGGACCTTTAGTTGTCACTCAAACATAGTTTGGGTTTAGAGAAGAGTCATACCATACTTGTCGTTTCAATCCCAAGTGTTATTCCGCAAACACTTGGGTATAATTCTTTGATTAACTTCTAATAAGAATTAAACGTTGAAAAAAATATTGTCTCTTATCTTTACGTTTTATTTGTTGTTAATCATTTACATCTTTGTTTAAAGTCATGGAACTTGGTTAATTTAACTCATTAGTTAATATTAACCTAGTGAAAGGGACCAACAAGTGGTATAAGAGCCTTTGATTTGTAAAACTTTTCAAAATTATTTTCAAAACTAAAGAGTGCTCAAAGTTTTTAAAATCAGGATCCTACCATGGCTGACATTGATGTTCCCCAACTTGTCGATAAAAAGGGTGGAAGCTATTCTGCTACTGCCCCTAGACTTTAAGTTGGTAAATTTAACAAGTGGAAAAAGCGCATGCTTTGCTACTTGACTGAGATGGAACCATATTACATTAAGCTTATTAATGATGGTCCATATGTCCCTAAAACTGCATAAGGTTTAATCAAACCTGAAGCTCAGTGGACCCAAGATGAGAGGAGGGTGGTCAATCATGACCAACGCCTGAAAAACATCATTATATCTTGTCTTCCTGACGATATAATGGAATCAGTCATCAACTGTCCTACTGCCAAGCATACATGGACTAACTTGGTTCACAGCTATGAAGGTCCCTCGGATACCAAGGAAAATAGGATCATGGACCTGAAACTTGAGTACAATACTTTTAGGGCCAAACACTCTGAAACTCTCTCAGAGACCTACACTCGGTATAAGACCCTTCTCAATGAACTGACCAACGATGGTGTCACCCTTTCTAAGCATGAAATCAGTGTTGGCTTTGTCAACAGTCTCCCTGAGAAGTGGTTAAACTTCTCTCAGGGTCTGAGAAATGCAAATCACCTTCAAAATCTTGAGCATCCTGAGATCTATGGTAAATTTCTATATGAGGATAACCTAATATCAAGGAGATAACCTGACTCCAAAAAGGCTCAAGAGACTAAAAAGACCCTGACCTCCTGACCCATATCCACTGCTTTCTATTCCAATGGTGTTGTGCATGATTTTCAAGATGGATCTGATGAAAGAAACAGTGAGGAGTACCTGAATGATTTACAAATTGAATTTCATGAAAGGGCACTCCTTGAAAACTCAAAAAGATTTATTAAAAGAAACAAAAACTTTTCAAACACAAAAGCAAATGACAACACTGAATGTTTTATATGTGGTAAAAAGGGTCATTTTGAAAAAGACTGTTTCTCAAAAAACAACCTTAGAACCATCTTACAAATTCTCAAGAAACAACTCTTTCTCAGGAACTAGTAAGTTTCAACCAAAAATGCTTCTATGTAGTCAGACTTTTCAAAACAAGAATGAAAAAATTCCTCAAAAAGATTTTGAAGCCAAATATAGAAAGGCCAAGGCCAAACTTGCTCTTCTTGAGTCAGCCTCCTCAGTCACTCAGGCCCCTAAACCTGCTCAGGCTAAAAACAAAGGGCTAGCTGCTGAAACCTTTGATTGAGACGAGGAAGATGTGTCCTCTGAGGATGAAGAAGTTCATGTCAGTACCCTGATGGCTCTCTCAGAAGATAACAAGCTAGCTGTGGGAAAGGCTCATGCAAGGAAAGGAGAGTGGGTGAGCATCACCATGAGAAAGGTAAACATCTTACTTTCAATGGATGATGATTCTGATTGGAAATCTTACTTAGATTATATAAATGTTGATCTGAAGTATGTTGAAGAACAGAGATTAAATTTGTTTTCAAAATATAACAAATAGAGATGAACTTCTTGCTTTAAAACAAGCCAAACTTGAAAATGTTACACTTCAAATTCAAAACTCTGAACTTGTAAATCAAAATCAAGCTCTTCAGGAAGAACTTAAGTAAGAAAAGGCTGTCATTTGGAGCTGGACTCAAAAGAACCCCAAACTCTTCGACACATTGAGTCTCACACCTAGTACCAAAAAGGTTGCACTGGGTGACGACCAACTCACTGAAGTATCTGGGGAGAGTAACCATGCAACAACCTTTTTATCAGCTAACAAACTCTCTAGCAAAGAACTAGCACCAAAATCCAGTGATTGGATTGAAAGAGTCAATCCTGATAGTAAAATGCCTAATTTCAACACTGGAAGAATTTTGGAGCCTGAAAGTCAGGCCATTAAGGAAATTCTAGGATTCACTGATGAACCCAGTCATACTGAGTCCATCACTGAGTCTAAGTCAGATTCCCAATCACCACTTCCTCCACTGAAACAACTTCAGGGAGCTGTACCTAGTTCTGATCTTACCCCATCTGTCTATCGACCACATTCTCCCAAGGAGAAATCAGGTTTAGGGAGAACTATCCTGAAGAGACCTACCTATGTACCCTCTGAAACCCACACACCTTCAGTATCCACTGAAGTGAAACCTGACAGTACTGATTCTAAATATGATCATTAGCTAAACTTGTCAGGAAGTTGAGTGAAAAAATTGAGTCCACTGAAAAACTCTCTGGTTCAAAATCTAAACAACCACCAACTCCCTAAAGTTCCTCCAAACCAAAATCCTCATCCAAACCTTCAGTGAGATGTGAACTATGCAATTATCCAAACCACACCACTGATAGTTGCTACAGAATCCTGTTTTGCATGATATGCAAACAAGAGGAACACAGGACTTCTGATCACAACTCTCACTATGCATCCTTGAATGCACAAGGACTTTACAAAACACAAGGTTATCAGTATGCCTCTTCTTCTAAATAAATACAAAAGGCAAAGCCTTTCCTGCCATGTCCTCACTGTGGGTTCAATGATCATCTTTCTAATGATTGTATGATGAACAAATGTTGTAACTGATGCGTGGGAATTGCACCAGGTGTTGATATAAATAAATGACTAAAAACGTTATTCATATCTTTCGATATCTCTATGTTTTGATAATCACAAAACGAAAACACATCAAACCAAAGACCATGACGTAAACAAGTATTTAGTAGTAAATCACCATCTAATCACTTAAGGTATGAATAAACATATTGTTTAATGAATTATAAGATCAAAGGGATATTATTACAAAGTTTATTTTAATATATAAACTTATTATATATTTTTGAAAAACACTTTTGGTAATAAAGAAAAATGTTTTAATCATACTAAATATATGATTTCAAATTTTTAACCAAAATCAGTTAGTTTTTCACCAAATAAACTTTCCCCACTAAAAGACAAGTTTTCTGGCCGTTACAGTTGGGCGGCCCCCTTAATTATAAGGGGCGGTCCCCTTAATTTTAAGGGGGCCGGCCTTGATTTAAGAGGGCCGGCCACGCTCCTCTGTCAGAACTTGTTGCCTATAAATACCACCTTAAATCTGGAATTTTTCTCACCTTTTTGCACTAAAAACTTTCTGATTCAAATCTCCATTTCAATCTTAAAAGTCCTTTGATCATATAATTCATAAGCCTTTGTTTCCAAGTGATCCAAAGCCTCATTCATTCAAGTGCAAAGAGAAAAATACTTCTATTCATCAAGACTAGGAGTATTACAACTTAGTATCATCTTGCTATCTAAGTTGCTTGTTTATTTCATCTTGTATATCATTCATTCTTTGGTGAATATAGTTTATACATTGGTTAGTTAGATTTAGATATAGGATCTAGATTTATTGAAGGTGTGAAGTAGCACTAGGAGTGAAGAAGTAGTGGTGAATAGGATTTGTGTTAGAAGAAATAAGTAGTGGTGAATAGGATTGGTGATAGAAGAAATAAGTAGTGGTGAATAGGATTGGTGATAGAAGAAATAAGTAGTGATAGTATATTGAAGTGGAGATAGTTGTGAAGACAAAGAAGTTGAAGCTTTGAAGTTGAGAAGACCTTGAAGCCTAGAAGTTGTGAAGTAGAATATATTTTGGAGTAGTGGTTAGGACTTAGTAGTGAAGGTGTAAAGAAACAAGTGGCGTGAAGAAAAAGGGTTAGCGAAGTAGAAAGTTGTGAAGAAGCTAGGAGTGAAGTAGAAAGGTGTGAGGAAGAATTGGTGTGACGTAGATCGGTGTGAAGAAGTCGTGTAGAAGTTGTGATTGTGTTGTGACAAAGTTGTGGTGTGTAATTTGGTGTGTAAGGTTTTCTCCGCCATAAGGGAGGCTTTTGATCTAGTGAAGAAAAACTCTCGAGTAGGTGACTCGGGGAGTGGAGTAGGGTAAGGAAGGTGTCCTTGTAGCCGAACCACTATAAATCCTTTGTCTCTCGGTTTGATCTTTCCATCTCTCACTTTTTGATTACTTACTTACTAGCATTCCATACATAATTATTATTGCTTGTGTTGTGCACATATTGATTTCACATAAAGATCAAACTAAAATTCATTCATAACATCAATCTTTCAAAAACAAACCAAGTACACAAACTTATATTAAAACACTTACACACACATATATATATATATATGCTTATATATCTGATATATGAAATTATAAATTCTTTCCCAACATTAAACATAAGTAGTGTTTATACAAAATTGTAAATACACTAGTATCGACACTTTCACATTAAAGAGTTTTGAAATTGTACATTATACATAAGTAGTGTTTATACAAAATCGTAAATAAACTTGTATCTATATTTTTGCATTAAAGAGTTTTGAATTTTTCATCTAAAACTTTTGAAGCTAACTTTTACAAAACAAATAAAACGAAAAAAGACGTAAAACTATTCAACACCCCCCCTTCTAGTTTTCCACAATTGGTATCAGAGCCACGTCTAGCAAGACTTTTAAAATATATTGTATTTTAAAACTTGTAACGATCTATGGAATTCGAAAAATATCTAGAAGGGGAATTTATGCAAAAACCACCATTATTTGAAAATGATCATTTTCTTGAATGGAAAAATAAATTTGAAAATTATGTGAAATCAATAGATCTTGAACTTTGGCATATCATTTCAATTGGTGATCTTAAACCAACCAAAATGGATTTTGAAAATCGATATAATAATCTTCAAACCAAAATTGATAAAAATACTAAATCCAAATTACTTATTTTCAAACTCTACCAAGAGTTGAATATGAAAGATTATTTCTTTGTAAAACGGCAAATGATATTTGGAAATGTCTTTTAAAGTTTCACCAAGAGAAATGTAAAACCAAAGATGACAAACTTGATATTGCACAAGAAATAATTAATCAAGAAAATTTAATAGATAAATATTTAATTGAAATAAACACATGTACTACTAGTTCAAATGTGATCTTTGAAGGTATCTATAACGAAGAATACATGAGCCAAATCCAAAGAAAGAGCGTTAACAAATCATGGTGCAACAAGTACGAAGAAGACGATGATAATACGGCTTGTAAGAATATTCAAGCAAATGTGAATACAAGTATTGATGGCAAGGACTACATGCTTCTAGATCTAAACAAAACTACAAATAAAACATAGAGCGACATGGACGATGGAATTGATCAACATATAGCATGTGAAGATTATACAACTACTAATAAGGTACAATCCGAAACCGAACAGTTTTGCTATGATCAATTTATATTAGAATTTTCAAAATTGGAAAACAACTTCAAACATTTTTGCAACATTGACTCAAAAATGATTCCTAAAAATAAATCTTCAATATTCATTGAAAACAATTTTGAAAAGGAAATAATTTTAGAAGATAAAATGTCTAGACTTGAAAGCAATATTGAAATTGATCTTAAATGTAAATATTGTCAAGACTATAAACATGAAATTAAAATGAAAATTGAAAAAGCAAAAATATTAGCAAAATTTGAAAATAGCTCTAGATCTTTAAAATATTTACTTAACATTCAAAAGCCATTTTATGATAAAGCCGGCTTAGGATTTACCGTAAATGATCCTTTAACAAATGTATCAAAACAAATAAAATTTGTTAAACCTAGTGAAGAAATTTAGAACTAATATTATTTACACTCATTATTTATTACTCTAGTCAAGAAAGTCATTGTTTGTTGATTAAAACAAACTATTGATGAATTCTTGTACTTCTCAACGACATCCTCTTCATGTGCATTTAAATGCAATGGATGTTCTCAACTAACCAACTCGGACCCATGAGAATCTGGGTACCAAGCTCTTTATCATGTTTAGGTAATTAACGAACGAAGAGACTATTACGTTTTGGATTGCTCACCTTGCTCCTTTACTTTTGACGACTATTGGTTCCTATCACATTGTTTCACATTCTGCACATGATTTGCCTATGACGTTGTTGCGGTCATTTATTGTCTCGGCATTTTGTTCTTCACTCTTGGAGTATTGGTTTTATGGTGTGACCGTTACTTTTTCAAGACGAATGTTTCAATGCACAACTATTCTTTGTCTTCACGTCTTGTGATGATTGGTGTGATCGATTAAGCATTTCGGATCAAGCTCCCTTGATTTCTATTGCGTTGGATTTTTACTTTGCTACTTCGACTTGTTTTGGGCAAACGTTTAAGATGTCGTCCATCACTCTCATGCCCACTCTTTAAAGAAAAGCTGGACCTGAGGTAAGTTTTCTTTTAAAAAACTTGCAAATATTACATTATATTAAAGTATGCTTTAATTAGTATATGAATATGATTTAATTTATAAGTTGTCATGCTTTTAGATCATTAATACTAATATATGCATATATGATATTAGGATAATTAACCCTCTTGTTGTTTAGTCTATTATCATTTTCCTTAGTCTTCATTTATATTGAAGATCTTCTATGATCTATAGTAGAATACTTACCATTTATGCTATATGATCTTACTAGTTGCATTAATAGATGTATTATAATTAAGACTTGTTAGTAACTTAATATTATGATGTCCTTTGTATACATATATATATATATATATATATATATATATATATATACACATGTCTATCTTGTATCCATAGATGATTTACTTTGTCCTTTTCTATCTCATTACATTTAGATAATAAATATCTACCATCTCTCTCCCATATCCTTAGCTGCAAATAGAGATGATTATATGTGACAATGGGCTTAATTGATTCTCTTGAGTATGATAAGTTTTCATTTCAAATCCTTTACTTGCAATTTCTTGATTATCAATATCAAAAAATCATGTTTAAAATCTTTCAAATATCTATATTATTTTTTTTCAAACAACATGTTTAACTATAAGCTACCATAACTTTATTTTAATCAAAATCAAGATTGAATTTTTTTTCTCATGTTATGAAACAAAACTCAATTTATTTTATTGTAATACACACTTGAATTTATTTCAAAACATTGTTGAATAAAACTAAAAACGTTTTGCTTAAAACATATTTGATTATCTCACATGTGTCAGACACTTCTATGGAAATGACATTCACAATTTAATCAAATCATTTCACGAGAATCATGGTTTGCCCATATGAATCTTGTTTGTAATAAGTCTTGAAGTTCATATAATCATATCTTCCTACTTGTTACTTGTAAGCAACTCTCAATATGTTTGCACTAGCCTTTATGTTATCATCTCCATATAGTTGCATATTTAACTAATTTGCTTTATTGCTTCCTTAATTGCATATCTTAATAGATAAATTAGTAGATAGCATGATTATTAGAAATTAATTGTCTAATTTAATTATTTCTATATCACTCTCTACATTCATGAATAGTATGCCCTATATTGCCTCAAAGAGTTGAACTTACTTGAATCCAAATCCAAAAACACACCCTTTTTGAAAACTTTCTGCCAAAAACCCATTTCTGGCATTCTGGGAATCACCAGATGGGCGGCCCCCTTAATTTTAAGGGGACCGGCCCCTAATTAAGGGGACCGGTCATCTGATGGTTGGGGATACTGTTTTCTTTATCACTTTTTGACCCATTTCAGCCTATACTTCCCAAAATTCACAAACATATTTTGTCCCATACTATCCTTCAAAATTTACCTTCCTAAACCACATTTCTCATACACTATAAATACCCTCTTCCCATCATTAATGCCATCACACCCAAACATGTCATCTCCCAACAACCAAAAATCAAAGATTTCAAGAACCGCAAGGATCTTCGTCAAACCCGTTTGGAGGAGGAAACTTGATTCTTGTCATAACTCAAGTGATGTTGTTCCAAGTCAACCAACAACTAAACCTCAAACCCACACTAATGACTCATCTCACAACCTATCATCCACTCATGCCTTCATTAATGCTTCTTCTTATGATGAGCATGCTCACTCCCAAAATAACAATCCCAATCTCTCAATCAATACTTCACATGTTGCTCATTCAACAAAAACACCACCCACTCATGAAGAACCTCTTCCACCCATTTCATGTTTTCATGACTACCCAAGCTCAACCATGTCTCCACCACCAAGAGTACCACCACCACATCCTACAACTTCACATGCCATTCCTATGTTGCATGTTCAAACCTTCACCCAAGACAACTATCATGTTCCACCACCATCACCTTCCTCCGAACACTTGAAGTTCATTGAGGAGCTAAAAGAGGCTCATGAGCTTAGTGCTCTTTTAGCATTACATCTTGCTCAACGCAATTTGGATCCACCCCAATCAAGCTCACCATCATCACCACACAACATCAACCAAATTGAGAAGCATGTTAACAATTTCCCTTGTTGCATCTTCCTTCAACAACAAACCATTGCATTGAATGAGCACTTCACTTGGATTGAGTATCTTCTTACTAGATCTCAACAAACATCATCACTTGAAAAACATCAAAACCCTCAAACAACAAACCCAACTTCAAACCCACCACCTACAAGCTCCACATCTCCAAACTCACCAACATCCATGCAACCAAAAGTTTATCTCCACTAAACCACCAAGCATTTTATATGCTTATGTTTCACTTTTTCTAATAAAACTCCTCAACCATTTTGGGATTCAAGAAAGTTTGGTGACACTCCTTGTTGGCACATTAGGATGTTCTACTTAGTTTAGTACTCTATCTTTATGGACTTTGTAAAAATGATTATGGGTTGACATAATCATTTTCTAATTAATGAATGATTTAATATCTGTTTCTAATTATCTTTTGCCATGCTTATTATTAGTTGGTATTATGTTGTATGTGTTTGCTTGTGCCATGCTTGTGCTTCTAGTATTTTTCTTGCAAGAATTCCATTACTCGAACCCTTGGTGCCCTCAAACGAGGGGGAGCATACATCAAGGGGGAGCTTCCTTCTTATTGGCTTAAACCTTTTTGATTTTACAAAAAGGGGGAGAAGTGAATATAAACTCACTAAATACTTGTCTAAAACTTAATTTTTGGATTTAATGAGTTTAGGTTTTGTAATCATCAAAAAGGGGGAGATTGTTGATATAAATAAATGACTAAAAACGTTATTCATATCTTTCGATATCTCTATGTTTTGATAATCACAAAACGAAAACACATCAAACCAAAGATCATGACGTAAACAAGTATTTAGGAGTAAATCACCATCTAATCACTTAAGGTATGAATAAACATAGTGTTTAATGCATTATAAGATCAAAGGGATATTATTACAAAGTTTATTTTAATATATAAACTTATTATATATTTTTGAAAAACACTTTTGGTAATAAAGAAAAATGTTTTAATCATACTAAATATATGATTTCAAATTTTTAACCAAAATCAGTTAGTTTTTCACCAAATAAACTTTCCCCACTAAAAGACAAGTTTTCTGGCCGTTACAGTTGGGCGGTCCGTTTAATTTTAAGGGGGCCGGCCACGCTCCTCTATCAGAACTTGTTGCCTATATATACCACCTTAAATCTGGAATTTTTCTCACCTTTTTGCACTAAAAACTTTCTGATTCAAATCTCCATTTCAATCTTAAAAGTCCTTTGATCATATAATTCATAAGCCTTTGTTTCCAAGTGATCCAAAGCCTCATTCATTCAAGTGCAAAGAGAAGAATACTTCTATTCATCAAGACTAGGAGTATTACAATTTAATATCATCTTGCTATCTAAGTTGCTTGTTTATTTCATCTTGTATATCATTCATTCTTTGGTGAATATAGTGTATACATTGGTTAGTTAGATTTAGATATAGGATCTAGATTTCTTGAAGGTGTGAAGTAGCACTAGGAGTGAAGAAGTAGTGGTGAATAGGATTGGTGTTAGAATAAATAAGTAGTGGTGAATAGGATTGGTGATAGAAGAAATAAGTAGTGGTGAATAGGATTGGTGATAGAAGAAATAAGTAGTGGTAGTATATTGAAATGGAGATAGTTGTGAATACAAAGAAGTTGAAGCTTTGAAGTTGAGAAAACCTTGAAGCCTAGAAGTTGTGAAATAGAATATATTTTGGAGTAGTGGTTAGGACTTAGTAGTGAAGGTGTAAAGAAACAAGTGGCGTGAAGAAAAAGGGTTAGCGAAGTAGAAAGTTGTGAAGAAGCTAGGAGTGAAGTAGAAAGGTGTGAGGAAGAATTGGTGTGAAGAAGTCGTGTAGAAGTTGTGATTGTGTTGTGGCAAAGTTGTGGTGTGTAATTTTGTGTGTAAGGTTTTCTCCGCCATAATGGGGGCTTTTGATCTAGTGAAGAAAAACGCTCGAGTAGGTGACTCGGGGAGTGGAGTAGGGCAAGGAAGGTGTCCTTGTAGCCGAACCACTATAAATCCTTTGTCTCTCGGTTTGATCTTTCCATCTCTCACTTTTTGATTACTTACTTACTAGCATTCCATACATAATTATTATTGCTTGTGTTGTGCACATATTGATTTCACATAAAGATCAAACTAAAATTCATTCATAACATCAATCTTTCAAAAACAAACCAAGTACACAAACTTATATTAAAACAATTACACATATATATATATATGCTATATGAAATTATAAATTCTTTCCCAACATTAAACATAAGTAGTGTTTATACAAAATTGTAAATACACTAGTATCGACACTTTCGCATTAAAGAGTTTTGAAATTGTACATTATACATAAGTAGTGTTTATACAAAATCGTAAATAAACTTGTATATATATTTTTGCATTAATGAGTTTTGAATTTTTCATCTAAAACTTTTGAAGCTAACTTTTACAGAACAAATGAAATGAAAAAAGACGTAAAACTATTCAACCCCCCCCCCCCTTCTAGTTTTCCACAGCAGGCTTTATCTCTCGAGGAATCTCGAGAAGCTTACAACCCCCACCAGGCAGTGTACCTGATCGTTGTAGTATAGTATAGTGACAAGTACCGGGGGATTGATCGTTCAACTCAGGAATAGTATCGCTAGGATTAGAAAGCCTAAAAACTAGGTCTAGAGGTGAGGGATGATTCTTTTTGTATTTTTTTATATTTTATAAAAGCAAATAAAAATATCGGTTTTTAGAGGAGTGGGCGGAATTAATTGCTAGTCAACTAACCCAATAACTAAGATCCAATCAAAACAAAATGAAAATAAACTAAATTAAACTAGTGGTGTGAGCAATATATGGGAGAATTGTGTTTACTTAGATTTCACTACTCCCTAGATATCTTTTACAGGTTAATTACTTGTTATAGTTGCGTGGATGACGGATTGTATTCCTTAATACCATTCATGGGGTGGCGTACTTACTTCCCCAATCCTATAAGCTCCTACTTCACTCCTATGTCGAGCCGGCTAAGAAGCTCCTAACATGGGATCACTAGAATTCGCTCATGCATTAAATACAACCATAAAAACCTAGTACACATCGGTTCATGTTTCTTAAGACGTTCAAGCAAGTTACACAATGGAGATCTGCCAGTTTTCTTAAGCCTAACACTGAAATCATTCATCCATTACAACTATAAACAAGCAATCAACCTATAATCAACATCTAGGTTTCATTACATCTAAGCAAACACATAAAAGATCTAGCCTAGCATGTTAAAATCAAAACAAGCATAAGATATATTCAAACAACACATAGACATATTGAATGAATTGAAAGAAAACTTATCTCAATTGAACATGAAGGGTTTCAAGGGGTGAAAACCCTTGAAAATACTGTTACAAACGACCTAGGGTTTATTAGGTTCGGCCCTAGAATTATCCACACAAGTTCCTCTTTTAATGAATGAAAAATAGAAAAGTATATATAGATTTTGTGAGGTGACAACATCAAGAGGAAAAATATGACGCCGTCATCTCGCCGCCAATAAAGTTCTCGGACTGCCTAGATCTATATCTGACGCCGTCATGTGTAATCTTTTTCCAGGCCGTCACCAAATTTACTCTTGACGCCCTAATTCTGACGCCGTCACGTTTTCTCTGGGTCGTCATCCATTTTGCTCTTGACGCCGTCAAAAAATCCTTCTTGACGCCGTCAGGTACTGTTCCCAACAAGGAAAATTAAGTCTTTGCCGTTTTCTTCACTTTTATGCTCCAAAAAAGTCCAAAATGCTTCCTTTTCCAGAATTCACTCCCAAAGTACCTAAAATCACAAAAGGAACGATTTAGGGCAATATTTGATCAAATAAATTCCAATTCCGGCTTAAATGACCCCCTAAAAACGGTTCATTTTTCGCATCATCATATACCTTTACACTTGAGATTTGCTTGTCCTCAAGCAAATTAGCTTTTATTCTAATCAAACTACAAGTTAGGGGCCATTTAACACTAATATAAAAGTAATTACAACAAATAATCGTTCACTAAAGACCAAAGACAAGTACGGAGGTCATACACTAGCACCTCACAAATAGTGTTTAGATACTCACATCTCTCGGGTGTAATAAAGTATATATCACAATATGGAAATGGAAAACATCTCTCACTACCTGTCATAGCAAAATAGATTACCATAGGCTTTGGAAAGGATCAAACCTCCACCACATGGCGTAAGCACCTAGGATAAACTATCAAAGAGGTCTTTTTAAAGGGTTGTAACGTTAGGTGTAGGGATATGGAATACACGGTTTTGTTGGATATAGGCAATCTTTACTGGTGGCGAGCTAATCATCTTGGTTAATTATATGTACAATATGGCGTTGCTAAACCAAGACTAGACTCGACTTAAGCTAATAAATGAGAAATAACAAAAACATAAAATAAACATAGAATGAAACGGGATGGTAGTCAGTATGTTTTTTTTTTTTTTTTTTTTTTTTTTTTTTTTTTTTTTTTTTTTTTTTTGCATACACTTTTACCCTACCATCCAAAATAATACATCATAGGGAATGAACATTCCCCTTACACTTGAATTTTTACATACTTTACAATAAACTAATCTAATGACTCGAATCAAGAAAATCAATACACTTGGAGTACTTTTAAGATTAACGCACATATGGGGGTAATATATGATGTTCTTCCCCATTACTCCATAAAATAAGTACTTTACCCATGAGTCCCAATCGTCCCAAAACAATATGTACAAGGATATGACTCGACTTAGCAACCATGTAATCAATTAGATAATTAACTAAGGGTTTAAACAAATGACAATAATGCACTAAAGATGAGTGCATACACGGAAGGCTAAGGCGATTTGGGTGTACATTTAAGTGGGGTGTAACAAATTCTTTCTTTAAGTAAGATGCTTAAAGTTAGAAACGAAAAGATAGGCTCGGAGGGGTGTACTAGGGGTTTCGTGTACTAAAAATGAGTACAACGCTAAGGTGTGGGAAAAATTAATTGACTTAAATAGCCAAGTAATATGACTTAAATGGTCAAGTAATTATGATACGGGTTCAACACAAGGGTGATCCTAATGCCTCTTATCATGTAGTGAATCCTACTACACGAATGTAGTCTCACTAGCGGTCTCGGGATGCATCACTAACGCAAGTTCTAGAATCTAAGTGCTACCGGTACACTCATAAGCACTAATAATTAATGCTTTTCCTATCAAATCTAAAGTCGAACCTCACATATTTGGGTGGAAAATTTTTCTGAATGGTACGGTTTTGTGCTAGTCATACAATCTTCTATCCATGAGACGCTTGCTAAGGCTAAAGTTTCACTCCTAAATGTTGTAAAAAAATTTAAATTTGGCGCTAAAATTACACTAACAAGTATTTCTCATAGTTTTATTACACATCTACCATCAAACAAACAAACTCAAGTGCAATTGTATCTATAAGGTATCATCATTTACCCTCCCCTTACACTTAGGATGAACATTGTCCCCAATGTTCAAGTAAAGAATGTAAAAGTAAAATAGGTAAAAGAATGAAATCAAATACTCCCCTGATTCGCTCGGTATGGATAATATGATAGCCAGGTTAGATCTTCCTCCAAGAAAATGAACAATCAAAGCTTCCCTTTCAGAATATAAATCATCTTCTTGTCATACATAACCTGTTAAACCTGAGAAAACAAACAAGGCAACCTCACGTAAAATCGGCGGCAATCAATATATGCTAACAAATCCTAGAAAACAAAGTAAGATATAATGCTTGTGGAATGATGTTTGCAGATTTCCTGGAGATTATAAAACTAAAGATTCAACAAAAACTTTAAGACTCCGTTAGAAAAACAAAACTGGTAAAATTTCCAGAATTTTGCACGTGACGCCGTCAGCAGTTTCTTCCTGACGCTGTTAGAAGTGACCTGCAGAAATTCTTATGTTAAGTTTCCGGAAAATTTCTGGAAAAACTTTGTCCTACTTCCTGGAAAATCCTGCAAAACATCATTATGACTCGATACAAGCATTTGACTCTAACAAATACGAATATACATGTTCATTTAATATTGTGGAGATTAATGATCGAGTTTGTTTCTTAAAACATATTTGGGGTTTCCCCTTACATTTATCTTTTGTGAAATACCTTTGGATGAAGTTAAGACAAAGCCAAACAACAAAATAAAGTATTTTCACCATTTTAGTTTGAAACATGATCTACCAACAATAAAAATAAAGCATGCATACGGAAACAAATAACAATCAAACAAAATAAAAATCACACAAAACATGGGTTGCCTCCCAAGAAGCGCTTTTCTTTATTTACGAGTCTTGTAGCTAGACTCAAGGTCATAGGTTACTACGTGACATGGGTGAGTTCCTCATTGAGGACATCTTTTATTAAACTTAGGTTTCAACTTCCTATCGGTTTTCTTAGTACGGTAAGACCTTTCAAACTTTTCTCCATCCGGATCATACAAAATCATCTTCATATGCCATGATCCATCACCTTCCTTAGGTGGCTTGTCCCACCTCCATTTACACTTATCCCCCTCTCTTTTCCACTTTTTCATCTCTATATTAATAGGCATTACGCTTAAGAACTCAATCATTTTCCTAAAGACTAGGGGGTCCTCAAAAGGATCTAGCTCTTCGTCTCTAGCTATGAGTTGTTCCACCGAATGTGTTTTATCGATGAAATCTTTTTCAAGATAGAACGGGCGTCGAGGTCCTATAAAGTTTCTTTCTATCCAAGGTCCATATCTAGATGATCTCCTATTCATCTCTACCCAATGTGGTGTCGGTTCATCCTCACAATCATAGTTATGTTTCTTAACATCATATACCGACCAAGTATCGCCCTCACCTACCGCTATCTTAGACTCCTTACAATCTATCATGGCGCTAGCGGTTGCTAAAAATCCTCTTCCTACTAATAAAGGACATGTAGTATCACTAACCATATCAAGGACGTGAAAATCCGCTAAAATAGTTAACTTCCCTACGTAAACAACTACATCCTTAATCATCCCAACCGGGTGGGCAATACTCCCATCCGCTAGACCAATTAATACCTCCGTCTCCTCTAACTTTCCTAGCTTGAGAGTGGTGAAAAGGGATAAGGGAATCAAGTTGAGGCTTGAACCTAAATCGGCTAGTGTGTCGAAAGCTTCGGATCTTCCTATCTTACAAGGCAAAACAAATATACCCGGATCATCAAGCTTTTTAGGCAACTTGTCTTGAACGAAGGCGGTCCCATTTTTACCTAGTTTAAACTTCTCATACTTTTCTAGGAGGGCACTATAGTAGGGAGCACGGGCTAAGAAATCAATGACGGGACGTTCAAGGTGAAGTTCCTTGAATTCATCGTCAAGGTCTTGCGTAGGGGGTGTTTCAACTATGCTTTTGACCGGTTTTGTATCGGGTGTTTTATTTGATTGGTCCTTTTGAAGAATTTGGGTTTGTTTGAAACACTTGCTCGTTGATTTAACCGAGTAGTATTGCGGACAAGAAGTGGGTGACGAAACTGATGATATGGAATTAACGTTTAGTTTTGGGTTCTTGACCGTGTCGCTTGGGAGTGCTCCCATTTCTCGGTCATTGAGAACTTTCAACAGTGTGTCAATTTTGGTGGTCATCTCGCTTTGCTTTTGTTTGAAATCGGCTTCAAACTTAGATATGCGAGCTTCTTGAGATGCCATAAACTTGGACATCAATCCTTCAAGATTGTTGGTACTACCATAGTTGTTAGAAGGATTGTTGTTGAAAGTACGGTTGGAGGGTGGACCGTTTGGTTGGTAATGATTAGGCGGATTGGAAGAATTGTTTTTGTTTTGCTTCCACCTAAGGTTTGGGTGATTTTTCCAAGAAGGGTTGTAGGAATCACCGTAAGGGTTTGGCTCGGGCTTAAAAGTGTACCACTTATCTCCCGCTTCGTCGGTAAGCGAGGATGCGTAGTCCGCAAAAGCTGTTCAGGGGAGTTCCACGCAATCACGAGTGTCATGGGGACCACTACATAATTCGTATGAAGAAGTGATTTTATTCACTTGGCTTGAAGGCTTAGGAGCATCGTAAGATTTCATGAGAAACTTGACTTGGTCCTCAAGTTCCATGATCCTACGGTCGGGAGTGCTAGAATTGTTCGAAGGAAAAGATATTGCCTTGACCGTTTTGTTCAAATCACGGGGATCATTCCAACTTTCGTTGTCATAGAGAGCAAGATCTTCTATGAGTTCCCATGATTCTTCCGCACTTAGATCACGTAGCTTGCCACCAGCCGATTGGTCAATGGTTTGCCTTGTGGAGAGATCGATATGGTTATAGAAGATTTGGACTTGGAGCCAAAGATCTATGCCATGATGAGGGACTTTTTGGAGTAAGTCCTTGAAACGAGTCCATGCTTCATATAGAGTTCACCTTGACGTTGTTGGAACATCAAGATATCATTTCTAAGCTTGCTAATTCTCCCCGGTGGGAAAAATTGAGCAAGGAAACGAGTGGTGAGATCATCCCATGAGGTGATGGATCCCGCGGGTAAACATTCAAGCCATTGACTAGCTTGATCACGTAGAGAGAATTGGAATAGGCGTAACCGGGTCGACTCTCTAGTTGTAACATCAAGGTCTATAAAATCTATGATTTTAAGGAAGTCCTTGAGATGTTGATTAGGATCTTCGGAACGAATTCCATGGAATGTACATCCGCTTTGCACCAATCGGATGGTGTCGGATCGCAAGGGAGACACATTGGCTCCTTGGGTGAGCTCAACGGTGTTTCGGTAGCCTTAGTGGCTAGGTCGGGAATAATCTCCTAGGGTTCGGGGCCTAAGAGGTTGGTTTGCTAGTGGTGGGTTTTGTTGTGGTGGGTTGATGGGTTCAAAGATGTTACCACCTTCCATGATGTCGGATGGTAAAGAGTTACGAACAAAAGCACGAAGAAATAAGATAGACTAAAGAGAACCTAAAAAATAAAAACAAAATCTTACTAGAAAGGAATCTAGCAAGTAGACCTAATAAAAAGAAATTCTAACCTAGACAATAACTATTCCCCAGCAGCGGGGCCAAAAACTTGATGCGTGGGAATTGCACCAGGCTTTACCTCTCGAGGGATCTCGAGAAGCTTACAACCCCCACCATGCAGTGTACCTGATCGTTGTAGTATAGTATAGTGACAAGTATCAGGGGATTGATCGTTCAACTCAGGAATAGTGTCGCTAGGATTAGAAAGCCTAAAAACTAGGTCTAGAGGTGAGGGATGATTCTTTTTGTATTTTTTTTTATTTTATAAAAGCAAATAAAAATCTCGGTTTTTAGAGGAGTGGGCGGAATTAGTTGCTAGTCAACTAACCCAATAACTAAGATGCAATCAAAACAAAATGAAAATAAACTAAACTAAACTAGTGGTGTGAGCAATATATGGGAGAATTGTGTTTACCTAGATTTCACTACTCCTAGATATCTTTTACAGGTTAATTACTTGTTATAGTTGTGTGGATGACGGATTGTATTCCTTAATACCATTCATGGGGTGGCGTACTTACTTCCCCAATCTTATAAGCTCCTACTTCGCTCTTATGTCGAGCCGGCTAAGAAGCTCCTAACATGGGATCACTAGAATTCGCTCATGCATTAAATACAACCATAAAAACCTAGTACACATCGGTTCATGTTTCTTAAGACGTTCAAGCAAGTTAAACAATGGAGATCTGCCAGTTTTCTTAAGCCTAACATTGAAATCATTCATCCATTACAACTATAAAACAAGCAATCAACCTATAATTAACATCTAGGTTTCACTACATCTAAGCAAACACATAAAAGATCTAGCCTAGCATGTTAAAATCAAGACAAGCATAAGATATATTCAAACAACACATAGACATATTGAATGAATTGAAAGAAAACTTTCTCAATTGAACATGAAGGGTTTCAAGGGGTGAAAACCCTTGAAAATATTGTTACAAACGACCTAGGGTTTATTAGGTTCGGCCCTAGAATTCTCCACACAAGTTCCTCTTTTAATGAATGAAAAATAGAAAAGTATATATAGATTTTGTGAGGTGACGGCGTCAAGAGGAAAAATCTGACGCTGTCATCTCGCCGCCAATAAAGTTCTCGGACTGCCTAGATCTATATCTGACGCCGTCATGTGTAATCTTTTTCCAGGCCATCACCAAATTTACTCTTGACGCCCTACTTCTGACGCCGTCACGTTTTCTCTGGGTCGTCATCCATTTTGCTCTTGACGCCGTAAAAAAATCCTTCTTGACGCCGTCAGGTACTGTTCCCAGCAAGAAAAATTAAGTCTTTGCCGTTTTCTTCACTTTTATGCTCCAAAAACGTCCAAAATGCTTCCTTCTCCATAATTCACTCCCAAAGTACCTAAAATCACAAAAGGAACGATTTAGGGCAATATTTGATCAAATAAATTCCAATTTCGACTTAAATGACACCCTAAAAACGGTTCATTTTTTGCCTCATCAATAACATTTGTGGAGACCCCTCTCATGATGACAGAGGACATGACAAAGTCATTCAGGCCAGAAGAGACATCACTTTCAGCACCTCTCAGTCTACTGAGTCTTCATCAACCACCAAATGCAAAACTTATGAAAGCTCAGTTCACTCTACCTCAGACCATGACTCAATAGCTAAATTCAAAAAGTCCCTGAGGACTAAACCCACTAGGAGGTGGGTTAACAAGAAAAACTAACCCAGTTTACAATTTGTGTAGAAACATACCAAGGATCCTGTTTGGCATCTAGACAGTGGATGCTTAAGGAGTATGACTGGTATGAAGTATTATCTGCACAAATATGTGAAAGAACCAGGACCCAAGGTAGTATTTAGTGATAACTCATCAGCTCCAACTAAAGGTTATGGTTCAGTAAACTGAAATGGTATAGTTTTTACAAGAATAGCTTATGTCAATGGTCTCAAGTACAATCTTATCAGTGTGAGTCAACTATGTGATGCAAAATACATAGTTCAGTTTGATGACAAGAGAGGGACCATTTTCAATGCCAACAAGGAAGTTGTGTTAATAGCTCCCAGAAGGGATGATGTCTATGTCCTAGACATGTCAACCCTTACTCAAAATAGGACTTGCCTCTTCACTAAGGCAAGTGAAACAATCAACTGGCTCTGGCATATAAGACTATCTCATCTTAACTACAAAAGTATCAACAACCTGGCCAAACAGAACAAAGTTCTCAGCCATCCATACCTAGTTACCAAAGACAAGCCATGTTCTGCTTGTGAGAAAGGTAAACACCACAGGGCATCATTCAAAACCAAACAAACCTTCTCCATCAAAAGCTGCCTTCACCTCCTTCACATGGACCTTTTTAGACCTGTCAGTCCAATGTCTATTAACCATGAGAAATATAATATGGTCATTGGTGTGTGCTTATTCACACACCTTTTTCTGTCCATATTAAGACCAAAACAGACACAAACTTACCATTATTGCCAAAGATATTATGTTTTTGTGTTTGTGATCGTGCAGAAACGGATATTTCAGAAATTGGCAAAAATCAGGCCAAAAAGGACAAAAACGAGCACGAGTTTGGAAAACATATCAAAAGCCAAAGCCGGGGAAGCAAATTATCACTTTTGAGCTCAGAATGTCAAATCACACCTTGGAGAATCACAAAATGCCAAAAATAGTTCTTGGAGCAAAAGTTTGCAAAATTGGCAGAAATGGTCCCTCAAGTTAGCAATTTGGCAGAAATGGCCCTTGAGCATTGGATTTTGGAAGAAAAAGTCAACACTAGTCCTTAGAAATTCACAATGTCAAGTTTTATCCCTGGGTGAAAAGTTTGAAGAAATTACAAGTTTGATCCCTAAAGTTTCAGATTTGGTAAGATTAGTCCTTGGAATTTCAAAATGTGGAAAAGTCAATTATGATCCTTGTATTATTGGAACTTGGCAAGTCTTACCCTTGGAATAACTTTGGAACAGTACCAATTTTACCCCTCAAAATTCAGTTAATTACAAAATTGGTCCTTGTAATAATTTCCACAACCAAACGGACCCAAGTTATTATTATCCAAACCAATCCCAAATCCAATCCAAACACAACCTGATCCATCACCCACACCCTAATCCAGGCCCAAACGCCCCCAGCCCAACTCCCATTTTATTAATAAAACAAGAGTCACCCTTCCCTTTGACTCACCCTTCCCTCCCATCTCCCCACTTGCACCCTGTAACAAACATCACCTCACCACCCCCACCATCTCAGTCACATCCACCGCCCACTCCACCATACCAATACCCTTCACTTTAGCATTTAATGCCACCACCTTCTCTTGCACTAACATAGTGCAAATTGCACTTTCCCATTTTGGCGCCAAAACTCACAAACGGTCCAGATTAAAATCCTATCATCCAAGGGTTGATATTTATGCTGGGAAAGGACAAGGGAACCCCACAAACCCTAATTCAGGCCTATAAAAGGAAGAGGAAGCAAGGATGAGAAGTGTGTAGTTTATTTAGTTCAATATAGTGTCGAATAGTGTAATTTATCATTCTCTTTTGTAATCTTCAGTTTAAAACCTTGTACTAAGCATTTTTACATTAATCAAAGTCCATTTCAAATATCAATTGCAAGTTTGCAGCTTATGTTCGGTTTATGCTACTTTTTATTTCAAAAATCTCATATAAGCTTGATGAAGTTAAAAGTTATTGTTTAAGGTTCTTTTAAGCTCATTTCAGTTTCCTTTCAAGCTTTTTGAAGCTTTTAGACCACTTAAGAGGACTGTTACTCATAAACTCAATATATATATATATATATATATATATATATATATATAATAGATAAAAAAAATCAAAAATTGCAGGTTAAAGATGATGATGGCTGGAGCATGGTGCATTTTGGATGGCCATGGTATAGAGCCTCAGGGGAGGCAATAGGATTGGTTACATGGTCTTTGGTTCTTGGTAATAGCAGGATTGCAATAATTGTAAGCAAAATCTCATTTTTGTTTTTTACTATTCCATTGCTTATTTAGTGCTTATTGATATGTTTCTGTGTTTGTTTAGTGTACTCTAGTCATATTGTAGGATAAAATCAGGTTTAATAAATCTCATTGTACTCAAAAATCATAGTTTGACTGCCAATTTACCATTTCACAAGATCTTGGGTATTTGTGGTCTAAACCTGTGTTTCTGTGTTCATATAAGCTTGTTGGATCATAATAAGTTGTTTAGAAGCAGTCTCAAAGCCTCAGGCAAACATTTGTTCTAGAAATCAAAAATCAAATTGTTTCTCAGGTTGTTTGGATTAGTAGGATTCACTGTGTTCAAGGTTGTTATTGTTGTTGTATTTGGTTCAAACAAGTTACCTAAAGTCCTAATAGCATAGAACAACCATAAAAACCAACCCTCGCTCAGTGAAAAGTCAAAATTGCCTTTAATCTCACCATAGGTGATCACTGTTAGGAATCTTGGTCTCATATCTCATCAAACCTTGAATTAGTTGTTCATACATCATAAATCATTTTCATTTTAGCTTAAAACATCATAAGTATTCAGTAAATCAAGATCAAAATCCATTTTAGTCAACTTAGGTGTTCATAGCAAAAAGTCAAATTGCATAACTTAGGCAGAAAGTCAAAATTTCAAAGAATTTTCCTGATTTTTGTGTTCACAATTAGGCTTTGATCTTTTTGGAGGTTGAAATATACCAGCTTAACTTTTGAAATTCACCATTGGCTTATTTTTAAGATTTTTTCTGTGGCTTATGCAACACCTTATCTAAGCTTGCAGGGAAAGACCCTCTCCTGCACCAGGGTTTTCACCCATTTTTCTTAGGCTCATTCTGATCTCATTTGTGGGCCCCAGCTCTCACCTTTGGCTTTTTAAGTAGCTTATCAGTCTGGCTTTCTAATTCTTGGCTTATCTTGGACCTCAGATCATTGGAGCATAGCTTATTTCACACACCAAGTTACCCTCACCACCCTCAGCATACTGAGTGACTCAGTATTGATCACCCAAGTTCACAAGCCCTCACCTGGCTTACTTTTAGACCCCAGTCCCCAAACCATAGTTTTTTAGATAGCTTACTGGCTCATTTATTCAGATCATTGCTTATCTTGGCTTATAGAGTCCCTACCCATAGCTTATTGAACCCTGCTAGTTGCCTTAACCAAACCATCATCCTGAGCAATCAGTGTGATTTACCAAACTTCATAAGCCCATCATAAGCTCATTAGTAAACCATAAGCTCTGATTATTGGCTTATTTCAAGCTTACTAGGCCAACTTTTTTGATCATCATTTGTTTTGGACTTCCAATCATCCCTGTGGGCCCCACCAATGGCTGTAAAACCCTCATTTTGGCATGTTGGCCTGTGTGTTTTTGCATAAGTGCTTAATTGTGTCTCTTGGCTTATTTAGTGTGCTTATCCGGTAGATTTGGCTTATTTTTCATGCACCTCAGTTGTTTATAGCTTATTGCACCATTTGTAGCTTGTTTGTGGCATAATCTAATCAAAAATCCATCACATAAGTCCTAATAAGCTTCTGTCATACTCTATGGTTTGCATAGCGCTTATTTTTAAGCTCCAAATAAGTTGCCTTTGTAAAAGTTTCATATTTTTAGTAGTCAAATAGTTTTGTAAATGAAAATCCAGAAAAAGCAAACTTTAAAAATAATTATAGCTTTTATTTAAGCCATTTGGCTTATTGCTTAGCTTTTTCGAAAAGCAATTCTCATTTTTATAATTTTCCTAAGTTTCTAACATATTAAAATAGTCTAAGAAACATTTTCACAATTTTCTGAGTTTATTTAGTATTTATAATAATTAATTTAAGTTTAATTAGTTTTAATTAAAAAAGCCAAAAATGAATTTTCTTTCTGCTTATTTATAAGCAATAGTAGCTTTTTATATTTTTCCTAGGTCTTATAATTCATAAAGTATTTTTAGAAAAAAATTCACAATTTTCACTGTTCATTTAGTATTTTTCATAATTAAATTAGTTAAAGTAGATTTTAATTATTAAATAAGTAAATAATTAGTAAAATAGTTTAAAAATAATATTTGTAAACTTTTTATAATTTTTTAGGATTCCTGTAATGTTTAATTAGTTTTGTAAAAAATTTCATATTTTTCTAAGTTACTTTAGTATTTTTCTTAAATTTAAATTAGTTTTAATTAATTATTAAATAGTTTAAATAGTTTTTAATTAATATTAAATAATAAAATAATCAAAAAAATAATTTTCTTTTTAATTAAATTTTCTTTTAATATTAAGTTTGTAAAAATTTCATTTTCACCCCCTCTAGTTTTATTTTGCTTAAATCTCACATTTTTCTCTGTACGTAGCGTATCTGATTTTAATTTGGTTTACGTTTATATATATCTGTAATCTTGTAATTGTTTATACTGTTTATTTATCTGAATATCAATCAATCAGTAGTATAATAAACTCCAAATCATAATTTGTTACTATTCCCCATCACTGATTCCCGTAAACGTTTTTCAAACACAATTTCAATCTCGCTAGGACATAACGACCCGGGGATTTCCCTATACTTCTACGGATTTAATATCTTGCACTTTCTCCCTTACTGCTTGTCTTGCTAACCATTCCCGGTTAATTTTGAGGTTGGTTTGGGAGGAGTCAGTCATTGTGGATGAATACTCAAGATACACATGGGTTTACTTCCTGACCAAAAAGAGTCAGGCAGCTGATACAATCATGTCCTTTGTCAGGAACATTGAAAATCAAAATGATGTCAAAGTTAAACAGATTAGAACTGACAATGGTACTGAATTCAGAAACCAGGACCCTGAGTGTTTTTGTGATGAGAAAGGTATTTCTCATAACTTCTCTTCTCCTTATACTCTTGAACAAAATGGAGTAGCTGAAAGGAAGAACAGAACACTCATTGAGGCTGCAAGGACAATGTTGAATGGCTCAGTCCTTTCAAAACACTTTTGGACTGAGGCAGTCAGAACAACCTGCTATACTCAAAATAGGTCCATCATTGTGAAAAGACACAATAAGACTCCTTATGAGATATTCAAAGGAAGAATCCCTGACATCAGCTACCTCCATTTATTTGGGTGTCCTATGTTTATTTTGGCACCGCTGCCGGGGAATAGTTATTGCTTAGGTTGAAATTTCTTTTTACTAGGTCTACTTGCTAGATTCCTTTCTAGTAAGATTTTTATTTTATTTTTATAAGTCTTCTTATCTTTTTCTTTATGCATTTGTTTGTAATAAGTTTGTCGGTATGGATATTAAAAGCCGACGTTTAGAAGTTGAAAAAAGATTTTTTTGACGCAATCGAATGGAGAGAGAAATTGAAGCATTTAATAAGCTTAATGAGTTAATTAAAAAGAAAGGAAACTTGAAAACGACACCCACCATAGCAGCAGTAACGAGATAGAATTTAGGGATAATTCACGGGTAGTTCAAAACTCTTCGCCAACCTTAGAGGAATTAAGCTATCATAAATTTCTTTTGAAGCACCCTTGTCCCTTGAAATTTAGGAAGAAACCATGGATTAGGAAGCATAACTATAAAAACATAAAAATCCCTTGCATGGTTGGCTATATGTTTAGAGAGCATACATACATTGACTTAAAAGCACCTATGAATATTATGTCTAGGCTCTACTACAACTGAATCATGAATGAAAGGTTGAACCCCAGAAAAGACCCCTATAACCCTGATCGATTATGCAACTTTGTTAGGAGAGTAGAAGGGGTACATGTATTTGTAGGAAACTTTGCTTATCAATGCGACTTTGTAATCCTAGAAGATGTTAGAGGTATTATAGACCCATATTTAGGAGAAATTGTTCTAGGGCATCCTTTCGTTGAGGCAACTAAGATGTGTTGTGATCAAGATAAGGGAATAGTTCAGTTTATTGATGGGATAGAAAAGATCACTTTTATGATGCCTCACATGCGGGAAGAATTAAAAGACATTGAGAACCTACCAGTTGATGTGATTCGACCCTATGAGATTAAAGATGACAAAATTGATGATGATGTTTATTATGAGAGGAAGTGAACATATTATTCAGGATGCATGAATTTAGGTCCTGAATACAAGCGTGATGAAGGGTGGATTAAGAGCTTTAAACTGGAACATAAGTGGGATAGAAAAACGTAGCCCGTGACTTAGAGTCTAGCAACAAGACTCGTAAATAAAGAAAAGCGCTTATTGGGAGGGAACCCAAGCTTTATTTCTTTGTTTGTTTGTTTGTTTTAATTTATTTGTTTCCGTATGCATATTTTATTTTTATTGTTTGTGCCTCATGTTTCAAAGTAAATTGTGAAAATGCTTTATTTTGTTTTTAACTTCGTCTTAACTATATATAAAGGTATTTTGCAAAAGATAAGTGTAAGGGAAATCTAAATTTGTTTCTAAGAACGAGATTGAACATGAATCACAACAATATTAAATGAATATGCATATTAGTATTTGTTTGAGTCAAATGCTTGTATCGAGTCATAATGAGTATTTTGCAGGATTTCCATGAATTAAGGCATAAGTTTTTCCAGAAATTTTCCGGAAACTAAACATGAAATTTCTGCAGGTCACTTCTGACGGCGTCAGGATTATAACCTGACGGCGTCATGTGTAAAATTCTGAAAAATGTTGCAAGTTTTGTTTTTCTAACGGAGTCATAAAGTTTTTGTCAAACCTTTAGTTTTATAAACTCCAGGAAATCTGCAAATATTCATTCCACAAGTATTATATCTTTATTTGCTTTCTAGGATTTTATTATATATAGAGTTTTTCGCCGATTTTACGAGAAGTTTGCAATGATTGTTTTCTCAGGTTTAACAGGTTATATTGGACAAGAAGATGATTTATATTTCTAGAGGGAAGCTTTCAACGTTCATTTTCTTGGAGGAAGATCTTACCGCGTTAACGCCTTATCCACACCGAACGAATCAGGGGAGTATTTGTTTCATACTTTTACCTTCTTTACTTTTACATCCTTTTAATTGAACATTGGGGACAATGTTTGGCTTAAGTGTAAGGGGAGGGTAAATGATGATACCTTAGAGAATGCAATTACACTTGATTTTTCTTTGTTTAATAGTAGGTGTGTAATAAAACTAAGAGAAACACTTGTTAGGTAATTTTAGCGCCAAATTAAAATTTTTTTACAACATATAGGAGTGAAGCTTTAGTCTTAATAAGCGTCTCATTGATAGGAGTTGTATGACTAGCACAAAAAAACCATACCACTCAAAAATTTTCCACCCCAAATATGTGAGGTTCGTCCCTAGAGTTGTTAGGAAAAGATGCTTATGAGTGTACCGGTAGTACTTAGATTCTAGAACTTGTGATAGTGATACATTCCAAGACCACATGTGAGACTACATTCGTGTAGTTGGATTACTACATGATAAGAGGCATTAGGATAACCCTTGTGTTAAACCCGTATCATAATTACTTGACCAGTAAAGTCAATACACTTGACTAGTAAAGTCAATTAATTCTCCTACACCTTTGCATTGTACTCATTTTTAGTACACGATACCCCTAGTACACCCCTCCGAGCCTATCTTTCTCGTTTCTAACTTTAAGCATTTTACTTAAAGATAGAATTTGTTTACAATCCACCCCCAAATGGACACCTATAACATATCGAATCTTCATCTATGTCGAGAGTTCTTCTCTTGCACTTTGGGAAGAAGCATTGACTTTAACTTTGATGAGGCAAAAAATGAATCATTTTTAGGGGGTCATTTAAGCCCGGAATTGAATTTATTTGATCAAATATTGCCCTAAATCGTTCCTTTTGTGATTTTAGGTACTTTGGGAGTGAATTTTGGAAAAGGAAGCATTTTGGACGTTTTTGGAGCATAAAAGTGAAGAAAACGACAAAGACTTAATTTTCCATGCTGAGAACAGTACCTGACGGCGTCAAGAAGGAAATTGTGACGGCGTCAGGAGTAAAATCCATGACGACCCAGAGAAAACCTGAAGGCGTCAAGAGTTATTTTGGTGACGGCCTGCAAATGGAATACACGTGACGGCGTCAAACCCAGATCTAGGCAGTCCGAGAATTTATTTGGCGGCGAGATGACGGCATCAGACATTTACTCTTGACGCCGTCACCTCACAAAATCTATATATACTTTTCTATTTTTCATTCATTAGAAGAGGAACTTGTGAGGAGAATACTAGGGTCGAACCTAATAAACCCTAGGTCGTTTGTAACAATATTTTCAAGGGTTTTCACCCCTTGAAACCTTTCATGTTCAATTAAGATAAGTCCTCTTTCAATTCATTCAATATGTCTATGTGTTGTTTGAATATATCTTATGCTTGTCTTGATTTCAACATGCTAGGCTAGATCTTTCATGTGTTTGCTTAGATGTAATGAAACCTAGATGTTGATTATAGGTTGATTGCTTGTCTATAGTTGTAATGGATGAATGATTTCAATGTTAGGCTTAAGAAAACAGGCAGATCTCCATTGTGTAACTTGCTTGAACGTCTTAAGAAACATGAACCGATGTGTACTAGGTTTTTATGATTGTATTTAATGCATGAGCGAATTCTAGTGATCCCATGTTAGGAGCTTCTTAGCCGTCTCGACATAGGAGTGAAGTAGGAGCTTATAGGATTGGGGAAGTAAGTACGCCACCCCATGAATGGTATTAAGGAATACAATCTGTCATCCACGCAACTGTAACAAGTAATTAACCTGTAAAAGATATCTAGGGAGTAGTGAAATCTAAGTAAACACAATTCTCCCATATATTGCTCACACCACTATCTTAATTTAGTTTATTTTCATTCTTAGTATTTTATTTTGTTTGCATCTTAGTTATTGGGTTAGTTGACTAGCAACTAATTCCGCCCACTCCTTCAAAAACCGAGATTTTTAATTGCTTTCTAAAAACCTAAAAATACAAAAAGAATCATCCCTCATCTCTAGACCTAGTCTTTAGGTTTTCTAATCCTAGTGACACTATTCCCAAGTTGAACGATCAATCCCCCGGTACTTGTCACTATACTATACTACAACGATCAGGTACACTGCCTGGTGGGGGTTGTAAGCTTCTCGAGATCCCTCGAGAGGTAAAGCCTGGTGCAATTCCCACGCATCAAGTTTTTGGCGCCGCAGCCTGGGGAATAGTTATTGTCTAGGTTAGGATCTCTTTTTATTAGGTCTACTTGCTAGATTCCTTTCTAGTAAGATTTTATTCTTATTTTTTAGGTTCTCTTTAGTCTATCTTATTTCTTCGTGTTTTTGTTCGTAACTCTTTGCCATCCGACATCATGGAAGATGGTAACATCTTTGAACCCATCAACCCACCACAACAAGACCACCCACAAAACCCACCACTAGCTAACCAACCTCTTAGGCCCCGAACCCTAGGAGAGTACTCCCGACCTAGCCACCAAGGCTATCGAAACACCATTGAGCTCACCCAAGGAACCAATGTGTCTCCCTTGCGATACGACACCATCCGGTTGGTGCAAAGCGGATGTGCATTCCATGGACTTCGTTCCGAAGATCCAAATCAACATCTCAAGGACTTCCTTAAAATCGTAGATTCTATAGACTTTGATGCTACAACTAGAGAGTCGACCCGATTACGCCTATTCCAATTCTCTCTATGTGATCAAGCTAGTCAATGGCTTGAGCGTTTACCCGCGGGATCCATCACCTCATGGGATGATCTCACCACTCGTTTCCTTGCTCAATTTTTCCTACCGGGGAGAACTACCAAGCTTAGAAATGATATCTTGATGTTCCAACAACGTCAAGGTGAAACTCTATATGAAGCATGGACTCGATTCAAGGACTTACTCCAAAAAGTCCCTCATCATGACATAGATTTTTGGCTCCAAGTCCAAATCTTCTATGACCATATCGATCTCTCCACAAGGTGAGCCATTGACCAATCGGCCGGTGGTAAGCTACGTGATCTAAGTGCGGAACAATCATGGGAACTCATAGAAGATCTTGCTCTCTATGACAACGAAAGTTGGAATGATCCCCGTGATTTGAACAAAACGGTCAAGGCAATATCTTTGCCTTCGAACAATTCTAGCACTCCCGACCGTAGGATCATGGAACTTGAGGACCAAGTCAAGTTTCTCATGAAATCTTACGAAGCTCCTAAGCCTTCAAGCCAAGTGAACAAAATCACCTCTTCATGCGAATTATGTAGTGGTCCCCATGACACTCGTGATTGTGTGGAACTCCCCGGAACAGCTTTTGCGGACTACACATCCTCGCGTACCAACGAAGCGGGAGATAAGTGGTACACTTTCAAACCCGAGCCAAACCCTTATGGTGATTCCTACAACCCTTCTTGCAAAAATCACCCAAACCTTAGGTGGAAACAAAACCAAGCCAATTCTTCCAACCCGCCTAATCGTTACCAACTAAACGGTCCACCCTCCAACCGTACTTTCAACAACAATCCTTCTAACAACTATGGTAGTACTAACAATCTTGAAGGATTGATGTCCAAGTTTATGGCATCTCAAGAGGCTCGCATAGCTAGGTTTGAAACCAAATTCAACCAACAACAAACGGAGATGACCAATAAGATTGACAACTTGTTGAAAGCCCTCAACAACCAAGCGTTAACTACACCTAGGAAGGACACTAGGGATGCCAATAACAGAATCCAAACTAAGGACCCCTCGTCATCCAAACATGTCCACTTTGTCAATGTTGTCACCATTAAGCCAATAGATAAGGATATAGAAGAAAGTGACAAAGATGAAGTTGAAGTAGAAACCGAGACTATGGATGAAATTAGGGAAGTTGAGGTTAATAAGGGAGAAGAGTTAGAGGAAGTAGAGACTGTAGAAGAGTACTTTGATAAGTTGCCCAACAAGGAAGAACGGGAATATCATAAGGATTTATTCGATGGCCCCGAGACACCATATATCCTTGGCACACCCCTTATCAAAATGGGAGACCCCTCTAACATCAACATACCATGTAACATTGGGCATATGCATATATGGAAAGCTTATATCGATCCTAGATCTCTTATAAACATCATGACTAGGACTTATTATAATTGGGTAATGAAGAAACAACTTGGTTATAGAATGATGCCCAATAAGAATTTGATAAGTAATTTTGTAGGAAGAGTGAAGGGATTGCATGTGATTGTTGGAAATTTCACTTATGAGATTGATTTTATGATAGTAGAGGATACTCGTCCGGTGATAGATGCTTGCCTGAGCCAAGTAGTGTTCGGAAAACCATTTGTTGAGGCCACTAAGATGAGTTATGATCCAACTTTAGGGATAGTTAGGTTCAAGGAGAAGAATGATGAGATTGCTTACCAAATGCCCTATAAGATTGAGCATTACCGCCTCCTGTCAAACATAGAAAAGCAACACAAACAAGCAGCTTATTATAGGAATGATGAGGATAGACGTAGAGGAGTAGAGTATGTGATGAATAGGATGCTTGGTTTCTACAAAGAATGCTTGCAACTAGGTCCGGAATACAAAACTGGTATAGGAGATGACCTAGAGAGTGAAATCAACAATGAGGTCACGTAGTAACCCATGACCTTGAGTCTAGCTACAAGACTCGTAAATAAAAAAAAGCGCTTCTTGGGAGGCAACCCATGTTTTGTGTGATTTTTATTTTGTTTGATTGTTATTTGCTTCCGTATGCATGCTTTATTTTTATTGTTGGTAGATCATGTTTCAAAACTAAAATAGTAAAAATACTTTACTTTGTTGTTTGGCTTAGTCTTAACTTCATCCATAGGTATTTCGCAAAAGATAAGTGTAAGGGGAAACCCCAAATATGTTTTTAAGAAACAAAACCGATCATGATTCTCCATAATATTAAATGAACATGTATATTCGTATTAGTTAGAGTCAAATGCTCGTATCGAGTCATAATGTAGGACCTTAGATTTCACAACTTTATCACACCAATATAGAAGCAAAGATGAAGTAGAGATGAAAGATGGTGACTTGATATGTATGTATGTTAGAGAGAGAAAGTAGAGAATGTAGAGAAAGAAAGAAGAGAGAATATTATTAGAGAAACACACAATACACACACAAGCACACTTACAAATGACTAGGTAAGTGCCTTATATAGTTAGAGAGAAAGGCCTCATGGGCTTTCTAATGGACTTGGGCTTGGACTTGGTTACATGATTAGATGACAAGGCTTATGAAACATAGCATATAACATATTAGCTTGCCAAGTCCAAAGCCCAATGATTAAACTATTACTAATCTTAACAAACGACACAAAGTTACAATATGAGAATGACCATCACTTCTATATATATATTTTTAATGCTAACAATCTCCCCCTAAGGGGTGGTCATTCGAATGATGCTCCACATGAGTGGGTCTTCCGTGTTCTTTGTCTTTAACTTTGTGTGTCATTGTAGAATAGTCTTTAGTCTTTGTTCCTTCATGCTTTGTGATCTTTGATAACTGATTTTTCATTGTTCTTTGTTCCTTTGTGATGTGGATTTATCTGCCTTTCGTCACTTCTGCGTCTGTGGTGGTTGTTTGCCATTCCAACATGCTCATACATCTTCAGTCTTTGTGATACATGCATTTGTAGTTCCCGTTCTTTCACACAGATCTTTGTCACTTTACTTCTGTAGATTCTTTCACATTGCGTAGAATCTTTCTTTGAACCTTTCTTTGCTTTGATCTTTGTGAGAACTTTCCTTTGACTTCGAGATGCATGTATGAGCATGTGGAATCCTTCGCCATGGAGATGATGTATAGCTGCATGAAAACAGTTAGCAATAAATCAACCGGTACTTACAGGTTCGGAATTAGAGATCATCAACAGCATAGTGTGAAGACTCCTTATAATCCTTACCAAGGCCGTTCCCATGTCAGATACTCTCGAGAGAGCTTACAAGACCTACTAAGTAGCTCAATGACTGGGTGAGTCGCTGGGGATCACTCCATGACTGTAGACCGTTTGAAACCACCGCGAACACTAAGCGTAACCCATAAAGAATTACCAAAGTGACCTGCTGTCAGGGCTGCTTGATGTTGACCCTGGCAGGAATTTCCATTCAATCATTGAGAATCACAAAAGTGAATCCTCTCATAAATGTTCTGGCAGATTGCTAAGATCTGCGTAGGACTCTAAAGTTTACATCTGGCGTCCTTAATGATGAACAACCAGTGTAGAAATATCATGTGTTCCTATGAGATCTTTTGATGAATCTCGGGGCTCTAGACTCGATAAGTGCACATTTGGTTTCCTATGCGGAGATTAGGGAGAGGTCTCCTGCTTCAATATCAACCATCTCTAAGAGACAGGTCGATAGATTACACCGGTTCCCCGTGAGAATGAAACAAGCTCTTTTAAGAGAACTTGAGTGGTTAAGAAGGTTTAGTGCAGTGCGTCACTGGGTCCATGACGTCTTTGTCTTCAATACCGGTGTCACCTTAGTAACAACCAGTAGCATACGAATTGTACCCGGTGTCTGCCCTAAGGTTGAACATTTGGAGGGCTATTTCTTTTCACCCTTTTTCATAACTTTTCTTTTTAATTCTTCAACCCCTTCTTTCTCCTTTCTCATTTTCTCCTTTTTTCAATCATACCTAAGGACTTCTAATACTAATCTATTGTATTTGTCCTTGGGTAGATCCCTCCGGCTCTGGCGGATCATAGGACGGTTTTCCCTAACCTTAGTCACCTTATAACTCCATGACTATCCTATCATTGCCATAAAACCATTCATTTGAAAATCTCTCAAAGTGTTTATGATAATAAAACACATTGTTGTTACCACTTTGAGAGTTTTGCATTTCTTTTGAAGGACTCCCCCTTCACATGTGCTCATGAATTTTTTAGAAATTTGCACATGCGTGAGGAGTTTGCACTTTTTGAATTGATCCACTTTCAGTGAACATGACCGATTTGAGATACGCTTACATCACTAGTTAGATTAGCTTGAAATTATTACCCGTCCTGGTCAAGTCCAAAGAAAGTCTCTCGATACGGTACATTCTACTCAGACAAGTCCTATTCGAGACACGCTTACATCACTAGTTAGACTAGCTTGAAATTATTACCCGTCCAGGACAAGTCTTTTCGATTACTGACATTTTAAGCTTCGTCAATTCATTGGTACTTACTGAGTTGAGATCTTCTGAGATTCAGCCACAATCTTTAAACATCTTTGATCACATTTTAATCATGTTTTCTCCCCCTCAAAAATAGCACAGCGTGATATTTTTGATATCAACTGATTAAGAAAAATCTTTTGGAGAGAAAGACAGATTTGATTTTGCATGAAATCGGAACATTTTAGTTGTTTATACTCCCCCTTAATGATAGCTCATTTAAAATCAATTTTAAGGGTTTAGAGGGAGTTTTCTTGAGCACAAAGTTTGAGAGATTTTGAGAAATGCTTTGAACAATCTTGAAAAAGTGCTCAAGAATTTTGTTTGAAAACGAGTTTTATGCTTGAAATCTTTTTCGTTTGTTTAGACTCGAACATTTTGAAAAAGAGTTCGTCATTGAACGTACGAGTCCTTGATTAGAAAATAATCAAAAGTCATTGTTCGGGTCCGGGTTTTGTACTGATGTATACGAAAGCCATAGTGAAGAAAATTTTGAGAAACGACATGTTTTAGAAAAACATTTTAAAGAACTTCCGCTCAAGCATCTGTACATGTCCGTATCATTGTTGAATGACATTTCTAGAAACGTACAGAATGTTGATTTATACGAGAGACATGTCGTGAGAGGAATATTTTTGGATTTTTTGATTTTATATTGTTTTTGTATTTTTTGAAAATTTTATATTTTTGTATTTTGTTTTTGTTGGTTTTTCAAATTTTGTATTTTGTTTTTTCAAAAATATTTACAGCGAAGCGATTTTGAAATAATTTTCAAGAAGATTCGATAAGACGTTCTAGCTCCTCAGGAGTTAGGCTTCGCATGCCAATTCGTCGAACTAAATAGTCAAACCGTTCTTTTGGAAGGGCTTTAGTAAATAGATCGGCGAGTTGATAATCAGTCTTAACGAAAAATAATTCAACAGTACCCTCTTCTACGTGTTCTTTGATGAAATGGTAGCGGACTTTGATATGCTTCGTCTTGGAGTGATGTACGGGATTGCACGAGATGGCTATGGCACTTTTTGAGTCACAATACATAGGTATTCGGTCAAAAGTAAAGCCATAATCTGTGAGTTGTGTCCGCATCCAAAGAACTTGGGCACAACACGCAGATAGAGACACATACTCGGCTTCGGCGGTTGATAGCGCAGTACAATCCTGTTTCTTTGATGACCAGCTTACAAGCTTTTCACCCAAAAATTGTGCTCCACCTGATGTACTCTTTGTTGTAACTTGATCACCAGCATGGTCTGCATCTGAAAATGATGTTAGATGAAACCCCGAATCCTTCGGATACCAAGGTCCCATGTTAATGGTGCTTCATAGGTACCGAAAGATCCGTTTAACCTCTTTGAGGTGAAGTTCGGTAGGCTTTGCCTGAAACCGTGCTAACAAACAAATAGCAAATTGAATATGGGTTATTAGACAAAAATGTTACTAAAGTTTGCCAAAAAGTGCGATTTGGTTACTAAAGTTTTTTTGGTTACAAAGAGGTTACTCAAGTTTGGTAACCGGTTATATAAGTTACTATGTATGTTTTAACCTTCTATTACAGGTTTTTTTTTTGGTTAATTTCAAAAATGGTCCTTCAGACTAATTGTCGTTAGTTTTTTCCGTTAGCTAACGGCCGTTTGCAACAAACATTTGCACTTTCAGTCCTTTATCCTAACGACCGTTTATAATTAACTCAAAATTTGGTTTTCATACATTTTTATCCGTTTTTCTTACGTTTTTTGACCCTTTTTTTTACGGGTTTTCCGTTTTCATACGTTTTTATACGTTTTCGTTTGTTTTTATACGTTTTCGCCAATTTTCTTACACTTTCATCCGTTTTTCTTACGTTTTGCCTGTTTTTCTTACGTTTTTTCCGTTTTCATACGTTTTTGTCCTTTTTTCTTACGTTTTGTCCATTTTTCTTACGTTTTTTCCGCTTTTATATGTTTTCTGTCCGTTTTTATACCTTTTCGCCCAGTTTATTACGTTTTCGTATGTTTTACTTACGTTTTTATCTGTTTTTCTTACTTTTTTTCGTTTTCAGACCATTTTTCTTACATTTTTTTCGTTTTCATACGTTTTTGTTTGTTTTTACACATTTTCACACATTTTTATACACTTTTTATACACGTTTTTATACACATGTTTACATATGCATAAAACATAACAAGTATAAAACATACAAACATATAAAACGTACAAAGGTGTAGAAAAATGTAAAACTAGTATGAAAACGTAAAAAGATGTATGAACGCACACAAGCGTATAAATGCGCACACAAATGTAATAAAAAAATGATGAAGACCTATGAAAATATACGAAAAATAGATGAAAACGTACAAAAATGGACAAAAACGTACGAAACTAAAGAAAAACGTACGACAAGGGAGAAAAACACACATAAACGTAAAACAATGTAAAGATAGTACGACAAGAGGGAAAAACATACATAAACGGATAGAAATGTACGAAAATATACAAAGATATGCGAAGGATAAAAATGTAAAAAAAATTATAATAAAAAAAATTACAAAAAAAAAAAACGCATAGTAACTTTTTGTTAAGGTTCAGTAACCTATTTAATAAACCCGTAAACTATAGTACCTTCTTTGTAACATTTTAAACTTTGGTGCTGACGTGGACAAGGGGAACCTGTAATTAGCCGGTTGCCTACCCTCGCAGTAACATTTATGGAACATTTTTAATCTTTGAGTAACCTAAATGACAAACCCATTTACTTAAGTTACCTCTTTGTAACCAATAAAACTTTAGTAACCAAATCGCACTTTTTGGCAAACTTTAGTAACTTTTGTGTCTAATAACCCATTGAATATCGGGTCGGCTAGCAGTTAAGTACATTAGAGAACCGATCATGCTCCGATATTTTTTCGGATCGATGGGTTTTCCAAACAAATCAGCACCTATTTTTGGTGAAGTGACCATTGGTGTACCAAGAGAATCACAGTTTTCCATTCCATGTTTTTTCAAAATCTCTATAGTATATTTAGCTTGATTGATAAAAATACCACGAGGGGATTGATGTATTTGTAAACCAAGAAAGAATTTTAGTTCCCCCATCATGGACATTTCAAATTTACTTTTCATGAGATCTTCAAAATGTTTTGAATGGTTAGGATTGGTTGATCCAAAAATAATGTCGTCCACATAAATTTGAACGATCAAAATGTCATCTTTGAATTTTTTGATAAACAAGGTGTCATCAACCGTTCCTTTTGTGAAATTTTTTTGAGCAAGAAAGATGATAGTTCGTCATACCACGCTCTTGGAGCTTGTTTTAAACCATAAATTGCTTTCTTAAGCGTGTAGACGTAGTCTGGATGATCTTTGTCGATGAATCCCTCTGGCTGACTCACATACACTTCTTCTTTCAGAGTTCCATTCAAGAAAGCAGTCTTAATATCCATCTGATAGACTGTGATGTTTTTGTGAGTGGCATAGGCTAAGAAAATCCGGACTGCTTCAAGTCTAGCTACAGGCGCGAATGATTCCTTGAAATCTATCCCTTCTTCTTGTGGATAACCTTTAGCCACGAGATGAGCTTTGTTGCGAATAACAGTCATTTCCTCATCCAGTTTGTTCTTCCACAACCACTTGAGATCAAGAACACGTTTATCAAGTGGTCGTTCAACAAGTTCCCAACTATCATGTAACATGTATTGAAGAAATTCCTCCTGCATCGCTTCAATCCAAGGGTTTTCTGCCATTGCTTCCCGAATGTTCTTAGGTTCTTTGAGGCTGATTGAGCAAATGTAAATGCACAATTCGAGATCAGTGGCAAGTTGTCTCCTTGTCTGAACTGGCTTAGAAGGTTCACCAATAATATGTTCTATTGGATGGTCTTTTGTCCATTGAAACGTATAAGGGTACCTTGGGTGTAACAAATGTGTGTTAGATGGTTCTTGTAACCTTGAAGAAGATTTAGCAGAGTCTGTTGCAAACGGGTTTTCAAATACTTCTTCTTCTTCTTCTAACGTAACATCGTTTGAATTATTTGTTGGTTCTTCTTGAAAATTTGTGTTTTGGTTTTGCTCATCAACTCTTGGTAGAACAGTTTCAAGTACTGGAGTTGCTTGAGTAGATGTAGATGATGTTGATGTAGTTGGTGCTTCAGCTTCGATTGTTGTAGATGCATCTTGTGATGGTGGTGGTGGTTGATGGTTTTGAGCGGGTGCAGCGGAATGTTGTGGAGATGCATTTGTCGAAGTTCCACCATAATATTCATCAAACATTAACTCGAAGAAATTTTCCAGTTCTTGTTCTGAAGGTTTATCCGTGTTTGTTGACTGAGCTCCTTGAGGTACGAGTCCTGAACTGATGTGTCCAGAAGTCTGCATGTTTAGTGCGGGTCCTAATCCGTTTTGATTAGAAGCCATCGGATTAAGCGCGGGTTCTAGAGCGTATCTCTCAGAAGCCATTTGTGAAATCTCGTCAAACTTCACATTCATCTTCTCCATTATCTTTTTCGTTCTTCTATTATACACCCTGATTGCCCTCGAGTTTTCTGAATATCCAATGAAGATTCCAATATCACCCTTAGCTTTTAACTTTCCTAGATCTTCTCTATCATTCGTCGGATAACACAAAGCGCCAAATACGTGAAGGTAAGAGATGTCAGGTTTACGGTTGTTCACTAGCTCATATTAGGTTTTATTGAATCTCGGATGGACTAGGGATCGGTTTTGAGTAAAACAAGCAGTGGCTACAGCATAAGCCCATAAGAATAGTGGTGCACTAGAAAAAATCAGCATTGTGCGAGCAGCTTCCACAAGAGTTCGGTTTCTTCTTTCAACTACCCCATTCTGCTGTGGAGTTCTAACAACTTATGTTTGGTGTGTGATTCAAACATCTTCAAGGTAAGTTCTTAACTCCTGGTTTGTAAATTCTGTGCCATTATCTGTTCTTATAATCCTTATTGGAGCTTGAAGTAGAACTTGAATACGCTTCAGGAAGGTGATGATGATGCCTGGTGCTTCGTCTTTTGATCTCAAAAACTTTACCCAAGTATATCTTGAATAATCATCAACAATAACGAGAATATACTTCTTCCCATTAATGCTTTCAACTCTCATTGGGCCACATAAGTCCATGTGCAACATATGTAACCTTGCTTTCGAACTAGGTACGGTTTTGGGTTTATATGATGCTCTTTTACTCTTTCCTTGTTCGCATGATGGACATAGGTGTTCCTTGGTGTATTTGAACTTAGGAATTCCGGTGACAATGTTGTCTTTGGCTAACTTGTTGATGGTGTCGAAATTGAGATGGGATAAACGTCTATGCCACAGCCAGGACTTAGTTTCGGGTGCCCTTGTCATATGACAAATTGGAGATGTAGAAGCCATTTGGTTGATGTCGATAGCATTCAAATTTGTACCACGATTACCAGTTAAGAGATCATCACCAACCAAATTTCTAATAAAAACCGTGTTTCTTCTGAATGCCACTTCTAAATCTGCATCACAAAACTGCCCAACTGAAAACAAGTTGTGTCCCAACCCTTTGACGTAGTAAACTCGAGTGATTAAAATATTCCCAAATTGAAGATCTCCATAACCTTGAATAGCTGCTACATGATCATTTCCAAATCGTACAGTTCCCATGAATTTCCAGACGAAATTGATCAGCAGCTTTAAATTCCTGGTCATGTGCTTGGAGCAACCCGAGTCGACGATCCAAAGACATATTTCGATAACCTGCCAAGAATAGAAGAGTTCGTATTTGGAAACCGTTTTGAATTTGGTTCCATGGGGTTAGGAGTAGAATCTAAATCACACTCATAGACAGTTGCTACTTGTTTAGCTTGAGCTATTTCTAATTTGCCGTCCTGAAGAGTGAACTCTCTACCCGTCGGAATCCATATACAAAACTAAAGATAGTTCCTAGGCATTCGACTAATAGTGGTAGTCCTAAATCGTGCAACTAATCTTTCTATAGATCTGGATCTAGCACTAGGTCTTTTTGGAACATTCTTCTGTTCAGGCGTAACATACACGTTCTTAGAAACACATTCATCATGAACATCATTAATTAAACATTTCTTGCATATTAAACAAACAGAGTCATTACATGCATTAGAAATAGTACTTTCGACATTACATTCAGATGAATCATGTTTCTTATTAAAAAGCGATAAATTCCTAGGGTGTTCTTCTACTTCTTCAACTTTATTCTTGCTACTACTCTTAGATGCAGGCGAGACTCTATTGTTCCTTGTATTGCTCTTAGGCTTTAGTCTACGGCTCCTAGAGGTGCTTTCTAATCCTGTAGAAGGTAAGGCACACACATTAGGATTTATATTGTTGTCCTTTTTAGCATCCCTGGATTCTTTAGAATTATCCTTAATGCACTTGTCATTTGTCTTAGATGTTGAGGCAGACGCACTAGTGAGACTAATCCTAAAAAGGCCAGGTGCTATCACTTTTGGTGTTTCGACAACCGCTTTTCCTTTATCAACAATCTTTTCATTTTCACTTTTCTTGGGCAAGGGTGTTGGAGTGACTGGTTTTGTTAAATCCTTTTTCTCATCGACTTTTGGAGCAAACCGTGAAATTGACATTTTTGGTTTTTGAACCGTGTTTGAAACATTTGGTTTCTCCGAAGTCAATGGTTTTGCAAACTTAGTTTCCTCACCCTTTCCTTTTTGACTTTCAAGCTGAGCCCTCAAAAGATCATTTTGCTCTTTCATGTTTTTTAAATCACGCTCATACGACAATTTGTCATACTTGCATTCTTCCTTTTTCCGATCAAGTTGTTTAAAATATGAGACATTTTCTTTTTCAAGCTTTATAAGAGCATTTTCATATTTTGAAACAATTGCGGAGGTCTCAGCTCTTAGTCGTTCATCGTCTTGAACAGAATATGTTTGTAAAATAATGGACATAATATCAGTAGTCATAACAGCTTCAAAGAGAGAATCATTTAGGTTTTCCAAAACATTGATTTGCTCAAAAGATTCATTAGCCTTCTTTATCAGAGATTTGTGATCCGTGACGAAGTCAGCTGTTTCTTTCAAAAATGCTTGTTCAAAATGAATTACACAAGCATGAATGTTATTAATTTGAGGAGCAAATTCACTTTCAAGAATCTTTTTAAGCTGTAAATGAACCGTGGAATTCCAGTTAATCTCATTAAGTCTCGTTTTAGATTCTAAAGTCGTTTTAAGTTGCCCAACTCTTGTTTTAAGATCATCAAGATATCCTCTGGCAGCACTTGTGTTAAAAGTGTTGTTTGAAGACATCTGTTCCATGTTTGAAAGCGATTTGGAAGCAACTACTTTTTTAGAAAACATTTTCGAGAATGGTCGTTTTATGGAAAACACAGATGGTTCTTTTTGTGGAACAAAAGTAATACCCGAAAGTTTGTTCAATTTGTTGTAATCAATGGGTTTCAAATCCTTTTGTTTCATTTTAATAATGCTCTCTTCGACATGTTCTATCGTTTGCACAGAATCCCGAACGACGGGAGGATCATGTTTGGTGTTAAAAACACTACCATTATACAAAACATTCTGTTCTTCCTGAGCTTTCTTGAGATTATAAGGATTGTTGTTACCGAGAGCCATTTTATGTTTCGTATGGTAAATCGGATTAGTTTGATTTGAAATCATTTTCATAGTTTGACTCGACTGACCCGACTTAACCACTAATTCTTCTAGATGTGCAATCTTGTGTTCTGACTCTACGATTTCTTACAAAAGTTTATCTTCTTTCATTGCAAAGTCCTTTTTCAACTCATCCCGTTCTTTTTCAAGATTGGTATAAGCTGTTTTTTGTTTTGAAAGTTGGTTTGTTAATTCAGAATTTTCTTGTTTTAAAGAGTTAATGGTTTTTGTTGAACTTACTTCAAGATTAGCAAACTTGTTTTTCCATTCCCTATCTTTAACAAGTAACTTCTTATAACCAATTTCAAATTCTGACTCGCGTTCTTTGTGAATTTGAAAACTTTTTGCATTTTCCTTGTATCTCTCAAGCTCAGTGGTCAATTTCTCATTTGCGGCCTTAACATCGCGATTGACCTTTTTCACTTTCTCGATTTCAATACCACAATTATTTAATAATGATTCAAATAAAGCACGTGTTTCCTCATCATTCTCAGCATGCTATGAAACGAAGCCTCCATTATGATTCACATCTGGAGTTGCTGAAGAAGTATTGCTACTACTTGGCGTGTCCAGGTATGTATCATAAGTGGGTGCTAGCTTCTCAGAATGTTGTTTCTCATGAGGAGACATATCAAATATATCATTATTGTGACATGTGTTGAAGTTTGATACCTCAGATGGTGCATTGGTGTCATAAACAGGAAGTGTGTCAGAATCCGTGTCATACTTAGCTTCCTGAAGATTCGCCATGAATATGCAGTTCGCATCGATATCCTCTCTATCTTCCTTGTCATCCATAAGAGCCATAACATCATTCTCCTCGGCATTCAACTGAAACCCTGCCTTTGCCTTTTGTGCCAACATCACTACTTTCTGCAAGTACTCTAGATCTTTCTTGTTCGGCTTAGTAGGACAGTTCCTTGCCATATGACCTACACCCTGGCAGTTGAAACACTTTACCGGATTACCCTGATTCACATTTCCATTATTCCCAACAACTGGAGCTGCAATATTCCTATTCTGATTACCCATTGCCTGATTACCAACATTCTGACCCCTCTGATTTCCAATAAACTGACCCAACTGATTCCCTGCATTCTGACCATACTGATTCCCTGCATACTGACCTGCATTCTGCATATTCTGATTACCCATGTTAAATCCAGTAGCATATCCTTGCTGATTCCCATAAACTCCAACCATTTAGCCTCCGTTGCCCATATTGAAACTCGGCTGAGCGATCTGCCTGTTGCGAGTGTTCGATGAAATCCTTTGGTTGTTGTTTGTTGGTGTAGAATAGCGTCCTTGGAATGCCTTTGACAGAAAAGCAAACGCTTGTGTCAATGCTGCAGTGGTTTCATCATTTTCAGTGAATTCTGGTTCTTGGAATTGTGGGTATTGTTGTTGTGGAATAAGATGTTGTTGTTGCTGTGGGTAGAACTGTTGTTGGTAGACTGGTGTTGGTTGTTGAATGTAGGATGGTTGAATGTAGTTGTGGGTGGAAGATGATGATGGTTGTTGTTGTGTGTTCACTGGTATAGGTGTTGGTGTATCAGCCATTAATGCTAGAGGATCATGCTTTTTAGCTAGTAATTTAGCTCTTACTTCATTAGCTTCATCTTGATTTTGCTTCAAGAAGTCATACACCTGATCATAAGTCACTTCATGCAAATTCTTTGTCTGATAAACAATAGTGACATATCTTCCCCATTATGGTTGTAACTCATTCAGAAAAATGGTGTTGTTAGCAATATTTGTCTGACTGAGGTTGTGTCTTGATAAACCATTCATGATCTTACAGAACCTGTGGTAGTACGTCTCTATGGATTCACCAGGAATTGAAGTAAACTTGCGAAGTTCCTTAAGCAATTGTGTTTCCATTTCCTGTTTCCCGATGTCTGTCCCATACATTAACCTCTTGACTCTTTCCCAGACTGCATGAGCACTTACTTCACTGTCAACAGTAGCGTAGATGGTTTCAGGTAAACCAAGAACGACGAAATGAAATGCCTAATCATCAGCTTCAATCTGTTTTCTGTCTTCCACAGTGTATTCAGTCTCATTCTGTTCTCTGTAGTATGGTTATACTAGGGGGTACCATTTGGATCACCAGGGTCTAGTACTTGTGTTGGTTTAAAGGGTCCATCCATAATGGATTTGATGAGAAGAGTTCCATTTGTTTTGCTCTTAAGATAGCGCATCATACGACTTGCCCACTGTGAGTATCCACCCTTTGACAGCATGGGAGGTCGGTTTTCGGCACCGGCTGCATGAATGTCTTGCTGAGTTGCCATTGATGATTTGTAGATGGATAAAGTTGATTCTTGGATCGTTCCAACGAAATAGGAGTTGTGTTTAGAGTGAGTTGATGCAAGTTTTTATGGTGAAAAATTTGATCTAAAACCTTGAAACCTCAATAACTTCCGTTCGGAGTGGATTTAGGTCTCGAAGCTTGGCTTGAATGATCTTCATATAGTCAACGTGTCCTTCTTCTCGGTCTTACGGTCGTTTTGACAGCTGATTCGTCGAAAACGGAGTTACGGTTCAAAAGTTATGGCTGTTTGAATTTTGATCGTCAAAAACCTCACTTTTGTCAAAATTCTCGAAACTTTGCTTGTGTTCTCGAAACTTTGGATTTGTGAAACTTCTGATTTCGAAACTGAGGTGATTGCGAAATCCTTTTGATTGCGAAAATATTGAGTGATCTCGAAAAATTTTGAATTTTCAAAAATTTTCACAGTGTTCTCGAAAATTTTGATTTTTCGAAAACCTTGCAATGTTCTCGAAAATTGTGATTTTTCGAAAACCCAATTACACAAACAAATTTCGAAATTATACAATTTCGAAATTTAGCCACAAGTCGAAGTAATTTCTTTCTTATACAAGAGAGAAAATACCGAGTATCAAACGGTGAGCACGAACGGAGTCGATTTCTTGTGTTCTCGAAAACTAGTCAAAATGTGATTTCAAAATTATGGAGGTGATTTCGAAATTGTGACAGTTTTTTGAATAAGCTTAAAGCACACCCAAATGACTTTTGCAATCCAAGATTCTTGTACTTCTAGGCTAAAAAACACTAAAACTTGAAGAAAGTTCCAAACTTGATGATTTTTATAAAACTTTTTTGTGATCTCGAAAACAAGTACAAACACCAAATACGAAATTTTAAGCTAGAATCTTCAAAAAGGTTTAAACTTTCTTGTTAGAAAAAGTTTATAACATTAGTTTGTAATCAAAAAAGTGTTAAAAACCAAGAAAAACAAGAAAAGTAAAGAACTTTTCAAAGAAAAACGTGATATAAAGCTTAAAAAAACGAAACACAACAAACTTTTAACCCTCCTAAATCATTGTTAGGAGATTGATACCACTTGTAGGACCTTAGATTTCACAACTTTATCACACCAATATAGAAGCAAAGATGAAGTAGAGATGAAAGATGGTGACTTGATATGTATGTATGTTAGAGAGAAAAAGTAGAGAATGTAGAGAAAGAAAGAAGAGAGAATATTATTAGAGAAACACACAATACACACACAAGCACACTTACAAATGACTAGGTAAGTGCCTTATATAGTTAGAGAGAAAGGCCTCATGGGCTTTCTAATGGACTTGGGCTTGGACTTGGTTACATGATTAGATGACAAGGCTTATGAAACATAGCATACAACATATTAGCTTGCCAAGTCCAAAGCCCAATGACTAAACTATTACTAATCTTAACAAACGACACAAAGTTACAATATGAGAATGACCATCACTTCTATATATATATTTTTAATGCTAACACATAATGATGTTTTGCAGGATTTTCCAGGAAGTAGGATGAAGTTTTTCCAGAAATTTTCCGGAAACTTAACATAAGAATTTCTACAGGTCACTTCTGACGGTGTCACGAGTTTACTCTAGACGGCGTCACGTGTAAAATTCTAGAAATTTTACCAGTTTTGTTTTTCTAACGGAGTCTTGAAGTTTTTGTTGAATCTTTAGTTTTATAATCTCCAGGAAATCTGCAAACATCATTCCACAAGCATTATATCTTATTTTGTTTTCTAGGATTTGTTAGCATATATAGATTGCTGCCGATTTTACGCGAGGTTGCCTTGTCTGTTTTCTCAGGTTTTACAGGTTATGTATGACAAGAAGATGATTTATATTCTGGAAGGGAAGCTTTGATTGTTCATTTTCTTGGAGGAAGATCTAACCTGGCCACTTTATTATCCATACCGAGCGAATCAGGGGAGTATTTGATTTCATTCGTTTTACTTATTTCACTTTTACATTCTTTACTTGAACATTGGGGACAATGTTCATCCTAAGTGTAAGGGGAGGGTAAAATGATGATACCTTACAAATACACTTTCGCTTGAGTTTGTTTGTTTGATAGTAGATGTGTAATAAAACTATGAGAAATACTTGTTAGTGCAATTTTAGCGCCAAATTTAAATTTTTTTACAACATTTAGGAGTGAAACTTTAGCCATAGCAAGCGTCTCATGGATAGGAGAGTGTATGACTAGCACAAAACCGTACTATTCAGAAAAATTTTCCACCCAAATATGTGAGGTTCGCCTTTAGATTTGATAGGAAAAGCATTTACTATTAGTGCTTATGAGTGTACCGGTAGCATAGAACTTGCGTTAGTGATGCATCCCGAGACCGCTAGTGAGACTACATTCGTGTAGTAGGATTTACTACATGATAAGAGGCATTAGGATTACCCTTGTATTCAACCCGTATCATAATTACTTGACCATTTAAGTCATATTACTTGGCTAGTTAAGTCAATTAATTTTTCCTACACCCTTAGCGTTGTACTCATTTTTAGTACACGAAACCCCTAGTACACCCCTCTGAGCCTATCTTTTCGTTTCTAACTTTAAGCATCTTACTTAAAGGAAGAATTTGTTACACCCCACTTAAATGTACACCCAAATCGCCTTAGCCTTCCGTGTATGCACTCATCTTTAGTGCATTATTGTTATATGTTTAAACCCTTAGTTAATTATCTAATTGATTACATGGTTGCTAAGTCTAGTCATATCCTTGTACATATTATTTTGGGACGATTGGGACTCATGGGTAAAGTACTTATGTTATGGAGTAATGGGGAAGAACATCATTTATTACCCCCGTATGTACGTTAATCTTAAAAGTACTCCAAGTGTTTTGATTTTCTTAATTCGAGTCATTAGATTAGTTTATTGTAAAGTATGTAAAAATTCAAGTGTAAGGGGAATATTCATTCCCTATGATGTATTATTTTGGATGGTAGGGTAAGAGTGTATGCAAAAAATAAATAAATAAATAAATAAATAATAGAAAAAGAAAGAAAGAAAAGAGAAAAACATACGGACTACCATCCCTTTTCATTCTATGTTCATTTTATGTTTTTGTTATTTTTGATTTATTAGCTAAAGTCGAGTCTAGTCTTGGCTTAGCAACGCCATATTGCACATGTAATTAACCAAGATTATTAACTCGCCACCAGTAAAGACTGCCTATATCCAACAAAACCGTGTTTTCCATATCCTTACACCTAACGTTACAACCCTTTAAAAGACCTCTTTGATAGTTTATCCTAGGTGCTTATGCCATGTGGTGGAGGTTTGATCCTTTCCCAAGCCTATGGTAATCTATTTTGCTATGACAGGTAGTGAGAGATGTTTTCCATTTCCATATTGTGATATTACTTTATTACACCCGAGAGATGTGAGTATCTAAACACTATTTGTGAGGTGCTAGTGTATGACCTCCGTGCTTGTCTTTGGTCTTTAGTGGAACGATTATTTGTTGTAATTACTTTTATATTAGTGTTAAATGACCCCTAACTTGTATTTTGACTAGAATAAAAGCGCATTTTCTTGAGGACAAGCAAATCTCAAGTGTAAGGGTATATGATGAGGCAAAAAATGAACCATTTTTAGGAGGTCATTTAAGCCCGGAATTGAATTTATTTGATCAAATATTGCCCTAAATCGTTCCTTTTGTGATTTTAGGTACTTTGGGAGTGAATTCTGGAAAAGGAAGCATTTTGGACATTTTTGGAGCATAAAAGTGGAGAAAACGGCAAAGACTTAATTTTCCATGCTGAGAACAGTACCTGACGGCGTCAAGAAGGAAATTGTGACGGCGTCAGGAGTAAAATCCATGACGACCCAGAGAAAACCTGAAGGCGTCAAGAGAAGGGCGTCAAGAGTTATTTTGGTGACGGCCTGCAAATGGAATACACGTGACGGCGTCAAACACAGATCTAGGCAGTCCGAGAATTTATTTAGCAGCGAGATGACGGCGTCAGACATTTACTCTTGACGCCGTCACCTCAAAAAATCTATATATACTTTTCTATTTTTCATTCATTAGAAGAGGAACCTGTGTGGAGAATACTAGGGTCGAACCTAATAAACCCTAGGTCGTTTGTAACAGTATTTTCAAGGGTTTTCACCCCTTGAAACCTTTCATGTTCAATTAAGATAAGTCCTCTTTCAAATCATTCAATATGTTTATGTGTTGTTTGAATATATCTTATGCTTGTCTTGATTTCAACATGCTAGGCTAGATCTTTCATGTGTTTGCTTAGATGTAATGAAACCTAGATGTTGATTATAGGTTGATTGCTTGTCTATAGTTGTAATGGATGAATGATTTCAATGTTAGGCTTAAGAAAACAGGCAGATCTCCATTGTGTAACTTGCTTGAACGTCTTAAGAAACATGAACCGATGTGTACTAGGTTTTTATGATTGTATTTAATGCATGAGCGAATTCTAGTGATCCCATGTTAGGAGCTTCTTAGCCGGCTCAACATAGGAGTGAAGTAGGAGCTTATAGGATTGGGGAAGTAAGTACGCCACCCCATGAATGGTATTAAGGAATACAATCCGTCATCCATGCAACTGTAACAAGTAATTAACCTGTAAAAGATATCTAGGGAGCAGTGAAATCTAAGTAAACACAATTCTCCCATATATTGCTCACACCACTATCATAATTTAGTTTATTTTCATTTTTAGTATTTTATTTTGTTTGCATCTTAGTTATTGGGTTAGTTGACTAGCAACTAATTCCGCCCCCTCCTTAAAAAAACCGAGATTTTTAATTGCTTTCTAAAAACCTAAAAATACAAAAAGAATCATCCCTCATCTCTAGACCTAGTCTTTAGGTTTTCTAATCCTAGCGACACTATTCCCAAGTTGAACGATCAATCCCCCGGTACTTGTCACTATACTATACTACAACGATCAGGTACACTGCCTGGTGGGGGTTGTAAGCTTCTCGAGATCCCTCGAGAGGTAAAGCCTGGTGCAATTCCCACGCATCAAGTTTTTGGCGCCGCAGCCTGGGGAATAGTTATTGTCTAGGTTAGGATCTCTTTTTATTAGGTCTACTTGTTTGATTCATTTATAGTAAGATTTTATTTTTATTTTTTAGGTTCTCTTTAGTCTATCTTATTTCTTCGTGTTTTTGTTCGTAACTCTTTGCCATCCGACATCATGGAAGATGGTAACATCTTTGAACCCATCAACCCACCACAACAAGACCACCCACAAAACCCACCACTAGCTAACCAACCTCTTAGGCCCCGAACCCTAGTAAGATTTTATATATATGTTCATGATGTAATAGTTGGATATTCTCCTAATATTCGATTAGAGGTGTCGAGGTTTATGATAAATTATGTTTAACCATTTATTGTTTCAAAGAATGAGTGAGCTTGATGAAAAGCATTTGTTTCATGATACCCAGACAACGCCTACTTTGGCGTTCCATGAATCAGTACTTTCAAAGGAGTTGTTAGGACTTAGGAAACCAAAGAAAGCCTAGGGTGCGTTTAGTTGGGGAAAAACACCATTGTTTTCCACAAAATGTTTTGTAGAAAATAAGGAAAACAGAGATCGCGTTCAAATAAGCGTTTTCCAACAAAATATTTTGCAAAACACAAAATCTCCTATTTCTTAACTTAACAAGGAAAATTACAAAACAAATTTTAGTTGTTTTTGTTTTCCTTTATAACCCACACCCTCCATCCCCTTCTTCAAAATAGAAAATACAAACATTAACTAAACGCTTTTTCTATATTTTCAAATGTTTTTTGAAGATAAATTCCTCTTCCAAATTTTTCACAAAACTACAAATAAAAAACAAGTAAATTTTTTCTTCAACTAAACACTACCCCTAATGTCTAAATTGCAAAAGGAAATCACATGGAGGCCTTTGAAATTTTGATTAAAGGAAGTTTTAACTTTCATAAATTTGTTACTTATATTGTATTATAGAAACATGGTCTTTTCGCATTTTATTTGATAATGTAATTCGTGAGAGGTTGGGTATTGTTTTTTGTGAACGAATATATTATGTACGCTTCCAACATTGTATTCATTTCCTTTTCTCAAAATACTATGCTTGAATTACATATGGATGCAAACTCATGCAACCCATTTCATGTTTATTTTTGGAGAGAAAGGAAAAGATATGAGATGAAAAAGCAAACGCGTTTTACAGATTTTTTAGGAAATAAGATGAAAGTAAAGGATAGTAAATTACACCAAAATTACTCTCCTAATCTTCTTTCAAATTAGGATGAAATAGAGTGAATGTGATTTTAAAGTCTATTTTTGCTTATATTCTTTTTCTTTTATTTCCAACTCGGGAATACAAGATTAAAAATCAACAATTTTTTCCTCCCCTCTTTTATACTCTCTTCTCCCCTCTTCATTTCTCTTCTTTCCGTTTTATACTCAGAAACAGAGTGTAAGTGTACGGTAACAAACAGACGTTGCAAAAGAATAACATACAAATACTAAAAATACAAGTGGACTATCTAACATCATATTTTGTTGACGTTATAATACTAATAAATAGTGGGACAACGTGTGTACACACAATAAATATAACCCCACCTCTCTCTCTCTCTCTCTCTCTCTCTCTCTCTCTCTCTCTCTATATATATATATATATATATATATATATATAGAGGTGGGTTCATGAAAAAAGTCCACTTTGGTAGAAAAGTGAGAAAAGTGTACAAATCAACCCCTCCTTTTTTTCACACCAAACTACAGGGACCTAATTGTATTTTCCTTCATTCTTTAAGGAGTTTTTTGCAAATTTGCACCCTACCCCCCACCCCCCACCCACCCACCCACCCCCCCCCCGCCCCCCCCCCCCCCCCCCCCCCCCCCCCCCCCGCCCGAAAAAAAAAATTTTTTTTCCCCGCCAAAAAAAATTTTTTTTTGGGGCCAAAAAAAATTTTTTTTTTTTTTGGGCCAAAAATTTTCCCCGCCAAAATTTTATAAACCCAGATGCAACCTTTTTTTTTAGTGCATCTCAGTTATAAAAATTGGTGCATCTCAGTTATAACTATGATGCACCAATTTTTATAACCCAGATGCACTTTTTTTTTTTAGTGCATCTCAGTATAAAAATTGGTGCATCTCAGTTATAACTATGATGCACCAATTTTTATAACCCAGATGCACTAAAATTTTTGGCCCAAAAAAAAAAAATTTTTTTTTTTTGCCCAAAAAAAAATTTTTTTTTGGCGGGAAAAAAAAAATTTTTTTCGGCGGGGGGGGGGGGGGGGGGGGGGGGGGGGTGGGGGTGGGGGGGGGTGGGTGGGTGGTGGGGGCATGTTTCAAGACAGACCCCTGAAGTTTGAGATATTTCAAATTAACCCCTAATAACTTTTTTTCTCACTTTTCTACCAAAGTGGACTTTTCTCTAGAACCTTACCCCTATATATATATATATATATATATATATGATGACATAAATCAAATTAAAAACCGATTTCGGTGTTGACACAACTACCAATATATTTTGAAAGAATACGACTGATAATTTAGGTAGTTAATAGAGTAAACTTTGCATCCATGAGGTTTACTCAATTTCGCACTATACATTACTCTCGAAAAAGTTGCAACAAATACATCTATCCGTAATAAAACTGAACCAATATACATCCCTCGATTAAAATAAGGACTAACGGTGCAAATTTTTTTCTCCGTTATCTCCTAACGACATAGAACACATTTGCACCGTTAGTCCTTGGGGTTAACGGTATTTGCACCATTAGTCCTTTTTTTACGTTTTCTTCCTTTTTTATGTTTTCTTCATTTTTTTATGTTTTCGTCCGTTTTTTTACGTTTACCGCCACGGTTTTTTTTACGTTTTCACCCCAGTTTTTTATGTTCTTCTTTCCCAATTTTTTTACGTTTTCCTCCGCCTATTTTTTTACGTTTCTTCCGCCTGTTTTTTTTACGGTTTTCCGCCCCATTTTTTTTTACGTTTTCGTCCTTTTTTACGTTCACGCCCATTTTTTTACGTTTTCGTCCGTTTTTTAACATTTTCACCCAGGTTTTTAACATTTTCACCCAGGTTTTTTTTTTTTTTTTTTTTTTATGTTTTCGTCTATTTTTTTGCGTTTTCGTCCTTTTTTTTTATGTTTACGCAGGTTTTTTACGTTTTCATCTATTTTTTACGTATTCGTTCGTTTTTTACGTTTACGCCCGTTTTTTACGTTTTCACCCGGTTTTTACGTTTTCCTCCGCTTTCTTATGTTTTCGCTTACTTTTTTTACATTTCGTCCGTTTTTTTTATGTTTTCGCCTGTCTTTTACGTTTTCGTCCGTTTTTTACGTTTTCGTCTGTGTTTTTACGTTTTCGTCCAAATTTTTTACGTTTTTGTCTGTTTTTTTGCGTTTTCGTCTATCTTTTTACGTTTTCGTCCTTTTTTACCTTAACAATGTTTTTTTACGTTTTCGTCCGTTTTTAACGTTTTCGCCCAGTTTTTTACGCTTTCGTCAATTTTTTAACGTTTTCATCCGTTTTTTATGTTTACGCACGTTTTTTTAGGTTTTCACCCGGTTTTTTACGTTTCCGTTCATATTTTTACGTTTTCGTCCTTTTTTTGACGTTTACGCCCGTTTTTTTTACCTTTTCACCAGGTTTTTTACATTTTCCTCCGTTTTTTTATGTTTGCGCCTATTTTTTACATTTCGTCCATTTTTTTATGTATTCGCCCGTTTTTCTCCGTTTTTGTTTGTTTCTATACGTTTTTGTCCGTTAAAAAACGGACAAAAACTTTAAAAAAAAGGCGGTAAACGTTAAAAAACAGAAGAAAACGTAAAAAATGGGCATAGATGTAAAAAAAGGACAAAACCATAAAAAACGGACGAAAACATAAAAAAATAGACAAAAACGTTAAAAAACAGGCGAAAACGTAAAAAAATGGACGAAAACGTAAAAAAACAGGCGAAAACGTAAAAATCAGACGAAAACGTAAAAAATGGAAGAAAACGTACAAAACGGAAGAAAACGTAAAAAACCGGGTGAAAACGTAAAAAAGCGAGCGTAAACAAAAAAAAACGGACGAAAACGTAAAAAAACGGAAGAAAACGTAAAAAAGGACTAACGTTGCAAATACCGTTAACCCAGAGGCTAACGGTGCAAATGTGTTGTATCTTGTTAGGAGATAACGGCGAAAAAATTTGCACCGTTAGTCTTTATTTTAACTGAGGGATGTATATTGGTTCACTTTTACTAACGGAGGGATGTATTTGTTGCAACTTTTTCCAAAAGGATATATTGTGCGAACTGGGGTAAACAACATTGATGTATTTTGAAGTTTACTCTAGTTAATAAAGTTTTCACTCCATTGTCGTAATATAACCAAACAAAAGAATCAAATTATCACCATACTCTGCGTATTGATTATTTGTTTCTATTAAACAAGAGAATTATTATTTTCCTCATCCTCATTCTCTTTCTTTGTGTTTTCCATTCTTCAAACCAATTTCTTCTCAACAATTTCTCTGTACCAAACATCCTCTAACATTCTTAAAATGTTGTGATGCATGATGAAATTCAAAAAGTGGTTAAATTGCTATTTTAGAAACACCATTAAATGAATGTAGCTCAGAAAAGGTTGTCAAAGGATGTTGACATTGCCGAATATAGTACAAGACATAATAACATAATAGTAATTTACATTTGAGGGCATATTAGTAATTATACATTTCTCATTTGGAGAATTTTAATTTATACGGAGTATATAGCAGAGATAAATGATGTGAACATAAAATGCTCGTTTGGTAAAGCAAGTAACACTACAAGAAAAAGGCCCTTTAGTGACTTTCTTAGTGACGTATTTTATGATTGCGACTTTTAGGTGATGGGTCGTTGTAAACGAGTCGCAAATTTTTTGCGACTCGTGACATGTGTCGCTAAAAAGAGCGACTAGTATAACGACTTCATAAAATAAGTCGCTATAAATTTGCGGCTTCAGTATTTCTTGTCGCCATTTGCATCGCTGTTTCAAAGAGATGTTGCCATCTAAGTCGCTTAACGTGACGCTATTTCTGTAAAAGTCTCTATTTAAGTCGCTATATAGCGACTTAATTAGCGACTTAAATAGAGACTTTTACAAAAATAGCGTCGCGTTAAGCGACTTAGCTAGATGGCAACATCTCTTTGAAACAACGACGCAAATAGCGACAAGAAATACTGAAGTCGCAAATTTATAGCCACTTATTTTATGAAGATGTTATACTAGTCGCTCTTTTAGCGACACATGTCACGAGTCGCAAAAAATTTGCGACTCTTTTACAGCGACCCATCACCTAAAGTCGCAATCATAAAATACGTCGCTAAGAAAGTCACTAAAGGGCTTTTTTCTTGTAGTGAACTTCATCTATTTTTTGGAATGCTCCTTTTCCAACGTTCATTGAGTAGCATTTAAGAGCGTTGAGCATTTATGAGCTGTTTTACAAATTATAATTACAACAATAGCTACGTTAATAAACATTTTTATAAAAAAAATACAGCTATTACTCACAGCTACAACTTACTACTATTACTCACTGCTACTGTTATTTTTGCCAAACACACCCCAAAAGCTCAAGATGAAAAAATACTAAATAAAAACATCAACAATAATCACTAGTCCCATTCCCATACCCCAATCAATGTACAATGAAATCACAGTGAGCTGGAATGATAATGATCCTTCATAATCATCATGTGGTATGTTGCACATGCATCGTGACCTGCCATGCCTAACGCATCATCCATCATCGAATCACGCCACTCATTTCTCATCGCTTCGTTCAATCTCCGAATCACGTCACCACGTACAGCTCCAGGTTTTTTATTGTCGTCCCAGTATCTCAAAAAGGCTGCGACCTTTCTGGGTTCCATAGCTTTCCAGCAAACATCATTGTGTTCTAACGACGACACGGTGGCACGAGAATTCCACGTTTCGGTTTGTGCAAAGCCTGCTAAGCTGCTTATATACTCCACCATGCCATCCAAAAGAACTTGCGGAGTTGCCCTATTTCCGTCCCATAGCAAAACCCTAGCCATGCCTTGTAGTACCGCCAAGACAACTGCTCTATTTTTACTTGTACTTTCGATAAGCGATGGACTCAAACTGATCACATAATCATTGTGCTTTGGCGAATGAACAGATACAATACTAGGTATCTCTGTTGGAGCGAGTCTAAGAGTGACACTTGTAATTGTTTTCTTTTTGTGTTTGGAGTTTTCATGATTAGGGTAGAGAATATTTTCAACAAACGTGCTTGTGTTCAAAACTATTCGTACCGCTTCATCATTTGATTCGTAAAAGAGCCGAAAACGTTTCCCAGACAGTGAAAACGTACCAGCATCATTTACGACGTTGATGGAAAAGCCTTTAGCTGCCTCATTGTTCGCCCAAATGGCAACTAAACCTATAAATGATATTACAAGCATGCGTAAAAGAATCCCAAAACGGTCGTTAGGAGACACTGATTTTGCTTCATTTATTGTGTTGGTCATTTCCGCGGCAGTGGTGGTGGTGGTGGTGGTGGTAGTTAAGAGAGATCGAAGGATGGGGTGGGAGTCCATTCGTGAAAATGCAACGAACTTTTAATGATGGGTTAGGTACACTATATAAGTGGTTATATGCATGTGTTCATATATATGTATGGATAAAATGAAGTGTGTTGCTTTCTAAAACTCGTGGCCATATGTTACGCCACACTATATCTCTAATATTATCATTAGGAATAATTAAAGTAAAGAGGAATGCATGATAACTTGATTTCTGGTAATAATTCAATAACCTTTCAATGTCATTAAAAAAAAAGCATATATATGGCTAAAATGAAGTGTGTTGGTTTTTAAAACTCGTGGTCATATGTTCCGCCACACCATATCTCTAATATTATCACATGGAGATGTGATGAACAATTTGTTTTTGAGTTTGTGATTCGTGTTAATTATCCAACAGACTTTGGTTAAATTATGAATCTTACAAAAAAAAAAGCTCGTGTGTACAATTTAGTTATTTATTTATTTATTATAATGAATCTTTTCGTTAAATTATATAAATTTCCAACAGACTTCGGTTTAATTATCAAGTACAAATGTATTTGAATGGGTATCATTTGGCCAGGCTACTTGGTTATATTGGCTATAATAGTTTAAAGGTTGTGGTTCGGGCTAGGGACATATGGTTAGCTGTCATGTTTTTTATGAAAGGGATGTTTGACATTACATTTAAAACCTGATATGAATCAAATTTATATATCGGCAAAGTAAGGCTTCTTATTTATAAACATATCTTTATTTATTTATTTATTTTTTAAGAACGGCATTTATAACTATCTCACAAGTTTTACATCACAAATCTAGCTCACATGTCGTAAGCAGAGCTTTAACATACAATCATATGGTTAGGGAGCTTTTCACACAACATGAGTTACTATTGGGACACAAGCCATTTGGCACTTATTTACTAACATTAATGGCTTATTTTTCAACTTGAACCATTAACTATAATTGCATACATACTTTTTCATTTACTTTTTTTGTTTTCGTGCAATAATGAGCTGCAACACTAAGAGGGTGTTTTGCATTACATTTAAAACCATCCCCAGTAAGTTGCATTATGTTAAGTATAAACTACAAAGTTTGCTGGTTCACACTTTGCTGCATACCAAAACTTTGAAGTGTTGTACTTCCTGTAAACTCCTCCGGTTGCTGCGTTTTGGTGGTGTTTCACAATCATCCTTGGACATTCACTATAAGATAGCCAACAAAAAAAATCAACTGCATCAGAAATATATTAAAGTCCTGAGTTAATTCATAAATGCAGCGTGACATATGTAAATTTTAGAAATTAAGGCAACAAGGATTGATGGCTTACATAAGCTGATATTCGGAGTAATCATTTTTGCTTGAACTAAAACTTTAGGATGGTAGTAAACATTATATTATACTCCTTAATAAAATAGTTTCATCTATCTTTAAAAAAAATTCATAAAACATTGAGAAGGTGCAACGGACAAGGTTTCTCTATTCATGTTTCTCGAGAAAGGTAAGTCCTTAATTCAGTTGCATGCGACTGGACTGGAATATCTTGTAACCGATCTTAAACGTTTCTGCATGAGAGAAATACCAGCAGGGTATCCGCGTGTTGCAGCGGCGGGTACCCTGAAATAAAATTTTCCGATGAATCATGAATTTTAGTTTATTATGTTCTTTTTGACAATTTAAATTTACGGATATCAAGAATTTCGTTTATCCTGTGCCCGTTCGGGCTCGAGCCATTTTGGCCCGTTGCCCGTTCGGACTTGAATATTTGTATAACTAGCTTATAGACCCGTGGTAACCCACGAGTTTTTAGATGAGATCGTGCAAAAAAAAATAGTGTGTGTAAACAAAGTAAGGAAAAACCACAAAGTAAACAGGATGAATCATTTATTCGAAAGGAATATCAACTAATAAGTCAATGATAATATAGAATATAATGCTTGTAACTAAGAATGTAATAAACGGCCATGCTCGCGTGCTCCAATCTTGATAATGTAGATGAAAAGCAAATCTTGACAGCCTTGGTAAGGCAATGAGCATTTGTTGATAACCTAATAAGTATAAGAAGAAAGTGTAAGTAAAACATTTTGTGTGATTGATAATATATGTAAAATCAAGAAACCGGCATAAATCAAATCATATTCCAATTGGTACATACCTCTCGATACGTGATCATAGACCGTAAAGAACCTCTTTGTAGACTACATTTGTAGTAGTGTTTGATAAATTAACATCCGGATCCGAAATAACAACCTTAAAACCCTTTTTGCTTTTGACGCTTGAAAATAGGACGTGGTAGGAACAAACCAACTTTTGAAAGTGACTGACCTTGGCTCTTGTTTATCGTCATGGCAAATGAGACTGAGACAGGAAATTGTTTGCGCACGATCTTGAATGGTAAACGTTTATCCGACAGAGTAATTTTCAATCTTGGTAGTATAACCGTATTCCCAAAATGTGTTCCTTAATTATTTGGGCTTGAAGATCTTGTTCATTTAGTGACTTGAAGCCTTTTCCCATTACATAATCCTTATGACAGATTAATGTTTCTTAGCAACATTATTGGGATACTCACCTTATTTTTTAAAGGAAATAATAAGTAATAAAGTCAATATTATTCAATAAACAATTCAGTTTGTAACTATTGAAATAATAAATTTACATGTATCGTCTTCTATAACTTTTATAGTCTTAAAGAGTAAAGGTATACAGTGAACGTCAAACACTTGAGTTTCATGAACACCTCATACATTTTTTGATTCCAAAGAATCTATCAACATCCATTTTGATTCCAACAACTCATATACATATATTCTTCCACTATATTAAAAATAATAACTAAACATGAAGTGGATTTCCTTATATAACTTGCTGCAATAACTCATAGGAACTCATAGGGGTTGTTTGATAAAATAAATTTATTTAGCACTGAATGATTTTATTCGCTCAATGATTAAAAAGCTCTGTATGATTTGGTTTCAATCGTTTGATAGTTGGTTGAACCAACATTCTGAATGACTAATATTATGGTTTTAATCTTTGACATCAAAATTATTTTTTATAGTTATTATATGGATATAATAGTATTTCCTTTTCACTTAACAATGAAAGAACCAAAATATTTTAAATATACAAGATAACATTAGTTAAAAAGGGGTATATGCATCGATACATATGTAATCATTAGATGATTACGTGTTTTGTCCTCTATGAGTCACCCACTCAAAATTATGTACCTAAAAAGGACGAACATAACAATATAAAATGAATAAATGCAGAGAGAGATACATGATTAAACCATACTTGAAGAACTGAATGGTTTAGGGACACTATTGGGTAGAATCGGTCAGTGACATTTCACTCATTCAGAGGTGGCATTATTTCCCAGTCAAACGCACTTTGCTCTGCCCGTTTCAGCACTCAGTGCTGGCCCATTCCATTAAGTGGCCATCATACTTCATCAAACACCCCCATAATCTGCAAAAAAAAAGGTAATAGAATCAATAGTAGTAATTTGTAAATATACTAATATAATAGGTGAGCATAACCTATATCAGGTTCACATGGTATAATAATATAATAGACGCAAAGTTGTGAATAATGGATTGTAGTGAAACATTACATCACAATCAAATATTCTACCTTGTAACAGATAAGTAAATAGTGGATAAAGTAAATGAGACATTCGAGTTGGCTAAAGTACACAAAATACACAAATAGAAAGTCTTACATGGGTTATTTACAGGGTCGAAAATGGGTCGTTAATGATATGGTTCAAAATTAATTAACAATAGAAATACCTGCTTTATTTTGGGTTCGTGAGAATATATATGCGAGAGAAAGAACCTCGTGCACAATCGTTATTTTATTAACATGAAAATTACTTGGGTATGAAAACTTGATTAGCTACCTAGTAGCTAAAAATGAATGAAAGAGAAAGATATTATGATGGTTAAGACATGATTATTTTATGCACAAATATGGAATATCTCTTTTTAACATACGAGAAGAGATTATTGGCATGAAGATCAAATAAGCACGGGTAAGTGCTGAACCACTTGCACCAGTTATGAGAGATACCAGATTGGCATGAAGATTATTGGCATGAAGATCAAATAAGCACGAGTAATTTGTATTATTGGTATGAGTTCTATTTATTCTAATAAAATGGAGTTCTGTACAAGTCCCCTGAAGCATGGCATTAAAAAATCTGATGTGTCTTGCACCATATTTCATGGTATTTTTGGAAGGTACCACATCTCTTAAGCACTATCATATGAGCTTCTTTAATACGATTCAACTATCATTCAAATAAATTAGACAGTTTCAACTCCACAATTAATTGACACATTCAATACAATCATCTCCTATAATTCGCCCCTGCAATCTTCCTTTATACGCTCGAAGATTTTCAAATCACATACAAATCACATTCAATCATTGACCTAATGTGATTCAAGCAATAACATCAACCCTAACAAACTCGAATCAAATCACCAATAAGTCTGGACGATTTTGGTCGATATCCCTAAGAAGTCGATCTATGCAGAAGTGCTTTATTCTTTGTATTAGTGACATTTAATAATTGTGTTTGAATTATTTGTACAATATGCTTGATAATTTGTATTTTTTTATGTTATGAGTGTTTTAATAATTATACATTAATTGTATTTATTGATCAGTTAATTAATTGACTACATTAAATATCTTGGCCACATTAATTGTGTTTTAATTATGTGCAAACTATTGAATCTTACTATAATAAGCAATGCTGAATTTTAAGAGTTTCTAATTTTAGTAAACCTTTGTGTATTATAAGATTTGGGCATTATAAGATAAGTATGATATATACAAGACTAGCCTCAAGGCCCGCCCGATGGGCGGCTAGCTTCAGGAATTGTTTGAAAGATAAAAGGAGTAAAATGATTGATAGAATCATGTAAAAGAATATAACATTAGAACGAAAAAAGTAAACTCGTGTTTTTAAAAAACGAAAAAAAGTATTGATACTTTATTGTAGAAAAAAGAGAATAACAAATAAAAACAAACCTATAATCTGTGAATGACTTTTTTTATAATATTGTTTGTGGAATTGATGTAACTGTCATTTTTGTCACAACATAACACTTTTAGACCCTTCTTGCTTTTTACCCTTGAAAATTGAAATGGTTGTATAGAGTTGTCCAAGTGGCTTCCCGGCAGATAAGAGAAATGTCAGCCCTTGTACAGGCGCCTTCAGAAAGACCGCCAAACTCATCAATGCATACATGAGAACTACAACTCATCTTACGCAAGTGAACACTAAAGATCTCCTTACGATATTCTTCATTTGGTGGGCCAACATACACAAGCCTATCAAAACAACCTGTCAAATTTTATCATCAAGCTATTGAGTTGAAAAAATCACACAACGATTAAGAATGGATCTAAAAATTCCCTATATGATAAGAGTGTTTGGATAACATTTAGATAAACATACTAAGCTTCTGACTGTTGCATAACTTTATATAATATAATTAGTTTTGGGTAATTCAACCATGTGTCAAACAACATTACTTAATCTTGTATGTTAGGATAAATTCAAAAAGCATTTTTTTTATTTCAATTTTAAAAACAGTCTCTCTACCTTAGATGTATATATTACTTTCCTGATTAATCCTCCAAATAGTCAAACATTCGACTATTGTTGATCGAACCTCAAAGCATATCCTAATTTTCTACAACTCATTTTACCCAAAACTATAACGGAAATTGATAGATGTGATGCAATCTCTCCCTCTAACAGTAGCTAAATATGATTAATATAAAGGAACATGCTTTATTTATCATATCTTAGGAATTCATCATTTTGTTGTACACATAAAAGTATTTAACTATTTATAGTGCAAGTCTTTTTTAAGTCGGACTCCGTCTTAATTTTAGTATGTGTGTTATGTTGTTAACACATTCATTCAAGAAAATCAAAATATTGTTATAAAGGTATTACCTGATTCATTGCTGACGTTGCCTTAGTAACATTTTTCATCCCATTAGCTACCTAAAAGTGCGCAGCTAATGCCTGAAAGAAGTTCAAAGCTAAGAAAACCATAACAATTTAAGCCTACTTTATCATAACAAAGAAGTTCCAATTTGATGATATACCTGTGTATGGGTTGTTATGCCTCTATTTGAGCTCATATACTCTATAGATGATATTCGTTGTTAAGCCGGACCAACTGGGGTGCTAAAATCTTTGTTGTTGCATGCATAGAGCTAGTGTTAGTTCTATAAGAATCCATTTTCATATGAACAAATGAGAAAAAAATTAAGCCTTTTAAGTTTGAGCTACAAAATTTACCTCAGTTTTGCTCATCGGTAAGAATTACCTTATGTATATCTTCCCTAAAGACATGCTCTAGATTCTCAAGATGTGTCTATAATAACGTAACATAACCTGAAATACATAAAACATAAGTCAAGAATCCATTAATATTAAGCATATGAAATAACCAAAATAATCAGGCATTCTTAGTTGTGATAATTTATGGCTTATAAAAACAAAATATCCAAATTGATCATGCCTGAAATTATCTGTTTATAAGTCAAGAATCCACCAATATAAAGCATATGAAAAATCAACATCTAAACAAATGATAGAATGAAGCATAATCAGTTAGGTATCATCGTAACTGCAGCTTGTGAACTACTACATATGTCATACCTGCATGCTCTAATAGTCATCTCGTCTATGGTATAACAACTAGTTGTCAAGCACTTGAACTTGATGAATGCTAATATAATCACAAACTTTAGTTAATGAAATGAGTATCGTAACATATTAACCTTATCCATTTGCTTTCCTTTGTTCGATTCCTGCAATTTCAAACAAGATCCATATTCAGTACACCTATCAATTAATCGACTATATATAGCACAAAAAATAACAAACGAACATATCAGAATAATGACCTTTCTATTCCTTTCCAGCATCGGATTTCGCATGCTCCAATGATGGTGGAGTTTGAGGCTTGCAAAACAATGTATTAAGCACAATTACATTGATTATATATAAATTGAATCCACAAAACACACAAATGGTTAAGCACAATGGGAATATAATAAATGAGGCACAAATTGTCCCATATTTTAAATTTTTATGAGTATTCACAAGAATCAATTATCAATCATCCATCAAGCGACATCACTAATTTATTTTCATAAAAAACAATTCCATCAGAAATCCACAATTCGTTAAACAATTCCATAAATAATTTATTTCTAGTTTAATCAGACAAAAAAACTACATTCGAAAACAAAAGGTTTCAAAAAAATCATTTTAACTTCATCAAACACTTGGTATGCAAAAATAAAATCAATTATCATAATCAACAAATGCATACGTAACTAACCTCTAATGCATCATACATCAAAACTTAATAATTCCAAAATGCTCATTTATATGCAAAACCAAGCAGCCTTTAATTAAATCACTATAAGGGGTTGTTTGAGACTGCTTATTAGAACAACTTGTAATATTGGATGCTCCTGATTGTGCATCCAACAACCATTTAAATTCATTTTCGATTAGCAATTTCAGATAACCCCTTTATAAGTAGTTACACATATGCAATCCCAAACAACATCTTTATTATCATCAAAAAACAAAATACATGAACACTGTCATCATCCAGGTTAAAATAAAAAAATGCGAGTGAGACAAATAATTATCAAAATAAATTAATAACCTATAACTGATAGTACCACCGACCACGAATCATGCATCAATTAGGTTGCTCGAATCATTTTCCGAAATTAGTAGACTCACTTATTCCACCAGAAGATGCTTCCTTTTAATCCTCAAAACGAAACAAAAATTATATCGCAAAAACAAATCCGAATATGTGTTTATATGGGATCATAAGTATATATATATATATATATATATATATATATATATATATATATATATATATATATATATATATAACATATATATAACAGGATGTACATGACGTCATCAATGCCACATATGCAACCATAACGCCACCTCAACGCCACTGGATGCCACGTAGGCATTTTTTCATTTATTAAAATTTTGGAAATTTAATTCTAAAAAATCATGTATGAAGTTGGATTCGAACCTGGCTCTGTTAGTCCTCAGACAACATGATTACCACTAGACCAACAGATTATTTGGTTTATATCTTGCCAAACCAAATGTATAAACCTACGCAACCAATTAATAACAATTTTAATTAGTTTCAAAAGGAATGTATTTATCTCCATAAATTATATAGCATATATCCATTCCTTAATTATAGTTTTATAATTATAAGCTTTAACCTAAGCCCTGTGATCTCAGTCGGTTAATTATAAATATTAAAAAAAAGGAATGTATTTATGTCCATGAATTATATAGCATATATCCATTCCTTAAATATAGTTTTATAATTATAAACTTTAACCTAATCCCTGAAATCTTAGTCGGTTAATTATAAATATTAAAAAAAACTCGACCTCACAAAAAACGCAAGAAAAAAGGTACGTCTCCTTCTTCTCAAAACCCTAATGTCGGTATTATTGTCTATGATCTTCATGCAGGATGAGTTGTGAGGATTTAGGGTAAAATAAAAGGTACGCTTCCTTCTTCTCAAAACCCTAATGACAAATTTGTTTTTTTGATATTGTGTTCTTTGCAGCCTTTTTTCAAAAACTACATGTCTCTTTAAAACTCATAATATTAGGATGTTGATGATTTTTTATGCAATATGTTATGATTTGTTAATGGCTTGGTTTTTACTTCTCCAAAGGACATGATCTTTGTAAGTAATTCTCAAGCCTTGATCATAGTTTTATTATAACTGTACCAGCTACAAGAAAAGACCTCATGATAGTCAATACGTGACTCATCACCCATCAATACATGGTGTTCTTCGACTCATTGTTACTCTAAATGGTGAAGATGTTATCGACTGTCAACCAATATTGGGTTATTTACACAGAGGTATGTAAAAAATTGTGGAAAATCAAAAGTTGATCATTATGAGTGTTACGAAGAATTTTATTGGGAAATCCAATGGCAAAAAGAGGGGGTTCGCCTAAATACAAAAAATATAATTTTTTTCATAATAGGATAATAGGTTTTAAAATATATCCAATAAGTTTTATATTTTATTTTTTAAATCCATAACATCATGATAAGTTTAGAAACGATTTTGTGATTTATAATAGGATAAGTTTAAAATTGATTTTGTTATTTAGTTTATCACGATTCTCAATATTCGTAACCCAATTTTTCAGTATATATACATATCGATTATTCATCTATAAACACTAAAAGAAGTTGCAGATTCTTTGAAGACCATGCAGCCAAGACGACATTTAATGAGGCTTTTTAATGGTAAAAAACTCAAAAACTCATCGAGGATTTATGATACACTTTTTGTTTTATTCATGTAATCATTTTTGTATGTTGATTAATTTACAGTGGCCAAGCAACGTGATCTTTAGAAGGCATTTTATTTTCAAAGAACGTGTTTATGTTATTGTAAATAATCGTTTCTTCATTGATTACAGCTCATGATCGAGAAAATAACATTACACATCAGCTGGAAGCATCTAAAACTGCTTCATTAGGTATCGTGTTGTTTGAAGACGATTGCATATATGATTTGATTAAAATAATTTATACGTACACATGTATGATTATGTAACAGTTATGCATCGCCAAACTGAATCTGCAAATATCAACAAAACCATGTTTGAAAGTGATACACCATGTGGAAAATCTGAGAACAAGGTCTCAAACGTTATTACACAGCCAACGGTCATGAAATGGTAATCTCTCAACAGGGGAAACCTGTAGTGTATGTTGAAACCATACATCTTCCATGATGCTTTACACGTCTAAAGATACAGGTTTCAGCATCTTTTGATCCACAGATAATTAATGATGGTAACCTGTTTATAAATTATTACCCTAATATTTTATGGATGCATATAATATAATAATCTATTTTATGTTTGTTTTTAGGAAAAAAAACAACTTCAGATGTTGAATCTAAAAGGCTGTCCTACATTAGATATCAACTAAAAGATCCAAGATATCAACCAAGAGGTATTACTGGTATTAAAAGTTATAGTTTTCTATGTGATGTGCAGTAATATTAATAATCTAAAAACATGGACATTTACGAAGTTGTCTCATATAATCATATGAAAGCACCATTAAAGTTACTAAATAAAAATCAACAACTAATAAGGTACAAGCATTGATAGACAATCCAATCAATTGTAAATCTGAAATCCAGGCATAATCAGCACATATATTTGTATAAATACATAATTTGTATAGATTATTAATACAATAATTTCTTTCATGTCTTTTACTAGTGAAAACAACTTCCGTTGTTGAATCTAAAATTTTCTCCCATATTAGACATCAGAGGAAGAAGACGTTGATGAGATTAAAGATTCCTACGACTGTAGGTATTTTTCAGCGTGTGAAGCATCATGGAAGATTTATGGTTTCGACATACACTACAGGTTTCCACCTGTTGAGAGATTACCATTTCATGAGCAAGGACAGCAATCAGTTCTATTTGATGCAACTGAAATTATTGATTTCACATTGGATAAAGCTTCGGTTAATGAAACCAAATTTATAACGTAAATGGAAAAAAAATAAGCCAGATGAAAAAGCCAGAAAACTGTTGTACCATGAATTTCCATAACACTATGTATGGAAACAAGAAGAGAGAATATGGGTGGAGATACAAAGAGGAACGTGTCCTACATATAAGTGCTAAGATTGGGAGTCAATGTTATCGAAGCGAAGATCGTGACTGGTGTAGATGTTGGTATGATTTGTTGTATTCCACGTACACTAATAAAAAAAATCATTCAATACTCATAAAGCGTATGATCAAGAGAAGACAGATGAATTTAGCTTTTGATTAAATTATTTTAATTTGTCTCTTATTATATTTCATGCAAAGTTCTATGAAACTTATATATGTATTATGTTTTTGTTTAACTTTATTTATTTATATTTTTCCTTTATATTTTTTAATTATAAACCTTTATTGTGTTGCAAATTAAATTGACATACCCAACTAATATGTGTCTTACAAATTACTTTTTTTTAAATGTTTATAATGATACTTGTTACATATACATAAACATGTTTATAGTAAATATGAAGGTGTAAACCAATCAATTTTCTAATTAAATATTGTGAATTGCCAATGTGAACATTGTAAATTTTGTTATATTTTATAAAATATGGTATAGTTTTAAGCATAAATATATATATATATACAAAAAGATAATTACTAAAATATGTATACATCAAGAAAACGAACCCTAAAAATAAAAAATCTTTGGAAGTTGATGACCCAGAGGAGTCCAGCGAGGACGAACTTTTGGATGATTTAGAATATGAAAATGTTCATTTAACATATGATGATGAAAAATCACCAAAATTTAATTGATAAATCGTTATTGGATGTCGTATTTTATTAAATTGTTTCTTCGTGGCCTTATTTTTTGATGTAAAATTTTGAAACATATTAATTTTTTCTTTCTTTGATTATTTTGTATTTGGCTATTTTCATTTTTTTTAAATCAAAATCAATAATAATAAGTTTTTTAATTTTAATTGAATTTAGGTTTATTTATTGTTTCCATGATTATTTTTATCGTAATATTTTTCTAAATAATAAACGTGTTACCAAATATAAAATATATATTATACCAATTTTTAAAAGTTATAGTTATCTTTATTCAAATTTATTTTATACTTAGATTACATCTAACAATATATATATATATATATATATATATATATATATATATATATATATATATATATATATATATATATATATATATATATATATATATATATATATATATATATATATATATTCAAACAATTTATTTAAAATTTCCAAGTTATTAGGTTTATGAAAATTCCTATTAAATATATATTATTTTTAAATATATATTTTTTGGAAATAAGTACATTCCTTTTAAAACTAATCTACTATTAATTGCAAACATAAGTTTTTTTTTATTAAGTTTATCGTTTCCATAATTTTTGCAATCATAATCTCCCTTCGAAATAATAATCGTGTTGCTAAATACAAGAGATATATATAATTTAGAGGATAAGTTTAGAATATATTTTGTATAAATCTTTATTACCAGATTAACAATAATTGTTTATTTGGAGATCCTCGCGAATTAACCTAATTTGACACTATATATACATCATGATTTACCTTTCATTCTCACATCAATTATCAAAAAATATTCACGAACATAAATCACATTATGCAGTCTCATAGACACTCTGCAAGACTTGCAAGATCATCTGAAAAGAAAAACACTCATACACTTTTAGAAGGTGCGATTTTAGCAAATAATTTATTCATTAGATTGTTATATTGTTCTTGATGTTTTTGTAATTTTGAACTCATCTTTTATTGCTTATTTGTTTTGCATGTGATTACAGTTGATGAACCACACAAACATAATGGCATGCACCCCATAAACTCTAAAACTCCTTCTCAATGTATTTTTTTCTTAATCAGGTTTACACACATTGTCCATTGAAGTTACTAATATAGCCATTAACGTTTATGATTTTGTGTCAGTTGAAAGCTCAAACGCTATGTCTGTATATATCGATAAATCCACCAGTTTTAGTGATACACCTGGCAGAAGACCTGTGAAGAGACGTTTAATACATGAATTTACATCTGGTGTAATGGAAAGCCCTATATTTGAAATTGATAATCCTGCTATAAAATATGGAAAACCTACTTCTAATGTTGTTACACAGCCTAAAGGTATTATGTTGAATAACTATTTGCTTTTAAAAACACTATATTGTCTTTATATGCAAGTTTTTACTTATTTAATTCAATTTTATAATAACATGATGAAGTTTATTATGATTAAATTAAACTGTATAAATTACAATGTCATAATATGTTTATGTATTCGTAGGAAGGAATTCAGATCCAAAGAAAAACAATGGAAGCAATATGTCCGCTATTAGAAGTAGCATGCAGGGTATTTTTAACAATATCTGATTCATTAGACATTCTGATTTTAGTATAATACAAAATAATCATTATTGTTTTATTATTATTATTATTATTATTATTATTATTATTATTATTATTATTATTATTATTATTATTATTATTATTATTATTATTTTCAAATATTTAGTGGTGGGAGAACATAACACCATCAATGATATATCAGATGACGAGGTATTACAAAATAGCTATGTTTATAATTATTTACATTTATTTAATCGTTTTGATTTGCAAAATTAATTATTAACATAACAATTACAGAATTATGATGCAGGCAAAGAAAACAAGCAACATGTATATAACATATCTGACGATGATGTTGATTTACATGATAGTGATAATGAGGTATTATTTAAAATTATACTAAGGCATTATATTGTATTATAACGTTTGATATGTGTTTATTATTATTTAATTTTTTCATGTGCTTTGCTTATTTAAAATAATAGTTACTTGTTATATTGTATTATAATAAATAATTGATTTTAATTTATTTTTTAAATGAATTGTTTAGGTTATTTGTTTGACACATAATAGCCGGATATTATCAAAAGCAATATCTAAAACTTGCAAAAAGATGTGCAAACTTGATTGTCCTGAAATTGAGTGTGATGACGCGGACGAGGTATTATAACTTAAATGTTTTTGTTATTACTAACATTTTTTAAATTATGTTTACAAGATTAATTATAAACATGATATATACAGATTTACACTGCTGGTTTGAATGGTTATCGAAGTACTCCTATTTTGAAGAAGCAAAATGACAATGATCAGTATGTATACAACATATCTGATGATGATGTTGATTTACATGATACTGATAATGAGGTATTCTTTAAAATTCAAATTACATTTTATATTCTATTATATAAAAGCGAAAAATGATTATTATAAAATATTACAAGCATATCAAAATGTGGAGTATTTATAATTCATTGTAATATTAGGAAAATAAATATTATGTCGAATTCCCGGTCTCTTCCGAAGATGGTGTTTGCGAACAATTGACATCGGGAATGGATTATGCAAAAGCGAAAGAATGCAAACCTGGAGATACTTTTGATATTCGTATAGAAGAACAACACTGTTTTCCATATGAAGATTCTAAAAATAATGGATACACACAATCAAGAGATGCTTCTCCTCATTCATTGGATTATGGGTTTGTTTCATTAACAAAATTGCCAATTAAACACCCCAGAAGTTTATCCCCAACAAAAGAATCTTCATCAACTTCAAAAAGAAAACAAGAGGGAAAGAAGTATTTCCTACCAATAATACATATTGATCAGCTGAGGAGACTAATAAAATTAAAGGAAGCAGAAAACGTACGCAACAAACAAACAGTATTTGAATGTAAAGAAGCGATTGATCAACGAACTAAATTAATATTAGAGTGTTAAGAGAGGATTAACGATATTCAAAAACAAATTGATAATCACCAGCGAGACCAGAAGAGCCATGGTTAAAAACGAGGCATTCAAATATTTTCGTTACGCTTTTACTTCTTTACAAACAATCTTGAGAGGTTGTTAAGATTACTAAGTTTCGTATTTTATTGAAGTCATTTGTTAGTCTTATTAATTAGCCAAACATGGTCACTCAGAACAATTGCTCAATATGGATTAGTTATGAAATAATTTTTTCTTGACATAACGATTATCCGAAAACTTTTTATCTTTTTAGCATTTTGCACATTACATAAAACATAGATGATATTTAATACAGTACGTATACTTAAACATATTTATACTAAATAAACATGGTCACTCAGAACAATTGCTCGATGTGAATTAGTGATGAAAAACGTTTTGATTTTAAATTTTTAAACTTATAATCTGCCTTTTAAATCTTAATAACGAATTATAACAAATAACTAATATGACATAGTTTAAATAAGAACATGATTTTAAATATTTGCATTTATATATATATATATATATATATATATATATATATATATATATATATATATATATATATATATATATATATATATATATATATATATATATATATATACTAGCTTCATGACCCGCCCGATGGGCGGGCTAGCTTCATGTGTTTTATCCAAATATAAATCAACATGTACATGCTTAATTATACATGTACTCCATATTTTTAAACAAATGACATGCTTATAACAATATTTGATGCCTTTGATAATTATCTTGTAATTTCAAATATCGATATACTTAACTGTAATGACTTGTGTAATTCTATTGATATGCATAAAAACTTATGAGCAAGTAGTTATTATGTTTCAACACATTTAACTACTCCCTCCGTCCCACATTAAATGTCCTGTTTGACTTTTCAAAGTATTTTTTTCACAACTTTGACCTTAAATATTTTTGGTTGTATTATATAATACTTGACACAAAATATATGAATGAATTGAGTATTAAATTTATTTTCACTATGTATAAATTTTATCAAATACTATATTACACAAGCAAAAATATTTAAGGTCAAAGATATGAAAAAAAAGACTTTGAAAAGTCAAACAGGACATTTAATATGGGACGGAGGGAGTATTTCATACAAAAGCAATACTTCATGAGTTTGCAAGTTTTAGTTATGTGCTTCTTAAATTAATGAGTAGCTTAGTTTATGTGCTTCTCAAATGCAATAAGTTCCAGAAAAAGGTCATCGTATAAGAAATAGGTAACTATGTAAAGAAATGTTGCTACTGAATCAATATTTCATATAAGTCTGAGTAATTTCATTATGTTGGACATAATAATATTACTCCCACTAATAAAAACAATCTGAACTTTAACCTAAGATACCAATTCTAATACATATATATATATATATATATATATATATATATATATATATATTCTTTTTGTTTCTCTTCCTACAAACACAGATGGATGGAAGAATTAGCGGAGATATAGCATGTACATCTTAACATCTTCTAAACTACTGTCGTGATAGGCAAATAGTCATACAAAATGTTATGTTAATTCAAAATGATTAATGGGCGTACATGTGTCAGTATTACCTGATGAAGTTCCATTAGTTCTTAAAGATGGTTACTAAGGATTACCTAAAGATGGTTACTAAGGATCAAATAATTTATATAGCATTTGCATGCAAAACAATTAATTTGTCAATTTATTAGTTACATGTTATATAAGAAAGTAAAGGGGTGTTTGGTACTTTCTTTTAAAACTGGTTATATGAACACAATAAGTAACTTAAGGGATTTAGGTCAGAACATTTTACAATTATTACCTCAATTTACCTTTTACATAATTATAAGTTATTAACACCAATCTTTCCTATGAAATGGGATGTTTCAGCAAATGATTTATTATAACGTAAGAGAGTAAACATGTGTGCACAACTGTCCCAAAATCAATTTTAGTATAATAGGACACTAAGTTTAATTTTTATTGTATTGCCCATTTAAGCAACAAATATTATTAGAGAATCGATATGCCTCTTTCTCTGTTGTTAATCATGGGGGCATTGAGTATCTCATCAATTTCAGTGGCTTTATCACAACAATTGTCAAAAGCAATTTTAGTAGCAGTGTGGCTTCATGTTCCTTTGAGGAATGTTGATCCTTATATGAATGGCTTAAAGTATCAGTCAAGTAAGAAACCGAATATTTAGTTATTAGCTAGCTTGATGAGTTCATGGATGCACTTTGAACTGTACTTAAATGAATTCATGGTTTTTTTTTTTTTTTTTTTTTTTTTTTTTTTTTTTTTTTTTTTTTTTTTTTTTCTATGTGGTTCTATGTCATCAAATATTCTTCATACAACTTAGCTATCTAAATTCACTGATCTCAATCGTCAAGCAAAAATAAATAAATTCTGAATCAAACTTTATATTCTGATGTTACCTTATATTATACTTTAAGCAGATGCTTAAACAAATTTAAAACTTCAAAATTATATGGTATACTGGTAATATGATTAACACAATTGTTCTTGACCTCAAAACTGATTTCAAATGATAGAAAGGTTACTCAAAAACTTCAGATGAGATGCACGACTAAAGAAAATAGATAAGAAAGAAGTACCAACAAAGTTTAAAGAGTTGTATTTTTTGATAAGCATCATCTTCCCATGAGCTGTAATTTCTGTAAGAAACGACGATGGTGTGTGATGGGGATTGATGAAGAGGATGATTGAGTTGGTAGTTCAGTTTCCGCTCCCTTTTCTTTCTTCTTTCTCCTTAATTGAAAAAACGGTTGCATAACATCCACACACTGCTAATAATACTCCTCTACTTATTTTCATGTTTGGGGTAAAACGGGTGCACAAGATCAGGCCGCTTATCTGACTCATTCCCTCCATCACCATCAGTAAACAGTCTGCAAATACATCGAGTAAAAGTTCAACCTAAAGTTAAATGCAGTATAGTTGTAGCATGAAATTAATTTTGTCATATTTGGAGGGATGTACATTTACTAAGCCATTAGAGGGGTCACAGAGGGTTTACATTTAAGTAAATGTCCAAACAGGTAGTTAGGTCAACACTATATATGTACATGTTTTTTGGTAATAGGATTTGCGCATGTTTAAAGTTTTAGAGAACACTTTAGATGACTTTTGAGTCATATGACTTGACTGACCCGTTTCCTTTGTATCTATATAAAATTTACCCATTTCACTTGTTGGAGATAAAATATTCAAATCGACCCAATATCTAAACATGGAGAAATTTCCATATCTAAACATGAGACTAATAAGTTGTAAAAATGTGGCTATGTGTTACAGCTAAAACACCGGAGAAGGGTGGTTTACCGAAATTCTCCATAAGCGTAGGTTTTTGTTTGCCTCGCTTATACAAATCATCTCAGCATGTGCAGTGGAGTCACATAACTCTTCTACCCTAAAATGACATAAATTTTCATCTCATATAATGCTGATAGACTTGTAAAAAATTATATCCCTAAGCAATTGCTTTACCATCCTGTAACAGAACAGCCCCAACTGGTACTTCCCAGAGATCAGCAGCCTTTTTAGCTTCAAACAATGCTACTCTCATAAAAATTTCATCATTTTGGCGTTGCTTAGCTTCAACAGTATAAGCCTATTCCCGTTCATCAAATCTAGTTTTAGAAACTTGATCTATCCGTGCAGTTAATAAACTTATAATGATTTATAAGTGGGCTCGATAGTGACTGATAGAATTTCATAAGTTTTGGAAAACTTAAGCATGTAAATGCATATAGGCAATACATGTTTTGTGCTAACATTATAAGTTTTTTGATTATTTGTTAGTGAAATGAGTAGTTTTGGAAAAGCAACATGGAATTGCTTATTCAAACTGAAATAAGCAGATAAGCATATTTAAGGGGATGTTTGGGATTGCTTATCTGCTTTGAACTGAAACTGGTCACAACTTGTTTTGTTTAAAGTTTCTTTTCCATCTAAAATATACAGATAAACACATTAACAAATGGAGTGTTTTACATGTGTTAAAGGTTGTTTCACAAGGTTTCCCAAACATATAGTCAGACACACATACATGATACATATATCTTTATACGACTTATAAAAAACATATGTATGTTGCCAAAACTCTGATAATTCAGTCATATAGTTAATTAATCAAAATTTTCATTTGTATTAATAATCAATTAATTTAAGGTGTTTTTTTTATAACAATTCACATTGACAAAATGATGCATGTACAATCGAAAATCATATTACCTTATATCCCTGAATGTCTAATGCCTTCTTGCATAGTTTTAGCAAAAACCCCTCTTGTCTTGCTTGCCAGAACATGTTTTACTTAAGTGTCATCGTATAAGGCTGCCCTCTTGTCTTGTTTGCCACATCGTATAAGTGTCACCGTTTGCCAAAACTTTCTTCTTTAAATCTTCTCTGCTGCCGCAGAGGGTCGAAATCTATTCAGGTACACCTTTGGTTGCTCTGAACCAGTTACCAACACCATGTCAGAGCACTCATCTTGTCCACAGGGTAACTGGTCCAAATGGACATCCCTAATTCCAGCTCTTGCGTACAAAAACATAGGCGTTAGTAACACATAATTCTTCTTTTATTGAATTTTAAAAAATGGATGTACCAATTTTTGGGTCAACATGAGTAGCTTCAACCGACACGCTTTTGCATTCAAACTCGTTACATAATTCACCAAATTCCGTACTTTCAACAAATTAGTCAATCTCAAAATTTTAAGTGGCACGACCAGTAGATACTTTTGGTGCTTTATAATCACTTTCTACTGTAATAGATTTTCAAAATTATTTGATATTCAAAGTCCGCACATAGAATTTTTCATCGAAAATAACAGAAATTAACTTTGTAAACAACCCACCATTGACAGTTTCTACCATTAACATTTACCTAGTGTTTGGTAAGCTTTTTTTAACAGCTTATCAGCTCGTTGACTTTTATTAAAGCTAATAAGAACTTTTATGTGTTTGGCTTGTGCTTATAAAAGTAAAGTAAAGTAAAGTAACTCCCAATACCGTCTTCCACGGGTTATGGGTCCCAATACCGTCTTCCACGGTGTATGGGGGAGGTTGAGACGTAGACAGCCTTACCTCTACTTAAGGTAGAGAGGCTGCTTCCGGTTCTACCAAAGGTAGAAAAGGACCTCCGGCCTTGCAAGTGGTGAGGATCGAACCCTTGGCTTGTGCTTATCATCTTATTAAAACTATTTCAGTTAGATGTTTTGGTGGACTAACTTAATCCAAATGGTTTCGTGTTTTTGAAATAAGTTAATCAACAAATAAATGAGTAATAAACAATTTCATATAACACCAATCTGTTTATCATGTATACTTGAAATTAAGTATTAAATGCCTTCTCCTTTATAAGAAACAATTAAAAAAAATTAAAAACCATGATTTTAACAAAGTGCTTGAAGGAATCATATCATGTAAATAAAATTCTCCTAAGACATTTCATCAAACACCTTTCATGGAAGCCTCAAATTACTTAACACCCAAATAACAATAATCAATTCAGAACTTATGAAACCTAAAATTCCTTATGCACAAGATGTCACTTACATTATGAAATTTATTCAAGCATTTTATCAAGCACATGATATAACTTAATTTTAGTTACTAAATTAAGTAACACATACCATTTAAAAATAATCATAGCAACTTTCTCAAAACTGATTATTTGTATTAATCTATTCAAAATTGAACAAACCTGGTTAATGATTATAGATTCAATTTGATCATCAAAACCATAAGTTAAATCCCCATCTTGTTGTGGTATCTGATCAGATGTCGTCTGCATGAAACCAGGAACATCATTCATAAACGCCTGAATTTGATTGTTAGATTAAATCATGGTTGGAATAGAGACCATTTTGAATGGATTGATAGGGTTATAGTAATGATTTTGAATATGAATGGAGACTTAAGGATTGATATGTAGCAGAAAATCATATTATTGGCAAAAACTCATAACTCACCAATATTGATACCAAAATCTTAATTCACCCTTTTCAGCACGATGTTTCTCAAGTGTTCTAAAACACTCAAAAGCCGGGATAAGCAACTCTAAGAATCAACCTGCAGCTATAACCAAACACCATCAAATCACTCCAAACCAAAATCACCCAAAATCTAACTTGCACCAGCTTATTTAAAAAAGAAAAAACAACTTATTAGATGATATATGAAGAAAAAAAAACAATATTAATATTGTTGAACCAACACATTACCTTTAATCAACCATAATATTTTGCCGTCAATAAGGTGGCCGGAATTATTTGCCGACAATAATCGATACACCTAATCCACCGGAACACCGTAATTTGCATCTCCGAAACAAAACTGAAATTATAGTCAATAGATCCACCATAAATCATCAAAAATTGTACAATATCCATAAATAATCAACAAAAATTGTACCTTTATGTCGCGACCAGAACATTGTTGTTGTGTGTTTTTAGTTCCTTCCCAGATCCGATTTTTTGGGAGGCAGGGTTTTCTTTCCAGGGTTTTATTAATGATTTCTGGTTTAAAAATTGTTTTAGGGTGTGGGTTATGAAAGATTTTGAGGGAGAAAAATTAGGGATTCCTTCAACCGAATGGTTGACTATTCCATTCGAAATTAGCTTACTTGCTATTTATGTGCTAAATGCCACGTGTAGTTTTATTGTAGTTTTGAGGGATTTTTTTTGATTTTTGCCTTCTAAAATTAGAAATCAAACTTGTGCTTTATATAGGTTAGGATATATATATATATATATATATATATATATATATATATAATTTTTAAAAAAATGTTTATAATGATATTTAATACGTATACATAATTAAATTTATACTGAACAGGAAGTTAGAAACAAATCAACTATCCAATTAAATATTGTGCTTTTCCAGTTCAAACATTGTGACGACCCCAAAAGAACATTGATTAAAAACGAGGCATTGAAATATTTTCATGACGATTTTCTATCTTTACAAACTATGTTGTCAGGATCTTAAGCTTACAAAGTTTCGTATTTTATGGAGGTCATTAAATAGTTGAATTAATTAGCTAAACGTAGTCGTTCGGAACAGATTCTCAATATGGATTAGTTATGAAAAAAGTTTAGATTCTTTACTTTAAAACCTATAACCTGATCTTTTTAGCATTTTCCACATTACAAAAAACATATATGATATTTAATACGTGTACTTAAACATATTTATACTAAATAGGAAGTTGGAAACAAATCAACTTTAAATATTGTAAATAACTTTTTATGTAATTTTTAACATGTATTGTACTTTTTAAAAACATTATTAATTTATCTATCAACATAATTTCATTTGCATATCCATCTTTCAAAATTGATATTCTTTATGTTTATGGTTATCTTAAACATATTTATAGTAAATATGAAGTTGGAAACAAATCGATTTTTCAATTAAATATTATACACTGCAAATGTAAACTTGTGACTTTTGTTATATTTTTTAAGATATGATATATTCTATCTTATTTTATACATATCTTAAAAATTGATAAATACATATTCTATTTTAAATATATTTATAATATGTATTAAAAAAAATTGATAAATATATATTCTATTTTAAATATATCTATAATATGTATTAAAAAACAAATAAATAATAATTTCCAAAAGTTATATTTGTCTTGATTAAATACAAGATATTGTGTAACAAACAATAATATTTCTTTAGGAAAATGATTGTCATCCTACAATCTAAACATTACAATTTTCAAGACACTAAGGGTAAATGTGTACACATATAATGATTTAAATTGGAAAATGAACCTTATCACTTTCATTATTATTTAAATGTTAATATTTATCTTGATAGTAAATATGTTATCAAATATAAAAGATATATTATATGAAATTTTACCAAATATAAAAATATATTATACAAATTTTTAAAAACTATAATTATCTTTATTGAGATTTATTCTAAGCTTAGATTACATCAAGCAATATATATACATTAACCGAGCAATAGAAAACATTACTAACCCTAATTCAAAAATCTATATGTCGCATTTACAAAGTAAGATGAAAACAAAAAAGGTTTATATTCGTACGTTAACACCATAATTAATTCCTGCACTATCAACGTAAAAGTGTTAAGGACGTGGTGTTACAAGAAATCAAACATGCCGGTAACTCATAGACACTCTGAGATGATTGTCGTAGATGAAAAGGTATTTTATTTTTTCAATTGTTGTTTTTTTTATTTAACCTTTTAATGTCCGTATTTTTATCCAACTGTTTATTATTTTACTCATTTTTCCAGGGTGACAAGATTCATGTCATTGTGAAGAATGGCCTATTAACGTTTCTTGATAAATATTTTAAAGAGGACATGGTGGTTCTTATAAGCAATTTTAATGTTGTTCCTAATAACACAGGTTACAAATACACAAAACATCCTTATAGAATAACTTTCGATGGATTCGAAACTGCATGTCAGTCGACTACATTTTATAGTGGTTTTAATAAAATTGGATTTGAAGTAACCAAATTTTCTGACATAATATCATTGAACCTAGACACAGAATTACCGGTTGGTATGTGTTTCAAAATATAAAAATTTATGTAATGCTGATATTTTTATTTTCATATTCTCATATAGCCTTTAATATTAATGTTATTTGTATTCTAGATATTGAAGGAGAAGTATTTAGTTGGGAGCTTGCACTTAGAGATTATGAAGTTTATGGATGTAAAACGAAAATATTGCCTCTCAAGCTTAAGGATACATTTTAATTTTAAAATAAACTATTTTACTTATCATAATTAACTTCATAAGCCTACCTTATAAATACATTCTAAAATTTTACATTTTTTTTTAATTCTTCTTTATTTTCCAGGGGAGTTGAACTTACATGTTTAGTAATGGGTATAATGGCGGAACACTTGCTTGATTACATTAAATCTATTGAAAAGCATGATAATTTTTTGATGGATATGGGGAATGCTAGAGTTTATGATGATGACAAAGGTATATGTGTATGTTCCTTATTCATTATATTTTATGATGAAATATTTATTTTGTAAAGTAGGTTTCATTTATTAATTAATATACGTGATTTGCAGGTCCACTTGTCGATATATATTAACCATCAAATTGGAAGTACGTTTGAAATATTTGAATGAAGAAGTAGAGAATAACAATTGGGATTGTTTTGCGTAAGAACGACTTATTTTATGATAAAGAATAAAACCTTCGTATTCTATGTAATTTGTTTTATCTTATTTGCAAAATTATGAATTTTATGCTCTCACTTGAAATAATCATATCTTATCTTATTATTTTTCATCTAAAGTGTTCACAATGTCTATTTGTTTAAGTAATGTTTTATGCTTTGAAAAAATATATTTTCTACCTATAATTTAAAAAACACTTACACTTATCATTCTATTTTTATTTATTATGTTTATAAACAATTTCTTAAGTTTATGAATATTCCTATTAAGTTATTATCATGCACTTTCGATTTGCATAAATAAACTGCTTTTGGTTTTGAATAATTATCATTCTATTTTCATACTTATCATTATCCATTTTGTTACCTATGTATAAATAATTTATGAATACTCTTATAAAATTTATTCATACATGTCCAATAAAAGATCGAAATACAATGTTTCATTTAGTTTATTATTGACAATGTTAGCAGATTTATTATCAATGATTGTTGATACTTAAATATATTGTTTAACTTTATTAATTTGTATTTGTATGAATTAGTTTACCGATTGAACCCACAAGAATTAAAACATTCAACTTATATACATGCTATATAAATTTAACATTTACATATACTTGAAAATAACATAAACATTAAATGTCTTGATCAAAATCATCCTCAGACAATCCCAAATGACAGTTATCATAATCAAAATTTTATATGTCTTCTTTCTCTAAGTCATTTTCTGAGTCCAATGAATGGTCCTCAAACAAATTTAATTTTGGCATTGAAGCCAGTTGTTTAGCATGGTCTTCATGAAGTCGTTTCTTTCGCTTCTTTTCTGCTGCTTCTTCTTCTTCTTCTTCTTCTTCTTCTTCTTCTTCTTCTTCTTCTTCTTCTTCTTCAGCTTTAAGTCTCTTATCGAGATCCAACTCGATTGGATAGTACCAACTGTCAGGAGCCCATGCATGTTCTTCTGTATCAAATTTGTTCTCCTTTTGAATTGTTTCTGCATTTTAAACAAAATAAAACATAAATGTTGTTTCAGAAAAAAAATCATTAGAAAATAAACTTACATACCTTCTGTTGTTTTTTTTGTTAACTTTGTTTCTTCTTCTTTAATACATTGTTTCCTGAAAAATATATACAAAAACTATTAGTTAACATATTAAGATTGCAGAGAAATTATTATTGAACAAATTACTCTAATGAATCATATTATACTTAATACTGTCGCCATTGTTATCACTTAAATCCGTTTCACTTCTTGATCTTTTATTAATGGAAGACATGCTTTGTTGCAGAAAATTATGATCACAAGTTATTTGGTAGGTTTATGATATTGTGTTAATGTTATAATATAGTTAAATAGATGCTTTAAAACATGTTCAACACGAAAACCAAGAGACACTTTATTTTCTTGAAAACCACAATAACCATTAAAGAATGTAAATACTTTTTACTTGCATAAAAACCCTAAATATATATATATTTATTTACTTTACATCTAATAACTATACATAAAGGGTACTATTTATCATTAATTTTGTTTAAAAATTAGAGTTTTACAATTTGATGATAATTTTAAATTTAGAATGCGAAAAAATAATTCTAATGATAATATCCATTAATATAACATAACATATTAAAAATTGAAATAATATAGTATCATTAATTTCGTTTAAAAATTAGAATTTTATAATTTGATGATAATTTTTAATTCAGAATTTAAAATATGTATGTATATATATATATATATATATATATATATATATATATATATATATATATATATATATATATATATATATATATATATATATATATATATATATATATGCTAATGATAATATCCATTAATATAACATATCATATTAAAAATTGAAAAAATACAGCAACAATAAATCGATTAAGCAACAAGAATATTTAACTAATCATTGAAAATGATTAACACACATTAACTAAAACGTGTACATCTTTAATTTTTAACATTCAAAGTTTAACCTTCTAAATTCCGTAATTAATTCTCAGGTCTAATAACCATATTTTTCCCTTATAAAGCTGTTAGGGTTTTACACCATTCCACAAATCACGTACAAATCTTATATTGTAATTTTAAATTCATCATCAAACGATAATGAAGAGAACTGGACAAGATGATGCAAGCAGCTCAAAAGAACATCCTGCCGTGTGGTATTTGAAAAAACTTGATCAGATAAGGAAGAAGAAATGGGACAATTTTGAAAAGCGAAATAAGAAACCAACAAAGAAAGCTAAACCAAACGCGCTTAAAGCAGCCCAAAGAAGGTGGAAAAGAAAATGGGAGCTTAAGGAAGCAGAAGATGTTTCCGACCAAGAAGAACTGGAAACATTTGACTACGACAATATGCATTTGGCATATGATCAGGAGAAAATACATAAGTTCAATTGTTAGATTAATAAATGTTTCCTCTGATTATATTTAATATTTTCTTAAATATCAATGTATTACATTTTTAATTAACTGAATCTTTTTATTTTATCATAGTATTTTAATTCTTATATTGCAGTGTTATTTTTCATATTATACAATTCCAAATTAAGGAAATTTGCAACTAACTTTGATCATTATATAGCCACTTTAAATATGTTATCAGAATATATATTTCCATTGTTGAAATCATAAATACATACAAATAATACTTAATATTGTATATTAAAAATATGTATACTAATTTAAATTTTGAAATGTTATATGTACAAAGCTAATAGAGTCGTTTTTCTCATCAATTAATAAAGAAATTTTCAACATCAAGGAAACCGCAAAAAATATACAACAACATTGTCTTTATTAAAATTAAACCAATGACGGCCATGACCACTATATTTAAATATGCAAACGATAATTATAAGTCCTACATCATGCCCAACAAAAATTGCATTCATTCGGTTGTTATATTCTTATTAATGTGGGCTTACAAAGCATGCCCAACATAAAATATTTGGTAGGTCCATATATGTTTACAAAAAAAAAATTAATACAAAAAAAAATACGAAAAAAATAATAATTTATAACTTCAAATAAACATGTGAACGATATAAATTAAACATGTAAGTTACAAATATATAATGAATGTAAATGCGTAGAATAAATAAATACGTGTATAGTTTAATATGCGATTAAATTATTGATTGTAAATAGTACTCAAATATTTAACATATTAAAACAAATATAACGTTACATAATTAATCATATTGCAAACATTACAAAAGCACGCAAAAATAAAATCACATGATTCGTAAATATCACAAAGCATGCCCGCCCATTGGGCGGGCCATGACCACTAGTATGTATATATATATATATATATATATATATATATATATATATATATATATTGTTAATTTATTCATCATCTCATATCTTGATTTGTGTTTCTTTTAGGTTTTTGTTTTGAGAATTCTTAGAGAGAATTAAGGGGCGGTTTCTTTTTAGTAAATACCAATGAGCTGTGTTGACATACTGTTGTTGACCGAATTTTTTGGAGTTGAATTGTTTTATAGCCATTAGATAAGGTGTATTTTACACGTGGCGAATTTAAAAGAATTTTGGGCTAGAGATTGCTTTTCAAAACCATGCTTTATATAGATAGTAGATGGGAAAATGGCAGGAAAATGCATCATACTTGCCACTTTTTGTCATTGTATGTAGCGTCCTTATTTTTTTTTTGAATTTGGCACTAACCTTTTTGAATCGTGTCATTGTGTGTACCCACCTTTTTAAATCGTGCTATTGTGTGTACTTTGTGACCATTTTACCCCTACTTTTTTCAAATTTTTTAGGGGTAAAATGGTCATTTCACGGCTGAAAAAGTCAAAAAGTACATACAATGACACGATTTAAAAAGGTTAGTGCCAAATTCAAAAAAATAAAAGGACGCTACATACAATGACAAAAAGTGGCAAATATGATGCCTTTTCCTGCCATTTTCCCATAGTAGATTCATGTGTTTAGGAATAGAGTAAAGTGTGAAAAATGTCCCTAAACTTTGCCAAAATTACGAAAGATGTCCTTGAAAAAAAACTGTGAAAAATGTGTTTAGGAATAGAGTAAAGTGTATGCTTCAATTTTTTTGCAAGTTATGTCCTTGAAGCGTTATTGTAGTTGCGAAAAATGTTTTTGGACTAACGCTCGTTAGGAAATCTCGTTAAATGCTGTGTGAAATGACTATTTTATCCTCGCCTACTATAGGGATTTTTTTGCCATGTGAAATGACTATTTTACCCTCGCCTACTAGGGACATTTTTGCAAAAAACTTTTTTGCAGTTTACTATTCATCTTCTTTTCACTTCCCATCACCTCCACCCTCCACCACCACCACCTAAATTTTCTACAAATTAGCCCACTTGGAAAGTGTTCTCGATAGATTCCAGAAGACAACCAAACTTTGAATTTCAACTTTTCATGGCACACGTTTGCAAGTGTTTTCCCATCCGTAAAAATCTACTGTCTACCCATTTCAACCTCAAACCAATCCGAACAAGTTTTTACTTTCCCTGCTTTTTCTTTACGGGATTTTGCACTTCTTTCAAGATACATTCCGATAATGAAAATCGGGTCCCAATTCAACTCTGATTCACTCTTGATCACATCTTGGATAATCAAAGGTTGACCTTTCACCCAATGTTTTGTGAAATGTTCAAGATTTTTGTCCCCGAGATCTTGCTTAATTGAGAAACATAAATCCTCATTTTCACCTTCATTTTTGTCCTTTCCATCACATATTGCACAATATGAAGAATCAAAGTCGCTAAGTTTTGTAAAACTGGAGCTGCAAACTATTTGTTTTGCATTTTCTTCAAGATCTTTAGTCCAATTCAAAGGTAGCTGAGAAAATAAATAAAGAATGCCGTCCGCACAACCACCTAAATTCTTTGGTGGGCATTCTATACTTCCATCTTCATTAATTTTCCAATTCACAATACCGTGCACAAGGATTTTCGTCTACTGGTCGTAGTGTTTTTAAGATCACGAACACTACCATGTAAATGTCCTTCACGGAATTCCTGACAACAAGGTAAGCAGAGAACATAAGAGCAATTTCCACAGCTTCGGTGAACATCCACAATGCATGCTTTGCAAAACCCACTGCCACAGATACAAACAAAAATACAAACTTATAACAAAGAGACTGTGACTAGATGAACACTAAACATCCTAAAAAGGATGAAACAGATCAAATACTACAGCTATATCACTGACACATACATAAACTGATAAACACATTATATCAACTTATATAAAACTGAACTAATTAAGCTAATTAAAACATCCTAACATACATAAACAAAACATATCAACTCATATGACCTTAAACAAACATCTACTACATTGTACTAGACACATATATCACTGAAATAGACCTACATTGTAGCAACATTGAACATACATAAACAACTTACAGTATATCAGTTCATATGAAATTGTACTAAACATCCTAAACAAACGTGGACTACACTGTACTACACATATATATATATCAGTGAAACAAACATGCATTGTAGCAAAATCAAACATACGATAAAATAAGACTAACTAAGTTGCAGTAATAAAAAGTGTACTAATTAAGTTACAAAAAACAACCTGCATTGTAGCAACGGGAACCCGATCGATATTCTTCGACCTTAAAAACCTAGTAGGCGCAGAGCTCGGAGCAGGAGCACCAACTTTAACATTAGTAACAGGAATGGGCCCATACTTCAATTCCTTAATGATATCCTCCTTCTGAGGCTGCTTCCCTTTTTTCTTTTCAACTTGCCTATTCAAATACCCTCTAATCAATCCAACTGAAAATCCCCTTTTATCAAATTCATTATCTTTAAATCATCATCAAGATCCTCAGACATGTCAGCAGACGACTTGGAACTCGATTTTGACTTTTTTCGAGGACCCTTTTGGGTAAAACTACCCTTAACAGTAGACTTACCAAAGACCAAATCCATCAATGAATAAAGTTTACAACCCCTATTCTTGAATGTCGTAAAAATTTTGTGTCGCTGCGTAAACCCGCCCCAAACTTCGCCAGCAGCTTATACTCTACCCGTCTCATAATTCCAAGTAACACCGGTGTGACTAATCAGTTCATCAAACTTGGTATGCGCAATTCTCAACCGATAGAACTTGGCCTTCAACTTAATTTCACCATAGCTTAATCCAAACTTCATAAACATTTTATTTATTCATTTGCAACCAATCACTTTTTTTATAAATTGGTGTCCCATTAGCATCCATAGTAACCCTTTCTGCCAAAAGCTCAAGAAAATATTTCGCACGCTCTTCACTTCACTCCATAGTTTCCCCATGAGTATCGTCACTTTTACTCATCTAAATACAATCCAACTATTAACGTTAACATCACCCAGTTTACATGACATGAAAGTTGCACTTAAAAAGCTTAATACAACACTCAAATTTCTTAAAACAACTCTCAAATAGCCTAAATCAGCACTCAAATAGCTTAAAACAACCCTTAAATAACTCAAATCAGCACTAATATAGCTAGAAACAACACTTGAAAAACTTCCAACGATACATGAACCGCACTTGAATAACCCAAATAAGCACTTAAATAGCTCAAATCAGCACAGAAAAAAGCTTAAAAAACACATAAACTAGACATAAAAAGCTCAAATAAGCACTAAAAAGCTGAAAAAAACACACTCAATAAAACCTATAACTAGCCCTCAAATAGCTCAAATAAATACACGCAAAAGCTTTAAAAAGCACATAAACTACACCTAAAATAACTCAAATAATCACTTCTCAAATAAGCACTAAAAAGCAGAACACAACACTCAAATCAGCCCTAAATAACTATCAACAATACTCCAATAACTCAAAGAGCACATAAAGCCTAAAAACAATACCAATATAATAGTTTTATCAAACCCAATAAGCATCAACAATCAATATCGGTTAGAGGTTTGACCTTTGGTGACAATGAGTGACTGTCGGCGACGGAGATACAACGATGGTGAAGGCCAGCGACGGCTGAAACAACGATGGTAATGGCTGGCGACGGCGGGAGTGACGCCGGTGAGGGCGGTGATGGCTGATGTGGGTTGTAGTGATAGGGTGTTAGGGTTATGGTTAAAGGGAAATGCGTGGGAATAGAAAACGGTGTTTTAAAGGAAAACGAGGAAAACAAAAAAAATTGTTTTATGGTTTTGTTTATTAGAGTTGGAAATAGAAATTTTGTGTTTGGGAAAATATTTTGTTGGGAAATGTTAATTTGAACGCAATCTCTATTTTCCTTGTTTTTTATAAAACATTTTGTGGAAAACAATGGTGTTTTCCCCCAACTAAACGCACCCTAAACATCCTAAAAAGGATGAAACAGATCAAATACTACAGCTATATCAACTTATATAAACTGATAGGGTTATTAGACACAAAAGTTATTAAAGTTTGCCAAAAAGTGCGATTTGGTTACTAAAGTTTTTTTGGTTACAAAGAGGTAACTTAAGTAAACGGGATTGTCATTTAGGTTACTCAAAGATTAAAAATGTTCCATAAATGTTACTGCGAGGGTAGGCAACCGGCTAATTACCGGTTCCCCTTGTCCACGTCAGCACCAAAGTTTAAAATGTTACAAAGAAGTTACTATAGTTTACGGGTTTATTAAATAGGTTACTGAACCTTAACAAAAAGTTACTATGCGTTTTTTTTTTTTTTTTTTTTTTTTTTTTTGTAATTTTTTTTATTATATTTTTTTTTACATTTTTATCCTTTGCATATCTTTGTATATTTTCGTACATTTCTATCCGTTTATGTATGTTTTTCCCTCTTGTCGTACTATCTTTACATTGTTTTACGTTTATGTGTGTTTTTCTCCCTTGTCGTACGTTTTTCTTTAGTTTCGTACGTTTTTGTCCATTTTTGTACGTTTTCATCTATTTTTCGTATATTTTCATAGGTCTTCATCATTTTTTTATTACATTTGTGTGCGCATTTATACGCTTGTGTGCGTTCATACATCTTTTTACGTTTTCATACTAGTTTTACGTTTTTCTACACCTTTGTACGTTTTATATGTTTGTATGTTTTATACTTGTTATGTTTTATGCATATGTAAACATGTGTATAAAAACGTGTATAAAAAGTGTATAAAAATGTGTGAAAATGTGTAAAAACAAACAAAAACGTATGAAAACGAAAAAAATGTAAGAAAAATGGTCTGAAAACGAAAAAAAGTAAGAAAAACAGATAAAAACGTAAGTAAAACATACGAAAACGTAATAAACTGGGCGAAAGGGTATAAAAACGGACAGAAAACATATAAAAGCGGAAAAAACGTAAGAAAAATGGACAAAACGTAATAAAAAAGGACAAAACGTATGAAAACGGAAAAAACGTAAGAAAAACAGGCAAAACGTAAGAAAAACGGATGAAAGTGTAAGAAAATTGGCGAAAACGTATAAAAACAAACGAAAACGTATGAAAACGGAAAACCCGTAAAAAAAGGGTCAAAAAACGTAAGAAAAACGGACAAAAATGTATGAAAACCAAATTTTGAGTTAATTATAAACGGTCGTTAGGATAAAGGACTAAAAGTGCAAATGTTTGTTGCAAACGGCCGTTAGCTAACGGAAAAAACTAACGACAATTAGTCTGAAGGACCATTTTTGAAATAAACAGAAAAAAAAAAACCTGTAATAGAAGGTTAAAACATACATAGTAACTTATATAACCGGTTACCAAACTTGAGTAACCTCTTTGTAACCAAAAAAACTTTAGTAACCAAATCGCACTTTTTGGCAAACTTTAGTAACATTTTTGTCTAATAACCCTAAACTGATAAACACATTATATCAACTTATATAAAACTGAACTAATTAAGCCAATTAAAACATCCTAACATACATAAACAAAATATATCAACTCATATGACCTTAACAAACGTCCACTACACTGTACTAGACACATATATCAATGAAATAGACCTACATTGTAGCAACATTGAACATACATAAACAAATTACAGTATATCAGTTCATATGAAATTGTACTAAACATCCTAAACAAACGTGGACTACACTGTACTACACATATATATCAGTGAAACAAACCTGCATTGTAGCAAAATCAAACATACGATAAAATAAGACTAACTAAATTGCAGTAATAAAAAGTGTACTAATTAAGTTACAAAAAACAACCTGCATTGTAGCAACAGGAACCCGATCGATATTCTTCGACCTTGAAAACCTAGTAGGAGCAGAGCTCGGAGCAGGAGCACCAACTTTAACATTAGTAACAGGAATGGGCCCATACTTCAATTCCTTAACGATATCCTCCTTCTGAGGCTGCTTCCCTTTTTTCTTCTCAACTTGCCTATTCCAATACCCTCTAATCATTTTATTCAAAGCATCATCCTCAGACATGTCAGCAGACGACTTGGAACTCGATTTCGACTTTTTCGCTCTTTTTGGAGGACCCTTTTGGGTAATTTCAACTGGGTCATCTTTAGAATCATCTAAAACCTTCATTTTCCTTTTCTTTGACTCATTTTTCTTGATGATTTTTTCGATATCGTTGTCTTTCAAACTTTAGATCATCAGGAACAGGCTCTTTATGTAGCCTAAGTATACTTTGAAGATAATGTTTCTCGCAAAGAGTCTTGCCTTCAAACGCCGGCCGGCGACACCGCCACTTCCGGCCATCGTGCCGGTTGCATATTTTTGGTCGTGAATCTGACATTTTTTTTAGATTTTGAGATGGGTTTTTGCTTTATTGAAAAGGGTTTTAAGGAATTGGAGTAAAGATTAGTGAATAAGAGCAAAGGGTAAGTTGACACTCGGTTAAAACTTAACTCACTACCACGTCAGCGCCACAATAGTTTTTACCTTTTAACCTTAACTCTTCACTTTCCACCCTGGTAACATAACTCACCTTCACCTCAATTATTTTCAATTTCAACCCCAAACTTTAACAAATACTTCATTTTAAAAGTAACATAACCATTTATAAAACACAAATTACATTAACTAGTATACTTAACCACAAATTACATTAACTACGATAATTAAACATAAAACATCTTAATTAAACTATGATAATTAAACATAAAATATTTAAATTAAACTACGATTTTTAAGTAATGGTTTGATTTTTAAAACATAGGGGGTGTTTTTGTAATTTTTACATTTTTGGAATTCAAAAAGTAATTAATATTACAAAGGCCAAAAGTGTAATTTTTTTTTAAATAAAACGCAGCTTAACGCTGCGTTAAGCTTTTAACACACCTCGGTTAACCATCTCTTGCCTTTCATACCCGGTAACGTAACTCACCCATTTTTTTTTGCTGCGTTAAGATTTAACGCAGGGGGAAGGGAAACTTACCCCCTGCTCTAAGGATTTTTCAGGTGTAGTCTACAATAGTACAATGATAAAGAATGTACAAGATTCATGTGTTAACAATATTTTTAAAATTAACAGTAATGTTACGGTTTTAAAAGTTGTGAGATATCTTGTAATTTGGTGTCTTTTGTAACGATTTGTATAGGGTACAAATAAAAGAAATTGGGACGGAACTTCAAATTTTTTTTAGGAGGCCAACCTTTAAGATTTTTATTTTACGAGGGTCGATTTACATTATGCTGAAAATTTTCTCTTAAAATCAATGTTGCAAAAATCGTGAATCGGTAGTCGGGCGGTCGACCACCTTGTAGCGATTAATCGGTCAAGGCGGGATTAATCGGTGATTAACCGGATTGGCATTTCCTGCAAGTTTTGAGAATTTCTGGAGAGCAAACTAAATATCTTAACTGGTTACAAGCCTACTATGTTTCCAAACCTCAATAAAAGGCTCAAATTCTGATTATGAGGCCTATTGTGCGTTATAAGTGAAATAAATGATCCTCAAATTAAGTAGAATGCCTAATTTTTTTTATTTTTTTTTAAAGCTGACCGATTTGGCCGATTCGACCGATTTTTGACTGATTCAGCCATTTTTTGACCGATTCGACCGATTTTTTACTGATTAGTGGCTGGTTTTTTGCACTGGCCGATTTTTTCAACGATTTTCAAAAATCAACAAGGTGTATGGCTGATTACCGATTAATCGGCCGATTTTTCCAACACTGCTTAAAATGACTAAAACTATAAATAAAATGGTATAAAATATACATAGATCAAAAATTTTAAGAGGCCGCAACCTCCCTTAGTCCCTTCTATATCCGTCCTGAAAGAAATATCAATAAAGACCGCTCACTATCCAAGTTCATTTTATCTAAGAATATTTTAAAATGATACAACTTATTGTCTATACAATAAACGATATATTTTACACATCATGTGTCTTATTTTATATTTCACCTTATTATTTTAGTTTGTAAAAAAAAAAAAAAAAAAAAAAAAAAAAAAAAAAAAAAAAAAAAAATCGTTCACAACAAACAAAAGTAATAATTTACCATTTTATTCTCAAATACATGTCATACTAAAAATATGCAATCAATTGATATGTTAAGGTAGTGTTTGTTTGATGAGATTTGCCACTGTTGTAGTAGATTTACACACAAAAAAAGCATTTTTGGTTGAAAAGTGTGGGCCCAAGATTTGAGAAGATTACCAAAATTTTGCCATAAGCGAATCCACTCTATAATGTCAGGATTGAAAAATAAATTTATGATATCATTTTGTCTTTTTCAAACAAGATGAGCTCCCATTTAATTTACACCACTCATCTTAATTTAAAATTTATTTTACAATAAAAAAGTTAATTAATATTCTTTTGTACATTTTTTAAATTATAACATTATATTATTTATATATTTTCTCTCTCTTACTTTTTTTAAAAAAAAAAATACTTACACCAGATCCAAATATAAATCAAAATCTTAATCAAAATCCTTGACAAACCAAACGGACCCTAAATGCTCGAGTAAAAATGACATTTGTTAATTTGAATTTGCATTTATTACACATTTGATAAAAGAGATAATTTCATATATCCAATTTAAATCATATAATGACGTATTTACCCAACTAAAACTTATAATGTCATATATACCCAATATAAACATCAAATGTACCATATTTACATATAAAATTTATTAAAATTTTCATTTACAACATATAGCCTTGATAATATAGTTTAAACAAATTACCAATCTTTATGTACACTTATAAGGATGCTACCCTCTCATTAATCATATCCAACTTCATCCAAATCAAAACCAAAATCAAACTTTACTCTTTGCTATTTGTTTATATATTTCTGTGTTCATGTTACTCTCTAATGTTAGTTTGGTTGTGTGTACATATTGCTTTCACTCTTCGACAGATGTTGCTCATAGACTTATAGGATGTTGTATTTTCTATTATTTGTTTATGTTTTTATTAACCCGAGGCACACCTGAAAGTCACAGATACGCAAAACATTTACATATATAAATATCACAATTCACCATCGGTGCTCGATCTCGTAATAAAACCATCTTATGGGACTTGATGGTGGCCTGTATGCGTAATCGGAATTTGCTTAATTGTATTATCAAGGGGTACAATAGGAATCTAATGTTGAAGAATAAATTTTGATTAATTTTATAATGAAATGGGTAAATATGGTACTTTTGATATTTATATTTGGTATATATGACATTATAAGTTTTAGTTGGGTAAATATGTCATTAGATGATTAAATATAGGCATATATGGAATTGATCCAAAATACAAAAGTTTTGCTTGTAGACACTTAAAATGAATCATAAGTAAAAGAATATAGAGTATCTTACATGTAGTAACAATAAAATTGTGTTTGTAAAAGAATCGTAAGTAAATATAAATATGATTATGACATTGTTTTAAAAATCGGACTGGACCAGTCGGCCGAACCGGTTTTACGGGGAACCGACAAGGTTGTTGGTTTTTTAGAAGAGGTTGAAGTGACGGTTAACGAACCGATGTAAACCGGTCAAATCCGGCCAAAACCAGTCAAATCGGGAAAACCGGAGGCCAGACCATCGTCAAATAGTTGTTTTTTCTGGTCGTGTTTAAAACATGTGAGATAAAATTGTGTTGTTTATATTGTGAGATATTAGTAGACATGAAAATAAATATAAATAAATCCCAACCTATATAAAACACAAGTTTAATTGCTATTTTTAGAGGTCAAAACTCTAAAAAAAAGACATGTGGAAACCACACCACTAATAGAAAGTTTTCAAAAATCGTTTAAATCAAAGTTAGGAGAAAAACTAGGAGCTAACATATTTAAACCTTTTACAGATTTTCCAAAACCTTTCACAAATCTTCCAAAAGATTATCAACACCAAAAAAAACGCACCTATTCAAATTATTTTTCTTTGTCATTCAATCCCAGAATCGGTTTATGCATGGTATTCGTTCCATTTTTCAAGCCGAAGACCCTACCACAACAAGATTTGTGATTTAAATAAGAGTTTTTATGATAAAAGTGAATATATAATACTCAACCAGGTTTGTTCAATTTTGAATTCGGTTAAACAAGGAATCAATCTTTGTGTTAATCGATTCATAATATTGGATCTATTATTGGTTGTCTTTGATTTTGATTAAAGGTAATAGTTTCATTTTTATATTATGGTATTTTGATATTTCATTTTGTTTATGAATTAGTTATAGTTTATTGTGTGATTGTGAAATTAATAAGCTTTTTGATGTTTACTATACTGGATGGAAAATATGATTTGATGCTTTATGAAGGTTGTGATGAACACGGTTAAATCTCCAGGACCGGATTCATAGGAGGTGTTCTTTGCTAAAGCTATGGGTATAATATTAAAAACTTATGATGCCAAGGTTAATTATCAAGTCAATTATTTTTGTTGTGAATGAGATTTATTAGTGTAATTCAATAAATGACCATTGATTTTTTTTTTTAAAGATTGCAAGATTAAAGTCAGAACAATGTGCAAATCTCACAGTTGGTACATCATTTTGCACTTCTTCAAGTTGACACCCGAAGAATCTTAAAAGGATCCTTTGTACTTTGTGCTGGCGAAATGCCTGAAAAGGTAAGAAGACGCTACTTAACAATGTCATTAGTATTATACCAAACTTTGAGTTATGTACCTTAATTGTGATTATTGGTGTTTATATTGTCGATTATGATTGTCGATTATGTTGTCAAGCTGTAAATTACTAAATTATAGCCAAATAGGTGCTTATAAAGTAGGATTATGTTGTGTTTAGTTATAGTTTAGAACTTCAGTATTGTTGAAATTTCTTTCGAAACATTATTTGCACAATATTGAAATGCCTTGTGTGGGAAGATATAAAAGAAAGGCTATAACTTTATATAAAGAGTTTTAGTTTTATTTGATGAAGGGGATGTTTAGCTTCTTGAAATGTTCTTATTTTGTTTTTGAAACACACCTTTAAACCGCGTACCTACCAATATTGGCATAATGCTTTTGTTTACTAATATAAGTGGCTTTGTAAGTGGATGTATAATGATAGTTACATTTCACGTTATCATGTGTAGGCAAAAGAATAGTACATTGAGAGATGTAAGTTTCATAGTGTTTATTTTCTTGGTGAATCTTTCTTTATTCCTTCTTCATCTCCTATAAATTATCCGGAAGTAACTGATACAAGGTTCATGTTCTAATAGGTGGAAGTTGATATTACATCATCAATCAATTCAAAGTAAGCGTTCTTTTGATTATCTTTCATTTGTGCATTTCATTGTTATGTGGTATCCGAATCAACATATTTTGTGGTTTCTATTATAGGAATGAACTACTCAAATGAGTTGATTTACGGTTTATAGCATTGAAATATGAAGTACTTGCTGCCTTTATCCAGACTATTGGTGGCAGATTCTCGACAAAGGGCATCTCTGACTTGGAAAAATTTTCTTATCATTTTGGAGCGAAGATATAAGGTATATGTTTTGCCATCCTGTTTACTTTCTATAAGATGTGATAAATGTAAAAAGTAATCATGTTATTATTATATACAAAATGAATTGGATAAGATCATCATTTTGCTTTTCATTCCAAACATTAGTTTAATGTGTATGACCTTTTAATCTTTTACTCTAGTTGATAAGCTGGAAATAAGAAACTAAAATAGACTACTGGCGCGACCAACATGTACCATTTGTTTGCATTATTGAACAGAAAAATGTAAATCAAATTGTTTCATCACCTACTAATAAGAAGATTGAAATGGCTGATGGAGTAGCTGTCGTCTTCTCGACCTGGTAGCCATTGTATATACGCATAATAGGTTCAGAATTGAATATACAATAATCATAAACATTTATCACGTTAAGTTGTAGGTTCACTGTTGTATCTATTTTCTTTCCATTTAATAATAACCAGGTTCATACCTTTATTGGTATTGAACAAAAGTATAAGTTTGATCACAGCTGATACTATCATGAGTCTTTTGATTAATCTATTTGTTCGCAATTTTATCGTCCCTTTAGGAACGTTACTGCGTAAGATTTTGAGATCTACGGTTCAAATAATCAATTTTGAACTTATTTTGTTATATTAATTAACAAGACTGTTAGACATTGGGAACAAAATTAAGTTATGTGATTGTTTTGACATATGTGCTAAATTTTGAGTTCATTGTTCTAGGTTTTGTAGTAAAATTTATAGATTTTTAAAATTATTTATTAACAATGTATGATTTTTTTGTAGCTAATGTTAAGCAAAGAATGTTTTACAAAGTGAAAGAAGAAACAGGCTAGCCCTTGGTGACATTCACAATGTAGTGGCTGCTCAGATGAGTGTTGATATCCAAAAGACTTTTTACAGGCCAATTACAATGTTCGTCGCCCAGTCTTTTCTTAGTTTGTCAACTTCTTTCATTGTCCTTGACTTAAATTGATGACATATTTGTTACCTTTTTTTAGAAACTTCAACACTTAATTGGTGTCAAATGCATAACTATTAAGAAGGTTAAGGTATAGTTTTCAAGCTTCATGTTTGATAATTTAAATCAAGAATATGCATCTTAAAATGTAGTTTCTAACATGTTACTCTTTTCATAATGGGATTTTAGCAATGAAAAACCTTACTTTAGAATCCCCTAGAAGATCGAAAAGACCTTCAAAGTGACTCTCATCAGATCTAAGTGCACGCAGCAAGGTCTGTTCTTAGTGATACTTGAGATAATTGTGCGTGGTGAGTTTTTTGGTCTTCTAATGTTACTTGATGATACCTTTAGAAGATATATTTTTTTGACACAAAGTCATCAGAGGTGATTATATTTTATCTTAATGTTTTGATAATATTGAGATATGATCTAAATGTATACAAGTTTTTTATAAAATGTCAAATAAAAAGACTTGGGTTTGTTATAAATCATCAAGGCGTTTTCCCGTAAGTTGATTGGAGTTATATCTTATAATGGCACAAAGCAGTTTAAGTTTCTAAACATTTTACACTTTTAGTTATTATGACTCTTTTTAATACTGTATGATATGGGGGTGTTTGGGATTTATTAACTTTACTCCTTATCTACTTATCTTTTACCTTAACTATTTTTGTGTTTGCTTTTACTAAAATAGTTCATTTTGAAATAACATTAGTAATTCTGGTGACAGGTCGTGTAGAGAATGTGTATGGCGAGTGGCGACCGTAACCTGATCTGCACCATTCAACCGCCAGAAGAGTATGAAGAAAATGCCAAAGCAACTACTTGATAAAAATTAAGTTGAACTTTAACATGTGGCTCAAGGTTCTTTCTTGGATTTATACTTCAATTTGTTCCTGTATGTAAATGTTTTGTGTTCCTACACCTTAAGGTTGCTGTATTTTATGATATTAATGTACACAATCATATGACCAGCTGATGGCGTTAGCCTTTTTAGAAATTAACTTTCATGAATGCAATGCTTTCACTTAGTTGAATTTAGTAATAAATATCGCCCTGACTCAAATACATATCATTTGATGCACTCTGTAACATAAATGAAAATTGGGCAGTAAACTTTTTATTAATCTTTTGTTGAAATATACCATAATGCGTCCTATAGGTAGGCTTTGTAACATTCTTTCATTAGAATTTTCTGTATGACCTTTTGGAAGAAGAGATTTGCAGGAGGGCTAAACTAAGCAGGACCGTGGTGTATGGCTCAGTTGTCCTGCTGTTGTAAGTGATGATAGCATTGCTATCATCTGTGAATTAAAAGTAACAAATCTCAAAATTAAGCAATGAAGTTTGTGAACAAAAGTGTGTGAATTGAAATGTATCAATATCTAATTAATCGTAATGTTTCATTTATGAATATGTTACTCTTGTGGTCAGTCAAAAAACGTTTTTACCATATTGAGTAGAGGGTAAGTTCATCTGATCTTGGATAGGTCATGAGGTATGCTGGATGAACTGGACCGAGAAAACAACCAATGTTGAAAACAAAGAAGTATTGCATATACTTATAACTTTTCTTTTTCATATTCTTATGTGATGTATGTGTTGTCTAAAGTAAAGTTGTTTTAAAGCGCCGGATTTTCTTTGACAACTGATTGGTTCGATAAAAAAAAAAAAAAAAAAAAAAAAAAAAAAAAAAAAAAAAAAAGTGGATGAAACAAAATATAAACGACGTTTTAATCAAAAAAAACAAATAGGTTGGTTAAAGTATATGTCATAGGTAAATGAAAGTGTATTTGTCAGTGGGTTACAAAAATTATTATGTGATGTATGAGATATTATCCTATTGTAAATAAAAACAAATATAAACTTATGTAATTTTTTTTAGAATACACTAATGTTTGTCTATAAGAAAGTACTACGTATTGCATAGGCTTTAATATTTACCTTTGTTTTTTCTTTTCTTTTCTTTTCTTTTTTAATTGATATATTATTTTTTGTTATTCCTTAAACACATGAATTCTTTTAATATTGTTTTGTATAACTGATTACATATTTTTTATTGTCGTTTTAGATAAATAACTTTATAAAATAAAGGTCTTTTCAGATAAATAATTTTATAAATTAGTCTTCTAATATTCACTAAAATTATTTAATAGAGCTAGCCCGCCCATCGGGCGGGTCTTGAAGCTAGTAAAAATATATGGGAAAAACTACATTAAGAGCATCCACTATGATAGACATTTACAGAGGTTTATAACTTGATCAAATTCATTAATTTTTAGACATTTTGATTGTATAAACTTACTTCCACTACACATAGACTTCTTAAAGCTTTATAAACATCACATACTTCTCAAATGCACTAAATTTTAAAGAGGCTCAAGATATTAGACTTTTCTATACCGAGTAAGCATAAATATATATATTTCCATTATGGTTTGTAAAAATATAAACACCTTCATCATTTTATATACCTATTTATAAAAGCAAATTACCAAAATAATGATTACACAGACTCATGTTACCAAAGTGAATTTTTTTCTTCTGGTTTACGAAAATGACCAAAACATGTCACCATCATGATTTTCCTTTTCCATTCGCCTATAGTACTCTCGCCCAAAAAACATTATTCGTCCAATAACAAAAAGCATATCATAGTCTATGAGGCTACCCACAGTAAGGGGATTCAATCCCCCTCTTTTTCCCTGTCACGTCAGCTTTCTCTCTCCAGTGACGTGCAAGCGATTGGGTGCCCCAGTAAAGGCGACCAAGTTCATTTTTTTTAAATAACATTTCTAACACAAACTCAAATTTCATTATTAATTAAAACGTTACATATTAATTCAAATAAATTAAAAACATTACAATAAAATTCAAATAACATTAAAATATTACGATAATAAAACGACTAAACTAGTTTGGATTATGATGCTGCCAAATGTCTTCCACCAAATCGGCTTTGAGGTTAAGATGAGTTGTTTTGCCGCATATCTCCCTGGTAATTCCTAACGATTCATCATGCGTTCTTAAGCGATCATAAGAACGGTGCTGCTCCGCTGGAAAAAATTCGGGAGATATCGTCCGCCCTTCATCTTGAATTATCATATTATGTAATATAATGCATGTGTACATAATATGTCCAAGACGCTCTTTGTCAAATCCTTTAGCCGGATGTTTAATCATTAGGAAATTCTTCTTTAGTACACCAAAAGCACGTTCCACATCTTTTCTTACTGCTTCGTGCATCCTCTTATACAATTGACACTTGTGATCATGCGTCCCTTGATTTTTAATGGACTTGACAATAACAGAGTATTCCGGATATACCTATCAGCAAGATAATATCCCCGTTTATAAGGCACGCCATTAGCAAAGAATTCCACATCCGGTGCTCTCCCTGTTTTGAGATCATTGAAAAGAGGTGATGCACGTAAAACATTTACGTCATTATTCATCCCGACGACACCAAAGAACGCATGCCAAATCCATAAATCTTGGGAGGCAATCACTTCCAATAAAAATGAAAGGAGTTTTCCCGTGATCACCCTACAAAATTGAGCTTTTAAAGCATGTGGGCAATTCTCCCATGACCAATCTGTACAATCAATGCTTCCTATCAGCCCCAGAAACCCATGAACTCGATAGTGATGCTCACAGAGTCTGTCAATGTCAGAAACCCGTCGGCTTTCGAAAATACTGTGGACCATATAACTCTATGATGACCTCACAAAATTTATGGAGACACTCACGAATTGTTGACACACCCATTTGAACATATTCGTCTAGCATATCAGGATTGACTCCGTATGCCAATTGACGAATTGACGAAGTAACTTTCATCAATGGAGAAATACCAAGTATGCTTGCACAACTAGGAGTTTGTTGGAAATAAGGTGAATGGTCGATTACTTCTCGAACAATTCATGTGAATAATCTTCGGCTCATTCGGAAACGATCATAGAATGCTTGATCGCCGTATGTTGGTTGAGCGCAGAATAAGAGCTTTTTTATTTTATTTTATTTTTAATTCACAATGATAATCATATACTAGAAGCATAAAATATTCGGTACTAATAAGAGTAGACTAAATGATTTGTACGTTATATCACATTGTATTTAGACTATGTCACCCAGCAAACATGATATTCTCCCCAACAACAAATATGTCGCCTAGGTATAAGTTTAGCCCTCATCCCACGTATATCTGTTCGCCCTAGACCATGTCATAGCACTCGCCCAGCTCGCCTATCCTTCGCCCATCCTTCGCCCCTAGCCTCGCATAGCCCTCGCCCCACTATATGTATTCGCCCAAAAAAATAAGAGTGTTAACCTCAGCTCGCCTATCCTTCGCCCATCCATCGCCTTGGCTTCATAGCTCGCCCACCACACGCCCACCCCTCACCCTGCTTCATAGCTGCTCAAGACTCGCCTACGACTCGCGCAGCACTGTTTTTTATACACATGTATGGTAGAAACTAATATATTAATGAATCTAACGGATAATATTAAAAGTTCATCTTGGAAAAATTTGTATGCGAGGTTGATATTGGTAAATTAATCTTATAAACATTTCATTTAAGAAATTTGCTCTATTTATAAACTATCATATTACTATATATATATATATATATATATATATATATATATATATATATATATATATATATATATATATATATATATATATATATATATATTGTCAATTCGGTGGCCTGTGATTCATTGCCCCATGGTTGCGTCAATTTGACGTCACACGCGATTGTAAGGGGTCAACAGCCATATTGGGCTAGGTTCTTCTTGCTGGGCCTGAACCAATGTCATCATTTGGGCCTGTAAAAGTGAGTGAGTAACAGAAGGATTGGGCCTATTATTTTGTTTATTGAAATTTCTACTAAAATAGTCTATCTAACTTTTCATTTATGAGTTGTGTAGTTTGTACGTCATCAAGCCTGGTTTCATTGTATTAGCCCAACCCATCCAAAACACATAAAACTAATGAGAGTACCTTAAATTTTTTTGCAACAACGCTACAACTATGTGAATAAAAACACGAACACAAGATCAAAAGAACACATAAAAAACGAATACTTACTGCCCCGCCACAACGCGGCAGCTTGCACCTTCCTCGACCTTCCTCGTTATCATAGTAGATGCTCTAAATATACATTTAAAAACCTTGATTAAAAAAAACAAAAAAACTTTGTCCTTAATGGTCTTTTTGTCACTAAACAAACCAACAAAAACTTCAACTTTCATTATCACTTCTCTTTACATTTGTCGGATCACCCAAAAAAGCCCAAAAAAAGCATCTCACTTTCATTTTCTCACACCAATCTCTTTCAATCACACACACACAAAACCCCCTCAAATGACACAAACCCTAAACAAAAATGCTTAATTTCACACCAAAATAATGACAAAATCACCATGGATTCCAGCAGTTTTATTTATAATCATTTCATTACCATTAATCTTTTTTATAACACCACATTTTATAAAACTCCCATTTTCATCATCACCTCCAATTTCATTAGCAGATGAACTTGATGATTTAGCTTTATTTAACCGTGCTGTAAACAGTTTTCACCCGACCCATTTACCCAATTTAAGAAAATTTGGATCCACTAATAAAAAACCCAAGATTGCTTTTTTATTCTTAACTAATACTCAGTTTCATTTTGCTCCTTTATGGGAAGTGTTCTTTAAGGTTGATAATGTTAGTGGTGTTAGTGTTTTTAAGGATCTTTTTAATGTTTATGTTCATGCTGACCCGAATGTGAGACCAGAGATTAAGGCCCAAGGTTTCGTTTTTACGAAAGATAGGTTTATACCCGCGAAGGAGACGCATCGTGGGAGTGCGAGTTTGATTGCGGCAGAGCGGAGATTAATTGCTAATGCAATTCTTCATGATCAAGAAAATATGTTTTTTACTTTGGTTTCGCAGCATTGTGTCCCGTTGCATTCGTTTAAGTATTTTTATGATACCCTTTTGCAAGTTGGGAAATACCAATTTGGGGAAATGATGTTGGTTAAGTATAAGAGTTTTATTGAGGTTATTGATGAAGATGTTAATTTATGGGATAGGTATAATGCTAGAGGTAAAAATGTGATGGTTCCCGAAGTTAAGTTTGAGGATTTTCGTGTGGGCTCGCAGTTTTTTACCTTGACTAGGAATCATGGGTTGTTGGTGATTCGAGAGAGGAGGCTGTGGAAAAAGTTTAGGGTGCCGTGTGTGAGGCAACAGTCGTGTTATCCTGAGGAGCATTATTTTCCAACGTTGTTGTCGATGGAGGATCCGGAGGGGTGTAGTGGGTATACCTTGACTAGGGTGAATTGGACGGATAGTGTTGATGGACATCCACATACTTATCATCCGAATGAGTTGTCGAAGGAGTTAATTTATAGTCTTAGGAAGTCGGAGTTTAAGGAGGATTATATGTTTGCTAGGAAGTTTTCGCCGGATTGTTTGGGTCCGTTGATGGATATGGCTGATGATGTCATTTTCAAGGACTGAACTATGATGATTTCTGGTAATTTAATTTTCAATCTCTATTAAAGCTGTTGAAATGATATTTAATGTTGCTATGCTAATTGTGGTTAGTTTGTTGATTTATGCTTGGATTTATGTGAAGTTTGATTGATTTGATAAAGTTGTTTCCTTTAAAAGAATGAAATGTGATTCAATTGATGGGCATTATTGAAGGCTGTCATGCTTCATGTGTTGTCTTTGATTTGTTGTGTTACAGTGTTGTTGGTATGATTTGGTAAATGTGGAATCTTCTCGTGTATTGAGTTGTGAGTCTTTCTTTGAAGGTTAGGTGTGTAGGGTCTCTTTCCTTTTTGAGAGGTTTAGGAGCAGTGGTGGACCACGTTTTTAACGTGGGTGGTATGCACTGCAATTACAATTTTTTATATTTTCGTTATTATTAAACTACAAAATACTACAGTGTTTATACGAGGGTATGACTGAGTCAGTCATATATAATTACTAGATATTATTGTTTTTTACACTAAAGAGTAAAAAAATGTAATTTCCGGGAATGCATGTGCACACCTCTAAACCCTCTTGTAGATCTGTCTTATGCGAGTGCATGCCTTTTTGTGACTATAGACCCCCCGCTCTTGTTCAGGCTAAGAGTCTTTGTAACAAGTTGTAGATCTGTGTTATGCGTGTGCACGCCTTTTTGTGACTATAGACCCGCTCTTGTTCAGGCTAAGAGTCTTTGTAACAAGTTGTATAATCTGAGCAATGATTATCTCTCAGTCCCACCTTACTGGTGCACCAAAACCCGTTTGTGGTTTTCATTTGTCATCTATGTTTAGATTCGGTGTTAAGTGATGTATAAGCCATATTTTTATGTCAACTTAGAGATGCTGATTTGGGTTTTACTGTTCTAATAGTATTAATAAGCTTGTCTTCATGCGGTCTTATATCTTACTAATGGTACTCTGTTGAGTACTTCCCAATACTCATTTTACTTTTTGGGAAACTACTTAGTAAGGTACTACTTAGTTGCCTATTTGGTGTACAAATGCAATGCATGACAAGAACTACTTAAAAGCTCACGGATGCTATAGATCTGATCAGTTGCCGAAACTTCCTTTTTCGATCTTCATTATGGGTCCCATATTCATATAATCTAAAAAAGGAAGACGATAACAAAATATATCCAATATGAATGAGATTAATGACTTTTATCATCCAAGACCACTTAACTATGACGAATCTTTTCTCCAACATGAATGGTTTGACCTGCACCAGTTACCCATGAATTGTTTGACTTGAACCTGTTACCCAACCCACCTAACCCTTTTTGTGACACCAATAGAAAGTCTGATCGTGCTTTGGTTACTCATGCTCATAGGTAAGCCGAAAGAAGGTTCAGCTGGAAATTATTTCGACGGCCGTGTACATACAAATGATAAAAGAGTACATCTATGCAAATGCAGACACAACATGAAGATGAATGATTCTACAAGGCTCAAAGTGAACAATGGTTACATAATACACAAAAACAGAAGCCAAATGGTCTGTTTTCGGGGATGTTAACCTCAACTCTCATCTTGAGCCTTTTTGCTTTTATCACTCTTTTCTTTGTGTTGTTTGTTTATCTTTTTTGAGATAGTTTGTGCATATTTATAAGTAAATCTGGGGTTATGTGCATCTTAAATTATCTTTCATCTGAGTGCTCATTGTTATTTTTGATGCAACAAATGCAGTATCATTACGGTCAACAAATGCAGTATCATTACGGTGTTGCAACCGTGTGATTATTTTGGTCACGATTTATCGATTAGTGATATTGGGGTGTTTGGCTCAAGTTTCAGATGTCCGTAAGTGTTATCACATCTATAATAATCTATAAGCTAATCCCAGTTTTATCCAACTTTTACTTTGCTAATCTGGGCGCAACAATTGAATCTAAAACATGCCAAATTTAACACAAAGTTAATATTGAGAAAATTGCCAACTTATTGATCACATTTTTTAATTCTTGATGGATCACAATAAACAAATGTAAGGAAGTTCAACCATATCTAATGATTTATTGTTGGTTATCAAAATCATTTTCTGGAATATTTTGCTTATCGATATGACAATATGTGACCTACCAAAATAGTAGAAAAATCACACAATATGATTGCTCTTAGATCAGACAATGTGATTGTAAAATATTGAAATACATTCCTCTGCCTCCCACGAACAGAGGATCGATCTTATTCTAACCGAGAAGGGAACCAAGCTATTGTTTCTCGCCTTTCTCTGCTCATCAGAAATAATCAAAAAGGTAATCAACTATCACACTTCGTATCCTTTTCAAACAAGAGAAAGAATAGGTGCCATTCAATGGACATATGAAATACGTTATAGCTCAAACATATCACACAGCTGAATTCGTTGTATATATCAAAATGAAAAAACTAAAATCTGTTCCTGTTTTGACAGAATTTCACCTTAAAAACATATCTCAACTTACATAACTAGTTTCCCTTACCAACTACTTTGTGCATTGTGCTTCTTACTTGATGGTACCAAAAAGAGAACGGTTTTCAGTAGTGATCCTTAACTGAACGACAATCTGGTTAATGGCCAATGTAACCCAGCCAATTAAGCAGAATTGCAAGCAGGAGCATGATTATTGCCAAAGCTAACCCCTGTCTTCCCAGTAGCCAGTTTTTTGTATTTTTTGCACCTTCAACCGTTCGTTGTATTCTATTAGCCCATTTCATCTGTTGCAGCACAAAAAACATGTGTTAAATGTGGGGGAAAATGACCACACTTATCTATTTATCAATAATTATGCTACAACGTCTTGGGAGTTACTCATTAAACACTCATATAAGAACCAGATCAGATTATACATTATAATAGTTAGTATGCAGTTTTAATCAAGTATGAAGTATACCATTTTATCAATGCTCTCTGGCGTTAAAGATGACATTGCTTGTTGAGCTTTTTCTGCGTCCTCCCGCGATAGTTTAAATCCAAATTGTTCACTCATGTTTGCCATCATATCAGGACTCATATTTTTCATCATCGTTGACATCATCTGAAAATGTTTAACCAAACATGAATTCATAAATAACATTACAATGCCTTCACAATGCAGGAGTCTGACGTGGTGAAAATTTTAAGATGGGTTTGGATGAAAGTACAAAAACGTTTCGAGATGATGACAGTAAAGAAAAAATTGTTTTAATCTTTAATCTACTTTGATAAATTAAAAGAATACCTCACGCATAGCTGGGTTATTCATTTGGTTTTTAATTTGTTCCTGCATATCAAGACTTGAACCAGGGAAGCTGGGTTGAGGAGCGTTTCTTAAATCCGAAACACCTCTAGAGGTACTACTCTCACCAATATCCTCATTTATTCTTGATTTTTCACGTCTTCCTTGAGCATTTGAGTCCTTATTAATACGAGATCCATTTGATTGTAAAACACTATTTGTTGACGTTGAACCTTGCCCTCCTAAAGATGATGCCATATTGAGCATGTTTTGAAGCTCTTCTGGTGGCATCTTATTCATCATATCAGTTGCTGTTTTAAGCATGTCAGGTGTCAAATTTGGCATACCTGACCCTTGATGAGAGTTGTTTAATGGGTTATTATTCTCCTGGAATGAGGTAGCCATTTCAAGCATTCTTTGTAATTCATCAGGTGGCATACTGCTTATTAAACTTGAAGCAGTCTTCACCATATCAGGAGATATCCCTTCAAGTTTTCCCCCGCCAGCAGATGCCAGAGTTTCTGGATTAGCTTGAGACATAAAATTCTGAAACGATCTATCCAATATACAAAAAAAAGACAATTAATAAGAAGTGACAATTTACTGTTGTACTTAAAGAAATTAATCTAAGTCGATTCATGAAATACAAAATGAGTTTGTATGGGAAATTCACGGGTAAACCACATGTATGGTCACACATATTTGTAAATAATCTTAATCTCAAGATTCTAGCCCAAAATTTTAATATTTCTAGTTGGCTATTATAATCTACATGACAGAAGAACCATCGAATATTATATACCGTAGAGATGAATAGCAATCCGATAAAGAGATATTATTGGCACAATGGCAGTGTCAAAAAGAATGGATGCAGACCTGATAGACTCTTCATCTTTAAGAGCATGAAGATACTCAGTATTGGTTGGAAGTACACTAGTACCACTAGTGTTTTGACCATTCATGTGTTTACTAGTTTCTTCTGTTCTCTGAGCGGAAGATTCTGAAGGCGGAGTTTCATGCACGTCATCAGTTATATCTTCTATTTTTAAGCCTGTTACAAATGCATAAGAAGTTAAAAAAAGAGAGAGGATAACATAACTCAGTCAATATCGAATTATAATTCAGCCAAAAAACAATGTACCTGTATGTTCATCCTCGTCACCGTGTTCAATTAGCTTTTCCTTGGCATCCCTGTATCAGTAGACAAAAAAAGGGAATGAAATTCTAAATGAAAACTTGTACTATGAAAATGGTTGTAAAGTGCATGTTGTAGGGAGATATCATTAAGGAAAAATTTAGGAAACAATCATATACCTTAAAACATCTGCAATAGTTTCATCATCAGGAGAAAATTCAAGTGCTTTCGTCAAATCCGACACTGCACTCTAAAGATTTTATGAATTCCATTAGATTCTATACTACAAGTTCCGTAACAAAATGGTGTAGCCAAAATTTAAAGATAACTCACTTTAAGTTGCCCTAAACTTTTATATGCTTGACCTCTTCTATAAAGAGCTTTAACATTTTTGGCATCAGTTGCCAATACCTGAAAAACTCACAACACAGGAGCTTGTTTATTAATCAGAACCAAGTGTATGTCACATTTAACATCTCAGTAAGGGTCATCTATATCTACAGCACTATATCGCTGATCTCTCAATGGTTTGCTGGAACACACATAAATTCCCTAGCTAAAATGTTCAAAGTATGACGTTCCATCTCATGATATGATGATAAGATACAGTGGATAATATTTAGCATACCTCAGTTCCTTCTTGTATGCACTCATCAAACTGATTTGTCTTTAAGTAACATGACATCAAATTCAAAGAGCAAGCCAAGAGAAGAGTTCCCGCTTTAGATGATGGTATGCCTTTTAGATTGTTTTTGGCCTGTTTGACAGAAATAGATAGATAGATGAAACGGTTAGCATGGAAAATCAATAACTGAAATTAAATGTGTATACCGAACAAAATGAAAAAAGTTAAGATCACAAGGCTGCACTTGCCCTTAAATACTTCTCTGATGCCTCACTATATATTCCCTGACTGTGAAGCTCGTTCCCCTGCCAAAATTGAGATGAAGTCTCATGTTCAGTATGGTATGTAGTATTATGTAGTATGTGCATAAAACCTTCAAGAATATCAACAGTTAGCTACCTTTTGCTTAAGCATTTGAGCTGCATTTAGCTGATAATTGATCTGTGCATCTGCTCGGGAGCGCATAGAAGCAAGCTCCTCAGGTGTTGCATTTGCCATCTTGGCACCAATCTCAGCCATCTCATCTGGCTGAGTATATTTTAACTGTTCCGCAGCGCGTCTTAAGTCCTGAGCATTCATATTTTTCATACTCTCTGACGCCATTTTCAACAGCTCAGGATTAGACATCATCTGCAGTTTCATACAAAATCGAATAGATTAATAACAATCAGTACCAGATATGTGAATTAACATAAGGAAAAGAGAGATCACATGGTAAAGCGGGCATAAAAGAGTCCTCAGATTGCACAAGTGTCATGAAATTACAGCAAATAGAGAGAACGAATGCAACAAATCAGGAAGCATAATATTAAAGTATCTAATTATTAAGCATAATATTCAGCCTACCTAGTTTACAGGCACACATTAAGCAAAAACATTCTACAATTATGTATTCATGTCTATTTTAATGTTCATCGGGTGATATGAGCACTGATCAAATGAAGTTAATACAAAATGTTGTTATTAGATGCAAGCTGCAATGACGAGGATATAAATACAACTGTAGAGAATCAACAAAATCACACTGCTAGATGGTTTGTTGGTGCATTTCTTAAGTGGTGAATAAGCTGTTGTGATCAATGGTATAGCACAATGAGGTAAAGTGTGATAAGAGTATTTTCTTTTTTGTATGAAGTACTGTTATTAGATATCTTTGTGAAGTATCTAATATAGATTGTATGTGACATTTGGGCCTGTCCAAATGTGTTTCTGTTATTATGTTGTAAATCATTTGAAGTGTTTATATAATATTCACCATTGCACCCAAAAAAAGAATCACACTGCTGACTCTTTCAGTCACCTAGTGCATCGTATTATATATATTTAACAATATAGTGGAGTAGATCTTAAATTTCCAACGAGAATCATCTTACTACTGAATTCACTAATTTGTTCATTCTTTCACCTCAATGGAAAGGGAGAAAAAAAAAAACCTCAAAGAACAGCTTTTAGCTACATTATATACCAATAACAAATAGAATTGACATGGAAAAAAAAAGCATCAACTACATAACCGTGCAGCTTTGCACCAATCTATGTCTTAGTCTCTTAGGGAGTGTTTTTGATTGCTTATTTAATTAGCTTGTAATAAGAAGCAGATAAACAGCTTATGTCACCCTAACTCCCTAAGGGTAAACTAGTATTTTAGAATCCATAAAAAATAATCAGTTTAAAAAAAGCAATCCTGAACCCCTGAATGAAAACAGCTTATTTCACTCTTAGGCAATGTTTAATTAAGCTTAACAGGTAATGCATTCCTAAAACACTCCAAATTTGCACCTTAAGCTCACGGGCAGAGACAGGAGGGGGGCAGGGTGGGCACGAGCCCCCCTAACTAAAAAAAATTGTAATGTAAATTTTTTAAAAATATCTGGCTACTTTTGTAATTTGCCCCCTCGGCCATAACTTTCTAGCTCCGCCCCTACTTAAGCTTATTGCCCAATTCATAACCTTAAAATCTCCATCTTCCAGAAGCTTAATGGCTTTCTCAAATCATGATAACCTACATTAAGCTCCTCAAATAAGCTTAATAGCTTACCCTAAACATCCTAAAGGAGCTTAATAGCTTTCTATAAAGTCAAATAAGCTTAGCCAAACACTCCCCTAAGATCTACTCTCTTCATCTTAAAATACCGCCTAAAGCGTACTACAAACGATTAATATAAATTTGGGGGTAGATCATATTCTCCAAATTAAAAACTGAAAGAATAAAAAATGATTACCTGTTGTTGGATCCTGGCTAGATCAGCAGGTGACATACGGCTCATCTGCTCTTGAGCTAATCTCATCATCTCCGGATCCATCATATTCATTCCTCCTGGAAACATCCTCCTTTTTTATTGTTATTTAAATTGGTGATTGTTATTAGATCGCGTTGTGATTTGTTTTTGGAATTGGATTTTGATGAAATTGAAAATTTTGTTAGGTTGCGAGTATATTTTTGTTTGTTTGTAGATGGGATTGGGGGGTGGGTTGCCAACCGAACTTTCCAAGAGGCTTGGTGTCACAACTTGTTACACCTCCTCCTCATGGTTTGTTACATAACTAATCAAATTTTGGTAACTATTTTTATTTTTTTATTATTATTGGACATAGATATGTTTAGAGTTGACATATGGTATATTTAGCACAGAGTGGCGTGGAGTTTTTAAAGACAGTGAGGGGTGAGTAATAAGCATTTTGAACTTTAGTAATCATTTGTCAAAGGGGCTGTGAGCTTTGGCTAATTTTTAGAAAAGCTAATTTTTTAATACTTTTTTAAAAAACGATAAGTGGTGAGCTGTAGTTACTGCTCACTGTATCTTTTAACAAACACACCCTGTATTATCTTTTCTAACCATGGTTTTAATCCTGTTCTAGCGGTTTAAATTTGCTGTCAAACATCAAATCACCTTTTTACATCTCACTAATAAAGTGTAATAAAAAAAACCAATTTCATTATAAAACTAATCTCAATTAACACATACAACTCTTACAAATCGGTCGATAAACAAACCGACTTGTGCTCAAAACTCGTCAATAACGTGTGGGTGGGAATGATATGTTTTAAGATGCACGCGTCTTTTGGGGGCATGCGTGTATTGCTTTTGTTCCACACCAAGTCTTAAATAAGGGTAAAAACTTCTGTTTTTTGGGAAGTGCTAATAGACAAACAACTCCTACTTTTAAAGCATTTCTTATGCAAAGGTCAATAATGACTTATAAAAAGATTGTTGCATTGCAACAAAATGTTGAAAAAATATAATCATGGAAAATAGGTTAAGGAAGATTAACGCTGTGTTCTTGAGAATGATTCTTAAAAGAAAAGAAGAGAAGAAAAGAAAAGAGATAGAAGATCACTTCTCTTCCTCCATCTTCTTCCCAGTTTTGGGCGGAACATCTTATACCAAAAATAACACTACAACTTCTTCCCAATTCTCTCACTTCTTTTTCTTTCTTCCTCATAAAAAATCTTTAGAACACACCTTTTTTCAATTTCTTCCCTCTTCTTTTCCTTTCTCTTGTATACTCATCTCAAGAACACACCGTAAGTGTTTGAAAATTTAATGTTACGTGAGGAAGTAAAGTTTAAGAGGGCTAGGCGGAGTTGGCGCTTATAACTGTTATAGGCACCACCAGATTTGCTTTTTACCTTATAAGTCTATAACATTCTAATAAAACAAAACCAAAAAACACTCTTCCCAATAACACTTTTATAACGCGCCACAAAACATACCTACTCACTCAAAAAAATAATAATAAAAAAAAATAACGGATAACAATCATGAAGCAAATGACGAAGCCGCCTATTACACAAATGGGTGCGGTGTAAGTATAATTATTATAGGGATGCTATAGGGTGCAAACTGACACCTATAACATGCCATAAGGTCCTCGCACAAAGCCTTCTAATAAAACGTTGAGAATAGGTATTTTGCATTAGAGCTAATTGATGAGCTATCCAAAATCATATACGAAAAATAAGATACAATGATGTATCAAACACATGCATGGACATAGGCACAAGTTGAGATCCAACTTGGAGAGCAAATCGTAAATTTGATTCTAAGAATATTTGTGCAGAGATTTTATTCTCCACTTGGTTAGATATATCCTGTCCTTAAATGTGCTATAAATAGCAAAGGAAACAAGGTCATCAGGACACACATTCTACTCTCCCACTTCTCTTATCTACACATAGATATTCCCTCCGATTGGCTATAGAAAGTATAGGCAAGCATGGGAAATAAACATTAAAAGAAATTACATCCAAGAGGTCTTACAAATATGAGGGAAATATCTCAAGTAGGCTATTATCCCTCCAAACGAAATCTTTCAACTCTAACTCGGAAATGTGGCGTAAAACTACATATATAATATGAAGTTACTTGAGGGGAATCGCCACCCGAGAAATTAACAACCTTAGATATTCCTTGGGATAATATTAAAAGTAGGTTCTCTTCGTATTAATCGCATATTCCTTTAATGATGGTGAAGTATTGAAATACTCTTGTGATTAAAGTCCACATGACTTGACTCCAAGAGACCCGTGATTTTACGTATCATCAATTGGCGCCATCCGTGGGACCCGAACATATTTCTTCGAAATAAAACCAAAACAACCCATACTGCTACCCGGCTAGCAACGACGAAATCATATCCATGAGTGGAGATGATCCTCTTCAAACTCTTGCTCAGGGATCAACGGGTGATTTAGGCGAACCTAACACCGAGCCCACACCCATCATGAAACGGAGGGACCCAGTGACACGATATTAGAACCGGATATGGAGGACCCAATTATGCAATTTGTGGTCCATAATTTTGATCGAATGAACGCCATGTACAAAGCCTTCACCCGAAAGCTTAAAGACGTTCCAACACCGCCAGCGTTTACAAATGCAGATCCTCCTATTATAGAACCATAGAACTCAGATTCAGATGACGTGCAACCAGGAAAAGCCAAAGAAAACGCTTTCGTCGAAAGTGACAACGGAGACCCCTCCAAAAGGTTGGGACGCTGTCAGATCAACACCCCTCACCAATAAAGGTAAAGAGAAACCAACGCTGAATAATGATTTCTACTACGAGCCCTTCGTATTTAAGGAATCAGACAGGGACGTGCGTGATCTGGTAGCCTCCCCATTTACCAAACGAATCCGAGACTATGACATGTCAGACGGTATCAAAGTGCCTATAAACCTGCGCGCATATGATGGCACGACAGACCCAGATGACCACCTGACTGTCTTTATTGGAACAATGGACGTGCACAAGCTCCCGGAACCTGCTTGGTGTAGATTTTGGTAAGACAATCTCACCCCATGAAGCATTGATGGCTTCCACCAATTAAGGGACAAGTTCAGGGCAAACTTCTTGCAACAACGAAGATTCCAGAAGACCCAAGCAGAGATCCTCGGTATACGTCAAAGACCTGATGAATCGCTAAAAGATTATGTGGCCAGATTCAGTAAGGAAAGCTTGCATATGGCCGATTGGTCCGATGTCATGGTATCGGGAGCATTCATTAGCGGATTGCGCCCCGGACGCTTGTTCAAAGACTTAATCGCAAAGCCACCAACATCGCTGGAAGATCTGTTCACACAAACCCACAGCTTCATACGAGCCGAGGACGCAAACAACGAGAACCGTCTTCCAGAACCACGCCGTGAAACAAAACAACACGCGATATATAAAGACCTCCTGCGAAGGCAAAAAGACAAGCACATCTCCAGGTCGACAAATCGACATATGGAAAACCATAGGGCCCCCCTCGACACTTTCACCCCATTAATAAAATCCCCTACGGAAATACTGGCTACCTCTGAAGGAAGAGCCATGCTCCGACCACCGTCGAAAATGTTCTCCCCCACTAACAAAAGGGACTGGACAAAATACTGTGAGTTCCACAAAGATCATGGTCACGATACCAACGATTGCATAGATCTTCGAAAGAGATCGAAGCTTGTGTTCGAAAGGTTCGTCTGGCCCACTTGGCCAAAGGAGCCAAAATTCATAACAACAGCCAAGGTAATCAATCATTAGGAAATAAAGACACACGCGACCCGCAGATAGAATGAAGGAAGGAAGACGCCGATGTCAAACCAAAAAATAAGATACACATGATCCAAGCTGCAAACACATATGTAGAGAGATCAAAGGTCTCATTTCCAAGCATCACATTCTCCGAAGATGACCCAATCCCGGAACATTGCACGGGGGATGACCCTCTGATTATCACGGCAGATGTAGGAACTACGCAAATCCACAAAATATACGTGGATGGAGGAAGCTCTACTGAAATCATGTACAAACATTGCTTCGAGCAACTCACCTCAGAAGAAAAAGAGGCAATACGACCGCCAACAGCTCCGCTCATCGGATTCGCTGGTCAGATGACATGGCCTATAGGGCTTATCACATTACCGGTCACTTTATACGACTATCGCGGTCATATCAGCAAAACAGTAATGGTAAACTTTATGATTATAAGAGCTCCCTCACCTTACAATATCATCCTAGGACGTCCAGGGATGATGCAACTTAGCGCGGTCGCCTCTACCCTGCATGCCTCAATGAAATTCCAAACGCAAAGAGGCATTACCATAATAAAGGGTGAAAGATTCTAATCAAATAGTTGCAATCAGATTTCTCAAAAAAGAGATCGCCCTGATGAAGCCAATGACGCTGACGATGTAGAACGTATTGTTGTAAATGACACGTACCCAGACCAAACATTGGCAATCGCAGCCAACCTTCCGAATATGCTAAAGGAACAACTTTACAAACTCTTACCAAAGATATTTTTGCATGGACGCCCGCAGATATGACAAGAATCCCAAGAGAGCTCGCAGAACACAAACTCAACATCCACCCGCGAGCATTCCCTGTGTGGCAAAAAAGGCGACCCATTGCAAAAGAACGAAGTGAGGCGATTACAGCAGAAGTATCCAAGTTAGTCGAAACACGAATCCTTAAAGCAGTTTTCTACCCCAGATGGGTCTCCAACCCCGTAATGGTAAGAAAACCTGATGGAACATGGCATATGTGCATTGACTTCACGAGCCTGAACAAGGCTTGCCTGAAAGACAGCTACCCGCTACCTGAAATAGACCAGAAGATAGAATCCTTGGAGGGGTTCAAGTTAAAATGTTTTCTAGATGCGTACAAAGGCTACCATCAAATACGCATGGCCAAAGAAGACGAAGAAAAGACGTCTTTTCACACAGAACAAGAGACATTCTTCTATGAAAAGATGTCGTTCGGGCTAAAGAACGCTGGAGCTACCTATCAACGACTAATGGAAAACATGTTCGCCAGTCAACTTGGTAGAAACATTGAAATTTATGTTGATGACATGGTAATAAAAAGCAAGAATGAAGGAAACTTAATATTAGATATTTTTGAAATGTTCGACACGCTCCGTAAGGTGAACATGAAACTCAACCCGAAGAAATGCACATTCGGAGTGGAAACAGGACAATTCCTAGGATACATGATAACCAATGAAGGGATCCAAGCAAACCCGGAAAAAGTTCAAGCCATAAAATATGGCCTCCCCACGAACTTTACGTGAGGTCCAAGCACTCAATGGAAAACTTGCAGCACTTGGACGCCTCCTAGTAAAATCCGCGAAAAGATCACTGGAGTTCTTTAAAACACTCAAAGGTTGTTGTAGAAACTAGAAGGGGGGGTGAATAGTTTCTCCGCTTCTTTTAAACTTTCTAAATCGTTTCGCCGTTTTAGGTCTGGTTAATTTACATTTGCAAACTTGTTGAATTCTACTTGTTATGTTATATCAATTTAGCTACTAGCAAATATAAACAAACAAGTAATATAGAGAGTAGGGAAAGAACACAACCAAAGAGACGCGGCGATTTATAGTGGTTCGGCACGAAGCTCACTCCTCCGTCCTACTCCACTCCCCGAGTACCACACTCGAGAGTTATCAATCACTATATCAACACACTCCTTCAGGCGGAGCAGTTCGTACACAAGCTTACACAAGGTTTAACGACACTAATCGGAATGTCGAGTTCTAATCCTAGCTAGAACCAATCTACACCAAGGCCTATGCGGCCACACGAACAAGCACTCTTGTCCTACTTAGATCGACACACGATCTATGCCTTCACGTGAACAAGCACTCCAGTTCACTAGATTCTTCACATTAAGACACACTTGGATCTTCACCCAATCCAAGTCTTCACACATGACACACTTGGATCATTTCCCGATCCAAGCCTTCACACACGACACACTTAGATCCTTTCCCGATCCAAGCTTTCACACAAAGACTCAACTAAGTCCTAACCTAACCATTTAGGACATCACTCTCCTCACAACAAATACAAGAGCTAATCTAGTTACAAGACTTCTTAGATCTTCATCTTCTCCAAGTTCACACACATATATCTTCATCCTCGACTCACACACAAGTAGGAAGTATTACAATGTTTACAAAGCATATAACCGTAACACTTGTTACGTTTGTGTGTGGACACCTATAATATCTCGAATGTTCATCTATGTCGAGAGTTCTTCTCTTGCACTTTGGGAAGAGGCATTGACTTTAACTTCTCGAATCTTCATCTACATCAAGAGTTCTTCTCTTGCACTTTGCGGAAGAGGAAATCACTTATAAACATATACCGACATATTATAGTGATCAAAGACAAAAGAAAAATAAAACAGAAAGTTTATGTGTGTGTGGAAGTCTGTTTTCTGAAGGGAACAGTTCAGTATTTATAGACGACAGGAAAAAGGGGGACGGTCCCTTAAATGTTGGACGGTCCTTTATCAATAAGGGACCGCCGTCCACTTTAAGGGACCATCCCGACAAGACGCTCCCATTTTGTCCTGACGTGGTGAAAACTTATCTGGTGCAGGCTAAACTGAATTGGGGGGAAAAGTAGCTGTTATAAATTTGAATTTGATATATATTTTCTAAATAAAACATTTCTTTAAAAACACAAAAATACTTTTGTGAAAATGTTTTGTCAAACTTAAAAATGTAAGTTTAGGAGAAAATAAAATTCTTTGATCACTTAACTAATGACGGTATAAAGTTTGTTCATACCTGAAGTGACGTTGTAGTAGCTACGTGGAGAAATGAGCTTCCTCGAATAAAAACTTATAAACCGTAACTTTACGTAACATGTCTTTATATTTTGTGATTATCAAACACGAGAAGACCGAATAATGCGAATAACGTTTTTGACATTATTTGTATTAACAGTTGTCTCAACAAAAAAGATTTTTAGTGGAGCCCTGAAGCAGAAGCAGCCTTCCAGGAGTTAAAGAACCATCTACAGTCTTTACCAGCACTAACGGTACCAAAGCCCGGGGAGACACTCATCCTCTATCTAGCAGCAGCTACCGAAGCAATAAGCACAGTTCTTTTAGCAGACAGGGGGAACGTGCAAAAGCCAATATACTTTGTTAGCAGAGCTTTGCAAGGAGCAGAAGTCAATTATCCCAATCTTGAGAAAGTAGCTCTCGCCTTAGTACACGCGGCACGACGGTTGCGCCGTTACTTTCAAGCACATACGATATGTGTCATAACCGATCAACCAATTAGACAAGTCCTACTGAAGCCCGAAAACTCGGGGCGTTTAGCTAAATGGGCCATCGAGCTGGGAGAGCATGAGATAATATACAAGCCTCGTTCGGCAATAAAAGGTCAAATCCTTGCAGACTTCTTGGCAGAATCCCCTACGATCGACAAGTCTAATATGGAAGATGTCCTTAGTGCGTCAAAGAAAGACGCCCCGCCTACATGGATGCTATTCACTGATGGCGCATCCAGCATAGAAGGATCTGGAGCTGGGTTAATCTTAACTGACCCTCACGGCCAAGAGATAACCTACGCTCTTTGATTTAACTTCAAAACTTCTAATAACGAAGCTGAGTATGAAGCCCTTGTGGCGGGACTAGAACTCACCATTCAGATGGAAGCTCAAAAGCTGGACGCATACACCAACTCTCTATTAATTGCAAACCAACTGAAAGGGTTATATGAGGCTAGGGAAGAGATAATGAAAAGGTATTTATCCAAAGTTCAAGAATTGCAAAAACGTTTTCACAACTTCACAATAACATAGATCCCTCGGTCAAAAAATAAACACACGGATGCTTTAAGTAAATTAGCATCCTCTTCTTTTTCCCACTTGACAAAAAGTGTCTTGGTCGAAATTGTCCTGCACAGAAGTATAGACGCCAAACCCGTCAGCTCGGTCGAGGAACCAGGTCTTACCTGGATGGATTCGATTGTAAATTACTTAACAACGGGAACCCTGCCAGACGACCCAACAGAAGCAAGGAAAATAAGGATTAAAGCACCACAGTATTCGCTCAAACATGATATGCTTTACAGGAAGGGATACCTAACCCCGTGGTTGAGATGTGTTGGTCCTGAACAAGCAAGTTATATCTTACACGAAGCCCACTTCGGGTCATGTGGTTCTCATGCAGGAGTACGAAGCATCGCTCAAAAGGCAGCAAGACTTGGATATTATTGGCCTACAATGTATCATGATGCTACAAAATTGTAGAGACATGTCGCAAGTGCCAACAACATGCTCCGATGATACGCCAGCCGCAATGTGAACTCACAAGAATCTCAAGCCCCTGGCCTTTCTACAAATGGGGGATCGACATAGTAGGACCATTCCCGGAGGCTCCGGGACGAATCAAATTCCTAGTAGTCGCAATCGACTATTTTACCAAATGGGTAGAAGCCGAGCCAGTAGCAACTATAACTGGCCAGAAGATGCTGCAGTTTGTGTGGCGCAACATTGTTTGTCGCTTTGGTATTCCAGGAATACTCATCAGCGATAATGGGAAACAATTTGCAGTAATCCTTTTCGAGAATGGTGTGAGGAACTTAAGATCAAGCAAAACTTCACATCGGTCACCCACCCACAGGCAAACGGACAGACAGAGGTCACTAATCGGACCATAATGTAGGGTTTAAAGACAAGACTCGACAAAGCCAAAGGACAATGGGTCGAAGAATTGCCGAATGTTCTTTGGGCATATCGAACAACGGCTCGTGCAGGAAACAGATGCACACCTTTCAGCCTGGTCTATTGATCAGAGGCTGTTTTACCACCAGAAATTGGTTTACCGACTTATCGAATCAGCAACTTTGACCCAATGACGAATGACATGAACCTTCGCCTCAACCTTGATTTACTCGAAGAACGACGAGAGTTAGCCTCGCTGCGAAGTGCAAGATACAAAATACAGACAGAAAAATATTACAACAATAAAGTAAAGCACAGCTATCTTAAAATCGGTGACTTCGTTCTAAGGAGAAACGAGGCAAGCAGGCAAGAAGGACAAAAGAAGCTAGACCCAAACTAGGAAGGGCCATACCAAGTAACGGACATTAAACGCACCGGAACGTACGCCTTAGCAGACATGAAAGGCCGCCCTATTCCGTGGACACGGCATATTAGTAACATACGAAAATTTCGTTTCTGAAAAATGAACAAAGTAAACCCTCAATCAGCACATTTGCTATGTGTGTATAAATAAATTATCATGCAAATTTGTGCTCTTTATTTATCAAGACAATAAAGAGAAGTACCTTTAAATATAAGAGTACTATAAATGTAAACCTCAAAATACAAGTACGACTTGTTTGTAAATTATCAATATAATAAATAAGTACTTATGGCTATAAAAATGCCAATGTGATGCATCACTATTCCGACATTAAAGGAATATATTATATACATCGAAAATGTATATGTCCATGAGACACGGAAAACAAAACGACGCACTTTAAAGGACGTCACAAAAAAGTCATGTCAATCTAAGATGCGAATACTCGAAAAATACAAAAAAGTGTGACATACTCACACAAAAGAATCAAGATCAACAGTAGCACAAACAAAGAAAATTATGATATATTGGTTTGGAGTCAAATGCTCATCCCAACTGTTTCAAGATAATAAAAGTTTCGGAATTATTCATAAACTCAGCAGGGGTAAACCCTATATAAAAAAAATGGCCAAAAGAAATCTTAAAAGTGTATACACTCCGAGCCGGAAAGAGATTGGCTAAAGCCAACGGTGAACTACAACAAAAACAAAAATGATATCATATGAATTTGTGACATTGCACCTACATACATGTGAAAAGCACTTTTTATCAAAAATATTAAAGTTGAAACACATGTAGTATTTTACTCACTTCAAAGTGGAAATACTTTTAGTATTTTACTTACTTCCAAAGTGGAAATACTTTTAGTATTTTACTTACTTCCAAAAAAGGTGGAGGTCATCTTACGAGATGTACATGGAGCCATATTTTCAAAATATACTGGTGAACTTATGAAAATATGCCATAATACTATATAATACAAAGTGAGTATGCATGAATAAACTTTGATTCTTGTCATATAGTTGATACTAGAATACCAGTACCCATGCATATTTTTACATGAAAATATAACTAAATAAACCAACCTTCATGCATATTTTCACATGCAAATAACCAACCTCCATGCATATTGCAAATGTAACTATATGTTACATACACCAATCACAAAAAACAAACAAGAGTTTCATTCCAACTTGCAGCCTACACATACGAGGTACCTTTTACATAGCAAATAACATTCTTACACCGTACTAGTAGTTAAAACATCGTCTTTATTGATAAGTAGTGGTACATAGACGACGACACATAGGCCGACTACGCTACCAGAGAGCTTACATGGTGCAAACTAAAAACATACATATCCGAGTTAGTAGCCATACAATACATGGAAAATTGGCTACGAGAAAAAGCTAACAACCACGACACCTCAGTAGTAACCACGCCTCCTACGGAGACGGGTGACCTATGAATCCAACACCCTGATTTGAGCCCTCAACTCCCTGTTTTCGGCCAAGAGACGGTTAACCTTGAGACGATATAGAGCACTTTCCCTGCCATGAACCTCCAACAGTCTGTTAAGTTCGTTACATCGACGTACTGTTGAATTTCTTTCCCTCCGAAGGTCTCCCACGATAACAGTCAGCTCCTCATTTGTGGCAAGTAACGAACGGTAACACTCTTCAGATAGGTTCGCATTCACTACGGGCTCGAAGTTGAAGTTGGAGTCAAAGGGTACCAGTTAGCCATAGTAGTTAGCACCGGGGAGCGTACCAACATCCAATAGTTGGCTCATACTCTCCTGCGGCTCAACAACGCTTGGTGCGCATTGCATCAAACAAGGTTTGGCTTCAACACTTGCATCATCGACCTCCTCAACCTTAACAGCAACATCGAAGGACCTTATTTCAGGTATATAGCCTCCGGTATCCGGAACCGGAGGAACCCCCTCTGTAGCCAGGGTGGTCATCGAACGCTGAACGGGAGTTTCAGCGATGTAACCGGTTCCACCTGCTTACATGAATAAACCAAGTATAAATACAAAAAACAAGAGAGAACTAATACTACTCAAAATTAAATGAAGATCAGTACGGGCTAGATTGCATAAACTATTGATGAGCCTAGCTAAAAGACAAAAGATATATAACATAATGATTGGTCAATTGAAGCATGTTTTGTTATTAGTTAAAGTGGCGGAGGGGACCAAAACAATACACGATAAATATATAATAAAGGCTATAATATAAAAAATGTATTGTACCATCATATATACGTTAAAGAAACACTTTCACTGGTGAGCTTCCAATAGATGTTGTAGCTTTCTTTTTCTTGCTCCATGATTTGGGTCCTGATCAGTTACTTGAGTAGAGTGGTGAAAAAATTTACCACATTTATAGAATAAACAAACTTGACACGTAGCATGTTGAAAAGCATAAGCCAACATCTGTCTAAGCTACTATAGGGGTATTACATGCTTTATATATATCCTAAAGTCATATATTAATACTATTTATACATCAAATGTAATTTGATGGAGAAAGGATACAACAGTAACATTAAAAGTACTCGATTGGGCCGTCTTGTAAATTTACAAAATTTTTTAAGGCCCTCGACGAAATTAAATAAAGAGGTATATCGAAGGGATGCTATAAAGTGTCACCCTTTATAAGCTATTTGCGCATTTAAGTATCATTTTTTTCGCGAAAAATATGTGTACATATGCCTATATTAACGAGACAAATTTTGGGGCCAATAAAAACTTTAGAATCTTGAGCGGTCGCCCACCTTATACACCCTTAAGGATGGCCCTAAAAAAAAGTTGATAATGAGGAAAAATAATCACATATAAAGACTATGCATTCTTTATTTTATAAACATTGCATAGTCTTGGGGGCTTGATGAGCTATCCAAAATCATATACGAAAAATAAGATACAATGATGTATCAAACACATGCATGGACATAGGCACAAGTTGAGAGCCAACTTGGGAGCAAATCGTAAATTTGATTATAAGAATATTTGTTCAGAGATTTTATTCTCCACTTGGTTAGATATATCCTATCCTTAAATGTGCTATAAATAGCAAAGGAAACAAGGTCATCAGAACAAACATTCTACTCTCCCACTTCTCTTATCTACACAAAGATATTCCCTCCGATTGGCTATAGAAAGTATAGGCAAGCATCGGAAATAAACATTAAAAGAAGTTACATCCAAGAGGTCTTACAAATATGAGGGAAATATCTCAAGTAGGCTATTATCCTTCCAAACGAAATCTTTCGACTCTAACTCGGAAATGTGGCGTAAAACTACATATATAATATGAAGTTACCTGAGGGGAATCGCCACCCGAGAAATTAACAACCTTATATATTCCTTGGGATAATATTAAAAGTAGGTTCTCTTCGTATTAATCGCCTATTCCTTAAATGATGGTGAAGTCATGAAATACTCTTGTGATTAAAAGTCCACATGACTTGACTCCAAGAGACCCGTGATTTTACGTATCATCACTAGTGATTTAATAATAGGTTGAAAATATTAAATGGTTAATGCATTTGAGATATTCTTAGATTTTGTTAACTTGAGTCGATGTATTATTTTTGTAGTTTTTTGGCTCATTGTACCACGGAAAATTTGGAATTATCAAGTACTCTTGTATAGATATTAAAGTTGGAAGATATAGTTAAAATATATCGATGTGACAAAGTACGAGACAAACCAAAAGAAAAAACTTATTTTCTTCTTTAATGACGAGGATATATTACAAAGATAATAGAATAAAGTTTGATAAAAAGAAATATATGTAAAAATAATTTAAAAGTGGCGTGTTTGATGACTTGACAATAGATTTGGACACTTTTAAATGAGTAACCAGTTGATATTATGTAACTGGTTACCAAAATGATCTAAAATTTTCTTTTATAAAATTATAGAAAAAGTTGTGACTCAAGTGAACAAAAGCACAAAATACAGTGACTTAGTTAGTAAACTTTGATAGTATAGTGACTTTATTAACAAATTTTGAATGTGTAGTGACTCAAAAACTATAAAAACAGTACAATGACTTAATTGAACAAAAACATGAAGTACAATTACTTTTGCGTGTATTAACCCTTTTCGAAAAGTTGAAGGCTACTTTAGAGTTGTGTGCATCTAGCAAAAATGAATGATACCTCTCACATTTTAGCCCTGGTTTTGATATTTTTGTCGACTAATCCACGAGGTTTGAGCTCACAGCCTCACTAACGGAAGCCACAGTAAAGTTTTGCCTTTTTGGGAAAGTACGTTGACATTATCATTTTAGAGTTGTATGCACTTAACAGGAATTGAACATACCTCTCACATTCTAGTAATGACAGTCACAAACCTTTTTACCACTCGTCACTTGAGTAGTTTATTTATTTAACTATTTTCTGTTTTGTTTAAATAGGTTTTGTCATGATATGCGTGAGCAATATGTTTAAATAGCTTTTCGTATGTGGGAATCAAAAGTTGTAATGAGATGCATCAATAATATATTATGAAGATGGAAATAATTGGCGTTATAAAATACAGGTGGATGGTACGTATATGTTCAACTCAGAAGTTATCATTCCCAAGCTTTGTCATGGTAAAAATATGTGTTCTACGTTGTCATCTTCTGAATAGCATCTATACATTAGCATAAAGATACTAACTTTATATTTTAATGAAATATTCATCTCTATCATTTTCTTCTTTAGTTTCTGTATTTTTGGTATGCATAGCACTTACTTAATATTATCGTCACACTCCATGATCTCATATTATTGTTCTTTTTTTCGTAACAGGTGCGATTTATGGGGGAGCAATCTCATATCTCTATGTACTTTGACAATGTATGTTAACATTTATACAAATTCTAACCCACAATCATACGTATAATTAAAAGGGGCTAATTAGAAAAATTGGCATTATTAATACAAATTCTAAAAGGACAAAAACACCGTTTGTGATAAAATTTGCAATGACATGTCCAAGAAATCAAACATTTGAAAACAAGGCAAAAATTAGGCTTGCTAGGGGGTGTTTGTTTCAGCTTATATGGCCAGGCGCCTATTTAGTTTTGGGCTTATATTTAATAAGCTCGCTTTTTGTGTCTTATTTTGGAACTGGTGAGATCTATAACAACCCACTAATATCTAAAGAACAAATCACACAATCTAAATCATCCATCATCTTTTCATCAAATAGTAGAGATTAAATTAATAAATAACAAAGGAATAGCATAAATGTAATTATGTAAAAACCCATTTGCACCTTTTTTTTAAAAAAGTGACATATCTTGCAAATGGTAAATCTTCAAGCTACGAAAAATATACCGTCGCGACGAGAATTAAATTATCTTTCTATAGATATGCACTAGTATATACTTTCGACGATTTTTTTTCAAAATTTTCGTTCTGGAAAATCACACGTGATTTGTAAAAATCACATTTTTTTTTTTTTTGGTTTTCCGACTCGACATTGCGAGCCGACTAAAATCACATGTGATTCGGGTGTAAATCACATGTGATTCTATTTTAATCTAAAAAATAGTAAATCACACGTTATTCTGTTTTTTTTTTTTTTTTTTTTTTTTTTTTTTTTTTTTTTTTTTTTTTTGTGATTCATGTGTAAATCACATGTGATGCGTGTGTAAATCACATGTGATTTGTGCGTAAATCACATGTGATTTAATCATCGTTGACATTGTACAAACAAATATTAACGTCATAACTTTTGTTTTTGGTTTTTCACATTCTGGTTTGGTCAAAACTAACAAAAAAAAAAAAAATGAAATAAAGAAAACACAAAATTTAAATTGAACAACAAATGAGTGCATTCATTCAGAATCCGAACATCTCAAAGTACACATGTGTTCACTTTCATGTGATCTAAAACAAGCTAAATACATAAAACTAACTACAAGAAGTCTAGTTATAAAAAAAAAAGTTACTAAAGTAAATGTTAATAATAAAATATTTTTTTTATTAAATCACATGTGATATATATATATATATATATATATATATATATATATATATATATATATATATATATATATATATATATATATATATATATATATATATATATATTTAATTCGTGTGTAAATCACATGTGATTCTAGTGTAAATTACATGTAATTCTGTTTTAATCTAGAAAGTGATTCTGTTATTGTTGTGATTCGTGTGTAAATCACATGTTTTTTTTTTTTTTTTTTTTTTTTTTTTAAGAAAATGATGATAAATGACACAAACTAGCTAGCTTTTTACTTGTATTTATAAGACTGGAGTGAAAAAGGTTGTTGTCCAATGATAACAACTTGCCACTTATGGACATGATCACATATCTTTTATCTAATTTACTACTACATCCGTCCTAAATTTATTATCAACTATTAACTTTTTTAGTCTTTCTTCTTCAACTTTGACCTTAAATATTTTTGTGGGTGTTATATAATATTTGATGCAAAATATATAAATGGATTGGGTTTTAAGTGTACTTTTCAATGGTATAATTTTTCATCAAGTATTATATAATAAAAAAATATATATTTATGGTCAAAGTTGAACTAGTTTGACTTTGAAAATTCAAAGTGGACAATAATTTTGGGACGGAGGGAGTAGTAGAAAGTAGACAATTGAAGTTTGAGAGAAAATTAAATGCCCAAACTAAGAGTGTGACTTTTGACTATATCTAATTTACTATTATTTTAACTACATTTTTCATCTGTCACTCTCTCACCCATGTGACCCATGTGAGAGGGACATAAGAATAACTCTTTCTATCCCCTCTCTCTCTAGTACGTATCATAATTTCGTCTTCTTCATCTTTCATGAAAAATCTAGATCTAGTTTTTCATAAAAAGCTAAAAATATGAAACCTTCAACTTTATTGTAAGAAAACCATGGCTGCCAACTGCTTACCCATTCGTATTTCAGTATTTCATCTATACCTCACCTAAACTCATCTCCCAAACACCACCTAATTCATTTCTAAATGCGAAAACTCGTGAACTGATGAAAGGTGATGATTCTGTTAATTGATCGAATGAAGGTGATGACGTCACCTTTGGATTAATCAAGTTTGCGTTAACGATGGCTTGAAATCTCTCGAGATGTCGCCGGAAAATGATGACGTGGATCATGACGGAAAATGATGTCGCTTCCTTCCTTGCTCCTCCGCCGGAATAATCGCAACAGTCACCGGAAACCTTTGTTGGTGTTATGAAGGATCGGTTTATGGTGGTTTGTGTGTGTTTTTGGTGATAAAGAGTGTGTGTAAACCGGTGATAGAGTGTGTGTATGTGTGAGTGTGCGAGTATGAGAAAGTAGGAATGGTGCCTGTCAGATGGAGTGGAAAATTACAAAAAAATCCTTCCACTTTTTATTAATTTAAAATTAGGATTAATTTAAACCATTAGATCTAAAAGAATTGAATGGTGGGGATTGAAGCATTTGTTTTTTAAGTAATTTATGTTCTGCACGGAACTTTTCTCTTCGGCTTATATAAGTTTATTATGTCATATGTGATATATAGATGCCAAGGTTTTACTTTGGTGTTCCATTTGTTTGGTTTCTTTTGTGTTTCTACATGTTCTATTCTTCTAGTTTGTAGTTAGCTTCGGGAGTATCTTCGTTTTTTCTTCATGGGTCCAATATACTTAATCACCTTGTTAATTGTAGTTAGCTTCGGGTGTATCTTCGTTTTTTCGTTCATTGGTCCACTATACTTAATCACCTTGTTAATATATATAGTGGATGCCGTTTGTTTGTAACATGGTTCGGTTGGTTGGAATGAATTGCCTTTCCAAAAAAAAAAAAAAAAAAACCTAGAATTACCCTCCATGTTTTAGAAAATCAAAAAGGGAATATACTAGCTACAATTTTTGTGTAGCCAATTGGCTACAATTTTGTGCTACAAATTGTGGGTCCCTAAGTCATTTTGTGGGTCTGTGAGGGGATTTCTTTCTGTATTTTTTGTGGAGAATTGTAGCCAATTGGCTAAAAAATTGTAGCTAAGTTATCCCCATTCTGCCCTTGAAGTAAATTAAAGAAACAAACCCAATGAGATGAACCACTAATCCATCATCTGCATAAAATTAGAACACTGGTGTTATATATTAAGTCAACTCTAACTCATTTGTTATTCTTGTTAGACCCGTTTCCCGGGTGTTGGGACCCCACCCTAGATGAAAGAGGACTAAAGACTTTACGTGATTGGTTAGTCAAAGAATGTTACGTGGAAGTCAAACCCGATAGTCAAAGAATGTGTAATGTGGTTTAGAAAGTATTATGAGTCACCAATATAAAGGGATAAGAACTTGAGGGACCTAAGTTGCCAGAATCCCAAAATGGTACTAGAACCAACTTGTTCTAGTATCAAAACTGAATTTTGATAGTACTAGAAGGGCTATTCTTGCCAAAACCTCAAAGTAGCACTAGAACCAACTTGTTCTAGTACCAAGGATGAATTGTTGTAGGACCAAAGGGACCATAGTTGCCATATGGTTAAACTAACACCCATTTCTAGAGAATTCTACCATTCTCTTTTAAGTTCCACCATTTTATATAAGGGGTGTGATGGGTGTCGGTTTTGGGGAAGAAAAAGAGGGAAAAATATGAAGCTTATGATGAGGTGATGAAGGGTTAAGTAATGAAATGCAAGAGAAGTTCCTAGCCTAATTTCTATTTAAGGTATGTGATGTAATTAGTGGTTATTGTTAATTGAGGGATTCGGGTTCATGAACCCTAATGTGGGAAAGATTGGGTAAATGATGTTTTAAGCTAGTAAGGGTGATATGATGATTATAAGATGGTTTATAATGGGTTAAAGTTAATGATAATGGGTTAAGTATCATATGATCATATTTGGTCATATGATGATTAAAAAAGATTAAAGGTTATGATGGTTGTTATAGTTATTGGTTATGTGTTATTAAGTGTTATGTATGATGATTATGAACTAGGATGATGATGTTGATGATGTTGGTGATAATGATGAAGATGATGGTGGTATTATGATTATAGCTTAGCTCCAAGCTAAGGTAAGTAGCTATAGTTGATATGTGTTAATATGGATATTTGCAAGTATGTAAATGATTGAAATGTAAGGATTGAAGTAATGGATTAAGAAGTATGTCGGTAGAGGAAGTGCTTAGTTAGATGACCGGAAGTTAAGACTATGATTATGAATGGCTAAGGTATGTTTGTAATCAATATGTGTTATGGTTAATATGGCATGATATGTTGAATGGTTTAAGTGTGCATATGCATAAATGTGAATTGATGTATTATCATGTGTTAACTTAGTTACTTACTAAGCGAAAGCTTATGGTTTAGTTGTCTAACCTTTTTGTAAGTTCTTGTGATTGTGGATGGCTTGGATATATGGATTAAGGATTTGGATATGCAAGAATAAAGGTAGTGTGCATTTAGGAGCTTAGTATAGAATACCGAGCTCAAGTGTCATGTTTGCACCCCCGTGAGTCATTAATGTTTTGTAAAGTATGGTCAAGTGAAAAGTGTGTACCTTAGTGTTCAAGTGGTGTGTAAAAAGTATGTTTTAAGTATTTACGATCAAGTTAAAGGGGCGTTTGGCATAACATGTAATTGGACCCATTTTGGGATGTGAACGGGTCAATGGTCATGGATCAAAGTTGTCATGGTTTTTAATGTTAAATGAGTGTTTGGTTCATACTTGAAGTTGTTAATTTATGGTTAAAGGTGATATGGTTAAGTGTAGTATGCGAATGGGTCAAAACCGGTGTTTTCCACCCGTCACTTTGTAAAGCATGTTTTCGAGGGTTGTTGTGACCATGTTTATGTACATATTTGATGTTTACAATGTCCTAATGATTTCTGGAAAGTTTTGTAAATTGTCGAGTTATAGAAGTTGAGTTTTAATCGTTTTGGTTAAGTATGAAAACGGGACAGCAATTAGTGCAGAAAATGTGTCATGTTAGAAAAATCATATCTTTTGATCCGTAACTCGTTAGAAGTTGTACCACCCATCATTTTAAAGGTAACTGAGTCTAGTTTCGTTTAAAAATAGTCTCAAGGTCTGAATGTTTATAGATTTTTGTCAGTGGTCAAAAGAGTAACCAGATGTCCGTAAAAGTCAAGCGTTTTCACGTAAAAAGTTTTAGTTTTTGGTCTAAGCGGGCACGGGGTGTAACAATTCTTCTTTTCAGAAACAAAGTCGCTTTATTTTGCTAGTCATCTCAAAACACCATTGCTAGGAAAACATGAAGCGATTAGCTTGAGGGGGAGAAAAATGTGACACTATGCAAAGGAACTACTTTTAAGTATTAAATGACTTCAAAAGATAAAAATGAAGATCTTTCTAGCATTAACATCTGCTTGTTATCGAGCATACAATAGGGTTATTGTGCGTTCATCAACTGATGGAGCACGCTCAAGTTCATGACAGCACTCTTCAGTGAAAAAAGCAGGTTGTTTAGGTTCAGGCAATGCACTTTCACTAACCAACATCAGAACCACTGACAACATAGTTGGTCGATCTTCAGCATGATGTTGCACACATAATAGGGCCACATGTATTGATCTTAGCACTTCAGATACAAGGAAAGACCCACATAAAGATTCACTCATAAGCTCAATACTCTTGTTTTCTTTGTAGAGTCTCCATGCCTTGATTTAATTCAAACACATATTTTAGTAACTACTTGAAGAATGTAATTCCATAATAAATCAATAGCTTCTGGTCAAGATATTTGGAATTAGTCTTGTAACTTAACTTACATGTCCTAGAAGGTTGTCTCTGTGGTCTTCATGACTGAACTCTCTGTTTTTCTTCCCACTGACTATCTCCAACACAATAACACCAAAGCTGAATACATCCGACTTTATAGAGAAACGCCCATGTACTGCATATTCCGGAGAAATGTAACCACTGCAGCAAATTAAAGTGAAACCAAAAGAAAGAAAAAAAAAATGAACCTATTAGTCTTAGAATATAAATGTGTTAAAGTTAATTATACAGATCCCGTATTATGGATTCTTACTATGTTCCAACAACTTTCTTTGTCTTAGCGTCTGCATCATGTCCTACAAACTTTCTAGCAAGGCCAAAGTCTGATATTTTCGGATTCATGTCACTGTCCAACAAGATATTACTTGCCTTCAGATCTCTGTGGATAATCTGAAGACGGGAATCTTGATGTAGATAGAGAATACCTCGAGCCATCCCATGAATAATGTGAAAACGCTTAGGCCAGTCAAGCATTAAACTTTTGGTTTCATCTGTCAATATGTAACTAGTTATTTTAATGAAGTATGACAGTAAGAGACTGAAATTGTACAAAGTCAAACCAAATATAAATGAGTCCAAGCTTTTGTTAGCCATGTACTCATAAATCAAAATCATTTCAGTTCCATGAATGCAGTATCCAAGAAGCTTCACAAGGTTGCGATGTTGAAGCATGGTGATAGAAATGAGCTCATTCTTGAATTCATCAAGCCCTTGTTGAGATGCCTCTGCAAGCCGCTTCACGGCTACTTCCTTCCCATCTTCCAACACACCCTAAAAATATTAATTTGAAGAATTTATAACGACTTTTAATTCTGTACATTTTACATTATATTTTTGCGTTGTATTAAAGAAGCATCATTATTTACCTTATAAACAGGGCCGAAACCACCTTCTCCAATCTTATTGTAGTCACTGAAGTTATAAGTGGCCTTTGCTACTTCATACATGCTAAAAGAATGTATATCATCAAGATGTTCGATATGCTCATTTTTATTCTTTTTATGAAGTGTGTATTCCAAGTCTCCTGCCAAATGAAATTATCAGTTGCTAAATTAATATATAAAAAAAGGTATGTTTCAATTTTAGAGGCAAAATGGCTCATTTTTGTTACCATGCTTTTTCATGTTTAGCTTTTTCATTCTCCTCTTCAAGAAATGCACTACAGCAGTCAGAATCAACGTGGCTAACAAAATTGGTAGAACCACAGTGAGTACTTTTTTCCTTTTGCTGACTATATTACCTTGCATTAACAATTGATAAGAGTCAGTAAGTTTTAGTACCTACGCTGGAAATAGTAAGATTCACTGTTCTTGCTAGTTATGGTATAAATGTATACCTGCTAATTCAGAGGCAGCCATTCTTATATAAATTTCATGCTTTTCCTCCTCAAACTCTGTGATATCAATTAGCTCATCAAACCATAGCAAACATCCGCTTCCCCCATTTTTTATATCTAAATTTGCATAAGCCGTACAAGAACAATTCCTTCTACATGTCATCTCACATTCTCCGAGTTCCATGCTATAGTTATACCATGATGTCCGTGTGTCTGGAAGTTTCATCCCAGACATCTTCTGAAACCCGTACTCACCGCCACAATTTAAAGGCGTTTTTCTTTGACATCCACTCGACCAATCAGACGCATCCCATTCTTCTTTGTTTCTAGGTTCAAAACCTTTTATACAAGTGCAAGGTGGCTTGTTCATGCTACAGATTCCATTGGGACCACAGAGAGCAAACCGTCCACAAGTATATACTCCGACATCTGCCCAAATAACCCACTCTTGATTCCTCTCAATCCACTGCAACTTCAGTATCCTTCCATCCCAAGTCAAAACTATCCTTTGGACAATAGAACTTAAATGTTCATATTTATAATATATTTCTTTCTGATTAATAACGAATTCAGTTGAGAAAACTGAATTTGGTACGTCAACAGGAGATCCTGTGAACGCGAGACCATTCCATGGTCCAAGCCTCGATACTATATTGTGACCTTCCCTCTTGAATATTTGTGGATAACCATTCGTGTCCATTCTATTACTATACACACCAGTAGAAGGATCATCAGGACTCTTCCAAGATTTCCCATACCACTCGAAACCTGTCACTAAATCCTTTCCAAACTTCATTCCAGCTAGCAATGTGTCACCAGGATGATCAAAACTTTGCCAAATCAATGTTTGGTTCGTGCTACTTTTAACCTTCACGACAAAATTTCCGGTATCCAGAAGCTGCACCCCCACTGGATCACTACTACTCCAACTAACATTTGAATTCGATGACCATATCACATTAACACCACCACTTAGAATCACCAGGTTTCCATCTTTTTTAACTTTGAGCGTGCCTGATTTATCTGTAATTGGTGTGTCCCTGTTAGCAACCCATACAACAGTACCCGTTGATATCTTCTTGAACCATATTCCCAAGTACCGGTTCTTGGAGTTTCCCGGGCTAAAAAAACCCATTTCATACATCTGCCCTTCAGAAGTAATGGTGTCACCATCCTTGATTTCTTGATTTGCAGATAAGGTATCTACTGCAGTACAACCTGTTTGGGTCAAAATGAAAGTAATCAAGAAGATGAATAAAGGCATGTAAAGTTTTTCCATTGAGTAATGTTCTCATTCACAAATTTTTGTCTTAGTTAATTTTTTTCCACGTTTCATAACACATATAAATTGTTTCATGTTTGAACTTTCAGCGGTCAAAGCTAACTCAATGGATGTCTCTACCAGTTTAGACTATTTGGCTTTCTGTGATAACCATTTCTCAACGTTATTAGGACGCATTAAACGACACTTTTGTAGAGAATAATCAGCTTGTTTTCTTTTTGTTATATTGTGAGGTTCTGTAACTAATGCAGTACACAAATTCAAGTTTGAATATCTCTTTGATGTCAAAAAAAGAATAGTAGTACTAGAAGTTACCTCATTGATCAGTTACGTCTTAATCATTAAATGATATTGAACATACGTACGTATGCAAATAATATATTGGTTCTCAAATTCCATTAAGCTCTTAAATGATATTGAACATTTGACATATCTAGTCAATCTCTAGACCCACCAATTTTGACAGACCAATAATATATTGGTTCTCAAATTCCATTAAGCTTCCTGATGTTAGAAAAATCCTATTTGTAAAAGACTTTTTGATATGTTTTCACACTGGATATGATGTTTCCTTTGTTACCTCTAGCATAAGTACGTATGCAAATACTACTAGAGCATCTTGCACAGAGATGCACTTAAAATTTTCAGAGAGGTGTTGCATAATTTTTTCGAAAGGGATTTGCACAATTTTTATCAATCGTAAGTACTAAATTTTTCATCATAAAAAGCTTTTGGGCTAAACAAAAGTTGCACTACAAAGAAGAAAAGCAATACAGTATTTATCGGAGGTTGCAATTATCAAAATTCGACACTTTTAAACAAAAAAATTATACTGAGGCGTGACTCAAAATCGGGTACAACTGGCTCACAAGTGGGTCCGCCCCTGATCTTGCATGTGTTGTGCAGATGCATATGAAAAAAGTACAAATTCAATTTAGTGTGATGTGAGTTTTTGCGTATTTAAGTGGCCGGGGTACAGGTAACAGTTAGTAATGTGGTAACTATATAGGAGTAAAAGTGGTAACATGACCTTACCGTGAAGATAAGGCCATATCCAATCATGGTCTTCAAATCACATATATTTTTCTTCCTATTTGGAGAATGGATGGAGAGCACAAAAGTATCTTCAGCCATATCCCTTATTTAAAGATTTATTTATCATCACCCAAATCATAAAATAATATAATATATACATTATCTAAAGACTAGAACAGTACCGGCGTAATGCGGCGGCGAGTACCTGTAACTATATTTTGCGTTATTCGGTTATTCATTATTCGGTTACACATTTAGTTGTTTTTATGCTTTATAAATAGAGATGGTTAAGTCAAATAGTTTTAGTTTGAACAACCAACCTTTAATTTTGAAATCTTTTCATAATAAGCAAGAAAAAAGTCTGAATTTTAAGCATTTCTAATTATAAAATAGTCTCAAATGCATCATATAATAGTATAGATATTATAGTCAAATATACCAAGATTCCAGCACAAATGTTTATAATATTATTTCTGAGATTTTCTCATTAGCCCAGCGGCTCATTCTGTTCCCACTTGCTTGCATCTGCTGGCCCATAAGGTTTTCGTCATAATATATTCAAGCTAAAAGATCAATATAGAACTCATATTTGTCATAGAACTAATGAACTATTCCCAGCCACTCATTATTAAAAAAAAAAAAAAAAAAAAAAAAAAAAAAAAAAAAAAAAAAAAACTTTCACCATTTTAAAAAAAATTAAATATCTTGCAAACCGTAAATTGTTACGTGAAAAAAAATACCATCGCGACGAGAATTAAATTATCTTTCTATAGATATCCATTGTTATATATTTTTCGACGATTTTTTTTTTCAAAATTTCCGCCCAGAAAAATCATATGTGATTCGTTAAAATCAAATCATATGTGATTTTTACGAATCATATATGATTTTTACAAATCACATATGATTCGTAAGAATCATATGTCATTTGTAAAAATCAAATCATATGTGATTTTTACGAATCATATGTGATTTTTCTGGGTGGAAATTTTTTAAAAAAAATGAAAAAAAGAAAAGAAAAAAAAAAGTTTGTCGAAAGTATATAACAATGCATATCTATAGAAAGATAATTTAATTCTTGTCGCGATAGTATTTTTTTTTTTTTTTTTTTTTTTTTTTTTTTTTTTTTTTTTTTGTAGCTTGAAGATTTACCGTTTGCAAGATATGTTGTTTAAAAAAAAAGGGGGGGGGGGGGGGGGGGGAGGGAGGAATGGTTTTTTTATTAATTTAGATAAAAAAAATGGGTGATTATGATTAGTTTATTGGTTCTATGACAAATATGAGTTCTATATTAATCTCATCATATATATTCAATGCGTGGATACTCAGACACAAAAGATATGTCATGCTAAAGCTAAAGTAACACACACAAAAATTATGTCATATAGTGACAAAAAAAAAAAGGAACATAAAAAAATGTAACATCTATTTAACCAAAAAAAATGGAACATCAAAAAACCATTTGCCAACAAAAAAATATGGGATAATTCCATATATAAAAAAACAAGCAAAAATATAAGTCAAATTCATTAATTTTTAAATCTTCAAGATGAATATCATACCGTAACAATGTAAGATAGCTTTTAACAAACATTCTTAAAAATAAAAGCATACATAATTCCGTAACGACCCAAAAACATTGATGATAGCATGAAAAATACCTGGCCGCAACGCGCCGGGCGCCCGAACTACTTGTTAAATAATATATATACATCATGTTATTGACTATGCATACTGATTTAGTATGCAAGTATTTGAAGTTGACGTATGGAGTACATGGTTGAAAAAGAATTATTTATAGAAGAAGAATGTAAAAAAAATGTTTTCTTGTCCTTAAAATGATATCTACCTCCCCTATAAAGGAAGCTTGTCCTATTTTTTCTCCCTCAAAAATACTAATCAACTGACATGTGACATCTCTAAATTCTATTAGCCGTAGATTTCTTTTTCACAATTTGGGGCGGAATTCCTCTTACCACTCCATTTGCAATTTTACAATCGATCCAACCAAAACACACATACAATAATATCCTCCCCCTTCCTACCTCAAACCCTCACCGGAAAATTAACCCTAAATTGAAGATCGATGAGGTTGTTCCACAAAAATAATTCGCCTCCGTTACCTCAAAACCTAACCGGAAAATCAATCAAATCTTTGCATCTCTAAAACCTAAACATTAATTCGACTCCCTTAATTGAATATCGATGAGGATGTTGGGCAACACAATCAGATTAATCATGGTGTGTTTTAAAACCTTTATTTTTTATTTTTAAATATGCTTATGTTTTGTTAATGTATTGTAATTATGATTTAGATTGCATATTCATGTTCATCTCCAAACAACTACTTCCTTTTTAATCCTGTTAGAATATGTAGCTTTAGATTTTAATTGTGATGTTCATCCGCAAACTTCACTTTGATGTTCATCCTCATGGATCTATGGTGCTAATTATTATATGTTGTTGTTCATAACTAAACTGTAAAATTGATGTTCATACCCAAACTCTAAATTTGATGTTCACCCTGCTATAATTTTAATCATAAATCAAACATTCAGTTTAATCAAATTATTTTGTAAGTTATGTTTTTATACATTTAGTCATGACCAAGTTCACAAATTATACAATAGGAAAACATTTCAATCCTAAATTCGTGTTTAAATCAATATTAGTTATCACCATGTTGTCTTGCATCATTATTTCACCATGTTTACTTGCATCATTATTTGCATGACAGTCATGTTAAACTAAATGCAAAACAAAGATCTTCCAAATAATTAATATTTAGACGAAATTATAGGAAAGTTTGAAAAAATGTTTTAAATTTAGGAAATGTTAATCACTCATAATAATAACTTTAAAAAAATTTAAATGTCATTAACAAAAAAAAGGGATTAGCTAACTAACATCCTGATTTTTAGCTACAAATTTAAATTTTTTAATAATTGCCTTACTAAAATGCAGGGATTTATGCATTTAACCTAATTCATACAACTATATATGTGTGCACCCTAATCAACTTATCATTCATCTCTTACTACTTTCTCTTAAAACAATTTCAAACAGGTATTTCATATGCCTTATAATAAGTTTAAGTTTGTTGCCTCTTTATTTTTTAATTATGAATATTGTTTGTTATGATTTATGTTAGAAAGAATTTTTAATGTTTTGTCATCTGTAGGCAAAACATGGCTGATCAAGTGATGACTGCTTTGAGTGACATCGACCCTATGATCGATGATGCCAAAATTTTGGTCAGGGTGGTACGTATATGGAAGGCTCATCCCATCACTAGGCCGAATGAGATTTGGAGTTTAGAAGTTCTATTCCAAGATGAACAGGTTATTAAAATCAACCTCTTTTTTTACTTTTTTATTTGAGTTTATATGAACAGGTTATTTGTATTTTTTTATTTTAGTTTATATGAAATTCTATTTGTTTGCATGGAACTATTTTCCCTTTGTTAAATATGAAATGTAATTGTATCCAAGAGTTTATTGCAACATTTTTTTTCACAAATAAGTATTCAGTATGCATTTGATTATCCCAATGGATTTCCTTCATTTCCATGACATTATGTGGTATACGTATTATAGAACACTACATCGCAAACATGATAATAATATATTATCAATTAAGAAATCTCATTACATTGTTTTACTAATACATATGTACATCATATATTTCAGGGTAACCGTATCCAAGCTTCTATTAAGAAGACAGATATGAATAAGTTTCAAGCTATTTTGGATGAAGGATCCTGTTACAAAGTGGGCAGTTTTGGGGTGGGTGAAAACGGAGGGAAGTTTCCGTTGCTGAGTCACCGCTACAAAATTGGATTCTATAAGAATACATCTGTCACAAGAGTTGCTCCCTTTGATCAAAATACCCGTGGTTTTAGGTTTGAACCTTTCCAAAATTTCTTTAGAAGGCGGTTCTCAGAAACTGATGTTGTTGGTAAATTTTTATTTTTATTATTTATAATTCACATTTTTTCATATGAGTGATGATTGTTTACTTAAAAAATTTTAAAAATTTTGTAATTGTGTAAACTTACCTATCCCCCCTTTAAACGCAGATGTAATTGGGACTATAATATCCATTTCTGAACCAATACCCTATGAAGGTTATCAAACTCAAAAATTTAGAAGGACTGTTACCTTGGAAGATGTTGAGTAAGAAATCTAATATTAGTATGTATTAAATTATACACATATATGTACTAAAATATTTGGAAAATAATACAGAGGGAATACTCTGGATTGCTGATTTTTTGACGGATGGGTTGATCGGTTCAACAGCTTGGCAGAGCAATTGGATAAAATGCGAAATGTTGTAATGATTCTTCAAATTGCAAAAGTTAAATACTTTAATGGTAAAATATTTTTTATAAAGTGGTTATGATTATTACTATTATTATGTTAATTACGAGGTAGTAACGATTGTATCCAACTAATGCAGATAAGCCGTCCATTAGTAATGGTGCATTTGCATCTAAGCTGTATTTAAATGACAACATACCAGAGATTAACACTTTCAGGAAGATGTAAGTAGTTTCCCGATTGAAATTTTCACTTATACTTTTTTTACATCGTATACTATAAACAGACATTATACAATCACACGGCTGTTTATCTTGAATCAATATTATTATTTTGTATAGGTACCAAGAAATGGATGGTTATGTTGAAAAGAATATTGTTTTGAATGTGTTTTCACCTTCCAAGAAAGAAATCACACCAGATGAATTCTTTGAAAATGCTGTAAGGAAAACGGTTGGGTCTATTCGTGAATCTGAATACGTAAGTTAACTGTTATTTCTTATTACTTGCTTATTCATTGATTTAATTTCAAGTTTTTTTTCTAAATTATTAATATATACACAACAAGTTGAATGTATTGTGTACGCCAAGATACACAAAGTGCATCGAGAACATGGTTGGTGGTATCTCGCCTGTAAGAAATGTGGTTCTATTGCCAAAGAACCAGAAGATAATGGTGATTCATCATCATCCAAAACGAAAGGCAAGAATAAGGTCTGGTGGTGCAAAAAAGACAAAGAGATTACACATGTGGGCCCGAGGTAATGTTAAAATTAGTATGATCACCTATTTTTCTGATAAATGCAATTTGTTTTTCAATATCCTACTTACGTATTTTTAATTGTATTTTCTTATTAAGGTACAAAGTAATTGTGCGTGTCATTGATGACACCGGCTCAGCATCTCTTTTGCTTTATGAAGATATTATCCTCAAGCTCATTGACATCCCCTGTTCTAAGCTCAAGGCGAAATATGGAGATCAAGCAGATGATATCTTTCCTGATGAATTGGCTCCAATTGTTGGGAAAAAATTGTTGTTTCGGTTCCTCTATTCATCCTATAACATAAACTTTAACAACCATGTTTATCAGGTCAAGATGATTTCACATGATGAAGATATGATAAAGACCTTTAAACATGGATTCATCAATGAGGTACTTTAAAGTTATTACATGTTAATTTTTATTGAACATTGATACTGTGTAATACATTGTTACGTTCTTTGTGACAGGAAAATGATGGAGAAACCAAGACTCCCACCACCCCCTATGTCACCGCAACCAAGTTCAATTCTATTGATAACATTCCATTCAACATTGAATATACTCCAGAATTTGTGAAGCAAATGGAAAAGGATGATGATGGGAGTAGCAGCTCTGGAAAAGGGAAGCGTGATGTGATCGATTTGGATGAGCCTGTGGAGGAGGATGTTGCTGCAAAGAAAATCAAGAATGCAGCTATTGTTGAAAAGGTTAATGGGAAGGATTAGTGATGATGAATCTCCTTAACGGATTGACATCAATATTCTATTTCTTTATCAGTGTTTCTTAAAGTTTTCTTACATACAATTTTTCCAGTATTTGGTTATGTTTATTTGGATTTAAAGTCACTTTGAATCTTTTTTGTGAGTTTATCACAAATACATTATGATGGTATGTTTAATAAATGTTTGATGTTGATCTATATATATGTTTCATTTAAGCATTTTGATGTGATTTTTACATGTTAATGTGCCATATATTTTATAGAATGTTATTGGACCTTTAATGTGATTGGGTCATAATGTCAAATATATAATTTTAAGCTTAAAGACATTCATGCCTCATGAATCATGATTAATCATATAATACATTCATCTTGGTTATAAGCTTTCGTAGCTACATATAAGCAATGAAAAATTGTATTTAAGTTGTACATTGAATGCAGGTAATAATAAAAATATCTACACGCTTAATTATGTGGTAACACAATAATCTCAATTCAAAATATAAATTGGTAACATAATTTTCTACATAACTTCATGCCATGATAATGTATTGCAAATATTACCTTTATTTGGTTATATTAAAGACTATGTATTTCCAAAATCATGAGGCATCTATCCCATATTTGGTTTAACAATTTCATTAATTAACTCTAATCCAATACAAAAATAATTGTAACAAAGTTCCATATTTAAAGTATTATATTTGAATAAACTTTTTAAAGTCTCTCTTTTATCCATATCATTTCCTAAAGTTTCTACATGGTCATGTTCTATATAAACTATCAAAGTTGAAAGCATATACATTCAGTCACATTAGTTTTTCATAGTTCATTCAAGAAGATCATATGGATCTAAATAAATCACCACAGGTAAACAAACGTATATTTATATACCTTATGTAATTTTCGTTGATATAACTATAGAAATTAATATGCATGGTAAAACTTGACATGTACCATTTTGTTTCATTTGTTAACAATCTCGCAGGAAAACATCTCAAAAACACCAAATGAATTTTGGATAGAAGAGAAAGTTGTGATCATAATATCAGATGATGAAGTTGTACGTTTTACATTCTAACCAACATAATATTATCGTTATTTCATTATGGAACTCTACTTATATTATTTTATAAGTTTTGTAACATTCATTCATGTATTAACAAACCAGGATGAAAACATCTCTAAAACATCAAATGAATGTTGGATAGAAGATTCACATGTGATCATAATATTAGATGATGAAGTGGTACGTTTTACATATCTAACTAACATAATATTATTGTTAATTTCATTATGGAACTATACTTATATTATTTTACTTACAGGATTTACCACAAAATAATAAACCACAAGGAGTAACAAGGGATGCTACAGTTGTGAAGAAGTATGTTTCGAATGTTGTCCATCCAACAAAGCAAAACGATTTGGTATCAACAAATACTGTTGATGATGAAGATCTTGTGGATAATATTGACGTAGAATGGATCTGCGTAAACAAAGAATGCCTATTCCACCATCATAATGAGGACAACGATGATGAGGACAATAAATCGATCTCAAAATAAATTTATGTTTTAGATGTGTTTTCAATATATTATGTTTTTTAAGTTTGATGTGTTTTCAATAAATTATGTCAAGATGGTATAGTATTATCAATAACCAATTCATTTTGAGATCATAAACATTGTAAAAAAAATTTATTTAGATCCATATGCTTTTTGTTTTATTTTATTCTTCATAATTAGCATTCTATTATGCTATTGTATTTCAATTTTATGTTTTCAATAATGAATACGTATATGATCCATCTAATGTTTCACCTTATTCTTATATCTTTACAACAACAATATCAGACAAAACTAATATGCTATATGTGGTACACAAAGTTAAAATTAATAATTGTGTTTATAAAATTCTTACCAATCTCATTATGGTTGGGCTTAGACATGTGCTTATTGATTAGTTTTGGGCTTCATTCACTTTATTGAATTTGTCATATAATCTTTATCTTAATATATCCAAAATTTTCAAAACCATAAACTAAAACATGCACTTACACTAACCAATTATTTATCAATCTAAAACAAGAATAAATATTTTGTGATCTTTATATCAATTTAAATTATAAAGCATAACAACTCCTTAAATATATGAACCAAATGCATATATCTACTACATTATATATATATCATTGAAAACACACATCCAATTATCATAAAAGTCACCATTTAGTTTGAGTAAAAAAATGTCGACACCTACAAAAAAATTCGACCAGAATGCATCCATTTCTTCTATCACAAAAACTGACGTTCAAGATGCCGAAAACATTCAGTTTCAAGATCCACCAAAAGAAATTGCTACTCGTAATCCCAACCATCCTAACGAGAAGGAAAGTAACAAGGTGGAAAATCAACAAAAGTCCGAAGGTATTCTATACGTAAATTATATATAATACCATACTTACTAAAATTTTTTTATATGTTTTTAATTAACGTCTTTTTTTTAATTACCTTAATAGATAAGTTTGTGTGCCACAATGGAGTGTGGCATAAGATTAAAAAGAGGCATGTTCGTAATAAAGATTGGAATAGCATGTGGGATGGCATAAAACACGCTGATGAAATGATCCAACAACTCAGGAATATGGGAAAAAAGATAGGAGATGGCTATATGGTTGATCACAACGTTAGTGATGATGAATGATAACTCTTTGCCATGTTTGCTGATGATTGATTTATCTTTATCAAGAATGTTTAAAATTTTTCGTTTAATGTTTTTTCTGCACGTACGTTTGAAGTTGGTTTAACTTTTATGTTTGTAATAAGTTGGCTTTATCAATTTTAGCAAGCCATGTTTATCATCAGCAATGTTCTTATAAAATTAAGTTGTTTGTTAGCATCTTTGTTATTTTTATTTTTATTTTTTTTCTTTGTTACAATTTCATAGTTGATAACCAGTATAATCTACTTATATGGAAAACCATATACTATTCTATACAATACAACAAGTATTACTTACTTGATAAAGCATATTAACGATAAAATATCAATTATACGTCAATAATTTGTTTTCCAATGTAAAAATTTATTAAAAAAACATAAATCCTAAATAAGTATTGTTAGATTATATCTCATTTCTTGGTTTTTTGTTTTGTCCATAATGAAATCAAAATGAGGCTCATTAGTTATATAATAATTGCATGTTTCTATACATTTGCCCATACATTATTAATATTTTGTCCAACTTATACTTTTTTTAATTCAACAATCCATATGTTTGTGCATTTTTCCTTTCGTAATATTCATATAATTATTTTTTTATATTGATATAACAAATCTTTTTATTTAAACTTAAATATCACATCTTTATCTATTTTTGAAACCAAATTTTGCATTTTAAATGCAGTATAATCGAATATTATAATTTCTTTAACAAACATTCAAATTTTGATTTATATGATTCAATCCATATTTAAAAAATTTGACTACCATATCATTTCCTACAATTTCTAACTATTGACTCCCTATAAATACGATCAACATCATCTTAAAAAGTATAACCTGTTTTTTGCAATCCACATTTAAAAACAAAAAAAATACCTCCTTATGGATCATCCTAAATCACCAAAGGTAAAATGCTTTTTTGTTACATGCTTTATATATTCTTTATCTTTCGTAGTAAGCTTAAATTCTTATATTATATGTAGTCTAAGAGTTTGATGAACAATTTAGGTTTCTAAAGGTGAACAATATCCAAATGAATCAACTCGTGAATCCAAGGATCGGAATGTCATTATCTTGTCTGATGATGATTTGGTATATGTTACAAATTATACAAATATTACTAAGAAATATGTTATTCTTTCTAATGTTCATAAAATAAAATGCAGGATTTGTTCACATCCAAGAAACGTGAAAGACAATTCAAAGTGGATGTTAAAATGAACAACAATGTTATTAACATTATTTCTTCTGATGATGAGAAAGACAAATTGTTATCGAATAACAAAAAATACGGAAAGCAATCAAAAATTGATGATACTTTGGTATAAACATACCATAACAATTTTTATTTATTTATTTATTTTGTTATAATCACTATAATTATACTTAGTAGCAATTTCATTTTTTGTCTTCATGAAAAATATAAATTAGGATTCTGATGATGACAAGCCAGTTAGGTTTAAGCGTTCAAGAAGCGCTAAGTCAAGTTGCTTTGCAAAAAAACAAGATTATCGTCTCAAAGATGAAAAAACTGATGATGAAAATGATGAAGCTGCTAATATGACACAAGGTTGTGTCAACTTAATTGATGATGAGGCAAAAGATGATTTACAACACAACATTGAAAAGATGACTGATGAAACTGATGATCAAATTAACTTAGAAGACTCGATCGATTATGATGCTTCAGAGGAGGAAGTTACCGATGAGTTTGACAGTTTTATTGATGATGAAAACCTCGATGATGCATCTACCGACAACGGATCTGATAGCGATGTTTGAAATTACATATTCTTATGTTTTCAAACATCTTATTAATAATACAAATAATCATTGTTTCTTTTGATGTCTTGCCAATTGTCATAATAAAATTATCAGTTTCTATTTCCATCCCTTACATATATCCAAAAATTCAATTATATAACAAATGACTGTATCATGTGAGTTATTATCTAATTACATCCTTAATCCATTTTCAGTAAAAATTTTTATTTCCCATGTACCTTATTATTAAGATATAATATATTAGATATATTAACATTTCACTGCATAAGTTACTCATACAAACACATATAATTTATAAATTTATATGACTAATCACAATACATTAAAAGGAACAACCATAATTTACATATTATAAGTTCATAAGTGGAAATACAGTTCATGTCTATTTCATGTTATCATAATACTAATAAACCATCTTCAAAATACTAAATAAACAAAGTTCACCCAAATAGACACACATATCCAAACAGTTTTGTTGGTCCAACATGACATCAAAAGACGATACATACCACATTTCGTCATGTCCGCTTAGCACACCTGAAAGAAAGGATAACGTGTTTGTCGACGACCTTCCAAGTCTGTTACAACGTACATTAACCTGAACCTTAACATCTTGGTGTATTGAAAACCGCAAATTTGACCAAACCTACTCCATTCCCCAAACATGTTCACATGATTTGTCCGTCCAGGATTCTCATAGTGATGGTCCATCTTTACTCTGAAAGGCAATTCAATTTCTTGATGCTTCAACATAGCTTTCATGTACAGGTGCATCATCGGATGTTTTCGTAAGAAGTCCGCCGGTATTGCCTGCAATTATACGCATAAATTTATAATGTTTTACAGTCCATCATTACGTCAATTTAAACTTATTTCAAAAGTCTCTTTTCATGGAAAACACTTACAAGACGATTAAATGCCAAATTCTCAGAGAAACGCTTATAAAACACGTCATTTTTTTCATGAAAATGCTCACGATGCCCAGGCCACATGCATATATGATACATTCTGTCATCCTCTGTAAATAAATGTAACATAAATATTTGTAAATCTCTTCACTAACTTGCATTACACTATATACATTTAACCTTTATTATTAATTACTTGAATCTTCATGTGGTATCTTTGGTTGAATGAGATTAAGTTGTGTTACACCCAGGAATTGAACGTTTGTGTTACTGCTTCCATCAACGTTGAACCCCATCACCGTTAGCAAATCATTCCTTATTTTTGTGAATATGACTACATCACCATATTCCAGAAACTTGTCATCACAGAAAGCGTTCCAATTATCTTGGGCCAACGCATATTCAGGAAGAACACCATCACCACTTGGATCAAGACGGCTAATATTGAAAGTAAATTCTTGCCCTTCACACATGATTGTTATTTCAGCTTCGTTTCCTAAACCAGCTAAGAAATCAGCAACAATTTTCTGTAAAAATGTTGTGTCAGCTAAATTATGTCGTCTATTAATCAATACATTTACGATATGCTTTTATCAAACAAACAAATGCCTTACATTATACTCTAAAACCCTCAACTAACCACAGTAACTATTGTATGTATTCAGTTTATAAGATATTTAGTTATTTTCAAACTAATGCTCATACCAACAAACATTATATCAGTTTCATAATCACTATACCACATTGTTTGAACTATTTAAAATAAAAAAAATAATACAATGAAAACTAAACATGATTTTGCTAAATTAATTTAATCATAATACGTTAAGTATTCATACTATCGTATACAATGTCTTTGGTTAAAACATATAACAAAATGTATATAAATAGTTCGCACATTACCTGAGGTATGTGTGTGTAAGGCGTAACACGTGTCTGAAATCGAGAATAGGGTCGATTTACTCCTTCGTATCCTGCACTTTCTATCCCATTGTTATCATAACCTGTTACATAAAAGGAGTCGTCCCCTTCCTCTACAAAGTGCAATACTTCGACATCCTCATCAATATTATCCGCAACAAACTCCTGCCATATTTTACCTCTTAGTTCAACAACTCCTTCATTTTTTTTTTATTAATGCAACTGATGAGTGTGTAAATACTCATCATTTTTGTCTTATATGAACTGCCAAAACGTCCAAAAACACTCGGTAATGCATCAAAATACTAAAAATATTCCAAAATTGTGTTTTATACGTTTTATATGCAAAATGTTTAAAAACAAATGAAAAACGAACAAAGTTTGCATAATTGGCAGTTTCAGTCCCTCAAGTTTCAAATATTGACAAAACTAGTCCCTGACGTTTTAAAACGAAAGAAAAGTCAACCCAAAGTTTTTACAAGTAAAAATTATCAAATTTAGACTTTGGGTAAAAAGTTTGAGAAAATTACATGTTTGGTCCCTAAAAATCCAAATTGGCATAAAAGGTCCCTGGAGTTTCAGAAAATGACAGATTTGGTCCCTGATGGGATATTTTTGAATGAAAAAGTCATTTATGGTCCTTGGAAAGGAAAAGTTTTCACAAATGGTCCTTGGAGTATATTTTTGGAAAATTACAAGAATGGCCCCTGCACTTTTTAAATTTGGCAATTTTGGTCCCTATGCATTCAAAAATGGAAAAGTACATTCATGGACCTTGAATTATGGAAATGTGACAGAAATGAACCTTGAAGCAAGTTTGGAAAATCTCCAAACTCAGTCCCTTGAATTTCAGATTGTTACATTTATGGTCCTTGTATTTTGCTAATAAACCAAATGGACCCTTGGTTTTAAATACCCAAATAACAAATCCAACAAAAACCAAATACTGATCCACCACCAAAGCCCAACTTCTTCCCAGCCCATCACCACTCATCAGCCCACCTCCCTTAACAAAACTAACACCCCGTATTTACCCTCACCCAGTCAACTCAGTCAACCTTCCACCTCCCCCACCTAGCCTGCAAAACCCATCATAACCCCTAGCCTCCTTCACCCTCTTCTACACTCAACCCTCCCCCTACACTCCAAACCAAACACTACACTCCAATTCTACCCCTCTGGCTTCAATTATCAAAGAAAAACTCCAAAGGTAGTTTTGGCGCCAAAATCTTCAAACGGCCAAGATTACCCCAAGTCATCCAATGGCTGTTATAATTGCTGGGAAGTGACAAGTGGGGTCTGGAAACCCTAATGGCTCAATATAAAAGGAAGAAGAAAGAGCTGAGTGGAGCAGTAGTTTTTAGGTAGTTTTTTAGTTTATTTTAAATCCATGTCAAATTAGTTGTAGTTTGTAATTTCTTTTCAAACTCAGTATTGTAATCTGTTTCATTTGAATAAAGTAAGTTTTAGTTTATCTAATTCCAGTTTCAATTCAAGTTTTAGTTTTCCTCAAAAACAGAAAAAAATACAGAAAATATATAAAAAAAAAATATAAAAATAAAAAAAAAATAAAAAAAAATAAAGGGTGAAGCAGGGAAGTCACCTTGGTTTAAACCTCCATGGGGAGTGAATAGGATTTGGTGGTGAGTTGTTTTGGATATCATTGGCTGAGCAAGGATCCTTTGTAAGGCTTTCTTGCCTAAATCTTAGCAGTTACTATAACTGAGTGTCATTTCTACTTCTTTGTGTATATTTAATATATTTATCTGCTTACTGTTGCTTATTAAAGCTTGTTAGAGTGTTCTTAGTTTATTTGTTGTAGTATTGCTGAAAATTTCCTTTTAACTGTCCTCATTAGCTCACTATTGCATATAGATGATAGCTTAGTATTCTGCTTATCATAGCCCTATTTTAGCTTGTAGATCTTCCACATAGTTTACATAGGTAGCTGGATTCAGTAAAACACCTTAGGTCATGCATTTGTTATAGAAAACCTCCAAGACAGTGCCCAATAGGGGTGTTTGGATTGTTTTGTTTAACTAAGCTCTTTAACTTTTCAATGGTCAAATCCTAATTGGACTTCATTCTTGGGTTCAAATCATCACAGTCAAACTCTAAAAGTTAAAGGTTATTCAATAAAAAGTAAAAGTTGGACTTGAACCTTAATTTCAGCTTGACTGTTATTATCTTTGGATTCAAGTCCTCAATTCTAGCTTTAAAATTTGTTAAGTTTGTTCATTATAGTTTCATTTCATGTTATCATATGATTTTTAGTCATTTAGAAGTAACCAAGTCTCATAAAAGTCAAAGTTTTATACAAATTCAAAAAGTCAAAAATCCTTATCTGTCATAATGGACAAATGTTCCAAGGGTTGCACAGGGTTCAATTCTGGGTGGAAATAGATAAGAAAAGTTGTTTTACAATATTTGGTAGCTTGATTATCAATATCAAAAAGAAATTTCCAATGTGGAATCCATTTGGTCACCTGAATTTGAGTCCAAAGTGGGATGTTTGCTCATCAGTATGCCCTGCACCCAGATCTGTCAGTCTTGGGCTGTTTTGCAAATAAGCATATCATGCTCATTTCCTGAGGATTTAGTTTGATCTTTGTTGTTTTGAGTAGCCCATTAGGTAGTGTTTAAGATTTAGGTTTTAGTTTTCCCATTAGTACTTATTTGATAGCTTATTTGAGACTTAATGTTGGCTTCTTTTTGGACTGCTGCTGTTATTAACCTTAATCCCATTATCTGATCTTGTTGATTCTGTTTGTTGTTGTTATTATAGTTTTTTTTTTGTTATGATTGTTGTTGTTTGTTAATTTGCTTCAGCATTTGTAAGCTTGAGCTTATTTTGGTTACTATTAGCTTATTGGTGATTCATTTCCTCCCATGCACTGGTCTCACAAGCTCACTTTCATGAGCTTGTAGCTCAGTCAATTGTGGAATTGTACTTATAAACTTAGATGCTTTTAGGAGCCCTTATGGCTAGCTACATGTTCCTACCCTTAAGTTTCATCTGTGAGCTTATTTAGCTGCTTAATTTTGGCCTTCAAGATGTATACAACTGAGTATGTACACTGACTCATCAGTGTACATAAGCAGTTTCATAAGCTCTTTTCTAGCTTAATAGTTGGCCCCAACCTGAGAGCCTTGGCTTTTTGGAAGGCTCACAAGCTCATGCCCCTAGCTCAGTTTTCATTTTTAGTCTTGTAGCTTATTTGGACCCCCAAATCAGGCCTGCTACTTGCCTGTTTGGTCAGATTGTTTAGAAGTGTGACTGGATTTGCTCTTATCAGCTTATTTAAGTGTCTCAGTTAGTTTATTAGCTTGTTTTGGCTTATGTGTGATTGCTTTAGAATAAATCTAGATTAGTTGTGCCTTATTCCAGCTTATGGCTCCCTTAAAACAGCTTATTGAGTCTAACTTTGGTGAACTTGTTTTGATTAAAACTTGAATTGACAGACTGATAAGCTAATAAGCTTTCATTTAGCTTATTAGTGAGAATTAGAAAAAGTTGTTTTTCAAAAAGTGGTTAAGTTTGTTGCTTAAACAGTGTGCAAAAGAAAAAGAAAAAAAAAAAAAAAAAAAAAAAAAAAAGAAAAAGAAAATCAAAAATAAGATAAATTGCAAAAAGGTGGGGTGTAAGATTCGAACCCCTGACCTCTAGGATAGCATGCACACAGTCACAACATCACAAACCATTCGCCCTCGGGACTTTTTTCATAAGTCTCTTACAAAATTAACCTCTTATATACTTGTTAGTTCAATAAGCTTAACCCAACTGTTTAGCTTATTCCTGGCTTATTACCATAGCTTTTTCACTTTTTATATTTTTCTTATATTCCTGATAGTATAAAGTAATTTTAGAAAAATTTTCATATTTTTCCAATATAGCTTAGTATTTTTAGTAATTAGTTTTAGTTTATATGGTTAATAAATAATAATAAATAATTAAAAAGTCAAAAAAATAATTTTCTTTTTTCTAAAATTTTCTTTTATTATTAGGTCCGTAAAAATATAATTTTCATGTCCGTAGGGTTAGCGTAGCATAAAATTCACTTTTTATTTCGCGCACTCGCGTTTTATTTAATTAACTTTCGCGTTTTTAATTTTAGATTACGATTTAGGGTTCCCTAACTTTCTATTATCATTCCCGTAAACTTTTAAGTAGTTTTTGAGTTTTAATTTTCATTCCTTGTCCGAATTCATGTTTTAGTTGCGTTAATTTTACTTTTCGTACGTTATTTGCAACTCGCGTTTTATTAACTTTTACGTTTTTAAAATTTAGGTTATGTTATCAAAAGTAGTTTGTAAAATAAGAAAAACCAAAAACATAAATAAAGTGATAGCTTCTATTTAAGCCGTTTGGCTTATTTTTCTGCTTACGTATAAGCAATTTCTGATTTTAAGTTTTTTTTTTAGATTGCGGTTTAAGTTAATTAGGTTTCACGTCATTGTTAATATAGTGTGTTTAATCGTTCTCATTCGTTTTCCCTAGCGTAATCACTCAAAACCCTTATAAACCCTTTTCCGTCCAATTTCACCCGATCAAATAACCGTTTTGATTACCTTTGCACACCTCGCTGGGACTTAACGACCCGGGGAAACCCTGTACTTCCACGGAGCATTGATTCTAGGCTGTCTGACTTTGTTGACCATTCCGTGGTCAATATAAGTTAGGTGGTTCGGGCTCAATCAACTTTTGGCGCCGTTGCCGGGGAGGTTGTGTGCGTATCTAAACGGTTTTTCTGATTAGTGTCTTTGGAATTCGTTCCATTGTACATTTATCCATCCTTTGTTCATATTTTCCCATTATCAAAACAAAACCGTTCACGAAAACTTTTTAAATCAAGTTTTCAACGAACACAAAAAACCCAAAAAGATTTTTCTTCTCATTTGTACAAAATGTATTTCAAAAACACCAAAAATATTCACCTTCACACTCTCACATATTTGATTCTCCATTTCTTACCCTCTATACACATTTGATTCTTTCTATGTCTCATCCACACTTTCTGGTTTGCCAATGGTGTGATAATCCTCATAATGGTGGTAATTGCCCCAGTTGTGGCATGGTAGAGTCAGGAAACGGGTCTGTCTATAACCACGATCCCTATTCCTACCATGACACGACTGATTCATTCCATCAGTTAACACACCATGATACTCAGCAATTTTACTGTTGTGAGTACTGTGGTGGTTCACACTACAATTCTGATTGTCAATCGGGAAACACGCTTGTCTATGAGCAGTTTTCTGATAACGATTATAACTTTAGCACATACGACTCACAGCCACATCAGTTTTACTGTTGTGAGTATTGTGGAGGTCCACACACTAGCTCAGATTGTCAAACGGGGAATCCATATCCTTGTGACAATTTTGACACACCTTATTATGACCAACCTCCACAGTACGATATGAATCAAGCACTTCTTCCAGAAATGCAAAATATGATGAAAATTGTTGATGAGCTTAAGGGTTTAGTTCAAGACTTTGCCCAAAGACACACTCATCAAAAATCCATGGAAGAATTGCTTGCTGAAGAGCAGGCTGCTAGAATAAATTCCCAAGATGCATATGAAAAATCTGTGAGGGAATCCATTGCAAGAGAAAAAGCAGCCAAGTCTAGCTCTTTGTTCCGTTTTATTCCTGATGACAGTGATGATGAGGATACACTTGACATCCTTGAATTTTATAAAACTTCATCAAGTTCATCAGATGAGATTCCATCAGTTGAGATTCCATCTCAACCCTCTCTTATCACACCCGAGGTTTCCACTCACTCTCTGAACATGGGGGATGAGCATCTTAGCACTGTTCCTAATAAGGAATCGGACGAATTAATAAAGTCTAGTGTTGAGATCCTTGTCCCAATCCCGAGAGAGTCACAGGGAACTTTGGATCATATATGTGATATTCCTTCACTTCTTGAGTGTTCTAAAGATCAATTTGAGACTTTCTCAGATTATAGCGATGATTGTACATCTCATGGAGACATTGAGTATATCGAGGCATCACTGCCTCATTCTGATGTTGATCCTCTTCTTGAGGAGTTCGCTGATGAACTTGCTCACATCGATCCACTTTCATTGGAAAGTGATGATGGTCTCCTTGACTTCGAAGCCGATCTGGGAGAAATTGAAAGTCTCCTACATCATGATCCGTCACTCACTTCTTATCCCGACAATCCAACAGAGAATAATATTCACTTTGTTCCCGAAACATTTAATACGACTCTCACCAATCCTCTATTTGAATTCGAATATGAATTCACTATGATTTCTAATAATCCAATCTTTGACGAGGATTGTGATGAGTCCACAATGGAACATGAGTTCACAAATTCAAATCTTGTGAATGATTCTCTTCATGAGGAGTTCTCCGGTGAACTCGCTCATCATGTCATAACTCCTCCGGAGTTTGATAGCCCGGGGGGAGATGCTCTTAATTATGAGAATTTGCAAATTCCCACCCACCCTCCCGGGTTGTTTACGAGCTTACCCTTTGAAATCCAAACTCAGGCTACGGAGCCTGCTCTCGAGGAAGAAGATCAAATCATGCTTTTTATCATGATTTTCTTCCTTTTCTTCACCTACACGGTGACTTCTTCTCTTCTTCACTCCTTCGGGAGTGAGGACACTATATTTGATCCCGGCATTTTCATGTATCATTATCTTGAGCCGGACACATATCTCATCGGTGTGGAACTTTCACGTGCTTCATATGTTTGTCCAAACATTTTGAATGAAAGTCCGATGGAGATCACGTTTTCCACATTCCCCAATGACAAATAAATTTGGGGTCGAGTCAAGCTAGCGACTCGGTAAACAAAAACAATAGCACGCTTATAGGGTTTTCACCCTAAGTGTGGGGGAGTCCCCCATGCTATGATTACATATGAAGTGAAAATACAAAATGGTGTTTTTCACGCTTAGCTTGTAATGTTGCCCTTTTACGTTCAAAATGTCGGCATAATAGCCGGGATTTTGAATATTGAGGACAATATTCATGCTTAGTGTGGGGGGTATTTCGCTATTCTAGCGAATTTTATCACATTTTACTATATAATACCCCCGTTTTTGCCAAAGTTTCAAAATTTTCAAAAATTTTTCACTGGTGCTTCAAAATTTTTGTGGTAATCAGTCCGCCTTGTCTAACCGACAAAAGGGATTGGCTAGTCCAGGAGCAAACGGCTCTTGGTAAAGACATATCAAATCCGTTTACGGCTTGCAATTTGCCCAAAATTGTATGGTTCATCAACTCCCCGAAAACAAATGAGTTGGCTAGCCCGCAAGATTATGGCTTGTGGTAAAGGCCGTGGAAAATCCATAATTGGTAATCAGCTCACCAAGATGTTGACTATTCCATCAAGAGCTGGCTAGTCCAGAAGCAAACGGCTTTTGGTAAAGACTAATCAAATCCGTTGACAGCTGGTGGTTTGCTCAAAATCACACGGTTATCAGGTGTGCCACAGTTCTTACACCTGGCTACTCCAGAAGTGATGGCTTTTGGTAAAGAGTTTCAAATCCATTAATTTTTCTCAAAAGATTGCTAGGGACTAGCAATAGTTTAGTGTGGGGGATTGATGAGTGTGTAAATACTCATCATTTTTGTCTTATATGAACTGCCAAAACGTCCAAAAACACTCGGTAATGCATCAAAATACTAAAAATATTCCAAAATTGTGTTTTATACGTTTTATATGCAAAATGTTTAAAAACAAATGAAAAACGAACAAAGTTTGCATAATTGGCAGTTTCAGTCCCTCAAGTTTCAAATATTGACAAAACTAGTCCCTGACGTTTTAAAACGAAAGAAAAGTCAACCCAAAGTTTTTACAAGTAAAAATTATCAAATTTAGACTTTGGGTAAAAAGTTTGAGAAAATTACATGTTTGGTCCCTAAAAATCCAAATTGGCATAAAAGGTCCCTGGAGTTTCAGAAAATGACAGATTTGGTCCCTGATGGGATATTTTTGAATGAAAAAGTCATTTATGGTCCTTGGAAAGGAAAAGTTTTCACAAATGGTCCTTGGAGTATATTTTTGGAAAATTACAAGAATGGCCCCTGCACTTTTTAAATTTGGCAATTTTGGTCCCTATGCATTCAAAAATGGAAAAGTACATTCATGGACCTTGAATTATGGAAATGTGACAGAAATGAACCTTGAAGCAAGTTTGGAAAATCTCCAAACTCAGTCCCTTGAATTTCAGATTGTTACATTTATGGTCCTTGTATTTTGCTAATAAACCAAATGGACCCTTGGTTTTAAATACCCAAATAACAAATCCAACAAAAACCAAATACTGATCCACCACCAAAGCCCAACTTCTTCCCAGCCCATCACCACTCATCAGCCCACCTCCCTTAACAAAACTAACACCCCGTATTTACCCTCACCCAGTCAACTCAGTCAACCTTCCACCTCCCCCACCTAGCCTGCAAAACCCATCATAACCCCTAGCCTCCTTCACCCTCTTCTACACTCAACCCTCCCCCTACACTCCAAACCAAACACTACACTCCAATTCTACCCCTCTGGCTTCAATTATCAAAGAAAAACTCCAAAGGTAGTTTTGGCGCCAAAATCTTCAAACGGCCAAGATTACCCCAAGTCATCCAATGGCTGTTATAATTGCTGGGAAGTGACAAGTGGGGTCTGGAAACCCTAATGGCTCAATATAAAAGGAAGAAGAAAGAGCTGAGTGGAGCAGTAGTTTTTAGGTAGTTTTTTAGTTTATTTTAAATCCATGTCAAATTAGTTGTAGTTTGTAATTTCTTTTCAAACTCAGTATTGTAATCTGTTTCATTTGAATAAAGTAAGTTTTAGTTTATCTAATTCCAGTTTCAATTCAAGTTTTAGTTTTCCTCAAAAACAGAAAAAAATACAGAAAATATATAAAAAAAAAATATAAAAATAAAAAAAAAATAAAAAAAAAATAAAGGGTGAAGCAGGGAAGTCACCTTGGTTTAAACCTCCATGGGGAGTGAATAGGATTTGGTGGTGAGTTGTTTTGGATATCATTGGCTGAGCAAGGATCCTTTGTAAGGCTTTCTTGCCTAAATCTTAGCAGTTACTATAACTGAGTGTCATTTCTACTTCTTTGTGTATATTTAATATATTTATCTGCTTACTGTTGCTTATTAAAGCTTGTTAGAGTGTTCTTAGTTTATTTGTTGTGGTATTGCTGAAAATTTCCTTTTAACTGTCCTCATTAGCTCACTATTGCATATAGATGATAGCTTAGTATTCTGCTTATCATAGCCCTATTTTAGCTTGTAGATCTTCCACATAGTTTACATAGGTAGCTGGATTCAGTAAAACACCTTAGGTCATGCATTTGTTATAGAAAACCTCCAAGACAGTGCCCAATAGGGGTGTTTGGATTGTTTTGTTTAACTAAGCTCTTTAACTTTTCAATGGTCAAATCCTAATTGGACTTCATTCTTGGGTTCAAATCATCACAGTCAAACTCTAAAAGTTAAAGGTTATTCAATAAAAAGTAAAAGTTGGACTTGAACCTTAATTTCAGCTTGACTGTTATTATCTTTGGATTCAAGTCCTCAATTCTAGCTTTAAAATTTGTTAAGTTTGTTCATTATAGTTTCATTTCATGTTATCATATGATTTTTAGTCATTTAGAAGTAACCAAGTCTCATAAAAGTCAAAGTTTTATACAAATTCAAAAAGTCAAAAATCCTTATCTGTCATAATGGACAAATGTTCCAAGGGTTGCACAGGGTTCAATTCTGGGTGGAAATAGATAAGAAAAGTTGTTTTACAATATTTGGTAGCTTGATTATCAATATCAAAAAGAAATTTCCAATGTGGAATCCATTTGGTCACCTGAATTTGAGTCCAAAGTGGGATGTTTGCTCATCAGTATGCCCTGCACCCAGATCTGTCAGTCTTGGGCTGTTTTGCAAATAAGCATATCATGCTCATTTCCTGAGGATTTAGTTTGATCTTTGTTTTTTTGAGTAGCCCATTAGGTAGTGTTTAAGATTTAGGTTTTAGTTTTCCCATTAGTACTTATTTGATAGCTTATTTGAGACTTAATGTTGGCTTCTTTTTGGACTGCTGCTGTTATTAACCTTAATCCCATTATCTGATCTTGTTGATTCTGTTTGTTGTTGTTATTATAGTTTTTTTTTTGTTATGATTGTTGTTGTTTGTTAATTTGCTTCAGCATTTGTAAGCTTGAGCTTATTTTGGTTACTATTAGCTTATTGGTGATTCATTTCCTCCCATGCACTGGTCTCACAAGCTCACTTTCATGAGCTTGTAGCTCAGTCAATTGTGGAATTGTACTTATAAACTTAGATGCTTTTAGGAGCCCTTATGGCTAGCTACATGTTCCTACCCTTAAGTTTCATCTGTGAGCTTATTTAGCTGCTTAATTTTGGCCTTCAAGATGTATACAACTGAGTATGTACACTGACTCATCAGTGTACATAAGCAGTTTCATAAGCTCTTTTCTAGCTTAATAGTTGGCCCCAACCTGAGAGCCTTGGCTTTTTGGAAGGCTCACAAGCTCATGCCCCTAGCTCAGTTTTCATTTTTAGTCTTGTAGCTTATTTGGACCCCCAAATCAGGCCTGCTACTTGCCTATTTGGTCAGATTGTTTAGAAGTGTGACTGGATTTGCTCTTATCAGCTTATTTAAGTGTCTCAGTTAGTTTATTAGCTTGTTTTGGCTTATGTGTGATTGCTTTAGAATAAATCTAGATTAGTTGTGCCTTATTCCAGCTTATGGCTCCCTTAAAACAGCTTATTGAGTCTAACTTTGGTGAACTTGTTTTGATTAAAACTTGAATTGACAGACTGATAAGCTAATAAGCTTTCATTTAGCTTATTAGTGAGAATTAGAAAAAGTTGTTTTTCAAAAAGTGGTTAAGTTTGTTGCTTAAACAGTGTGCAAAAGAAAAAGAAAAAAAAGAAAAAAAAAAAAAAGAAAAAGAAAATCAAAAATAAGATAAATTGCAAAAAGGTGGGGTGTAAGATTCGAACCCCTGACCTCTAGGATAGCATGCACACAGTCACAACATCACAAACCATTCGCCCTTGGGACTTTTTTCATAAGTCTCTTACAAAATTAACCTCTTATATACTTGTTAGTTCAATAAGCTTAACCCAACTGTTTAGCTTATTCCTGGCTTATTACCATAGCTTTTTCACTTTTTATATTTTTCTTATATTCCTGATAGTATAAAGTAATTTTAGAAAAATTTTCATATTTTTCCAATATAGCTTAGTATTTTTAGTAATTAGTTTTAGTTTATATGGTTAATAAATAATAATAAATAATTAAAAAGTCAAAAAAATAATTTTCTTTTTTCTAAAATTTTCTTTTATTATTAGGTCCGTAAAAATATAATTTTCATGTCCGTAGGGTTAGCGTAGCATAAAATTCACTTTTTATTTCGCGCACTCGCGTTTTATTTAATTAACTTTCGCGTTTTTAATTTTCGATTACGATTTAGGGTTCCCTAACTTTCTATTATCATTCCCGTAAACTTTTAAGTAGTTTTTGAGTTTTAATTTTCATTCCTTGTCCGAATTCATGTTTTAGTTGCGTTAATTTTACTTTTCGTACGTTATTTGCAACTCGCGTTTTATTAACTTTTACGTTTTTAAAATTTAGGTTATGTTATCAAAAGTAGTTTGTAAAATAAGAAAAACCAAAAACATAAATAAAGTGATAGCTTCTATTTAAGCCGTTTGGCTTATTTTTCTGCTTACGTATAAGCAATTTCTGATTTTAAGTTTTTTTTTTTAGATTGCGGTTTAAGTTAATTAGGTTTCACGTCATTGTTAATATAGTGTGTTTAATCGTTCTCATTCGTTTTCCCTAGCGTAATCACTCAAAACCCTTATAAACCCTTTTCCGTCCAATTTCACCCGATCAAATAACCGTTTTGATTACCTTTGCACACCTCGCTGGGACTTAACGACCCGGGGAAACCCTGTACTTCCACGGAGCATTGATTCTAGGCTGTCTGACTTTGTTGACCATTCCGTGGTCAATATAAGTTAGGTGGTTCGGGCTCAATCAGCAACCTTCCTGCGGATGCGAAGAATTCCTGACAAATATAAATGCCTGTTTCCAGTGTAGGCATCGTCATAGAATACTTCAGGTAGTATGAGTTGTTGAGGATACTCATTATGGTGGATCAATGACACGACAAATTCAATCGGCATCTTTCTACAAAATAAACAAACCTTAAATATTTCAACTATTTTCAAACTGACATATATGTTCTCACATAACGAGTTTCATAACGCCTTTCATGTCATATCTTTGTTCTTTATTTACTAATATAATATACATATTCATCCTTGATTCATTAGATTTGTATTAATCAGCAACCAGAAAGCATACACATATCATGACAATCCCTTTTTTCTATTTTATTCATTGTTTGTTCCGCAATAATTCTAACTGAATGAATGAGATTTTCTTCATCAATTTCAATAATTATAAAATAATTACACTGTCAACTACTACATAGACCACGATCAAGATACCCATTGCCATTTTTTTAGACCAAAATTAAAACAAATGAATGACTGGAAACTTATGGGTGGAGGGTGTGGGGGGACTTAAATCATACAAAATTAGTAATTTTAAAGATCGATCTAAAAGATTTAGTATACCATATTCTTAACCACATCAATCCCTTTTTCATAGTTTATCACATCAAAGACATGCATACCAGATTAGCGTGATAGACTAAACGATTATCATCAAAATACATCTAAAATATGAAACAACAACCACATGCATCTATTTTGAGAGAATCGAATCTAAATAACATTGATTAGAAAAAATGATCGGATGGCATTTACAACATAAAAAAACTTATTATTTGGTGTTATTCAATGATTATAACAAAAAACTAATTAAGTAATAGAATGGCGAGGGAGTTTCTTACTATTCCGATTGATGAGGATGAGGTTGATTGGAGAAGATGGAGTGGATGGATATGCCGAGATGTATTCCCCCAATGTTATAAGTGTAGTTGTGGAAATAAATTACCAATCTATTAATATTAATAAATTTATGCAAGATTTAGTTTAGATTTTGTAGGTATGAGGCTACGCATACAGAAATAATGATTATACTGCATGAAATTTTTTCATATAATACTTAATATTACAGTGTTATTTTTCAACAATGCATTGGGCCTCATTTATCAAACCATACATTTAATTTTTATTAATTGGATCACATGTAAATTACTATTTGGGCTTTTCTAAACCCATACATTTAATTGGTACACATCTGGGCCTCATTTAATTGTTATTAGGTTAAAAAATGTGTTTTGGTATCTCAGTAACAATGCTGATTTTTTGCTAAATAATCAACATAAATTTCGGCATAAAATCTTCAAACATGGAAATGCATTAACTTTTTTTTAAAGATATTAACGTACAAGGATTCATAGTTGTAGACAATATCCAAGGATTCTATTCATTATATGGAAGAGGTTTTTTGTAGGGAAGATGATCAAACCTTAAAGAACATTTGCTCATCAAATGTTATATGTTCCAATTACACAAATATGTTAGCTAATCAAGGACTGACCAGTTCTTCATGCAAGTTTGAATCATTTGGTTTATTTATTTTTACTTATTCAGATTCATGTTTACTCTTATAATTTTTTTTTGATATATAATCAGTAAACACATTACAAGATGAGAAAGATATCCGCAATAAGAGAAAGTCTGTTATGGTGGACAAAACCCTAAATGAGGAAGCTTTATCGTTCAATGGTTTGCCATACAATAATGTTATTAACTATAACCCCATATATGTGCCGCCAACTGTTTCATCTATTGGTACGTTATAATTAAGTGTATATTCATAGTTAGCTTTTTATTATAATTACATGTTTGTTATAACTCATTGTTGTATCTTATACTATGAATTACAAGTTTATTACTTTAATTGTTTATCGCTAAATTTTGTTTAGGTACGCCGAAAAATTATGATTGGCATAAACGAAAAATGTTGTGCAACAAAAATAGTTATCATTCCAAATCAGTTTATCATGATAGAGATGGATTGTCAAGTATTTATCAAGATTATGAGAATAATGAGAATGTAGATATGTCAATAAATACCGTCAACCATTCGAGATATTCAAGTGTTGTTGACGTATCTGCAAATATGCAATCTCAACGAGTTCCTCTGCATGACATAACTACGAGTAATGTTATATCCAAAGTATTAATTATAGAATGTTTTTATTTCATTCATTCGTTAGTTACAAGTATTTTTTTGTGTACCAGGTACGAACTCAAACATGAACAATAATTTGCAAAGCTCACAATCAGGGAATATTTTATCTGCTTTCACAACTCCTATACCAATTAAGAGAGGGCGTGGACGTCCCCGTAAGAATCCTTTAGTTAGCCAGGTATCACCAAACATTTCAAAAGGAGCATCAACTGTTCCTACACAACCGGGTTTGTAATGCAATATTTAGTTATAAATTACATAACTAAAAGTAATGTTATATCAAAATTATGTATGCTAATTTTATTTATATGTTCTTTACACGTTATTTTACCAAATTCTTTTGCATGAAACTAATTTGCAATCTTCAATTCTCCACAACTTGGCTCAGGACTATCTACGCAGTTTGCTATACCAAGAGCAAGTATTCCTGTTCTTAAGGATGATACAAATACGGTAGGAAATATCAACAAAGGAGGACGTCCCCGTAAGATTCCTTTAGTTAGTCATGTAACCCCAAACCTTTCTGAAGGAACATCAACTGTGCCTACACAAACAGGTTCATAATGCATTATCTATTTTAACATGAAATAAGTATGATAAATGTCTAATCCAAATTCATGATACACCAATATATTTATATGTTCTTTACTCCTTATTAGACAATATTTGTTTATGTAATAGGTCTGAATTCAAGCATTAACAAAAATTTGCAAACCTCACAACCAGGGCATATTGTATTGGATTCCACAAATCCTACACCAATTAAGAGAGGACGTGGACGTCCCCGTAAGAATCCTTTAGTTAGTGATGTATCACCAAACCTTTCTGCACCAGCAACACTCTTGCCCATGGACACATTACGTGTTACACGAGGAAGTCCTCTCAAAATAGTTACTGTAACCAGTAAATTATCTATATTATAAACTATCAATATGATTTTTATTTATACTCATCTAAACCGTTGACACACATACATATTACTTTTTAAACATTTTACCAGACAATTCAACCGGTAGATGTTTGTCGCCAAACATTTCAGAAGGTGTATCATCACAGCTTCCTATAAGCAATGCACCTAAACCACACGAAAGGCCTCCGAATACAGGTTAATGTTTTTTGTAAACCAAAATAAATCTATAAACTATATATTTTTAATCCTTTTGTAGTAGAGAAACTTATTATGTTGTTTCTTTGTTTGTTTTTTTTTTTATTTTTTTTTAATTATAAATAGATACCTATACCGGTAGATGTGTTTCGCCGGACCTATCACAAGGTGATTCATTACAGTTTAGTATAGGAAATGTACCTAAACGACGCGGAAGGACTTCCAAAACAGGTACGTGATATAATCACAAACCCCTTTATAAGATATACATATTTAATATTTTTAAAGTTAACACAATTTTTTATTTCAACTCTTATAAACAAAGATGATTCTACCAGTGCTACTATAAACCAAACTGTCCACAACATATCCTCCAGCAATGTTAGTGGATCTCTAAGTCCTAATATGTTCACGCCTGTTATACATGAAAACCTGCCATTCCAAGATATCAGTTCCACCGGTAAGTTGTGTCATTTTATTTACATCATTTAAGTTTTATTGCTGGAGCATTATAAGTTAACCATTTATTGTAACTGAGTATAGGTAACATGTCCAAGAGAATTCGTAAATCAAGATTGGGCAACAACAGTCCCGTTCAGTTTCACATAGGTGACCATAATTAGTTTCATTCATCTTCTATTCATGTTATACTAATAAATATTTCAGTAAATTTATTTTATGTATAACTATATATGATTTATAGGTACTCCAACTAATGTCTCTACACGTTCGTCTATAAATATGAACGTTGATTCACCAAAACATAATAACCAAGACAAAGGCAAGTCAATATCACATACAATGGAATCTGATGAAGAACAAGATGTTTCAGAGGATGAACATGGATATGTTGAACGTATTTCAGGGATATCTAAAGGTATAATAATTTGAATATGAATTTTTTTGCAAAGTTTTATTTGATGAAAAGTTTATAGTGATAAGTTTATGGTACTGTATATCTTTTTTGGCTTATAATAATAAAATACATTTTATAATATTCAATTTAGATTACCTCGACCATGGCGATCAGAATGTTGAATGCAAAGCATGTGGAGCAATGTTGTGGCTTTCTGAAAGTAAGAGAGGAGCCACTAACTCTGGAAACACTGATTCATTTTCAATTTGTTGTGGTCGAGGGAAAGTTGTATTACCTGTTGCACTAAAGGAACCTCCTGAATTGTTAACAAAACTGTTGAATGGGGAACACCGGAGAAGCAAGTCATTTCTTGATAACATACGGCGGTATAACTCGATGTTTGCTTTTACATCCATGGGTGCTAACGTTGACCACTCAGTTAACAATGGCCGTGCACCTTATTGTTTTAGAATACAAGGTCAAAACTACCATTTACTTGGAGATTTGTTACCTAAAGATGGCGATACACCAAAGTTTTCTCAACTTTACATTTATGATCCACAAAACGAAATTCAGAACCGAATCGATGCTGTCAGGTATTATAATGCAAACTATACCTTCTCATTTTCTGTTTATATGGTTATATTATCTTATTAACTAACTACAATGCTCTTTTGTATATCATGACAGTTCCAATCAGAATGGATCATCTTCTACGAATCAAATAATAGACCGTCAGCTAACCAAAGACCTTAAAACTATGCTTGATAGGAATAACCCTTTGGTAAAGAAGTATCGGATGGCTGGTTATCAAATTGCTCATGGAGTAGAAAATGTAAGGATCAAGCTTATAGGAAAACGTGAAAAAGATGGTAGGCAATATAACCTTCCAACAGCAAATGAAGTGGTTGCACTTATTGTTGGTGACTTTGATAACAATCATACCGAAAGAGACATTATGGTTCACAAAAACAGTGGCAAGAAGAAAAAGATTAGTGAGTTACATGTTTCATACCTTCCATTACAGTATCCTTTGCTATTCCCTTATGCAGAAGATGGTTATAGAACACATATACCATAAAGGTATTACTGATGAAACACCAGATGAACAAAAAAGGTATGTAACTATGCGTGAATGGTTTGCTTACCGTATACAAGATAGGCGAAATGTTTTTTCAACTATTTTAAACAGTAAGCGATTATTCCAACAATTCTTGGTCGATGGTTACACTATGGTTGAAGCGGAGAGGCTATTATATGTAAAAAATAAGAACAGTGAATTAAGATGTGAAACTTATTCTCGATTAGCTCAAGCTGCTGAATCATCCAACCAACAAAACAAGAAACGTGGAAAAAAGGTTATCTTGCCATCGTCTTTTACAGGTAGCCCAAGATATATGATGCAGAACTATTTGGATGCTATAGCGATGTGCAAGTTTTATGGCTACCCTGATCTATTTATAACCTTTACATGTAATCCAAAGTGGCCTGAGATTACAAGGTATCTACGTAGCAAGGGTCTGAAATCAGAAGATCGTCCGGACATTACGACAAAAGTGTTTAAAATCAAGTTGGATAACTTGATAAAGGACATTAAAGAGAAGCGTATTTTTGGTCGCGTTCGCGCAGGTACATGTCAAGCTTTACTTAATTTTTCTTTCCCGATAAAGTTTTTATGCAACTCGCCTTTTATTAATACTGATATTTTTATTTTTTTATTTATTACAGAGGTTTACACAATTGAATTTCAGAAACGTGGATTGCCTCACTGTCACTTATGTGTATGGCTAGAAGCAAATGACAAGTTGACATCCCCCGCAGATATAGATAGATGTATATCGGCTGAAATACCAGATGTGGATGAAGACCCCGAACTACATCAATTGGTTAAAGAATTTATGATGCATGGTCCTTGCGGTCCTGAAAATAGAAATTGCCCTTGCATGGTTGAAGATAAATGTTCGAAGAAGTTTCCAAAGTCATTTAATGAGTATACTTTCATCGATGAAAGTGGATATGCTATATATAAAAGGACAGATGATGGAAGGACTGTTAAAAAACAAGGAGCTGATCTTCATTGTCGTTTTGTCGTTCCCTACAATCCAACATTATTGAAAAGGTATCAAGCTCATATCAACGTTGAATGGTGCAATCAGTTTGGATCCATCAAGTATTTGTTTAAGTACATAAACGAGGGTCCGGATAGGGTTACTGCAGCTGTCGAAGATGAAGAGACGGATGAGATTAGAGACTTTTACGATTGCCGTTATTTATCGGCTTGTGAAGCGGCATGGAGGATATTTAAGTTTGATATACACCACAGGTTTCCTGCAGTAGAGCGTTTACCATTCCATCTTCCAAACGAGCATTCTGTTGTATTTGATCCCACTGAAAGTATAGACTTTCAACTCGAGTAGGCATCGGCTAATACTACGAAGTTTTTGGCATATATGGAGCTAAATAAAGTAGATGAATTAGCACAGTCTTTGTTGTATGTTGAGATCCCAAAACATTTCGTTTGGAATAGTCAACAAAAAATTTGGACTCTACGAAAGCAAGGCAAAAGCATAGGTCGGATCCATCACGTTCCTCCATCGTGGGGCGAGCTTTTTTATATACGTATGCTTTTAAACAAAGTAAAAGCTGCTACAGAATTTGATGACTTTAAGAAATTTGAAGGCATCCAATATCGTACGTATAAAGAGGCTTGTGACGCACGTGGATTGTTACAGGATGACAAGGAATACATCGAAGGTATAATTGAAGCAAGTTCGTGGGGAACCGGAGATTACCTTCGTAATCATTTCGTTATGTTAATATTATCAGATACTATGTCCAGACCAGAGGTAGTTTGGGAGAAGTCGTGGAGGCTGTTAGCAGAAGACGTGGAGAATTTGGAAAGAAAAAAAATAAATCATCCAGGTATCATAACATTATTCTAAAATATACTTAATAATACACTATTTTGGACAAGTTATATTTGCGTTATAAATTTAAAAATTCATTCGACTACAATTTACTCATTCTGTGCAGAACTTATTCTAACGGATAAACAAAAGTACAATATATGTTTAACGTATATTGAGGACAAGCTACTCAGCAATTCGAAAAGCCTCAAAAAAATTGTGAATATGCCCTATCCAGATTCAGAATTCACAATGGATGGATACAATAGATTGATTTACGATGAACTTGATTATAATGTTCCAGAATTGGTAGTCCAACATGAAGCACTATATGGAAGTTTGACAATTGAGCAAAAAGGAATATATGATACCATAATAGATGCTTGTGATAATGACAAAGGAGGTATGTTTTTTGTGTATGGTTACGGAGGTACAGGTAAGACTTTCCTGTACAAGACATTGACAGCTGCTTTAAGGTCCAAGAGTCAAATAGTACTAAATGTAGCATCCAGTGGTATAGCCGCTCTCTTGCTTGATGGTGGAAGAACAGCCCACTCTAGGTTTGCAATCCCTATAAATGTCGTTGATGATTCAATGTGTAGTATTAGTGCGGATAGTGATCTTGCTGACTTGATTCGAGATACAAAGTTAATTATATGGGACGAAGCACCTATGGTTAACAGACTTTGTTTTGAAGCTTTTGACAGAACTTTACGAGATATATCAACAGGTATATTTTCGTTTTTATTTTATTCATTTTTTGTTAAATATGTTTAGTACTATATTTCTAATGTACTATAGTTCTATTAATGTTTACATATAAATGTTTTGTTTAACAGGTACTTATACGGCAGTTTCAGACAAGATGTTTGGTGGTAAAGTTGTTGTCTTTGGTGGCGATTTTAGGCAAATACTCCCGGTTATTCCAAACGGTAGTAGGCAAGATGTCGTACATGCTTCCTTAAATCAATCCTATCTATGGAATAATTGCAAGGTTCTTAAACTTACGGAGAATATGAGGCTTCGTGTTGGCTGCAACCCTGCAGATGCAGATCAGATTAAGGATTTTGCTGAATGGATTTTGAGTATTGGCGATGGGACAATAGGAAGAACTAAAGATGGTACTGCTGACATTATATTCCCAAACGAAATGCTAATACATGATTCTGATGATCATGTAGGAGCTGTGATACAAGAAACTTATGAGAATTGGGAGGATAATCTTTGGGATCCAGATTATTGGAAAGATCGAGCGATTCTTGCACCAACGCATGAGGAAGTTGACAAAGTGAATGACCGGATGCTTTCTATACTTGGTGGCAGAGAGAAAGAATATTTTAGTACAGATACGGTTTCAGATTTAGACGTGGATTTTAATCATAGCGCGGATATGTACACTCCAGATTTTTTGAATACAATCAAAATGTCTGGACTTCCACACCATAAAATAGTTTTGAAGATTGGCACTCCTGTTATGTGTTTACGGAATATTGATCAACGAGGCAGATTGTGTAATGGAACCAGGTTACAGGTATTGAGAATGGGAATAAATAACATCGAGGCAAAAATTATATCAGGTGGTAAAGTGGGTGAGATTCGCTCTATACCGAGAATGATTATAAGCCCATCCGACAAGAAGATGCCTTTCCAACTTAATAGGAGACAGTTCCCTATTTCCGTTTGTTTTGCCATGACTATAAACAAAAGTCAAGGACAAACATTGTCTAAGGTTGGGTTATATTTGGAACGGTCTGTGTTTTCACACGGCCAACTTTATGTAGCAGTCTCAAGAGTGAAAAGCATGAGAGGCCTAAAAGTGTTGTGTTGTGACAAAGAAGGCAACTACACCAATTCTACCACCAACGTTGTATATAAAGAGGTTCTCCATAGATTATAAACTATATGTTGTTTTATTATTTTCAAGTTTACGTTTTGTTCAACATTATTAGTTTTTTAATAATACGATGTCTTTTTTAATACCAAATTACATTGATTAAGTTACACGTTCATACAAAGTTTACTATTAATTTTATCGTATAACGAAATATCTAAAGCTAGCCGCCCCATCGGGGCGGGCCTAAAATCTAGTTACATATATATCAACCTAAACAAACAATTAGATATATATCCGCATTAAACTTAAATATAACAAATATGTCCAAATTCCCTTTTTATGCGCAATTAAAACTCAAAAATACATTATAAAAGTTATTTACTTATAAAATGACACTTATACCCTTTACAATTAATACTAGCCTAAGGCCCACCCGTTAGTAAGCTAGCTAAAAGTGTATTAAACATAAAAATGTAGTACAAAGATGATGTAAAAATAAAATCCGTAAAATGTATAATGCTGAAAGATAAATAATGTAATATAAATGTCAATTGTAAAAATACGGAATCAACATAAATAATCTTGAGTGTATAGTTTAAAAGATAAAAAGCTAAAATAAAATAAAGAAAAAATTAAAGACCATGAAGGACTTCTTTATGCACGATGTTAGTTGTGTGACTGCAATGGTTGTCATCTTTGTCACAATCTAAGACTTTAATGCCCTTCTTGCTCTTTACCCTTGATATGGCTACATATAGTTGTCCGTGTGAAAAACCGGTCATTCTAAGTAAAGACCACCTTAGTTAATGTTTGCCTTTGACTTTTATTAATTGTCATAGCAAAACAAATAGATATAAGAAATTATCTCCTGTTTAGCTGAAAAGGCATCTTTTTATCGGATGAGCTAATATTCATGCGAGGAATAGCGAAAATTGTTCCTAATTTACCACGGAATATTTGAAATTATCAAATACTCTTGTATAGATATTAAAGTTGGAAGATATAGTTAAAATATATCTGTGTAACTAAGTATAAGACAAACCAAAAGAAAAAACTTGTTTTCTTTTTTAATGACGAGGATATATTACAAAGATAAAAGAATAAAGATTGATAAAAAGAAATATATATAAAAATAAGTTGAAAGTGGCGTGTTTGATGACTTGACAGTAGATTTGAACACTTTTAAATGAGTGATCAGTTGATATTATGTAACTGGTCACCAAAATGATCTAAAATTTTCTTTTATAAAATTATAGAAAAGTTCAGTGACTCAAGTGAACAAAAACACAAAATACAGTGACTTAGTAAACTTTGATAGTATAGTGATTTTATTAACAAATTTTGAATGTGCAGTGACTCAAAAAACTATAAAAATAGTACAATGACTTAACTAAACAAAAACATGAAGTACAATTACTTTTGCGTGTATTAACCCTTTTCGGAAAGTTGAAGGCTACTTTAGAGTTGTGTGACTGGTTTTGATAATTTTGTCGACTAATCAACGAGGTTTGAGCTCACAGCCTCACTAATGACAATAAAGTTTTGCCTTTTAGGAAAGTACGTTGACATGACCATTTTAGAGATGTATGCACTTAACAGGAATTGAACATACCTCTCACATTTTAATAATGACAGTCACGGACCTTTTTACCACTCATTTGAGTAGTTTATTTATTTAACTATTTTACATTTTGTTTAAATAGGTTTTGTCATTATATGCGTGAGCAATATGTTTAAATAGCTTTTCGTATGTGGGAATCAAAGTTGTAAATGCATCAATAATACATTGGGTTAAATTCATAAATGCTTAACATACTTATAATTTTGACTCATTCTACATAATATATTTTTTTTTATTGTCAAAATCCTTAATTAAGTTCGTATTAGTTGTCATAATGCTTAACAAATGGTTATTTATTATGCAAAATGACTTAAATACCCTTACATTTTTAAAAATGCTCCTTTCTGCTGCCATGAAGTTGTATGCTCCTTTCTGCTCCATGACTTCTGCATTTTTACAAATGCTCCTTTCTGCTGCCAACTTGAGACCAAACCACAACAACCATAATCAAACCCAAACCAAAACTAATCCAATCCTATCCAAATCCCATCGCCACAAGACCATGACCACTCGACTTGATGCAAAACCCATAACCATGACTCACGGCTACAAACCAAACAACCTAAACACCATGGCCGTGAGTTTAAAACTCATGGCGTGCCCATTAACGTGACCAAAACCACACAACAACAACACGAATAATAAAAATGATACCAAATCCGATTCAAATTTTACCTTCTTGGACACGGGAATCAATAGATCGATAAAGATGGATGATGGTGGTGGTGATATACACGGCAGTGGTGATGTATTCGTGGTGCTAGAGGGAGTTACAAGGCGCGTGTTTTATGTAGAAATGACGGGGAGGTTGAGAGGAGTAAGGTGGTGGTCGACGGTGTGAGTTCCGGTGGCCGGAAATGCTAAGGGGGGGAGGGGGGCTGCTTTGGAGGGGAGAGGGTAACCAAAAGTGTTATTATCAAGGGTATTATGTAGAAATGACGAAAGTACCCTTAACAAATCCTATTAGTTATGCATAATGAAAAAAAACACAAACTTAATTAAGCATTTTGACAATAAAAAAAGTACATTATGTAGAATGAGTCAAAATTGTAAGTAGGTTAAGCATTTATGAATTTAACCCTAATACATTATGAAAATGGCAAGAATTGGCGTTATAAAATACAGGTATGGTACGTATATGTTCAACTTAGAAGACATCATTCCAAACTTTGTCATGGTAAACATGTGTGTTCTACGTTGTCATCTTCTGAATAGCATCTATACATTAGCATAAAGATACTAACTTTATATTTTAATGAAATAGTCATCTCTATCATTTTCTTCTTTAGTTTCTGTATTTTTGGTATGCATGGCACTTACTTAATATTATCGTCACAATCCATGATCTCATATTATTGTTCTTTTTTTGGAATAGGTGCGATTTAAGGGGGAGCAATCTCATATCTTTATGTACTTTGACAATGTATGTTAACATTTATACAAATTCTAACCCACAATCGTATGTACAATTAAAAGGGGCTAATTAGAAAAAGTGGCATTATGAATACAAATTCTAAAAGGACAAAAACACCGTTTGTGATAAAATTTGCAATGACATGTCCAAGAAATCAAACATTTGAAAACAAGGCAGAACTTGGGCTTGCTAGGGGGTGTTTGTTTCAGCTTATATGGCCAGGCCGACTTATGGCCTATTTCCTTTTGGGCTTATATTTAATAAGCTCACTTTTTGTGTCTTATTTTGGAACTTTTCACCTTATATAAGTTTATTATGTAATATGTAATATATAGATGCCAATGTTTTACTTTGGTGTTCCATTTGTTTGGTTTCTTTTGCGTTTCTACATGTTCTATCCTTCTAGTTTGTAGTTAGCTTCGGGTGTATTTTCGTTTTTTCGTTCATGGGTCCACTATACTTAATCACCTTGTTAATATAGTGGATGCCGTTTGTTTGTAACGGTTGGTTGGAATGAATTGTCTTTCAAAAAAGAAAAGAAAAAAAAATCTAGAATTTCGCTCCATGTTTAGAAAATAAAAAAGGGAATATATTAGCTACAATTTTTGTGTAGCCAATTGGCTACCATTTTCTGCTACAAATTGTGTGGGTCCCTAAGTCATTTTGTTGGTCTGTGAGGGGATTTCTTGTGTATTTTTTGTGGAGAATTGTAGCCAATTGGCTACAAAAATTGTAGCTAAGCTATCCCTTCGATTAAGCCCACGTTGAAACTGATTGCAATGACATTCAAGTTGTATTAATTGATTCTGTATCAGTCTTCTTAGTTGACAATGGTGTTTGAGATGACTAGCAAAATAAAGCGACTTTGTTTATGAAAAGAAGAAGAATAACAAATGATTTAGAGTTGACTTAATATATAGCAGCAGTGTTCTAATATTATGTAGATGATGGATCAGTGGTTCATCTCACTGGGTTTGTTTCTTTAATTTACTTCAAGGGCAGAATATGTATTACATAATAGGAAAACATGAAGCGATTAGCTTGAGGGGGAGAAAAATGTGACACTATGCAAAGGAACTACTTTTAAGTATTAAAAGACATCAAAAGATAAAAATGAAGATCTTTCTAGCATTATCATCTGATTGTTATCGAGCATACAATAGTGTTATTGTGCGTTCATCAATTGATGGAGCACGCTCAAGTTCATGACAGCACTCTTCAGTGAAAAAAGCAGGCTGTTTAGGTTCAGGCAGTGCACTTTCACTAACCAACATCAGAACCACTGACAACATAGTTGGTCTATCTTCAGCATGATGTTGCACACATAATAGGGCCACATGTATTGATCGTAGCACTTCAGATACAACGAAAGACCCACGTAAAGATTCACTCATAAGCTCAATACTCTTGTTTTCTTTGTAGAGTCTCCATGCCTTGATTTAATTCAAACACATATTTTAGTATCTACTCGAAGAATGTAATTCCATAATAAATCAATAGCTTCTGGTCAAGATATTTGGAATTAGTCTTGTAACTTAACTTACATGTCCTAGAAGGTTGTCTCTGTGGTCTTCATGACTGAACTCTCTGTTTTTCTTCCCACTGACTATCTCCAACACGATAACACCAAAGCTGAATACATCCGACTTTATAGAGAAACGCCCATGTACTGCATATTCCGGAGAAATGTAACCACTGCAGCAAATTAAAGTGAAACCAAAAGAAAGAAAAAAAAATGAACCTATTAGTCTTAGAATATATATGTGTTAAAGTTAATTATACAGATCCCGTATTATGGATTCTTACTATGTTCCAACAACTTTCTTTGTCTTAGCGTCTGCATCATGTCCTACAAACTTTCTAGCAAGGCCGAAGTCTGATATTTTCGGATTCATGTCACTGTCCAACAAGATATTACTTGCCTTCAGATCTCTGTGGATAATCTGAAGACGGGAATCTTGATGTAGATAGAGAATACCTCGAGCCATCCCATGAATAATGTGAAAACACTTAGGCCAGTCAAGCATTAAACTTTTGGTTTCATCTGTCAATATGTAACTAGTTATTTTAATGAAGTATGACAGTAAGAGACTGTGAAATTGTACAGAGTCAAACCAAATATAAATGAGTCCAAGCTTTTGTTAGCCATGTACTCATAAATCAAAATCATTTCAGTTCCATGAATGCAGTATCCAAGAAGCTTCACGAGGTTGCGATGTTGAAGCATGGTGATAGAAATGAGCTCATTCTTGAATTCATCAAGCCCTTGTTGAGATGCCTCTGCGAGCCGCTTCACGGCTACTTCCTTTCCGTCTTCCAACACACCCTAAAATATTAATTTGAAAAATTTATAATGACTTTTAATTCTGTACATTCTGCATTATTTTTTTGCGTTCTATTAAAGAAGCATCATTATATACCATATAAACAGGGCCGAAACCACCTTCTCCAATCTTATTGTAGTCACTGAAGTTATAAGTGGCCTTTGCTACTTCATACATGCTAAAAGAATGTATATCATCAAGATGTTCAATATGCACATGACTATTCTTTCTATGAAGTTTGTATTCCATGTCTCCTGCCAAATGAAATTATCAGTTGCTAAATTAATATATAAAAAAAAGGTACATTAATGTTATTTCAATTTTAGAGGCAAAATGGCTCATTTTTGTTACCTTGCTTTTTCATGTGTAGCTGTTTCGTTCCCTTCTTGAACAAACGCACTACAGCAGTCAGAATCAACGTTGCTAACAAAATTACTAGAACCACAGTGAGTACTTTTTTCCTTTTGCTGACCATATTACCTTGCATTAACAATTGATAATAGTCAGTAAGTTTTAGTACCTACCCTGGAAATAGTAAGATTCACAGTTCTTGCCAGTTATCGTATAAATGTATACCTGCTAATTCAGAGGCAGCCATTCTTATATAAATTTCATGCTTTTCCTCCTCAAACTCTGTGATATCAATTAGCTCATCAAACCATAGCAAACATCCACTTCCCCCATTTTTTATATCTAAATTTGCATAAGCCGTACAAGAACAATTCCTTCTACATGTCATCTCACATTCTCCGAGTTCCATGCTATAGTTATACCATGATGTCCGTGTGTCTGGAAGTTTCATCCCAGACATCTTCTGAAACCCGTACTCACCGCCACAATTTAAAGGCGTTTTTCTTTGACATCCACTCGACCAATCAGACGCATCCCATTCTTCTCTGTTTCTAGGTTCAAAACCTTTTATACAAGTGCAAGGTGGCTTGTTCATGCTACAGATTCCATTGGGACCACAGAGAGCAAACCGTCCACAAGTATATACTCCGACATCTGCCCAAATAACCCACTCTTGATTCCTCTCAATCCACTGCAACTTCAGTATCCTTCCGTCCCAAGTCAAAACTATCCTTTGGACAATAGAACTTAAATGTTCAAATTTATAATATATTTCTTTCTGATTAATAACGAATTCAGTTGAGAAAACTGAATTTGGTACGTCAACAGGAGATCCTGTGAACGCGAGACCATTCCATGGTCCAAGCCTCGATACTATATTGTGACCTTCCCTCTTGAATATCTGTGGATAACCATTCGTGTCCATTCTATTACTATACACACCAGTAGAAGGATCATCAGGACTCTTCCAAGATTTCCCATACCACTCGAAACCTGTCACTAAATCCTTTCCAAACTTCATTCCGGCTAGCAATGTGTCACCATGATGATCAAAACTTTGCCAAATCAATGTTTTGTTTGTGCTACTTTTAACCTTCACGACAAAATTTCCGGTATCCAAAAGCTGCACCACCACTTGATCACTACTACATAAACTAACATTTGAATTCGATGACCATATCACATTAACGCCACCACTTAGAATCACCAGGTTTCCATCTTTTTTAACTTTGAGCGTGCCTGATTTATCAGTAATTGGTGTGTCCCTGTTAGCAACCCATACAACAGTACCCGTTGATATCTTCTTGAACCATATTCCCAAGTACCGGTTCTTGGAGTTTCCTGGGCTAAAAAAACCCATTTCATACATCTGCCCTTCAGAAGTAATGGTGTCACCATCCTTGATTTCTTGATTTGCAGATAAGGTATCTACTGCAGTACAACCTGTTTGGGTGAAAATGAAAGTAATCAAGAAGAAGAATAGAAGCATGTAAAAGTTTTCCATTGCGAATGGTGTTTTGGCATTTACATGTACGTGGTTCCCTGGTTTTTTTTATTTAAGTTATGCCAAGTCTCTATCACAAACTTCTTGTAGAAGAATAATCAGCATGTTTTCTTTTTGCTTTATTGTGAGGTTCTGTATCTAATGCAGTACACAAATTCAATTTTAATTGTCTCTTTGAAGTTACCTCATTGCTCAGGTACGTCTTAATCATTCAAAGTCAAGTTGAACATATGACATATCTAAGTCAATCTCTAGAGCCATCAATTTTGACAAACCAATAATATATTGGTTCTCAAATTCCATTAAGCTTCCAGATGCTATAATGGTATATTTGTAAAAGACTTTTTGATATGTTTTCACACTGGATATGATGTTTCCTTTGTCACCTCTAGCATAAGTATGTATGCAAATACTACTAGAGCATCTTGCATGTGTTGTGCTGATGCATATGAAAAAAGTACAAATTCACTTTGGGTTTGTGATAGCGCGTGAGAGTTTTAGCTCAAATGACTAAAACTTATACGGTCATAGCCGACCCACAATGCTAATGGCCTAATACAACTTTCAGGCAATAACTTGGCTAGGAGCTTATCCTACAAACCGTTAGTGTACTAATGTCACGTGCAACTACCTCATTCGTGTAGAGGTAGTGTCATGGGTATTTCATTAGTACGTGCAAAATCATGCCAAACATTACCATATCTTCAAGAGCCAAGGATGTCACGACACGTGTCATTCTTGTCTCCATCATAGGATGACCTCCATGTGGGTCATCTAGAAGTCTAGAACCGTTGGATCATATTCACGGATCACACATAAACTAAATGCATCTCTATAAATACACATGCATTTCTTGAGAAGGACCAAGTTATCTTCTCCACATTTTTACACACACTCGATCCTAGTTGTATGTAAGCGTTACCCCGGCTTTAGATAAACACTCTTATCTCGGGGTTCTTACCACTCAAAGGAAACGGAACGTACGAATTTTGCATAAAGTACAATGTATTTAATGCATCAAAAGGATATATACGGAATTTTTGAATTTTGCAAGGATATAAATGAAATTGCCCCTTTATAAAGCATCATTCTTCTTCCGAAGTCTTTTTTTAAATTATCTTTCACCATCTACTTTAAAAATATATATTAAAAAATTCAAAAACATTCAATTTTTCTTCCTATGTATTTACTATTTACCAATATATTTCACCAACCAAAACATATGCCACACTCTACCTCTTCAATCAAAATTAAGAATCGTAATTGCGAAAAATCATTAAAAGATACAAATAAACGAAAAATATTTAATGCTCATTTTATGCTATAAGATTAGGTGTACTAATGTCATGTTTGAAACCTCAAACACCACACGTGAACATTGATACGACTTGGACAAAAGTTTTGGTGAATTGTGGTGGTGACACTGATTGAAAGGCTTTTTTTAGAATGTGTTATTTGGTATGTTTATTTTTGAGTGGTGTATAGGTAAATGGTAAGGAAGCGTGTGACTATCAAACTAGATGTAACAAGACTACATAAACCACGCGTGATCTCTCATATTTTCCGAATTATATTCATGTGTGGTCACACTATTAAGGTTGTGTTGTTCTCACGCGTGGGCGAGGAAACAAAAAAAAAAAGCAAATCGGTGGTCTATGGTCATTAATGCTAAATCGCATAAAAAACACTTCAAATTAAATTCAAATATGTTTACAGATTTTGCTTGATAATCAGTTATCTTTTGAAAGGTATCTAAGTTATTTAACTAACTATAAGCCCACATAACCTTGTTTTAATTGACTTGTCTTTATAGAGACTTATGGCTTATAAAATGTTCCATAAGCCTGTGTGACAAACCAAGCTTATTTTAGCAGCTTAAGTTCAAATAAGCCCGTAAAAGCCTCGTCCAAAACATAGCCTTAAGCCTGTTTCAAACGGACTTGTCAAATTGTCAAGTTCGAATAAGTTCATTTAGCATTCCTGACTCGACGACTCTCTTAATGTGTAGCCCAAGGTGCTCACATCATCAGTTAAGAAATGCCAAATTCAAACCCGGAGAGTGGCACCGTCAAGTAAAGAAGCTAAGAAGCTGTCAAAATGCAGTGAATCAGTTACCTAATACTCGTAGTTAATGAATAGACTAGACCTTAATAACAGTTCATACTAACTATTTATAAAAGATTTGTTAAACAGGAGAAAACTACCCTTGAAAACATTTTGCAACAATCACCAAATCAGTGAAAGTTGTTTTCATTCATATCGTGACTTGTAATTTTACAATATAGTGGACAAAGTAAAGTAAATAAGTGCTGCTGGTGATGTTATAATTGGTCTCTATCAACGGGGTAGTATCTATCTTGTAATTTGCCCCAAAGTGGTGGGTGTTTAAAATGAAAACAGGTTTATAAATGCAAGTTTACTCCATGTTGTCTACTAAACACTTGTTTTGGAACCAGAGGGGGTACAAAAACATCATTCGACTACCACATATTTAAAATATCAGATGACCAACCAAATGAATCCTAAATGACATTTAATACCAGTTCCTACTTCCACATTTTGCAGGTAGAGTCTTCCTTTTTCCTCCAACAAAAGAGCTCGAATCCACCTAGTGTTATCTAAGCAGAAAAACAGGGAGTGTCCATCAATTCTTTCGGTACAAGCTTACGAATCAACTTAAACATAGTTTTATCAACTGATCCAGCTGCTATTGAATCAATTAGCAAAGACATTGTTGAAACATCAAGAAAGTAACCTCTCCCATCCATATCATGTAAAAGCATCTCTACATCATCAAAGTGTTTATTCCTTAGATATCCTTGGAGAAGAACATTGCAAGTAATCTTATCTGGCGGACAACCACTCTCTTGCATTTTAAGAAACAACTGTTTTGCATCCATGAAAAAACCTTCCCTGCACAATCCACTAATCATCACATTATATGTTTGAACATCAGGATTCAAACCCATTTTGGTTAGATCCTGGAAAAGAAGCCTTGAAATATCAAACTTTCCACATTTGCTAGCACCATCAATCAGGATATTGTACACAACAATATCTGTATTTAGCTTGCTATCACCCATTAAATGAAACAAAGATAACGCCTCTTCTATCTGATGGTTGTTACAAAGACCCTCTAGAATAATTCCATAAGTCAATTGATTCGGCATTTGACCCTTTCCATGCATCTCATCAAAGAGTTTCCGTGCATCTCCACATCGACCAACCTGAAACAATCCTTGTATCATGGTACTGTAAGTGACTACATTGTGTTTCAAACCTTTTCTGGTTATTTCATTAAAGAGATCCATAGCCTCATCTATTTTCAAACTCTTGCAATATCCATGCACTAAGCTGTTATATGAAACAACATCAGGGACAAGACCTCTAAACACCATTGAATCAAAAACTGTCTTTGCTTTGCTCATTTCACCACGCAAACAGTAACCGTCTATAAGTGTGTTGTATGTCACTATGTCTGGAACACTACCTTTTTTAATCATGATGTCAATAACATTTTCAGCTTCTTTAACCTTACCATCTTTGCAAAATGCATCAACTAATATATTATAGGTTTGCACATCCGGAGAGATCCCAACATCCAACATTTCTTCAAGCATCTGAGAGGCTTCATCCCAACGACCTAACTTACAAAGGCCATCAATCAAACAATTGTAAGTGATGACATCGGGTGAGATGCCTTTTTGGAAAACCATTTCATTGAAGAGTTTGAAAGCATCATCAATCAATTTGTCTTTGCAAAGACTGTCAATGATGGTGTTATATGTCACAACATCAGGTTTACAACCCTTTTCATCCATTAGCCTAAGCAATTGAATGGCAATAACATTGTTACCAACCTTGCAAAGCCCTTTGATCATAGTGTTATACATAACAACATTTGGTTCACAAAGTTTATCTTTAATCAATTTCTTGAAAAACATCTCAGCCTCAAGAATCCTATCTTCTAGGACGAGTCCATCTAGAAGCGCACTAAATATGAAAACATTTGGTACAATAGATCGCCTGAAACAAAAGCCTAGGACTGCAAAAGCGTCATCGGTGCGATACAACTGACAACAACACTTGATTGCAATAGTCATCGAGTATTCATTAAGAGGAACACCAAGGGCGCACATTTTCTTGAAAAGTTGAAGTGAATGAGAAAAATGTTTCATTTTGGTAACAGATTGCAACAGTTGAGTAAACTTGACAACAGAAGGCAGAGGTCGTGTTTGTGACATTTTATCAAACAGGTTCAGAGCATCATCCAAATTGGAAACTTTTTGATAAATAGATTGAGGATGATGTTTATAATCATCATTATTTGAAGAAGAAGAAGAAAAAGAATTAGAGGGAATTAAGGAAGCTAAAAATGTGTTAAGAGGACCGAATCCTAAACCTAAACGGAAATATGAAAAAGGGGTTTGAAGGAAAGAGTTGGTGAATAAGAAATTACCTCTCATATTAAATTTGAAGAAAGAGTTGAGAGCATAATTTGAGCAATACATTATTATCATCATCTTCTTGGTTTGTTTGTTTGGTGAAAATGATAAAAACTTAAAAAGCATGTTCCCAGAGGTACCTCTCATGTTGGTTTTGTAACATAAAGGAAAAAAAAAAAAAAAAAAAAGATTGTGTCTGTTCTTCAATGGAAAAAAAAATGTTAGGTTTTGATGTGGTGGATGACACATATAGAGATGTTGCATGTGGGCCCTCTTAGGCTATATTTGTCTTTTAGCTTTACTACGTGCTCTTTTTTAAGTTTCACTTTAACCTTTATAATTGTAATTTATTATTTAAATTGATATTTTTAATTTGCAAAACAATAGTTCAGAATCCAAAAAGTTCAAATCAAACCCCATTTTTGTTATATGAATTTTGTCTCGTTTAAAGTTGAACGAGCCTGGCGACAAATGCCGTGTTGCGGGCTCGCCTGTTTATTTTGCGACGTTTTGGGCATGTTTTTTTTTTTGTCGAGATGATTATCTATAAATAAGGTAGAATACTTTGGCGGCTGTAATAAAACTTGGAAATTCATATCTTCTATAAAGTGACTATACAACTCACCTGTTTTCAGTTTTTACATATCGCTTCTTTGCTAAATCCTCGTTGGAAACAAACCATCTTCAAGCTTGCGTGCTCGCCTCTGGTATTACTCGATAATCCTTACACTGCCACTGCAACGAGTACTCAAACACCGACACTAAGTATAGAGATTGGCTTCATTTAAGGGCTTCACAAAAAAGAAATGTAATCTGCAAGAAAAGCCTTTGCAGTCCCATGGAAGATGCTTTCTTCTCGATATAATCTGCAAGTTTGCAATGGTGTTAATACTATTACTAACCCATAGTAACAAATGAGAAAACAACACATGAAAGGAAGAAAAGTTACTCATAGTCATACCAAGTAATTTGTCCCCTTGCCCTTGGCCTCGACAATCCGGAGAAACAGCAATAGCAGCAACCTCCCCACACTCGTCTTCGTAAAAAGGAAAGAGAGTATCACATGCGATCATTTACCTATCTCTCTCGACAACGATGAATGAATCCAAAGCATCAAGTAACTAAGAGCATAACACAATGTAAAATTGAATTCTTGAAGAATAAATGTAAACAATCCCCAATCCTAAACAATCTCCCTTTTGAAATATTGAAAAGCTGGTGCTGATGTGGTATCCCTCACTTTCAAGTACAACTTTGACAAAAAAAACTTGAAACTAACAGCGTTACTCAAACTGGACTGCAGTAACATATCTCTGAGGGTGCCACCATCAATCGCACCTGTAATAATCAATGTACGTCAAAAACTAATACAAAAGATCCGCTAAATCCGAGATTCAACAATTTTTCTGTTAATATTTATTACAATTTTTACTTACATGTGGATTTTGCGTTATCAACCAATCCTTGGATCTGACATTCTGTTTGAAAACCTTCACCCACAGAATAATGTATGTCTGCAACGTGTGTACCAGGCCATTTAACAACCCTTCACTCCTAATTCAAGGGTGTTTTAGTCATGAAACCTAGAGCTAACTTCAGCCATTTAAAAACCCTTTAAGGTCCTTTTTTTCTGTACAAATAATTAAGTACCTGAACGACATATTGAGCTAACTTTGCTACACAAATATTCAGTAGTCAAAAGCCCTTTTAATTTATTTATTTATTTATTTTTATTTTTATTTTTTTTTATTTATTTATTTTTTTTTTTGCCAAAAATTGAAGGAAACAAATAGCCCTAAAGTTTGTACAAAATTGCATAAGAAATCCGCACAGAATGACAACAACATTATGTACCAAACCACCTCTAAAGTTTGCACAAAATTGCATAAACAAACCTGGGAAAAATGACAGAGAATAAGTACCTTCAAATGTTTCTTCTGGGCCCCGTTTCTGCCCAATTCTTACAGTCCCGACACATTATTCATTCTCTCATGTAAGGCTCACATGACGAATTCCAAGTAGTTGGCACTGGTTTATGCCACGACCTGCAGAATTGAAGAAAAATGAGAAGCATGTGCAGCTGAAACCTTCTTTTTTTCCCCCTTTTTTATAACGGATAATGTCATTTTTATGTCATTATGCATCTATTTTGGTTTACTTCCATGTGACCAAAAGTAAAACATAATTCTACCCTATCTTTCTATAAGAACACACACATCAATACGGGTAAGGTATACGACTTTTAACCAACTGAGTCCGTGAGATATAGCAATGGGCCTGTGATTCAATCAACTGATTATTTAAAGATGATGGACGGCTGAAAACTCTTTTTTTTGCATTTATAAATAAGCGAAAATAATAGATGAGGTATAAAAGCGAAGGCGAGTACTTACATACAGAAGGTTTGCACAGACTGTCATTTCATCAGCAGAACTGACGTATTCTACTTACAGTTGCGATGACAATGTACGAACACATGATACAATTGAAAGTTAGTTAAAACCTTTACGCATATTCTTTTTCTGCTATACATAAACATATTCTTTCTATGCTATACATCTATTAAAATATGTAGTTTAATAAAGTGTGTTCTGTGACTATAGGTGTGGTGGGTGATATATTCAAGGCTTTTGAAGATACGGTGTTGCTAGGGTATGACGGGATCATGACTTGGCATCTTAAAAACCTGTCAACCAATTAGGTACAACATTCAGTGAAACCACATGTTTGTTATGCTTTTGTGATATTGCGATGACAATTAGAGAGAACTTTGACAAAAACCATCGACACGTTAGCTAAAAGTCTGTTTCGTTGGGCCTATTCTGGATAACTAAAATTGGATACCTCCGGTGCCCAATTATCAGCCAACAGTATACTATGTGTTTGCAATTTTTTATGTGAAGATGTATGACTATGGCATATAATTTTTCATTATTTTTATTATGTGACAAAGATGGTAGTTTCAAGTCTGGTCATCACTATGTTATATTCAAATCCATATATTTTTCTCTAATACCTTAAAGGAAGTCTTAGAACAATAGAATTTGGAAAATATTAGGCTGTATATGTTTGGATGACCTGTTTGAGACCAATGATAATGCACCGCTTTTTGAAGCTTCTTTCGAAAGTAGCTGTGTATATAATTCAACAGCTTTTGAGGTCTATTTGACCTCAATTTTGACTCCCTCGGTCCACACGTGCTGCTTGAAGAAAACCTGAGCGCGATTCTTTCCCCCATATGACATCTTCTTCAGGCTACCTGGTGCACATGAATCAAGGGTAAATAGGTGATTTTAGTTTACACTTTTATCGCAGTGTTACAAATAAAGAACTGGTATTTATAGGTCATTTCACCCCTAAATGATCATTTATTTTTATGTACATTTAATTTCTTAATACCTTATGAACTGAATATCGCAACTGTGCCGGTACTGATTAGGGTGTGTGTGTAATTTGAAATCACGCACCAAACTTTGATTACCTAATCGATAAATAACAAAGGGGTTGTTTGTTTCGGCTTATATGGCGGGCTTATGGCTTATTTGGTTTTAGCTTTATGTTTCATAAGCTCACTTTTTGTGGCTTATTTTGAAACATTTCAGCTTATTATATAAGCTTATCATGCTATAATAAGCTTATAGAAGCCGAAACGTTTCAAAATAAGCCACAAAAAGTGAGCCTATGAAACATAAGCCGGATACCAAATAACCCATAAGCCCGCTATATAAGCCAAAACAAACACTCCCAAAGTGACAACTTCATCAACTTTTCCAGCATCACAACATCGGCACCCCACTCACCTTCTTTTGCAGCCTACAATTTCAATTTAAACAAAAGATCAACCACCAAATAACCAAATATCAATACAAAACGGCAAATTGTTAAATTTGCAAATAAACTTTCGAAAGCAAATTATTAGACTCGGGCCAAAAACTTAAACTTTCTAGTAGAAATTTTTCACTTAGACGTTTCATCAAACATTTGGTGTGCAACCCATTTCTTTGACAAAAACAACATATAACTAATCTCTAAACTTAGCATTACGCTTTTTCAAGAATCATATTTGAATTTCTAATTCGTGAAACTAAGAATCGTAAACAAAATAATTTACAACAGCTAGGCAAACAAAAATCATTAAAAAAAAATGTTCAAACCCATTATTAGAAGAAAAAAGTGAAACCCAAGACCTTTAAATGCAAACAGCATCAACAACAACAACAACTCAACCTGCAAAATAAATTAACGAAACTCCTAAATTAACAAAATCCCAAAATTATGATAAATCCCTAATTTAAAAAGAAATAAAGTTTATAAAGCAAACCCCTTTGTTGTTGTAAGATATGACGCAGACCTCTATTTACTATCATTGTCTTTTGGGTTTCCGAACTTCCCCAGCCTTCGAACATCATAAATTCATCAGCACCTGCAGAAAATTAGGGTTTACTGTCTTATGGATAGAGGGTTCTGGATGCCGCAACAACATCTGAATGTTCTGGAGTAATGTTTATCATCTTTGGATCCTTAATTATGGTGGGTATTGGGTATATGTGAGGATGATTGGGCAAGAATCACCGGGCCAAAGTAAGCCCAAAAAAAAAGGCAGGAAACCAGCCAGAATACGGTGTCATTTAGTACCAGAATTATATAAACGAGGAAGGCTGCGGGCCGCCGCGTTGCGGCGGGGCGGAGCTTAGTCGGTTTTATGTGCATGTGGTGCGGTAAACGATAGAACTGCTATTATGTTGCAAGTTAATAGCTGGGACTTCATTATGCTAATAACATAAGCAGTTGTAAAGTAATATATAGTGCACACATAATCTACAGATGTCCAGGTCATTAGAAGAACCATTGGGCTGCATAATTTGAATAGCCGCAGTAACGAACAACCAAAATTCAGCAAACAAATACACTAAATAGTGATTCAATGGACCCTGGAAAAAGAAATTATGTTAATCTAAATAACCATTTATAAAAAATTGGTTTTACCTTCCATTTGGACATGGTTCTCTCACAAATTTGGAGTACCACCTGTAATAATAAGAGGTTGCAGGAAGTTAGTAGACCGTAAATGGCTCAAACAATTGAGTGACAAAAACGTACCCACACATGGTTTAAGAAATCTTTGAGACATGTTGCAGCGGCTCCGATGCGACATCTGTATGTGCAGTATGGGGCAAACAGCCAAGAGTGACCGTGAGAACGTGGCAGAAAACCAAAGTCCCCTGAAATAATGCGACAAAATCAAGGTCATAACAAACAGTTGGATGCGTAATGAAAAGATATTTTGCAAATATTTAAGTTAATAGTTATGTCACTAAATTTATGGCTAAACTGAACCTGAAACCTAAAACAAAAAATGCATGTTCATTCCAGTAAACTGAGCCAAGCATCTCTCCGATTTTAATACTTAAGTCTTGTTTATATAAATAATGTCTATAAACATTATTAACATTTATCGATATCTCTATGTTTTGATAATCACAAAACGTAAACCCATTGAGCTAAAAATTATGACGTAAACAAGTATTTAGTGATAAATATTCACTTTACATCCAAATCACTTAAGGTATGAATAAACAAAGTGTTTAATGCATTTTATGATCAAAGGAATTTTTATTTTTACAAACCTTACATTTTTTATAAAGTGGGACAAATATTTTTAAACTTATACAAAATGTTTTTGTATTTATAAAGAAATATTTTATTTAAAATAAATATTTTGAATTCAAATTTCTACCCAAAAAAGGCTATACTCTTCAGGAAAAACCTTCCCCACAAAAAGACAAAAATTTTGAAGAATTTTTTTTTTTGGTTAGGCGGCCCCCTTAATTATTAAGGGGACCGGCTAGTAAATTAAGGGGACCGGCCAGAAAATTAAGGGGACCGGCCATGCTCCCGAACAGTATTTTCTCCCCTATAAATACTGGTTCATTCCACAGATTTTTCTCACCTTTTGCACCCCAAAACTTTTTGTTCTAGATCTCATTTCTATTCTCTAAAATCCATTGATCATACATACATAAATCTTTGTTTCAAAGTGATCCAAACCTCTACCTTTTAAGTGCAAGAGAAGAATACTTCAATCTACCAAGAGAAGAAGTATTACAACTTGTTGTGACCTCCACATCCAAGTTGTTAGAGCATCATCCATTATATCTATTTCTTTGTATAACTAGTTGTGAATACTTGATAGAAAATAGATTAGCAAGGTGTGTAGATAGAGAGATTGTGTAGTAGATAGTTGTGAAGTAGAGAAGTTGGGAAGTAGATAGTTGTGAAGAAGATTGTTGTGAAGTAGATAGTTGTGAAGATAGATAGGTGTGAAGAAGTAGTGTTGTGATTAAGTAGTGACTAGGTGTGAAGAAGTTGTGTAGAAGGTGTGAATAAGTTGTGACGAAGTTGTGGTGTGTATATTGGTGTGTAAGGTTTCTCCGCCATAAGGAGCTTGTTGACATAGTGAAGAAAACTCTCGAGTAGGTGACTCGAGGAGTGGAGTAGGGCAAGGAAGGTGTCCTTGTAGCCGAACCACTATAAATCCTTTGTCTCGCGGTTAGATCTTTCCATATCTTAATTATTATCTTGCTTATATCGTTATTACTTTTGTAGACGTAGACATATATATATATATATATATATATATATATATATATATATATATATATATATATATATATATATATATATATATATATATATAGTTGCTCATATAGTGCTAAAACTGATTTTACTTAAAGATCAAACGAAAGTTTCATTCACAAAACAAAGTTTTTACAATCAAGCTAAAAATGTTACATACATATAATTGATCATTTCGATCAAGTATAGTTTTCATATAAAATATAACTAAGGATTAAAAAATAAACGATTACGTACTTATCTCTCATATATAGCTATAATTGTTTATATTATGCATGTGTTGATTTCACATACTTAGCTTACATTATTATTATTGTTCATACTTTGATATACTTGTTCATATTGTTCATGATTTGAGTTCACATAAGATTGAATCAAAGTTTTAAAAGCAAACAAGGTTTTAAAACTAAACTAAGTTTTCATAATAAAATTAAAAAGATGTAAAACTATTCAACCCCCCTTCTAGTTTTCCACAATTGGTATCAGAGCCACGTCTAGCAAGATCTTTAAAATATATTGTATTTTAAAACTTGTAACGATCTATGGAATCTGAAAAATATTTAGAAGGGCAATCTATGCAAAGACCACCACTATTTGAAAGTGATGGAATTTTATATTGGAAAAATCGATTCGAAACTTATGTGAAGTCAAAAGATCTAGATCTTTGGCATGTTATTACTAATGGTGATTTTTTACCTACTCAAAATAATCCCGAAACAAATAAAGATGAAATAGTACCTTTTGAAAATCAAAATGATGATTTAAAAAGAAGACTTTCTAAAAACAATTAAGCAAAAATGGTTATTTACAGTGCGTTACCACGTAAAGAATACGAAAGAATTTTTATGTGTAAAACCGCAAAAGAAATTTGGGATTCTTTACTAATCACTCACCAAGGTAATAGTCAAGTTAAAGATAACAAAATAGATCTTCTTGTTCAACAATATGAACAATTTACGATTCTGGAGGAGGAATCAATAGATAATGCTTTTACTTGATTTAACACTATTATCACAAGTTTAAAAGCACTTGATGAGAATTCTTCTAGTAAGAATTTTGTTAGGAAATTTCTTAGGGCTCTTCATCCAAAATGGCGAGCTAAAGTTACGGCTATTGAAGAATCAAGGAATCTGTCAACTCTACAACTTGACGAATTGATCGGCAACTTAAAGGTCTACGAAAAAATAATAAAGAAAGACTCCGAGATGGTCAAAGGAAAAAGGGAGCAAAGCAAATCAATTACGTTGAGAGCTAAAAAGGACTCTAGTGACGAAGAATGCTCAACCTCCAAAAGTGACGATGAAGAGTATGCTATGGCCGTACGAGACTTCAAGAAATTCTTCAAAAGACGAGGAAGATATGTTAGGCAACAACATAATGAAAGGAAGTGTTTTAAATGTGGCAATCCAAATCATCTCATCGGAAAGTGTCCAATGATGTCAAGAGATCAAAATCAAAAGGCGTTTATCGGAGGTGCTTGGAGTGATAGCGATGAGGACAAGAAAGAAACCACAAATGAAGAAAAGTGTCTTATGGCTAAGACATCAAGCGAGGTACGTTCCGAAACCGAATACTTTAGTGACGAAAATTTATCATTAGATGAAAAAGACCTAGATAGTGAATATAATAGGTTATGCAAATTAGGTCAAAAGGTTATAGCTAAAAATAAGTCACTAAAACATATTAATAATCTATTAGAAAATGAAGTACTCGAATTAAAAATTAAACTACAACATTTGGAAAAAGGAAAAGAAGTTTTTATAAAATGTAAAACATGCTTAGAGGTTAAAAATGAAAACGAAAAACTTAAAAATGAAATTTTCAAACTTGACAAGTTTAAAAATTGTAGTAACCCACTTAAGAAAATAATAAGTGTTCAAGAAACTTCGGGAGATAAAACCGGTCTAGGATTAACTTCAACTAATGTTTCAACTAGTGAAAATAAAAGTATAAAGTTTGAATGTGAATCTAGTAAACAAAAATCATTAGAATCAAATCCTAATTATATACTTACAAAAGATAGAAAAATGCCCATTGTGAATGATGAAAAAGTAAAAACTTTTTATAAACCATCCTTAAAGACCGAAGTAGGATCCTCTAAACCTAAATTAAGATCTAAAACTCCACCACCAAGAAAACCTAACAATAATCATCCAAGATCTAAAACACCTCAACCTATAAGAAATCAAAATAGACAATATTACAATAACACTAGAAATCAAATGTGGAATTATCAACCAAGTTACAATCCTTGGGAAATATTACCACCATACATGCATCCTAGCCAAATGTTAAATATGTTTGGACCAAATTTGGATCAATGAGACAATGGGGACCAAGTGGCTAAGTTGTCAATCTTGGAAGAAGTTGGAATATCATCTACAAATGACTTCTATAAGTCAACATGGTCACTTGAAGTGCTTGAAGATATTCCATTGAAGACTAAAAGGTACGCGTTTCTTTTAAGTTCATCACTATAATTTGCATGCTTAGATAAATGATTAGTTAGATTAATGCTTAGTACATAATTGCTTATATTCTTATAACCTAGAAACATCATTGGTTGACTCTCCTAGGAATAAGATAAAATTGTTCATTGCCGAACGAAATAGAAAATGGAAATCTTCTATATCCACTATTAGCAAACTCATGGTGATGAAGTGAAATGAGTTAAGTGGATCGATCGTTAATATAGAAGTAGGATTAGATCCCTCGCGTAAGAAAACTATGGATGAAACAAGCTCTCGTAGACTATGGCATTAAGTTAGATAAGCGTGCGAAAACAAAGGAACCATAGATGTTAGGTTATACCCCATTCAACACTCTCGCATCTAACATATAAATTATCGCCTTCATTTCCTTTAGGATCATAGGTGTTAGCCTCGCTCTTTTTATAAAGATAACGTCACATACGTGAAATGGACTAGATTGGTAACAAGTAGTACCTTTAGGGACTATTATTGTACACTAGGCATAGTATTGTTGTTATGAGCCTATAAATACCCCTCATGACTCTCCATGAGGGGGGTGAGAAATTGTGTAACTTCATTTTAGTCATTAATTTTATCCATTTTCTTCACCCTCTCTCTACTTTATCTCTCTAAACTAAACATGGATTTCATATACTTTGATCAACCTCGACCTCCCGAATCACATAAAAATCATCACTTTTCGGTCCTACAATTGGCATCAGAGCCACGGTGTTTTGTTTTGATGATTTTTTTGTGGTTCGAACTGTTTATGGAAGCTGTTTTACCACCACTTTTTGTGGATCTAAAATTTTTTATCTTTTGTGTAAACAGTTTCTATAACTGTTTTGTATCAAAATAGTCATAAATGTTTGTCCTTTAATCTCACGTTTTTCAATACTGTTTGTTGTGTCATTTTTTGTCCAAATAACAGTTTTGTCAAACATTGATTCTTACATTTTTATGACTATTTTTTCATCATACGGTGAATGTAATGTGAACTTGTGGTCAATATATGGTCAACATGGTCAATAATAACATTTCTGGTCATTATAACATGGTTTCAATGCTGCTGATAATTTTTTTTTGGCCTGAATCTGAACGGAAAAGGTCATCGGAAAGTGGTCAAAGGGTCAAAACCCTGTTCCTACGCGTATCTTCAGTTTTTCTACGCATAACTTGGATAAGTTATGCGTAAGGTGCAAATTAGGCAAAAAACCCTTATCTTACGCGTAATTCTTACGCAAAGATATATTTCTACGCGTATCATTTCTACAGGTCTACGCGTAACTTTATGCGTAAAAGGGTCGAAAGAAAAATATTACGCGTAAACTTGCCATATCGAAAAGTAAAAAGAATAGAGATGAAGCAGAAATTGTGACCACGACAACCATAATACCTAACTCAACTTCAGTTTGTATCTACATCATCAGTCAATGAAAATGAAAGCAACTAGAAGTAAAAATATCACAAAGGACTGATATGAAGACTCATTCTACCACAGCCTCGATAATTTCATAAACCATAACCGATCCATATTCCAAAACAACTTACCCCATCATTCGTACACAAGATCTCAGAATTTCCTTCTCGTGTGGTACAAGCCCATAGTACTTAAAGATCTTACCACGAGAAGAAAATATCATCACGGATCTAAACACAAACTACATCATGCTACAAGATCTCTGAACGGTTCATTTGTTTCAATGTTTTATAAGATTTTTTTGTATTAAACCAATCTCATCATAGATCCTTGTGAAGCTATACTCCTTAATTAATATACGAAACATCTCAAAGTGAAAACAATAACAAGTTTGTTTCATTTTCACTTCGGTTCGTCTTTACAACAACAATAACATAAAGCAAAACATTTAAACCTACCGGACCCTATCACAAGATCTTGCATTCTTCTTCTTGGGTTCTTGATCTGTGCTCGATAAAAACAAGGAGGAAGAAATGTTTTCTATATGTTTTGTTCGTATGCCTTGATGATAACAAGGCTGGGAGATGTGTTTTTGTTTGTTGTACTTGTGATTTAATCCGACTGATGAAGATGAGATGAGGTTAGGAGAGAAGAATGATTCGTATGAGGGCGGATGTTTTTGTGGGGTGTGTGTTGACTGCACAAGTGAATGTGTTTAGGTTTAGGTCAAAGGAATAAGTACATAGAGTTATATATCATCATCTTAGTACATGGATATACTTGGGTTTTAGTTTGGGCTGATATGCCAAGTTATCACATACTTGATTGGATATGCTATAATTTCGTTTTGGGCTGAAAATGGAGAGGATCGGGCCTTATCATTTTTGAAATGGATCCGAAAATTTTTGGGCTGATGAGAGTTTTAAAAAAGGTATTGATATCCGAATTTTATTTACAAAATTTTGGATACAATTTTTATATATTGGTTAAAAAGAGTGGTATTTTGGTTATGACGAATTTTCACGGGGTTACATCGTTCACGGCTAGAATTGTTTCGTTCAACAAAAATGACTACGGGGTTTTTGCACGGTATTATTGATTTGATTTTGAAGTGGCGTTTTAAAATGTGTACTTATTTATCTCAAAGTCTAGGGGTGGTTGAATGCACGACTTTTGAAGATAACTTGTCTGAGCAAATTAAAAAATTCAGTCTTGACAATCTAGTTATTACTGATGTAAGGAGTTACGTTGTAGTGCTCACAGTATAGCTATCACTTAAAGGAGTTACGTTGTAGTACTCAGTGTCACACGATGTAGTGGATTGTTCAAGCGGCGAATATTTCGTGCAACCTCATACTTAAAGGAGTTACTTTGTAGTGCTCAGTATAGGTATTAAGTCACATCTATCGTACAAGCATTAAGTCACAAAATGGGATGTTTACTTCGTTTTCAAGCTGGTTATATCGGGTTCTCTCCATATGTGGTCATTACTATTAGCCGGGGAATTCAAAGGAGGTTCGATTACAGGTTGAGAGAGACAAGTATTGAGAGTATTTTTGCGACATATACTCACAAATTATGCTTACACGGTCTATCTATATTGCATCAGAAGTGTAAAGTACGGGTAATTATGGCATGTACACAAAATAGTATGATGATTTCGATAAATCGCAATCAGAAGGAGGGAGAAGAACATGCCAAAAGAAGTAGTGTTTCATCTCTAGTACGTTGGTTGTTCGAGGGAATTGTGCTTACACTAGAACCGAAGAAGTACTAATGATGTGTACATCGGAGCGTATTACCAACCTTCTGTGCAATGTTATGTGAGTTATTTTGTCATGATGCTCCCCGAACGACAACCATGTGCCTACACTTTTGAATCTACTTTATCCGCTGCGTGATGAAAAGAGAGTTGTCGGTTCAGGAGGGAGCAGGAAAAAGAATAAAGGCTCACTAGTTAGGAGGGAGTAATAACCTAACTAGACCATTACAGTTGAAGTTCAGAGCTACAAAGACCTTTGTCGTCAGTGTCAAAGATCATACGCCGAGATCGTCGGAAGAGAGAACTTCAAGTCTGCCTCAGTATCTAGACTACAGAGACTCTGCGCTTCAACAACGTCAACATAGTTTACTATTGTTGTTATTTACATTTTTTATGTATTTATAGGTCTCATTGTAACCATTCACGTGTGACGATATCTTGGAGGGAGATTGTTAGCCTCGCTCTTTTTATAAAGATAACGTCACATACGTGAAATGGACTAGATTGGTAACAAGTAGTACCTTTAGGGACTATTATTGTACACTAGGCATAGTATTGTTGTTATGAGCCTATAAATACCCCTCATGACTCTCCATGAGGGGGTGAGAAATTGTGTAACTTCATTTTAGTCATTAATTTTATCCATTTTCTTCACCCTCTCTCTACTTTATCTCTCTAAACTAAGCATGGATTTCATATACTTTGATCAACCTCGACCTCCCGAATCACATAAAAATCATCACTTTTCGGTCCTACAATAAGATATGTAGAAACGATAGCATGAGATAATAATAGGCTTAACCAATCCTCTTGAGCATGAGATCTTTAATAAACATTTTTTTTTTATATTTGATTTATGATATTTGTTGTCAAAAATCGAATATCTCTAAATATATGAAAAAACCTCACATTTTGGAAAATAGTTTTTCAAATAACTATCCCACTTTTAAATAACATGTTTTCACTATCAATATCCACAATTTTGTTTTGATCAAAACTAAAGATTGGGAAAGTATTCTTTACCATTCATTCACACATTTTGAAGTAAAAACCCAGTCTATTTTATTCAAATAACTCTCACATCTAAGTGAAAACTTACTTTCAAACATTGTTGAATAATGCTAAAAACGTCTCTTTTAAAATCATGCATGGTGATCTCATATTTGTCATCTATATTTATATAAATTACACTTATAAGTGAACTAAATCAAATCAAGAGGACCATGGTTTGTTCATTAAGACTTTGTTTGTAACAAGTCTAGAAATCCATGCTATCATAACTACCCACTTATTGCACATTGATACACATTAGGATTAATCCTCCTAGTTATGTAGTTATGAAATACTTGATGTTGCTTATTGTTTCCTAGCACTTATATTTTACTTGCTTGATGAGTATGTTTGCATGCTAGATGAAATTGCTTGTTTACTTAATCTCTTCGATTAACATGCTTTGGCTACATAATTGCCTACATAATTAGTATATGCTTAATTGCCTCAAAGAGTTGGACTTGTTTGAAACCAAAAACACAACCTTTCTGAAATTCACTACCAAAAACCCTTTTCTGGCAATCTGGAAATCACCAGATGGGCGGCCCCCTTAAATCATAAGGCGGCCCCCTTAATTATTAAGGGGACCAGCCTCCAATTAAGGGGACCGACCATCTGATGGTCGAAGGTGTTGTTTCCTTTCTCTACTTTTTAGCCCATTTCATCCTACACTTCCCTAAATTCACAAACCTATTCTATCCAAAACCCTCCATCAAAGTTTATCCATCCTTGATCCTACCAATCCTACATTATAAACACTCTCATTCCTCTCAATCTCCACTCATCTCACCATTTCCTCTCCCATTAAACCAAAATCACCAAGAAACTTGTTTGGAGAAGAAAGCCTAACTTCCTTTAAAATTCCGTCAAACCAAATGACGTTGTCAAACATCCAACACCAAATTCCTCCTATGTTTTCAAACATTACTTACCTAACACCTTACTCTCTTCTCACCAACATTACATATCAAAAACCTTTACTCACCCATATCCTTCTACATTACACTCAAACCTCTTAATCTTTTCACAACTCAAGCGATGTTGTTCATAATCAACCAACACCTAAACCTTACTCTCACAAAAATGATCCATTTAAGAACAAATCATCCATTCGTGCTTTCACTAATGCTCCTTCTTATGATGAGCATGCACAATCCCAAAACAATAATCCCAACCTCATTACCAACACTCTACATGTTGCTCACTCAACAAAAACACCATCCACTCATGAAGAATCTCTTCCACCCATATCATGTTTTCATGATTACCCAAGCTCATACATGTCTCCACCACCAAGAGTATCACCACCACATACTACAACTTCACATGCCATTCCTATGTTGCATGTTCAAACCTTCACCCAAGACAGCTATCATGCTCCACCACTATCACCTTCCTTCGAACACTTGAAGTTCGTTAAGGAGCTACAAGAAGCCCATGAGCTTAATGCTCTTTTAGCCTTACATCTTGCTCAACGCAATTTGGATCCACCTTCATCTAGCTCACCCTCATCACCACACAACATAAATCAAGTTGAAAAACATGTCAACAATTGACCTTGTTGCATCTTTCTCCTAAAAACCATTGCATTCAATGAACACTTCACTTGGATTAAATATCTTCTCACTAGATCACATCCAATACCCTCACTTGAACAACAACCAAAACCTTAATCAACCTCTTCCGCTACAAACTCTCCACCACCAAACTCTCCAACATTCATGACCCAAACATATACCTCCATTAATCCAACAACCTTACCCTAACTCAACCATCTTCATTCCAAACACTCCATCATCAACCATCTAAGCATACTATATGCTTATGATTTTCACTTTCAAATACGAATCAACCAACCTTTGTTACAAGCAAGTCCGACGGCTCTCTTTGGCAAATTAGGATCTTTAACATAATCACTTTGAATTAATTGTTATGCATCCTTAATATTTGTTTGCTATGCTTGTTATTTGTATATTGCATATTCTTCTATATATGCTTGTGCTTCTACTATTTTTCTTGCGAGCATTCCATATCTCGATTCCTTGGTGCCATCGAACGAGGGGGAGCACACATCAAGGGGGAGATTTCATCCCGTCTAACTTCATTTATGAAGCTAGCCGGCATAACCTTTTTGATTTTATAAAAAGGGGGAGAAGTGAATACAAACTCACTAAATACATGTCTAAAAATTAATTTTTAGACTTGATAATTTTTAGACTTGATGAGTTTAGGTTTTGTAATCATCAAAAAGGGGGAGATTGTTGATATAAATAATGTCTAAAAACATTATTAACATTTATCGATATCTCTATGTTTTGATAATCACAAAACGTAAACCCATTGAGCTAAAAATTATGACGTAAACAAGTATTTAGTGATAAATATTCACTTTACATCCAAATCACTTAAGGTATGAATAAACAAAGTGTTTAATGCATTTTATGATCAAAGGAATTTTTATTTTTACAAACCTTACATTTTTTATAAAGTGGGACAAATATTTTTAAACTTATACAAAATGTTTTTGTATTTATAAAGAAATATTTTATTCAAAATAAATATTTTGAATTCAAATTTCTACCCAAAAAAGGCTATACTCTTCAGGAAAAACCTTCCCCACAAAAAGACAAAAATTTTGAAGAATTTTTTTTTTTGGTTAGGCGGCCCCCTTAATTATTAAGGGGACCGGCTAGTAAATTAAGGGGACCGGCCAGAAAATTAAGGGGACCGGCCATGCTCCCGAACAGTATTTTCTCCCCTATAAATACTGGTTCATTCCACAGATTTTTCTCACCTTTTGCACCCCAAAACTTTTTGTTCTAGATCTCATTTCTATTCTCTAAAATCCATTGATCATACATACATAAATCTTTGTTTCAAAGTGATCCAAACCTCTACCTTTTAAGTGCAAGAGAAGAATACTTCAATCTACCAAGAGAAGAAGTATTACAACTTGTTGTGACCTCCACATCCAAGTTGTTAGAGCATCATCCATTATATCTATTTCTTTGTATAACTAGTTGTGAATACTTGATAGAAAATAGATTAGCAAGGTGTGTAGATAGAGAGATTGTGTAGTAGATAGTTGTGAAGTAGAGAAGTTGGGAAGTAGATAGTTGTGAAGAAGATTGTTGTGAAGTAGATAGTTGTGAAGATAGATAGGTGTGAAGAAGTAGTGTTGTGATTAAGTAGTGACTAGGTGTGAAGAAGTTGTGTAGAAGGTGTGAATAAGTTGTGACGAAGTTGTGGTGTGTATATTGGTGTGTAAGGTTTCTCCGCCATAAGGAGCTTGTTGACATAGTGAAGAAAACTCTCGAGTAGGTGACTCGAGGAGTGGAGTAGGGCAAGGAAGGTGTCCTTGTAGCCGAACCACTATAAATCCTTTGTCTCGCGGTTAGATCTTTCCATATCTTAATTATTATCTTGCTTATATCGTTATTACTTTTGTAGACGTAGACATATATATATATATATATATATATATATATATATATATATATATATATATATATATATATATATATATATATATATATATATATATATATATAGTTGCTCATATAGTGCTAAAACTGATTTTACTTAAAGATCAAACGAAAGTTTCATTCACAAAACAAAGTTTTTACAATCAAGCTAAAAAGGTTACATACATATAATTGATCATTTCGATCAAGTATAGTTTTCATATAAAATATAACTAAGGATTAAAAAATAAACGATTACGTACTTATCTCTCATATATAGCTATAATTGTTTATATTATGCATGTGTTGATTTCACATACTTAGCTTACATTATTATTATTGTTCATACTTTGATATACTTGTTCATATTGTTCATGATTTGAGTTCACATAAGATTGAATCAAAGTTTTAAAAGCAAACAAGGTTTTAAAACTAAACTAAGTTTTCATAATAAAATTAAAAAGATGTAAAACTATTCAACCCCCCTTCTAGTTTTCCACAATTGGTATCAGAGCCACGTCTAGCAAGATCTTTAAAATATATTGTATTTTAAAACTTGTAACGATCTATGGAATCTGAAAAATATTTAGAAGGGCAATCTATGCAAAGACCACCACTATTTGAAAGTGATGGAATTTTATATTGGAAAAATCGATTCGAAACTTATGTGAAGTCAAAAGATCTAGATCTTTGGCATGTTATTACTAATGGTGATTTTTTACCTACTCAAAATAATCCCGAAACAAATAAAGATGAAATAGTACCTTTTGAAAATCAAAATGATGATTTAAAAAGAAGACTTTCTAAAAACAATTAAGCAAAAATGGTTATTTACAATGCGTTACCACGTAAAGAATACGAAAGAATTTTTATGTGTAAAACCGCAAAAGAAATTTGGGATTCTTTACTAATCACTCACCAAGGTAATAGTCAAGTTAAAGATAACAAAATAGATCTTCTTGTTCAACAATATGAACAATTTACGATTCTGGAGGAGGAATCAATAGATAATGCTTTTACTTGATTTAACACTATTATCACAAGTTTAAAAGCACTTGATGAGAATTCTTCTAGTAAGAATTTTGTTAGGAAATTTCTTAGGGCTCTTCATCCAAAATGGCGAGCTAAAGTTACGGCTATTGAAGAATCAAGGAATCTGTCAACTCTACAACTTGACGAATTGATCGGCAACTTAAAGGTCTACGAAAAAATAATAAAGAAAGACTCCGAGATGGTCAAAGGAAAAAGGGAGCAAAGCAAATCAATTACGTTGAGAGCTAAAAAGGACTCTAGTGACGAAGAATGCTCAACCTCCAAAAGTGACGATGAAGAGTATGCTATGGCCGTACGAGACTTCAAGAAATTCTTCAAAAGACGAGGAAGATATGTTAGGCAACAACATAATGAAAGGAAGTGTTTTAAATGTGGCAATCCAAATCATCTCATCGGAAAGTGTCCAATGATGTCAAGAGATCAAAATCAAAAGGCGTTTATCGGAGGTGCTTGGAGTGATAGCGATGAGGACAAGAAAGAAACCACAAATGAAGAAAAGTGTCTTATGGCTAAGACATCAAGCGAGGTACGTTCCGAAACCGAATACTTTAGTGACGAAAATTTATCATTAGATGAAAAAGACCTAGATAGTGAATATAATAGGTTATGCAAATTAGGTCAAAAGGTTATAGCTAAAAATAAGTCACTAAAACATATTAATAATCTATTAGAAAATGAAGTACTCGAATTAAAAATTAAACTACAACATTTGGAAAAAGGAAAAGAAGTTTTTATAAAATGTAAAACATGCTTAGAGGTTAAAAATGAAAACGAAAAACTTAAAAATGAAATTTTCAAACTTGACAAGTTTAAAAATTGTAGTAACCCACTTAAGAAAATAATAAGTGTTCAAGAAACTTCGGGAGATAAAACCGGTCTAGGATTAACTTCAACTAATGTTTCAACTAGTGAAAATAAAAGTATAAAGTTTGAATGTGAATCTAGTAAACAAAAATCATTAGAATCAAATCCTAATTATATACTTACAAAAGATAGAAAAATGCCCATTGTGAATGATGAAAAAGTAAAAACTTTTTATAAACCATCCTTAAAGACCGAAGTAGGATCCTCTAAACCTAAATTAAGATCTAAAACTCCACCACCAAGAAAACCTAACAATAATCATCCAAGATCTAAAACACCTCAACCTATAAGAAATCAAAATAGACAATATTACAATAACACTAGAAATCAAATGTGGAATTATCAACCAAGTTACAATCCTTGGGAAATATTACCACCATACATGCATCCTAGCCAAATGTTAAATATGTTTGGACCAAATTTGGATCAATGAGACAATGGGGACCAAGTGGCTAAGTTGTCAATCTTGGAAGAAGTTGGAATATCATCTACAAATGACTTCTATAAGTCAACATGGTCACTTGAAGTGCTTGAAGATATTCCATTGAAGACTAAAAGGTACGCGTTTCTTTTAAGTTCATCACTATAATTTGCATGCTTAGATAAATGATTAGTTAGATTAATGCTTAGTACATAATTGCTTATATTCTTATAACCTAGAAACATCATTGGTTGACTCTCCTAGGAATAAGATAAAATTGTTCATTGCCGAACGAAATAGAAAATGGAAATCTTCTATATCCACTATTAGCAAACTCATGGTGATGAAGTGAAATGAGTTAAGTGGATCGATCGTTAATATAGAAGTAGGATTAGATCCCTCGCGTAAGAAAACTATGGATGAAACAAGCTCTCGTAGACTATGGCATTAAGTTAGATAAGCGTGCGAAAACAAAGGAACCATAGATGTTAGGTTATACCCCATTCAACACTCTCGCATCTAACATATAAATTATCGTCTTCATTTCCTTTAGGATCATAGGTGTTAGCCTCGCTCTTTTTATAAAGATAACGTCACATACGTGAAATGGACTAGATTGGTAACAAGTAGTACCTTTAGGGACTATTATTGTACACTAGGCATAGTATTGTTGTTATGAGCCTATAAATACCCCTCATGACTCTCCATGAGGGGGGTGAGAAATTGTGTAACTTCATTTTAGTCATTAATTTTATCCATTTTCTTCACCCTCTCTCTACTTTATCTCTCTAAACTAAACATGGATTTCATATACTTTGATCAACCTCGACCTCCCGAATCACATAAAAATCATCACTTTTCGGTCCTACAATTGGCATCAGAGCCACGGTGTTTTGTTTTGATGATTTTTTTGTGGTTCGAACTGTTTATGGAAGCTGTTTTACCACCACTTTTTGTGGATCTAAAATTTTTTATCTTTTGTGTAAACAGTTTCTATAACTGTTTTGTATCAAAATAGTCATAAATGTTTGTCCTTTAATCTCACGTTTTTCAATACTGTTTGTTGTGTCATTTTTTGTCCAAATAACAGTTTTGTCAAACATTGATTCTTACATTTTTATGACTATTTTTTCATCATACGGTGAATGTAATGTGAACTTGTGGTCAATATATGGTCAACATGGTCAATAATAACATTTCTGGTCATTATAACATGGTTTCAATGCTGCTGATAATTTTTTTTTGGCCTGAATCTGAACGGAAAAGGTCATCGGAAAGTGGTCAAAGGGTCAAAACCCTGTTCCTACGCGTATCTTCAGTTTTTCTACGCATAACTTGGATAAGTTATGCGTAAGGTGCAAATTAGGCAAAAAACCCTTATCTTACGCGTAATTCTTACGCAAAGATATATTTCTACGCGTATCATTTCTACAGGTCTACGCGTAACTTTATGCGTAAAAGGGTCGAAAGAAAAATATTACGCGTAAACTTGCCATATCGAAAAGTAAAAAGAATAGAGATGAAGCAGAAATTGTGACCACGACAACCATAATACCTAACTCAACTTCAGTTTGTATCTACATCATCAGTCAATGAAAATGAAAGCAACTAGAAGTAAAAATATCACAAAGGACTGATATGAAGACTCATTCTACCACAGCCTCGATAATTTCATAAACCATAACCGATCCATATTCCAAAACAACTTACCCCATCATTCGTACACAAGATCTCAGAATTTCCTTCTCGTGTGGTACAAGCCCATAGTACTTAAAGATCTTACCACGAGAAGAAAATATCATCACGGATCTAAACACAAACTACATCATGCTACAAGATCTCTGAACGGTTCATTTGTTTCAATGTTTTATAAGATTTTTTTGTATTAAACCAATCTCATCATAGATCCTTGTGAAGCTATACTCCTTAATTAATATACGAAACATCTCAAAGTGAAAACAATAACAAGTTTGTTTCATTTTCACTTCGGTTCGTCTTTACAACAACAATAACATAAAGCAAAACATTTAAACCTACCGGACCCTATCACAAGATCTTGCATTCTTCTTCTTGGGTTCTTGATCTGTGCTCGATAAAAACAAGGAGGAAGAAATGTTTTCTATATGTTTTGTTCGTATGCCTTGATGATAACAAGGCTGGGAGATGTGTTTTTGTTTGTTGTACTTGTGATTTAATCCGACTGATGAAGATGAGATGAGGTTAGGAGAGAAGAATGATTCGTATGAGGGCGGATGTTTTTGTGGGGTGTGTGTTGACTGCACAAGTGAATGTGTTTAGGTTTAGGTCAAAGGAATAAGTACATAGAGTTATATATCATCATCTTAGTACATGGATATACTTGGGTTTTAGTTTGGGCTGATATGCCAAGTTATCACATACTTGATTGGATATGCTATAATTTCGTTTTGGGCTGAAAATGGAGAGGATCGGGCCTTATCATTTTTGAAATGGATCCGAAAATTTTTGGGCTGATGAGAGTTTTAAAAAAGGTATTGATATCCGAATTTTATTTACAAAATTTTGGATACAATTTTTATATATTGGTTAAAAAGAGTGGTATTTTGGTTATGACGAATTTTCACGGGGTTACATCGTTCACGGCTAGAATTGTTTCGTTCAACAAAAATGACTACGGGGTTTTTGCACGGTATTATTGATTTGATTTTGAAGTGGCGTTTTAAAATGTGTACTTATTTATCTCAAAGTCTAGGGGTGGTTGAATGCACGACTTTTGAAGATAACTTGTCTGAGCAAATTAAAAAATTCAGTCTTGACAATCTAGTTATTACTGATGTAAGGAGTTACGTTGTAGTGCTCACAGTATAGCTATCACTTAAAGGAGTTACGTTGTAGTACTCAGTGTCACACGATGTAGTGGATTGTTCAAGCGGCGAATATTTCGTGCAACCTCATACTTAAAGGAGTTACTTTGTAGTGCTCAGTATAGGTATTAAGTCACATCTATCGTACAAGCATTAAGTCACAAAATGGGATGTTTACTTCGTTTTCAAGCTGGTTATATCGGGTTCTCTCCATATGTGGTCATTACTATTAGCCGGGGAATTCAAAGGAGGTTCGATTACAGGTTGAGAGAGACAAGTATTGAGAGTATTTTTGCGACATATACTCACAAATTATGCTTACACGGTCTATCTATATTGCATCAGAAGTGTAAAGTACGGGTAATTATGGCATGTACACAAAATAGTATGATGATTTCGATAAATCGCAATCAGAAGGAGGGAGAAGAACATGCCAAAAGAAGTAGTGTTTCATCTCTAGTACGTTGGTTGTTCGAGGGAATTGTGCTTACACTAGAACCGAAGAAGTACTAATGATGTGTACATCGGAGCGTATTACCAACCTTCTGTGCAATGTTATGTGAGTTATTTTGTCATGATGCTCCCCGAACGACAACCATGTGCCTACACTTTTGAATCTACTTTATCCGCTGCGTGATGAAAAGAGAGTTGTCGGTTCAGGAGGGAGCAGGAAAAAGAATAAAGGCTCACTAGTTAGGAGGGAGTAATAACCTAACTAGACCATTACAGTTGAAGTTCAGAGCTACAAAGACCTTTGTCGTCAGTGTCAAAGATCATACGCCGAGATCGTCGGAAGAGAGAACTTCAAGTCTGCCTCAGTATCTAGACTACAGAGACTCTGCGCTTCAACAACGTCAACATAGTTTACTATTGTTGTTATTTACATTTTTTATGTATTTATAGGTCTCATTGTAACCATTCACGTGTGACGATATCTTGGAGGGAGATTGTTAGCCTCGCTCTTTTTATAAAGATAACGTCACATACGTGAAATGGACTAGATTGGTAACAAGTAGTACCTTTAGGGACTATTATTGTACACTAGGCATAGTATTGTTGTTATGAGCCTATAAATACCCCTCATGACTCTCCATGAGGGGGTGAGAAATTGTGTAACTTCATTTTAGTCATTAATTTTATCCATTTTCTTCACCCTCTCTCTACTTTATCTCTCTAAACTAAGCATGGATTTCATATACTTTGATCAACCTCGACCTCCCGAATCACATAAAAATCATCACTTTTCGGTCCTACAATAAGATATGTAGAAACGATAGCATGAGATAATAATAGGCTTAACCAATCCTCTTGAGCATGAGATCTTTAATAAACATTTTTTTTTTATATTTGATTTATGATATTTGTTGTCAAAAATCGAATATCTCTAAATATATGAAAAAACCTCACATTTTGGAAAATAGTTTTTCAAATAACTATCCCACTTTTAAATAACATGTTTTCACTATCAATATCCACAATTTTGTTTTGATCAAAACTAAAGATTGGGAAAGTATTCTTTACCATTCATTCACACATTTTGAAGTAAAAACCCAGTCTATTTTATTCAAATAACTCTCACATCTAAGTGAAAACTTACTTTCAAACATTGTTGAATAATGCTAAAAACGTCTCTTTTAAAATCATGCATGGTGATCTCATATTTGTCATCTATATTTATATAAATTACACTTATAAGTGAACTAAATCAAATCAAGAGGACCATGGTTTGTTCATTAAGACTTTGTTTGTAACAAGTCTAGAAATCCATGCTATCATAACTACCCACTTATTGCACATTGATACACATTAGGATTAATCCTCCTAGTTATGTAGTTATGAAATACTTGATGTTGCTTATTGTTTCCTAGCACTTATATTTTACTTGCTTGATGAGTATGTTTGCATGCTAGATGAAATTGCTTGTTTACTTAATCTCTTCGATTAACATGCTTTGGCTACATAATTGCCTACATAATTAGTATATGCTTAATTGCCTCAAAGAGTTGGACTTGTTTGAAACCAAAAACACAACCTTTCTGAAATTCACTACCAAAAACCCTTTTCTGGCAATCTGGAAATCACCAGATGGGCGGCCCCCTTAAATCATAAGGCGGCCCCCTTAATTATTAAGGGGACCAGCCTCCAATTAAGGGGACCGACCATCTGATGGTCGAAGGTGTTGTTTCCTTTCTCTACTTTTTAGCCCATTTCATCCTACACTTCCCTAAATTCACAAACCTATTCTATCCAAAACCCTCCATCAAAGTTTATCCATCCTTGATCCTACCAATCCTACATTATAAACACTCTCATTCCTCTCAATCTCCACTCATCTCACCATTTCCTCTCCCATTAAACCAAAATCACCAAGAAACTTGTTTGGAGAAGAAAGCCTAACTTCCTTTAAAATTCCGTCAAACCAAATGACGTTGTCAAACATCCAACACCAAATTCCTCCTATGTTTTCAAACATTACTTACCTAACACCTTACTCTCTTCTCACCAACATTACATATCAAAAACCTTTACTCACCCATATCCTTCTACATTACACTCAAACCTCTTAATCTTTTCACAACTCAAGCGATGTTGTTCATAATCAACCAACACCTAAACCTTACTCTCACAAAAATGATCCATTTAAGAACAAATCATCCATTCGTGCTTTCACTAATGCTCCTTCTTATGATGAGCATGCACAATCCCAAAACAATAATCCCAACCTCATTACCAACACTCTACATGTTGCTCACTCAACAAAAACACCATCCACTCATGAAGAATCTCTTCCACCCATATCATGTTTTCATGATTACCCAAGCTCATACATGTCTCCACCACCAAGAGTATCACCACCACATACTACAACTTCACATGCCATTCCTATGTTGCATGTTCAAACCTTCACCCAAGACAGCTATCATGCTCCACCACTATCACCTTCCTTCGAACACTTGAAGTTCGTTAAGGAGCTACAAGAAGCCCATGAGCTTAATGCTCTTTTAGCCTTACATCTTGCTCAACGCAATTTGGATCCACCTTCATCTAGCTCACCCTCATCACCACACAACATAAATCAAGTTGAAAAACATGTCAACAATTGACCTTGTTGCATCTTTCTCCTAAAAACCATTGCATTCAATGAACACTTCACTTGGATTAAATATCTTCTCACTAGATCACATCCAATACCCTCACTTGAACAACAACCAAAACCTTAATCAACCTCTTCCGCTACAAACTCTCCACCACCAAACTCTCCAACATTCATGACCCAAACATATACCTCCATTAATCCAACAACCTTACCCTAACTCAACCATCTTCATTCCAAACACTCCATCATCAACCATCTAAGCATACTATATGCTTATGATTTTCACTTTCAAATACGAATCAACCAACCTTTGTTACAAGCAAGTCCGACGGCTCTCTTTGGCAAATTAGGATCTTTAACATAATCACTTTGAATTAATTGTTATGCATCCTTAATATTTGTTTGCTATGCTTGTTATTTGTATATTGCATATTCTTCTATATATGCTTGTGCTTCTACTATTTTTCTTGCGAGCATTCCATATCTCGATTCCTTGGTGCCATCGAACGAGGGGGAGCACACATCAAGGGGGAGATTTCATCCCGTCTAACTTCATTTATGAAGCTAGCCGGCATAACCTTTTTGATTTTATAAAAAGGGGGAGAAGTGAATACAAACTCACTAAATACATGTCTAAAAATTAATTTTTAGACTTGATAATTTTTAGACTTGATGAGTTTAGGTTTTGTAATCATCAAAAAGGGGGAGATTGTTGATATAAATAATGTCTAAAAACATTATTAACATTTATCGATATCTCTATGTTTTGATAATCACAAAACGTAAACCCATTGAGCTAAAAATTATGACGTAAACAAGTATTTAGTGATAAATATTCACTTTACATCCAAATCACTTAAGGTATGAATAAACAAAGTGTTTAATGCATTTTATGATCAAAGGAATTTTTATTTTTACAAACCTTACATTTTTTATAAAGTGGGTCAAACATTTTTAAACTTATACAAAATGTTTTTGTATTTATAAAGAAATGTTTTATTCAAAATAAATATTTTGAATTCAAATTTCTACCCAAAAAATGTAACAATTCGCATTTTCAGATTAATTACTATTCCCGGGAAATTTACTATTCACTTTACTATTCATGTTACTATTCATTTTTACTATTCATTTTCCCGAAATTTCTCCGAAAGTTGATTTTTATTTCATATTCTCGAGTGATAAATTATTTCCATGGCAAATTAAATGTTTGACATTCGTTAGATCATTTTCGTGAAAGTTATTAAGGAATTACACGGAATTATACGTTTTAGGGTAAAACGTCATTCAAAAATTCTACGCACAACGAAACTCGACCGCGTTAAGTGACCCCGCATCAGAAAAATGTTTAGTACTCTCATGATTAATTATAGAATTAATCATGACTGAGAAAAATAATTTTCAGTTTTAAACGTTTTTACTCCGCCGTAACCTTAGCCTATACCTGCACCGCGTTTCTAAGATGATTTGAGTTTTCAACTTATTAGAAAAAGTCAACATATTTTTCCCTCCTCCTTTGACCAAAAATCATTCCTTGATTTTATAAGTCATTCCTTGATTTTTAGGCTTGCGGTTTTAGGTCTAAAAGACATTTAACACCAACCGACACTAGACTGAGCCCAGCCTAGACATTATAAGTCATTTTAAGTCATTATTATCCTATTAGAAAAGTTATATTTTACTTTTCTCAATTTTGCGCAACTTTCGTACGTTTTACGTATTACGCGTTTTAGACCCGTGTTTCCAGTTTTAGCAGGGTTTTACCACCCAAATGGAACCTACCACTCATTTTATATTTTATTATGGAGTGTAATGACATGTTTAACAATACTTTCAAGTTCCGTATTTTTACGACACCCAGTTTTACGTTTTGAGGCTTAATCATTTACGGTTAGCAATTTACGAGGTCAAAACTAGTCACATAAGTAGGATAATATCATCAAAAGTCCACACCTTGTTCTCCAAGTTCATGAACAGACCTAGGGGGGGGGGGGAATTCAGCCCATAGGTGGCTTGATCTCATGCTAGGAAGCTTAGATTGCATGCATGTGTCCAACTTGGTCTCCAAGTGTTGACAAGTCAACATTGTAACCTCCTCATTTTTAGTATAAAAGAGAGCTCATTCTCTTCCTTTCTCCTTCAATACCAACGACCCAAAACCATCCAAATACACCATTTTGATCATTGATCTTGCTCATTCAATCCATCACAAGTTCAAGTCATAGTTCCTAGTTGATCCTTAACACCTTTCAACCATAAAACTCTATAAAATCACCACAAAAACTCATCAAATTTCCAAGTGTTCCTAGTGAAGATTTTTACTCAAGGTTGTTTTTATGTTAGATTAGTATTTATCAAAGGATTATAAGATAGGGTTTTTGGTATGGAAGCATGGCTATGGTTGGAAAGGTTTTTGGAAGATTAAGTAGTGGTTCTTGGTTTTGATCTTGGTTCTAGTTAGTTTCTTCACAAGTTGTAAGCAAACCCTAACATACTCCTTGCTTAATTATCATTTTCATGCTCTTTGTGTTCCTTTCATGCAATATATGTTCTTGTTATTGTGTTCATGATGTTTAAAAATGGATAAAACAAGTATTGGTATACATATGTTAACTTATGACAAGTAAACAAGCAAACTAGTGATTTTTATGGAGAACCATGACCAAAATAGTATAACTTTGATATTTGAAACTTACTTACTGTTAAAGAGGACTTAACAAGGAAAACATAGCAATTTGAATCACCCAAAACGAGTACCCGAGTCAAAAGTTATGGCCATAAGAAGTTAGCGAAACCAAAACGGCAAAACTGCCTATACCTACTGTTTTTGCATTCTGCCATTTTGAAAGTCACTCTTCTGGTCCGATTCATCAAAAAGTTAAAACACGAAAGTTGTCCGGAACGACATTTTCATTCAGGAACAAAGAAGCTCGAGCCCTGAAAACGCTTTTCGAGTGATAATTTTCTTCAAAATCTTAACAGCCCATTTTAGACCAAAGTCACTATATTATAGTTATGATTTACTAAGACCAAGAGGTCTAATGACCTAAAGCCAAGACCACAACCATGGCTAAAGCCAAGGTTGAGTCTCAAGACCATGGAAAAATGACCAAGGTCACGGCGAAGCCATGACTAAATGACCATATAAACTTACTTAGGCGAAAACATGAAAACAAGGAGTTGACGATAACTTGAACAAACAATTTGGATCTACTCCACCTAAAGAACCATGAGATACAAGTTATAATAAACTTACCCTAATAACAATCTTCATGTACAAATAAACTTTCCTAAGTTTATTCAAATATTGGACATGTAACTTTTCGGATCAAAACTAATACATTTGTTATCAAATGCTACAATAGTAGGGAGCCTCATGTGAGGAGTTCATTAAGTAAGCCGTCGAGATGAGTTGTGGATTTACGAATTAAAGTGTCCTGGCTCCTCGAACGTTTACTCCATGACTTCTGAATTATGTCGACCCGAACGGTAGTAAGAGATATACAACTTATACATGTTTCATAAACCATTTATATTCAAAGACTTACGCTATATACTAAGTACTACATCATGAACATTATGCAAGATGTATATTGGCAATTCTTCATATTCTTAGACGTTACTCCAAACCTAAGTCGCAACGTTCTATTATAGGCTGCTCTTAGAGACTTTCACGATTCGACTACCACTTTGATTTCACATCACTTAAGCTTAAGGTGAGTCATAGCCCCTAGTTTTTCATACTTGTTTTAACTCTTTGGGGGAGATACATGCACAACTACTTGCTTACTTGTACAAATACTCAAAACATTTATACTTGATTATTTTATACTTGATTGTGTTACACTTGATTGTCTTATACTTGATCGCATTATACTTGATTTCATATATACATGATTGCGTTATACTTAATTGTGAGACTTCCAGTGGCTCCAGATTAAGTTGCTGGATGACCATTGAGACTTCCGATGGCTCCAAATTAAGTTTTTGGATGACCATTGAGGCTTTGATACATCCTAACATTTGCGAATGTTGGATACATCATAAACGTGAGGTCTTCGGAGATGAAGTGTAGACTCACGACTAATTGCTAAACTGTTTTGATGAACTTATACATGTCTTTATTATACCATATATATTAGCAGTGGGTTGTGAACACACAGGTTGCAAGTCTCTTATGGCGGGACTTGCAACTGAGTGGATTCTCAATGCCTTTGCTGTGTGAACATTCTTTTGAGGATTTTTCAACTGTTTCAAGACAAACTCTATGAACTCACCAACCATTGTGTTGACACTTTAGCATGTTTGTCTCAGGTCTATAAGATGATAGCTGTTGCATGGAGCATTGAGTCGCTTGGCATGTTTTGAAGACTTATGCTTTTATCTTTACCATTCGATATGTTTTAAAACTCATATGTATTGTATTATGGAACTCAAGTTTGTAACTCGAAACTTATTAATCGAATGGTCACTTTTCAAAACGTCTCATTTAGAGTTCGTTTTCTATACCTTGTACTTTGTATTATGAAGTAGCACCCCTATGACACAGTCTTCCGCTGCGGTATTTTGGGGGTGTTACAGATTGGTACCAGAGCCTTGGTTATAGAGAACTAGGTTGCATATACTACCTAGACTATAACTGCTATAAACATTAAGACTCTTCTCTTTATTTTGCCTTACACACACTTCATGCGCATATGCTTATTGCTAATTGTTTGTTTAGGAGAAACCCCAGACAATAGTCAAGTCATCAAAAATTTAGAGCTAAGTAATAATTGTTTAATTAACTTAATCTTGTGACAGTTCTTGTTTGATAAGACATAAGATTAAGTTAAATAAAGGTTATTAGTTTCCTGTAGAGATTTGATAATTTGCCTTATACTTACTTTATATGATTCTAATACCTAGAAGTGGTTCATATGTCCTAGTACGACACTCAAACCTTTCTACAAGCGCGACTAGTCCATTTCGTCATATCACCTTCTCTAGATACCCACACTACGTTACCCTTTCACAACTTAAGAACGGATGATAGAAAGTCTACCCAATTATGTAGTATCAATTGTTGAGATATGTGTGCCTGGTAATATGTATACGTGTGAAAGGAAGCAATTATAATTATGGTGGCCAACATAATTATAAATGCGTCACGACTCACGTAGACATATGTGACCATGCTTACATTAATTAACGATTGACTCAAAATTGACAAGATTTAAGACTAAGTAGTCTAGGAATATCACCTCATATCTGACGTCGACAAAATGTCCCTCCTTGTAGATATCATGGCACCAAAGAGAGTAACTCGTAGCACTAGCCGAGGTGGTGCAACACCAAAAGGTGGAAGAACTGGAGGTCGTGGAGGTAGAGGAGCTGCTCACGACACTAGTAACCCTAGTAATGATAGTGGAAGAACTGGTGGACGTGGAGGTAGAGGAGATGCTCACGACACTAGTAACCATAGTAACGATGGTGGAAATCCAGATGTCTCCACCATTATTGCCCAACAACTACAAAACCTACTTCCCACTATAGTCACACAAGTTGGCAATCACATGAACAATTCGGGAAACCACGGAAGCATAAATGATGCTACAAATGATGGAGGAAGGAATGGTAATAACAACAACAACAACAACAACCATAGGACTGGATGTACGTATAAGGAATTTACGTCGTGCAAACCAATTGAGTTTAATGGTAAAGGAGGTGCATTGGCATACACACGATGGGTTGAGAAGATGGAGTCAGTGATCGATATCTGTAACTGTGCAATCCACCAGAGAGTGAAATATTCTGAATGCTTGCTATCAGAAAAGGCATTGACATGGTGGAACATGCAGATTCAAGCAAGGACTAGAGAAGCAGCTGTAGGCATGACATGGGACGACTTTAAGGGACTACTGAAGGAAGAGTACTGCCCGGTTAATGAAATGCAAAAACTAGAGGACGAGTTTTGGCATCACTCTATGGTAGGGGCTGGTCATGCAACCTACACAGATCGGTTTCATGAACTAGCTAAACTAGTTCCTCATCTGGTTACCCCTGAATCCAAGAGGATTGAGAGGTACATTTATGGCCTTGTTCCCGAGATTCGTGGGATGGTGAAAACAACCGAACCTCCCACTATTCAAAGTGCAATATTAAGAGCAGGGACCCTAACAGATGAGATGGTTAGGAATGGAACTTTGAAGAATAGTGACAAAAGGAAGGGAGCGGGTGAATCAGGCGAGCAAATGGGTACAATGGTTGATAATAAGAAAGCAAGAGGATTTGCGGCAACTGTTTCTAATCAGAGAATGTATGAGGGTCCACATCCTAAGTGTACTAAATGTGCTTATCATCATCAAAGGTCAGAGCCCTGTCGAATGTGTACTAATTGCAATCAAAAGAGCCATTTTACAAATCAGTGTAAAGCAACGGCAAGGCAAGTAGCATCGGTGAATGCGGGCAATATAAGAAACAACCAAAAGACATGCTTTGAGTGCAACAGCCCAAACCACTTCCGAGATACTTGTCCTAAGTTAAATAGGGCACAGGGACAAGTGCTGGATAACCCGACCCTAGCAGTAATGCTTGAAGAAAATAACCCAAACCGTGGATACAATGTTAGTCCACCTCGGGGTTGAGCATACTATTTGGGTGCTAAGGAAGCCCGCAATGCGTAACGGGTACGTACCTTATACTACCATATTATTCTATTCTAAACCTAGCTTTATTATGCCGCTATTAAGATAAGAGACCTAGACACACTAAACTTCGGGACGAAGTTTCCTGAAGGGGTAGAGACTGTAACAATTCGCATTTTCAGATTAATTACTATTCCCGGGAAATTTACTATTCATGTTACTATTCGTTTTTACTATTCATTTTTCCCGAAATTTCCCCGAAAGTTGATTTTTATTTCATATTCTCGAGTGATAAATCATTTCCATGGCAAATTAAATGTTTGACATTCGTTAGATCATTTTCGTGAAAGTTATTAAGGAATTACACGGAATTATACGTTTTAGGGTAAAACGTCATTCAAAAATTCTACGCACAATGAAACTCGACCGCGTTAAGTGACCCCGCATCAGAAAAATGTTTAGTACTCTCATGATTAATTATAGAATTAATCATAACTGAGAAAACTATGACCAAAATAAGCCTCGGCCGTGAAAAACTGGAATTTTCAGTTTTAAACGTTTTTACTCAGCCGTAACCTTAGCCTATACCTGCACCGTGTTTCTAAGACGATTTGAGTTTTCAACTTATTAGAAAAAGTCAACATATTTTTCCCTCCTCCTTTGACCAAAAATCATTCCTTGATTTTATAAGTCATTCCTTGATTTTTAGGCTTGCGGTTTTAGGTCTAAAAGACATTTAACACCAACCGACACTAGACTGAGCCCAGCCTAGACATTATAAGTCATTTTAAGTCATTATTATCCTATTAGAAAAGTTATATTTTACTTTTCTCAATTTTGCGCAACTTTCGTACGTTTTACGTATTACGCGTTTTAGACCCGTGTTTCCAGTTTTAGCAGGGTTTTACCACCCAAATGGAACCTATCACTCATTTTATATTTTATTATGGAGTGTAATGACATGTTTAACAATACTTTCAAGTTCCGTATTTTTACGACACCCGGTTTTACGTTTTGAGGCTTAATCATTTACGGTTAGCAATTTACGGGGTCAAAACTAGTCACATAAGTAGGATAATATCATCAAAAGTCCACACCTTGTTCTCCAAGTTCATGAACAGACCTAGGGGGGGGGGGGGAATTCAGCCCATAGGTGGCTTGATCGCATGCTAGGAAGCTTAGATTGCATGCATGTGTCCAACTTGGTCTCCAAGTGTTGACAAGTCAACATTGTAACCTCCTCATTTTTAGTATAAAAGAGAGCTCATTCTCTTCCTTTCTCCTTCAATACCAACGACCCAAAACCATCCAAATACACCATTTTGATCATTGATCTTGCTCATTCAATCCATCACAAGTTCAAGTCATAGTTCCTAGTTGATCCTTAACACCTTTCAACCATAAAACTCTATAAAATCACCACAAAAACTCATCAAATTTCCAAGTGTTCCTAGTGAAGATTTTTACTCAAGGTTGTTTTTATGTTAGATTAGTATTTATCAAAGGATTATAAGATAGGGTTTTTGGTATGGAAGCATGGCTATGGTTGGAAAGGTTTTTGGAAGATTAAGTAGTGGTTCTTGGTTTTGATCTTGGTTCTAGTTAGTTTCTTCACAAGTTGTAAGCAAACCCTAACATACTCCTAGCTTAATTATCATTTTCATGCTCTTTGTGTTCCTTTCATGCTATATATGTTCTTGTTATTGTGTTCATGATGTTTAAAAATGGATAAAACAAGAGGTCACTATATTATAGTTATGATTTACTAAGACCAAGAGGTCTAATGACCTAAAGCCAAGACCACAACTATGGCTAAAGCCAAGGTTGAGTCTCAAGACCACGGAAAAATGACCAAGGTCACGGCGAAGCCATGACTAAATGACCATATAAACTTACTTAGGCGAAAACATGAAAACAAGGAGTTGACGATAACTTGAACAAACAATTTGGATCTACTCCACCTAAAGAACCATGAGATACAAGTTATAATAAACTTACCCTAATAACAGTCTTCATGTACAAATAAACTTTCCTAAGTTTATTCAAATATTGGACATGTAACTTTTCGGATCAAAACTAATACATTTGTTATCAAATGCTACAATAGTAGGGAGCCTCATGTGAGGAGTTCATTAAGTAAGCCGTCGAGATGAGTTGTGGATTTACGAATTAAAGTGTCCTGGCTCCTCGAACGTTTACTCCATGACTTCTGAATTATGTCGGCCCGAACGGTAGTAAGAGATATACAACTTATACATGTTTCATAAACCATTTATATTCAAAGACTTACGCTATATACTAAGTACTACATCATGAACATTATGCAAGACGTATATTGGCAATTCTTCGTATTCTTAGACGTTACTCCAAACCTAAGTCGCAACGTTCTATTATAGGCTGCTCTTAGAGACTTTCACGATTCGACTACCACTTTGATTTCACATCACTTAAGCTTAAGGTGAGTCATAGCCCCTAGTTTTTCATACTTGTTTTAACTCTTTGGGGGAGATACATGCACAACTACTTGCTTACTTGTACAAATACTCAAAACATTTATACTTGATTATTTTATACTTGATTGTGTTACACTTGATTGTCTTATACTTGATCGCATTATACTTGATTTCATATATACATGATTGCGTTATACTTAATTGTGAGACTTCCAGTGGCTCCAGATTAAGTTGCTGGATGACCATTGAGACTTCCGATGGCTCCAAATTAAGTTGTTGGATGACCATTGACGCTTTGATACATCCTAACATTTGCGAATGTTGGATACATCATAAACGTGAGGTCTTCAGAGATGAAGTGTAGACTCACGACTAATTGCTAAACTGTTTTGATGAACTTATACATGTCTTTATTATACCATATATATTAGCAGTGGGTTGTGAACACACAGGTTGCAAGTCTCTTATGGCGGGACTTGCAACTGAGTGGATTCTCAATGCCTTTGCTGTGTGAACATTCTTTTGAGGATTTTTCAACTGTTTCAAGACAAACTCTATGAACTCACCAACCATTGTGTTGACACTTTAGCATGTTTGTCTCAGGTCTATAAGATGATAGCTGTTGCATGGAGCATTGAGTTGCTTGGCATGTTTTGAAGACTTATGCTTTTATCTTTACCATTCGATATGTTTTAAAACTCGTATGTATTGTATTATGGAACTCAAGTTTGTAACTCGAAACTTATTAATCGAATGGTCACTTTTCAAAACGTCTCATTTAGAGTTCGTTTTCTATACCTTGTACTTTGTATTATGAAGTAGCACCCGTATGACACAGTCTTCCGCTGCTGTATTTTGGGGGTGTTACAAAAAAGGCTATACTCTTCAGGAAAAACCTTCCCCACAAAAAGACAAAAATTCTGATGAAAATATTTTTTTTTGTTAGGCGGCCCCCTTAATTATTAAGGGGACCGGCTAGTAAATTAAGGGGACCGGCCAGACAATTAAGGGGACCGGCCACGCTCCCAAATAGTATTTTCTCCCCTATAAATACTGGTTCATTCCACAGATTTTTCTCACCTTTTACACCCCAAAACTTTCTGTTCTAGATCTCATTTCTATTCTCTAAAATCCTTTGATCATACATACATAAATCTTTGTTTCAAAGTGATCCAAACCTCTACCTTTTAAGTGCAAGAGAAGAATACTTCAATCTACCAAGAGAAGAAGTATTACAACTTGTTGTGACCTCCACATCCAAGTTGTTAGAGCATCATCCATTATATCTATTTCTTTGTATAACTAGTTGTGAATACTTGATAGAAAATAGATTAGCAAGGTGTGTAGATAGAGAGATTGTGTAGTAGATAGTTGTGAAGTAGAGAAGTTGGGAAGTAGATAGTTGTGAAGAAGATTGTTGTGAAGTAGATAGTTGTGAAGATAGATAGGTGTGAAGAAGTAGTGTTGTGATTAAGTAGTGACTAGGTGTAAAGAAGTTGTGTAGAAGGTGTGAATAAGTTGTGACGAAGTTGTGGTATGTATATTGGTGTGTAAGGTTTCTCCGCCATAAGGAGCTTGTTGACATAGTGAAGAAAACTCTCAAGTAGGCGACTCGAGGAGTGGAGTAGGGCAAGGAAGGTGTCCTTGTAGCCGAACCACTATAAATCCTTTATCTCGCGGTTAGATCTTTCCATATCTTAATTATTATCTTGCTTATATCGTTATTACTTTTGTAGACGTAGACATATACATATATATATATATATATATATATATATATATATATATATATATATATATATATATATATATATATATATATATATATATATATATATATATATATATATATATATATATATATATATATATATATATATATATATATATATATATATATATAGTTGCTCATATAGTGCTAAAACAGATTTTACTTAAAGATCAAACGAAAGTTTCATTCACAAAACAAAGTTTTTACAATCAAGCTAAAAAGGTTACATACATATAATTGATCATTTCGATCAAGTATAGTTTTCATACAAAATATAACTAAGGATTATAAAATAAACGATTACGTACTTATCTCTCATATATAGCTATAATTGTTTATATTATGCATGTGTTGATTTCACATACTTAGCTTACATTATTATTATTGTTCATACTTTGATATACTTGTTCATATTGTTCAAGATTTGAGTTCACATTAGATTGGATCAAAGTTTTAAAAGCAAACAAGGTTTTAAAACTAAACTAAGTTTTCATAATAAAATTAAAAAGACGTAAAACTATTCAACCCCCTTCTAGTTTTCTACAAGTATGGTGTTGGTTTGCAAAAATTCTAACACTCAACAAAAACCAAGGATCAATATTTTGAACATACCACATTTGCACCACAATATACCTATTGATCCTGTAACACATTCTTCTCATAACCTCCTGATAACCTTTGCTCTGTAATCATAGTTCTCGTACACACAATGCCCAAAACCCGACATTTTTAGTATCCTGCAGACATGAAATTGAATCCGGCGATCATCATTATATTACACATAAAACGCATATAACATGAAAACCCATTTTTTTATATTTCAATCCAGCGAAGCTTTTAAATACCGATAAAAACCTGTCATTTTACCGGAACCATAGATACCAATAAACTGCAAGAATGTAAACACATTCGTCGCTTAACCTTAATGCTGCACATTTATCTTGTGGTCTTGATTCTAACCTAACATGGTTGTCAATATCATATAGCTATAGTCTTTTGTATCAACTTCTCTTCGCCCCTGGTCAAATGCAGAGAAAAACATCAGTGTTTGGTCGAACACTTAATCAGCATCATATAACTTAATTATATAAACAGAAATCTATAGTATAGAAATAACAGCCATAAAAATAATCGCGCATATTTTTTTTCTTTTTATCAAAAGGACATGTATCAGCCAAGAATGACATCATATGACCTTACACGATAGCTTACGGAAAATACATATACAACAAAACTCACACCATCCTCACCACAGGCACTCTTGTAGCACCATTGTTGGTTAATAAAAAAAATTGACACTTTTACTCATGAATGGGTCAATTTAGGGCCTGATATATCTCAATCGGGTCATATGTGTCGAAGGGTGTAACCAAATATTAAATAAACGTTTTCCCAAAGGTGAAAGTTTAAGCCAATACCGAATAACAAAAATCGATGCAAAAAAATGACCGCGTGAGCTTTTCCAAATACAGATAAGCCATTTCTCGCCGAAGGAGCTGCTGTAGGAAATATGTCTTGTAAAAAACATGTACCATAATAAAACATTGTCAAGATTCAAGAAGTAAAGTGATGGTGGCCTGTGATTTGGGCGGTGGTGAATTGGATGTTTAATTTAGTAACACAAATTAACACGTAAATCTGAATAATAGTAACATAAACCAAACTTACAGATTCCAAGCATCAGAATTAAAGAAAATATTGAAGGTGTGAGTGAATCGAGCCTGCAAAAACCTTCAAAAAGAAAGTTAACAACATAAGCTTTAAACTCTAAAGAGGAAGAAGTAAACAAATATACAGAGATTCACCTGGTTCTTTTAGAGAATCGGTGAAGATGGTTTTCTTGATAACAATGAAAAAGAGAGAGGCGGTGGAGTGGTTCTGTGAGGCTAAGATACATATCCAAAAAAAGCAAAATTTAAAGATGGGCGCCAATCATATCGCACCGAACCGAAACGACATATGTAGCGTCGTTTCATGACGCTACATTATATATATAGTAATGTATAATGAACCATATATACTCTTTCTTAAGTTCTTAATCAATGGTACTACTTAAGAAGATATTTTTTGAAATTTTATATAGAAACAACATTTTACACTAAAATATTTCGGCCCCCAATAGATATGCTCAAGCTCCGCCATTGCATGTTCCATCTATAAATTTTTTTTCAAAAAATCAAAATATGAAAATTTAGTTTTAAGGTGGGTTTGGTATAGGGGTGTCAAATGGGTCGACCCGACCCGAACCCGATAAAGCCTTATAGGGTCTAAACCATATATTTAGAAACCCACTTATACACAAAGATCTAAACCATATATTTAGAAAACACCATTACTTTTTCAATCTTCTTCTTGAAATTATCTCAAGAATATATTAATCACACAACTAACAAGATATCATCAATACATAAACATTATTTCAACCCACTAAACAAGTACTTCACGGTCAAACTAACAGAAAAATTGGTCAAGGGACCAAACCTGTTATGGGTCGTAACCACAGGAACTGGATCCACTAAAAAAAGTAAAGGGATTATATCCGTTAAACCCGACAGACCACAAGGACCATTTATGAAATTAACTCTTTATTCTATGTTAAATTCTGTATAAAAAATGGTGATGAAATTTCAAATGAATTATGTTAGAAGCTGCGTGGATGTATGTCTAGTCATTCATGCACTTGTCATATCTCGCACCAGCCCCACATAAAGATGTACGAATATATGAACATGTCCCATAATACTTGCTCCTCTGGCAATCCGACTGGATTCAAAATTGCCTTGCGTATGAACAAACCACAAAGAGTTCTATAGTTAAGCATCTATACTATGGCTATGTTTGGCGCAGAGCTTTTTGGAGCTTTTTGGGGCAATGAGCGGTGAGTAATGAGCTTTTTTATTTTCAGTGTTGTTTGGCAAAAGAGTGGTGAGCTTTGCTAAATTTTAGGAAAGCTCATTTTTCCAATGCTTCTTTAAGAAGCTGTGAGTGGAAAGCTCATTTTTCACAGCTACTGCTCGCAGCTCACTGCTACTGCTCACAGGTACTGCTTACAACTACTTTTGCCAAACATAGCCTATATAATAAACAAAGGTTTTGTACAAGTCCTCCTAAGCGCGCCTCATTAAAAACCCAATTAATACTCTGTGGTGGATTGCCTTATTTAGACTCATAGTACAACTCTTTTGCTGCAACAAATTTGTAGAACCCTTCCTCTACACGACTCATTCTTCAGTTATCATTCTTCATCTTATTTTTGGAAACCAGTAAACACCATTAATTCCTCCACATCTTCAACAACACAATCAATCTTCATATACGCTCCTCAAAATAATACTGTGTTCATCTATCCGAAAATAAATAGTCAAACCTAATTCATTTTATACGCTCCTATGAAGAATACCAATTTAATGTATACGCTCCTCTTCTTTTGATCTCTTTTCATCAATCATGAGATATGTTTTCTCAAGCCTTCATCTTCTTTCATTTAATTTGTTTTCATGTGTAAAACCAATGTCGATATATGTTTAGTAATTCATTTATCAATCTTGTTCATCAACAATTTCTGATTTCATGACACCAATTTAGACTATGGACTTCGAAGAGATTTATGATACGAGCTATCTCTCTGGAACGAGGTAATGTTGATTTCTTTGTCATCGTGCTTATTAGTGTAGTTGTTTTAACTTGAAAGATGAAAAACGAATTAGACATGGTCATTTATCATTTTGTTTATCATCTTGGTCTATATTTAATTTTTCTTGAATTGCAAATTTATTTTGCGCCTAAGGTGTTTGATGAAATGACTGTGTACTAATGGATGTCAACAACTGTTATTGAACCTAATTGATAATAGCAGTAGCCAAATAATGTGTAAAAAACATTTGTTTAAGCTGTTTATTTATTTATAGTGAATATTTACATATTATTTAGACTTATGGAGGGGCTGTGATTGTGTAGGGTTTAGCGGCTGATGGATATAGGCGCTAAAATAGTGTAGACTGAGTAGAAGGCCAAAGTGTTGTATGCATCAATTCTGTTTGACAGGTAACTTCATTCTTTGTGTTTATTTGGGTCACCTAATATTTGCTTTTCAAGGTTTTATTAAGCACATTGGTTCATCTAATAGTAGTTTTGATGTTTTATTAAACACTTATACTTAAATGTAGCTGCAAATGGACTTACTGGGGCATACTGATAGCGTGGATAGTTATGTTGGGATCCTAATTGGATTATTCGATTGTGGGATGTTCGCAAAATTTAGTTGGGAGAACATTAATATCACTTACAAACCAGACGGGACTCCTGTTGCTGTTGGGACCAGGGTAAATTTTTACATCCTTTATTAAACTTTTTCCCTTTCGTTTACATATTTTCAGTTCCTACAATCTTAGGAAGTTATCGGAGTGGCGATCACTTAATTATATTGTATGTATATCATAGGAAGATGAACTGAAAATATTGGATGTTTGAAAATTCAAGCCCATTCATAAACAGAAATTCAATTATGATGTAACATTTTATTTCGTAAGTACCATTCTTAAATGATCGTTCTTAGTAATATTAGCGGGACGACGTTTCAAGAATATGCTCAAGTTCAAGCCTGATTTCAGGGGAACTAGCTGATGCGTGGGAATTGCACCAGGCTTTACCTCTCGAGGGATCTCGAGAAGCTTACAACCCCCACCAGGCAGTGTACCTGATCGTTGTAGTATAGTATAGTGACAAGTACCGGGGGAATGATCGTTCAACTCAGGAATAGTGTCGCTAGGATTAGAAAGCCTAAAAACTAGGTCTAGAGGTAAGGGATGATTCTTTTTGTATTTTTATATTTTTATGAAAGCAAGTAAAATCTCGGTTTTTGGAAGAGTGGGCGGAATTAGTTGCTAGTCAACTAACCCAATAACTACAGATGCAATCAAAATAAAATGACAAAAATGAAAATAAAGCTAATTACTAATATGGTGTGAACAATAGATGGGAGAATTGTGTTTACTTAGATTTCACTACTCCCTAGATATCTTTTACAGGTTAATTGTTTGTTACAGTTGCGTGGATGACGGGTTATATTCCTTAATATCAATCATGGGGTGGCGTACTTACTTCCCCAATTCTATAAGCTCCTACTTCACTCCTATGTCGAGCCTGCAAGAAGCTCCTAACATGGGATCACTAGAATTCGCTCATGCATTAAATACAACCATAAAAACCTAGTACACATCGGTTCTGTTTCTTAAGATGTTCAAGCAAGTTACACAATGGAGATCTGCCAGTTTTCTTAAGCCTAACATTGAAATCATTCATCCATTACAACTATAAATAAGCAATCAACCTATAATCAACATCTAGGTTTCATTACATCTAAGCAAACACACAAGAGATCTAGCCTAGCATGTTAAAATCAAGACAAGTGTAAGATATATTCAAATAACACATAGACATATTGAATGAATTGAAAGGATACTTATCTCAATTGAGCATGAAGGGTTTCAAGGGGTGAAAACCCTTGAAAATACTGTAAAAGTCGTGTTAGGGTTTATTAAGTTCGACCCTAAAATTCTCCTCCATTTAGAATGAAAATTACAAAGACTATATATAGATTTACTAAGGTGACGGTGTCAAGAAGAAAGTTCTGACGCCGTCAACCCACCACTCATAAAATTCTCGGACTGCCTAGATCCAGATCTGACGCCGTCATGTGTAATCATGTTCTGGGCCGTCACCACTTTTACTCTTGACGGCCATGTTCTGACGCCGTCACGTTTTCTCTGGGCCGTCACCAAAATTGCTCTTGACGCCGTCATCAAATTTCTCTTGACGCCGTCAGGTACTGTTCCCAGCAAGGAAAATTAAGACTTTGCCATTTTCTTCACTTTTATGCTCCAAAAACGTCCAAAATGCTTCCTTTTCCAGAATTCACTCCCAAAGTACCTAAAATCACAAAAGGAACAATTTTGGGCAATATTTGATCAAATAAATTCCAATTCCAGCTTAAATGACCCCCTAAAAACGGATCATTTTTCGCCTCATCATATACCCTTACACTTGAGATTTGCTTGTCCTCAAGCAAATGCGCTTTTATTCTAGTCAAAATACAAGTTAGGGGTCATTATATTTAACACTAATATAAAAGTAATTACAACAAATAATTGTTCCACTAAAGACCAAAGACAAGCACGGAGGTCATATACTAGCACCTCACAAATACTGTTTAGATACTCACATCTCTCGGGTGTAATAAAGTATATATCACAATATGGAAATGGAAAACATCTCTCACTACCTGTCATAGCAAAATAGATTACCATAGGCTTGGGAAAGGATCAAACCTCCACCACATGGCGTAAGGACCTAGGATAAACTATCAAAGAGGTATTTTAAAGGGTTATAACGTTAGGTGTAGGGATATGGAATACACGGTTTTGTTGGATATAGGCAATATTTACTGGTGGCGAGTTAATAATCTTGGTTAATTACATGTACAATATGGCGTTGCTAAGCCAATAATAGACTCGACTTAAGCTAATAAATGAAAAATAACAAAAACATAAAATAAACATAGAATGAAACGGGATGGTAGTCCGTATGTTTTTCTCTTTTCTCTTTTATCTATTTTTTTTCTTTTTCTTAATTTTTTCGTTTTATTTTTTTTATTTTTTATTTTATTTTTATTTTTATTATTTTTTTTTGCATACACTCTTACCCTACCATCCAGAATTATACATCATAGGGAATGAACATTCCCCTTACACTTGAATTTTTACATACTTTACAGTTAACTAATCTAATGACTCGAATTAAGATAATCAAAACACTTGGAGTACTTTTAAAATTAACGTACATATGGGGGTAATAATATGATGTTCTTCCTCATTACTCCATAAGACAAGTACTTTACCCATGAGTCCCAATTGTCCCAAAACAATATGTACAAGGATATGACTTGATTTAGCAACCATGTAATCAATTAGATAATTAACTAAGGGTTTAACAAATAACAATAATGCACTAAAGATGAGTGCATATGATGCGTGGAAATTGCACCAGGCTTTACCTCTCGAGGGATCTCAAGAAGCTTACAACCCCCACCAGGTAGTGTACCTGATCGTTGTAGTATAGTATAATGACAAGTACCAGGGGATTGATCGTTCAACTTAGGAATAGTGTCGCTAGGATTAGAATGCCTAAAAACTAGGTCTAGAGGTGAGGGATGATTCTTTTTGTGTTTTTTATATTTTATAAAAGCAAATAAAAATCTCGGGTATTGGAAGAGTGGGCGGAATTAGTTGCTAGTCAACTAACCCAATAACTAAGATGCAATCAAAATAAAATAACAAAAATGAAAATAAACCAAATTACTAGTGTGGTGTGAACAGTATATGGGAGAATTGTGTTTACTTAGATTTCACTACTCACTAGATATCTTTTACATGTTAATTACTTGTTATAGTTGCGTGGATGACGGATTGTATTCCTTAATACCATTCATGGGGTGGCGTACTTACTTCCCCAATTCTATAAGCTCTTACTTCACTCCTATGTCGAGCCGGCTAAGAAGCTCTTAACATGGGATCATTAGAATTCGCGCATGCATTAAATACAACCATAAAAACCTAGTACACATCGGTTCATGTTTCTTAAGACGTTCAAGCAAGTTACACAATGGAGATCTGCTAGTTTTCTTAAGCCTAACATTGAAATCATTCATCCATTACAACTTTAAACAAGCAATCAACTTATAATCAACATCTAGGTTTCATTACATCTAAGCAAACACACAATAGATCTAGCCTAGCATGTTAAAATCAAGACAAGTGTAAGATATATTCAAACAACACATAAACATATTGAATGAATTGGAAGAATACTTATCTCAATTGAACATGAAGGGTTTCAAGGGGTGAAAACCCTTGAAAATACTGTTACAAACGAGCTAGGGTTTATTAGGTTCGGCCCTAAAATTCTTCACACAAGTTCCTCTCTTAATGAATGAAAATTAGAAAAGTATATATAGATTTTAGGAGGTGACAGCGTCAAGAGGAAAAATCTGACGTCGTCATCTGGCCGCCAATAAAGTTCTCGGACTGCCTAGATCCATAGGTGACGCCGTCATGTGTAATTCTGCTCTGGGCCGTCACCAAAATTACTCTTGACGCCCTTGTTCCGACGCTGTCACGTTTTCTCTGGGTCGTCATCCACTTTGCTCTTGACGCCGTCAAAAAATCCTTCTTGACGCCGTCATCTACTGTTCCCAGCAAGGAAAATTAAGACTTTGCCGTTTTCTTCACTTTTATGCTCCAAAAACGTCCAAAATGCTTCCTTTTCTAGAATTCACTCCCAAAGTACCTAAAATCACAAAAGGAACGATTTAGGGTAATATTTGATCAAATAAATTCAATTCCGGGCTTAAATGACCCCCTAAAAATGGTTCATTTTTCGTCTCATCAGCATACACGGAAGGCTAAGGCGATTTGGTTGTGCATTTAAGTGGGGTGTAACAAATTCTTCCTTTAAGTAAGATGCTTAAAGTTAGAAACGAAAAGATAGGCTCGGAGGGGTGTACTAGGGGTTTCGTGTACTAAAAATGAGTACAACGCTAAGGTGTGGGAAAAATTAATTGACTTTACTAGCCAAGTAATATGACTTAAATGGTCAAGTAATTATGATACGGGTTTAACAAAAGGGTGATCCTAATGCCTCTTATCATGTAGTAAATCCTACTACACGAATGTAGTCTCACTAGCGGTCTCGGGATGCATCACTAACGCAAGTTCTAGAATCTAAATGCTACCGGTACACTCATAAGCACTAATAGTAAATGCTTTTCCTATCAAATCTAAAGGCGAACCTCACATATTTGGGTGGAAAATTTTTCTGAATGATACGGTTTTGTGCTAGTCATACGACTCCTATCCATGAGACACTTGCTAAGGCTAAAGTTTCACTTCTAAATGTTGTAAAAAAATTTAAATTTGGCGCTAAAATTACACTAACAAGTATTTCTCATAGTTTTATTACACACCTACCATCAAACAAACAAACTCAAGCGAAAGTGTATCCTATGAGGTATCATCATTTTACCCTCCCCTTACACTTAGGATGAACATTGTCCCCAATGTTCAATTAAAGATTGTAAAAGTAAAACAGGTAAAAGAATGAAATCAAATACTCCTCTGATTTGCTCGGTATGGATAGTATGGTAATAAGGTTAGATCTTCCTCCAAGAAAATGAACAATCAAAGCTTCCCTTCCAGAATATAAATCATCTTCTTGTCATACATAACCTTTTAAACCTGAGAAAACAAACAAGGCAACCTCGCGTAAAATCGGCGGCAATCTACATATGATAACAAATCCTAAAAAACAAAGTAAGATATAATGCTTGTGGAATGAGTGTTTGTAGATTTCCTGGAGTTTATAAAACTAAAGATTTAACAAAAACTTTAAGACTCCGTTAGAAAAACAAAACTAGCAAAATTTCCCGAATTTTACACGTGACGCCGTCAGAAGTGACCTGCAGAAATCCTTATGTTAAGTTTCCGGAAAATTTCTGGAAAAACTTTGTCCTACTTCCTGGAAAATCCTGTAAAACATCATTATGACTCGATACAAGCTTTTGACTCTAACAAATACGAATATACATGTTCATTTAATATTGTGGAGAATCATGATCAATTTTGTGTCTTTAAAACATATATGGGGTTTCCCCTTACACTTATCTTTTGCGAAATACCTTTGGATGAAGTTAAGACAAAGCCAAATGACAAAATAAAGTATTTTCACCATTTTAGTTTTGAAACATGATCTACCAACAATAAAAATAAAGCATGCATACGGAAACAAATAATAATCAAACAAAATAAAAATCACACAAAACATGGGTTGCCTCCCAAGAAGCGCTTTTCTTTATTAACGAGTCTTGTAGCTAGACTCAAGGTCATGGGTTACGTTTTCCTTTCCCACTTTTGTGCTGACTCAAAACATCTAACCTAATTCTCATCACGCTTGTACTCAGGGCCTAGATTCATGCAACCTGAATAGTATGTTCGCCTCCTCTCACAATAAACATCATCATCAATTCCGTCTTCCTTAACCTCATAAGGTCGAATCTCATCAATTTATAAATTTTTGATGCCCTTTAATTCTTCCTTCGTGTGAGGCATCATAAAAATAATCTTTTCTATCCCATCAGTAAACTGAACTATTCCCTTCTCATGATCACAATACATCTTAGTCTTCTCAACAAAAGGTTGCCCTAGGACCATTTCTCCCAAGTGTGGATCTATAATGCCTCTAACATCTTCTAGGATTACAAAATCGCATTGATAAGTAAAATTTCCTATAAAGATGTGTACCCCTTTAACTCTCCTGATGAAATTACATAATCTATTAGAGTTGTAGGGATCTTTTCTAGGGCTTAGCCTTTCATTCATTATCCAGTTCTAGTAAAGCCTAGACATAATGTTCATGGGTGCTTTTAAGTCAATGTATGTATGCTCTCTAGACATGTACCCAATCATGCAAGGAATTTTTATGTTCCTAAAGTTATGCCTCCCAATCCATGGTATCTTTCTAGATTTTGAGGGGCAGGGGTGTTGTAAAAGGAATCTATGGTAACTCAATTTATCCGGGGTTGGAGCGAAGTCTGTAAACTCAATTTTCATTTGGAGAGGCTTACTAAATTCCTTAAATGTGTTAACTTCTCTCTCTCTTCTTTTATGTGCTATAAGCCTCTTGCTAACTTCTAAACGGCGATTCTCTAAATCCATAAAGACCGACCTAATACGAACAAAGACACGAAGAAATAAGATAGACTAAGGAAAACAAAAAATAAAAATAAAGTCTTACTAGAAAGGAATCTAGCAAGTAGACCTAATAAAAAGAAATCCTAACCTAGACAATAACTATTCCCCGGGCTGTGGCGTCAAAAACTTGATGCGTGGGAATTGCACCAGGCTTTACCTCTCGAGGGATCTCGAGAAGCTTACAACCCCCACCAGGAAGTGTACCTGATCATTGTAGTATAGTATAGTGACAAGTACCGGGGGATTGATCGTTCAACTCAGGAATAGTGTCGCTAGGATTAGAAAGCCTAAAAACTAGGTCTAGAGGTGAGGGATGATTCTTTTTGTATTTTTATATTTTTATGAAAGCAAGTAAAATCTCGGTTTTTGGAAGAGTGGGTGGAATTAGTTGCTAGTCAACTAACCCAATAACTATAGATGCAATCAAAATAAAATGACAAAAATGAAAATAAAGCTAATTACTAATATGGTGTGAACAATAGATGGGAGAATTGTGTTTACTTAGATTTCACTATTCCCTAGATATCTTTTACAGGTTAATTGTTTGTTACAGTTGCGTGGATGACGGGTTATATTCCTTAATATCAATCATGGGGTGGCGTACTTACTTCCCCAATTCTATAAGCTCCTACTTCACTCCTATGTCGAGCCTGCAAGAAGCTCCTAACATGGGATCACTAGAATTCGCTCATGCATTAAATACAACCATAAAAACCTAGTACACATCGGTTCATGTTTCTTAAGATGTTCAAGCAAGTTACACAATGGAGATCTGCCAGTTTTCTTAAGCCTAACATTGAAATCATTCATCCATTACAACTATAAACAAGCAATCAACCTATAATCAACATCTAGGTTTCATTACATCTAAGCAAACACACAAGAGATCTAGCCTAGCATGTTAAAATCAAGACAAGCGTAAGATATATTCAAACAACACATAGACATATTGAATGAATTGAAAGGATACTTATCTCAATTGAACATGAATGGTTTCAAGGGGTGAAAACCCTTGAAAATACTGTAAAAGTCGTGTTAGGGTTTATTAAGTTCGACCCTAAAATTCTCCTCCGTTTAGAATGAAAACTACAAAGACTATATATAGATTTACTAAGGTGACGGCGTCAAGAAGAAAGTTCTGACGCCGTCAACCCGCCGCCCATAAAATTCTTGGATTGCCTAGATCCAGATCTGACGCCATCATGTGTAATCATGTTCTGGGCCGTCACCACTTTTACTCTTGACGGCCATGTTCTGACGCCGTCACGTTTTCTCTGGGCCATCACCAAAATTGCTCTTGACGCCGTCATAAAATTGCTCTTGACGCCGTCAGGTACTGTTCCCAGCAAGGAAAATTAAGACTTTACCATTTTCTTCACTTTTATGCTCCAAAAACGTCCAAAATGCTCTCTTTTCCAGAATTCACTCCCAAAGTACCTAAAATCATAAAAGGAACGATTTAGGGCAATATTTGATCAAATAAATTCCAATTCCGGCTTAAATGACCCCCTAAAAACGGATCATTTTTCGCCTCATCACTAGCCAAGCATCAAATGTGCTCCTAATAACATCAGGCCCACAATGGTCGAGAATTCCAGTGAGCATCGCCCTCTACTCGCTACATCAAATGGATTATGTGATAATGGGTATGTGGAAGCACATTTGTTATGTTTTTGGTTATATGTTGTAAATATCTTCAGTTACATTTATTCCCGTGTGCTTTCAGATATGAGTGTATAAACTCGATTGTTGGAAAGTAATGATATAATACTAAGACCGCAGCCGATGGTTAACTGGTCCCGGAAGCACAAGACGCAAGACCATTGTTCCCGGAAGCACAAGACTGGCTGAACCACATACCAGAATCCAGCCTTTTTTAAGTTCTAATTAGTTGGTTCGTGTGGTTTGGTTAATTGGTCCAAATAAGTTATTAGGCATGTGTTGAGTTGAGATGGTTCAATATTAGAAGCTTAACTTTTCTCACTATGTTTTAAACCTTAAAAATGATTATCGGTACTAAATTTTAGTATTATTTTATATGAATCATAGATGGTACAGAGTACAAGATGCTTCCTGGATATCCCAGCAATGGAACCACAAGGAAACCCGTAGGAGCATTGAAAGAAGAGGTGAGATGGAGTTGTTTCTTGTGCTGATGTTGTGGCCATGGTTGCAAGAGATTCAGTTTCTTTGGTAAGTAAAAAAAGAAAAACAAATCATCATTATCCACATTGCTCTTTCTCTCACATAATTACAACTTTTAGTATGTGTCAGGTTTTGATGGTATTGACTTGGCTGTGATAATGCCTAATGTCCAAGATTCAATTCAGATTATCTAGCAACATTTTATTGAAAAATGGCTTAATGATAGAGACCTTGTGATTCTCAAGTGGTAATCTTTATCTCTCTCTACACACATGCTGACTATGGATAGATGCTATATCACAGTATCGTACACTAAATTATAGAATTGGTTAATCGTGTGTAAAAAATGGGTTGAAATTGATTTTCACTTTTAAATATTGACAACTGCGGAGTATTTTACATACTAAAGACCATTTTTTAACGATTCATGAATTGTTAATAATTAATATAGTTTCATGTGTTTATATATAGTGACCAGATTTAAATAGTTCATAAGGGCAAACAATCACATAAAATGTTGAGAATCTGATTATATTATGTGGTTTGTAGTATGTAACAAAGAGCATCTTCATGAGTGGCTGATCCTTATATATTGTTTGTGATTTTCTAACAAAGAGCATGTTCATGAGTGGCTTATTCCTTTGCTTAAAAGAAACTCCTCAGTTACTCATAATATATACCAATGACCATATGTATCTTCAAGCTATGTTATATTTTGTCAATGCGTCTTACTCTCATTCCATACTAACTAATTATTATAGTTCCGGAGGATCATGTGCGGGCAGAAACTTACAGGACATGTAGCTTGTGATGGGTACCATAAACACTAAGGTACGTATCTGGGAGATAATAGTGTTTCTACATTCTTACACAGTTTGATGTATAAGATATGTCAATCTATGGCTTCCCATTGACATTGAGAGCATGTTCTTTAATTGGTATAATGCGGCTATACTTAGAGAGACTTATCATTATGTGCATAATGTTATTTACTTATTACGATCAAGCGGGCAAGACATTTTCGGGTTGTCTAAAATTTAGAAACATTATTTACATGACTATAAGTGAATATTTCATATCAGGAAGTTTATGATGGGAGACAACAATCTGTTTCAACAAAGTGACATAGTTGGTGTTTAAGATGAGTTTATTAGTGTTTGGACCTTTCTGTAACTTTTTTTTTCATCTTTCTGGTAAATAACCATACACGATCATCATATATGAAAATCTACCATGTACGATCATCATATCTGCAATGTTTATTTTTTCGACCCAAAACATTGTGACTATTATCAAAATAGAATAATTTATTTTCATATAAAAATTATTTTAAAGTTTTGTGTCTTATGCTTTGTTTTTTCTTCATTTACAGGTGAACTTGCAAGAGCTTTAGCTTCAATGCCCAGTGTCTATCTAGTTGAGTTACTCGCCACTAGACAACTAGCCTGTCCTGAAGTCGATTTGAGTTACGCGAACAAATAGAAATACTATCTTCACGAAATCCTGATATGGGAGATATGAGAGAGTATTGGTGCTTACATAATTCAAACTTTTCAGTGTTCTATTTTCCTCATCTTAATAGAGCACACATGAAGGAATCAAGCTTGCGGACGAGATTGGCTTCACAGTGATGATTAAGGTAAGCCGGTTTATAATATATAAATAGATGTGTATGGAACATATGATACCAACTTGATTGCATTTTCAAATATGCAGCATAAGATAGTCAAAATGAAAAACCAAATTCACCCTGACAAAAGGATTGTTTGGACTTGGTTATATTCGAGATTTAGATTTTCTTTGTAATGTAGCACATATATCTCCTAATTCTGCAGTCCACTTTGTTTAATGCATGATGTTAATGGACCAACTCTTGCTCTTGAAGCTAAACTAACTGGAAGCTTTTTTGGAGGATACCCACTCCACCACTGTACTGAATGTATTCGTTTAGATGAGGAACTTTGGGAACCCAATGTTTTGTAGACATGCAACAGCTATATATGTATACTTGTGTTCTTATAAAAACTTAAAATTGTTGGTTATAACTTTGAAAATTTTGACACTTGACGTTATTTATAAATGAAGTTGATAAAGCACTTGAAACATAACCCAAGATAACTAATGTCTTCTCTAAAGAAAAAAGGTTACAATTTGGGTGTGTGTCAGCAACATTCACACACACTTTTAGTAGCCAATTTCTTTTATTGACGGCATGCATAACAAAGAATCATTTAATAGTCATCACTTGATCATCTCACAATCAATTCCCTATGTTTCCTCTTTTTGTTTGTACGAGAAACAATTTTTGTTTATTAAATATGTTAATGTTGTAAATTGTTGTTGCTTTTAAGTTAATTTAGTTTAATCACATGTCTCATCTTTTTATAAATTTATTTTAATCACTTGTATCTTTTTTTTCCCTTTACATTATGTCGTCTTATCACCCTTTATTGTTATTTGTTTCTTTGGATGACTAAAACGTAACATGTATAAAATCTTATACGACACTTATGTTGGGGTTTTACCAAGACCGCCAACATTAGGGGGAGTACACTCAACGTCTTGCTCCTCCTTTGTATTCTTTTATGCCTCAAATGATATCTCCAAAGGAATTCTTATGGTATGTTATATACTTTGATTTCGAAAACTATTTTTTTGATTAACTAAAACAGATGAAGCCTCTTTATATTATAACCGAACTTGGAAAAAGATGATGTCGAGGATAAAAAAGGCCGATGCACTAATCAAACAACTATGCCAAGCAAGCTACCGTTGATTATGTGGTTGACCTTGACTTCTTTAGTGACAAATGTATTGTTGAAAATCAACTACTCTATTGCACCATTATCTTTTCAAGTATTTCAAAAATAAAAACCAAGAAATTAAAAACCATGTTACAAGGAATGATTATGTTATCTATTATGTTATGTGTCAATATACGTATTTCATCAAGTTTATTGTTTGGATTTATTTTTAATCTGCCAATATTTTCATGACCTTTGATTAAATGAATCTCTTTATTTTTCAAAATATATTATATTTAACTATTTAAGTACTTAAATTATATATAAAAAAATCACATGAAGGTAGCTCACCCATTGGGCGGGTCATGAAGCTAGAGTACAATTGTGGGTTTTTTTAGTGACGAGGAGAGTTTCGATGCTATTGATTACGAAAATGCACATTCGGCATTTAACCTGGAGAAATCTCCAAAATTTCATTATTAGCTTTCTATGAATGTATGAAGTTTTAATTCCCTTACTATCGAATTGTTGATTTCGAATCTTAATGTAACAAGTTTACATTTCTTGATTCATTAATATTTTATTAGTTGTTTCCTTACTATTTCATTCACATTTACAGTAATTTGGCAAACATAAACTTTATTATACTATTCATATGCTCCATAAGATACTAATTAAATGTATCGTATAACTTAAAATTGGTGTCATATGGTCATCTCACAATTCCACACCAATTAAACCAATAAAAGATTAAAAATTTATCATATACATAGAAAAAAGTCTACATGTAGAGAAATACTTGAAAGTATATCATCATAGCAATGATTGGGTTTTGAATTGATAGGCGCTCACAAACATCATTTTATGTTCGAGTCAATCTATTTTAGATTCGCCGACGCTATGGTTGTAAATCAATGGGCGCTCGCACACATCTTTTGCTACTCAACACAATAAATTTTGGATACCCCAAGCTTGGACGTTTGTTAGTGTAATTGTAACATAAGCAATTTCTTATCTTATAATAGACGCATTGTCTCATTCTTTGTTTCATATTTTAAATGAAACAAATTCACGTTATTAGTTTTCTTATCATCTCATTTCTCTATTTCTTTAAAAAATCACCCGGTGTCAACGGGTCTATAAGCTAGTCTGTATATATATGATAATGAACAGATAGGTTCACAAAAGAGGTTATAATACAGTAAATAGTATCAATCATCTCAATATGAAAATAGTTGCAAATTCCACGGTCAAATACAACTTACAAATATGATCACACTTTGATATTTCTTCAGTATTCACTTCAAAACACAGCCTTAAGCCTGTTTCAAAAGGACTTGTCAAATTCTCAAGTTCAATTAAGTTCATTTAGCATTCCTGACTTGACGACTCTCTTAAGGTGCATCCCAAGGTGCTCACATCATCAGTTAAGAAATGCCAAAATTCAAACCCGGAGAGTGGCACCGTCAAGTAAAGAAGCTAAGAAGCTGTCAACATGCAGTAAATCAGTTACCTAATACTCGTAGTTAATGAATAGACTAGACCTTAATAACAGTTTGTACTAACTATTTATAAAAGATTTGTTAAACATGAGAAAACTACCCTCAAAAACATTTGCAACAATTACCAAATTAGTGAAAGTTGTTTCCATTCATATCGTGACTTGTAATTTTACAATATAGTGGACAAAGTAAAGTAAATATGTGCTGCTGGTGATGTTATAATTGGTCTCTATCAACGGGGTAGTATCTATCTTGTAATTTGCCCCATAGTGGTGGGTGTTTAAAATGAAATCAGGTTTATAAATGCAAGTTTACTCCATGTTGTCTACTAAACACTTGTTTTGGAAGCAGAGGGGGTACAAAAACATCATTCGACTACCACATATTTAAAATGTCAGATGACCAACCAGATGAATCCTAAATGACATGTTAATACAAATATGTCCTAAAGGGGTGACTCAAAACTTGATGTTAATAAATATGAAGTTATTTGGTACAATATGCCGCCTAACACAAAAGCCTAGGACTGCAAAAGCGTCATTGGTGTGATACAACTGACAACAACACTTGATGGAAATACTCATTGTAAATTTATCAACAGGAACACCAAGGGCACACATTTTCTTGAAAAGATCAAGTGAATGTGAAAAATGTTTCATTTTGGTAACTGATTGCAACAACTGATTAAACTTAATAATCGAAGGAAAAGGTCGCGTTTGTGACATTTGATCGAACAGGTTCAGAGCATCATCCAAATTGGCAACTTTTTGAAACTTAGATGGAGTATTAACATCAACATTTGAAGAAGAAGAAGAAGAATTGGAGTGAATTTGGGAAGATACAAATGTGTTGTCAGGACAGAATCTTAAACCTAATTGGGAATATGAAAAAGGGGTTTTAAGGAAACAGATATTACCTCTGAAATTAGAGAAAACATGTACAGCAGATGATTTTGAGCGATTCATCATCATGGTCGATTCACCACTATTGGTTCATGTCCTCTTTCTGATTTAAATACTTCATACACAATAAATTTCACATATGTCTCGAACCAAGGACAACAACTTGATTGGTGGACAAATTTTTTAGACTTAAAACGAGAATGAGTAAAAATGGTAACAAAATTACTAATATTTGATTTTTGTTGCCATGTTTTTTTTAATAAGTGTGGTTTTTAATTTTTTTGCTGACTAATTTGTAGGAGTTGAGCTCATTATTGCCTCACAAGCTCAAACATTATTTGAACTCAAGACCTATCAAACCAAACAATTTGCCAAGTTGGTTTTGAGTAGTTGATTTTGAACAATAAGGAAAGAGTTAGTTGCGATATTACCTGTAAATTTGGAGAAAACATTAATAGCGGCTGATTTTGAGCGATTCATCATCATGTATGTTTGGCAAAAGTAGCTCCAAACTGTTAGATATAAATTGGTACCTGAAAGTTGAGCGGTAACTAATAACTTTTAATGATATAAAAGAACATTTGTGTGATTAGACTTTAAAAACGTAAAGATGTTAAACTCATTATATTTGCCGTCGTTTGTTTTTCAGGGTATTGAACAAAAATTTGCTTTTAAATACAATTTTATTTATTTATTTATTTATTTATTTATTATTTTTTTTATTTTTTTTGGTGGATAAAATCTCACCCTCCCAACCGGTACCCGCTTTCACTTGTGATAACATATGCCAGGTTGGAATCCCGCCTTCTTCCTCGTACTACAAACACATGCTTGCATCACTGAACCACACTCTCTAACTTTACCAAAAAACTTGTACCTTTTAATACTATTCAAGTTCACAACTTTTTCATATTAAACCTCACAACACTCACTGGAACATCTCTTTCAAGATCCAAAAAAAAAAAAAGATTGTCGAACCCTAATTTGTCCCCCACATTAAATACTTGGAATTGATTGCCGTTTTCCATATTTGTTCATGTGAAAAGGTAATTTTTGTCATATATTTAATGTTTTATTACCCCAATTGTATTAATTTATTAAAAGATTTATTTTTAATTTTTTGAAAAGTATCTAATTAATTTAACTAATTATAAGCCCTCATAACCCCGTTTTTATTGACTTGTCCTTATGGAAACTAATGGCTTATAAAATGGTCGATAAGTCTGTGTGACAAACAACACTTATTTTATAAACTAGCTTATTTTAGCAGCTTAAGCTCAAATAAGCATTAAAAGCCTCGTCCAAAACACATCCTTAAGCATGTTTCAAAAGGACTTGTCAAATTGTCAAGTTCGATTAAGTTCATTTAGCATTCTTGACTCGACGACTCTCTTAATGTGTAGCCCGAGGTGCTCACATCATCAGTTAAGAAATGCCAAAATTCAAACCACGAGGGTGGCACCGTCAAGTAAAGAAGCTAAGAAGCTGTCAACACGCAGTGAATCAGTTACCTAATACTCGTAGTTAATGAATAGACTAGACCTTTGTAACACCCCCAAAATACCGCAGCGGAAGACTGTGTCATTGGGATGCTACTTCAGGGCACAAAGTACAAGATATAGAAAACAACCTCTAAATGAGACGTTTTAAAAAGTTACCATTCGAATAGATAAAAGTCATAGTTTACAAAACAAAGATCCCAAAGTAGAATAATACATAAGTTTTTAAAGTGTATCGAATGGTAAACGATAAAAGCGAAAGTCTCCAAAAGCATGCCCTAAGACTCTTAGCTCCACATACCTGCTATCGCCCTTCTAACCTGAGATAAACATGCTTAAAAGTGTCAACACAAAGGTTGGTGAGTTCATAGAGTTTGTCTTAATACAGTTGAAAAGCCTATAAAGAATGTTCACACAGCGAAGGCATCGTAAATCCACTCAGTTGCAAGTCCCGCCATAAGAGACTTGCAACCTGTGTGTTCACAACCCACTGCTACAATATAATATGATTAAGATATGTATAAGTTCATAACAACAGTTAAGCAATTAGTAGTGAGTCTACACTTCATCTCCGAAGACCTCACATAAGTATGTTGCTCACAAGGAAGGTAGTGGCATTGGTTCCACTTCATCTCCGAAACCCAATGCATGTGTTATCCAAGGAGACTTTATGCTGCTCAGAAGGAAGGTAATAGCATTGATTCTACTTCATCTCCGAAACCCAATGCATGTGTTATCCCAAAGAGATTTAGAAGTTTAAGTATAACGCCATCAAGTATAATGCAATCAAGTATAATGTAATCAAGTATAATGTAATCGAGTATAATGTAATCAAGTATAATGTTTCCAAGTATAAATGTTATGTGAACTTGTACAAGTAAGCAAGTAGTAGCATGTATCTCCCCCAAAGAGTTAAAACAAGTATAAAAAAAAATAGGGGTTATGACACACCTCGAAGTGTTAGTGCAATGCAATGGAATGATAAGGACAACAAGGACTGAATCAACCACAACCTATGATGAATGAATATGATCTAATTTAGATCATGAAATGATGTAGAGAATATGCATTCACATGTTAACTATACCACTCATAACTTGAAAATATACTAGTTATAGTCTTATGAAAATACATTCCATACTTGAGAAAAATAATAAGTCTTAACTAGACTTGTGTAAACTTGTCGTAATATATATGTATAGAAAGTTAGTGTTATATACTTCGTCTTGAAAACCTTGAAGTAACATCTAATGGTCGTAAAAATAAGCTCATAAGCATAAGTACTTCGTTAGTTATAAATTTCGGCAATTTAGTAGTATTTCTAGAAAATCTAGAATTTAGTACGTAGAAGTAGTATTATTATTATTTCTATTAAAAGCTGCCAATTATAGTGAGTTTTTGTCGATATTGAAACGTGAATATCTTTGTCATTATAAGTCCGTTTTACTTGTTCTTTATATCGACGATTACGTCTTAGTATGTAGTAATATATTTTGGAAAGCTTAGCTCCTCCGGGTTACGTCTAAAGCCTCTTTTTGTCCGACGAAAAACGTCCAACAGCATGTATTTTCACAAAAATATACTTTTCGTCAATAAACTTGCAAAAATCATAACTTCTTCGTTATAAACTCTTTTTAATCCGTTCTTTCGCCTACGGATTCGTTTTTGAAATTATTTTCTAAAAATTTTGCCAAAGTTTACTTTGTATTTCCTGATTTTTCTGGGTTGGGCAATTTGGGACAGTATGCATATATACTTGTTACAAATTCATTTTCAAGGTTCAAAACTTGTTTCTAACATCACCAAAATCTCTTGTAACCACCACAAAGCTATACTAATCCTACCATACACCTTCTTAGGGTGCCATGGGTTCCTAATCACTACTAAACAAGTTAATTTAACAAAGGAGTACCTAAAACAAATTCTAGGGTTTGTATGATCAAAAAGTCTTCAAAAATAAAGTGGTATATCTAGCTTGTGCATGAAATTAAGCGTGAATACCATGAGATACAAGTGTTAATTAGATGAAAACATGAAAATAAATTTGATAACTCACTTTGAAATAATAGGTGATTAAAGGATGAGAAATCTTGGATTACTTGTGTTTTTGTTGGATGATTCTTGATTAGGATGATGAAATGAACAACTTTGTAGCTTTGTACTTTGAAAAATAATGGTTTGATCTTGATTTATGAAATGGGTCGTGGGTTTTAGGGAAGAACAAGAGAAAATGAGAGCTTTTTGGATCTTGAAAAGTGCTTGTTATGATTCTAGGAACTTGGTAAGTTTATGTTTAGGAGGTTTATGTAAATAAGTAACAAGTTATAATGTATAATACTACATAATAAAGCATGAGGTTAAAATTTACTACTTGTGGTCTTGGATGGTTTAGGGGGCCGGTTTTCAATGTATAAAAGAGTAGCCAAATCGGTTTTGATCACTTAGGAAATGTAGGGTAATATTAGTTGTAGTTTAGTGTAAGTATTAGTTATAATCGGGTACCGGGTTTGCTAGAAATAAATATTAACGAAGTTAACCAGGACTTAATAAAGTCATAAAAATGTTAAAAATGTGTTGGGTACAATTACTGAGTGTTCGGGTGATTATTGTTTAGTTTTCACGAAAACCGTCGTAATATTCATAAGCTTACGTTATAAATAAAATAAATTTCCAAAATACTGGGTAAATGAATGTTATAACTTTTATGATGATAAAATGGATATAAAAATGTGTCGGGACCATTGTGTGAATATTTAGATATATTCGTCGTGTATAAACCAGGTGTTAACGTTTATTATAAATACTTATACATAAAACGTTAAATGTATCAAATACATAAATTTGAAAATCCTGAGAGTGGTATAACATGAAAATGCTGTTATGATGATATGCAGACTGTCTCTAGTCCGTATGCAGTGTCCTTAACACTAATGAAATGAATTCGCACCTAAACTAATCCGGTTACGCGAATTTGAATACCCGTAAACTAAATTTACGATGAAATGTGTAATGCACGTGAATGATGAAATCTTTTCCGGAAATGAATAGTGTTTAGTGAATAGTAAATTTTCTGAATGCTTCTCGGAATGTCAAACTGACACAAAAAATGATGAATAGTAAACTGATGAATAGTGTTTGATGAATAGTGTTTTTTTTTTCCAAAGTTCGGGAAATGACCTGAAATGGTGAGTTGTGACAACCTTAATAACAGTTCATACTAACTATTTATAAAAGATTTGTTAAACAGGAGAAAACTACCCTTAAAAACATTTTGCAACAATTACCAAATCAGTGAAAGTTGTTTTCATTCATATCGTGACTTGTAATTTTACAATATTGTGGACAAAGTAAAGTAAACAAGTGCTGCTGGTGATGTTATAATTGGTCTCTATCAACGGGGTAGCATCTATCTTGTAATTTGCCCCATAGTGGTGAGTGTTTAAAATGAAAACAAGTTTATAAATGCAAGTTTACTCCATGTTGTCTACTAAACACTTGTTTTGGAAGCAGAGGGAGTACAAAAACATCATTCGACTACCACATATTTAAAATGTCAGATGACCAACCAGATGAATCCTAAATGACATGTTAATACAAATATGTCCTAAAGGGGTGACTCAAAACTATCAAATGGTTTGGTATTTATAGCAAACCATTCTGCAGGTCTGGCGGATACGGTGGAACCCTCAGATGGGTTCCGCCCGTGTACCCCCAGGGTTCCGTGTTTACTTACTATTAGTAATAACTAAGATTAGATTCTATGCAACAAGGAATTTCGTCATTAGTACTAGTAGGAGATATAAGGTGTTTTGGTTCTTTAACCATCAAGAGATAAACACGAGAAACTCTTGAGAGAGTCTCACTCAACTCTTGCTTACAAGTGAGCTAACTAAGAATTTCCTAAGTATTAAAATGTCTAACACTTTTGTGATGCTTGCAAAACAAACTTTTGTTAAACAACATTCTCAAACACCATACTTTGAGTCTTAAATTATGTTTTACTTCAATCATTCCTTTATGATAATTTCACATAAAACATATAAGGTGAAATAATTCACATTAGCATACATTAGGATGTGTGGAAGAAAATGAGTTTTCAACATCTAGGATTTACACATCAAATGTGACACTTAGTCTTATGATGTTGTACCTCTTGGACGTTTTCAAAACAAATAGAGTTCATAGTGTCTTAAGTAAGAAAACCCAAAGAGTCGAAGAGTCGTTGAATATAACATTTAATGAGTGATCTCCTCCTTCTAAGATATCATCTTTGGTAGATGATGACTTAGTCGAAAGTCCAATAATGGCAAGACAAGTATGTTGTGTAAAACATTAAGAATAAAAGTACAAAATAACATCTTCTCACCTTGAATTAAACATTGAATCTAGCAAAATTGACATAAGTTATAAAACTTGATTTATAGGTCATAGTTGTGTCTTAACAAATTCAATAATAACAGTTTTTGGAATTTAGAGTAAAACAACTAGTGAAATAAAATAAGTGTTTCGAAGTAATCATGTGATTATAAGTGTCAATATTTAAAAGTCTTTTTGATAATAAAAGCAAGCTCCAAAAGCAAGAGATTTTAACTCAAAGACATTCCTAGTTACTCTCTTGTTCTCAATAGTTAAGTTATTGATGACTTATCAAGAATGAGATTAGTAAATCCGTAGGTAAAACTAAACGTAGAGAAATGTTCGGAAGACTACTTTTTCTCATAACAATTAGATTCAACATTATGTTTAGCATTTGTCTATGTGCTCGTTTTAAAGAAGATCCTTAAACAACTCTTTAATTGAGCTTGTTTGGATACATCGTAAGGTACTACACAACTAGGATTATGGTATCCCAAAAGAACGGGAATAGAAACCATAGTGTATGCCAAATGGAAGTATGCCGGTATTAAGTTGATAAGAAAAGCACAAGTGGTACTTGCATTTTTATACTTACTTACCCAATGATTCTACAAAACACGTAAGGTTCTCAAATTAGTTTCGGATGGAGAAGCACATCAACAAGCTCCGCTTGAACAAGCAAATTCGTGTCAACAACGGAATTCGTTTATCAACATTGTTATCTCTTCAACAAAGGAATCATCGACTTCAGCTACAATTCAATCCATTATGGTCTTAAAAGACATATTGTGATCCATCATCATCACCTTGGTAAGATTGTTCATTGAGGAACGTCTTAACTAAGAAAGTCTTCTACGTTAACCATTCTATCAACTTTTTCACAAAACCTCTTGAATGTGAAGCATTCATCATTCCTAGGCTTAGTCAAAGACTCATACGACCTAAAACCTTAGTTTTGAACATTAGGATAAAACCACAAAAATCAAGACAATCCCTTTTGATTTTTTCCCTGCAGCTCCCACGGTACCCTCAGATCATACGGGCGGAACCCTCTTTTTGGTTCCGCTTGGTCCGCCAAAGCTACAGAATGTTTTATTTTAATTTCAAAACCAAACACCCTCTTAACTTAATCATTCACTTTCAAACAGCCATCACCCTCTCAAAAACACATAACCACACGAAATTTAGGGCTCTCAATCCAATTTCTTCAAATCCAACTAACTTTGTAAGTGTTTTAATCACAATTGCATTTTTGATTCAAGTATAACATTCTCATTTACATTCATTAACTAGAATCTTAGGGTTTATGCATAAAACTTCCTGATTCATGAAAAACTTGGTGGCTACCCAATCATGTCTTCCATTAGTTAAGAATTGTATCCTTTCTGTTGTTACTTTGATTTGCCAAACACACCAAGTGCATTGTCTTTCAAAAATCGCAATCCAAGACTAGAACATGATTCATCACCACATTGTTAAAACAAATGAAAAACATCATTAAAACATCACTTGCATACTATCTCTTGAATGCTAAAGGGAATACATAACTAATATGTATTTTCTGGTACATTCAATCGAAGACACATTCAATTAGGAGAGTTTTGGTTATCTTTTGTTTTTATAAACTTGCATAACAAAACAATTTGGGCATCAAAATGAGTCAAGATAACCAAGTCTCCACATTGTTTGCATATAGGAACACATTAGAACATCCACATTGTTAAAAGTCATTAACATATAATTTTGTGTTTTCTAGGAATCAACATGCCTCACGTAAATAAATCCGATCACAAGGAAACCCTTAAGTACTCGCCCAAACACCATATGACCAATGGTCTCAACAAAGTTCAAGTAGAAACCTTTAAGGCATTAGAGAAACGCTATGTTCACGAAGGTAGAACAATTGATCCATCCTTTCTAGAAGGAACATATATTCGCCAAAACTTTGCCGCAATCAACTTTGATTGTCTCCTTGATATCGATGAGCCAATTTGTCCTAGGTTCATATTAGAATTCTATGCAACCGTAAACCTTTCCACAAATGATTTTGGTAAGCTATCATTAAACTTCACAACCAATCATATACCAAATTTCATAGATTTGAAAGACTTAGCTATCATTTTTGGTGTCCCAAATGCGGGTACTTGTCTCTACACGGATAAGTGGCCCATTTCAAGCCTTGACTTGATTGAGCGTTTTCATCCATACGACACCCCTCTAGCGAGTAAGGAAACAACTAAGGAACATCTCTTCGTTAGAACCTCTACCACTAGGAAGAATCGTTCGGGGAATATTGTGGATAAGGATCCTTTTGGTATGGAGGTCAATGAGCTTAAACCACAATTTAAGAAGTGGGAAGAAATCCTTAGAGCTAATGTCATAAGTACCATAGGAAATAGAGATCAAGTCAACACATGCCTTTGCTACATGCTCTATAGCATCTCTATCGGTCAACCATTCAACTTAGCCTACTACCTAGCTAAAAGAATGGCCGACATACCCTTAGTTGGAACAACCGCTCTTCCTTATGGAATGCTTCTTACTCGCCTCTTTAGAGCAATCTCACCCATTCCTCCTAGCGATAATGGAATACGCCTTGACTATTCTCTCGTTCCTCACATCTTCGTTCCTTTAAGTGATAAACGAGTTTTCAAAGGTAAGGGCAAACGTACTCGCTCACCTACGCCATCATCATCATAATCCGACATGAGCAAGGACGATAAACTTCCTAATTCTAAGTTACCTCCTTTAGAATACCTTCAAGCACTCCCCATCATTGACAATGCATCCGAAGAGTTCAAGCAAACCAAAGGAATGTTCAAGTGCTTTGGAAGGTACCTAAGCAAGCTCAATAAGAAGATAGACCGGTTGTGAGAAGATTAAGGAGTGTTTGGCTTATGAATGTTTTAGAACCTTTTATGTGTTAAACTACGTGATTTGTATTGTTTTTCACTTTCATGTTTTATTATGTTTGTCAGATTATGTTTGTATGAGCTTTTATGCATAATGACAATGTTTGAGGTTTTTGTCAATTTTTTATGCTTATGGAAATTCTTACTAAGTATACTGAAATCCTCGACCTCAAGGTCAGAGTCCTATGATATGTGTGTTTACGTGTCTAATTTTTGCATTGCCTAACCAGAAATGCATTATCTTTTTGATTTTAGGAGTTTTCGAAAATTTTGAAAATCGTCTCGCGGCAAAATCGTGGACTGCCAAATTTTTCAGCCCTGGCGGATCTGACGGTACACAAAATTGGGTTCCGCCAGTGTATTTTCTGGGTAACCCAAAATTGGCCCAACGGACCAGACGGAACCCAAAACAGGGTTCCGCCTGTGTACCGCGAGGGTTCCGCCAGACACCTGCAGAAAATTTTTGTCATTTTTCTTAAGTCCAAAACTTGTAAAGTATCAAACCATTATCCTAAGTGAGAAACATCTTCCATTAACTCCAATAACCATATTAAAACAACTCTCACTCACTAAAACAATTAGGAAGCCACTTCCCTCCAAAAATTCAAATTCAAATATAACTAACCAAAGGAACCCTTTTAAAGGATCCTTCAAACCATTGAAACATTTTCAAACCAAATCACATCCCATGATCACAAAGCATTGAGTGCATATGTTGGTCTTTCACTCCACCCTATTCCATTGGATTGACATCAAATAATGTGACATGGTCATGAAAATCATTTGAAACCTCAATCTTTGAATGGTAGAACATCAAATCCAAACACCCATTTCAACATCTTTTCCATCCTATAAATTTGAAAGTTTTGCAACTCACACCATCACCATCAAAACCACTTCTCTCAAAACACCAAAACCACACCTTTGAAATGACTAAATCCAACACATCATCCGAGTCATCAAAATCCTTCTAAAAAACCACTAGGATTAGTGTTAAACCTTGTTGCTTCAACAAAACCGTCAAGTCAAGCTCATCATCTTCAAGTGATGCTTCGCTTAACATTTCTTCACCTATCCAAGATTTCCTTAACCTCACTAACTCAACACCATCCCCAACACATTGTAATACCAATGTAATCACCTTTCAAGATTTGCTTAATCTTGATACTCCAACACCCTCTCCAACACATTGCTACACAAACATAGCCACCATTCCTCCACCAACTAGACCTTCAAGTGATTCAACATCACCTTCTCAACAAGCTCAACCAACAAAAACTTCATCACCTCAATCACCAACACTTACATCAATGGAACTTTTCCATATACCTCCAACATCACCACTACCTTATTTGGAAACATTAGAAGACCTATCACCCAAATCATCAAGTCCACCATCCTTATCACTCTTTGACACCATTGCTCAAATGGAAACTCAACAACAATCTAGTGAGCAACTAGATGATGAACCCCATCAACCCTCATTGGTAGAACGGTTGGCTTACCGTTATGCTAGACCATCTATTTTTCCAAATGATCAAGGTCATACCCACTCACAATCATTTGTGTTTCACCCAATTTACAAAGACCTTCATGGCAATCCTTCCGGCGAACCAAGCTTCCGCCATTTTGTTCAAAACCAACAAACACAACAACAACAACCATCACTACAAGAACCTTCCCAACAATTTGAATCTCTACTTTCTTCTTATAAGAAAATAGAAGCATCCATATGGGAAAAACCTCCAAACCTTAAATGAGATTGACACTTATTTAAACCACCTTCATGCCTTCAAACGTATGGTTGACTCTCAAATCAACCATATTATGGTTTTACAAATGACTCTACACTCAACTAATGAAGGAAGCAAAAACACTACTCAACCATCCACCTTTGCTCCTTCAAGTTCAAACCATCCACCACCAACAAATCAAACCACTCTTCCACCAAACTTTCCCCGACATGATTGCAATTATTGCGAAAGAACCGCTCACATTAGTGAAGGGTGTCGAGGGGAAATTCGTGAGCTATCCAAAGAAATGAGGTTTATACTAAACCACATTTTGGATCTTCTACAATCCTTGTCTCACACACCTCAACCTTAGAGTCTTCCCGTTTAAACCAACAAACCAAAATCGTCTCATCCTTTCAACCTTCAAAATAAAGCCCGCTACAACCTCCATCACACATTTTCATCCTTAAACAACCTTAGCCTTGTTTTTGGAAAATGTTTCTCATTAAGGAAAATGATGATTTCCTTGTAGCTTTTTATATTCTTAGTTTATTTTTAGTTTTTATTTATTTTTAGAAGTAGGATGGTGTCATCCAAATTTCTTGTCTTTGAGTTTTTAAGAGTCAAAATTTTACATGAAATGAATTTCATTCTACTACAAGGTTTGCATTGTTTGTTTACCATTTAGGTATGATGAGTGAACTTTTCCTTGCTATGGTAGCATACATATATCTTGTATGTTAGAAACTAACCTTTCTTTTTGTAGGATCATTATCCATGTTTTCCTTCCTTGATACTCCATTTAGGGGAGTAATTTTCAAGGGGGAGCATGAGTATGACATTATCCTACTCCACAACTCTTAGTTGTGTTTTAGACATGAAATGCTTTCATGACTTGTCTTGTGCGACAACTAACCTTTTTCTTGTAGGTTCAAAATCCATGTCTCCTCTCTTGGCACTCCATTTAGGGGGAGTATCGTCCAAGGGGGAGCAAGTGCTTACTTCCGCTTCGCTACTCTTCTTTTTGTTTCGACAAAAAGGGGGAGAATTTATATATAAACTTGTTTCAAAATTTTTGTTGCATATCACATCTTAGCAAAAACAAGTTTTTATACTAACTTTATAAGACTTAACACTAAAACTAGTAACTTACTTATAAATAAAGTTTATGTTTTGTCATCAACAAAAAGGGGGAGATTGTTAATACAAATATCACCTAAAAACGTTATTTATATTTTACGATCTTTGCTAAGTTTTGTTAATGACAAAGTATGAACTTTAGCTATGAGTAAATCATCACTTTAAGTGTTTAAGTCTTGTTTAACTAAGGTTTACATTTCTTTTAAACAAAACATTGCTTTTATTTCTTAAATTAGAAAGTGTCTTGTCACATCACATTTATTTCTTAAAATAGTAATGTCACATCACATTTAGGGCAAGCTTTGTCAATATACATTTATGGTAAGAAAGAGTGTTTGACTAACCATATGTTTGCTTGCAAGTCTTGTGTTTGACTAGGTTTAATGAGATGTGACCTTGTTTGGTTTGGAAGATTTATTGCAAAACCAACTGCAGCCCTGACGGAACCCTGGTGGTACACGGGCAGAACCCATCTGAGGGTTCCGCCGTATCCGCCAGATTAGTTTTGAGTCACCCCTTTAGGACATATTTTCATATACTCTCTCAAACTAACTCAGTTGCATTTGACTTGTGTGATTCTCTTATGTAGCAAGGGACTTCACAAGATCATTCAAGAAGTTACAAGCTTCAACTCTATAGTTGCAAGTCTTGTTAGCTTTGTTATGTATAAGCTTTGATAGTTTATACTTCATTTGTATCATGTATGTAGAAGTGGTTGGTTAGTATTTTAGGCCTCAAAATACGTAGTGTGTCGGGAGTTGTTGTACCCTTGTAAAAGAACTAACGGGAGTGGTTGTACCCTTGGTAAAGAACTCGACATCTAGCTTAGTGTCGGTAAAAGTGTAAGCGACGATGGGAGTGGTTGTACCCGTGTAAAAGAACTCGACATCTAGCTTAGTGTCGGTAAAAGTGTAAGCGACGTTGTAAAGGTTCTCTCCGCCGGTGAAAGGAGCTTGTTGATTAGTGCTTATAACTCTCGAGTTGGAAACTCGGGGCGTGGATGCAGGGCAAGGAAAAAGAGTCCTTGTAGCGGAACCATGATAAAAAATCGTGTTGTGGTTTGATCGTTTCTTTCTTTATCTTTGCTTATCACATGTTGTCTTTTAGTTAGAATCGCTAATCACATATAAAGCTTTTCAAAGAATTAAACAAGTAAAGTTGTGTTTATATCCTCAAACAAATGTAAAGCTTTTCAAAGAACTAAACAAGCAAAGTTAGGATCATCACAAGTAAAGCTTTTCAAAGTATGAAACAATTAAAGTTATAATTGTTATTCACATGAAAAGCTTTTCCAAGAATCAAACATATAACATTGTGTTTATATCTTTAAGCAAACATTAAGTTGTTTAAAGGATATTCAAGATAAAAAGGATTTAAAAAGCGGTAAACTATTCAACCCCCCTTCTAGTTTTCCACATGACATTTAATAGTTAATACCAGTTCCTACTTCCACATTTTGCAGGTACAGTCTTCGTTTTTCCTCTAACAAAAGAACTAGAATCCACCTAGTGTTGTCTAAGCAGAAAAACAGGGAGCGTCCATCAATTCTTTCGGTACAAGCTTACCAATCAACTTAAACATAGTTTTATCCACTGATCCAGCTGTTATTGAATCAATTAGCAAAGATATTGTTGAAACATCAAGAAAGTAACCTCTCCCATCCATATCATGTAAAAGCATCTCTACATCATCAAAGTGTTTATTCCTTAGATATCCTTGGAGAAAAACATTGTAAGTAACCTTATCTGGCGGACAACCACTCTCTTCCATTTTAAGAAACGACTGTTTTGCATCCATGAAAAAACCTTTTTTTGAAACCGGTCGAACCGGTTAACCGGCCGGCGGGTTTCAAAACAATGGTTAGAAAGAAAAATATATCCGGACCAGGGCCCACCGGCTTCCACGTCTGCTGTCCCTCTCCTCTCATCTTTTCTCACCCTCTCACTGTCAAAACCCTAAACCCTGTTTCTGCAACACACCCAAAAATGTCAATCATATTCAAACACAACCACACACTCACACAACAACCAAACACAAAACAATCCATCATCACCTACCTAACCAAAACCCTCAACTTCCCACTCACACGTGCCACCACTTTCTACAACAAATACTCAACCCCAAACACCAACCCTTAACACGTCATCACATTTCTCAAAACCCAAAATTTCTCATTTCCCATTATCCAAAAATAGGTTAACCAATCCCCACAAATCCTATTCACTGATGTTGAAAACACCCTTAAGCCAAAACTCATTTTTTTCAAAGAGTTGGGCTTGGTTGACCAAGAGTTGACCAGTTTTATATCGAAAAACCCGACTTATTTATCGGACCGTTTTGAAAAAAGATTGGTACCATGTTTAGATATTGTCAAAAGATTAATGGGTTTTCAAGGAAATGGTTTAGGGAGTGGTAAAAATGTCAACTTGGTTAGGTTGTTGGTTAGGTGTAATTGGGTTGATGTTAAGTGTCCGGTTGAGCGGGTGAAGGGGAATTTAGCGTTTTTTGAGGAATATGGGATTGTGGGGTCGCAGTTGGTTACGGTTATGACTAGGCAGCCTAGGTTGTTGATTATGGGGGAATTGGAAGTTAGGAAGCTTGTGTTGAGATTGTTGGAGATTGGGTTTAGGATTGATTCGAGGATGTTTATTCATGGGTTGTATACGTTGAGTTGTTTGAGTGAGGAGAGTTTTCGGAGGAAAGTTGAGTTTTTTGAGTCTTTTGGGTTTAGTGAAAGTGAGGTTTTGGGGATGTTTAGAAAGGCGCCGGGGTTGTTTAGGACATCAGGTGGGAAGTTGAGAGGTGGGATTGAGTTTTTTATGAATGTGGTTGGGTTTGGGAAGGAGGTGTTGGTTCGTAGGCCGACTGTTTTGATGCTTAGTTTGGATGAGAGAGTGATTCCGAGGTATAATGTTTTGAATGTTATGATGGAGAAAAAGTTATTTAAGAAACGGCCTAAGTTTTCTAATGTGACGTGGTTGCCGGAAGTTGAGTTCTTGGAGAAGTATGTATTGAAGAACCGAGATTATGCTGGGGAGTTGTTGTTGGTTTACAAAGGTGGTGATTCTATGGCGTTGAAAGAACAGAACATAGAGCATGAGTCAGATTGACAAACTAAAGTTTAGTGGGAAACATATTGAATGGTTTTAGGGTGATAGTTGCAAAATATTTTTTGTTGGAGGTTTCATACCTGTTTGTAAATTTTCAAGTGTTTTGCAGATGTTGTGGACTTATTCATAGGTAGTGATTTGTTGTACATATGGACTTATGGAGAATCTCGCTCATTTGGGTTCTTGCTAACTACTCGTTCTCCTATAACTTTGGTTTTATGGTATGAAAAATGGTTTTAAAAGATTGATATATATATATATATATATATATATATATATATATATATATATATATATATATATATATATATATATATATATAGATATATACTAGCTTCATGACCCGGCCGATGGCCGGGTACGCTTCATTACATTGTTTTACAAAAATATTTTAATGGATAAATAAAAATATGTTGATTTGGTTTAGGGTTTGAAAATTTGATATTATTTTGTTATCTTTAGAAATTATATTCATAATTTTTGATATTTAAACAAACTGAGATAATTAAGGACATAATTGGGAGTGTTTATAGCAAATTGATTATTAAAAAAATTGATACAATTTATGATTTTTAAATAAGTTCATTTTGGAAAGTAATTTCCTTAGTTGTTGTATTAGAATTCAAAATAATCATACACTAAATTGTAATGCTTTGTTATCAAAGTTACTAAATTTCAAAATATAGTGTGGTGACAATTAGTTTGTTTGATTAGTTTCTGATATTAGATTTGAATATGTTTCATAACTCTTGTAAATCACAGTTAATATATTTAAGTATGATGCAGAAAGAGTTGTTTAAAAGTTACTAAATTTCATATCAAAGTGTGGCGACGTTTAGATTTTATATTTCAGCATGCTTGTTTTGTTAGTTTGTGATATTCGTATGAGTTTCATTTGTGAAATACGTTTGATTTTTGCATTATTTTGTTGTCGTTAATAACTTTGTTCATATTAACAGCGGAATAGTAAAGTAAAAAATCGTATAGTAAGCATTTTTTATAAAACATTAAGTGATGATTTATATAATTACGCTAGGAAATATGTAATTGAAACCTAATTAAAAAAAAAACAATATAAACAAAACATAAAGAAATCCAATAAAAACAGTTTAACAATGAAACTTGGGTGATTTTTCTAGATCAAATGTTACATGAAAATTATCATAATCTAAATCATCCAAATGATCTTCATCGCTAAACTCTTCTTCTTGGTCAGCCTCCAAAGCTCTCAGCCTTCTCTTGATTGCAGCTTTGAGCTTGTTTGGTTTTTTACCAGGCTGTGGTCTTTGTTGGTTCTTGATCCACCTCTGCAACTTTTTCTCTCTATATTTAGCTTGCAAACGTCCATAGATCTCCTCAGGATGCTTGTTCAAACTGGTTGCATCATCTTTTAAGTCTGCGTTGAGTCCATCTAAAAAACATATGTTTAAAATAATATCATGAAAGTATTAAAATGTAAAATATATTTATCATAGTATAAAATTTTCAAAATTGGTATTAACCTGATGAGCCAACAGACTCTTTGAGAGGAGACTCTTGCAATGCCTGGCTTAGTTACTTCCTGTTACGATAAATAAATGTGATTAGTATAAAATGATACATGTCAATGAAAATAAAAATACGAAAACAATTCATCACATTGCCATTGATACTTACTTGGGTGGTTTTGCTGCATCGTTCTCATGTGCAACAGAACGTTTAGCAATTTTCATTAGAGGGAACATGATAAAAATACTGGTAATTATAATTGATTTGTGAATTGTGACTGTCAAATGGTGATAATGAGTTACTTTTATAGAGTAAAAATACATATGAATCGACTTATGGATTAAATTCGATAATTAAGGAAGTGATTAGGTCCATTTTCCCAATTTAAATCATTAAATGTGTTTGCATTGATAGTTTATGTGTTGAAAATTGTTGTGTCTTCCATTGTAGGATAGTAATAATTTCATAAGTAATTGTTAAGTTTCGAATTGCTATACTGTATTTTTATTTGTGCATTTGTTAAAATGGTTTATATTCAATGAATTATTGAAACATACTACTTGCTAAACTGATCATGTTGAATAACATAAAAGGGTGTGGTCATTTCATGAATCTGTATTTGTGTAGGTAGATGTTGTAATGCAAAAATAAAATCAAACAAACGAATATATTTTGATTTGGTTTATGGTTTCAAATTTTGAAATAGCTATTTTTTAGCCAAGGAAATGATATTTTAGTTTTGATCTTTAGAAACTTTGAGATAATTTTGGCTAATTTACTTAATTAGTTTTGAAAAATAATTATAAAGAGCTTTGTACAATTAATCTTTTCTTTAAAATATGATACACATTTATGACTTCCCTATTATAATGCATATACTTCAAACACTATATATATTTCCCATGTGTTGTTTGAGTAAATAAAAAAGACTCTACAAAAATGTCGACTACTCCAAAGCCAGCACAATCAATTGAATCAAGTTCATCAAACTCGGTTGGGCAAAATGAAAATGGTAAGAAAAGTGATGTTGTAATCCAAACAGCCATAAGTAATACCTTTGATCATGATCATGGCAACAAAACGAAATGAATAAGGACAAATCTTCAGGAAAACCTAAAGGTATTGTAGAAGTAAAGAGATACTATAAACTCTTTCATACTTCCTATTTACATTATGTAATATAACTTTATTTTGATTAACATTCTAATTGTATATATTGAAACAGATGAAGCATGGCTACAATATAAAGGAATCTGGCACAAGCTTAATAAGAATGAAAACGGAAGCTGGAATAAGATGATGTCGAAGGTAAAGAAGGCTGATGAAATGATAACAGCTATTCGTGAAGCCGGGCATGACATCACCGATGTTGTTGTTGACCACAACGTTAGCGACGATGAAGATTAAGTTTATTCCGTGTGTTTTATTATTTTAATTTTGTTTGTTAAAATATTTTCAATTTGAATATGTTACGTGCGAGTATTGGATTTTAGTTTTGTGTTTCGTTTGTGTAATAAGATGGATTAAATGCAATGTTTGCATACCATTGTTATATTTAATTTAATTCACAAATTTAGTAAAGGTTAAATGTTTACAATAAGCATTTTGTAAATGGCATCACATAATCACATAACATTTATATACTTAAACAAAAAAATATGAAATTCATATGTCTTAAAAAATGCAGCAACAAAAGTCGGTTAAAATTCATTACATGATGGTGAATTCATATACGGAATAATACTTCTTTGTACACAACATTTGTAGTGGAGTTGGTGTATTCGCCTTCTTTGTCACAACAAAGAACCTTCAAACCTTTTTTCGTCTTTACCCTAGAAACAGCAACATAGAGTTGCCCATGTGAGAATACCGCCTTTGGTAAAAATAGTCCTACTCGGGACAACGTTTGACCTTGGCTTTTGTTAATAGTCATACCAAAACAAACTTGAACGGGAAACTGTCTCCTATTCAATTTGAATGGCATCTTGCTATCCGTAGGTGTAATGATCATTCTCGGTATTGCACATATACTACCAATTTTTCCACTTGATATTATCTTGCCTTCAATAACATTCGTTCCCATCCATTGGATTTGCAACCTCGTACCATTACATAGTCCGGCCTTTTGATCAATATTTCTCATACACATGACAGGTGCACCAACTTTTAAAGTTAGCCTGTGGTGTGGAAGTCCTGACATTTCGATGGTATTTAGAAAATCCGTTGTGTATATCTGTTCATCGAAAATTGTATCCGCATCAAGTATATTAATTGTGTCGAAACTTTGGTAAACTTTCTCTTCACCTGGAAGTAAAGATAGCATTCTATCATTAATAATGTTAACCATTTCATGGGTTGGGGCAAGAATAGCTCGTTCTTGAAAATAAGAGGGATCATATAAGTTGGCTCCCAAATCAGGATATGTTTGTTGAATAATGGAACCAACATGATCTTCCGAATTAGCAATCAACATATCTTCTGGAAATGTCACAACCGCGTCACCATCATTATTACCACCAATATTACCATTGCCTATATCTAAAATCCAGTCAGTAAACTCTTGGATTTCTTTTCTTTCTGATTCTGAAGAACCTGAACTCAACCTCAGGGTGACAGTCAAATTCAGTACGGTGCACTGATCCCACAGGTATGAAGATTTTATCGTGGCATGTACTACTTCTTGTCTGGTTGCACCAGGTATAACTGGTAGGATCTGACAGAAATCGCCACCAAACACAACGACTTTACCACCAAACACCTTCTCAGAAGGCTTTGACATATCCTCTCTACATATGTCTCTCAAGGTTCTATCAAAGGCCTCGAAACAGTATCTACTCATCATAGGTGCTTCATCCCATATAATAAGCTTTGCTTGTCTTATCAAATCAGCAAGATCGCTATCTCCTAGTATATTGCACATTGAATCATCGACCACATTAATAGGGATAGCAAACCTTGAATGGGTAGTCCTTCCGCCTTCCAACAAAAATGCAGCAATTCCACTTGATGCCACGTTTAATACGATTTCACCTTGAGAACGTAATGCTGCGGACATTGTTTTGTAAAGGTATGTCTTGCCAGTACCTCCGTAACCGTATACAAAGAACATGCCACCTTTGTTTTGTAAAGCAGAATCCATCACTTGTGAATAAATTCCTTTTTGCTCGTGATACGGATCAAGACATAACAGCCCAAGTGGAAGACAACCTCGAGTCCACTAATGAAAGTGGCTAGAACCAGCTCGAGTTATTAAAGCCCATTCAACCATTGGAACACAATAAATTTAGTTATGATTCGTTTCTGTTTCTTGGACCATAATTTTCGAGATTTGTTTCCTTGTTTACAGTTTTTGTTTCTATTTAGTCTTGTAAACTCTTTTGGTTGAATGGTGAATGATCATTGAGAGTTTTATTAAACAAAAGTGTTTATTGTTTCTTGATCTCGGGTGGCCGAGATATCTATCTCCGACACCGATAACTTGGTTGGCCAAGTATCGTCGCCGCTAGGTTTTGGCCTAGGTTCGTTCTTTTTTGTTCGTGGATCTGTATCAAGTGGTACCAGAGCCTAGGAAGCTCAGGATGTCAGGAAGGGATCACCGCCAACCAAACCGTCGATTCGCCGCTAGAGGCAACGGTTATGAAGCACGTGATCCTCGAGATGCTGAGATAGAACGCCTCCGTCAACGGATTCACGAATTGGAAACAAATCCTTTTGACAGGTTCGAAGAGAGGGGAGAAAGCTCAGAGACACAAACCATTATGAATGAATCCGAACATGGCAATGACGGGTTTGAAAATTTTTTTTCTCGCCTGCCGCATCAACAACGTACCCCACCCCACCAGCAACCCAGGACACCACGAGTGCAACCACAACAACAAGTTGACCATCTACGGTCCTTGGGTCTGCGTACCGAAATCCCGGAGTTTGAAGGTCGGTTACAACCTGATGACTTTCTGGATTGGCTCCAAACAGTGGAACGTATATTTGATCTTCATGACATCCCCGACCACTTAAAGGTAAAACTTGTAGCCATTAAATTAAAAAAATATGCCTCGTTGTGGTGGGATCATGTGCAGGATAAACGTTATCGAGAAGGAAAACACAAAGTTGAGTCATGGGAAAAGATGAAACGCCTTTTGAAAACCAAGTTTCTTCCTGTTACATACAAACAAGATGCATATTTGGATTATCATAATCTCAAACAGGGTTCCTTACCTGTTGAAGAACTCATTCGCGAATTTGAGCGCATGCGAATGCGTTGTGGGGCAGACGAAGATGAAGAACAAGTTATTGCACGTTTCTTGAGTATCCTCCGACGGGATATTGCGGATGTGGTAATGTTACAACAATATTATTCTTTCTATGATGTGTGTAGGCTTGCTTTACGGGTCGAACAACAACTCAGTAACAAACACAAATTAACTAAGTTCCCGACAACATCCCGTCCACCCACATCGGCTCCTCGGGTCGGCCAAATCAACACTGAACCACCTGTGATTCCAACTACTCAAACGGGAATGTCAAACGCTCGACGATGTTTTAAATGTCAAGGCTTGGGTCACCTTAAACGGGATTGCCCAAACAAGCAAATACTTTCTTTTGTGGACGAGCCAGAACCAACATATGACACAGAGGAGGAGGAGGAACCCAATGAAGTACTTTACCCTAATCGTGGTGAGATTCTTGTGTCTCGTCGCGTTCTCAACGTCGTTCCATGTGATCATGGCGATGATACTACATGGATCCGCAACAATATTTTTAGAACACAGTGTACGTCAAAGGGCAAAGTGTGTATGGTGATTGTGGACGGCGGAAGTTGTGAAAATATGGTAGCCACCACGATGGTTGAAATGCTCAATCTACCCACCCAAAAACATCCTGATCCATACAAACTCACATGGCTGAAGAAAGGAAACTTGGTCCAGGTTACTGATAAATGTTTGGTACAATTTTCAATTGGCAATAAGTACACTGATGAACTTTGGTGTGAAGTGATTCCGATGGATACATGCCACATTCTTTTGGGCCGTCCATGGCTGTATGATCGGCGTGTTAAACATGATGGGTTTCGTAACACATAATCTTTCAAAAAGGATGGTCTCAGTATTACTTTGGCTCCACTCAACCCACGCGATGAGCCACAACAGCCGTTGACAAAGTCTGACTTTGTGGGTCTCGCAAAACAGCAAACCACCTCACATGTTCTGGCCTTAGTGGTGGTTGAAGCAAATCCAGAACCTTTGGAATTTCCCGCAGCAGTTCTTCCACTTCTTCGTGAGTTCGCCGATGTTTTTCCAGATGACATTCCAGCTGGGCTACCTTTAATGTGTGATATTCAACATTGCATCGACTTTGTTCCTGGTGCGAGTATCCCAAACAAACCAGCCTACCGAATAAACCCAAAAGAATATACAGAGCTACATCGCCAAGTGACCGAACTTCTAGACAAAGGCCTCATCCGAGAAAGCATGAGTCCTTGTGCGGTACCCGCTTTACTCGTTCCTAAACCGAGTGGTACTTTTCGAATGTGTATTGACAGTCGTGCAGTGAACAAAATCACCATAAAATACCGCTTTCCGATACCCGTTTTGACGATCTTCTTGATCATCTGGACGGGGCTAAACTATTTTCTAAAATTGATTTGCGAAGCGGCTATCACCAGATCCGTATGAGGGTCGGGGATGAGTGGAAAGCCGCTTTCAAGACACGCGACGGACTTTACGAGTGGATGGTTATACCTTTTGGGTTATCAAACGCTCCGAGTACTTTCATGCGTTTAATGAATCATGTTTTCAAACCTTTAATCGACAAATGTGTAGTCGTTTATTTTGATGACATCTTGATTTTTAGCGACACCTTGGAACAACATTTACATCATCTTCGACAGGTTTTGTTGGTTCTCCGAGATCAAAAATTGTTCGCCAACAAAGAAAAAATGTCATTTCCTGTCAGATGAAGTCCTTTTTTTGGGGTACTTGGTGTCGGGCAAGGGCATCCGAATGGATAATAAGAAGGTTGAAGCAATAACAACATGGCCAACTCCGACATCCTTACATGAAGTGCGAAGTTTTCATGGCCTTGTTTCGTTCTACCGACGTTTTATTAAAAACTTTAGCACAATTTTGGCACCAATCACAGATTGTTTGAAGAGTAGCAAGTTTTCTTGGTCCACAACTTCTCAGGCGGCTTTTGAACTTCTAAAAAAATCTGTTACAGAAGCACCAGTACTCGCTTTGCCAAATTTCGCCAATGTGTTTCAAGTGGAGTGTGACGCTTCGGGTTTCGGGATTGGTGGTGTCTTAAGCCAATTGAACAGGCCGATCGCATTTTTTAGTGAAAAATTCAATGAAACGCGGCGTCGTTATAGCACCTATCATAAGGAGTTTTATGCGATCGTCCGAAGCCTTGAATATTGGAGACACTATTTGCTGCCCAATGAGTTCATTCTATATTCTGATCATCAAGCATTAAATTTTATTCAAGGGCAAGCTAAGCTTAACCCGCAACATGCAAAATGGGTTGAAACTTTGCAAGATTTCCATTTTGTCATCCGTCACAAAGCAGGGAATGCCAACACGGTCGCCGACGCCCTTAGTCGTCGTCCGTCTTTAATGATCTCCTCCACCATTCAGGTTGCTGGCTTTGAGCCCCTCAAAGTCTTATATAAGGATGATCCCGATTTCAAAGTTATTTGGGAAAAATGTGGGGTTACTCCATTTCGCGATTATGTTCAGCGCGATGGCCTGCTCTTTAAGGGACATCGTTTGTGTGTTCCCTTATCTTCGTTCCGGGAATCCATTATTCTTGAATGTCATCAGGGAGCATTGGCAGGTCACTTTGGACGGTCAAAAACCGTCTCACTTGTTGCTGAGCGTTTTTTTTTTTTTTTTTTTTTGCCCAAACTTGTGCGTGATGTGGTGAAAGTTCTAAATCGTTGTCGCACATGCCGTCTTGCCAAGACTCATCATACTAACCAGGGGTTATATACACCACTACCCACGCCGTCAGGACCATGGGAGGATGTTAGCATTGATTTCGTCCTTGGTTTACCACTTAGGCAACGAAAGAAAGACTCTATTATGGTTGTTGTGGATCGTTTTTCTAAAATGGCTCATTTTGTCCCCTGTTCGAAAACATATGATGCATCAGAGGTGGCACGGTTATATTTTTCTGAGATTGTTAAGTTACATGGGATACCAAAAACAATCACATCGGACAGAGATGTGAAATTTGTAGGCTACTTTTGGCGCACTCTTTGGAGACGGTTGGGGGCAAAGCTGCAATTTAGCTCTTCTCATCACCCACAAACCGATGGTCAAACCGAAGTCACTAACCATAGCTTGGGGAATCTTCTTCGTTGTCTCATGGGCGACAACAAAAAGCAATCGGATCTTGCCCTCCCCCAAGCTGAGTTCGCATATAACAGGTCCACTCATAGTTCAACAGGGCGTAGCCCTTTTCTGGTGGTTTATGGGCGCAATCCGTTTACACCCCTTGATCTTGCGCCATTACCAGAGGTTACGAACTATAATGCAGAAGGAAGTGACCGGGCGGAACAAATCAAGTTGCTTCATGAACAGGTATGCGATCAGATTACTAAGCACAATTTGCAATATCAAGCTCGTGCCAACAAACATCGGCGGAAAGTGGTTTTTCAAGTTGGTGATCTCGTCTGGATTTTCTTGAGACGTGCAAGGTTTCCACAGGGGCGTTTTGCTAAGTTACAAGCTCGGGCCGATGGTCCATTCCGTGTTCTTGAGCGCATTAATGACAATGCATATAAACTTGATTTACCGGGTCATTATGGTGTCTCGGCTACTTTTAATGTTGCTGATCTCGCTCCTTATGTTGACGACGAGCCGTTTGAAGATGACTCGGGGACGAGTCCTTTTTTAGGGGGGGAGGATGATACGGATCAAGACATAACAGCCCAAGTGGAAGACAACCTCGAGTCAACTAATGAAAGTGGCTAGAACCAGCCCGAGTTATTAAAGCCCATTCAACCATTGGAACACAATAAATTTAGTTATGATTCGTTTCTGTTTCGTGGACCATAATTTTCGAGATTTGTTTCCTTGTTTACTGTTTTTGTTTCTATTTAGTCTTGTAAACTCTTTTGGTTGAATGGTGAATGATCATTGAGAGTTTTATTAAACAAAAGTGTTTATTGTTTCTTGATCTCGGTTGGCCGAGATATCTATCTCCGACGCCGATAACTTGGTTGGCCAAGTATCGTCGCCACTAGGTTTTGGCCTAGGTTCGTTCTTTTTTGTTCGTGGATCTGTATCAGCTCGGTTGTCAAGCTACCGTACAATTGCTCATGTTGTTCTCTTAGCTGGTCAACGTTGTAAGCCATTTCGTCGTATATCCAATGGTTATACGACTCCATTGTGTGGTCTTCATTAGGATATGGCATGTTTTGAATACTCTTAAGGCTTTTGTTGTTACACAAAAGCATGTGTTCAATATAAGTCAGGCATATGTTATACTTCTGAACATCGGAAAGCTCAAGACCTGCATATTACATAAGTACATGGGATTATGCATTAGTTTGCGACCGCAGTTAATGAAGTGTAACAAACCAAAACAATGTATAATGTTCGTTTATTGTTCAATTACTGATATGCAAATAATAATAAATAATTTCGCTATACATTTTTTAGAATGGTTTATAAATATAAACTATTAGTATACGTCAAAACAGTTTGAATAAAAAAAATATGTTTTACGTTTTCGTATTTTTTGAAATTACCAAATAAATGTGCAATTGCATATAAACTACATGTTTGAATATGAATTGTAAGTTAAAATTTAAAATAAGGTACCAGGATCATTGCGTTTTTTACGCTCAACGCGTTCAACATCTTCAGCCAAAACATGCCACGTTTTCTCCTATACAATCTCTGGTTGAGACATGCTGTCAGTCATTATGAGCATAACAAAAAATGACCGCAAATAATCTCCCATTCCCCATAAACTCGCTTCCAATATACCATCGATGTACTCTTTGTCATTCTCCAAAAGCCCACGGGCAATGCAAGCATCCTTATAAGTAGGATATACAACATCATCATAGGTCTTAAGTTCAACCCACTCCTTAACACCTTTTATTTTGTTAAGCAAAATACGTAAGTAAAAAAGCTCTCCCCAAGACGGTGGAACATGGTGTATACGTCCAAGGCTTTCACCTCTTTGCCTGAGATGCCATTTCAACTCCTGAGGTTTCCAAACATAATATTTAGGAAATTCTACATAAAGAAGAGTTTGGGCAAATGTGTCAGTCTTGTTTGTTTCCATCCAGGCCAAGAACTTGTTCTCGTTGGCTGATGCCTTTTCAAGTTGGTAATCAATACTTTCCGCAGGATCAAACACCACAGATTGTTCGTTCTCTAAATGGAACGGGAGACGCTCTATAGGTGGAAACCTGTAATGAATGTCATAGCCAAAAATACGCCAAGCCGCCTCTCATGCAGATAAATATCGACAGTCATAGAAGTCTTTAATCTCGTCAGCATCTTCGTCCTCTACACCAACTGTCACTCTGTCTGGTCCTTTGTTTATGTACTTGAATAAGTACTTGATAGAACCAACCTGATTTCAATATTCAACATTTATGTGAGACTGGTATCGTCTAAGCAAACCAGGATTGTAAGGCACCACATAACCGTTATGCAAATCGACTCCACTTTTCTTGATGGTTGTACCATCGTTCCTCCTTTTATACTTTGCATAACCGTTTTCGTCAATGGTTGTGGTTTCATTAAAATGAATAGGGAAACCCTTGGTGCATTTGAAATCAACTGTGCACGGACATGTTGGATGCTCGGCTCCACACGGACCATGCATCATGTGATCAGTTACAATCTGATACAACTCAGGGTCTTCATTCTTGTCAGGAATTTCGGCTGATATAAACTGATCAATTCACCCAGGAGTGGTTAGCTTATCCTCAGCTTTAAGCCAAAGTAATATATGACAATGTGGGAGTCCTCATTTTTGAAACTCAACCGTGTAAACAACTGCAATAATTAAATAAACAAAAGTTGGATAATCAGTAACTAATATTGATGATACATACCAATTTTGTTATTAATTGAATATAGAAAATTATATGAACGTCTCGTGTTAATAACTTACGTGCTTCAACACGCCCAAATGTACGCTTCTCTCTGAATTCTTTTATGAGAGTGTCTAATTTGATTTTGAAGACCCTTGTTGTTGCATCCGGCCTGTCCTCAGATTTCATACCCTTTGCCTCCATCATTCTTGCAATTTCAGGCCAATTTGGGTTACATGTAAATGTAATGAATAAGTCAGGGTATCCATATGACTTGCAAATTGTCATTGCATCCAAATAGTTCTGCATCATATACCTAGGACTGCCGGTGAACGACGATGGCAAAATAATCTTCTTGCCCCTTAACGTGACACCAGAGTCTCCATTTTCTACCAAGACTGCCAATTTTGCATATGTTTCAGTTCTTAACTCCTTATTTTTATTTTTGATAAACAACATGCATTCAACCTCAACCATAGTGTATCCATCCACAAGAAACTGCTGGAACAACCTCCTAGAATTTAGTATCAAGGAATATTCTTTTTGCCTGTCTTGAATTCTGTATGCGAACCACTCCCTTATTGTTACGCGTTTCTTCTTCTCATCTGGCGTGGCATCCGTGGCGTCCGCGTGGTAAACATCAGTTCTGTATCCATCTTCTGCGTAAGGAAACAGCAAAGGATATTGAAGTGGGAGGTATGACACATGCAGCTCACTTATTCTTTTGAGATTGCCATCTTGTTTGTGCAAAATAATATCTCTATTATTTGTGGTAGAGTCAAAATCACCGACTATTAAGGTGGCAACCTCAGATGCAGTTGGTAGGTTATATTGCCTACCATCGTGCGGTCTTGCACCAATAAGCTTAAGCTTATATTTTTGGTCATCAAGTGCAGATGAAATTCGTTCACCAGCCATTCGAAACTTGGCAACCAAAGGATTATTTTTGTCAAGCATGTCACGTAAATCACAGCTTAGCTGGTAGTCAAGTTTATTTGAACTTGATGATGTTGCTGCCTCGTTGCTGCATATGAAGTCGGAAATCATATGTCAAATAAACATAAAAGGAAAATGTTGTTTTAACAACTCTAACCAATCTAAAAAACATAAATGAATTATCAATGAGTCATGATACATAAAATGAAAATTTAATGTACACACCTGACAGCGTTGATCCTGTTTCGAATCTCATTAGGTTTATCGTAAATATATAGCTGCGCAAATTTAGGAGGCTTTCCTTTTTCAGGTAACAAAGTACCAATTTTATGTAAGTTCTGCCCTTGTATCCGGTAACAATATGGACCACGACCAGCATTAACAGACTTATCTTGTTTACCGCCCATGGAGGTGAACGCAAACATAGAATTGTAACGCCTAATATTATCCAAAAATGAGGAACTCTTAGGGTGTTCTTTGTTCATAAGTTGCTTCAAACGTTTTGGTGGGTCTTTAAGTGCAACAGGCAGCTTAACCTTCCCTCTACCACAACAAAGAGAAAATGCATCTTTAGTACATTTTGCACACTCTACATTTGGATCTCCATGGTCAATGTAATCTGTAATTTGATAAGTTAGATGTAAGAATATTATATTACACATTGAATATAGTTTGAAATATTTGAAACAATAATATATATCTTTAGTGATGTAAATATTGGGCATACCCTCGCATATACCAGCAAAACGACGTGACTCTGCTCCGGCATCATCTTCAATATCTAATTCTGCAAAGTTAATACGTCGTGAACTTTTACTAACGCCCATTTTACCTTTAAAAGGTCGCCTATCAGTAGTGATCGTAGAATATTGTCCATTTGATCGTTGCTTTGTATTAGATGAAGTTGATCCTGTTAATAAAAAAATAAACATAAAAAATTAAATTTGGTTGATAGATAACAAAAAAACTTAATAGGACAGTTAGCACATACCAAAAGTAAAGTTCACAGGACTCGGAGAGACAAAACGTGTTCTTTGATTACTCATATTACCTGCATTCAATAAACAGTTCATAAATTTTAAACATGTAAGTCAACTATAAAAAATTCAAGTCATAAATACTTGAAATATATTAATTGATATTGATACCTTTTCTTATATTTGGGACAGCTGAGTTTCTTGGTGTATCAGCATCAACTACTATAGACTTAGGTGTCCTGGATCGAAGATTCATATGGTGTTGTGATGGCGTTGTTAATGTGTTTGTAAGCTGGGATGTTGGTGGAGTTTGAATATTCACCGACTTAGGTGTCCTGGAGCGAAGATTCATATGGTGTTCTGATGGTGTTGTTAATGTATTTGTAACCTGGGATGTTGGTGGAGTTTGAATATTCATCGACATAGGTGTCCTGGAGCGAATATTAATATGATGTTGAGATGGCGTTGTTAATGTGTTTGTACGGTGGGAGGTACGTAGACTTTCAATATTCACCGACTTGACAGCTGAAAATAAGATTATAATATATAAATTTATCCTATCCTATAGTATATAAGGTAAATTTTAGTTGATGGATACAATAGAAAGAAACCAAAAAGTAATCGTAAATATGTGGCTTACGTGTTGAAATGTTACATATTCGTTGACGTGCCTTTGGTCTAGATGAGACCGTGGAGAGTCCAATTGATGAGCCACTACCATAAGTATTTGAATGTCTTTGAGTTGACATTGGTGTTTCTGTTCTTGATCCTGAAAAAAATAAAATGGCATGAAAATAATAATAGTATACAATTAAAACTAAAATGTTATAAAAGGAGATAGCAGGTTATTTACTTAAAAAAATAAACTCACTCTTTTCTGAATTGTTTAGTCTTGTTGATACAACACTTGTATTCGTTTGTAATACATCGTTGGCGTTTACATTAAATGACGTTTGCGGTAAAAGGATATCGGAAGATTGACTTATAAGTGTTGCGACATTTGCTGAATGTAAGGACGATGTAGTCCCTGCAAAGTTACAATATAATAAAATGAAACATAAATAAAACTGAAGCATAAGTATAAGCCAAATAATTATAAATTTTTTTTTATAAGAACCTATGTTTTTAGATTTTTTTGATGGCCTTCCAGGACGTCTAATGGCCAAGTCATCCGTTAAACCTGTTTATATCAATAAACGAAATAGAAAATTTAGTATAAGGGAATATATTGGTAGGAATGGTAATATAGTATGATTCTTATAAAGTTTTTGAATATGAAAAATCTGTTGCTATATGTTTTTTTTGGCCTAACAATAAATTGACATGCTTATTCAATGTGTAACACTGAAAATACGATTGAAAAGAATACATTATGATGATTTGTATATATTGATAATTTATAATAGACACATGATAATACACATAAAGGTATGATACCTGGATTATTATCTGTTGTTTTACGCCTCCCAGGACGTCGAATACAAAAGTCTACATCTACAAATGCAAATAGGATGAAACAATTCAAAAGACAAACGTATTGTAACTTATTATGATGATCTATATAACGAAAATAATTTAAAATAATGTAAAAATAATTATATGCAAATATAGGTGATGTTACTTTGTGAAATTTCAGCAAGTGGACGTCTAGCAACACTTCGAGTAGGTCTCTTGCTTATGTCAATTGAATTTGCACTTCTTAACGATCTCTCTGATTGTAAACGGCCATCATGAGAATCGCTTTGTATAACACCCCCATCTTAAGATCGCATCGGAAAGGGACATGGGGTGCTATATATTAGTCACATTGTACAAGTATATTAAACAACTTTAAAACAAAGTCGTTTTTAAAACCTCACATTCGATAATTTATCAGAGTTAACAAAGTCCCAAAAGTTTTTAACATAGTTAAAAGATACATAAGTTTTGAAAGTTTAGAACATTATCGAATGAAACTTTTATTTAAACATGAGCCATCATGTAGATATCCATTTCTTGCGCCGCCCATCCAAGCCGAAAGTCACTTACGGATCTGAGATAAAACATGCTAAAAGTCAACACAAAGGTTGAGTGAATTCATAGAGTTTAATAAGTAATCAGTTGAATACAAGATAATTCAATTTAAAATACGATGGGCTACGTTGTTATACGCCCATAATTAAGTTGACATGTAACAAATACATGTTGGGAAAAAAAAGATTTACAGCATTGAGCTCACGAAACCGAACCTTGACTATGTCTAAATGATGCCCCGCACAAGGGTAATCTTGCCAATTTCCCTAAATTCTCAATATTATATGTCCGTTTGACCCACAGATGTCAAATGAGCGCTACTCACCCGGACAGGCTTGTCAAGCCAAATATGCATATTTATAATACTAGCGTTCACACAAAATTAACGGTTCATGATGGGGACTTAAGCAAGAATACTCAATGTCAGATGTCCATAAATCATATAATCGGGTTTAGCATACCAAAAGCTACTTGTATTCAATTTGTAAAACTAGCATGTATCCCCCTCGCGAGGTTTATAAAACATTTAAATGAGTAAAGGCGAGGCTATGAACTCACCGTGAACAAAGGAGGTAATATGAAATGAGCAAGTGATGAAAAGTAGCCGCAAAGCTTCTACGATGAACCTAAATAGATATACGCGTGTCTTAGGTTTTCGAAAATAAACATTGATGCAACTTTGCTATATATAAAAATTATAATCTTACTTACGCTTGGTACATAATTCCCTAGTACATCACAAGTTTTAGTTCGGTATTTTAAAAGTTATTTATATGTATGAACTTTATATCTTATGAAGTTTTAAAGAAATTTTTCTTATGTTTGTCTCTAAGTCCCACTAGATATATAAAGATTTTAAATATATCAAGTGTTTGATAATAAAGTTTGAAGGATATAAGTACATGAGTTTGTAAATCCTTTTTATACTTTTAAGGTCAAGGCTGTCAAAAATTTTATAACTTGTACATCTTAGAAAATCCGTTACTTTTAAACCGTATGTCGAAAAATTAAGTTTCTTATATCCCCGGAAAGGTATTTGTCTGTACTAACAAGTTTTGTGGGTCCCACTAGACCAAAAATTACTTAACAGTAGAAAATAATCCATTTACCCATAGTATTCAGCCCAACAGTTTTCAATATCATAACAGTCCCACGAAAAATGCGATATCTAGAGTTCTACAAGTCCAATTAATTCCCCGTTTGCGGCCATGTTTAAGTTAAGATGTTACCTACATTTCATAAAACTGGGCCAAGTAGAGAAAATGAACATATCACTGAGATTTTTACCATTTAAATCTGTAACTCAGAATCTGGCATCTTTCACGAAAATATTTCTAGTTTAATCATCGTAATGAGTTATTCGATGAAATACCCGTCAAAATGACCACAAGACATAGGGCTACAACTACATATTTTTAGTTTAGGTCCAATGTTTACTGATTAAATCAGTTTATTCCGTTTTTACCCCTGAATCAGATTCACAGTTGGATGTCTAGTCCTTTAGTGTTTTTATTGTTTTCTAAGTTATGTACCAAGCCTAATTAAGCATAATAATTTATATAATGCTTAAATACATCAAGATATAATACTTTTACAGTAATGAAAATAAAAATAAAATGAAAATTGAGTGGAGAGTTTCCTTACAAAAGATGAAGAACAAGAAAAATACAAGACCAAGGAACACTAATCCTATATTAACCAACAACACTTGCACCTTTTCTTTAACCTATATCAACCAAGTTTTTAACCACCAAAACCCTTTGTAAGAACTTGACCCTTGAAAATCTTTAGAAAAATCACCAATAGAAACCCTTTGAGGATGAAGACTTTGAGGAAGAAAAGAACCAAGAATTAACTAGAACACATGGACCTTCAATCTTGCACCAACTCTTTAATGAAGATCAAAACACAAATGGGTGTTTTTGTTGTTGAAACTCACGACCAAGAGGGAAAGAAAACAGATTTTTGAGTAAAATATAGTTGGTGATACAAACAAGGATTAGTTTTTGAGTTTATATATGGTAGGAACAAAAGTGGAAGACATGTGGTGTCACCAATTTAAAAGATATAATTTACCCAAGACACTTGGTGTCTTGGTTGCTCAAAATCTGTCACAAGGGGTGGAGCAAAAGGGTGAGTGGAGCTTATTTGATTTAATTTGAGTATTGAGTGTTATAGATGTAGTTTTGATCCCCGGTAGTTAAAACGTGGAGTTTTTAAGACGTGTAATGTAAAACCGGGTAGTAATAATTTATAAAACTTTCAAATATATTAAAACTTGTTTTCACAATGTATTTTAGTAATTTAGATGAGTGGTAAATTCTTTGGAGGGTTTAAACATCGTTAAAACCGAAACCGTGAGTTAAAAACGCGTTTGGTGAAACCGGTTCTTGATAAAAGTGATGTAGACTATAAAAAAAGATGAAACGACAAGTATAACACTCACTTGTAATCATAAAAATAGGTTAAAATGCATAAAATATATAAAATCATAATAGTCTAGGGTTGGTCCATGTTGTTAAAACCATAAAACGTAAATTTAAATCACGTAAAACTTAAAAGGTGCAAGGTTTACGTAAAATTAGAAAAATTAAATTAGGACTTTTAAAATAGGATTGTAAGGAACCAAAAGTGCATAAAAATTGTAGAATGGACATAGTATAGTAGTGGTTGAATAAATTGAACGAATCATGACGTACGCGGATAACTTCCGACGAAGTTAATTATAAAAAAAATAGTTAAATTATAAAATATTAAAATTAGTGACATGAAATTTTTGAAATGTCACACTTTGTTGTTGTTGATTGTTATAAACACGACCAATTTCGTTAACGCTTGTGGAATTGACATTTGATACATGGATCTTCTCTTTACCTTTCTGCTTATTGTTGTTCATGTTTTTTGGAAAATGGCTATTTTTTCAGTACATAAAACAATGAATGACAAACTTGAGGATTTGGAATTCCATCAGATTTGTTTAACAATAAGTGTTGACAAACATTTAAAACTTGAATTACACTAATTTAGGAGGTCACATTAATTGATATATATTCCCTAACCTAAAAATGTAAATAGGCATTACTTTCCCATATTAAGCGTATTATTGTTATGAATATTATTACACATATTTATGGGTAAATATATAAAAGTTGTTAAAACGAATTGAAAAAGTACATATTTAAAAATAAACATTTTTACGTCTATCTATTTACTTTTGTATACTATGGATATGGATTATAAAAAATCTAGGCACAATATAGGTAGCGTGTATGTATATGCATAGTTCAACTTGGTAATGATCACACTGTGTGTTACCACTTGACTTAACAATTAATCTCTCATTACATCTCACACCGCTCAATAAAAATTTCTAGAAAACACACACAACTCATTGTTCTTCCTCTGGAATTCGAAAGTATCAGGTAACCCATAAAATTTTTTGTTCATAAATTCACAAATTTTATTTCTTTATCACATGCATGTGTTTAGATGATGAGATATGTAATGATCCTAAAATGATTTAATGACTGATTGCATTATTTAACTGAATGAGTAATTCCGTTTCCGGTTAGATCTGTAAAAATGATTATAATGATTATTTTACAATTTTTGGATGTTATGAGTTACTTATTATTAATCATTAGTTTAGGACTTCTCATTTGTAGTTAGAGATTGGTTTCGAATTAAATGTGGCCAAAATTTAATTGGATATTGTTTTGAAAGTTTAAAATTAGTTTACATTGGCTTCATAAATACAAAATTATGAATTGTGGAATTTCATGTTGATCATTAGGGTATATAAGTTTTGGAGTTTTAAAAAACCCAAAATACAGAGTCTATTTAAAAATATTGAAATAGAAGATTATGTTGTTAGTATTCTTTTTATCGTGACACCTGTAAAATCACTTTGGTAGGATTATGGATACTATTGAGTTTGTGGTTCCGATCAATCCGAAGACCTATAAACAACACCAGGTATTTCATTGTTTGATCTTATGATGTTGGACTGAAATAATGTTAGTACCCTTGGTAAAAGTGACATTTTTTCAATTTGTTTTAAGACACTACCATCTGTTTACCTCTGGGAAGGATACAATGGGAATCATCATCTGTATTTGAGTGGACACCAAGGGTTAAAATTCAAAGTATCATTAACTTTAAGAATGAATGGGACAATAGATGTTCATGGTGATAAATGGAAGCAGTTTGTTTTGAGACACTTTGATGATGGACTTTCACTTTTGCATTTCGTCGAGGAGGGAGAGGACTCCTTTTATGTGACGGGATATGATGCAAAAGGAATAGAATTTGGTGGTTATGAAGGAGTGAGGGGAAGGATGCCGAGGTATATGATTCGTCATCAAACTTACCCATGTTTAAAACAGGTATTTGATACTAAGTTTGTTAAATTAAATGAAATCATTCACTGCGTATATAATGAAATGGGTGTCAACTTGGACAAAACTTAATATTCATTATCAATTTATTTGCAGACAATCGCTGCCTCTTTCTTGGCAGGAATACCAAAAAAGGCAGACCTGGGTGTTTTGGCTAATGGGAACCTGTTTCAGGTGCGTGTGAATCGTGTTAATCTGAAGACACCTGAAAACCCATGTTATGCTTATGAAATAGAAGATAATTCATGGAAAACTTGTGTTAAACATCTTAACCTTGAAATGGGAATGACAATAGTGTTTGCAAAAAATATTTTTGATCGGTTGTGGTTAATGGCATTCGACAATGATGGCATGGCACACACGGATGTCCAATTCCATGGTGCAAATCGTTTAAGAAGAGTCCAACTTCCAATTGAATATAATGATCGTAGTAAGTAATACAACTATCATGCCTGCAGTTATAATTATATCATATATACAAATGTTATTTGCCGTTGATTTGTCAATGTGTAAATTTAACTGACTTATGTGCACTTGCAGATGATGATCGATTGAAACATATATGCCAATGGGAATCACACAGAGAACACTACCAAGAAGCCGATGATACGTTCTATAAGACTTATGCATCAACCGTGGATAAACAAAGATTGGTATGTGGAAATTATTTTTAGTTATTGTTCTCTATAATTATTCGCACATATTTATATATCAATACCTAATTCCTGGAACATCATGTCGCAGACTATACCGGCTAATTTCTGTGATGAACACCACCTGCATATGTATCATCATGTAGTGATGAAGCACAAAGATTATCAAAAGACCATGGTTATGAGAAGGGTACCACACACTGACAAACCGTGGAGGAATAATCACATTGCTATCTATGGGCCATGGAAAGAATATGCACGTGACTGTTCTTTCGCATATGACAAAGTAATCAGGTTCCACTTTATGCACTTTATTCACGACGTTGATCTGGAAGAACAAATTCCAGTGTTCCATCTCTGCTGATATGAATTGGGCTATATCCGTTTGTGTCTTTGAAGTATTTTGTTTTGGAAATTAGCATCTTATGGACAATGTGTCTCTATAATCTAAGGATTTGTGCTCCTGCTTAGGATTCACTATGTTGACAATTAATATGTTATTAATATGTATTAGGAGGAACTTATGGTAGTGGTTTAACGACCTGGAACAACTTATGGTAGGATTGTCTATGGTGATCAATGCCCAGTTTTAAGATGCTAAGTTATTTTGTTTAACTGGTATGAATGTAGTTTGATATATTTAAGATGGTAGTGTTTCAAAATGATGCGTTCCTTCATTGTTATATTTATAGTTTTAAACACAGTTGATAGTTGCGGACTACCACCGCAAACGTATAATAAAATGTTGTGTACGCATTTTAATCATTTATGCTTCCTGTAAGGCATAGAGACTACCTCTATATGTTACAATGATTAATAAAAAACATATACGTTATGTAGCAATAGTATAATTTTTGCTACAAATATATTAGAAGAATAAATAACATAGACATAAGAATTGAAGATTGTTTGTAACATAAATTATTAATTAAAACACATAAGGACATGAAAATAAGATTATTGAGCTTCAAACATCATCATCAGTATCATCTTCATCGGTAGGAACAGATTCTTGAGTTCCATCATCAATGAAACCATCTAGATCATCTTCATCATCAATTGATCGCTCACTACAGTGGTCAGAATTTTCTAAATCCACTTCAGATTCATCGTCAAGGAATTTCTTAGGACTCTCCCAACCATCATAACCCCATGGAAGATCATCGATATTCACCCACACACCATCTTCACTTAGATTATTTTTAGTATCAATATCTTCATCAGTTTCCTCATCAATAAGAGAATAGTTGGGATGCTTCTTTTTCGTAGAAGTAGGATCTTCATCATCAAAAACCTACGTTTCAAAATAAATTTATACTTAACAAAATATAAAGTCATATATAGTTTTTAGTAGACAAAACAACAACATTGATGATTGTATTTAATTCATACCACTTTTCCAATCTTGTGATGTTGGTCATCCAATTTTGTTGCATCCGAAACATTACCTACCTTGTCATCATCTGACGAACACAGATCGACCACATTGTTGTTTACAATGTTTCCATTTTTTGTTAATCTTCTCCGTTTAGGCACTTTTTGAACTGGCTACAAAACATAAAAACGAAAAAAACATATAAATATTTAAACTATAAGCCACATATGTTTGTATGATAAATCTGAATATGGTAAACATACTATTTCACCATCCGATGATATATCAACAACGGGTATGTCATTTTTAAAAACATCATTAGTAGTTGATCCACACCATTTGGTATCTTCATTGGATTTCTGCAATGATAATTACATGACACCCTTAAACATATAGAGGTATTTTAAATATATATCAAAACACAAATCCTCCACTATATAATTATTATAACAAAAATATGGACAACAAACATGTATACCTTTGGGGATCCAGTATTTGTCATCTCTAAACACTTTTTTAAAAACCGTATAGTTTATTAAATATAAACATTAGCAGGACTTTATATAGAGTTTATTTGGTGAATATATTTTTGTAGTTTATTTTCAAAATTTAATCATATTAATGCCTAATTATTATTGTCAAATGATAAGGGATGTTATTTGAAACCGAATATATATCACATAAAAATTGGGATTTCATTTCCTAAAATATATGAACTAATTGTAGATAATATGCAAAACAAAAATTTTAATTATACGTTTTTTTTTTTTTTTTTTTTTTTTGTGTGTTATACGTTTGTTTGTACACAATTTTATAAATGTATCATGTTTTGTTTGTGAATACCATAATTGTCATATAGGTTAGAATACATGATTTTGAATACATTTATGCACATAAACACATATATCAAATGTCAATTTCTGTATTTATATGTTATAAGTATGATACAAAAGTAAATCATTTTCTCAATTGAACCCTGTGAATTGGGAGGACTCCCTAACTTTGCCATCTACAATGCTTGATGTTTGGTTATATTCCAAAAGTGGAGTATCCATATCCAAAGTATTTGTGACAGCCTCGTATGTTGATTTAGGAGGCTTTGGTGGTCTTAGAAACATTATAAGCCATGTTGAACTATCCGCATCAATATCACCATTATTGATTATTAGAAGTGTACAACAATTTGAAATTCTTTGTGGTTCAATTTCTGGAGTTCAACCTTGTAAAGAGTTGTAACATGTATTCATAGTATATAAAAAATTTAAACCATAAGAACATATAAATATAGAAATTAACCATTCAAAAGATAAATAAAATTCCAAACCATTATCAAAACACATGACCAACATGTGTTGAAACAAAGTAAACATGTCCATGCTTCAAATACCACGATATGTTTAAGATAATAAACCTTTGTTCAAAGAACCAACCAAACGAAAAACGAAAAAATTAAAATTGTTTATGCCACAGCAAAATTTATTGAATCTTGACAAAGCAAGTATAAATATTCCTTAAAACCAACTTGTGCGTTGCTCAAGGATCCTTCTCGATCTTCACTTTCACCATTGGTTTCTTCAGTGGATTAGGCTCTGCATCTTCCACGTCACTGGGATAATCATCAAGGTCAATGAATTCAACGCGCTCACGTTTTTTCTCATTTGAACCATGAGAACCGGAAGGAGACTCCATAACTTTGCCATCGACACTGCTTGATGTTTGGTTATCTTTCAAAACTGGGGTATCATCCAACATCTTCGTAACAGCCTCGTATGTTGATTTAGGAGGCTTTGGTGGTCTTAGAAGCATGATAGGTGTCTTAAACTGGTCCAATTGATCCTACAAAGACAAAAAAGTAAGATATTTGTTAGTTATACATAGCATAATGCTATTTTTCTGTTGCAATAAAATTTAAAATTACATGTTTACGTACATCGGATTCTATAAAGCCATTCTGAAAGTATGAAATAACATCCGGATCTTGAGACACACCATCACACCTATACTTGTGACTGTTTCTATTATGGTTATAGTCAGAATAGAATATCTTTAACAGCACCTTTTTCCCAACAATCACATCCAACTCGTCCGGGAAATACTCATCCGGATTCATCCCATTTTTTTCCATTATCTCCCAAGCAGTTTTCCCGCTCAATTTGAAAATAGTTGTGTTAAAAAAGACAGCGGATGCAGATCATGTTTCGTCAGCAAAACGAAGAACTAACTTGAACCTGTTTTAAAAACATGCAAAATATTATCATTAGTAATTTTATTTTTTACTTCAACCATTATATACAATCGTCATAATCAATGTACAATAATCATACACTGGTGCCGCATCAACCGTCCCATGACTCTCACAATGGTATGTTGGCTTGCGGGTTCTTGAGGGGCCATGAGCCTTAGCAGGTATGATTGTTACACGCTTGTTGCATGTTTTACATGCCGTGTAAGCCCAACCTTCATCTTGCATAATTTTATGTATAGTAGCATAAACCACACATTGGGAATCCTTTAAAAAAAATAAATTATGGTGGTTAGTGGAGTATATTAATTAGTTTGTGGTATGTACATGGCAAACATATTATTAACATGGATTGGCTTTCATAATAATGAAATAATCACGTACAGGTTGTGTATCACGAATCGTTCCCACCATTTGCTTAACACATCCAGAAATGAACTCGGCTGGGCTTTCAATCTTTTTGGGCGGAGTGTATAACTGGATCTTAAAGTCAATTTCATTAAAATCCTCACGTTCCTGCAAACTGTATCACATAAAAATTGTGTGTTATATGTCAGGCTATTATTCAATAATGGAATACATAATGTTAGTAACATCAATTTGACGACAAAAGTACCTTTTCCTGAAGTTCATAATTTCTGGCATAGCATAATTCATGAATATTTTCGTGCCAAAAATTGCATTATGAACAGCAGGAGTATCTATATGGTTAAACATCAAAGGATATTACAATTCCAAATTAGTTTAGTAATAGATGATTATGATACACATAATGATATACATCGTAAGTTAAAAAATATACTTACCATCCCAGTATTTGACTTTACCAAGTTGAAGTATGATAATGAGACATCCCAATGAATCACGCTTCTGTGAATAGTCGTTCCACATGCTTGCCCAACTGTCCCAAAAAGTGAGTTTAATTCTGAGAGACCTACAAATACAAATAATGTTATTGTCCAAGTGTTGATGAATATTTATTGTTAAATGAAATATAAACTGTAAAAAAAATAGTTCTTACTGAGCATCTTCAAGCAGAACATCCCTGCGGGTCTTTTTTCCCCATTTGGAATTGACAGGGACAATATCACCAATGGCAACAACATTACCAACAACATCTATTATTGAGATTTATCACATATCACATGAAAATAGTGTAGTTATACATACCAACATTTAAAATGCTTATTAAACTAATTGACAGCAAATGTATAAATCTTAATGAAAAGCAATACAAATAATAATCATACATACCAACATAATCAGAAGATTCATATTTGTTGTTCGAATCCAGAAGTGAATTGAATGGTTCAAATTGGAAACCATGTGTGTCTTCATTGAACGGGTCAATCCGTGTGACAACAGTGTTGCGGTTAAAGACGATCTTCCATTTGTGAGGTAACAATGGCAATGTGCCATCATTTTCTGCAACAGCAAAATTAGATAAAACATAGCACTGGCCCTCAACTAACAATGGCTCGAAGGCATACTTGAATTCCTTTTTTATGTACACCTCAATCCGTGTACCCTGTTATTAAAATAATAAATGATTCCGTTTAACAAAATATACATTTATAATCAAGTTGATCATGATAAACAAATACAAAAATTGTATATAACATACCTCTTCATCTTGTAAAACGCAATCAAGACTGTACGGATTTTTTTCCTCGTTTTTTCTGTGGGAATGCCATAGTGATATGCATCGCGCTTTGACAGCAATATCATCGATCATAGGATCCACATCTTCAAGCTTAGTGATTTTCATTTCAGCTACATTAACTGTAATGATGAAAACACATAATTTGAGAACTACAACTTGAATTAAAGTATGTTAAAATATCATTGGTTCATAACTAATATACCAATAGTTTTCATACAAAGTTACATTCATGCTTTTGAACAACATGGACAAATACATTAATACCACTGTAATATTCATATTGAACCATACCATGGGATTTTCCAGAACTGGTAATTGGAGACTTGCCCTTATTTGCAAACCTGGAATGAGAATTCTTATTCATGATTAGTAACTTTTATACAAACGATAATAATATGATATATGATATATATGTGAAAATATAAAAACACGATGGAGCTAATATATAGTGATATATTTGTGGAGGATTAGGGTTTGGCATTGAAACTGACATTGAAAGTTATTTGGGATAAATTATACAAATCATGAAAATTTGAATAACATAACAATACAATGCAAGTTTCCCTCATTATTCTCATAAACATCCCTTGATTTAAGGAAATCATTGATGTTTACGTAACATAAGTATGCTATGAAACCGAAATCCCTTGATTCTAGGGTGGGTGAGTTAATGTGAATCGCTTTCAAAAATTCAAATGATCTCTTGCGTATAATGAGATCCCTATAATTAATGAATGGATGAAATATGGAAAGTTGATGCCGGATATTTTGCTTACTACATGTAGTACTGGTTTTGAAATGTTTTACCAAAACAACTCAAGTGATCTAGTGGTTGTCATCCTTGAGTGTTGAAGGGGAGGTCAAGGGTTCGAGTCCCATTAGTTGCATTTTTATCTCAGCCGAATTTTATTGCATGGGGTTTGTGTGCCATGTAGGCAATCCAGTAGGCAATGACATGGCATTTACTCGCTTATGTAGCGCTGTCATGTTAGGCTATTATATAGTGGTTGATATATATATATATATATATATATATATATATATATATATATATATATATATATATATATATATATATATTTCCTCCTTGAAGTTCCAATAGATTAGCTTTTAGCTTTGCAAATACGAGTGGTACACTTGCTTTGCAGTGTATGTGAATTTGACATATTTCTCTTTTGAGGTAATTGATCCTCTTGATGAAAAATATTTATATGATTATCATTTTGAAATTCTAATGACAATACATGTTTCATTTGGGATTGATTGGCTGTTTATTTTACATCGGTTTTATCTTGTTGTATAGCATTGAATATCAACATTAGGAACTGGGATCATCACTTATTATTGGTAGAGGTCAGGGAAAATTATATTAGCATTTAAGTCCAAAGTCTGGAGCTGAACTTCTTTGCTAACTGATTAATCTTCCAAAACTTGTAGTTGTTTGTCTTGGGTCTTAATAAACTAAATGAGATCTTATTACATACAACGTTAACAGTTAACATCCATAGACACCCATGATTGTATAGATTTTGACAAATTCCGAGCTGTGATGCATTTCCATGTAAAAGAATCATGTTTTAACCTGGTTTACACTGATGAGTAACAAACACTAGCCTTTATACTATTGTCATTTTCACACATTGTGTGTTTCATGGGTTTGGCAAAATGCCCATCTCATATGGCATTAACCTTTATTCTATGTTAAATTATGTATAAAAATGGTGATGAAACTTCATACGGTGATGAAACTTCATACGGTGATGAAACTTCAAATGAATTATGTTAGAAGCTGTATGGATGTATGTCCAGTCATTCATGCACTTGTCATATCTCGCACCAGCCCCACATAAAGATGTACGAATATATGAACATGTCCCATAATACTTGCTCCTCTGGCAATCCGACTGAATTCAAAATTGCCTTGTGTATGAACAAACCACAAGGAGTTCTATAGTTAAGCATCTGTATATATATATGACAATGAACAGATAGATTCGCAAAAGAGGTTATAATACAATAAATAGTATCAATCATCTCAATATGAAAATAGTTGCAAATTCCACGGTCAAATACAACTTACAAATATGATCACACTTTAAGACAAATAAAGAAAAAACATATTTCTTCGGTATTCACTTCAAAACACAGCCTTAAGCCTGTTTCAAAAGGACTTGTCAAATTGTCAAGTTCGAATAAGTTCATTTAGCATTCCTGACTCGACGACTCTCTTAATGTGTAGCCCGCCCGAGGTGCTCACATCATCAGCTAAGAAATGCCAAAATTCAAACCCCGAGAGTGGCACTGTCAAGTAAAGAAGCTAAGAAGCTGTCAAAATGCAGTGAATCAGTTACCTAATACTCGTAGTTAATGAATAGACTAGACCTTAATAACAGTTCTAACTAACTATTTATTAAAGATTTGTTAAACAGGAGAAAACTACCCTCAAAAACATTTGCAACGATTACCAAATCAGTGAAACTTAGCATCTATCTTGTAATTTGCCCAATAGTGGTGGGTGTTTAAAATGAAAACATGTTTATAAATGCAAGTTTACTTCATGTTATCTACTAACCACTTTTTTTGGAACCAGAGGGGGTACAAAAACATCATAAGACTACCACATATTTAAAATGTCAGATGACCAACCAGATGAATCCTAAATGACATTTAGTAGTTAATACCAGCTCCTGCTTCCACATTTTGCAGGTACAGTCTTCGTTTTTCCTCCAACAAAAGAACTCGAATCCACCTAGTGTTGTCTAAGCAGAAAAACAGGGAGCGTCCATCAATTCTTTCGGTACAAGCTTACGAATCAACTTAAACATAGTTTTATCCATTGATCCAGCTGCTATTGAATCAATTAGCAAAGACATTGTTGAAACATCAAGAAAGTAACCACTCTCATCCATATCATGTAAAAGAATCTCTACATCATCAAAGTGTTTATTCCTTAGATATCCTTGGAGAAGAACATTGCAAGTAACCTTATCTGGCAGACAACCACTCTCTTGCATTTTAAGAAACAACTGTTTTGCATCCATGAAAAAACCTTCCCTGCACAATCCACTAATCATCACATTATATGTTTGAACATCAGGATTCAAACCCATTTTGGTTAGATCCTGGAAAAGAAGCCTTGCAATATCAAACTTCCCACATTTGCTAGCACCATCAATGAGGATAGTGTACACAACAATATCTGTATTTAGCTTGCTATCACCCATTAAATGAAACAAAGATAATACCTCTTCTATCTGATGGTTGTTACAAAGACCCTCTAGTATAATTCCATAAGTCAATTGATCCGGCATTTGACCTTTTCCATGCATCTCATCGAAGAGTTTGCATGCATCTCCACATCGACCAACCTGAAACAATCCTTGTATCATGGTACCGTAAGTGACTACATCGTATTTCAAACCTTTTATGGTTATTTCATTAAAGAGATCCATCGCCTCATCTATTTTCAAACTCTTGCAATATCCATTCAATAAACTGTTATATGTAACAACATTAGGGACAAGACCTCTAAACACCATTGTATCAAAAATTGTCTTTGCTTTGCTCATTTCACCACGCAAACAGTAACCATCTATAAGTGTCCTGTATGTCACTATGTTTGGAACAATACCTCTTTCAATCATGATGTCAATAACATTCTGAGCTTCTTGTACGTTACCTTCTTTACAGAATGCATCAACTAATATATTGAAGGTTTGCACATCCGGAGAGATTCCAACATCCAACATTTCATTCAGCATCTTAGAGGCTTCCTCCCAACGACCTAAACTGCAAAGGCCATCAATCAAAGAGTTGTAAGTGATGACATTGGGTGAGATGCCTCTTTGGAAAACCATTTCTTTGAAGAACTTGAAAGCATCATCAATCATTCTATCTTTGCAAAGACTGTCAATGATGGTGCTATATGCAACAACATTAGGTCTGCAACCTCTTTCAACCATTAGCCTAAGCAATTGAATGGCAATAACGTTATTCCCGATTTTACAAAGCCCTTCAATCATTGTGGAGTACGTGACTACATTGGGTTCACAAAGTTTATCTTTAATCAATTTTTTGAAGAAAATCTCAGCCTCAAGAATCCTATCTTCATGGACCAGTCCATCTAGAAGCGCATTAAATATGAAGACATCAGGTACAATAGATCGCCTAAAACAATAGCCTAGGACGGCAAAACCGTCGTTGGTGCGATACAACTGACAATAACACTTGATTGCAACACTCATTGTAAACTTATCAACAGGAACACGAAGAGCACACATTTGTTTGAAAAGATCAACGGAATGAGAAAAATGTTTCATTTTGGTAAGAGAATGCAACAACTGATTAAACTTAATAATCGAAGGAAAAGGTCGCATTTGAGACATTTGATCAAAAGTGGTTCAAAGCATCATCCAAATTGGCAAATTTTCGGCTCATTTTATTTATAGTTCTTGTTTTACATTTAATAAAATACATTTTTGTTCATTTATCATTTACTTACGTAATGTACTTATATAACAGTTCTGAATTTTAACTCAATGACCACAACTAAAACTTCTTTTTAAGCCAATGTTCATTAGAGATATCTCGATTTCATAATGTACGGTGCCGTTTGATTTCGACCTAATTATTTCATTAAGAAAATTTCTTAATATGTTAAGTCGGTGTAGGCTTGTTTGTTATTGACTTATTCCAAAACATGAGTTAATAGAAAAATGTCATGAGGGTGATGATTTTTTTAATTAAGTCACAAATATTTACGTAATTGTATTGTTTAGACACATATTTAACATACAAAACAAATAACAATTATTTGTTTATAAACATCATATATCTACACATGTATTTATACAAAACTTAATTAAAAATAAAAACAAACAAGGCTTAAGTATTATTCACACACATATTTGAAAGCATAAACACACTAATTTTGAATTACTATACTTAGGCCATGTTTACTTTTTTCTGTTAGTGAAGGATTTGTGAGGTCTACATATTTTATATTATTTGTTTTGCAAATGGGGTCCACTAATTCACTTGTTGCGTCTGTGTACAAAAGCCTCACAAAAGGGAGGTCCTCCACAACCAGATGCATTAACAAATGGTGGGGCCATATGTCCCTTAGCTAACCACTAAAAGTAAACAGCCCCTAACTTTTATCTCTAAAGTGTGACATGCACTAAACATGTAAAAACTTTGAGCTACTGAGCATTTGATTATTTTTTTTAAGGGAATATTAATTAGGGCAAATTGCATAAAAGTGTACTCAACTTATACTCAATTTTAATTTAAGATACTCTACTATTTTTTTCTCAATTTAGTATACCCAACTTTTTTTTGTTGCAATTGAAGACGGTTGATAGGTTACTAGGTAACTAGCAGGTCACCTTCTTCTCCGACATGATTTTCCGGCGAACTGGTTTTCCGGCAATCCACCACCACCACCTTCATCGATCACCACCACCACGTACCAACTATGTTTTTAGATATTTGGCTGGAGAAGTACAAATAGATTGAGTTCCCACAAGTTCTCCTCATCTTTAAATATATCAATATGTTTTTATAGCCTCACCCAATGTTATAAATAGCGTGAGGCGTGGCGTGGCGACGAAGCCAAGCCTCAAGCTACACGAGCTATAGCGAAGCTATAGCGGTTTTTGAGGCGTGACCAAAGCGGCATAATTTTTTATAGATTTATATATTTATATCATATTTTATATATATATATATATATATATATATATATATATATATATATATATATATATATATATATATATATATATATAATACATCAAGTTTACAAAACGCGTTATACATAGGAAATAAACTCAAAAAGCTAAACTATAATTGCATTTTTCGTCATTTCTTTAAATAAAACCTTCTCCGTGAGAGTAAACTGCTAAAAGATAAAATGTAAAAACCTAAAAACTACGGTATAAAACATCACATTCACATATTCACATTCACTTGTTATATTATCTTTTAGCATTTGATTTATAAAGTTAGTCCAAGCCCAAGTTCCTTCTAGCCCAATAATATTAAATTACTAAATTCTACAAAAGCTTCAAAATAAAGCGCCACGCTTCACGCTATAGCACGCCTTACCACGCTTTTTCGCGCTTCATAACACGCTACGCATTAAGAAGACGCCTTGGCCTGTTTCGTAACGTGGAGGCCACGCCTCGCGCTATGGCGCCGCTATGGCGCGCTATTTAGAACCCTGGCCTCACCTAATCCCACCAAAGGACATTTCAACGAAAGCCTATATTATTAGCTTCAAGATAAATGTTTATATTTGGTAAAAGAAAAGGTGAACCTGGAATGCATATACTTGATACATAAATGAAATGCATGTATTAATTGTTTGCCTATGGCCAACTATGGAAAACATTTAGTTCGAATATTAGGATTCTATATTTTGTAGACTAAAATTTATTGAGTGTATTTCTCTGTTACGACTAATGAAAGTTAATCACCCGTTACGACACCCTGTTAGGTCTATGTAATTATTGATGGAAAAGTTATGAGTTTGTATGACTTCAAGGATTGGAGGGTGTTTGAGATTGCTTATTTAAGTGTTTGTTTGTTGATTTCTGTAAGGAGATAAGCATTTAAAGGTGCTGGTGGTGATCGATGAAGGATTGGAGGGTGTTTGAGATTGCTTATTTAAGTTATGAGTTTGTAGGACTTCAAGGATTGGAGGATAAAACTGGTCATTTATGATGTAAATGATGCGGAATTAATCACACCAATTATTTCTAGTATCAGGTAGTTGCGTACAGGGGCGAAGCTTCATAGGGGGGGGGGGGGGGGGGGGGGGGGGGCGGGGGGCGCCCGACCCCCCGAAATTTTTTTTGCGATGTAGGGGGTATATAGTTTTCGTGTAGAAAAATTTCGGTATATTCAGTTTCGACCCCCCAAAAATTTCGGTATACCTGAAATATAGCCTTAGGGAAAAAAAAATTTAGATCCCGACCCCCCACTTACAAAATCCAAGCTTCGCCACTGGTTGCGTAGATGGGTTATGGTAGTGGTGGTGATCGATGAAGGTGGTGGTGGTTGATCGCCGGAAAACCAATTTGCCGGAAAATCATGTTGGAGAAGAAGGTGACCTGCTCATTAGCTAGTAACCTGTCAATCCTCTTCAATTGCAACCAAAAAAAAAAGTTAGGTATACTAAATTGAGAAAAAAATAATAGAGTACCTTAAATTGAAATTGAATATGAGTTAAGTACATTTTTATGCAATTTGCCCTATTAATTATATAGAGAGAGTGAATATACATACCACTTCAAGATTTTTTATTTTTTAAATATATATTTTTAATTTTTTTATATTTTTTTAATTTTAATTTTTATAAAAACTATAAATTTGTTTTTATTATAAAACTATGAAACATAATATACGGGACATAAAATATAAAGTATGAGCTCCTATTTCATAAGCCGTATGCCACTCCTATTGCAAATTTAGCAATAATTTGAACATAGTAATGAGGTCATTGGTCCATCTCTTATATGTGAGTAAATCAAATTTAGCAATAATGAAACAGATAAAAAATGTTTAATTCAAAGTTTCAAACACAAACATTAAGAAATAAAAATAACACAATCCTGCAATTAACAAAAGATTACTTACCCGATTTATTATTATTATTATTATTATTATTATTATTATTATTATTATTATTATTATTTGTGCAAGTCAAATAGAATACTTGCGTTATTCAGCCAAACTGATTGACAGAGACTTATAGACTCCGCCTCAGATTAAAACCTTGCAACTCTGAACCAAATGGTTGCACAATAACTTTAATTTTCTCAAATACTTGTCCTTCTACACCTCAAATCATGACCATTGATCATGTTGTATGCTATCACTCAACTTGATCCAGGCTTGTCACTCCACAATCACTTAAAATATTAAACGCAACATAATGACAAAATTAGAGATATTAAAGTAGTACATGATCGGTTATCACGTTGATGACATGGTCCCTAACATTCGGGGACTAAATTCAGAACATGTTGCTTATGATTTTCGTAAAGGGGAAATACTTACAACTGGGTAAAATTGACATGGCCGCCCTGTACATGTTACAGATAGTATGGTTTTAAACTGAGAAAAAAATAATAATAAAAATAAATAAATAAATAAATAAAAAACGATTATTTTCAAGAGCTGGTAGAATTTTCATGGTTTTGTTAACAACTTAACATGCACTGCTAATTTAAGGCCAGTCACAAATTTCGTAACATCATTATATATAATGATTAAAGATATCTACACGAAATGCATCATGAGGAACCATTGAATGTGTTACTGTTACACAAAAATAAGATTCGTTATACACCCATTACCAATTATATGATATGCAGTAAACTACATGTACATATCCAGAAACAGAAACTGATGCAGTTAACTGCCCCTTAGCTGACCAAAACCAACCCCGACAAAGGCCCAAAACAAGCAGTCTTTCTGCACAAATCAACAACGAAAATACAGCCCAAACAACATAGTTTTAACATGTGTTTGTGCAGGAATCTTGCAAACGACTACGCTGCATTTCTCAGTTAAAAGTCAAAACCAAAAGAAACAGAAGAAATATAGTGATCCTGTGAGCAGATCTGGTGCAAAAAGTGTAACAATAAAATCAACACAATGGAGCTATGACATCCACGTTGTCCATAATTCCATACCAAACTCTTACAACCATAATAAAATCAATCAAGTGTGAAAAACCATGGGCCCAGGAAAGAAAAAGAAGATGTCAACAAATAGCATCCATAAAATTAACAACACGTGAGTCGCCTACAGAAAATATAAACGCATAACAGTTGTGAATTCATTGAAATAACAATTACGAATAACCAAACAAAAGAAGTCAAAGGATATTTGGCACTGATTTCATATTTTTCAACATTCTGTAAGTACACTTCATTTCTCACGCCACAATATAACTTCAACCCGCAACCTCTTTCTCGGTTTTTCACCCAGACCTATTCAAGTAGAAAAACTGGACGCACCCACCAACTCCTTAGGCACAAGCTTACCGATCAACTCAAGTAAAGTGTTATCTAACAAACCTGCTGCGATTTGATCTAATAACAATGATAAAGTCGTAGCATCAAGGGAGTAACGTCTTCCATCCATTTCATGTATAAGAATCTCTACATCATCATAGTATTGGTTCTTTAGGTATCCTTGGAGAAGAACACGGTAAGTAACATTATCCGGAGGGAAGTCACTCTCTGCCATTTTAAGAAACAAGTCTTTTGCATCACCCACTAGACCTTCCCTACACAGCCCACTAATCATCACATTATATGTTCGAACATTAGGACGCAATCCTTTATTAGTTAGATCCTGGAAAAGAAGCCTTGCAATATCAAACTTCCCACATTTGCTAGCACCATCAATCAGGATATTGTACACAACAATATCTGTATTTAGCTTGCTATCACCCATTAAATGAAACAAAGATAATGCCTCTTCTATCTGATGGTTGTTACAAAGACCCTCTAGAATAATTCCATAAGTCAATTGATCCGGCATTTGACCTTTTCCATGCATCTCATCAAATAGTTTGCGTGCATCTCCACATCGACCAACCTGAAACAATCCTTGTATCATGGTACTGTAAGTGACTACACTGTGTTTCAAACCTTTTCTGGTTATTTCATTAAAGAGATCCATAGCCTCATCTATTTTCAAACTCTTGCAATATCCATGCACTAAGCTGTTATATGAAACAACATCAGGGACAAGACCTCTAAACACCATTGAATCAAAAATGGTCTTTGCTTTGCTCATTTCACCACGCAAACAGTAACCATCTATAAGTGTGTTGTATGTCACTATGTTTGGAACTATACCTCTTTCAATCATGATGTCAATAACATTCTGAGCTTCTTGTACGTTACCTTCTTTACATAATGCATCAACTAATATACTAAAGGTTTGCACATTTGGAGAGATCCCAACATCCACCATTTCTTGAAGCATCTTAGAGGCTTCCTCCCAACGACCTGAACTACAAAGGCCATCAATCAAAGAGCTGTAAGTAATGACATTGGGTGAGATGCCTTTTTTGAAAACCATTTCTTTGAAAAGCTTGAAAGCATCATCAATCATTTTGTCTTTGCAAAGACTATCAATGATGGTGCTATATGCAACAACATTAGGTCTGCAACCTCTTTCAACCATTAGCCTAAGCAATTGAATGGCAATAACATTATTACCAACCTTGCAAAGCCCTTTAATCATGGTGCTGTAAGTGACTACATCAGGTTCACAAAGTTTATCTTTTATCAATTTCTTGAAAAACATCTCAGCCTCAAGAATCCTATCTTCATGGACCAGTCCATCTAGAAGTGCATTAAATATGAAGTCATTTGGTACAATATGCCGCCTAAAACAAAAGCCTAGGACTGCAAAAGCGTCATTGGTGCGATACAACTGACAACAACACCTGATGGAAATACTCATTGTAAATTTATCAACAGGAACAGCAAGGGCACACATTTTCTTGAAAAGATCAAGTGAATGTGAAAAATGTTTCATTTTGGTAACAGATTGCAACAACTGATTAAACTTAATAATCGAAGGAAAAGGCCGTCTTCGAGATATTTGATCGAACAGGTTCAGAGCATCATCCAAATTGGCAACTTTTTGATAAATAGATTTGGAATCATGAGTTGAAAAAGAATTGGAATGAATAAAGGAAGCAGAAAATGAGTTGAGAGGACCAAAATGGAAATATTGAAAAGGGGTTTTGGTGATTAATTGTTTACCTCTCAAATTAAATTTGAAGAAAGCAGAATTTGAGGGATACATTTTCATCATCTTCTTGGTCGCCATTTCCAGCAGAGCGATTCACTAATGCTGTTTCACAAGGTTGGTTCATTTACTAAATACATGGATCCAGATTGATCATGACCCGGCCCATTATTAATCCATGTAATTAAAATTCGACTCATTATCCAAGTTGTTGGATCTGACCCATGATCCTACTGACTTAAATACTGGATCATGATCGGCTCATTTTATTTATAGTTCTTGTTTTACATTTAATAAAATATATTTTTGTTCATTTATCATTTACTTACGTAATGTACTTATATAACAGTTCTGAATTTTAACTCAATGACCACAACTAAAACTTCTTTTTAAGCCCATGTTCATTAGAGATATCTCGATTTCATAATGTACGGTGCCGTTTGATTTCGACCTAATTATTTCATTAAGAAAATTTCTTAATACGGTGTAGGCTTGTTTGTTATTGACTTATTCCAAAACATGAGTTAATAGAAAAATGTCATGAGGGTGATGATTTTTTTTAATTAAGTCACAAATATTTACGTAATTGTATTGTTTAGACACATATTTAACATACAAAACAAATAACAATTACTCGTATTTGTTTATAAACATCATATATCTACACATGTATTTATACAAAACTTAATTAAAAATAAAAACAAACAAGGCTTAAGTATTATTCACACACATATTTGAAAGCATAAACACAATAATTTTGAATTACTATACTTAGGCCATGTTTACTTTTTTCTGTTAGTGAAGGATATGTCAGGTCTACATATTTTATATTATTTATTTTGGAAATGGGGTCCACTAATTCACATGTTGCGTCTGTGTACAAAAGCCTCACAAAAGGGAGGTCCTCCACAGCCAAATGCATTAACAAATGGTGGGGTCCATATGTCCCTTAGCTAACCACTAAAAGTAAACAGCCCCTAACTTTTATCTCTAGAGTGTGAAATGCACTAAACATGTAAAAACTTTGAGCTACTAAGCATTAGATTATTTTTTAAGGGAATATTAATTAGGGCAAATTGCATAAAATTGTACTCAACTTATACTCAATTTCAATTTAAGGTACTCTACTATTTTTTTCTCAATTTAGTATACCCAACTTTTTTTTTTTTTTTTTTTTGTTGCAATTGAAGACGATTGATAGGTTACTAGGTAACGAGCAGGTCACCTTCTTCTCCAACATGATTTTCCGGCAAACTGGTTTTCCGGCAATCCACCACCTTCATCGATCACCACCACCACGTACCAACTATGTTTTTAGATATTTGGCTGGAGAAGTACAAATAGATTGAGTTTCCACAAGTTTTACATGTTCTCCTCATCTTTAAATATATCAATATGTTTTTATAGCCTCACCTAATCCCACCAAAGGACATTTCAACGAAAGCCTATATTATTAGCTTCAAGATAAATGTTAATATTTGGTAAAAGAAAAGGTGAACCTGGAATGCATATACTTGATACATAAATTAAATGCATGTATAATGTATTAATTGTTTGCCTATGGCCAACTATGGAAAACATTTAGTTCGAATATTAGGATTCTATATTTTGTAGACTAAAATTTATTGAGTGTATTTCTCTGTTACGACTAATGAAAGTTAATCACCCGTTACGACACCATGATAGGTCTATGTAATTATTGATGGAAAAGTTATGAGTTTGTATGACTTCAAGGATTGGGGGTGTTTGAGATTGCTTATTTAAGTGTTTGTTTGTTGATTTCTGTAAGGAGATAAGCATTTAAAGGTGCTGGTGGTGATCGATGAAGGATTGGAGGGTGTTTGAGATTGCTTATTTAAGTTATGAGTTTGTAGGACTTCAAGGATTGGAGGATAAAACTGGTCATTTATGATGTAAATGATGCGGAATTAATCACACCAAGTATTTCTAGTATCAGGTAGTTGCGTACAGGGGCGAAGCTTCATAGGGGGGGGGGGGGGGGGGGGGGGGGGGCGGGGGGCGCCCGACCCCCCGAAATTTTTTTTGCGATGTAGGGGGTATATAGTTTTCGTGTAGAAAAATTTCGGTATATTCAGTTTCGACCCCCCAAAAATTTCGGTATACCTGAAATATAGCCTTAGGGAAAAAAAAATTTAGATCCCGACCCCCCACTTACAAAATCCAAGCTTCGCCACTGGTTGCGTAGATGGGTTATGGTAGTGGTGGTGATCGATGAAGGTGGTGGTGGTTGATCGCCGGAAAACCAATTTGCCGAAAAATCATGTTGGAGAAGAAGGTGACCTGCTCATTAGCTAGTAACCTGTCAATCCTCTTCAATTGCAACCAAAAAAAAAAGTTAGGTATACTAAATTGAGAAAAAAATAATAGAGTACCTTAAATTGAAATTGAATATGAGTTAAGTACATTTTTATGCAATTTGCCCTATTAATTATATAGAGAGAGTGAATATACATACCACTTCAAGATTTTTTATTTTTTAAATATATATTTTTAATTTTTTTATATTTTTTTAATTTTAATTTTTATAAAAACTATAAATTTGTTTTTATTATAAAACTATGAAACATAATATACGGGACATAAAATATAAAGTATGAGCTCCTATTTCATAAGCCGTATGCCACTCCTATTGCAAATTTAGCAATAATTTGAACATAGTAATGAGGTCATTGGTCCATCTCTTATATGTGAGTAAATCAAATTTAGCAATAATGAAACAGATAAAAAATGTTTAATTCAAAGTTTCAAACACAAACATTAAGAAATAAAAATAACACAATCCTGCAATTAACAAAAGATTACTTACCCGATTTATTATTATTATTATTATTATTATTATTATTATTATTATTATTATTATTATTATTATTATTTGTGCAAGTCAAATAGAATACTTGCGTTATTCAGCCAAACTGATTGACAGAGACTTATAGACTCCGCCTCAGATTAAAACCTTGCAACTCTGAACCAAATGGTTGCACAATAACTTTAATTTTCTCAAATACTTGTCCTTCTACACCTCAAATCATGACCATTGATCATGTTGTATGCTATCACTCAACTTGATCCAGGCTTGTCACTCCACAATCACTTAAAATATTAAACGCAACATAATGACAAAATTAGAGATATTAAAGTAGTACATGATCGGTTATCACGTTGATGACATGGTCCCTAACATTCGGGGACTAAATTCAGAACATGTTGCTTATGATTTTCGTAAAGGGGAAATACTTACAACTGGGTAAAATTGACATGGCCGCCCTGTACATGTTACAGATAGTATGGTTTTAAACTGAGAAAAAAATAATAATAAAAATAAAAAAATAAATAAATAAAAAACGATTATTTTCAAGAGCTGGTAGAATTTTCATGGTTTTGTTAACAACTTAACATGCACTGCTAATTTAAGGCCAGTCACAAATTTCGTAACATCATTATATATAATGATTAAAGATATCTACACGAAATGCATCATGAGGAACCATTGAATGTGTTACTGTTACACAAAAATAAGATTCGTTATACACCCATTACCAATTATATGATATGCAGTAAACTACATGTACATATCCAGAAACAGAAACTGATGCAGTTAACTGCCCCTTAGCTGACCAAAACCAACCCCGACAAAGGCCCAAAACAAGCAGTCTTTCTGCACAAATCAACAACGAAAATACAGCCCAAACAACATAGTTTTAACATGTGTTTGTGCAGGAATCTTGCAAACGACTACGCTGCATTTCTCAGTTAAAAGTCAAAACCAAAAGAAACAGAAGAAATATAGTGATCCTGTGAGCAGATCTGGTGCAAAAAGTGTAACAATAAAATCAACACAATGGAGCTATGACATCCACGTTGTCCATAATTCCATACCAAACTCTTACAACCATAATAAAATCAATCAAGTGTGAAAAACCATGGGCCCAGGAAAGAAAAAGAAGATGTCAACAAATAGCATCCATAAAATTAACAACACGTGAGTCGCCTACAGAAAATATAAACGCATAACAGTTGTGAATTCATTGAAATAACAATTACGAATAACCAAACAAAAGAAGTCAAAGGATATTTGGCACTGATTTCATATTTTTCAACATTCTGTAAGTACACTTCATTTCTCACGCCACAATATAACTTCAACCCGCAACCTCTTTCTCGGTTTTTCACCCAGACCTATTCAAGTAGAAAAACTGGACGCACCCACCAACTCCTTAGGCACAAGCTTACCGATCAACTCAAGTAAAGTGTTATCTAACAAACCTGCTGCGATTTGATCTAATAACAATGATAAAGTCGTAGCATCAAGGGAGTAACGTCTTCCATCCATTTCATGTATAAGAATCTCTACATCATCATAGTATTGGTTCTTTAGGTATCCTTGGAGAAGAACACGGTAAGTAACATTATCCGGAGGGAAGTCACTCTCTGCCATTTTAAGAAACAAGTCTTTTGCATCACCCACTAGACCTTCCCTACACAGCCCACTAATCATCACATTATATGTTCGAACATTAGGACGCAATCCTTTATTAGTTAGATCCTGGAAAAGAAGCCTTGCAATATCAAACTTCCCACATTTGCTAGCACCATCAATCAGGATATTGTACACAACAATATCTGTATTTAGCTTGCTATCACCCATTAAATGAAACAAAGATAATGCCTCTTCTATCTGATGGTTGTTACAAAGACCCTCTAGAATAATTCCATAAGTCAATTGATCCGGCATTTGACCTTTTCCATGCATCTCATCAAATAGTTTGCGTGCATCTCCACATCGACCAACCTGAAACAATCCTTGTATCATGGTACTGTAAGTGACTACACTGTGTTTCAAACCTTTTCTGGTTATTTCATTAAAGAGATCCATAGCCTCATCTATTTTCAAACTCTTGCAATATCCATGCACTAAGCTGTTATATGAAACAACATCAGGGACAAGACCTCTAAACACCATTGAATCAAAAATGGTCTTTGCTTTGCTCATTTCACCACGCAAACAGTAACCATCTATAAGTGTGTTGTATGTCACTATGTTTGGAACTATACCTCTTTCAATCATGATGTCAATAACATTCTGAGCTTCTTGTACGTTACCTTCTTTACATAATGCATCAACTAATATACTAAAGGTTTGCACATTTGGAGAGATCCCAACATCCACCATTTCTTGAAGCATCTTAGAGGCTTCCTCCCAACGACCTGAACTACAAAGGCCATCAATCAAAGAGCTGTAAGTAATGACATTGGGTGAGATGCCTTTTTTGAAAACCATTTCTTTGAAAAGCTTGAAAGCATCATCAATCATTTTGTCTTTGCAAAGACTATCAATGATGGTGCTATATGCAACAACATTAGGTCTGCAACCTCTTTCAACCATTAGCCTAAGCAATTGAATGGCAATAACATTATTACCAACCTTGCAAAGCCCTTTAATCATGGTGCTGTAAGTGACTACATCAGGTTCACAAAGTTTATCTTTTATCAATTTCTTGAAAAACATCTCAGCCTCAAGAATCCTATCTTCATGGACCAGTCCATCTAGAAGTGCATTAAATATGAAGTCATTTGGTACAATATGCCGCCTAAAACAAAAGCCTAGGACTGCAAAAGCGTCATTGGTGCGATACAACTGACAACAACACCTGATGGAAATACTCATTGTAAATTTATCAACAGGAACAGCAAGGGCACACATTTTCTTGAAAAGATCAAGTGAATGTGAAAAATGTTTCATTTTGGTAACAGATTGCAACAACTGATTAAACTTAATAATCGAAGGAAAAGGCCGTCTTCGAGATATTTGATCGAACAGGTTCAGAGCATCATCCAAATTGGCAACTTTTTGATAAATAGATTTGGAATCATGAGTTGAAAAAGAATTGGAATGAATAAAGGAAGCAGAAAATGAGTTGAGAGGACCAAAATGGAAATATTGAAAAGGGGTTTTGGTGATTAATTGTTTACCTCTCAAATTAAATTTGAAGAAAGCAGAATTTGAGGGATACATTTTCATCATCTTCTTGGTCGCCATTTCCAGCAGAGCGATTCACTAATGCTGTTTCACAAGGTTGGTTCATTTACTAAATACATGGATCCAGATTGATCATGACCCGGCCCATTATTAATCCATGTAATTAAAATTCGACTCATTATCCAAGTTGTTGGATCTGACCCATGATCCTACTGACTTAAATACTGGATCATGATCGGCTCATTTTATTTATAGTTCTTGTTTTACATTTAATAAAATATATTTTTGTTCATTTATCATTTACTTACGTAATGTACTTATATAACAGTTCTGAATTTTAACTCAATGACCACAACTAAAACTTCTTTTTAAGCCCATGTTCATTAGAGATATCTCGATTTCATAATGTACGGTGCCGTTTGATTTCGACCTAATTATTTCATTAAGAAAATTTCTTAATACGGTGTAGGCTTGTTTGTTATTGACTTATTCCAAAACATGAGTTAATAGAAAAATGTCATGAGGGTGATGATTTTTTTTAATTAAGTCACAAATATTTACGTAATTGTATTGTTTAGACACATATTTAACATACAAAACAAATAACAATTACTCGTATTTGTTTATAAACATCATATATCTACACATGTATTTATACAAAACTTAATTAAAAATAAAAACAAACAAGGCTTAAGTATTATTCACACACATATTTGAAAGCATAAACACAATAATTTTGAATTACTATACTTAGGCCATGTTTACTTTTTTCTGTTAGTGAAGGATATGTCAGGTCTACATATTTTATATTATTTATTTTGCAAATGGGGTCCACTAATTCACATGTTGCGTCTGTGTACAAAAGCCTCACAAAAGGGAGGTCCTCCACAGCCAAATGCATTAACAAATGGTGGGGTCCATATGTCCCTTAGCTAACCACTAAAAGTAAACAGCCCCTAACTTTTATCTCTAGAGTGTGAAATGCACTAAACATGTAAAAACTTTGAGCTACTAAGCATTAGATTATTTTTTAAGGGAATATTAATTAGGGCAAATTGCATAAAATTGTACTCAACTTATACTCAATTTCAATTTAAGGTACTCTACTATTTTTTTCTCAATTTAGTATACCCAACTTTTTTTTTTTTTTTTTTTGTTGCAATTGAAGACGATTGATAGGTTACTAGGTAACGAGCAGGTCACCTTCTTCTCCAACATGATTTTCCGGCAAACTGGTTTTCCGGCAATCCACCACCTTCATCGATCACCACCACCACGTACCAACTATGTTTTTAGATATTTGGCTGGAGAAGTACAAATAGATTGAGTTTCCACAAGTTTTACATGTTCTCCTCATCTTTAAATATATCAATATGTTTTTATAGCCTCACCTAATCCCACCAAAGGACATTTCAACGAAAGCCTATATTATTAGCTTCAAGATAAATGTTAATATTTGGTAAAAGAAAAGGTGAACCTGGAATGCATATACTTGATACATAAATTAAATGCATGTATAATGTATTAATTGTTTGCCTATGGCCAACTATGGAAAACATTTAGTTCGAATATTAGGATTCTATATTTTGTAGACTAAAATTTATTGAGTGTATTTCTCTGTTACGACTAATGAAAGTTAATCACCCGTTACGACACCATGATAGGTCTATGTAATTATTGATGGAAAAGTTATGAGTTTGTATGACTTCAAGGATTGGGGGTGTTTGAGATTGCTTATTTAAGTGTTTGTTTGTTGATTTCTGTAAGGAGATAAGCATTTAAAGGTGCTGGTGGTGATCGATGAAGGATTGGAGGGTGTTTGAGATTGCTTATTTAAGTTATGAGTTTGTAGGACTTCAAGGATTGGAGGATAAAACTGGTCATTTATGATGTAAATGATGCGGAATTAATCACACCAAGTATTTCTAGTATCATGTAGTTGTGTAGATGGGTTATAGTGGTGGTGGTGATCGATGAAGGTGGTGGTGGTTGATCGCCGGAAAACCAGTTTGCCGGAAAATCATGTTGGAGAAGAAGGTGACCTGCTCATTAGCTAGTAACCTGTCAATCGTCTTCAATTGCAACAAAAAAAAGTTGGGTATACTAAATTGAGAAAAAAAATAGTAGAGTATCTTAAATTGAAATTGAGTATAAGTTAAGTACATTTTTATGCAATTTGCCCTATTAATTATATAGAGAGAGTGAATATACATACCACTTCAAGATTTTTTATTTTTTAAATATATATTTTTATTTTTTTATATTTTTTTAATTTTAATTTTTATAAAAACTATAAATTTGTTTTTATTATAAAACTACGAAACATAATATACGGGACATAAAATATAAAGTATGAGCTCCTATTTCATAAGCCGTATGCCACTCCTATTGCAAATTTAGCAATAATTTGAACATAATAATGAGGTCATTGGTCCATCTCTTATATGTGAGTAAATCAAATTTAGCAATAATGAAACAGATAAAAAAATGTTTAATTCAAAGTTTCAAACACAAACATTAAGAAATAAAAATCACACAATCCTGCAATTAACAAAAGATTACTTACTCGATTTATTATTATTATTATTATTATTATTATTATTTTTTTTTTTTTTTTTTTTTTTTTATAACATCACTTTATTGAGAAACAAATAAGATTTTACAAGAAATTAGTGGGGAGCCGAGATACTAACTGAGCCCCCACACCTCTAGCTACAGCAAAACCAATCCTACTAAATATATGTGGAGCAGCACGTGCTCCAATGTCTTGGGTCATAGAGAATCGTCTAATGCGCTTTAATAAGGTCACTGCATCCTTTTCAAGTTCTCCAAAAGAAGAGAATGAAAAGGGGAGAAACCCATAATGCGCTTTATTATTATTATTATTATTATTATTATTATTATTATTATTTATTTTTTTATTTTTTTTTTTTTGTGCAAGTCAAATAGAATACTTGCGTTATTCAGCCAAACTGATTGACAGAGACTTATAGACTCCGCCTCAGATTAAAACCTTGCAACTCTGAACCAAATGGTTACACAATAACTTTAATTTTCACAAATACTTGTCCTTCTACACCTCAAATCATGACCATTGACCAAGTTGTATGCTATCACTCAACTTGATCCAGGCTTGTCACTCCACAATCACTTAAAATATTAAACGCAACATAATGACAAAATTAGAGATATTAAAGTAGTACATGATCGATTATCACGTTGATGACATGGTCCCTAACATTCGGGGACTAAATTCAGAACATGTTGCTTATGATTTTCGTAAAGGGGAAATACTTACAAGTAAACTGGGTAAAATTGACATGGCCGCACTATACATGTTACAGATACTAAGGTTTTAAACAGAGCAGGAAAAAAAAAAAAAAAAAAAAAAAAAAAAAAAAAAAAAAAAAAAAAAAAAAAAAAACAATTATTTTCAAGAGCTGGTAGAATTTTCATGGTTTTGTTAACAACTTAACATGCACCGCTAATTTAAGGCCAGTCACAAATTTTCACTAAAACACTTGTACTCGAGTAACATCATTATATATAATGATTAAAGATATCTACACGAAATGCATCATGAGGAACCATTGAATGTGTTACTGTTACACAAAAATAAGATTCGTTATACACCCATTACCAATTATATGATATGCAGTAAAGTACATGTACATATCCAGAAACAGAAACTGATGCAGTTAACTGCACCTTAGCTGACCAAAACCAACCCCGACAAAGGCCCAAAACAAGCAATCTTTCTGCACAAATCAACAACGAAAATACAGCCCAAACAACATAGTTTTAACATGTGTTTGTGCAGGAATCTTGCAAACGACTACGCTGCATTTCTCAGTTAAAAGTCAAAACCAAAAGAAACAGAAGAAATATAGTGATCCTGTGAGCAGATCTGGTGCAAAAAGTGTAACAATAAAATCAACACAGTGGAGCTATGACATCCACGTTGTCCATAATTCCATACCAAACTCTTACAACCACAATAAAATCGATCAAGTGTGAAAAACCATGGGCCCAGGAAATAAATAGAAGATGTCAACAAATAGCATCCATAAAATTAACAACACGTGAGTCGCCTACAGAAAATATAAACACATAACAGTTGTGAATTCATTGAAATAACAATTACGAATAACCAAACACAAGAAGTCAAAGGATATTTGGCACTGATTTCATATTTTTCAACATTCTGTAAGTACACTCTTCATTTCTCACGCCACAATATAACTTCAACCCACAACCTCTTTCTCGATTTTTCACCCAGACCTATTCAAGTAGAAAAACTGGACGCACCCACCAACTCCTTAGGCACAAGCTTACCGATCAACTCAAGTAAAGTGTTATCTAACAAACCTGCTGCGATTTGATCTAATAACAATGATAAAGTCGTAGCATCAAGGGAGTAACGTCTTCCATCCATTTCATGTATTAGAATCTCTACATCATCATAGTATTGGTTCTTTAGGTATCCTTGGAGAAGAACACGGTAAGTAACATTATCCGGAGGGAAGTCACTCTCTGCCATTTTAAGAAACAAGTCTTTTGCATCACCCACCAGACCTTCCCTACACAGCCCACTAATCATCACATTATATGTTCGAACATTAGGACGCAAGCCTTTATCAGTTAGATCCTGGAAAAGAAGCCTTGCAATATCAAACTTCCCACATTTGCTAGCACCATCAATCAGGATAGTGTACACAACAATATCTGTATTTAGCTTGCTATCACCCATTAAATGAAACAAAGATAACGCCTCTTCTATCTGATGGTTGTTACAAAGACCCTCTAGTATAATTCTATAAGTCAATTGATCCGGCATTTGACCTTTTGCATGCATCTCATCAAAGAGTTTGCGTGCATCTCCACATCGACCAACCTGAAACAATCCTTGTATCATGGTATTGTAAGTGACTACATCGTATTTCAAACCTTTTCTGGTTATTTCATAAAAGAGATCCGTAGCCTCATCTATTTTCAAACTCTTGCAATATCCATGCACTAAGCTGTTATATGAAACAACATTAGGGACAAGACCTCTAAACACCATTGAATCAAAAATGGTCTTTGCCTTGGTCATTTCGCCTTGCAAACAGTAGCCATCTATAAGTGAATTGTATGTCACTATGTCAGGAACAATACCTCTATCAAGCATGATGCTGATAACATCCTCCGCTTCGTCTACTTTACCTTCTTTACAAAATGCATCAACTAATATATTATAGGTATGCACATTTGGAGGGATCCCAACATCCAACATTTCTTGAAGCATCCTAGAGGCTTCAACCCAACGACCTACCTTACAAAGGCCATCAATCAAAGAGTTGTAAGTGATGACATTGGGTGAGATGCCTTTTTTGAAAACCATTTCTTTGAAGAGTTTGAAAGCATCATCAATCATTTGGTCCTTGCAAAGACTATCAATTATGTTGCTATATGTCACAACATCAGGTTTACATCCTCTTTCATCCATTAGCCTAAGCAATTGAATGGCAATAACATTGTTACCAAACTTGCAAAGCCCTTTGATCATAGTGTTATACATAACAACATTTGGTTCACAAAGTTTATCTTTAATCAATTTCTTGAAAAACATCTCAGCCTCAAGAATCCTATCTTCATGGACCAGTCCATCTAGAAGGGCACTAAATATGAACACATCAGGTGCGATACCTCGCCTAAAACAAAAACCTAGGACAGAAAATCCGTCATTGGTGCGATACAATTGACAACAACACTTGATGGCAATACTCATTGTAAATTTATCAACAGGAACACCAAGGGCGCACATTTTCTTGAAAAGATGAAGAGAATGAGAGAAATGTTTCATTTTGGTGACAGATTGCAACAACTGATTAAACTTAACAATCGAAGGAAAAGGCCGTCTTTGAGACATTTGATCGAACAGGTACAAAGCATGATCTAAATTGGAAACTTTTTGGTACTTAGATTGAGGATGATGTTCAAAATCATCAACATTTGAAGAAGAAGAAAAAGAAAAAGAATTGGAGTGAATTGGGGAAACTAAAAATGAAAAAGGGGTTTGAAGGAAAGAGTTGGTGAATAAGAAATTACCTCTCAAATTAAATTTGAAGAAAGAGTTGAGAGCAGATTTTGAGAGGCACATTATCATCATCTTCTTGGTTGCCATTTCCAGCAGAGAGAGACACTCCTGCTGTTTCACAAGGTTGGTTGGTTTGTTTATTTGGTGAAAATGATAAAAAGCATGTTCATCTATCAAAAATTCTTTTTTTCAAAAAATAGAAATATGAAAGGAAAGACACGAAAACTAAAATAAGAAGAATAACAATAATATTTAGTTACATATTCTAAATAATTTTAAATGAAGATGCATCTATAGGTGCATATATAGTTTCTTCTCATCATCTGATGTTAATTTTTCTCCTCATTTGATCTTAAATCACCTTTATATAGCATTATAGCTACTATCCTACCACTTTTATCTAGAATAATTTAACCACTAATTACTTTTTTCACTTACCATATATGCTTTTCACGCTCAAAATTTAACTTCTATGGTTTTTTTTACTCGGATTTGGTAATCACTTGTTTTAGACTTTGAATGCATTTCTCCTAATATTGATGAGATTATCATCCGGGTCAACTCGGGTTTCTACTAAAAAAATTTTGAAAAAACGTAACTCGGTCGGGTTTCAAAAACCGGGTTGACCCGGGTCACTCAAAACCCGGCGGGTCTAACCGATGAATCCGGTTTTAAAAACTCAGGTTTTTTTACTTGTTTTTTTGGCCGAACCAGTTAACCCGACCAGGTCAACCCGAGTTTCAAAACAATGGTTATAAAGATGGCGAATGGGATGCTAATTGAAGATGATGTAATGCTAATTGGTCGAAAAGAAATTGAGAAAGAAAAATATATCCGGACCAGGGCCCAACGGCTTCCACGTTGCTGTCCCTTTCCTCTAATCAAAACCCTAAACCCTGTTTCTGCAACACACCCAAAAATGTCAACCATATTCAAACACATCCACACACTCACACAACAACCAAACACAAAACAATCCATCATCACCTACCTAACCAAAACCCTCAACTTCCCACTCACACGTGCCACCACTTTCTACAAGGGAGTGGTAAAAATGTCAACTTGGTTAGGTTGTTGGTTAGGTGTAATTGGGTTGATGTTAAGTGTCCGGTTGAGCGAGTGAAGGAGAATTTAGCGTTTTTTGAGGAATGTGGGATTGTGGGGTCGCAGTTGGTTACGGTTATGACTAGGCAGCCTAGGTTGTTGATTATGGGGGAATTGGAAGTTAGGAAGCTTGTGTCGAGGTTGTTGGAGATTGGGTTTAGGATTGATTCGAGGATGTTTGTTCATGGGTTGTATACATTGAGTTGTTTGAGTGAGGAGAGTTTTCGGAGGAAAGTTGAGTTGTTTGAGTCGTTTGGGTTTAGTGAAAGTGAGGTTTTGGGGATGTTTAGAAAGGCGCCGGGGTTGTTTAGGACGTCAGGTGGGAAGTTGAGAGGTGGGATTGAGTTTTTTATGAATGTGGTTGGGTTTGAGAAGGAGTTGTTGGTTCGTAGGCCGACTGTTTTGATGCTTAGTTTGGAGGAGAGAGTGATTCCGAGGTATAATGTTTTGAATGTTATGATGGAGAAAAAGTTATTAAAGAAACGTCCTAAGTTTTCTAATGTGACGTGGTTGCCTGAAGCTGAGTTCTTGGAGAAGTATGTATTGAAGAACCAAGATTATGCTGAGGAGTTGTTGTTGGTTTACAAAGGTGGTGATTCTATGGCGTTGAAAGAACAGAACACAGAGCATGAGTCAGATTGACAAACTAAAATTTAGTGGGAAACATTTTGAACGGTTTAGGTTGATAGTTGCAAAATACTTTTTGTTGGAGGTTTATCAGTTCATAGCTGTTTGTAAATTTTTGGGTGTTTTGCAGATGTTGCGGGCTTGTGGCCTTGTGGGTGGTATATCTATTGTACAAATGGAGGATCTTGCTCATTTGGGTTGTTTAACTATTCGTTCTCTGCAACTTTGGTTTTATGGTACGAGAAATTGCTTCAAAAGGTCACAGCTCTTGTTTTCCTGAAGTACCACTATATTAGCTTTGAGAATGCAAGTGGTGTATTTGCTTTGTGGTGTATGTGAATTTTGCATGTGGAGTACTTTTATCTTTTGAGGTATTCAATCGTTGTTACCAAGTTAATCCTCTTGATGAAAGATGCTTATGGCTATCAATTTGGCGTTCCAGATGCAAGACATTTAATCACTTGGGATTAAATTGACTGATTTCTTTTGGGTGCATCGGTCTTGTCATGTTTTATACTCCGTAGCATTGAATATCATATCTGGAACTGGGATCAAAACTCATTTTGGTGGAGGTCAAGAATCTGAGTTTTTATAGCATTTAAAGTCCAAATTCTGGATTGGAGCTGCAATTCTTTGCTAACTGATTCATCTTATACCTGTATGTTTTATGCTTCAATAAAGTGATCAAGTTTTTATCAAATATTTACTAGCGAGCATCCACAGGCTCTCAAAATTGTATAGGACTATAGGTTGAAATTTTTTGAGTTTTGATGCATTTCATGTAAAAGATTTATATGTTTTAATCTGGTGTACACTTGCGAGTAACAAGGACGAGCCTCTAATAAACTACTCCGTAATACATTTGTCATTTTCGCACACGGGTGTTTCATGGGTTTGGCAGAGCGCTCATCCCATATGGCATTGACCTTTATTCAATTTTATTGATCACAATAGATTTTTTTTTTGAAAAGTTTATTGATCACAATAGATAAACTCATAAACATCTGTATCTGTGATGACGATTTGCAAAAGGCATTATAAAAATAGTATCAATCATTAAAATATGAATATAGTTGCAAATTCCATGGTCAAATACAACTCACAATTATGATCACACTTTAAGACAAATAAATAAACAAAAAAACATATTTCTTCGGTATTCACGTCTAACATATCAGCATCTAAACACAGCATTTTCTTTGATGACATCTACAAGTTAAAGAGCTTCTTTTTCTATCTTTGAAAAAGAAGAAGAAATCCGCAGAAAACCTCACATATTTATACAGATTGAAAGTTATGAAAGAATATATATATTATAAGAATATAACTCGAAAAAGTATCAATTTATTAACATCCAGCGGCCTTCAAAAACTTATCGTATGGGCTTGAAGGCGGAAGCCTGAAAGACTGTTGTTGGCTGCTCTCTTTCTTAGACAGGGTCTGATCATGTGCGGGAGCTTGCTCACCGTTAGTTAATAAATTAGCATCTTCTAGGGGCTCTGTCTCCTATAAAGAAAATTCAAAAAACACTGAATGCAAGAACACAAATAATTTGTTATGCAGACTTTCTATAGTTGACATTTTGAGTGTCAAATTAACCTCTTGACCTCAAATTGTTGTGAATCATTTTGGGTATATATGGAAAGAAATGATAACTACTAAAAATCGAAAGACTAGTACAATCGTAAAGAATTCAAGATAAAACACTTGAACTGTCAAAGTAGATTTTAAATTTAGAAACCACTAGGTTTAACTATGTTTTCACTGTGAAATTTACAATGCTATAATTATAAAATGGTGGCCATGAAAGATAAAAGTATGATTTAGAAACTGAATTAAGATTCTTACAGTATTTGATGATATAAATGGATTTGTCTTGTCATATTCGCTCGATAGAACTATCGTCATGCCTTCTTGTTGCTTCTTGAAACTCTGAAGAACAGACATCTTTTGCTGCTTACCTGTCACTAAAGCCTCACATTGGTCTTTGACTTGATCATATGTTACAGGAGTTGAGGAAACGGGCAGGCTTGCCACATGACGGGCTGTTTCCAGTACCTGTCAGTAGCACATGATAGATATTTTAAAACCAACTGTAACTCGTAACTATTTTTCTTTTCGAACTTAAAAGCTAAAGCATATATTGGAAGGTAAAATAAAAAAGAGGTGGGAATTTCGACCATGTTTATTAATAAATGATCAGTTTGGGCTATACTTGTATCTCTAAAGAGGCTAAACGGGTAAATTTATGTAAGTATATGTACAAAATGAAAAGGGTACAATAGGTCGAAGGACTCCCCAAACCGCAGTTTTAATGCATTAAACCTACTAAATCATTTTATTTAAAAATATTAGCTTATTATTCAAATAGTATTGCTAACATTTTATATGCTATTTGTCCATAAAATCAAGTAAAAATTTTGGCCAAAAAGTGTTTTGGACCAACCCAGCAAAAGTTATCTGCCCCACACTCCGCACATTCATTTAGAAAAAACGGAATTGAAATCAGATATACCGATTCCAGTAGCTGGTTAACACTCAGAATGTCAAGTGAATTCATGGAAAGAGAATCTTTGCGGCCTGATTGGTTTCCGTATTGATCTTGAAACATATCCTCATCTGAATCATCAGCATGAGGCATTACCTAAAAAAAATACAATCATTTTAACATAACTGCGTCGAGTATTAATTAACTTCACACAAACTCTAAATCATATGGATGAAGTACCTCATCAAAAGCGTGAAACTCTGTTTGGGCAACTGGAGAACATGGTAGTGGTGTCTCCATAAATAATGGCCCCTCCAATGGATATTCATCGTCAGCCGAGAACCCCTGTGAAAGTTGTGTCTTCATATCCAACGTTTCTTCCTGAAAAACAGAGATAATTTTGTGGGTCTCGTATCCAGTACAAATGAAAAAGAGTTTAACAGGACAATTAATAGAGGCAATCACACCGTTTGTTACTTTCAACAAATCCTTTGTGAGAATTAAATAATCGTTGTGCACGTTTTAGTATTAACTGACAAGGAGCAACATATGAGGGGGTGAAGTATATAGTTATATACCTCTGATAAATTTTCAAACTTTGACACCAAGTGGGTCAAAAGTGTGTCTTTCAACTGTTGATCCTTTGACTCGATTACAGAGAGTGCATTCGCAGCAGCCACTTCATCATCTTGTGATCCATAGACTCCAGGTTTTGTAGACGTTGCCTGCAGCCTCAGATCTTCATCCAATGTAAGATGAGGATCCATCTGCATAAATACTAATATTTAACAACTTTTTCTGTACTACTGAAATAGCAACGTATATTTGTTTCTACGACCCAAAAATATGAGATTGACTAAAAGTAGCATTTGACATGGAAAATTTAACCTGTTTACTTATGAATGGGTTGAATCAGGTTCTATTTCATCTCTAACCGGTCAAATAGATAACCGAAAAACATTATCTTAGAAGGAAACAAGTTGAATGGGTTGAATCAGGTTCTATTTCATCTCTAACCGGTCAAATAGATAACCGAAAAACATTAGCTTAGAAGGAAACAAGTTGAATGGGTCGCAAGTCACCCAACCATTTCATTCATAAAATTATGGTATATTATCAAGACAGTATGTGGTAATTGGTATGTAATCATTTGTCATGCGATTATATACAAACTATTGAAAATTTTTGAGAAAAAAAGGTGTTTGGGTCAACCCAATGTGACCCGTTACCTGGTCCGTCCTTTTGGCCAGCTTTAAGTAGCATGAAGCAAAAACTATGGTATATTATCAAGACAGTATGTGGTAATTGGTATGTAATCATTTGTCATGCACCGATAATATACAAACTATTGAAAATTTTTGAGAAAAAAAGGTGTTTGGGTCAACCCAATGTGACCCGTTACTCAGCCCGTCCTTTTGGCCAGCTTTAAGTAGCATGAAGCAAAAACTAACCGTTTCTTCCGTCAATGTGGATCTAACAATAGGAATCAGCTCCAAAACATGGCCCGCCTTTGCAGCAACAATAAGCATGTATGATGCCAACATGAAGAGAGACCTTCTATGGGATGGTTGCAGACCACCTTCAAGACGTGAATAATGAAAATAAAAAAGTTAGGAAAAAAGATAAATAAATGTGAAATATGTATAGTGCTAAACGTAAACTGTGGAGATGATCTCTGCCCTGCTGCATTTGTAGTCTCTAGTTCTACATTGACTGTCTACAAGCTGCTATAGCATTAGAGGTTTTATGCATTAGTAAATACGCTTGGGGCGACATTTGACCAGTTTCCTTTTGAACTGAATTTTTTTTTATTTTACCAAATTGATCCATTAATAAGTAAATGGGTCAGATTTTGCACTTCCCGTAAATTTATAAAAGCAAGTGAGTAGCAGTCGTCTTATAAATAGTCCCCGACTGCAACAATTGGAATCATGTGATGTGGAACACTTGACATAAAATCTTACCACATCTAAATTTTGCAGACACTAGAAATTTAGCAAGAGGTGCGATTATCAATCTTACCTTGTTGATCCAGGGAGATGTTTCGAAGGGAAAATGCCAACTGGAAGCACCGGATCAAGCCCACGTGATTTGAGTTCTAAAGAAAGGTAGTGTATACAAGTTCAGAAAGTAGAAGAAACACACATATATAATTAATTCCGTATAACTGTTTATGTAACATGTTAGATGGGCATAATCTTGACACATGCACATGCACCCAGAAAGTACAAAGTTAAACAAACTAGAAGACTTAATAAAAGTCGACTAGACTATTATTTTAATATGATCGAGGGTAAAGCAAAGAAGGGATGCCTCAGCAAAATTTTCATAATAAGATAAAATAGGAATCAAACGACTTTCGCCCAAAAAAATTAAAAAAAATAAATAAATAAAATAAAAAATAAAAAATAAATAAATAAAAAAAAATCAAAATATTTAAAAATCTAGAAGAATATTTTAAAAAATCCGAAAGATATAGCCACAGTCATTTCTTCACTGGAACATGGTAACAAAGATCTCACCTTTGATAAAGTAAACAATAAAGCAAGACTATATGCCTGAGCCATCGCTTCAAAACTTGCAGGGGTATTTCCTCCAGATGTTGCCTGAATCCAGATTGATGAAAGCACAAGGCTCACTTGATGGCGACTCAGACGCAAGGTATTTGTGATCTACAAATTTAAGGATATTGAAATAAACAATCAGGTGTCGACATGTGAAAAGGGGGGTGAGATATGATAATAAGTTGACAAAAGTTGCATCATACTGTTTTTTCATCATGAGATAAAGACTCAGTGGCATGAATTTCGTTCTCCCCTGTCCCTTCATCAATGGAGAAACTTTCCTTAGTTACCTTCCACGAAACCCATGGGAGATTTCCAGATGGCATAAGCACGGTGAAGAACACACGATGTGCAATAACTCGTGTTTCATTATCTGGGTGTGACATTGCTAAAAGCAAGTGGTGAAAGAGAGCATCTGGAAAAGCCTGAACATATCATAAAGAGATCAAATTATTTGAAAATGCAATGATCAACGAGATTACCCAGGCAACATGCTGCTCATAGTAAAGCTTGCACTCACCTTTTTGTGGTAGGCTATGTTTGGAATGGAACTGATAACTTGTGCAGTCCGATAAAGCGCAGACATGGTTGTCCTAGCCAAAGCAGCACTCGCTGGAATATTCTCGAGCACTACAGCCATCGAATCAAGAATCGGTCCCACGTCTCCAACCTTTAACGCAAAGCAGATGGTTTTAATTTAGCCATGCCAAAAGATCAAAAGAAAGGAACATGAATTACTATTACCCGAACTATTTATTGAAGGCGGAATCCGAAATTATATAAGTGCAAATGGTCAATTCAGTTTATATTGTATTGCCAGAAAGTCAAATGGGTAGAATTAAAAACCGATCATCACTAAAGAGGGAAATTTCAACTCATTAACATATAAATGTTCAAAGCAGGTTATGGCTAAATCTCTAACAGGCCATATACGTAAAATTCCTTAAAAAAATGGTCAACAGAAAGTCGCCTAAAGTGTATCATAATGTACAAAAACTCCTAAGCATTTTATTTTAGAACAAAAAGTGTTTCAGGTCATCGTAACCAAAACTCACCTGTTTTGACACATTACACACCCGTCCAACCTATCCATTTTGACACCTCTAATCATTACTTAAATCAAAATTTTGTATTTATATTTATTATGTCCCTCTTTAAAAAAAAAAAAAAAAAAAAAAAAAAAAAAAAAAAAAAAAAAAAAAAAAAAAAAAAAAACGTGTTGACCAGACACATTATTTACAAGCCTTTAACATTTCCGCGTTTTGACTCAAACCCGTTATTTACCCAACCTGCCCACAACACCTATACTATCTATCTTCAAATATTAGACTTGCATCTATCAAAAGTCAACTAAAAACATCAAGGGGCCAACCGGCCAAGGGACATTACAAACCTTATGTGAGAGACTTGAAATACACTTTTCCAAAGCACGCTGAAGATCCAAATAAGAGCTATCAGAGCCTCCTCTAGGGCTTGATGGTTCTGACAAATTCTGTAAGCATTTGCGTAAATGTCTGATGAGATCATTTATAGCACCAACAAGAGCAACTGAAGCCTGCTGCTTTACGTGTTGTGACAGTTTTCTAGCAACATTGGCAATGTGCATTTGTGTTACTGGCTGTTTTATAACATCTTTGTGATCCAGATGCTTGACCAAGATAGACAAGAGTAGATGGGATTTATCATCTGAATTAAAATGGAAATTAGGTTAATTTAATTAATAAATGTGTACTTAACAGAATAAACATGGTTTTTATTTTGCATAAAATACCAAAGTACTTTTTCATATTTCCAGGTTTAGTCATCGAAAATTTTTTTGTAAGCTCTCAAAAGATGGATTTGGGTAATTTTGTAACCCATATTCGTAATATTTTAATATAAAACTCAACATTATATATACATCCAGCATTGATATACATTAATTAATACCTACAAAATAAAAATTATTACTTTTGAAAACCAATTCTGAAGGGTTCTTTTAATGACTCAAATGTACAAAGAAGGATAATGACTAATATGGGATAAATGAATATGCAGGTTTGTATCTTTTGCAAAAAGAATAGAATAAATATGAATCGATGTATTTATGGTGTAACCTGATTCCTCCAACACCATCTGCAGATATTTCAAAATAGAATAGGCCAGCCCTTTTTCGGGTAACCAATGCTTCTCAGTGTCGAAACTGTGGAAAATAGGTTCTAGTACACGGCGGACAGTTGTTCCCTCTTTTGCCAAGAGGGCCATATTGTGCAAGCAAATGGTGGACCAATAAGAGGGGTTTTTGTTTGCATCCCTGTGAGGAAAAAAAAAAAAAGCTAAGATATTTATCCTTTAAGCATGAGCCATAAATTAATATTCATATGTAGAAGTCCACTTACACCATGTGGACATCCTGTTTAAAGCTAACGACATTTATTAACATCTTATTTGCATCCAAGAATGATGGTCTATGATCAGTGTTTTCTTGTGCACTTTCTCGGCTGTCTGGTGTGTCCACAAAATTTTCCAGGGTTACTGATACAATCTATCATAAAACAAAAACACAAATTAAATATCAACAAGTACAAAGTTTGCAAAAAGTTTTTCAGAAATTGCTTTTGATAATTGAGAAAAGTTGAGATAAGTGCATAATATAAGATGTTAACATACATTGTCAAAGTACATAGAGATGTGAGATTGCTCCCCCATAAATCGCACCTACTCAGGAAAAAAAGAACGTAATATGAGATCATGGAGTGTGACGAATATTAAGAAGTGCCATGTATACCAAAAATACAGAAACTATAGGAAAATAATTTAATATGAAGTTAGTATCTTTATGCACATGTATAGATGCTATTCAGAAGATGATAACGTAGAACACATATGTTTACCATGACAGCCAAAACTTGAAGTCCTGCTGACCTCAACTGCAATGCTCTTTCATCATCTCCAATTTCTTGAGCGAGTTCACAAAGTTTGGGAATAATGCCTTCTAAGTTGAACATATACGTACCATCCACCTGTATTTTATAACGTCAATTCTTTCCATCTTCATTATTACTAGAAATAAGTGATAATTTTTCTCTTTCTTTTTACTTTTTATTAATTACAATGAATGATAATCCGCTGGTGGTTATTTGCTTACACTTACGCACACTAAAAATCCAAGAAGAAAGTTTTAGAATTAGTACTATCTCACTCAAGCACACAGGTCAATAATCTTAGATACAGGTTGTGCTTATGAGCTACATATTTGTGACTCTTTCAGAAGAAACATTTACCTGATTATTTATGAAGTTGACAAGAACTTGGCAACCATCAATTTGCAATTCGTAATGATCAGTTTGATCTAGCAGTGTCCGGGCAATATCTAACAAACTATTTGCAAAGAGTGACCTGAAATTGTTAAAAAGAAACTCCAGTAAACAACAAGGATATACATTGTTTTGCAAGTTCAAGCAGCAAAAAAAGGTAGAATTTGATCAAGGAAAAACTATCAACTCCCGTAACCTATACTTACGGAGTTCATGTTATTAAGTAACACAAAGAAATGTCAATATATGTCACACCAAGTCACCTAATACAAATCAAATACTGCATACTATTTCTTAATATTTTTTCACCATATCATTTATACAAGTAACCTTACTTGATTATGCCGGCTTAAAAGTTCTACAAACCCTAGTCATGCCAAGGACAATCCAACTAAAAACTATGCAACTCATAAAATATCGAATGCGTTAACCAAAAGCGTTACGTATAAACATATTTTGATGAATGCATTTCAACTTACATCTGCTCCTTACATGAGGATGGAAATTTTCCATAAACAAGTGACACGGCTTTTACACATACAACGTTGTTATTTCGCAACTCCTTGTAAAACTTCTGTTCTAGGTAATCAGTAATCTGCATGGAAGAATTCATCAAGAAACATAAGATATACTGAGTATATATCTCTACATAAACCCTTGCTAAGGTGTCATAAGTGATATAACTTTACCTTTGGTATACGCAAAGGATTTTTACAAGAATATTCACAAAGCTTCCCAATCTTCCGATCATTTGGTTCAGCAATCTGCCATTTAAACTTAATTAAAACTACAATCCTAGTAAGGAATCCTATTCACCAGATATAGGAATCGTATACTTGAGTGTCAATTGTCTTAACAGGCGCAATATTGTTAACAATTATGTGGCATCAAGGGGTATATTACAACACTAAACTCGGCAATTATACAAAGATCATATTCCCAACAGCATTCTACATTTCTACTTGAATGAACTAAACTGAAACCATAAGTCAAAGCTTTCACCTTAGACCGAGGAAATATCTCCGCAAGAAGCTTCTTATATCGTTTCACCGGCTGTCTTGACCTCGCCCTCATCGATGGACAAAATATACAGAGGTTACTACAAACGGGCAACACCCGTCTTGACATAACCCCCATTTCTTCTAAATTTTCAAACTTTCTACAAAACAAACAAATAATCAACTCATTAGCCCAAAATCAAGCATACCAAATCACAAAAATACTAAACAACACAAATACACAGTCCAATTAAAATGGTCTATTAAAATGATCTCAAAATGAGCTAAATTCAGCAATCAAATTAAAATGGGCTAATAAAATAAACTCACAACTCATGATCAATTAAACAAAACTAACCCACAATCATATGTACTAAATAACTTAAATCGAACTAAAAGTTAACAATACAATTAAAAGGGGCTAATTAGAAAAATTGGCATCATAAAGTTAAATAGCACCAACTCACCAATGCAAATAAACTCCAAGAAATGAGTATCCTCAATAAAACTTGATCTCGATCTGCACAAAGTTAACAAAATTCATCAAAAGGGTATGATCAAAACTCAAAAATAACAAATGGGTACAAATCTTTATTAACCTTTATTACCCAAAACCCAACTTTTTTACAAGATCATTAGTAAAAGTTACCCAAAATCAACAACTCAACCAAATTCCTCAAAAGGGTATGATCAAAACTCAAAAACAACAAATGGGTATAAATCTTTATTCAACTTCATCACCAAAAATAGCAAGAATTAATCAAATTCATCAAAAGGGTATGATCAAAACTAAAAATTAACAACTGGGTATCAATCTTTATTACTAAAAAAAGTAACAATCAAAAGATCAATAGAAAAAGTTACCTAAAAACACATTATATTTGGGGAGGTAGCAGAGCCTTTGTAATCTCCTCCTCCTCCTCCTCCCCTGTAACTTTTTGTAACTTTTGCAACTGTTTGATAAGTTTTATAAAAATAATGAAATGAAAATATTTTATTGTATTTTTATTTTTGTTTAGTGACCTACGTGGGAGGGAATAAGTGAATTTATTAGTGATTGTTTGTAACGAATATGTCTTTTTTGTTTGATTTTGATTGCTAGCTGGATTTTAGTGAAATGGTATTCCGGCACCACTTTTTCTAAAGTAAAGTTTGTGGTATAATGACAGAATTAGTCAATAACGTCTCTATGACTAGTTCAATTAGTAAAATTGTTATAATGAAACGGTTAAAAGATTAATTTGGATTTTTCATATTTTACTAAATGACAAAGAGGAATGATTTCATATAGTGATATTTACAAAAAGAAATCCACACATACATGTGTCAATGAATTATGGATATTGATAAATAAGAAAAAGAAAGTATAGTACAACATGATTGGTCCATCATATTTGACACATTATTGTGTGAAAGTTTGTTTGTAAAAATTATATGGATCAGTGGATGTAGCATTTCTAAATGACAAATATGTTGCCGATATATTTAGATTTGAGATGTTTTTTAATTGTTTAGTTATTTTGAGAATTTAACCGATTTGAAAGCCGAAATAACTGAAAAACTTATATGTATCAGTTCTTTTACGATATATTGATAAGTTTTTCCGTTAAATAGGTATAGATGAACAAAATGAATAATTCTTCGCCAATGTTTAACCACATAGGTGGCTTAAAAGTACAAGTTTAAATATGTTGGTGTCATATGAGATTGACGGAAGGAAATCCGTTCGATGAATAACCTCATATTTAAAGGAAGTGTAACACAAAAATCTTATTAATGGAATATGAAAGGGAATCCTTATTTACAAGAACGGGAGATCGAGAAATTATAGTTTTTGAACCCGAATATTTTACAGTAATTAAATGAATAATTTAATTCAAACATGTAAACTATATAACAAGGTAAATAACCTATCAAAATTGTCGCATATAGGAAGGTATCTGGGATTTTGTAGTTAACTTTTCAGAAAATATTATTTTTACTTAAGATTTTTGCACTATTAATCTTTGTCATTATTGTAATCATCATTTTTACGGGGAAATTTAAAATTTTCTTTGTATATTAAAATGGTCACGATTACGATATTGTCAAATTCGTCAAACGACAAAACAAGTTATCAACACAATTAACAAAACATTAATTACACTAAACCTAATTAATATTTCCTAAAAATTCTAATTAATACACTGGACCCTTAATACTCGGCCCAATCCATCATTCACTATTCACCGGCCCAATTTCTAAACCCAATTTCAATAATAATAATACAAATAGATCGATCAAACAAGCTTCAAAACGTCTCGTTCATTTCTAATTTCTACACACGACCTACGTATATTTTTGCGCATTCTCGTTAACCTCCTAGCCAACTATTAATGTGTCGAATCTCACATTCACACGTTGAGTTTTGATACGTTTTTACGAGGCAAAGTGTTTAGCCATAAATCGATTCAAACGATTTGTAATTTATTCAATTCTTAACCGTTTTAATCCCCGTTTGTTTCTAAACGATCCTAATAATATTTCTAAGATGATATTATGCTCAAATGTCAAAGATGATCAAGTATGTATAAGTGGCGAACGATTTTGTAAATCGTATGTACATATATATTGTGGTCGACATGGAGTATGATTCACCCAAACATATTCCCTCTTTCAAGCTCTCACATTCACTTCTTTAACAATATAAATCGTCCTTGAAGCCAAGCATGCTGACATTGAATAGTTCTTGTGTCTCTTTGGTGAATTTAACACCATTCGATTCATTTCAAGTTGATACATATATACGTTCATGCATGCACTAGCTTCTTATCATTTTCATACTCTTTCACATACTCCATCCGTTCTAAACATCACCCTTACAAACCATAAGTCGATTGTATATTAGTTTGGACGCAAGGAAAGGAAATCGGGTTTTAATAATAAGTATAACGTTTGGGTTACACTTGGAAACGTGATATTCTTGTGTTCTATCCTATCACTCTCGACCCTTGATCACCTCTAAGGTGTTTGTAAGTAGTTTACATCCTTTTTCAATCCATGTTACACGTTAAATTATTGTCATGCATAATATATATTTTAGTTCGATCATGTATCATTTCATATATATATATATATATATATATATATATATATATATATATATATATATATATCACGTACGGATATAATTTTAGAAACACCAACGTGACTAGCCTCTATCTTGGAAGGCCTAGGAGTCACGTAACACACTTGTTTCACCTTTATTTTAATGTTACATGCATTTAACAAGCCTAATTTGAACCATGTTTCACACGTATAAAATTTCCAAAAACACTTAGTAAATATTTCATAGTTTTCAAAATATAAAAACGATTCAAACCCCCTACAAAAGCATCGTATAATTTTTTATTTCATGTAACAAGCACCCCATATTTTTGTTCGACCTAATAGACCACCTAGAAAACTATTAGTTTCGTTTATATAACTTATAAAAATAATCACGTTTTGACATGACAATCGAGCCAAAGTAAATCGACACAAATTTCACCTTTATTTTAATGTTACATGCATTTAACAAGCCTAATTTGAACCATGTTTCACACGTATAAAATTTCCAAAAACACTTAGTAAATATTTCATAGTTTTCAAAATATAAAAACGATTCAAACCCCCTACAAAAGCATCGTATAATTTTTTATTTCATGTAACAAGCACCCCATATTTTTGTTCGACCTAATAGACCACCTAGAAAACTATTAGTTTCGTTTATATAACTTATAAAAATAATCACGTTTTGACATGACAATCGAGCCAAAGTAAATCGACACAAACCAGTTTTTGCAAATCCAAACTTATATACAAACTAATATTTGGTCGAGTGGGCTTAACTAAGGCCCAATAAGACTTCACGATTTAACAGCCCACAGGGCCCATAAAATATATTTTTAGAATCACAAAGGAAGCCCAAGTTCAAGCCCAAAATAATTTTCATGCCCTCGCCTCTAAATTTTTAAATGGGCTTTTGCTTGATTCGAATTAAGGCCCATAAGCTAAATAAATAAGCTTTTTATAAAATAAGCAGTTAAAATAAGCTTGAAATTAATAAAGGAAGCCACGGAAATTTTAATAAAATTTTTATAATCATTTTTGCAAATTTGGACTAAAAATGTAACGCGACGACACCTATAGGGACTAAAAGTGAAAAATGTGAAAAGAAAGGACTAAAAATGTAGAAACAGAAAGTTAGGATAAAAATTGATAATATAGGATTGTTACAAGATTAGATTGTAATATTGGACATGTAGTGGACTATAATTGTAAAATATATATAAAAAGGACTAACGGTGTGACGCTAACGCCGTTAGTATAAAAAGTGTAAAATTGGAAAAGGATAAGGACTACACATAATTTATTTGATATTCTTATTTTATTTTCTATTTTACGGCAACCATCACGTCATATACATTTTATTACATTTTATATATATATTATTTATTTTTACGTTAATAATATATATAACGATATCTATAAAGTTAATATTTTTACTTATGATTAAAAAGGTAAAACTACAATGGATATTTTAAATAAAGTATGTTATCATATCATGCATGACATAATAATTACACTGCACATCATCTATTCGTCATAACGGATAATAATTATTCGTTATTCGTTCGTATTTACCAAATAGTATTTGGTTATATTCTCTGATAAATTTATTTATCAGGTTCCATATCAAAGACGTTTCCATAATCGTTCCCATAAATCTCATCCTACTTTACTTTTCATCAATTCCAAATCAATCCAAGTGAGTCATAGCCCCATTTCAAATAATTGTTTTTAACTCATTGGGGGAGATACATGCTTACATATACTTTGATAACTTGATAAGTATATGAAATAAAATAAAATACATGATTCAAATCAATTTCCTAATTGATATTAAAATAATATAAATTGTAATTTAAAATATGTTAATGTTTCCAATGTGATTATTGTGGTATGTGAAATATATATTTATTGAAGAATTTCTTGACTGAAATATTGATACTCATATGAAAATGTTCTCAATTCGATTATTGTGGTATGTGGTATAAATGTGTTACTGGAGAAATATTCAAACTGAATTTCTGATACTCAAATGATGATATTTTCAAACTGAATTTCTGATACTCAAACGATGATATTTTCAAACTGAATTACTGATACTCAAACGATACTGTTTTCAAATTAATTACTGTGATACGATACTTGATTTCATGATGTTATGCTAAATGAGCCCATTAGTCCTTGATATTGCCTAAGTTAACTATAGCCATGAAGCCCCTCTATCATGAGCCATTAATCACTGTAATGTGAGCGCGAATATAGTGAACAGATTCGAAACCTATTTCGGATTGACCTCCGATCACACTAATGCTTGACGGAATGCCAATTGCAATTGGTTAGTCGCATTAGTCGTGATACACTATATTTGAGTAAAAATAGGAATTGGCAAATCACCTATTACACGAGGGCAAAATCTGTCATTGATTTGATAGAACACCCCTTCTGTTAACGTCTTGCGTGTCATGGGGCTTGGTGCAATATCTATAAAGGAAAGATATATGTATTCAACATATATTTAAATACAGCTGTATAGGTTTGACCATACATGAATGGTATATTTGATTGATTTAGTATCATGAGTTTCCAGCTCATGTTAGGATTATTGATTCTTTATTTGAATGTGATTGAATACTTATATGATTTATTTGTGAATATACTTGATACTTGTTTCATTACTGTTTGTATTTTTATCAATACCAAATATTCCTGAAATCTAACAAAATAAAGGGTTTTTCCTAAAACTCTCAGGTAATTTAACGGAGCAGGACAAGACACGGAGTGGGCATTTATTACTTTGATAAATTAAAATGGTGTAAAAATCAAATTTGTCATTTTTACAAGCCTTTATATCTTTTCATAAGATTTTAAATCAAATGGTTCATCTTTTATCAAAATTATTATTTGAATGACAAATAACTTTCAAAACGTTTCTTTTAAACCGTTTTATGTGGTTAAAACTTCGATCCTCACCGTAACACCCAAATTACTTTTCCGCTGCGACAAACTTAAATTTGGGGGTGTTACAGAATTTCTACCACTACATCAGTCGCTATATTCATCCACCATCATATGTAAACATATCACGTCACACCATTACCACTTTGACTTATCACTTCACCATCCTTTTTCCTATTGCGCTCTTTTTAACATTAGAAATGAAATATTTTTTATAAACATCTCCAGTCAAGATTCTTTATATACAAATTTCTTATAAAACTCACATGTAAATTTCTTTCATACCAAAACTTCTGAACAAATATATAAAGTGTGATAGTTTCATATTTTTTACCAAAAGATCAACTATAAACTTTATGATTATGACTATATCAATTGATAAGGATTTATTTGATACGCTTTTAGGGGTCATTTAAGCCCTAAATCATGTTTTTATGGTCAAATATTGCCTCAAATCGTTTCTTTTATCATTTTATGTACTTGGGATATGAATTCTGTAAAATGGAGCATTTTGAAGCTTTTCGGACGTTTTTATGCTCAAGAATGAAGAAAACAAGAAAACCAAGAAAAGTCTGGAAATTACACCAGACGGTGTCAGGATTTGGAGCTGATGTCGTCACCCTTTGAAGTTATGCGATGGAATTTTACACTAAGCGCCCCAGAAAAGAAGTTGGAAGATATAACCTGACGGCGTCAGGTGCATTTGAAGCAAAGCCGCCTCGCTTTAAGCTTACACGAGATGGCCCATAACTCTTACAATGGGACGGCGTCAAAAGCTATCTTGGGTGATACGAAACCCTAAAAGCGGCGACCTTACGGCGTCAGGAATTATAACCTGACGCCGTCAGACTTGTAAATCTATATTTAGTTTTCGACTTTTCATTCATTAGTGTAGAACTTTTAGTGTGTATAAACCCTTGACGAATTTTCTAGCAACCTTAGGGTTTCCAAGCCCTCTTTTCTTTCATGTTCAATTAAAGATAAGTCTTTCTTTTAATCATTCAATATTTCTATGTGTTGTTTGATTAATTATTAATCTTTTCTCTACATTAACATGCTAGCTTAGATTTCTTAGTGTTTGCTTAGATCTAATGAAACCTAGTTGTTGATTATTGATTGTTGATTTGTTATTGATTGTTTGGTTGATTGACTAGCGTTAGGCTTAAGAAAACTGGCTAAATCTCTTATACGGTAACTAGGTTGAACATCTTAAGAAACGTAATCGGATGTGTACTACGGTTTTATTGATTGTATTTAATGCATGAGGGACTATTAATGATGCTATGTTAGGATACTAAACGTGTCGACATAAGAAGAGATAGAAACTCATAGGGTTGGGGAAGGCTGTACACACCCCCACGAATGGTATTAAGAAATACAATCCATCAACTAAACAATCGTGACAAATCAATAAATCAATAGGAGATAACTAGGGAGTAGTGAAATCTAAGTAAACACATTTTCTCATCATAAGAAGTTCACCACTTTTACTTTCCTTTTATTTATTTTGTTTTGTTTTGTTTAAATAGTAATTTTGGGTTAGTTGACTAGCAACTAATTCCGCCAACTCTTCCAATACCCGAGATTTTTACTTGCTTTTATAAAATATAAAAATACAGAAAGAATCATCCCTCACCTCTAGACCTAGTTCAAGTAGTTTTCAATCCTAACAACACTATTCCCCTAGAGAATGATCAATCCCCTAGTACTTGCCACTCACTATACTACACCGGTCAGGTACACTGCCTAGATGATCGCAAGCTTCTTAAGATCCCTTGAGAAGTAAAACTTTTGCGAGTTTTGTAATCCCACATCACCAATGTTAGTGAAAATTTTCTTAACACGTAAATATCATTTATAACATGTTTTATGGAGTATAACTTTTAGATATCGAAGTTGGTCAACTTACTTTCATTAGATTTGTGAAACATTTTTAGATTACATCTCAAAATATTTTGTTTAGTAATCGTATGAATTACCTAATTTTATGTAATTTATGTAATCAGTTGCAAATTTTTTCTATAATATTCACAATATACGATCTTAATTCATTTAGATACTTTTTGTTTTCTACTAGCTAAGTTTATAAATTTCTTAAAACATATCATTAAAAGTTTGAGAAGACTATAATGGCAAAAGGCAAATTTGTATTTGGAAAAAAAACACACTTTTACCTTTATATCATGCTCTTAAGTTAAAATTTGAAGAGAAGAAAAATGAATGTTTTTTGTGTTCTTAGAAATGAAAAAAACTTGGGAGGAAAATCAAATGAATTTTTTTAAAATATCTCCATCTCATTTTTTCTGAGGAAGGGAAAGAAAACATAAATATACTTTGTGCAAATACTAATATGTGTCTTGTAAAAGATTTGACACTAACAATTAAAAGACATATATGTAATTTGAACAAATTATTTTTATTTTTTTTTTCAACTCAAGAACATGATTTATGAATAGTTCCCTTTTCTTTTCCTCTATCTCAAAAACATATGAACTGTAACACCCCAACTCGATAAGGGTAAAAATGTCACAAATTATGGTGTTACATCAGAACAAACAGACAGATCAAAAGCAGAAAACTTACGTAAATAACTTACTTCAAATAACTATGGTCAAATTCTTCACTCAATTCTACACTCAAGCCCAGAAAACTATCCCAAAAGCTATCTTGAATACCTACCACGGAGAAAAGAAATGTGGCTGAGCTACAAAAGCTCAGTGAACGGATATAACAAAAGAAAACTGAAATAAATGATGAAGTACAGAAGATATAATTTTGGAAAACATATTTAGGTTTAACAGATAATACGGAAATGTAAAGTGTAGGTTAAGTAAAGAATCTATACAGTCACTTGTATAAACAGAATCAGAATATACCATGAGCTCAGAAACATATCATTACCATATCACCGTCAAATCATAAATTGTACAAGGAGTAGCTAGCTCCAATGTACCGAAAGTGAAAGGGGTACATTGCACGTACAACCAGTCACTAAGTAGAATCATATCATATCATAACAGAAAACAGATCTAGGATACATCCATACGCCCCTGAAAATTAGTGCACATTCATATATAACGGAAGGGACGTGGTAGAACATCACTCTACTGCCCTAGAGTCATGCCATAGGTGCATCTATGACACGGACATGGAACCCCCATGCCTAGTGAAGCTCATGTAATCAAAAGGTTCAAAACATATTTATCATATCAGAAAGTTTCAATAGCAAGGTTTATCATAACAGAAGTTCAAATCAAAAGGTTCATATCAGAGGTTCATAACACAAAGGAAACCTTAAGAATAAGGTCAGAATATCCGTACCTCGAACAGAAGCAAAGCTTACAGAAGTAGAAAGATCAAATAACAGAATAGAACTCTCCTTCAGAAATCAAAAAGATTTTAGAATGTACGAATTGGAGCAGAACAATTCTTCTTCTCGGCTAGAATCAAAACCGACACAAAAATTCTCCTAGATTGACACGTTCGACTCAGACTTGAACCACTATTTTTTTCAACTTCTTTGAACTTATAAAAGACCAGGAAAAATACTTGGAACCTTGAAAAATTGGTGTCGACTGAAAAGGGTTTTTAGGGTATCGTTTATTTTCAAAAGTCGGTTTTTAATGTTTTTCCAAAATAATAAAACGTGTATATATGATATATATTGAGTGGAATACTTATCTTGGGCTGCAATCTATTGTGATAAATCCAAGTTAAAAGATTATACATGTTTCCTATTTATTTGGGATTTATTTCTTAATTTAAATACATATTTTTAATATATATAATATATATAAATCGACTTTATTTATTTATATGATAAAAATTATTTTACTTTTACAAAAATGTACAAATTTTATTTATACATAATTTATTGTAATCATTTATTATCAAGTTCTAATTTTCTAGGGTTTTCTTGGTATTTCTTTAAATTTATTACAAATTTTTAAACTTAAGGGTATTTTAGTCATTTTGCACGTTTTAAAATTTGAGGTATTACAACTTCTTCCCTTCTAAAAAGAAAATTCCGTCCTCGGAAATTGAATAGGCAGAATAGACAAAAACAAATCGGATTGCAAAAATTGCCAGAACGGAATAAACACAGAATCTTTCGATTACAGAAATAGTCTCAATTCGGAAAATCTTTCCACCGATTTCTTTCTTATCGGAATTTATAACCTCATATCTTATTCAGAACAGATCAAAAATCGATTCAACGATTACTTACACGTAGTAGATAACTAAAGTACTTCTCACAAGTACTAGTAGAAAACAGACTGAGTACGGTAATTCGAACGATAGAAAACTGTATAATGAATTCTGAAATTTTTTAACGAATGATCAATGATCAACAAACAAATGAAGATGATTCAAATGTATCAGATATCGAACGATGAAGGCAAAACCTATGCATGGTAGAGTGGATCTTAAAATCTCACTAATCGCGGATAATCTAACTGATAGAAATCTAATGCTTTTCAAACACTTCCCAAGATATCATATGCTCACAATGAGAGTACTTTATATGATGGAAATATTATCACGTTGGCCAGGCGTCATAATATTTGCATTATATAAATATATCTTCATGGCGACCATACTTTATCTCAAGTCGTAAATAAAACAACCTAATGGCAACCTAACAATTCTCCTCTTCTTCCTAGGATTTAGCAGAATCAATCCTCATCAATAAGATCAAACGGAAAACGAAACGTATCAGAAATAACCTAAATCTAACAGATCTATCTTAATATAACATCAATACTTCCAAATTCACCAAAATGCTCATAATCATAAACTTAGAGAACATACGCAGAATTGTCATAATACTAAACTTTCAAAGAAAATTTAATGTTCTAAAGATTCAATCACACCATTGTAAATCTTCTCATTATCATGTGATATCCTAACCATTATTAATAAAAAGAACTTAGGAAAATCAACACCTACCCGGATTATTGTCAAAATTGTAACCCTCTAAAGGAATTAGTAAACATAGTTTAATTATCATAACGGAGTAGACAATTTCCTATATTCGTAACTAATAACCTCCAGATCTTTCTTAGGAACAGTAAAGGTTTATGAAACATCAAATAATATCAAAACTTAACATACCTAACATAAGCAGAAGAATTCTTAAAATATATCAAACACTTAGGGTTGTAATAATCTTCCGAATGGTCAAACTGATTATCAGAGATGGGAATCAGAATCAGAAAATGAAACTTAAATGGTGTAATTCTCAAGGCATTTCTGAACTTATTAGATAACTGAACTTTAGGTCATGCTTAACTTTCTAACCTCGGAAAGAATGATCTTATCAGCTTAACTAAAGACAGAAACACGAATCAGAGTGATGCGGAAACGATCTTACTTAAATCAATATCCTAATCTACCCAATCCTCACCGGTAATAACTTAAGGTTCATATAGGGAAATCCTAAAGTAAATCGTCAAAGATTGTTTCATAATTCCTGTGGTGCAAAGCCTAATACTCACATGTCATAGCCTAAGCTCTACGGGTTATGAATCCGCCAATCCAACCTGGCTCTGATACTATAACTGTAACACCCCAACTCGACAAGGGTAAAAATGTCACAAATTATGGTGTTACATCAGAACAAACAGACAGATCAAAAGCAGAAAACTTACATAAATAACTTACTTCAAATAACTATGGTCAAATTCTTCACTCAATTCTACACTCAAGCCCAGAAAACTATCCCAAAAGCTATCTTAAATACCTGCCGGGGAGAAAAGAAATGTGGCTGAGCTACAAAAGCTCAGAGAACGGATATAACAAAAGAAAACTGAAATAAATGATGAAGTACAGAAGATATAATTTTGGAAAACATATTTAGGTTTAACAGATAATACGAAAATGTAAAGTGTAGGTTAAGTAAAGAATTTATACAGTCACTTGTATAAACAAAATCAGAATATACCATGAGCTCAGAAACATATCATTATCATATCACCGTCAAATCATAAATTATACAAGGAGTAGCTAGCTCCAATGTACCAAAAGTGAAAGGGGTACATTGCACGTACAACCAGTAATTAAGTAGAATCATATCATATCGTAATAGAAAACAGATCTAGGATGCATCCATACGCCCCTGAAAATTAGTGCACATTCATATATAACGGAAGGGACGTGGCAGAACATCACTCTACTGCCCTAGAGTCATGCCATAGGTGCATCTATGACACGGACATGGAACCCCCATGCCTAGTGAAGCTCATGTAATCAAAAGGTTCAAAAAATATTTATCATATCAAAAAGTTTCAATAGCAAGGTTTATCATAACAGAAGTTCAAATCAGAAGGTTCATATCATAGGTTCATAACACAAAGGAAACCTTAAGAATAATGTCAGAATATCCGTACCTCGAACAGAAGCAAAGCTGACAGAAGTAGAAAGATCAAATAACGGAATAGAACTCTCCTTCATAAATCAAAAAGATTTTAGAACGTACGAATTGAAGCAGAACAATTCTTCTTCTCGGCTAGAATCAAAACCAACACAAAAATTCTCCTAGATTGACACGTTCGACTCAGACTTGAACCACTATTTTTTTCAACTTCTTTGAACTTATAAAAGATCAGGAAAAATACTTGGAACCTTGGAAAATTGGTGTCGACTGAAAAGGGTTTTTAGGGTATCGTTTGTTTTCAAAAGTCGGTTTTTAAGGTTTTCCAAAATAATAAAACGTGTATATATGATATACATTGAGTGGAATACTTATCTTGGGCTACAATCTATTGTGATAAATCCAAGTTAAAAGATTATACATGTTTCCTATTTATTTGGGATTTATTTCTTAATTTAAATACATATTTTTAATATATATAATATATATAAATCGACTTTATTTATTTATATGATAAAAATTATTTTACTTTTACAAAAATGTACAAATTTTATTTATACATAATTTATTGTAATCATTTATTATCAAGTTCTAATTTTCTAGGGTTTTCTTGGTATGTCTTTAAGTTTATTACAAATTTTTAAACTTTAGAGTATTTTAGTCATTTTGCATGTTTTAAAATTTGAGGTATTACATGAACCAACACTTCCTTTAGTTTTCGTTTTCTTTTCCCTTCCTTTTCTTTTTATTTTTCTTTCTTTTGAAACTTGAGAACAGAGTGATGGCTGGTGAAAATGACATCTTTGCATTTCTTCGCATCCATCTATATTTTTTTATCCTTCTTCAACCTTAAAATTTTATCACCTGAAACTTTTACAATGACAACTTAAACAAATCAAACTTTTAAGTAAACACATTAAACTAACAAACTAAAAAATGTGGAAAAAAATCTCTAAACATCTGAAACACACATAAACATCTAATATAGAAAACCCGTGATAATTTTTTGCTCAAACATACTTCATCACATATTTTCTTCACCACAACCTAAAAAATGTGAAAGATAAATATCATCCGAAATATAAAACATGTTAAAACATATCGTATATGAGAAGGTATTGTAGATCGAGATCTCAACATATTACACACACAAAGAAAATCAACAAAACACACACCCTTCCCATATATACATACACACCTCTCAAAGTATACAAGTGTCTCGGGGGTGAGATATCTAATCTAGTAACTATCTAGTATTTCTGTGTTCCAACAATTTTTATTAGAAAACCTCTAGTTGGTTGTCATGAATATCTTTTACATACCCATTTCATGAATATCTTTATAACAACCTTAATAAAATATAATCATATGCTAAGATGGACCTGTGGCAAAACCCTGCTTGACATGATCCCGAACGGAGTCTTCAGAGCTAAACTCGAAGTCGAAAGATGAGAGAATGCAGGTTGAGATGGTTTGGTCATGTCAGGAGAAGGCCACAATCAGCACCTATTAGAAGAGTTGAAGTGCTAGTAGTAGAGGGTATGAGAAGAAGGGTGATAACGCTCAAAATTAACATGTTTTTAGGAGCGTTATTGTAGATTTTATGCATATATTTTGGTCACTTTTATGAACTTATGGTACTTAATGAAGTATATTCTCTATTTTAGGTTCATAGAAGTGAAATGAAGGAAAGAAGCTAAAACGAAGAAATAATGGAAGACTCGTTGTTCCCGACACACCTTCACCATTTTGGCCATAACTTGAGCATACGGACTCCGTTTGACCCCCCGTTCGCGGCCACGGAAAGCTAAGAGAAAGATCTACAACTTTCGTGTTTATGACTTTTGCCCAACCGATCGGATGGAGGACCAACCGATCGGTTGGATGCTTGCTGACCTCCCAAAGTCATTTTTAATGCATAATTAAGTGCCATTAAGCCCCAAGTCCGATCATATGTCCTTAATAACTCAATTACCTGCTAATTTATGATACTTTGTGCCCAAGAAAGTTACTTGTTGGCTAAGGGTATCTTCTACCCATAAATAAGACCACTTTGGCTTGGTTCTAGGTGTGCAATTTGAGCCTCCACCCTCAAGGACAAATTTCCACCAAAATAAAGGTGCAATTCCAGCCTCCACCTTAAAGGAAGAATTGTTACCAACTTACCATGGTGAATTTCAAGCCTCCACCATAAAGGACGAATTTTCACCAGGTGCATCTCTAGCCTCTACCCTAAAGGAAGATTTGTCACCACCTTACCAGGGGAAATTGGATCCTCCACCTTTAAAGACGAATTTCCACCACTTTTATCTCACCCAAAAGACCACAAACTTCTGCCGTTCATGGAGGACGTATCACCATGAAGTATTGGAGCGATTCGCTAGTTTGGTTAGATGTTGTAGTTGATTGGAGGCTTGAAGGTTGCTATAAATCTTTCACCTATGCCTATTGTAATTCATACTTTGGGTAAACTTTGTTACTTTTATATTTCAAGATGTTTGTTATTGATGTGATTCTTGTGATGAATGTTCTTTGTGTGCTTGTTCTCTTATTGCTTATCTTGTGGTTTGATATGTGACAATCATAACCACCAATTTGTTACTTGCTTAAACAAACAAACGACACTTGAGTGCAACCAAGTCTCTTGGGACGACCTTGATTTACCACTACTATACTACAATTGACTAGGGTATACTTGCCCGAATGTGTTCCTAGTTAATCGGTAATTCTTGTTTTAATTCTTGTTTCTATAAATTTAAAATATGGTTGCTAATTAGCACATCAAGTTTTTGGCGCCGTTGTCGGGGACTTGTGTTTGTATTCTTTTGTTTGTTTGTTTGTTGATATAATTGTGTGTATGATGTAATTGGTTATGGAGTATTCTTTTCATTAAAAAGGTGATGCATGAAAACATATCTATTTTATGAGTTTGTTGAAATAACATCATTTCTTGCTTAATTTGTTGGTAAAATCATTCTTGGGAAAAATAGGTCCGAAAGGAGTTTCAACATGTTTTTATTCCAAAACATTAGTGCACGAATTAGTATGGAATATGATGCTTGACAACCATCTTATTTACTTATTAAAATGGATTTGAGAAGATTTTATCACGAAAAAGGACCGAAAGGATTCGTAGGAATTCATAAGAAAAGAATTGATTTTCAAAACAACAATGTGTTAATTGAATTGTCATCCTAATTAGATAAGGCCGAAAGGAGTCAATTAGGTGATTGTATTCTTAGTAGTGGTTAAACATGATATACATCATTGATTGAATAACTACTCATTTTTAGTTGTGCATCATAACAAGTTTACACCAAACTTAATAAAAATACTCCACATATAGGAATTACATACAAGTATATGTTTTAAGTGTTCTTGAAAGTATTTTCGAAAAAAAAAAAAAAAAAAAAAAAAAAAAAAAAAAAAAAAAAAACCCCACCAAAATGACCAGTTTATGTTTAATAAGTTATGTGATCTCTTGCATATTTTTGTGTTTCTTTTAGTTCGTGTTATTTTTGTGTTGATTAGTTTCATATTAATTTTGAATAAGACTATCTTGTTTTAGATTATCTTGTTTTTAATTTTTGTTACGTGACTAATTGTGTTTGTTTGCGTCTATGTGATTTTCATTTTATGTGATTGTGCTTTTATTTTTGTTTAGTGTCATATTATGTTCTTGTGTTTTACTAGTATATATGTGTTTATGTGTTTTGCTTGTGTTTATTTTCGTGTTCTTTATTTTTTGTGTTCTTGTTTTATCAATAAAAGTTTACAAGTAAAACTGGTTTTATTAAAAAAAAATAATAATAAAAAAATTGAATTTTTTGTCCAACCGAATCGGTTGGATGTCCAACCGAACGGTTGGAGCTCTCGGTAAAATATTTTGCATTCCAACCGAATCGGTTGGATGTCCGACCGATCGGTTGGGCGAATCGGTAAAAAAAAAGTTATTTTTCATTTTTCGTATTGTGTTCTTTTGTGTTTGTTTTTAAATGTCTTTTGTTTTTGCAAGAGTGTCATGTATTTTATTCTACTTAAACTCGGTTTTGCCATATTTTAATTTTAGTACGTTGTAAATAAATAAGTACATTTAAAAAAAAATAAATAAAAAGTTTTGAACTTTGTGGGTATGTTAACTGGAAACCCTCACGAGACTTCACTCGTCCACTCGAGTCACCGAGGGGTTTAAAAGGCTTGTTGCATATGCTAAATGCAACCGTGATGCCTACGAAAGTGAGTTTTAGGATTTTACGCATTTTTGTAGTTTAGTTTATTTTTTCAGATTTAATAAGCTCTTGGAGATTGGATTATTGGTGATATTATACTTGGTGTGGAGATGTTTTGTTGAATAAGAAATTGGTTGATCTCACAAGCTTATGCTAGCGTTTGCTTAGCAACTTATCATTTGGAGTTCGATCGCGATTTCTACGGCCCGGGAAGTTTCGTTTCTCTTGGACTATCTATTTATTTATTTTTCCCTATTTCACATGCTTTGAAGTTTATTATTCACATTTAGTACAATGCTTAGCTTAAGTGTGGGGGAAAGTGAAATAGTGGAAAACGAAACTCATTTTTAACTTATAATTTTTGGGCTAATAAAAAATGTATGTATACTTGTTTGCCCTTGTGATCTAGTTGTTTTCACGCTTTTAGGATAATATATTAGAATAACTAGATTAATCCATTGGTGAAATATGTAATTTTGAGAAATTTGAGATGTATCCCGATTAATATTGCAATCCATTCTAGGATCGATAACATTTGCTAGCGCATATTATAGCCCATTACCACTAAATTGTGAGGATTTGAGCCTGTTTCTTATATAGCATACATCTTTTATGTTTAGATCTTTTGTTATGAGTGTGCCGGTGATTTTATTTATTCTAGAACTTGTACTTGTAAATCATTACCAGACCGTTGTAAGATCGCATTCGTATGATATAAGTGTATTCGTATGATAAAGAGGCAACCTTAGGAAAAAACCAAATGGCCATCCATTTACAAAATAATTTTTGCTAACCACATCGGTTAGTTATCCTCGTATTTGGAACCCATTTGTTAGCGTTCATCTTTAGCGCTAGATACCCCTAGTTACACCCTTTGAGCCATCCTTTTCATTTTTGTTACATCCAGAAAAATAAACAAATATTTTACACTTTAAACCTTAGCCTAACCCTTTGTCAAAGTCTAAACGGTGGGTTGCTAGTTGCTTGGTATGTTGGATTGTTTTTTATGATTATTAGTTAGACACACTTTGTTATTCGTGTGTGCCATTCTGACAAAGATGGAGAGGGCCCGCTTCATGTTTTGTATTTTTTGTGGTGTATGCTTATAAGAAGTGTGGGGGAGATATAATGTATCAAGAAAAAAAATAGAAAAGAAAGAAAAAAAAAGGAATAAGTCATCGAAAAAAAAAAAGAGAAAGAAAAGAAAAGAAAAAATATGTGATGACAATTATAGCTAATGTGCTATATTATTATTGTGAAGATGAAGAAAGAAAGTTATGTGATATGTTGTTAGTCAATGTGCTAAGTATGAAGAATATTGTTATGGCGAATCAATGTATCGATATGTGAAAGTTTGAAGAGGAGATTGTAACTATAATCATTTACGGGTTTGCAGTTTGTTTGGTAACTAGCAACAATGGGTATTAGACTTGACTTGATTTTTCTTTTAAAACCAATTTCATAAATATTCCCATGCCTTATCCCTACCCTTACCAAATTACTTTATTCGTTGTTCTTTCGAGTATCCGGATATAGTAATGGCTTTGTGAGAATATCAAGTGCATGAATATTGTAGTGACCATCCGGTTTTTGAGTAATCAAAAACTCGCGCCAGTAATCTATTATGTTTTTGTATAAGATGTTTGAACATAAGCCTGGTATAAACCCTTTAGCTTTACATTACCACCCAATAAAAGACCTCTTTAGATGTTTACACTTGGTGCTTACGCTACGTCCGTGAAGTTTTGTTTCTTGTACAAGCCTATGGTAATAAACAAATCATGACTGAGCAATGAGTGTGATTTCTCTTATATATACTCCACCACCTAAATAAATGAGTGATTGAGTGAATTATACTTTGTTCCTTTTTCGTGAGGTGTTTAGAAATGTTAATCAAGCAAGAAAATCATGGGGTATTGTCAAACATCTCGGATTTTTCGACATTAAAGCTTAAAACGATGAATCGTATCTAGTACTTTTATTTGATAGATTTGCATCATATTTTTCTAATCATTCTTGTGTACCATGTGGATTTATTTTCTTTAATTCTAGATTTGCTTGAGGGCAAGCAAAGTTTAAGTGTGGGGGATTTGATAACGCTCAAAATTAACATGTTTTTAGGAGCGTTATTGTGGATTTTATGCATATATTTTGGTCACTTTTATGAACTTATGGTACTTAATGAAGTATATTCTCTATTTTAGGTTCATAGAAGTGAAATGAAGGAAAGAAGCTAAAACGAAGAAATAATGGAAGACTCGTTGTTCCCGACAC